>JAECWU010000127.1:17002500-18252500 GCA_018150985.1 Chymomyza costata | reverse complement strand
ACTGTTGGTTTGATTGTTAAACACTCATAATTCGAAACAAACCCCTCCAAGGTAGATGCTCTACGACATAAATCAAGTTCAAAACTACTTTACTTTTTTATTGCAATTTGCAAATATAGGGTGAGCCAACTGTTGGTTTGATTGTTAACACTCATAATTCGAAACAAACCCCTCCAAGGTAGATGCTCTACGACATATATCAAGCTCAAAACTACTTTACTTTTTTTAATTGCAATTTACAAATATAGGGTGGGCCAACTGTAGGTTTGATTGTTAAACACTCATAATTCGAAACAAACCCATCCAAGGTAGATGCTCTAAACTCATGTAAGTTAAAAACAAACACTAATAAATTAAATATATTGTTCCCATTCAATTGGCACGAAGTGTAAATGTAACAAGTGCCATAAATATGCAAGCAATTTATTGATGAAATAAAAGATAATGATTAGCTAAAAAAACATACGTTTTTTTTGCCTAAATTATTATTGATATCAAAGCCCATCAAAACGGAAGGCACGGCCTTGGAGTTACTTAGTAAGCTGATAAAATTTTGTGTGAATCTTTTTGCGTCTTATTCTTTTGAATAAAAAATGACTATTCACTCTTGATATCAGTCGGTGCATTCTGTTTTATTGCGATTATGCAATTATTAAAACAAAAGTTGTAAATAAGTGCGTTACTACGTACAGTATTGGCTCCAGATGGAACAGACGCATCGGACACAGTAGAAGCAACCAGACTGTAAGATACCCTATACGCTTGTCTAATCACTTAACCACATTTTTTATGCGAAATAGTCAAATTTAAGCTTTAAAGCCCATACGCAGCATGCAAAAACTCCGCACGAAATGTCAAAACTACGTATAAAAAAAATATCCCAAAAAAGGGATTTGTCACTACAAAAAAATTCTTCCGAATTCACTCCACTTGCCTATAGTAGAAAGGTGCAGAGCTGTGGCAGCCATGTCAGCTGCTTTGTGTAAAAAAAAATATAATTTCATGCCAACACAACTTAGAATTTTTCGGTAAAATAAGGGAAATATACGAATTTATCGAAAATAAGTTATCGACAAAAAAAATTCGTTTTCCGGAATACGCAAAAACGAATTCGAATAAACTTGTTCGGTTTGGTTTTTCCTTTTCCGGAGCACGGCTGAGTATTATTTTAAGGCCCATACGCAGCATGTAAAAATTTCGCACGAAATGTCAAAACTTCAAAAAAAAAAAAAATCCCAAATGGAGGGAAATTTTTTTTATATGGAGTTTTGACATTTCGTGCGGAATTTTTGCATGCTGCGTATGGGCCTTTAGGCGCAAAAAAGTTTATTTTTATTTTTTTTTTATTTTAAGGTTGCGCCAGAATTCTCCCGCGTTGTTAGAAAATTTCACCCTAATAGGCAGAATTTTTTGGATATGTTGTTGAGTTGTGCCTGCTTACGGCTAGCTTGTACAAAAATGTTCTGAAAACTCTTCTTTAAGCGGCTTATGACAAGAAAACGGAAGGTGATTTTTTTGGGAGCATTCACTTTGATCAATCTTCTGTCCAAAAAAACAACTCTGTGTGCCCATTGCTACAAAAGTTTTGCAATAAATACTCATAAAAAACCAAGCTCTTTTATTAATTTAAAATGTTGCATCTTTTTTGGTCTCATAAATGGCAGTCAGTCAGCATACAGAAATATTTATGCTTGTCTATAGACTGTTTGCTTTGTCCAGTTCAAATTCTTCTCTATATGGTTGAGTGTAAGTGTGCGCATTCATCTTAAAGCCACATGTCATTATCTCCAAGTAATTCCTCATAATCACCATGTTTGATCTTATTAAGACACGTTAACTTGTTTTCTTGACCATCATCTCTCAGCATCATTGATGTTGATCATCATTAACAACATCGTAATCATCTCTGCGCTGGTCTGTGTGTCTTGCATCAGACACAATCACACACGCACTCATTCATTCAGCCTGACTGACTGGCTGATTGCTCTTGGAGCGCTCCACTGACTGACCCGGACGGCATGGTACGCGTCGCGACAGTACTGGCCAAGTGCCTGGCTGGCTGCCACTTGTTCGCCTGGTTTTTATACTCTTTACATAGCGCATAGTATGGCATGTTTGACAAGTTGTTTGCAATGCAAAGATGTCACTCCTAAATCCATTTAGTGGCGTTGTTTTGTCATTTTCTAAAACTATGGAGGAAGTGTTTCGGATTTGTACAATTACAGGAAATGAGCATGTTCAGCCATAGATAAATGTGTAGATTTCGATTATCTATGTAGACGTCATATAAGAGTTTTTGTTTTTTTTAATAATGTTAATATCAAGTTGAAATGAAGACTCCCAAGCACATTCAATCCTGCCATTTTTGTGTTAAGGCCCATACGCAGCATGCAAAAATTCCACACGAAATATCAAAACTTCATATAAAAAAAAATATCCCATTTGGGATATCCCATTGGTTTTATCATTCCGTGCGAAATTTTTTTGCATTCTGCGTACTGGCTTTGACACAAAAATGGCAGGATTGAATGTGCTCCAGTGAGTCCAATCAATATACAACACTATTTGCTAAAGGTTACTATACATTTATTATACAAATCGATCTGGAAGATCCAGAATATGAAATCTTTTCAGACGTCTAACATCCATACTATTGTCTACTAGGTTAATTGCCGGCGAGTTTTCATGTTTAGAAAGTCTCTCAACATATCTTCGTGATGTTTTGCTTATTTCATGTTTGATGTAAGGAACATTCAAGTCTTTGTATATTTCTTGATTGCTTACATACCAAGGAGTGCCTGCAATGTGTCTTAGCAAGAATTCAATGTTTGAGGGTGCTCGCCGTCCCCCAGCGCTGCATGGCATACGTCCAGACTGGCTTAAGGACTGCCTTGCATAGCCGAACTTTGATTTCTAGGCTGCGATCGTGGGCCTAAAAGCCAGTACATCTTTTTGGTTTTTAATTTTAAGGCCTATACGCAGTTCAAAAAATTTCGCGCCAAGTGACAAAACTTCATATAAAAAAAAAATCCCAAATCCCAAATGGGATTTTTTTTTTAGGCCTATACGCAGCAATGCCAAAACATCATATAAAAAAAATCCCATTTGACATATTCCATTTGGGATTTTTTTATATGAAGTTTTGTCATCCCGCGCGAAATTTTTCGAACTGCCTATACCCCTTTAGCTGCTTTTGTTTCGCTTTTACGTGAGCCTTCCACATCAGTCTTCGGTCAAGATGTACCCCGAGGTATTTTACGGTTTCATTTTCGGGAATGATGAAGCCATTCTATGATACCGAGGGACATTTGCCGCGTCTTAAGGCCCATACGCAGCATGCAAAAATTTGGGATTTTTTTTTATATGAAGTTTGAATTTTCCACCATTTGAGATTTTTTTTTTATATGAAGTTTTGACATTTCGTGGGAAATTTTTGCATGCTGCGTATGGGCCTTTAATGAGAAAGTTATTTGAACAGATTTCTGCGTATTCACTTCTATCCTCCATTTCTTTAGCCATTTTTTAACCATAGTAAGCTGCTCCTGTAAGCGCAGTGAAGCGTCGTTTCTATAGTCGTTTGTGGCCATGAATGCTGCATCATCAGCATATGTTGCAACCATAGTAGATTGGCAGTAGGTAGATCAGCTGTAAATATTGTATATAAGACAGGACCTAGTACGCTCCCTTGAGGAATTCCAGATGTTGCACCTGCAACATAGTCAAATCAAATTTTATGAGTAAAAAATAGGGTGCTGGTAACCACTTTTTAACTTTGTAGAGTACGCCGGGTTGCCAAACCTTGTCAAATGCTTGCTTTACATCTAGAAAGACTGCTGCACAATACTGCTTGCTTTCAAAAGCACTCGTTATAGTATTGATTATTCGATGGCATTGCTCAGGAGCCCCATGTCCGCTTCTAAACCCAAAATGGTGTTCAGGTATTATATTTAAGTCCTCCAAAACAGGCAACATTCTTCTTAGAAGTATCCTTTCAGGTACTACTACTACAACTACTACTATATTGGCCATTACAACTGGCTATCGGTCTTGGCCGCAGAAATTATCCTACGCCAGCGGTTTCTATTCTGTGCTTGCTGGCGCCAATTGGCAATCCCAAGGCTACGAAGATTCTCCGTTGTCTGATCTTCCCATCGCAGAGGCGGGCGTCCCTGTCGTCGTCGACCTTCCAGTGATTTCCGCTCGAATGCCTTCTTGGCTGGAGCATTATCATCCATTCGTGCAACATGACCTAACCAGCGCAGACGTTGTACTTGTATGCGCCGAACTAGATCAGTGTCGCCGTATAGCTCATACAGGTTTATTCGAATACGAAAATCACCTTCCACATTTATCGGTCCAAAGGTACGTCGGAGGATTTTTCTCTCGAAAGCCCCTAAAATCGCCTTATCGGATGAAGATAATGTCCATGCTTCAGCGCCGTAGCGAAGCACGGGTATGATAAGGGATTTATAGAGGGTTTTTTTCGTGTGTCGAGAGAGGGCTTTACTCTTTACTCTCTTTACTCTCAAAGTAACACCGGTTAGCAAGATTAATCCGTCGACGTATTTCTAAGCACGGCATTGAAAATGAATGTAAGAAGTCTGATGTATTTTGGAGGTATGTTTCTTAATGTGATTCCAACAATTTTGTCAAATCCAGGCGATTTTTTAAGCATGGGTTTTTTTTTTTAAAGAAGTTTTGTCATTACGTGCGAAATTTGCGGCCTTAGTGTTAGAAAAATAATCTAACAGCATTTTGGAAACTTTGGAGGCGATTGATTCTGCTTCTCAAGTCTTTGCGCAACAGATTCGAACACAAACTTTTGCCTTTAAAGGCCCATACGCAGCATGCAAAAATTCCGCACGAAATGTCAAAACTTCATATAAAAAAAAAAATTGCCTTTTTTGGGATATTTTTTTATATGAAGTTTCGACATATCGTGCGGAATTTTTGCATAAAAAAAAATATCCCAATAAAGGGAATTTTTTGCATGCTGCGTATGGGCCTAAAAAATTAAAAGTATTCTCTCGAAAACACGAAGTGAAGGCCAAGATGCTGAATGTGATCATTTTAAAAAACAAGCTTTCAACGTTTATGATCAAGCACTCACACTTGAAGAAATGGACCCATTCAATTCAAGAATTTCGCGTGCTTCAATGGCTTAATTTCAAGCAAGGAGAGAAAACTCAGTTCAGTTCAAGAATTTCGCGTGCTTCAATGGCTTAATTTCAAGCAAGGAGAGAAAACTCAGTTCAGTTCAAGAATTTCGCGTGCTTCAATGGCTTAATTTCAAGCAAGGAGAGAAAACTGTTTTGTAGCATGCAAAAATTCCGCACGAAATGTCAAAGCTTCAAATAAAAAAAATTTCCTTTTTTGGGATTTTTGGGATCCCACTATTTTAGATTTTTTTATATGAAGTTTTGACTTAAATATTAAGGCCTATACGCAGCATGCAAAAATTTCGCACGGAATGTCAAAACTTCATAAAAAAAAAAATCCCAAATGGTGGGTAAATTTTTTTTATATGAAGTTTTGACATTCCGTGCGAAATTTTTGCATGCTGCGTATAGGCCTTAATATTTAAGTCAAAACTTCATATAAAAAAAATCCAAAATAGTGGGATTTTTTATATGAAGTTTTGACAAAATAGTGGGATTTTTTAATATGAAGTTTTGACACTCTGTGCGAAATTTTTGCATGCTGCGTATGCGCCTTAAATTGATAAATATTTTTAATTATTTTTTTCTGAATCAAACCAAAAAATAGTTATATGGTCCATGTCACGCATAAAAAAATGTCATGTCTTGTTAAAAAAATTTCCCTTGCAAAAGAAATAGCACAGTCGTGGATAACTTCTCTCGAAAGTTATAAAGCTGTGCTAAATATGAGCAAAGGAAACATGAATAGAAGCCGCCAGCAAAAAATTGGGATTTGGCAAAATTCTTCGATTTGTTTTTTTCGTTTTCCGAAGCACGGCCGATACTTATAAAATTAATTTTTTTCGATATTTTATTATAGGCTGAGAAACTACAAGTGGGTTAGTAAAATATTTGGGTAAATCGATTTTATGTTGAAATTTTTTTATTTTTTTTTAATTTGCTTGAATACAGCATTTAAAACAAGGGAAACAGATACAGTCGTACCTTTGTATAACGAACTTCCCTTGTAACTACTTCTTAACAGCGAACTAGCTTAATAGCCAATTTTTTTTTTTGCTTTTTCGTACAAAGTTTTATATATTTTGATCACTTAAGGCCTATACGCAGTTCGAAAAATTTCGCGCGGAATGACAAAACTTCATATAAAATTTTTCGAACTGCGTATACCCCTTTATATAAAAAATTTTCTGCGTATATATCAAATTCATAGTTTGTTTGCTATTCGTTTAACGAATTTTTTAAAATTATTTTGTTATACGTTCGAAATAAATTTCGTAATGAGGTACGCAGCACGCAAAAATTTCGCACGAAATGTCAAAACTTCACATACAAAAAATATCCCACCATTTTGGCCTTAAGTGTAAAACATAGTTTTAAGAAAGAATAAAGTATTTTCACAAGCATTTGAAGTTTTAGAATTTGGCATAAGCTTTTCTCTATTTTTAAAAACGTTTCATATTATATGTTTGAATCCCCAAACATTCGCTAAAAGTTTTGGTTCATCCTGTGCATATATCTCAAAACGCGTATTTAAAGTGCTTTGAGACCCCAAACCAAGTTTCTTCCCAGTAGTTCTTTCAAGCTATTATCTTTCACTTCAAGTTTGACAACTGTTTTGTTTTTTTTTAACTAGTTCATGCAGCTAGTTCCAGTAGTGCCAGACGCATTTTGCTACAGATGACGCGACTGTAGTTTGCTTATAGAGTATCCCAGCTTCGATGTTGCAATGTTAGACTGCTTCAATCTTTATTTTTTGTCAAGATGTTAAATATCTGCTGTTGCTTTTATCCAACGTCGTCTGTCTGACGAGCGTTCCAATACATTGTTGTTGTTGTTGTCGTGGTTGTTGTAGACTGGCCCCTCTCGTTGACTTTGTTAACTTCACACCAGGCAAGTGCTAACGACTTTGTACCTGCTCCCGGCTGTTTTGCCGGCTCTTACGTACTCTTTATCAACATGATGCAGTTTTTTTTTTTTTTTGTTTTTTTTTGCTTTTGTTTGGTTTTTACTTTAATACCCTTCCAACATAGAGCTATGCTGCTCAGTGCGTAAGAACTAGAGACACTGAATTTGGGCCAAAAAAAAAAAAGTACTCAGGTGGAGCTTGACGCTTCATGTTGATATTTGAACTTTGTACTCCCGTAGAAAAATCAAATCAAATCCGCTTGCATCCATTGTATACAACTCTCCTCTAAGCTTCTAAGAATGTGAACATTTCTTAAACCTTTTCTTGCTCATATTCATGTCATAAATAAATAAGCTAGAGCCATCAAATTTAGTATGTAGACTCATGTGAATCTAATCAACAAATTGACGCTGACTTTTTCTCAAAACAAAACCCCTAAAATAAAATCTGCCCCTCTTCAGCTATAAAGCATATAATAAACAATTTTTGTGGTAAAGTGCATGCAGGGTATCCCAATGTCGAGAGATCCAAAAACATTTTTTTTTTCGTTCAGCCAGGTTGCAACGATTTGTGTGTATGCTTGTTCCATCTGTGGGTTTTTTTCACCATGTTATACAATATATATAAAGTGTATGTACTTACACATTATATGCAATTTTCCTTCGTATATTACAAATACTTTACAGCTCAACAACTAGCACTGGCAAAACTTGACTGATTATATAAAACTTTCAGAGTGGTTACCGCGAAAACTCTTTCCAATGAAATTTAACGCAATTTGTCAGCATTCGATTAAGTAGAATCCATAAATACCATTTGTATAGTACTTATAAACTGTACCCTTTAGGACCCAAAGATTCTCAAGGTACCAGTTTTCTAAAGGTTGCTTACTTTTGAAAAAAGTCTTAAAATATTTGTTGTCGCTAAACAAGAGTACGACGATATTCTGTACTTTTCTCTCGAAGACTCTTACCTTACACAGTCGATTACAAGAGCCATATTCTCTACTATATTGTTGGAGCAAACATCGATGATCAAAGTTTAAAATCTCTATATATCGATGTTGGCCACTACTAAACACCCATTTGATGAATGCAGAAGTGCTGGAGAAACATCTCTGTTGGCCAACATCGAAATATAGAGATTTTAAACTTCAATCATCGATGTTTTCCCCAGCACTACTCTACTAGCAAGATTACCAAACAGCTCAAGTCCTCTCCCAAATTCTAGAGCGCCCCAATAATTGCAGGGCAGTGGGAAAGTTTTTAAGTTTACCTCATCAATGCCGATGATTTTTATATATATGGAAAAAGCAGTGGCGGTTCCACGGGGTGTTTTCGGGACCGGACCCCACCAAAAGTTGCAAAAATTGGTTGACTGTTTTTTGTGAGCTCTAATATATAGCATTTGCGCTTCGAAGACCAAGTCCTGTATCTGCACCTGGCTAGAAGTGCTTGCCAATATTTGCCCAAAATTTCGAATACTTCTCGATAACTAAATATTTAGTGCCATGAAAAATGTACCTTCGCATAAAAGTGTTTTTTTTAGGGTAATTTTGTGTTGAGAGACATGAAAATGACATTCATTTTTTTTACTTCAGAACTTTTTCGAAATTTTTTCGAAAAACATGTTTTTGGAAAAAATTTTCAGTTATTCGTTAATATCTCGTGTTCGGCATGAGAGACGAATAGATTAAAAGGTATTGAGGTGCTCTTTATATGAAAAAACAAATTATTGAAGTTACAAGGAACCAAAGTCGAAAAACAGGGACATTTTCGAACATTTTTCAAAATTACAAATTTATAGTTTGCTTTTTATTAAAGGCCTATACGCAGTTCGAAAAATTTCGCGCGGAATGACAAAACTTCATATAAGAAAAAAATCCCAAAAGGGATATCCCAAATGGGACTTTTTTTTTATATGAAGTTTTGTTATTCCGCGCGAAATTTTTCGAACTGCGTAGACCCCTTAACAAGAAAAAAAAATTTTGTTTTAAAATGTCAAAACTTCATATAGTTTCGTGCGAAATTTTTGCATGCTGCGTATGGGCCTTAAATTAAAAGCTTTGAGCTGAAAGAGAATTCTTTTACAAACATTTCGATCTGCAAAATCTTAGAAGAACTGTAGTTGCATGGAGCCATGTACGAAAAATGCGAAAGTTCAAATTTCCACTTAATCACACTTTTGCTCGAAAAAAATATACTACGGTTGGTCACCGGGGGGGGGAGGGGTTCAAAAATAGTGAAAATCGGGTCACGTAATTTGGGTATGGCCCCTTACGTCTTTAGCAGTAGTCGCTCATCATGCTTTTGTCCCAAGAAAAATTTAAGAAAAATTTTATTGTAATTTATCTTCGTCTAGATTTGTATGGTATCTCGGCCATAGTGCTTGTAAGATGTCACAAACAAATCTAGACGAAGAAACAAACTTCTAAGAAAAAAGTCCCACAATTTTTTTATATAAAATTTTGTCATTCCGTGCGAAATTTTTGCATAGACGTTTTAGTTTCCATTTTAAAGGCCTATACGCAGAATGAAAAATTTCGAACGGAATGACAAAGCTACATATGTCTAAAAGAACCCACTATTATAACTTCATATAAAAAAATCCCACTATTTTTCATTCTTCGTATGGGTCTTAAGGTCTAAAGGCCTATACGCAGTTCGGAAAATTTCGCGCGGAATGACAAAACTTCATTCAAAAAAATCTCAAATGGGATTTTTTTTTTATATGAAGTTTTGTCATTCCGTGCGTAATTTTTGCATATATCCCAAAAAAGGGAATTTTTTTTTTTATATGAAGTTTTGACATTTCGTGCGGAATTTTTGCATGCTGCGTATGGGCCTTAAGGGGTATACGCAGTTCGAAATATCCCAAATAGTGGGATATTTTTATACGTAGTTTTGTCATTCCGTTCGAAATTTTTCATTCTGCGTATAGGCCTTTGAAATGGAAACTAAAACGTCTAGCGTTAATCTTTGGATATCTTTTTACTTTTTGATTATACCAGCCCATAGTGCTCCATAGCACAGGCCCACAATAAAAAAATGTGGGTGTGAACTTCACGTATTGCAGGGCTACTTTTATGGGTCGCTGAATTCAAATCCGAGTTACAAAAAACACCAGCACCCTAGGGCTCGCACTTAATCTGCCCTCGGATATGGATTCAGCGACCCCAAAAAACATATAAGTAACATAGTTGGACACCCCTTTTGAAGGTTTTCTCTTAACCTTAACCTTAATGTGCTGGGGCTTCTTTTGAATCTCATGTGCGGATTCAGAGGCTTAAAACCCATAAGGGTGGATCACGAGTAATTATCACATTAGTTCTTTGTTCCTCACCAGGGCCACCAAGAGAAAAGAACAGGCCCGTTGGTAACTATCGTCGGGCTCTCCTTTATTTCGAAGAATTTAAATGTTTAATGATTTTTTCAAATCTACGATTCCCCCCTTCCCTCTAGCTGTCAATAGAGCTGTTTTTCATAAAAACAAAAACTTCAAAACTTTTCACATGGAAAATTTGTACTTTAAGGGGTCGCGAAAATTTCGCGCGGAATGACAAAACTTCATATAAAAAAAAAGTCCCATTTGGGATATTCCTTTTGGGATTTTTTTTTTATATGAAGTTTTGTCATTCCGCGCGAAATTTTTCGAACTGCGTATAGGCCCTTACCGTATATTATTATCGTTTCTAACGTTTCTTATATGTCGAGAATACAGGGTATATTACAGTCGGTCTGCTGCTACCAATGGTTTATAAATAGATTTGTGTCGTCACAGTCATAAAGAGCTGAGACAGACCATAAATTGTTTAAGGCTCTAGAACCAATTGTAGTAATTGCTTGCCCGTTGACTAGTTTCAGATTTTAATTAGGCTTTTATTAACTTTAAACACATTTTAATATAAGCTGAAAAAATTTTACACTTGTTAATGAGTAAGTGCAAACTGTTTTTCGATTTTTCCCTCTTCCGTAATTGAAAAAAAACTTTCAATAAATTTCAACAAACATTACAATTTAAAAATGTGTGCTGAAGAGTTGTTAAAAAAAATACAGCTGTATATTTAATTCGTTTTAAGATTTAATCCCACCAGTTAGAAATATTTTCGCAATAAATTACGAATCAAGTCTAAAGGCCCATACGCAGTTTGAAAAATTTCGTGCGGAATGGCAAAACTTCATATTTAAAAAAATTCCAAATGGGTAATATTTTTTATATGAAGTTTTGTCAAAAATCCCAAATGGGAAATATTTTTTATATGAAGTTTTGTCATTCCGTGCGAAATTTTTGGAACTGCGTATGGGCTTGAAAAATCTCATGGACTTTGTACCGCTGCACTGTGGGCTCAGATTTTCATATTTTGGCCAAAACCCTGTCATTTCCATAATAATTTTTTTAAAGTAATGAAATTTTACACACGTCTTACTAAAGGATTAAACTATTTTTCTGGGAAGTTTAAGCCTCAGATTTTTTTAAGCTATAGATAATATAGACCAAAATTGGAAAAAATTAAAAAAAAAATCAAAAAAAATGTTTACAAAAAAAACTGTTCATTGGAATTGGACCATATTTCATACAGAGGTAGATATGAGCTCCACATACATTGAAAAAATAGCCTATACCCAAAATACTGAATTGTTTTGAAGTTATAGTCCCGAGCAGTTTCAGCTTTCCAAGCCAATTACAAAAAGACGACACCACCAATCAATCTAGTTTTTAAAAGTTATAATTTTTTTTTGGCATGCTCTTTTAATTTTCGAAAAAAATTTCAAAAATCCATATTTAAATTTTTAGGTTTTTTCGTCAAAATTCTACTATTTCGTCCTCAAGGTTCAACACTAAAAAGTGTTGAAATGGAGATTTTTCAAAATCGCACCATTTTTCCCAAATATGTAAGAGCTCACCCTCGAACTAATAATGCCTCTCTCTCAAATTTCGATCATTGATGCTGTGTCAAATGAGGTAGACTTTTGTTGACTTTAGATCCAAAGTAACCATTTCTCCATTCTGTCATTACTCTGTCAATGTGTGTACTCATCACTGATCCTTTTTCCAGATTTTTTATACTTTTGGAGTATAAAATGATGAACGAAGTTTAAATAGCATTCTGGGAACGTTAAATTTTCGTTGAGATCGTCGTTCAGTTCATTCTCTTGATCTTTCACAAAACTCCAAATCGTTTTGTCAACTTCATCTTCTCCTTCATTGATAAAATATTGCTTTAAACCCGGCCATTTTTTGATAATCCGCTCTGTACGCGGGAAATTCGAATTTACTTAGTTCATATGGCGGCCCGGCAAAATTTTCATTGGCCCGGCGGCCCCACGACCACTTCCTAGGCCCGTGCAGGTGGCAACCCCACTTCAGCAGCTAAGCAATTCAAAAAGTAGTCAAATTTCCTGGGGGTCAATTTTTAAAATTCAACTTTTAGATACAAAATTCAATTTCCGAAAATCGGGAGAGATTACATTTTGTTGTAAAACATGTGAAGAAATTTATAAAAATTTTTTCGATCAAATATCGAGTGGTAGTTGGAGGTAGCTTTATAGCAAATTAGCCAAATGATAAAAAAACCAACAAAAACTTTATAACTACTCGAATATATTTAAAACCAAAAAGTTTTTATGCTCATTTTTATTTTTTCTCTGTAGTAATATTTATAAATATTAAAGTGAATGAAGATTTCGTAGCTTCATGTATGATGGTAAATACAGGTTTTTTTTTTTCTGTAAATTATCGCAAAAGCTCATAAAATACAAAATGCCAACTTTGATTGCCAATAACTTGAAAACCACTAATTATAATTTAATATTCTTTTTTTCATAGGATAGCTTAATGTGTGTAAAATCATATTAAATTGCCTTTTTTGTGCAAAGTTTGACTTTTTTCTGGGGCACTTTTGGCCAAAATCTGGCTACGCGGGCTCATTGTGCGCTGAATCCAGAGCCGATAAAAAAAATCGATAATATTTCTTTCGAGTTATGTTTTTGAGGCTTTTGTTAGAACTCTGACTCCAAAAACATAAAGAAGACCTGCTGTGACCTCCAGATACGAAAGTCGTTGTTTTTTTTTTGTAGTCCTGTGTTATAAATGCATTTCCTGCATCGGTTGCAAGAGCCAAGCAAGCAAAGCAAACATATGAGCAGAGATCAATAAACAAACGAATCAGCAAAAGTTAACCAATCCTCTGCATTCTTTTGCATTGTCTCTATTCGACTGTCATTATTGGAAAACTCTGGAGATGTTATTAATATGCAATTGATCTGTTTATTTTCATTATGTGGCACATAGAAATATGCCACAGCACAGCTTCGGATGTTTTGTTAAGTGGTTCTATCTGGTTTTGATTGTGCAAACGTTGCTATGCATTGACCAACTGGAATGTCGCCAGCATCACAATCGCAACTCCAACAACAACAACAACAACAATAGGCGTGCCGACTTAGGAGGCGGCAGCAGTTCCGAGGAGAATCACAGCAATGCAAGCGATAGTTATGATTTCTATGAAAACGATAACAGTGCTGGAGCTGGCGGCGGTGGTGGTCAGCACGGTCATCGGCGAGGGCAGCGCAAAAAGCAGCAGGGTAATCACAATAATCGCCACAATCGTTTGGAAGATACTGGACTGTCATTGTGGATCAATGAGCAGCAGTTAAAAATGCTAAGTGGTAAGTTCGATCATATAGCGAATAATTAAAAATTATCCACTAGGAGCAACTTGGGTTACAGATCATTGACATTATTACGCTTTAAGCCTCAAAAAAGCTCGGATTGGGTCTGAGTTCTAGAGCTAAAACAGCTCAAACGTTCTTCTTGCTAAACCATTTTGCGAATTTGATCAAAAGGGCTAGGTCCGCAGCTCTTCGAAGGCTTTCCCAGTTGCTAGATGCGTGGCTGTCAGGCAGCATCAGTTGAATGCTTTCTATCTCCTTCTCCTTACTGCAGCTATGAAAGAAGTCGCAATGAGGAACCTGCAGTGCCCCTATCAACATTCCGGTCCTGTTCTGCTGAAAAGGCATTACTGTCGTACTGTCGTGATTCAATCTAAAGGTGTAATCGAGAGCCCGGAAAATTTCCCCCCCGGGCCCGGATTTTCTCTCTACGGCCCTGCAGCCATGTTAGCCAAGTCTTGGTGCTTCTTAAGCTTAAACGATGCATATACTCCTATATGATAGATGCAATAATATCAACCATAAGATTTCTGATCTTATTTAAGACTCTTGTAACATTTATAACTTTTTAGACATCAAACTTTTTGTTTTTAATATCTCTTCAAAGTACACTTACTAACCAAAAATATTTGGAAAAGCGCTCTACTTTCCACAGGGCTACTCGGATCGCATTTATGCCATACACAATAGTGTTGTATCGACTGATTTGCGGGACACCAACTTGTACACATATTTGGTAATACCATCTGAGGTTAACTACGTAAATTTTACATGGAAATCGGTACAACGCAAGTTTTTCTACGATTTTGATATACTAAAAACGTTTGATGAAAAAATACTGAAGGCACCAACGTTAACTATTAATAAAAAGGGTCGCATACCGCAGGAGCCAAAAAGTAAGTGCTACTTATGGAGCTGGACAGACTGGCCGCCAATAATGTTTTTTGTTAAATCGATTATTTCTAAGCTAGATTTTAGCATATTCCTGCCCTGCACTGGAAACAGCTCGGGAACAGCATGGTTTACTGTGGGCCTTACTATACAAAATCGCAAGAAAAAGCCGCTTCCAAGTACACCCATCCGCATCACCTTCAAAAAGGAATGCGCACTTAGAGGTGTGTATGATATAGACGCTTCCAACCCTACTTCACTAACAACTTTGCAAGGTAGTGTATATGAACAGTCAATAAATGCTTTATACAAATTCATTGTAATTACTTTTCAAAAAAAAAAAAAAAACTATCTATGGAACTATCTATACTATTCCTATCTATACGCAATTACCCAAAAAAAACAAGCTACGAATCTAAAGGCTCGCAGGGCATACATTTTTGTCTGTGCAACAATCAGGGCCGGCAAGAAAACAGTGTGGGTCCGACGGTGACTATCGTCGGACCCTAAGAATTTTTAAGTTTTACCAACTCCGGTTCCGCAAAGAATTTCAAGAAAAATATTTCACTTAATTGTCTTCTTAAAATGCTGCTATCTTCGTCTTTATATTTTTTAATAATAATCTGTATATTCAGAATATTTCAAGAAAGTACGAAAAAATTCGCAATGTTTTGGACTCGGAGCAACTTCCTCTTTGTACGAATTTCTCCAAAGCGGCCCGTAAATTTGGCAATGCATGAAACAATCCTTCGAAAGAAACCACATCATCACTGTCGACACGCCTGTTCGTAATGCACCGCGTTCGTAATATAAACTATCTTTGTATATAATGGGAAATTTTTAGATGACAGCCAAAAGTATGCTACGAATATCTTTAATTTCTTAAAATGTAGGGTACTAGTTATGTTTTTTTTCCAAAGAAGGCAACGTTTAATACTTTTCCGTAAAGGGATTGCTGGATTCTTGGTTGGCCAGAACTTGCAGCTACCATAGAGACGGCTCCAAGACAATAGCGCTGGAGATGAAGTATTCTCAAAACAGAACAATATAGAGCGGGGCCTTGTGATTTCGCATTCAGTGCTAAAGCCCACTGTTCCATAGACTTAAACTAACACGATTATCTTCAAGAGATGATTGATTGATTGATGATTGATTCAGATTCACAGTGGCACTACTACTCACAGCCGCTTGAAGAGCGGGGTATAGCTTTGGTTACTGGTCATTTCCAAACTGGTGAAGACTTTAACCAAATTAAAAATGACGACACGGGTTAAGCTGCAACCTAAAAAACTTGTCGAGAGAGATTCTCGGATGCTAGTTAGTTAGTCCATGTAGCTAGTTCACAATAGATTCTGCGACTTCATCTCTATGTCTGTTAGAAGCTTTATCGAACTATAAGTGCTTTATATACAGAAACAGGAGCTTAAAATATGTATGCTGACAACCATATTGCCACTATATATACATTTTTAAATATTTTATGAAATAGTTATTAAAGTTTGTTTCCGAGTTTGCGGGTATATGCTCTGCCTAGATCCTTATCTTTCACTATTCCGCAATTTCATGCTATCCTTCTCTATGCATACGCCTAATTAGTTAAAAATTTAAACTTAAAAAAAAAAATATGTTGTATTTATCCACTTCACTCTCAAAACAATCGAACTAAACTAAAAAAACTTAAGCTCCCGATCCAGAATGCGATTTGAAATGTGGTAAAAATGGATATTGCAACGAAAACCACATCTGCAAGTGCAACGCTGGCTATACAGGCCAATACTGTGAGATGGCTTTTTGTTTTCCCCAATGTCTGAACGGTGGCAACTGTACGGCACCATCTGTATGCACATGCCTCGAAGGATATCAGGGTACCCAGTGTGAGGGAGGTAAGTGCAGCTTTTGTAACAATAACATTGCTTATACATAATATAGACAAACATGTATTTCGTTTAATACATTTAGTACTGGGTTAACAAATTTTTTAGTGTGTCACAAAAAGTCAGACTCGTGTAATTACAAATATTGAAATGTTTTCCGAATCATAATTCTCTTTGTAAACCTACTATCTAACACAAAAACCCTTTACTGTACAATTATCTTTAATGCTTAAACTCTATAGCCCATATAAACTATTTGGGTATCGTATATTATATACACACATGCATTAGACAACAAGGCAAGTTTCGTTTTTAGATTTTTTTCGATATAGCTATAGCTGCTTTGCAGCCAAACTTAATGACTTCGGTCATAGCCTTGTAAAATGGCGCCTGCTCAGCACCGCATTCAATGCCAGTGTCGTGATGTTCCTGCTCCTCATCGCGAAATTTGGTTATTGTTTCCAAAAGTTGCTTAAAAACGTAAAAGCATTTATTTTAATGAGGCTTGCTAGATTTTAACTCAAACGCTTACCTTGTCCGGATTCGGAGACTCCATGATTTGTCGCAGCTGATCATTGTAGTGCTCTACAATTACTGTCTCGACAGCTACTGTACAGGCCATGGCAGCCTTTTCGCCCATTAGCGCTGTGCCAGCGCCCAAGGCAAAGCCAGCTATGTTCCATATGGGCGTCATTATTGTAGGACGCACACGATGCTGTTGTATAAGCTGCTCGAATTGCTTGCGATGACACTTTTCTTGTTCCCACATATGCTCTATGGTTTTGCCCATAGGTCCATTGCCTAGTATGGCCATTTGTCCAGCGTAGATACGATCTGCGCCCAGTTCGCCGGCATGATCAACGCGTATGATTTCATCGGTTAGTGCGTTGGGTCTAGCACGCAGTGGATTTTGTTCCTTGGGTTGCTGCGCACTGGCAGAGCTGTTGCTGCTACTGCTGCTGAGGCGTATGAGTGTAGTGGTCAGGCGTAGCCTTTTGCAGGGCGTGCCAATGCTGCGCAACATGTTGATGTGCTGCAATAATATACAACACTTTTGATTACTATTTCTCTAAATGTTTCTAGGTATATGCAAGGAAAATTGCTTAAATGGCGGCAAATGCATACAAAAGGACAAATGCCAGTGCACAAAGGGATATTTTGGCATGCGCTGTGAATTTTGTAAGTTTTAGTTTTTTTTATTAACTACACTTGGTTACTTATTTGTACTTTCAAATTTGTTTTATTCAGCCAAGTGTGTGATTCCCTGCAAGAATCAAGGCAAATGCGTTGGTAACAATTTGTGCCGCTGTCCGAATGGTTTTGGCGGTAATCACTGCGAGATTGGACGCAGCCAACGCTCCACTTGCAAATGTACGCATGGTACCTGTCTGAAAAACAAGAGATGCAAGTGTCTGCCGGGTTACTATGGACGTCATTGTAATGGACGTAGATAAGCGGGCAGAAAAGTTTAAACTCATCTTTAAAGACTATGCCCATTGACTGCTGCCAAGAAATATACATATACGTATAACAGCAACTAAGCCCATGTGACATCTATAATAACAAGAAAAAACAAAAAAAGGAGAGAGCACTGCCGCGCCCGCATCGGGTTTTGGAATTCAATCAGCAATTAAACACACTATGAAAATGTTTGTTTATGTACTTTTGTAATGTTTAATGTATAACCACATCGTTTAAAACTTTTATATAAACTATTATGTGTAGACAAAACAAAAATAATACTAATTGTGATAAAAAAATTTTGTAATTAAATTTTTTTTTTAATAAAAACAAAATTAATGCATGTATGTATGTGCCAGCTTAAACAGGCACGGTTAAAACGCAAAAAAAATGCCTTGTAGTTATTTTATTATGTGGCTCCTATATGCTTCCTATATACTACGGCACGAGCATTCTTTGCGAAGATATACAATCGTTTGGTTTACATACGAGCCTTGGAGTTGTGAAAACGAAAAACTGAATCTATTGGCCTACGCACTGGCATCTTAAGAGTTATAAACAAAGTCAGGATTTATAGGAGCAGTGATGTATGGGTACTATTTGATAATCATGTTGCGACAAGTGCAGTTTTGGAAAATATAGCAAACAATTGGTTGGAAAACCTTGTATTAAATGAAACCATCTAGGTTGATGTAGTAAGCTTTCTGCCGTATGTTTAGTCATGCCAACATCTACGAAAAATTAACATGCGGACTAGCTAGCAAGAAACGAAGCTGCAGGGCCATAAAATTGGCCAAAGCCTGTTTGTGCCATCGGAAGACATAACTGCAAGCAACGACTGAATCTATGCGCCAGGCCTAAGACAGCACAGGCAAATTTTCAGTCCTTAGGCAAGAACTCTCCAAGCATCCTTACTAGGCCGGGAAAGTTCTTGTCATTTCAAAAGGCTTGCAGCGGGCTGGCTTAGAATCTCATAACTTCATGTGACAATCATTCCAGATAAGCTACACATTGAAAATAACATGGGCCAGAGAAAGGTCTTCTAAATTCAAAAGGCTTGCAGCGGGCTGGCTAAGAATCTCATAATTCCATGTGAGAATCACTCCAGATAAGGTACATATCTAAAATAATATTGGCCAGAGCGTTTTTAAACTAAGAGCAGCACAATAGACTCCAAAGATCACAGTGCAGTTCACCCAACCACAATATTTTTATTGTCATCTACCCAAAATATCAGACCTTATTTGCGCAGCAAACAAAATAAAAATGAAAACTACATAGCATTTATGTTAACTGTGGCTGCTTTTGTTATATACTTACAGCTTTATAAACAATTTGTAGACTTAAATTTTCAATTTAACAAATTTAGCCGGTGTTATGTATAAACTAAATTATTGAAATTTTTATTCAGCGGCCATGCAAACTTGCATTGTAACAAAAAAAAAAACAGCTGTTTTATATGCGTTGCCGTATCGTTCATTTATCAGAATTTATAAATGTTATCGAAAATATGTAAAACAAAAATAGTAAAAATTTCATGCATCCCTTAAATAGCCATAAATCAGCCAATTTATTGAATAAAAGTCAGCTGACTTGTCGCAGCTTCGAATAAACAATAAAAATGGCACCAAAGAATAACCACGATCCATCAACCTCAAGTGATACCAATACCAACGTGCAGGAGGCAGACTTACAGGGTAAAATTGTCATGTATTAAAAAGTTTTAATAGTTGTTATCTGAGCGCATGTTTTCCGGCCTTTTGTGTTACAGAAATGGAGGAGGTCAATCAGAGTCTGGATGCGCTTAGCGGTGCTTTGGATGCATTTGAACAACGCACTGACAATATAATGGTGCAATTGCGTGAACTTTTGGACTCCAATCGCGAAATACGTCGTCAGATTGCACAGGAAAAGAATAAAGCTGGTTCGAATAGCGATAATGATGACGAGGACGACAAAAATATGAATGTGGAAGAGGAGCAATCGCAACCGCAGCAGCAGCCACATTCGCAATCCAATGCATAAAATGGCATTTTAAAAATTTCCTTGTAATTTTCCTTTAATTCTATATGTACGCAGCTTGCGTACAACCAATGTATTATTGTTGTTTCTTAAATTAAGCACCCAATGTTAGATTTTTTTTTTTTGCAAAACAAAAGACATTTATTGCTAATCTTTGCGTGCTTTCTTGTTTGTTTTTGGACACTTCAAGGACGGTTTATCGGGCTGAGAGGCGATATATTCAAATGTTACTTTGAACATGCTCTTAAGTTTGCGTTTTAAACGTCTATTTTCAGCAATTAGTTCGGCAACATCAACATTTTCGGTGTTTTGTAGGCTTTTCGTTGTTGTTTTGTCTACTTCCTCATTCAATCTGCGTTTCACAGCAGCTTCAGTGGTTATGCTAGACTTCTTCCCATTCTCCTCTTTGCCGTTTTCAATCGTGTTCGATTCTTCATCCGAGCTTGTCTCTTCTTCGGGAACTTCAGTGGTTACACTAGACTCGCCTGCCTCCTCTTCTACTTCCTCTGTAACGCCTTTCTGTGCAGCAACAGTGTCACCAATCTTATTCAAGTCCAGTTTTGGTGTTTGACATCTATTGTGCGCCTCCGTAATTAGCAGCTCAATGCATTCATCATCATCATCGTGCGATGTAGTTGTTATCATGCGCTTGAGACTGTTCGCAAAAAGTTGTGGCTGTTTGTGTTCTGGTTGAAATATGGCCGGGTTTGTAAGACGTACTTTTAAATTTGTAACTGTGCCGTTTTGTGGTATCGACTTTATCAGCTGTCTGCTGCTCACATGCCAGACACAAACTTTCTTATCTTCGCCAGCTGATATTAATTGTTGCCCATTTAGGGATAGCGCCAAGCATGTTATGGGCTGTCCAGCTGTGTGTCCACTAAAGCACAAAGTTTTGTGCTCTTCCAAATGGTATTCCTAGAAAAATACAACTCAAGCTATAATTTATTTTTAAGCCAGTAGATGAGTCTTGCCTACCTTCATGCGCGGCACACGCTCCATATGAAACACATAGACTTGGCCATCGCTACCGCCTACAAACACATTGCTCTCCAAGCCATTGACTAGCACACTGTGTAGGGCCACAGGAAACACTACACTTAGCAGCATTGCGCCACTGCTAAGATCATACACCTTGCAACAGCGATCCAATGAGACTGTGTACATATAGGCACGCATGCCACCGCAGCCTATGTGCAGATCTGTTACGGCTAGGCCATGGTCATTAAAGCTGTACATGGGTGTGTTTGCTTCGTTGTCGCCTTGATCCAGTGGCGACACAACATTTGTCAAGTTCCACAGTAGCACAGCACCGTCTTTACCTGCGCTGGCAAAATGCTCGCCATCCTCCGTAAAGCGCAGACAGGTCACAGGCTGATAATGTTTTGACAAAGTGTTCAACATGTTTCCAGTGGTTAAATGCCAAATGTATATCGACTCCTGTATGCCTGCTACTATAAAAGCACCATCTGGTGACAAGGCCAGTGCATTAACCTTGCCTGGTAACACAAAACGTACTGTGGACATTTGTTCCTGGCCATTGATGGGCCAAACATGCAGTAAAGGCTTCGTGCTATTTGCCGCTATCACATAGTTGGAGCTCAGTAATTCAAGACCATGGGGCTGCACGGTGCCGCCACCTTTATATTTCATAAGATCAATGCCTGTGCGCAAATCATGTGCACTACAAGAGGCATGACTATTATTAACGCTTGTAAATAAAACCTCCAGAATTTCAGACATGGCGCGCACGTGCGTTATTAACAACAAAAAAATAAAATATGTTGATTACAAAATATCGCTGATAGTATCGATAACAATTTTAAAGAACTGGCAACTTTGTAAAAAACACGCGTGTTGATTTCATTTAAATGAGAAACGTAGTGTTATTACAAATAATTGTATTTTGTATATATCATCATGGTAAAAAATAGCCAGCAACAAGCGGCCAGCAGCTCTACAGCAGCGCTGCCACAAAAACGTTACTACCGGCAACGAGCACACTCCAATCCCATTGCTGATCACAGCTTCGACTAGTGAGTGAATTGTTATCAGCATTTATTACCACATTGTAGCCTTTCATTTATGTAGTCCTGCACGACCAGAGGATGTGGATTGGCGAATTTTATATCCCAACATTGGCGCAGATCAACAAGTAGAATATGCAGATATTGGCTGTGGCTATGGTGGTTTTTTGGTAACACTTGGTGAAATGTTCCCTGAAAAGATTTCCATTGGCATGGAAATACGCGTCAAGGTGTCCGACTATGTCATGGATCGCATTATGGCGCTGAGGCAAAGAGATGTTGGCAGCTATCAGAATATTGCCTGCATGCGCACAAATGCCATGAAATATTTGCCCAACTATTTCAAAAAAGCACAACTTGAAAAAATGTTCTTTTTGTATCCTGATCCGCACTTTAAGCGCTGCAAACACAAATGGCGCATTATCAATCATGCGTTGCTTTCTGAATATGCCTACGTCTTAAAAAGTGGAGTAAGTAAAGCAAAATTGGAATTCAAATTTCAATTACTACATTGACATTTAAAGGGTCTGGTATATACAATGACCGATGTCGAGGACCTACACAAATGGATTGTTTTGCATATGACTCAGCATCCGCTCTTTGAACGCATAAGTGATGAAGAAGCTGCAAAGGATCCCATAACACCGAAACTCTATCAGAGCAGCGAAGAAGGCGCCAAGGTGGTAAGAAATAAAGGCGAACACTTTATGGCAATATTTAAACGTCTGTAAACATATGTTTAAACATACATATGTAGTATGTTATAAGAATATTTTAATTCAAATCGTGCATTAAGAAGCTGGACTAATGTTAATAATTTAATGAATTTTTATCGTTCATTAAAAAAGCTTGACTAATGTTAAACATTTAATGAATTGTTTTGAGAAATGCCCTCGCAGTTGACTAGAGTAACGCCAATATCCTCGTTGTAGTTGAGATCAAACTTGACGCCGGACATCAGTTCCGCCACGTAGATTGCTGTCTGAGTATGTTTGGTGAGCGGGCCAGTTTTAATGCTTGAACATCCGTTGGCCAGCGCCATATACATAATTAACTGGTCCTGCATATGATCATCCACACACAATTCGTTTTGACAGTATTTGAGTAATTCGCCAATAGCTTTAGAGCTTATTTCCAATGGATCACTTTGCTTTTCAACCAGTCCAGAGGATCCCAGCCAGCAGTTTGTGGAGGTTTTTGTCCAAAACAATACGCCAGCACCATTGTCGCGAGCTTTCTCTGGGCCATGTTTAAAAGCCCTAATGTCAATTTCCGGCGCATTACTAGCGGGGTTCACCTCAAATATAGCTCGCTCGGCTGCGTGTTTCAGTTCTTCTGCAATGTTCTTTGAAATGCGACCAGCGGTGTAGGCACAGCCTTTAAACTGCTTAACATGACCAAAGTTTGTGAGATTAATAGCTTTCAAGCTTTTTACAGGTTCTATATCTAGAATGATGCGTCCGTTGCCGCGTGGATAAAAACCATGGCGTATTATATTCATATGAAACTTAATGCCAAATTGATTGAGGTTTGGCTGCAACACATTTAACATATATTCAGCTTGTGGAGCAAATGAAACATTTGTACCGCCTAGGACATCTAGCTTGGAGCGCGCTTTGCCAAATAGTAATACTGGTAAAACCATTTGCAGCACAAGCGTTATGCTGGCAGCGGTATGCGTATCCACGCTGTAGGAGCCAGCTTTTATGGTGCCCGGCGTAAATTCCACTTCAGTAGATGCCAGTGTATTTCCTTTGACTTTGGCATTGGTAATTTCGCACAATAGATTAAGGCCATGCAAATGTTGGTGCGACAATCCCGGTTTTGGCCTATTGGCACGAATTTTGACAATGCGCACCGGTTTACCCAAAATACAGCTTAGACTTAAAGCATTACGCAGTGCTTGGCCACCACCCTCCAAATAGGAGCCGTCGATTTCCACGAAATCTGACTTTAATGTGCCTGCCATGGCTTTTCTGACTGCACAATTGCAAAGTTTTACAAAATTCTTTATTTTTAAATATCTGACAACTATTGCTGCTCGCTACTTATCGATTGTTTGATTGCTACGTAATCGTTATCATCTATTGATAATGCAGTTTGCAACGTCGGTTTGTGCAACAAGTTGGCAGCACTGTGTAAAAATCACAAACAACAGCTAATAAATAGTACTTTGTTATTGTGCATGCAATTTTGTTAACGTCTATGCGGGAGTAATAAAAGTATATTGCAACATGTCCAAGGTGTACTTATTGCCCGTGGCTGTGTTTCTCATTTTTCAAGTAACGTTTTTGGGCACGTAAGTGAATAATTTTTCAAATTAGTTATTTACGCATTTGTATATTCATCTTTATATACACGTATATACATTATATGGCTTTAAATTACTCCTTTTTCTATAATTGATAAAATCTAGATATATTGCTGCTGTTTTGGAGGGTCATGTAGTGCCCACTGTGCCGTATATAAGTGATGCTGCTACCTATTCGCCGGAAAGCTGCGTTTTTGGTCAAATGATAAATATTGGCAGTGTGCTTCGTAAGTTCTTCTTGCTTGCAAACTAGACAAAATCTCGATCGCATGACTCATTTCCACTTAAACTGATTATTTATGCTTGCAGTGGGAATCACCATTTACTTACGCTACCGTCAAATCGAACAGTTGTTGATACATCATCCGGTTGATGCTGGTGTAGTGCGATATAATCGCTTGGCCGTCTGGTTTGGCATATTGTCCTGTTTGGGCATCAGTTTCGTAGGCAATTTTCAAGAGACAAATGTGCGCATGGTACATTTCATAGGAGCCTTCTGCTGCTTCGGTTTTGGCACTCTTTACTTTTGGTTACAGGCATTTATATCCTATATGATACATCCCTTTGCGGGTACACGATGTTTTGCGCATATGCGCCTGGGCATGGCTGTTTGCTGCACTATACTCTTTATAATGCTGGCCGTAACTGGTGTCATGTCACACATATTATTCAACGGTCAAGATCCACGAAAATGGTAGGTTATTTAATTCGGTTAAAAAAATCTTATAGTTAAATTGGTTTTTGTTTTGTCGTTTAACAGGTATCCTTCAGATGGCGGCTGGTATTTCCACGTGATCAGCACAATTTCCGAGTGGATAATTGCTTCCATATTCAGCTTTTACATACTTAGCTTTACAACAGAGTTTCGTGACATTTCTCTGGATCACCCACGCATTGAACTGTTCTCTGTCTCGTATGACATGACCGTGTAGATAAAGGTTAGATCTCTGCTACATTGCAACGTAATGTGTAAGTTAAATGCCTATTGTTAAAATTGGCGTGGGCGTTCACAAGATCTTAAAATCCTATCCTAAGATTGTAATTCCCAGCTGTACAAAACACTGACTTTGTAGTCTCAGCTTTTGATTTGCTGGGATCATTATCAAAGAATCCCATGGATATAAACTTACTATTATATATAGTATGTATAAGTTATGTATATAAAATAACATTTGTGTATTGAGCTGCTTTTAAATTAATACGATTTTAGCTTGATAGCTCATAGCTAAACCCAAGCAACAAAGTTTGATCTTATGCAATGTCTTTAGCTAGAAAATCGTTTCTACGCACTCGACTAGCATATGGCGCCTAATCCGTACTCTTTTCTTATAGATAAATTCTATTGATTTGAATAATCCTATCGCTGTGATACATATGTATGTATATAGTACAATATACTTAATAGTTTTGGACTTTGTGCCATGTGCTTTATAGCTTCGATTATAATCCTGCATAAGCGCTTACTTTGCTTGCAATACACCAAACACACTTAATTGGCTTTTAAAACTATATAATCCAAATATTATTGTTTTCAAACGAAAACAACTTGTATTTATACTTTATTAAAATTTATTTAAATTTTTTCTAAACTATTGATAATTTATTTGATATACAAATATAAATAAATCAATCGATAGTTAATATAATATATTGAAATAACTGCTTGCTTTTTAAATTTGTTGCGGCTGGTATTGCTCCAACGCTCTTTTTTCATAAAATATTCGGAGAGCTCACGTGATTGTTCTTTAAATTATGAAAAAATTAATTTTAGCATCTCCATTAAATTAATAATTATATTAGTAATAAGCTTGGTGAGGTCGCCGGATACACAATGATTAATGTTCAGTAATATCAAAAAAAATTTGTTGTGCCGCAAAACATTCCATATACCATCCATTTTTGGCTTTCAACAGGCGCCAGGGTAAACGGACGGACAGACAGGCTGTCGTGGCTTAGTTATAGTTCTCATAATTTTTGGGGAGCTACGTTTCCTCGTAGGTCACAACACCATTATTTTTAAGCTCTGCAGACTGACTTCAATGGCTAATAAACGCAGACCCATTGTTAAAACACTCAAACCAGAGACTCGCATAACAATTACCTTTTCAGATATGCAATGGAGCGCGATGGTGATCGTAATTAATGTTACGACTACTTATTTTGCTTAGACGGTGTTCAAGTGCGTTATTTGCATGAACGGCATATATTGTGTTCTCTTTCTTGTTCACATTCTCGACCTCTTTGCTATGCTCTTTACTAGTAGAACGTAAGTAATAGCGTAGCATGCGAGAATGTGTACATGTCTGGAGCAAAGTCATGAACAGGCACTTTACATAGAACCATGACAGGCCTAGCCCGTTTTTTCCATTGACTGATTTGAAAGTCGGCGGTGTATTCGTTTGGTTGGTACTTTTACGTTAGATTACAGCTTTCCAAAAATGGGAGAATAAAATGACATAAATTGTCCGTAATGCCTACCACGGGGTGGACCTATGGGTAAGGGCATTTTAATTTTACGTGCAGCTCTCTGGTCTCTGGCGAATAGTGGATACGATTCTGCGCAAAAAATCATTCATTAAGTTACAGGACATTTACATAAGATTTTATATACAACATTACAACACATGCAAATACGTGGGAATTTGTTATTGCGGACACAAAACCCCATCTGCTCTAGTAAGTGACGCTGTGCCTTCACAACCTGCATTCTTCGCATTGGTATGATATCGGTTTCATATCATGGGTGATATTTGCCTAAAAACCAGCAAAGGAGATCGGTAAAGGCAAGATACACTAAAACTAAAGGCTTTGTGGTAGCATTGATGACAACACATATTCTGCGTGGTGATTCCTTAATTTCAAATACTAGATTACGTCTCTTAAGACTCTGAAACGCGTGAAGAGCATCGCCACAGTTTTAATTGCATGTCAGCTCTTTGTATTAGCTTCATGGTCAAGTTCATCTTAACTAGACCTACTATCCTGCGGACTTAATAGCTGCAGTATTGCTGAAGGTATTAATGCTAGTTGGATGCACGAAGGACTCTAACTAATGGATGCACCTATAGAAACTGTTGCTTCCGAGATAAATTATAAGCAGCAGCACGATTGGGTGGGTAGTTATGGGTGCAGCTCGAATCGTTTGGCTCAATTACAGCATTACATTGTATCATAAATGATAACAACAAGTTAAATGCTGTGATCTAGCACATTGCTTATATATGCAGTATAAAGAGTTGAGCAAATTATAAACACACATAATTTCAAGTTAAATATAACCATTTTTTTAGGTACACACCACAAATGGTATGGTTTTATCGGCGTTATCGATCAATATAACAATCGTGGCTGCTGTATCGACGAAATTAGTTTTGAAAAGCAAAAGAAGTGTTGCCACCTTATTTAGCTGTGGCATTTTGGCTAAAGAATATGCAAAATATGTAATAAGTAATTTATTATTTATTTATAATTTATTATGATAAGTTTTTTATTTTAAGGCTAGAGCGTCATTGCAAAACACTGTTGTCTAGCTAAACAAATAACACTTTCCGTGCTGCACAGCGCAATGCAGCACTAATGTATGCAGTAACAATGTCAGCTGTTTTCTCCCAACTCCCCCACTGTTGGCAATGGTAAACGAAACACGAAACAGCAGCTATCATTTGTAGAAAAACCTTTGAAGTCAGCAAATGGAGCGGTAGCGTACGTAAATGTTTAGTGTTAAACCAATAATTACTAGAAATTCACTGTCGTAACTTAATTAAATGCCAATGCAAAAGTGAAAAACGCGAAAAATGCATAGGTCGGTGCATATAATAAAACTTTGGAGAAGTATCGAAGCGTAAAATCGAAGGCGGCCAACAATCAACCCCAACTAATAGCCATTAAAAAAATATATATGAATATATAAATACAACAAAAAAATAAAAGAGAAATCATAACAAAAGGTACAAACAAACGCACGTAATGTAAATCTTGTGAAATATTTGTGTGCGTGTGTGCTAAAATATTACATAGTTTAAGCAAGAATTTTTTAAGCCATTGTGTATATTATGTACATTTATATATGTATGTGTGTGTGCGATCGTGTGTCTGTTATATGCAGAGGGCTTACATATGTGTATTGGTGACAATGGAAACCAACACAATAATAATAACAACAACAACAACTGCGTCTCCAATTTGCTACCTAAGAAAGCAAACAGCTGTCTTTGGCTTTGCTCTTTTTTTCCCCTGAACTTGTTTTTTTATTGCTATAAATATTTGTTAAACTAAAAAGTTATAACTAACCATGCTATAATTACGCCCAGTATGGATCTTATGTACATCATCATACATGCATGTGTCTGTGTACATACATTGTATGTACGTGTGCGTGCAGCCCTTGCAGTTTTGTTTTGTCTTATGACAACGTACATACATATGTATATGCATACCTTCAAATGAAGTGTATGTATGCACAATGTATATTTATGCGTCTTTGTTCTGTAATTCTGGTTCTCTTTCTTTCTCTCTCTCTCTCTTTTATTTTTTTATTTTCTCTTTATGGCTCTGCGCGTATGTGTGTTTTTGTTATTCGTGCAAAGCTAAAATAGCCAATGTAATTTACTCTATTTTTTGTTTGTGTACCCAATAATTGCAGCAAGTCAGCCATGTACATAGGTATATACCTACATACATGTACATCAGTCAATTTGCCACAATGCCGTTAATCGAACCCTTCGTTAAACTGCTCTGCATGTGTGTGTATGTACATATGAATTTGTGTATGTGTGCTTTTTGTTTGCGTTTAGTTTCCTTTTTCAATAACATTGCACGCTTCTCTTCTTGTTATTGCTATTACTTTTACTTGACAGCTTTTCTCTGCCTCTCTTGCTCCGTAGGTAATGCATTACTTACAAGCATGGTAGAATAAACAAGGTATGCTATTCCCGAAAAATTTTCGCAACTCAAACCTTATTTTAGTTTCGTTGATATTTTACACGAGAAAGGTTGTTTCCGCGCATAGTTTTTCAGCATTTACCGTAATTTTGTGCAGCGGTAAAAAATAAGCCACTCTAGTTGCAACCAGCAGCACAAAAAAAAAAATTTTAATATGCTTGCCTACGCACAACAACAGCAATGGGGGTGGTTTCGCTCTCTCACTTTTTCGCTCAGACTAAAAATAAGGTTTCAGTGCAGTGAATAGCATACCTTGTTTATTCTACCATGCTTACAAGTATTAAGTTTTATTCTTTCCGTATGTCCACATATTTATTTGCATGACTGTGTCATGTTCATATTGATTATAGCAAATTAGATACGCTAAAAAATAAATTTATAAAATTCATACAAACATACATACATATGTATGTTTGAATGTATATGAATATGTTTAACGTATGATGTAAATATGTACATATTAAACATTTTTGACTTTCTGCCTAAATATTAAGCTTCTTTGTTATGTGCGTTACTACGCACTTTGATTTGCTTTGGTCTTGCTATTGCGTTGTGTTTACAATTTCTTTTCGTTTGTCTTCTTGCTTTTGCGTTTTAAACCTTATCAGTGGCAATAGCACAAATGCGATAGGTACATACATGCATATGTATGTATGTATACATAAGTATGTAATACACACAAATGCAATTTTTGTAGGCGTGTGCACTTTGTGTTTGTCAAAAAAAAAAATATAAATCTATAAACCTATTGCTTAAATGATTTTTGTTTAATAGTTTACAACTGCAGCTGGCCTGAGATTTGAGTTCACAGCATAATTTCCTATTAATACTCTCTCAAGATCGCTTATGTGCTAGAGCTACTGCTTTGTAACAAGCAGTTGAACAACTTCCACAATTAAGTTGGCAGGCCTACAGTTGCTACATATGCATGTGTATGTAATACTGTGTATTTATATTACAGTGAAACAAAACAATTTTGTATTGTCAAAACAATTAGGAAAAATAAATTTCAATACAAGAAATAATTTATTTAGCATTTTGAATTTGTTCTTATAATATAAAACTGTGTACAAATTTTTGTATTTAGACAGCTTAGGATTTACATATTTTGAGTCTTAGAAAATAATAAACGCTTGTTATTAAAAGAACAAAATTCTTGACCAATCATAATATTTGGATTGATCTTATGTTTACATGTACACATGTGTATGTATACATACTATGCTCAACTATATCGAATAACTGCCCTATTCTTATAACCCGACAGAATGAGCAGTCATAATCAATTCAGTTTGACATCCGCAAAACTAGTTATAATAACACGTTAAACGGAAATCTTATCGCGAAATTGAAACTACAACGCAGAAGCCTTATTCTTCTTGATTATTATAAAAAAATAACCATGGCGTAAAAGCATATACATAAGTATCTAAACAACCAATAATGTTCATATTTGAAATATAGTTGTTTGTAATCCAATCGATTTCCAAACGATACAAAAACTGGTTATCATGGGCACAGTCCAGTCACCACAAATCGTTTATTTTGATTGTAAATAAAAAGACAACATAAAATAGGCTTCGTTTTTATGACTATTAAACAAAAATAGGGAGTCATCAAATCAGATCAAAAAAAGGCTATATGCACAAAATGGGCAAAGTTGAAATCAGGACTCATCATTTACTCGTACTCCTTTAACTTATTTTAGTGCTCTAAAAAAAAAAAAAAAAAATTCGTACAGCGTTAAAGTAAAAAATACTTTCATTAGAAACTAGGACATATTTTTTTAACCCTTTTGAACTTGTCGTTGCTATATTTTTCTTGCTCCCTCTTGGGGACAATTTCTAAGCTTGTTGTGGTGAGCTGCAGGCAGAAATAGTGAAAATATAAAATTTGCTTTTCCAAATTTGTATCTTAACTACTTTGAATTAAATGTAGCTGTGTATTAACTTTTTATATTTCACTGTACAGTTTGCATGCCAATCGAATAGAAAGGGCGGTAGGGTTAGCCTTGCTGTTGGTCAATTGTGCGTCATAGCAAATTATAGTTGCATATGATGTACATACATACATATGTGCATACATATACACACATATGCATACACATACATATGTATGTATGTAGGGGCCAATAGTTGCTAAATGAAGGGCATGAAAGCTTCGGCTTTGTCTTCGCCCCGTTTTCTCACTTGTTTCGTTTTCGTTGTGGGTTTTGTAGTAGTTGTTGTTGTTGTATTTTGTTTCGTGTGCTTACAGCTGCTGTCCTTGATTATAGCTTTTCTTTGCTGTCGCACTTTGTCGTTGGCGTTTGGCAGCAGCATTGCTGTTGTTATTGCTATTGCTGTTGCTTTTCGCTGCTTCTGCTTGTGCGCTCTTTCGCCTAATTTTGTTGCGAGACTTGTTATTGTTGTTTTTGTTATTGCTGCAGTTTCAGTTTAGCTGCTGCTGCCACTGTTTGTTGTTGTTTTTTTTTGTTTAGCTTTGACTTGCTTTGTTATTATGATTTTCTTTGTACATGTGCTTTTTGCTGGCTTTGGCTCTCTGCGAAGCTAACGTGCGCTCTCTTGCACACTTACGCTCTCGCGTTCTGCTTTTGTGCTGCTTTCAGATGCTCCACAAATTAAAATTCACTTCAATGTGCGTTCGTCTACTGGGGGGGCTTCCAAAACTTTGTTGCCAGTTAATTTTTAGTAACTAGTTGATAAAGCAGCAACTAAAATAAATGGACACAAACATAAAAAACACGAAAAAAAAATCAAAATGAAAAGTCAACAACAAACACAATAACAAACGAGTGTAATAACAACAAGGGCAAACACAACAACAAACCTGTTCAAAAAGTAAATGCAAAAATATAAGAGTGCCTGAAATAAACTGTTGTAATATTGTCTCTTAATTTTAAGTTTCGTAATTTTAAATAGTGCATAAAATAAATAGACGCCAAAAACAAAAAATTAACAACTGTTTCCAAGTCAACAGCAGTTCTTCCTCTCAGAGTCAGTTAATATACATACATACATATGCGTGTGTGCGTGAGTAGTGAGCGCGCGCTTGTGTGGGTGCCTCTGTTTACAAATATTTCCAGTGTATACACACATGCATACAGATTTAACTAAACAGCAGTTACAGTAACCAATTGTGAATAGTGCAATACTTAAAACTAAAGTTAAATAAATTGTTTTATAGCTTATGTGTTACATATGTTTAGATTGTACATACATATGTATGTAAATATATAATCGCATTGCTTTGGCAATTCTGCCTTTGTCGTCTGCTTAGCTCTTTGTCTTTGTTTCCCTTAATAAGGTGCTGCTCTTTTTGTTTTTTTGTTTTTGCGTTCCATAAGCTTTATTTAGACAGTCGCCAGCCCCTTGTTCTTTTTCAAATATATACACACATACATACATGTTTGTATAAAACATCATCTATAATATTAGCCAGCGCGCTTCGATGACGCCAAACACAAATCGCAGCATCAAGCAGCACATGTACGGACCTCCTCAAAAATATGACGTTGTTTTTGGTCATCTGAACGAGCTGCTCATATCTTAAGAGGGGGCTTAACGCTCTTCACACATAACAACAAAATTAAGGCGCAGCGTGCTGTTCCTCTATGTATGATATGAACCACAAAAAAATACATAAAAATTATTTCAAGCCAAGGCAATTGAACAAAAGCAAGGCGCGAAAAAACAACAGTCTTACATATGTGCATAAATATGCAAGTGTGTGTGTGTGTGCGTGAGTGTGTATGTGGACACAGATATGCTTGCTCAAGTTGAACAACTTGATAAAAATTGAGCAATCAAAGTTTGAACTAAAAATCGTTATTTTTTCTATGGCAAGTTTCACTGTAAAGAAAGAGCTTCAAAGCAGAAAGCTGACTGGAAAGAGCTACAAGAGTGTGAGAGAGAAAGAATGCAAGAAAGATTAAGGGCGCGAGCATTGAGAGCAACCAGTTGTACAGTGTTTAACAAAGAAATTGAATCTACAATGTAGATTCTACATACATATTGTGGAGTTGAAAAATTAAGTTAATTTTGTGGATAATGTGTGTATGAGGTAATTTTGGTATTCTAACTTGGATACGCCTTATCTTTACGATCCTGCTAAGCTATTTCCGCTAATGCTAGCTATACAAGTTATGCAGAGAAATTAGAAAAATTTCAGTGGCGAGGTTGCTCTCTAAAAATTGATCTAAATTATTATTATTATTATTTTTTTAATTTATTAAATTTGCAATGCATCCTCAGATAAGAGACAAATGTTTTAACATATAATAGGGTTATAAAAGGATGGATTGAGTTTCAACAAATTCAAACTTAATTTTATGTGTAACAAACAATATGAACAAGATGAAAATTTAAAATGTGTTAGGGATAAAACTCAATTGAGCAGCAGTTCTATTTTCAACATAATCTATTAAATTAATTGAAAGTGTACTTCGTCAAATCGACTAAACAAAATTGATTGTTTCTTATCAAGCTTCCATTATTATCAGAGGTGGGCACGAAAAATAACGGAAAGAGCACTTTTTGCTTGTGCGCCTATCTTTCGCCACAGAAAAGACATAACGGAAAGAGCACTCAGTACAAAAAACGCCTTGGACATTTTTGCACCGAGTGCTCTTTCCGTTAGGTCTTGTAAGTGGCGCCTGCCAGACGCACACGCAAAAAACCGAGAATGTTACAAAAACAAAATACACACAGTGTGCGCTTTTATGGCCCTACTCGAGCATCCTTTTTTCGACCTTTTTAGACCGTAACGGTAGTTTTTATTGGTGCTCGCGACGAAAAATTCGCACAAGTACACTGAGCACAGAAATATAGTTAATTTGGCAACTGTAAGACCCAGTAATTTTTTTGGTAAATTAAAATTGTCATATAAACTCATATGACTTTTCTGTTTCTTTGAATGTGTTGCAAAATTTTGTCAGTGTACACGCACAAGCAGATCGTCGGCGACGCGCCGAGTTTACAAAAACAAAATACACACAATGTGTGCCTTCGCTCGACTCGCAGCAACTTACAAAAACAAAATACACACAATGTGTGCCTTCGCTCGACTCGCAGAATATTACAAAAACAAAATACACACAGTGTGCGAGTTTTATGGCCCTACTCGAGCATCCCTTTTTAGACCGTAACGGTAGTTTTTATTGGTGCTCGCGGACGAAAAATTCGCACAAGTACACTGAGCACAGAAATATAGTTAATTTGGCAACTGTAAGACCCAGTAATTTTTTTGGTAAATTAAAATTGTCATATAAACTCATATGACTTTTCTGTTTCTTTGAATGTGTTGCAAAATTTTGTCAGTGTACACGCACAAGCAGATCGTCGGCGACGCGCCGAGTTTACAAAAACAAAATACACACAATGTGTGCCTTCGCTCGACTCGCAGCAACTTACAAAAACAAAATACACACAATGTGTGCCTTCGCTCGACTCGCAGAATATTACAAAAACAAAATACACACAGTGTGCGATTTTTATGGCCCTACTCGAGCATCCTTTTTTCGACCTTTTTTCTTGATGTTGTTGTAGTGCTCTTTCCGTTATTTTTCGTGCCCACCTCTGATTATTATCAATACCTTGCATCAATTTGATATATTTGGCGCATTAAACAAATAAACGCTTGCTTTTGAGCCAAAATTTACTTTAAAATTGGGTAAAACATAATTTTTAATTTAATGAAATAAACACACATATTTAGTAAAACATATATGTACATATGTAGCTAGTTTCGATAGTTTTGTTTTATTATAACCAGCCAAAATCGAGTCAATCTAGAGCTAGTATATTTTAAATTTTCAGTCAATGCCTAGTGTAGCAATTTGTTAAAATAAATATGTACCAGTTATTATAATATACGAGAACTCACTTAAGTCGTGCTGTTATGCGTTCCACATTGACGCTTCTGTATTATTGGCAATCAAAATAATCAGAGGTGGGCACGAAAAATAACGGAAAGAGCACTTTTTGCTTGTGCGCCTATCTTTCGCCACAGAAAAGACATAACGGAAAGAGCACTCAGTACAAAAAACGCCTTGGACATTTTTGCACCGAGTGCTCTTTCCGTTAGGTCTTGTAAGTGGCGCCTGCCAGACGCACACGCAAAAAACCGAGAATGTTACAAAAACAAAATACACACAGTGTGCGCTTTTATGGCCCTACTCGAGCATCCTTTTTTCGACCTTTTTAGACCGTAACGGTAGTTTTTATTGGTGCTCGCGACGAAAAATTCGCACAAGTACACTGAGCACAGAAATATAGTTAATTTGGCAACTGTAAGACCCAGTAATTTTTTTGGTAAATTAAAATTGTCATATAAACTCATATGACTTTTCTGTTTCTTTGAATGTGTTGCAAAATTTTGTCAGTGTACACGCACAAGCAGATCGTCGGCGACGCGCCGAGTTTACAAAAACAAAATACACACAATGTGTGCCTTCGCTCGACTCGCAGCAACTTACAAAAACAAAATACACACAATGTGTGCCTTCGCTCGACTCGCAGAATATTACAAAAACAAAATACACACAGTGTGCGAGTTTTATGGCCCTACTCGAGCATCCCTTTTTAGACCGTAACGGTAGTTTTTATTGGTGCTCGCGGACGAAAAATTCGCACAAGTACACTGAGCACAGAAATATAGTTAATTTGGCAACTGTAAGACCCAGTAATTTTTTTGGTTAATTAAAATTGTCATATAAACTCATATGACTTTTCTGTTTCTTTGAATGTATCCCAAAATTTCGTTCAGTGTTTCACGCACAAGCAGATTGCCGGCGACGCGCCGAGTTTACAAAAACAAAATACACACAATGTGTGCCTTCGCTCGACTCGCAGCAACTTACAAAAACAAAATACACACAATGTGTGCCTTCGCTCGACTCGCAGAATATTACAAAAACAAAATACACACAGTGTGCGATTTTTATGGCCCTACTCGAGCATCCTTTTTTCGACCTTTTTTCTTGATGTTGTTGTAGTGCTCTTTCCGTTATTTTTCGTGCCCACCTCTGAAAATAATATTTGCAGTCAAAATAAATAACAAAACAAAATTAAATATAAGCACGTATTAAGTTTATAATAGATTTGGATGTAGTACTAGTTCTAAACGCAAGCTAAAATGTTTAAACAAAACTTTAAACTTTCGACAGTTTTGCAAGAAATTGCGTCATTTTTGAAAGTTGTAACATTTTTCTTCAATTTGCTTTATTTTGCTCATCCATTTTCTTCCTCTGTTGCGTACACGCAACATCAGCTTAAAAAATTCTTATGTGACTTGTGTTTGAGGTATCGGAAAATTTTTTTTTTGTTTAAAAAGGCTTCCTTCTCCTTATTCCAACCTCCTGAAAAACACACACTGGCGTCTGTGGACACACATCGTTTCGGACAAATTTTAAACTCTAAACTAAAATTTACTTAATGCGAATTCTTTGTCGTTTCAACTTAAAAATAGGATATATTCCTTCCTAAATAAATTATCATGAATGATAAAATTCTTTAATTATGCTTTACTCTTCCGAGACTATTCCAGTTGTCGAGCAATGCTCCAGCGTTGCGTATACGCAACATGATGCCAAGCCCTTCCTAGGTGTCAGAAAATTCTAAAATTTTACAAATAACTTGTCTAAGGCAAATGTAACGCCCCTACATTGATTTCTTTGCAATAAAAATTTTTTTCGCCAAAAAAGCGAAAATGGGTTAAGACATTTTCCAATTTTTAAATGCCCAATGAAAATAGAATAAATAAAACCTTGTGACAGTAACTTATAATGCAATTAATTCATTAATGTTGATTTATGTAACTTTTTGCATGTTTGCTATATAAAGTTTAAGTTTTGTAGCATTTTTGTGGGTATCACTGTACTATGATTGCATACCAGTTGAGTTCAAGTGACTCTCTTTGTTCATTGCTTTTGCGCTTGCGTTCGCTCTGTTATTGTGTGTGTCTGTCTCTCTTTCTCTTCGCCCATATGCCTGGCTCTCAGTTCTAAAAGTTTTCACATGCCAATAACATTAAACAGCTGAGCTTGTTTGAAAACAACAGACGTTCGTTAAGATACATTTGACGCAGCACGTCAGCGTCAGACTGACACCAACCAACCCCCTTAGCAACAACCCTCGTCATCATACCAAAAAAAAACAAAAAAAAAAAAACACAAAAGCAAATAAATAAATAATGCATGTAATCAAAGCTCTGAAGGCGATTTATAAGTAGTTAACGAGAGACGACTACGACTGCCAAGTTGGAACCCTTGCCTATATAATAGTAGTTATAGTGCCATGTGTGAATTAATTATTAAAACTCCAATTATTTTAAGAATTCAGCATTTAAATGCATGCACTGACTCATTTATAATAAAAAGCTAACAATTCTTGTTTGAGTCAACTCACCAAATCTATATACCTATGTACATATAAGTAAATACATATTTGTCATGTAGCGTAAGCTTTATTTCAATTGGATTTTGTGAAGCGTATAAAGCGCATATATATATGTAGGCTTGTATCTATGTACATTTGTATGTATCTGTATATGACAGAGATAAAGAGATACTTATGCATACAGTTAATGTTAAAAGTTCTAAATTTTTGAAACCATTAACTATTTTCTAATACTGGAATTAAGTCAAGCATGCGCCCAAAAAACTCAGTAACTGTTGCCTTATGTTTTTATGCACTCTACGTTTTTGATACTGCATTGAGCTCTTAAAGATATTTTTAACAAAATCTTTCTTAATGATATTTTTGACCGATTATTTTGGATTGAAATATTTCTAAGAAATCACATAAAACGACAAATTTCGTAAAAATGCAATAAAAAGTCTTTGGATACTTTAGGAAATGATTTTCAAAATATCAAGCTAATTCAATAATAATGCAGCAGCATATTTTACAGTAGGTGAAGAAATAAATATTTGGCTTTTCGGCCCATACGCAGCTCGAAAAATTTCGCGAGGAGTGACAAAACTTTATATAAAAAAAATCCCAAATGGAAAATTTTTCGAACTGCGTATGGGCCTAAAAGCACAAATGTTTATTTATTCCGCGCGAAATTTTTCGAATTGCGTATGGGCCTTTTGCAGTGATGACTAGCAACGACTCAGCAGTGGATACATATCCGTGGGTCTATTCGTATGAAAACTTGGATCTGTTTGACTTTAAAAGCTAAGGACACATATTGTACAGTCCCTTGCCATATTATAAGATCCATGCTCAAAAATGAAGCTTTCTTCACTAAAGGGCCTATACGCAGTTCGAAAAATTTCGCGCGGAATGACAAATCTTCATATAAAAAAAAAAATCCCAAAAGGGATATCCCAAATGGGATAGAACAGGGAAATAATCAAAACAAATACATTAGTTTAATTTATTCTAATTAAATATAACTTAGTTTCGTAGAGCAAAACATGAAGTTCGTTTTCGATTGCGAACAATAAATATGCGTCCATTAAAGATTCGATATCAAGCGTATCAACCAAATTCGGATATGTATGTAAAATGACCACGTGATTGAGTTGATCCGGAGCCATGGTAGATCTTAAATAATTTTTAATTCGGCGTAACACAGAAAAATTTTTTTCATTAAAACATGAAAAACCTAGTTTCGTCAGAACTAATGTAAGAAAACGAACGAATTCGGGAACGATTTTCAGATAATTTTCCGTTTCTCTAAGAAACTTAACAATTGTGCTCAAATCTGAAGCTTTTTTACCCTCACGCACCATTATCTCCAATAAGAAGTCTCTATCTTTGGTCAAATGAAATTCATTGAAATCTTCTCTGTAAAATTTTATGATTGCGTCAATATTTTTTGATTCGCCAATCGCAAAAGTTTCTAGAGATTTAAAAAATCGGGCATTGTTGGAATCAAATCTTTCTTTGAGAGAAAAATGTATCTGGTCGAAAATCTCACAAAATATTTGGTTGTAATAATCGCGTGCCGCCGCTCGCGCATGTGCGCGGCAAAAATATTAGAATTTAGGGCTTTGTCCGATAATTCCGAGTGGGTATGTACCCACTGTGACGTTTTCCGAGTGGGTACCACTACCCATACTACCCACGTCAACCGCCGGCCCTGGTACCAACATATATTGTCAGGTGGTGTTGCCACGCCCCCTACACACAAATACGAAAACTCGGTTTTAGACTTAGCAAAAGGTTTCTAACGATCTCTGAAAGTTTTCATTCATTAAGTATTTTTTTCCAGATGAAACTCTTCGTTTACTGTACTAATATGTATTTATTTATTTATTTGTACAAAGAAATTCTACATGATAAATAATTTTTTTGCCGCAGCAATAAAAGCCTTCAGGCTGATTATAAAGTTATTATACACATTGTAGATACAATTTTTAAATGTTCAAAATTTGTTTTATTTTATACAAGTTCGTGCGAACTAAAAAGTATGCAACAAAAAATAAATTAAATAAACATATTTAAAGGCTTATTGTCAAAAATATGAACACATTTTTATTATGCCTTGGTCATATATGCAAATTGCTCCGGATGGGGGTGTTAATGAGCGGAGTGTGTGCAATCGAGATAGCTAGCTAGCTAGCTATTTCTGTTTTTTTTGTTGTTTTTGCTTTTTGTCCAGCTACGTCACTGTACACTGCAGTTGTTGTTGTTGCTTTTGCTGCTGCTGCTGCTGCTGCTGCTGCTGATGCGCTGTTGACATAGTTTCTTTATTTAGGCCGTGCACAGACTGTTCTCTCTCTCTCATTTGACCTACATACTATGCATTTGTGGTACACTCATGGCCGAAATTATAAATATGCGTTGAGCAGAGCAGAGTCGTGTCTTATATACATATATTGTGACGTATGTACGTCTGGCTATGTAAATGCTTCTATGTAACTAAATGAACATGGATATATGTACATACATATATAGCTTTTAAAATATCTGTAACTAGATTTGATATCAATGTTATGCGAAATTCGATTTTTTTTTTCAATTTAAACAAATAATGATATTTTGTTTTCTTTAAATCTTTGCTCAAATTGCGTTTATTCATTGCGCTTCCGCTGCATGACAGTTCCAACAACGATGTAAACAAATAAAAAAATTCTTTGTTTGTTGACTTAAAAATATGTATACATATATGTATAGTGTTTCCAAATGGGATAGCAGTCTGATGTAGCAGAATAATATGTATCTGGAGCAGTAATGGGCGCGCGTTTTTTATTGAATGTTTTGCTCTAGTGCTAGCCACATACATATTTTGACTAAGGTGTAGAGTTTGTGAAGTTAGGCCTTGCAGAGTTAGGGCATGTAGAGTTAGAAGCTAGGCTCTACATGAAATCTGATAACTTTTTGACGGTGCGACTCATATGGTCTCGTCTTGGCAACATTTTACATGGAAATGTTTTTGGTGGGATATACATATCAAAATTAATTACATTACATACTAAATAACAACCCAAAAGGTTATATAACAAAAGCAAAAGATAATACAGGTCATTATGGATCCATTATGGATTTTGAGCAGCCGAATCCGAAGTCTAAATAACTCCTTCACAGATGGGTTATGGATAACCACCAAAAAATCCCTTAAAACGAGATAATTTGAATATTATCTAAGAACCCTTGGATCGGGGTTTTTAAGACTTCGGATTCGGCTGCTAATTGAGTCAACCCTACAATTTCGGATCTTTTGAGATTTTTTTTTTTCTAACAATTTATTGCCCATATTTTGTCCGTAATGAGACTTGGTCGATAATCGAAAATCGAAATAAAAATATCGATGATCGGAAAAAAATATAAAACATCGATGTTACTTCCAGCACTGCTTTGCTCAATTTCATGAATAGTGTTTTGATAGAGAGCTACTGCTTCATACATGAGATTTTGCTGATGAATATTCGTTTTGGCTGTTAATCTTAATTGGTCAGCAGGTCCTCAAGGTTTTACTTGTTTTGGGTTTCATAGTGAATCAATTTTCATTTTTCCAGCAAATAAATTCCAAAGATTTTTAACAATATGAAATTGCTTTTTAAGCTACTTGTAATGTAAGTTCTAGTTCTTTTTGCGTTTGTAATTAATCTGCTTGCAATAATTTTTCAAATTTCTTATTTTCATACAAAACTTGCCGTTTTTAAACTTTTGAAACCACTCACGAAAATTTCTCTCACTTCAATCATATGGTTCTCCAAGCCATGGACGTAACTCAGCTGCTAGTTTCTTCAAATTAAAGAAAAAAATATAAAGTTCCCGCACTATTCTTGACACTGTGCAATACTTTGAGGTTATGTTGTTAGCAGATGAGCAAACTAACGATATTATGGCCATCTGTCGCCGAACGTCGTAAACCTATTTGTACACTTTTCTACTATATCTAACACGACTGGTTTTTTGTGAGCATTTATATCAAAAAATAAACAATAAAAAATAAATAAATATAGTCGGATGAAATATAGCATGCGAACCGGAATTTTTCATATGCATTTTTAAACAATTTCTTTCCTTTTTTTTGTTATATAGGTACCACAGTCCCTGGTTGATATAAGTTTTTTACCTAGTGCCTTAAAAACGAATCACCTTCGAGACGTTTAAGATCATCAACTGATAGCCTCAGCCGTGTAAAATCTCTTTTAGTTCGCAAAACATCTCAATGCGTCACTTTATTATGCATTCGATCATTGGGTTTTTTTTTTTTTTTTATTTATTTCCTTGATATTATGTATACTAATACACGATATCGCTCCTAGTCGGAGCATAGGGCAGAACATTGGGTTTTTAAAGCCCAACAATTTGTTTCGCTATCAGCGTAGTTGCTAAATTCGGAACTGTGCGACTTGGGGCTATAAAATAAACGCATAAGTCCGTTCCGGTTTAATTTACAAGCCAAATCGAAGAATGCATTAAAGATTATTCCTGCAATCGATTTGTAGAATAGATGGCGATTTTCGACTTTTGGAGGCCGGCGGTCAAGATGGCGGCTCATCCAAAACTGAACTGAAGAAATGGTGGCTTAAGTGTATTCTGAATATCTTAGTGGAAGACAAAAACTGCGGATTTTCGGCATTTGAAGGCCAGTCAAAGATGATGGCTCATCCAAAACTGAATGGAAGAAATGGTGGCTTAGATGTATGCTGAATATCTTTGTGGGAGACAAAAACTGCGGATTTTTGGCATTAGAAGGCCAGTCTAAGACGATGGCTCATCCTAAACTGAACTGAAGAAATGGTGGCTTAGATGTATGCTGAATATCTTTGTGAAAGACAAAAACTGCGGATTTTTGGCATTTGAAGGCCAGTCTAAGATGATGGCTCATCCAAAACTGAACTGAAGAAATGGTGGCTTAGATGTATGCTGAATATCTTTGTGGAAGACAAAAACTGCGGATTTCCGGCATTTGAAGGCCAGTCTAAGATGATGGCTCATCCAAAACTGAACTGAAGAAATGGTGGCTTAGATGTATGCTAAATTTCTTTGAGATGGATAAAAACTGTAGATTTTCGGCATTTGAATGGCAGCTGTTGAAAAGATGACTACTCATCCAAAAAGTTCCAAAGAAAGTTTCGTACTAAAGGCCATTTCTACAATCAACCAGAAGAAACGGTGGCTTCGGTTTTTTCTGTTTTTCGTAGAGGTGGAAAAAATTTGCGAATTTTTGTCTTTTGATTGCCATGACGAGGGCTCATCCAAAAAGTTGTAAAACGCATTAAAAGTCGTTTCTACAATTGACTTGAATTATAGATGGCATAGGTGCATTCTGTATTTTTTTTGACCTAGACGAAAATGACAGATTTTTGACTTTGTAGACTGGCTATGATGGGGACTCATCTCAAAATTTACAAAACAGAGTAATAAACAAAAAATAGAAAAAATCAATTGTTTGAGAGGTCAAAAAAAATTCTAAATGACATTTCTTCTAGACGGCTTTAAAGTTGATATTTTGGTTTTAATGTTTTGGATATGCAGACAAAAACTGCACATAATCAGCTGATTTGAAATGGCTTTTATAATAGAGACACCTTTGATTGCATATTTTTTAAGTTAAATGGAATCTTTGTAAGAATGTCTGACGCAGGCAGCTCCAATTAAAAGTTCATAATTGTGCTTGCTGCTTTGATTGCAACACTTTAACTTTATGAAGTAACTAACTTATTCTCTTTTTTTTTTTTACAGAGCCGCAGCAGGGAACAAGCAATAACAACAATTAAACTCAGACCAGTTAAGCCTTAGTAAACCATACTAAACTATATATACATAGAGGAAACAATCAGCTCGTGAGACAGTACTACAGTTGCAGCAAAATGTCTTCGCCAAGTGCTGGTAAACGACGCATGGACAATGATGTCATCAAGCTTATTGAATCCAAACACGAAGTGACCATACTGGGTGGCCTCAATGAATTTCATGTGAAATTCTTTGGACCACAGGGCACACCTTATGAGGGTGGCGTTTGGAAGGTGCGTGTCTATCTGCCCGACAATTATCCCTTCAAATCGCCGAGTATTGGTTTCGTAAACAAAATCTATCATCCCAATATTGACGAATCGTCGGGCACTGTGTGCCTAGATGTTATTAATCAAGCCTGGACGGCACTCTACGATCTCTCCAATATATTCGAGTCCTTTTTGCCGCAGCTGCTCACATATCCAAATCCTGTTGATCCGCTGAATCGAGATGCCGCTGCGCTGTATCTACACGAGCCCGAGGAGTATCATCGAAAGGTGGCCGACTATGTGCAGCGTTATGCGACCGAAGATGCGCTTAGGGCGGCGCAACAGGAGCGTGAGAGTAGCGACAGTGAGTCAAGCATGTCGGACTATAGTGAAGATGAGGCCAGAGATATGGAGTTATAATATCGGTTGAATTTTATTAATTATAAACGACAGCGTAATGCTATAAGTAGCCTGAACTAAAACTACAAACAAACACACACACACACACAGACAGACACACATACACAGACAAACTGACAAAAGGACAAACTAACATATATATACTTACACATATATCAGAAGATGATCTATAATCAACCAATATGATAAATCGATATAAATCGTGATTCGATAATTGCACAAGCTATGCATGCACTTGTATTTGTGTGGCATTTGCGTGTGTGTGTGACAATTGACAATTGTGAGAATTATACTTGCATGAAGTATAAAGACAAACACAAATTACATACATACATACATACATATATATATATATACATACATATATATATATATATATATATAAAGAAAAGTATGTGCATATGCTATATACAAGTGCAAGAAGGCTTTGTGCACGTATATAAATATATATATAGTATGTATATCTATTAAATATTTTATAATTGTAAGCATAAAGTTTGAAAACAAAAAAAAACAGAAAAAGTTAAGTAAATAGCTATTAGTAGCTGATAAAATGTCAAAAATTTAATTATACTTACATATATATATATATGATATATACATATATATATAAACTTAGGTAACAAAGCAAAGTTAAGTGCAGCGTGGCCTAGACAACCACTATTAGAGAAGAAACAAAAATACGCAATTTTATGGTTCTAATAATTAAAAACTTAAGTACATAAAAGTAACTAAGTACATAACGACACAAGACGGTTGCCACATTTGGCACATTTCTGCCAAAATTGGAAGTAATTAATTATGTAATTCTTTTTGGAGCTTAAATATTTTAGAGCAAATAGTTTTTTCAAGTAATTTCTTGAACAACAAATACTTTGAAATCTTAAACATTAAGCCTGTTTTTTCGTTCAAAACTAAAATTATATTTTCGCCCCAATTTATATTGACGTTAATTGAATGTTTATGCCAAATGTAAAAAATTGCAATTTTAAATGTTAGAATATTATGCAAAAAGTTTTACAACTTTCTTAGCTAGATTAAGCTTAAACTTGAGCCAATTTTTTTTTTTTTTTAACTCCACTAAATGTTATTATCTATAAAAAAAGCTGCAAGAATTTGTATTAATAACAAAACATTTGACTAGCTATGCTTTTGCTTAGCATACGAGTATAAACAAAAACTTTTTTGTGCGCTCAAAATTAAAAAAAAAAAATTATTTTTTTGCCAAAATTTTTGCTAACTGCTTGTCAAGCTTAAGTTCAAGCCTTTTTAAATATATTTGTGGACTTGATAACATTAACTAACAATTAAGTTAAAGTAAATGTATGAAAAATAATTTTGTCTTAATTTTTTTTTGTCCAAGTGGCAACCGTGCTTCACTTACATATGTTTGAACAACAAACTTTAATAACTGCTAATTGAGCTTGGAAAATGTTAAATTAAGCCAAGTAAGGCAACAAGTAAGGCATTTTGAGTGCTCTAAGGCAGCGAAAATCCATACACATAGTAAAGTATATAGCTGTCTAGCTATAAAAGTTTATAAAAGCAATGTTGTTATGTTGCTGCAAGTCTGGCAGCGCTGTCATAACGATAAATTGTAATCGATTACTATGCTTTGCAGTTTATTGCGCTAAACGCAAATTCAAAACGTTGAATGCGAAATTTTAAATAAATTTTTATAGTTAGACTGCAATATATGTTTTTCACACAGTAAATACATAGTAGTTTAAGAGAGCAGCGCATGTAATGGTTCGAGTAAAAAAAAAAAAAACATACCCCAGAACCCAGCGCCGCCGGTCGTGCATATTGTTCCATTTTGTTAAAACCTTATATGCTATAGTTGCTCCTAACTAAATACACAAACAAACACAGACAGAAGACACATGCTTAAATGCAATATATACAAAAATAAAATAAAAATGTAGCAAAGAATCTTTAAATATTGTCGATATTTATGCAAATCGATTTGTCAGCTCAGTTAATTAAATGTTTGTTCCAAGTTGAATTGCAAACAGAACAAGTGCAGTATGCATATAATATACATATAAGTACATATACTTACTATATAGAGTACACAATCCCATACAACGAAGCGCATGTAAAACCAAGCCTTCAGCTAGACCCAGTTATTGAAGCGTTTCAAGGGTCCAACAGCTTTATTTTGTTTTTTTTTTTTTTTTTTTTAATTTATTTTTTCTACATGCTTTGCCATTCAACTTGAAGAGAAGACAATTATGAAGATAAACATAAACTTAAAAAGAAAAAGATGTAAAATTGATAAACGTTGCAATTCAGTTTTCTTGTTATTAATATTATTATGACTATTATGTAATTTTAAAGTAGAACTTATTATGCAATACTTGTAACAACAATTTGAATGCCTAAATTCTAAATTGTTTTTGAAAAAATCTAAATGTTTTGTAATTTGTTTTTGAAAAAACACATTTAAAAAAAAAAAAAAAAAAAAAATTTGCGTGTCTTTTTGTGTATCTCTCTATGATATAAAAAGAAAACTTTTTTTTTTGTGTCGTGTTCATTATTTATATGTAAGCAGTTAAAATATGACTCGCAAAAAATTGTAATTGCCGTAAGAGTAAAAAAAAAACGTCGTTGTAAGATTCAAAAAACGTAAAGCAGCAAATTTGAAAAAAAAACGATCGCGTTAGCTGGGTTCGCGCTAGTTAAAAAACAAAACTGTGCATCAAATCGGCTTTTAAAAACTAAATGATACATAGCTAAAAAATAATCACTCAATAATTTTGTTTTTAAACTTTATGCATAATGGCTTACTTTAAAAAACTTGTGACTAAATGATGCAAATATTTTTTTTTATTATTTTATGCATTATACATTTTTTTTGCAAACCTGACTCAAGTAAGAATATTTATATAATGCCAAGTAATTAGTTAGTTTATGGCCAAGTTAAAATTTAAAATAATATTAAAAAATATTTAAACATTTGTTTGTTAGTTTAGCGCTGTAACAAAAACTTGTTTTTTTTTTAATTTATTGGTTGCCCATTAAGCACAGATTGCTAAAAAATAAACGCGCTCATGAATCTTACAAGTTTAGGGCGACCGAAACGAGCAGGGGGCAGAGCCTTCTAGTTATTTACATATTTACATGCACACATATATATTAAAAAAAAAAACAAAAAAAAAAAAACAAACACATATGCAGCTTATGTAACACAACGTTTATGACTATTTACAAATTTAATCATATACGCAACTAAGAACTTATTGTACTTGGCAGTAGAACCCACTAAATAATATGATGACAAAGTGTTTAACTAAGGTTTTAAAACTAATTTAAAAAAAATAATGAAAATAACAATTTAAAAAAAAAACAATTAACTTTTAAAATTATTGTACTAACATTAATATTTTATGCTTAAGTTTAACAAATAAAATGGAAAAATGTTTATGAAAGATTATGTAAAAAAAAGCAGAAAAAAATGCAAAACAAATAAATTGAGAAATATAAATTTTATATATATACAAAATACATACTACAAGCAAGCGGTAAAAAGTAAAGCGTAAAACACAATAATTAATTTAAAATTAAATTAAAAGAAAGTTAATTATAAAAATAAAAAATAAAACTACAAGAAAAGAAAAACAAAAACAACGTTGTTAAACTTTAACAATAATAAAAACTGATAAAACGAAACCAAAAAGCACAATCAATTGATTGCCAGGTGCGCCCTGTCGAGCTTGTTTGGTCAATAAGCTTATATAACTGACACGGCATAGTTTTGTTGCTGTTCCCTAGACCCTTAGCTTGTGCCACAAGCATTAGACCATAATTCATAAAAGTCCTAAACTGCAGCTATTATTTTATGTACCAGTACTGGGTACATAGTAGTACTTGCTACTCTATTTATGCGGCTTCAATTTCTGTATCCATGAAATTTTGAAAACCAGTTGCGACATTTGATTGAGTGTAAAAATTTGCCTGTAAGATGTATGTATCTGGCAAACTAAAGAAGTTTTCCGAAAAGCTCCACTTTTGATTTCCATTATAAAATAATATTCGATAACGAATTTGCGATACATCCTTCGGGTTGAAATATGGTTGTGGTAGATATCTGGCTGTGACGCCTGGAGAAGACAACTGGAACATGAAAAAAGTGCTGTTGACTTAAATTACGTTTGAAGCAGATTTTCGAAACAGTCAACTTTTGAAGTGTCTCTTTCGAATTACCATCAAGATTCGATAATGCGTCGATGTAAAGCTTTTTGTTAAAATTTCCTTGATGCAGTTATTTGGCAATTGAAGTGAGGGATTGAGCGGTGTTTCGAAGAGAACTTTTTGTCTGGAGAAGACAACTGGAACATGAAAAAATTGCTGTTGGCCTAAATTTCGTTTAAAACATATTTCCGAAACAGTCCACTTTTGAACTGTGTCTTTCGAATTAACATAACGATTCGATAATGCGTCGATCTAAAGCTTTTTGTTAAAATTTCCTTGATGCAGTTATTTGGCAATTGAAGTGAGGGATTGAGCGGTGTTTCGAAGAGAACTTTTCGTCTGGAGGAGACAACTGGAACATGAAAAAAGTGCTGTTGGCCTAAATTACGTTTGAAGCAGCTTTTTGAAACAGTCAACTTTTGATTCGATAATGCGTCGATGTAGAGCTTTTTGATGAAATTTGCTTGAGGTAATTATCTGGCAATTGCTATGAGGTAAGGGGTTTTGAAGAGATTTTTTCAACTGTAGAGGGCATCTGGAATACGAAAGAAGTGCTGTAGGCCTAAATTTCGTTTAAAACAGATTTTCGAAACGATCGACTTTGGAACTTTCGATAACGAGTTTCGATGTAAAGCTTGTAGGGTGAGTAAAATTGGCTTAAAGTAGATTAATATCTAACAATTGAAAAGTTTTTAATCTAAATTGCATGTGAAGCAGATATCCAAAACGATTCACTTTTGAACTTGCTCTTTCGTATTTCCTTTATATAAAACTCGATGAAAAATTTTAAGGTGGCCACCTATAATACATTGACGTAAGGCTTTTGGACTAAAATTAACTTAAGCTAGATATCCGGTAGGCAACGAAATTATGTTGCATTGAATGACGTTTTATATTAAAGAGATTTTTGATTAAGGGCTATACGCAAAATGAAAAATCCCTTTCGGGTTTTTTTTTTTTTTTTTATATGAAGCTTTGTCATTCTGTGCGAAATTTTTATATTATTTTATGCAATGTATGTAACGGACAGAAGGAGGCGTGGCGGACCCCAAGTCCTTTATACCAAATGCTTATCATAGCCTCGGGTAGCGATTGAGCCATGTCCGTTTGTCCGTCTGTATCAACACATAGATCTCGGAGACTATAAGAGCTAGAGATACGAAACTTTACCAGCTGGTGCGCATATTTCCTGAGAAGATGAAGTTTGTTGAATCATGTCAATATCTTGCCCCGTTCCCCCGCAGTAGATTTTCGCGGTTTTAAGCTACACCGTTTAATATTTTTATTTAAATTTAACAGAGCGATGCGTTATGGTTACATGCATCTGTGTGTCAAAAACGAACTAAATCGGACAAATACAACCAAAGTTATAGTCAAAAATGTACAAATTTCACCTCCCCTTGCCCATAAACTGCGTCAATATTTGACTCTACGTAATTTTGGCAACATTTGACCTAGAATCACCAATTTTGGTAAACTGATTCATGTGGCTCTAACGAACGAATCTCTATCCAAATTTTTGCGGACACCCCACCTCCCGCAATCGATTAACTGTGTTATCTCCCAAACTCCTCAACATATCAACTTGAAACTTATCCCATATACTTTAAATAGCTTCTTTGACGTAACATTCGATTTTCATCAAAATCGGTACAAATTTACGAAACTTACTGGTATAAATATCGTTTTGCACCAAAAGAAAAAACAAAAAATCCAATTGGAAAGTTCTTAGAAGGACTATGCAGAAATAAAATTTTTTCGAGAAAAAAGGTACAGGGTATTACACTGTCGGGCACCGCCTCGACTGTATTACATTTTTCATTCTGCGTATACGCCTTAAAGGCCATACGCAAAATCCTGACGTGATAGGCCAATTCTGGCTCCGGATTCGGATTCTACGCAGCAAATTACTTCGAAAATTACCTATAGCTTTCCAACAACTAAACCATGTTGGTCTGTGTAATCTTCAATTACAAAGGGTATTTGCCGAAATATTTGTGCGGTTTGGTTTTACTATGAAATATAGCCATTTTAATACAAAATACACTAGGGGGCACTGAGTGCCCCAAGGACGGTATTAAGTTGGTAAGAGAAAGGACGGGTCTAGGGTTAATTGCACAGCTAAACAAAAAAATACCAACTTTCGCATACAGAAGTCAGATCACCTGTTTTCCTTATGTTTTTGACGGCGCTCAAAGATGTTATATCGTTACCCCAGCACTTTAGGAGTTTTTTGGAACTCGGATTCAGCAACTTCAAAAACATATAGTAGACATGGTTTAGCCTGCTAATCTAAAAATTGTTTCTTTTGTGTAGCTGTGCTGTTTAAAGGGGTCTATGCTGTTCGAAAAATTTCGCGCGGAATTACAAAACTTCTTATAAAAAAAAATCCCTTTTGGGATATCCCATTTGGGAATTTTTTTTTATATGAAGTTTTGTCATTCCGCGCGAAATTTTCCGAGCTGCGTATAGGCCTTAATTTTAAAGAACTATTTTTTAGGCGGAATCCAACCTCAAAACAGCATAAAATCTTTTTCGGATGCAGATGTCAGATCATGTTTTTTGGTTCGCTGAATCCAAATCGGAGATTAAAAAAGTTCTTTAACGTCAACAAAAATCTGTGAAAGTTTTCTACGTCCGTGTGCTAACTTCGAAAATAACTCTTTTTATACGTTTTTTTTTAGTTTATGCCAGTTGAGTCCTTTAACATCAAAATGGAATCTGCGAAAGTTATAAGTAATAAATTTGATATCGTAATAGCTGTTATTAGATCACTTATGCAGCCAAACAGAAAAAAAAAACATTTTTTTTAAAGTTCAGATCATGATTCTTTATCTTTTGGGAGTCGCTGAGTCCGAATACGAGGTCTTAAAAACTCCAGCACAGCATGACGTGCTGCTGTTTTTTGAACCTTTGGAACCAAAATCCTTTTTTTTTTTCTGCCTATATTATTTATAATTAAATATATAATTTGATGTCCTATGCTCCAACAGGTGTTAAAGGAACCTCATCATCATCATATTATTTAAAGAAAGCTATATTTTAGACAAAATTTTGCTACTGTAGAAGCGCTTAATGTTTGCAATATTTCAAAAGTCGTTTAATATTTTGACGATATCAATATGCTGTAGTAAAACGTAAGATATTCTTCTCATTGCACGCAGTCTTTAGTACAGGGATTTTTTTAGGTTATGTACCATCATTCTGCTGAAAGAAATTGTCACGGTAGAAATACATATATGTTTTTATTGACAAGAACTTATTTTTAAAGGCCCATACGCAGCATGCAAAAATTACGCACGAAATGTCAAAACTTCATATAAAAAAAAATATCCCAAAAAAGCGGAATTTTTGCATGCTGCGTATGGGCCTTATGGTAGATTCTACATTATAACAGAGCATTACAACTTCGACAAACCGACCCATCAATTGTTTTAGTTTTTTGTTTTCAACATATTATATATTAATACTACGAAGTTGTCTTCGCCTTAATGCAAAACGAACCACAAAACGCCAAGAAAATAGCCATGGAAACTTAAGTTTGTTGATTCCTTTAAGGAGTTTCTTGTTTTGGCATTTGTTGAAAAGTTACAAGATTACTGTTTACTGATTACTTCAAAAAAAAAGAAAAAACAAATTGAAGAAAAACAGTATAAATTTAAATGGGTATGAAAATTGTTTAAGCTAATAAGTTGTAACATATTGAGCACATGAGTGTCCAAAGTGTCTGGTGTGTGTGTGTTTCTGTGCGTGTTTGCGTGAGTCCTTAAATAATCGATATTTCAAATGATTCAATAAGCTAATAATCAATCAAATTTTATAAGGCATTTGTAGTGTAATTGTAAACACAAGAATCATAAGGCGCCATCTATCGATGGAATAATAACATAGTTTGGAGCAGTTGAACTTAAAAATGCCATGAATTTCCTTTGGGTAAAAATCTTATACTCTGCCTAATCCGGCTTTAAAAAATATTTGTGTCAAGTTTTGTGTCAATACATTGATTGGTTTTACTGTGGTAACAAGGTTAACAGTTTTGTGTTTATTGGTCTATATATGGTAAAGGGTGTTTTTTTAAGCGCGTTCGGATTTAAAACTTAAGGCCCATACGCAGCATGCAAAAATTCCGCACGAAATGTCAAAACTTCATATACCAAAAAAAATTCCCTTTTTTGGGATTTTTTTTCAATATGAAGTTTGGACATTTCGTGCGGAAATTTGTAGTGGCCAATTGTTCAAGTGGACTAGTTCACATATATTTTTTTAAAAAAAACTTTACGAGCCACCCCCGTATATAACAGTTATTTGTTGTTATCAGCACCAAAAGATCACACCATATTACCGTACGCACAAAGCTTAAAACAATTATCGTACGATAGTACAGTTAATGCCTAATTAAAAGCTCAGCTTAAGCTTATGCTTATCGTAGTAACTGCAGCTTAGATCATTATCTTGTGACAATTCGCTGAGCAAAGACGTGTTGCATATAAAACAAATATCTTGAATATATCTATATACATATATGTATATATAAGTGCTGTGTCAGTTCACGTGTCTAACACGTTTGAATTTTGAATATTTAAACTACATAAAAGTGATTAATTAATATAAAAACAACCGATTGGGAAAGGTACGTGATTTCGCTAGAGTGAAACATTTATTTTATATAAATGAATTTCAGCTGCGTTTAGTGCATTTTTGTTTTGCCTTACACTCCACGTGCTGGAGGGACGGAACGGTCCGAGGGCGATTTGGCCACAATTGCCATATCGTTTCTATCTTTCCCCGGAAGCCACCAATTTTCTCTTACTGGACGATATATATACATCTCGGGGAACAGCATGGAATAGAAGTCCACTAACCTCAACATGACCCCAACCTCGACATAAGAACTTTCTTGCTGATGACAATTTTTGAGATTTGGAAACAAACAGAACTTCGTAACTACCTACCTAGCTTTTTGAGTGTCTCAGCAGACAAAGTGCTTAGAAAAGTTTAGCTCTAGTGAAGTTTTGATGCGTTTTTTTTATAAAATACATCCAACGATGCAAGTGCATCTATATAAAAAATGCCTTACAAACAAGTAAATCTATAAAACGAACAATCCAGTTCTTTGCTGCGACGCAGACTTACATTTTTTTTTTTTTTTATGCACATTTACTTTTATTAACGTCTGCATAATGGGTGCGACTTAATCTTTTGTATAATCTAATAAATTCGTTATTATAATTATAAGCTAAACTCGATATCAATATTTTTTTTGTAATGAAGTTTTAATAAGAGTTTAAAATCTATTTAACTGCTGAGAGACGAGTCAAAAAAGCCATGGTTTAATTTATTACACATGCATATATATCTATCTTATAAATTTTTGAACTTTATTTAGCGTCAACATCAAAACTCCATCTACGCATCTTGGGCCCAATGATCGCTGTGATGTATGTATGAACGATTTTCATCAAATTTGTGAGTAATACTATAAAACTGGGTAAACCAGTTATTTAAACGATATATATGTCTATGCACGATTGACACTATTTTTTTTTTTTTTTTGACTCTGCCTCAGATAAGGAGATGCTAAATTTTGTAAAGCAACTTCCCTTTTCTTTCCTTTTTGTCCTAGTATTTAGTAACTATATTTTCTTTGCTTATTTTTTTTTTTTTTTTGATTTGATTTAAACTTTAAGCGAATATGTTCTGAATTAGAATAAGATCATTTATGAGGATTAAAGATAAATATGAATTTTGAAATTATGAGTTAAGTTTATTAATGTGTCTGTCGAGTATCTACGTGAAACCAACTTCAAAACTGATGTAGTTTAGACAAGTACATATACTTGAACAAGGGACGATGCAGATTTGATCTGTAGTTGTCATGGCAGGGAGGGTAGAGACCAGGGACCAATAACACCAGGATCCCCATATTTTAGGTATTTTTCTTTAAAGTATTTCAATGGCGTGTCGGCGCTACCGTTTGATTAGATACATTTTCTTTATGATTTATTAGTTTTGTTTTTTTTTGCGCATTATTAATTTTAAATTAGGCAGTGTGCAATTGTGTACCTGGGCGAGGAAAACCCCGACCGCCCGCGAGCTAGACCCGAGCATAGCAAGAATGCGCAACCCCAACCCCAGATACACCTCGGTACTTTTATGTCGAAAGATCTCCACCCGTTGACAGAGGACCCGGTTCGATAATGAACGAAAAAGGATTTTTTTTGCACTCACATACGGTACACTACATTAATTTAAATGGCGCCCAACGTGAGGGCTATCCATCCAGCAACAGCCAAAGGAATTAAAGAGATTGTATATTTTATTTAACATCAACAAATAGCAACGAAGAAGGCTACTAACATCTAGCTTAAAGATATAATGCCCCATTTAAGCTCTAACAATCCATCCAATTAGTTACCATACATTTTATTTATTTCAAGTTATTGTAAAGTTTCTTAAAAGTGTTGTATGTGCAGTACATAGAATTTATTTTTGGATTTTGCGATTGCAATTCAGTTTTGAGGATTGGTCGACCAGAATAAAACTAAGTCTGGCGTACAAGACATCAATTTTTGAGGCACTTTATAATAGTACAACTTTGATAAGATTTGTCTCTGAATCGTTAGGATTTACAATATTCTGGATTTATTCGGATGTTGTCCAACAGTTTAAGATATTCCTTAACTCAAAGCAGCAATAGTTTTATTATCTACAATAGAAGAAATCTTTAAAGAATTTACCTAAATAAATCAGTTTGAAGGATGTTTCACATGAGAGAAAGACAGACAGAATTTATCTATATATTTTTTTTATATTTTTTTTTTTTTTTTGTTGCTTATAAATAATAATTTTTTTTTTTTTTTGAATTACTGCATTATCATTATAAATTTGTATGAACAATATGCCAGTAGAACGGAGTAATGAGGATATAAGATCAGCTTTACAAGAGCAAGATCCATTCTGCGGCGTATGTAATGAAGTTATGTCAGCAAATGAGCTTAAAGCTAATGCACCTTGCCGGCATAGATTTCATAAAAAATTGTATCCTTGAGATTATTAGAAATACACCAGCTTGTCCAATATGTGCTACGGAATGTACACCAGCATCTCTGACTTTTGATAATAACACATTGGCAGCAGAACTTAATGCGGAAGCAAGACCAGCAAGCGGGAGTGAGTCGTTAGGTTCTCAAGACAGATCACAACCCGTCAGGAGAAACACTAAGCATTCTAGATTTAGAGGAGCTACTCCCAGAAGAGGTATGTCAACCAGATCAACACAAAGAGGGAATTTAGATCGTATTTTAAGCGAACTTCCAAGCCAGAATAATCTTCCTTTGAGTAACCAAGTCGAAATAGCAAACTACGTACAGTCCGCTATAAATATACAGCAAACACAACTAATAGAACACCTAACATCGTTTATGACTGAAGCTATTGAAAAGTCTATCCAGAACCAGTTAGCTTCTCTACAGTTAAATAAACAAGAACAGAGCATAACACCACCAAAACCTGATCATAGAGCTACGGTTAATGATATAGCACAAACAGCACCAAATACTGTGAATTATGGAAGTAATAACTCCAGAATGAGTAGGAACTCGAGTAGACCCAGTTCAGGGGTGTCGCCAGAGAAAGTTTCAAGTATTATACAGAACTGGCGTATCAAATTTGATGGTTCAAAACAATGCATGCGAATGGGAGAATTCATATACCGTGTACGTTCGCTTACAGAACAGAATTTGAACAATGATTACCAATTACTTTGCGACCATTTATATCTGCTTTTCACAGGTAAAGCCAGTGACTGGTATTGGAAATTTCACAGAAATTACCATAATTTCACCTGGGAAACATTTTGTATTGAGTTTCGCAGAAGATTTGAAGATTGGGAGACAGATTTAGATATTTGGGAAAAGATAAGGAAGAGACGCCAAGGTGACAATGAACCGTTCGACGATTTCCAGTTTGCTATAGAAGATCTGTCCGATCGACTTCAACAAAGCATGTCTGAAGGCCAATTAGTTGATTTACTTATACGAAATGCTAAACCGAGTCTTCACCATAAATTATTACACTTGAGGATTTCAAATAGAGCACAACTTCGCATAGAAATTCGCAAGCATGAGCAATTTTACAATGAAATTAAATCTTTCAAGCCTCGAACTTTACGTTCGTATGTTTCGGAATTGACTGCGGAAGAAGAGAATAAAACTGAAGTAGAAGAACTTGCAGAAGAAGTACTCGCTATTCAGTGCAGACCTACTACAATAAATTCAATTTGTTGGAATTGTGACCAACCTGGACACAGATTCGATGATTGTCTCGAACTTCGTAGAATATTCTGCTACGGATGTGGTGCTAAAGATATCTTTAAGCCGCGTTGTCCAAAATGTAACCCTGCGGGAAACCGACAGACGGATGTGTCATCCAGCAGCAAGTAGACACATCCGATGAAAATAAATTAAGTAAAGAAACAAGTGAATTTTCCGAATCACCGATTATAGATTTACGAGAATCTGGTGAATCGTCCGTGGAGAGTGAACAATTAAAAGCGCACTTCTCTACATTACCTTTACATACTAGGTTAAATAATTATAATGCAGTTCGTGAAAAGATTTTTGCGCAAATAGATTGCTTGAAATTCACCCATAAAACTAAACGATCAACTAAAAGGTTGAGAAACTTTTGGAAAACTGTTCGCTCAAATCACAAGAAAATAGTTTCCTCAATTTTTCTTAACAACGATAAACGAATTTATACAGATATAGTTATAGGAGGAAAACAATATAAAGCTTTACTCGATTCCGGAGCAACAATTAGTTGCGTAGGAAGCAGAGCCGCATCAGAATTGTTGTCTCACAACCGAACCAAAAAATGTACCGGTAACATTACCTCCGCTAATGGAACACCAAGTAGTGTCGTAGCAAAATTAGTTACTGAAATAACTTACGATGATATAACTGAAGAGTTGGAATTATTTATTGTACCCGATCTTAAACAAGACGTCTACTTAGGAATAGATTTTTGGACAAAATTTGGACTTTTAGATAAAATTGTAAATAGTGGGAAAATAGCCGAATTAGATGTAGGAGCATCTGAAGAGCACGAAGAACTTCCAAAACTTCATGAGCTGACTAAAGAACAACATAAACGTCTTGATACGGTTATACAAGTTTTTCCATCTTTCACTAAAGAAGGATTAGGACGAACTAGCTTAATTACTCATTCGATCGATGTAGGAACGGCAATACCCGTAAAACAGAGGCATTGGCCGATCTCACCCGCAATAGAAAAACTCATGTTTAAAGAAATTGATAATATGTTAGATCTCGACGTTATCGAGGAATCTACAAGTGCGTGGAGCAGCAATTGCGTTTTAGTTCAAAAAACTAACAAAGACAGATTATGTCATGATTCACGAGTAGTAAATAAAATTACACGTAAAGACGCGTACCCTTTACCTCATATTGACGGAATACTGAGTCGATTGCCACCAGCAAAGTTCATAACTGGCTTAGACATGAAGCATGCGTACTGGCAAATACCGCTCGAAGAAAAATCACGTCAATATACAGCATTTACAGTACCAAACAGACCTTTGTACCAGTATAAGGTAATGCCTTTTGGTTTATGTAACGCAGCGCAAACCCTTTGTCGATTAATGGATCAAGTTATCCCAGCTCATTTACGTACGAGAGTTTTCGTCTATTTAGACGATTTGTTAATTTTGTCAGATGACTTCGAGTCTCACCTTGTCTTACTACAAGAAATAGCTTTATGCTTACGTAAAGCGAACTTAACGATTAATGTTGAAAAATCAAAATTTTGTATGAGGGAAATAAAATATCTAGGATTTATAATTGGTGACGGAAAACTAAAGACAGACCCCGGTAAAATTAAAGCTATAAGTGAGTTTCCAAGACCAACAACTGTCAAGCAATTACGTCGTTTTCTAGGATTATCCGGTTGGTATCGACGATTCGTCGCTAATTACGCCACCTTGAGTTTCCCGCTCACAGAACTGTTGAAAAAGCGAAAATCCCTGGATTGGAACGATAGCGCGACCCAATCATTCAATTTGTTGAAACAGCGTTTGACAGAAAGCCCAATCTTAATAACACCAGACTTTTCCAAGCAATTTATTCTACTATGCGATGCAAGCACTTTCGGAATTGGTTGTGTCTTAGCACAAGAAAAAGACGGAATAGAATTACCTATTGCCTATATGTCGGAAAAGTTATCTAAAGCACAACGGAATTATTCCGTTACAGAATTGGAATGTTTAGCAGTTCTTAAAGGAATAAAAAAATTTCGTCCTTACATAGAAGGGCAAGATTTTGTTGTAGTGACAGATCACGCATCCCTTCAATGGTTGATGCGACAAAAAGACTTGTCAGGCAGATTGGCGAGATGGTCCATGAAATTACAGATGTTTTCGTTTACAATCATTCATAGACGAGGATCAGAAAATGTTGTTGCTGACGCATTATCCCGTCAAAATGACCCAACAGTGGATGAACTGAAAGAAGGTGGTCCCATTATTGATTTACAGTCAGTTTACTTTAAATCCCCCGAATACATTAATCTTATAGAGCGTGTTACCTCAAATCAATTGAATCTTCCTGATTTGAAAGTCATTGAAGGCTTTGTTTACAAAAGAACTGAATTTAATGCCGGTGATGAGTCACAAAACAGCGAAGCCTGGAAGCTTTGGGTCCCATCTCAGCTAATACCTGAAGTTCTAGAGCAAGCACACAACTCACCCAGTTCTGCGCATTGCGGTATGGGAAAAACGGTTGAAAAGTTAAAACGATATTTATTTTGGCCTCGAATGGTGAGCCAAATAAGATCCTATATCTCAGAATGTACAGTATGTCGCTCAACGAAAAGCCCCAATATAGTTTTGAAACCACCAATGGGAAAACCATTAACGTCGGAACGACCGTTTCAAAAACTATACTTAGATCTTTTAGGTCCCTATCCTAGGACTAAAAGTGGAAACATCGGTTTACTCATCATAGTCGACCATAATACGAAATTCCATTTCCTCACCCCACTTAAAAATTTACATCACAAAAAATTTGTGAATATTTAGAAAGTTCAATATTTTTCACTTTTGGAGTTCCTGAAGTCATTATGACCGACAACGGTTCTCAATTCAAATCAAGTTTCTTTGAAGCCTTTTTAACGAAATTCGGAATTACACATCGGTGCACAGCGATATACTCTCCTCAAGCCAACGCGAGCGAACGTTTAAATAGATCTGTTTTATCAGCTATACGAGCTTATATAGGAAATGAACACTCACTTTGGGATGTTAACCTTAACGCCATAAGCGGTGCGTTGAGAGCTTCATTGCATAGAAGCACTGGCTATTCGCCATACTTCTTGGTTTTCGGTCAGAACATGATTTTGAATGGAAAAGATTACCAACTTTTACAAAATTTGAATTTGCTTTGCGATGATACCCGATTGGGTCATGCAGATATTTTACAAGTGGCTAGGGAAATTGCGAAGAAAAATATGAATAAAGCACATGAAGTAAATGCACGTAGATACAATTTGCGTAGTCGTGACATTCAGCTCAAAACTGGAGATAAAGTTTATGCCAGGAACTTCGTACAGAGCAGTGCAATAAAGAAGTTTAGTGCTAAATTAGCCCCTGTGTTCATTCCAGCTGAAGTCCATAAGAAACGAAGCCCATATTACTACGAATTAGTTGATGAGAATGGCAAAAATTTAGGAGTATTTCATTTAAAAGATATCCAAGTTAAAAAGTAAATCGAAGACTCCGGCCTTTTTCAGAAAACGCTTCTTCGAGCAAGTCTCGCTCCATTTTCTGTGTTGTAGTGGCCAATTGTTCAAGTGGACTAGTTCACATATATTTTTTAAAAAAAAACTTTACGAGCCACCCCCGTATATAACAGTTATTTGTTGTTATCAGCACCAAAAGATCACACCATATTACCGTACGCACAAAGCTTAAAACAATTATCGTACGATAGTACAGTTAATGCCTAATTAAAAGCTCAGCTTAAGCTTATGCTTATCGTAGTAACTGCAGCTTAGATCATTATCTTGTGACAATTCGCTGAGCAAAGACGTGTTGCATATAAAACAAATATCTTGAATATATCTATATACATATATGTATATATAAGTGCTGTGTCAGTTCACGTGTCTAACACGTTTGAATTTTGAATATTTAAACTACATAAAAGTGATTAATTAATATAAAAACAACCGATTGGGAAAGGTACGTGATTTCGCTAGAGTGAAACATTTATTTTATATAAATGAATTTCAGCTGCGTTTAGTGCATTTTTGTTTTGCCTTACACTCCACGTGCTGGAGGGACGGAACGGTCCGAGGGCGATTTGGCCACAATTGCCATATCGTTTCTATCTTTCCCCGGAAGCCACCAATTTTCTCTTACTGGACGATATATATACATCTCGGGGAACAGCATGGAATAGAAGTCCACTAACCTCAACATGACCCCAACCTCGACATAAGAACTTTCTTGCTGATGACAATTTTTGAGATTTGGAAACAAACAGAACTTCGTAACTACCTACCTAGCTTTTGAGTGTCTCAGCAGACAAAGTGCTTAGAAAAGTTTAGCTCTAGTGAAGTTTTGATGCGTTTTTTTTATAAAATACATCCAACGATGCAAGTGCATCTATATAAAAAATGCCTTACAAACAAGTAAATCTATAAAACGAACAATCCAGTTCTTTGCTGCGACGCAGACTTACATTTTTTTTTTTTTTTATGCACATTTACTTTTATTAACGTCTGCATAATGGGTGCGACTTAATCTTTTGTATAATCTAATAAATTCGTTATTATAATTATAAGCTAAACTCGATATCAATATTTTTTTTGTAATGAAGTTTTAATAAGAGTTTAAAATCTATTTAACTGCTGAGAGACGAGTCAAAAAAGCCATGGTTTAATTTATTACACATGCATATATATCTATCTTATAAATTTTTGAACTTTATTTAGCGTCAACATCAAAACTCCATCTACGCATCTTGGGCCCAATGATCGCTGTGATGTATGTATGAACGATTTTCATCAAATTTGTGAGTAATACTATAAAACTGGGTAAACCAGTTATTTAAACGATATATATGTCTATGCACGATTGACACTATTTTTTTTTTTTTGACTCTGCCTCAGATAAGGAGATGCTAAATTTTGTAAAGCAACTTCCCTTTTCTTTCCTTTTTGTCCTAGTATTTAGTAACTATATTTTCTTTGCTTATTTTTTTTTTTTTTTTTGATTTGATTTAAACTTTAAGCGAATATGTTCTGAATTAGAATAAGATCATTTATGAGGATTAAAGATAAATATGAATTTTGAAATTATGAGTTAAGTTTATTAATGTGTCTGTCGAGTATCTACGTGAAACCAACTTCAAAACTGATGTAGTTTAGACAAGTACATATACTTGAACAAGGGACGATGCAGATTTGATCTGTAGTTGTCATGGCAGGGAGGGTAGAGACCAGGGACCAATAACACCAGGATCCCCATATTTTAGGTATTTTTCTTTAAAGTATTTCAATGGCGTGTCGGCGCTACCGTTTGGTTAGATACATTTTCTTTATGATTTATTAGTTTTGTTTTTTTTTGCGCATTATTAATTTTAAATTAGGCAGTGTGCAATTGTGTACCTGGGCGAGGAAAACCCCGACCGCCCGCGAGCTAGACCCGAGCATAGCAAGAATGCGCAACCCCAACCCCAGATACACCTCGGTACTTTTATGTCGAAAGATCTCCACCAGTTGACAGAGGACCCGGTTCGATAATGAACGAAAAAGGATTTTTTTTTTGCACTCACATGCGGTACACTACAAATTTTGCATGCTGCGTATGGGCCTTTAAATAAAACATAGAAAAATTAATGTAATGAACCCAAATATGGTTTTATTAGATAGATAATTTCGTATCATTTGATATTTGAAAAAGATCTCTGGCATGTGACTACCACGACTATCGGGCATTTGGGGCTGTATTTCAGCAATGATGGTTTCCAAGTCTCCAATTGTTGCTGGCTTGTCTACATAAACCAACGACTTGACGTGTCCCCAAAGAAAATAATCCAAAGGGGTTAAGTCCCACGACCGCGGCGGCTAGTTGGTGGGCGCATTTCTTGAAATAACTTTCTCCCCGAATTGAATTTTCAGTAAATCAATAGTTGCGGTCACCGTATAGCACGTAGCGCCATCCTCTTGAAACCAGAACCCTTCGACATCGATGTTACCTAAATCGATCACCATTGACGGTAACACCTTGCGAATCGATAAATTTGGATTTTCCTCTACACTCTCCTCTACAACAGCGATATTTTCTTCGAACCGCGCTGTTCTCATTCTGGTTGGTGTCAGACATCGTGCAATACCAAATACGTTCGTACATGATCAAGAACACGACAAATAGCACTTTCTTATGGACGTTTATTCGGTCCATAAATTGTACGAAGAGCTCTATAAGCTTTTACAATAGAACACTGATTTTGATTGTAAATCTCGAAGATTTGAAGACGTTGTTGTGGAATTGTTAGTCCTTACTGAATAAAATGAAATTTAAATTTGTCAAAAGTAACAACTGGTTTCAGAGATATTCCTTTCAAAAATCAAAAAGGTTAATGGTTCTCCAGAGCGTCCTTCGTCTTGAACGCGTTATCTGCCTTGTACACATTTCTTTCAGTTTTCAAATCCTAATCCTGTGCACAATTTTTCACTTAACCAGAACTTTCCAAGTTATGCTGCAATGCTTGGACAGTGTCTAGGTAACCGAAGAAGAGGTCGACCGAAGTTGAGATGATTGGATAGGGTCGATCAAGATGCAGAGGACTTAGGACTGAGATGTTGGAGAACACAAGCCCGAGATTGCGACGAATGGAGGCGAAAACTACAGCAGGCAAAGACCCGACCAGGGTTGACTCGCCAATGATGATGATGATGAGAACTTTCCAAGTTGAATGTTGATACTTGTGCCTAAAAATTATCGTTATCAACCTGTTGTTCGGAGTAACTTGACTATGACCGGCTTATTTGTTTATTGAAGTACTAGGCAATATTTTGCAATGAGGGAGCAAGCCTAACAACGAGGCATGACAAGAAAGTCCAACCAACGAGTACGAAAAGTAATCAGAATAGCAGCACTGGACACTGATGCTGGACTAACAATGTGAGTGACAACCATAGAATACAAAGAAGTTAGGTTAGGTAAGGGCGGCAGCTGCGACCTGGCGTTCCAACTCACTTAAGCCAGTCGTGATACCGCAGTGGTGAACCTTTCTCCAACCTTCCCCACTCAAAATGTCCTCTATATGTACTAAAGTCACAGCCATTCGGTAGCCTGTATAAACCTTGAAATGCATTTTGGACTCTGTTCTGGGAGCGGGAATAAGTCATTTAGAAAGTATGACTTGAGAAAACGAAACCTTGTCCTACACAATCCAGGGCAGTGACAGTAGAGGTGCTTCACCGTCTTCAGCTCCTTCTCATCGCCATAACTTCGGCAGAAGTCTAGATGGGGAGCGTTAAGCCTTGTTGCATGAATTTCCACCAGTTAGTGTCCGGTAACTGCTCGGATTACGGTCGAGCATTGAGCTTGAGTTTAGACAGCAAAGTTCCTTGCTTCTTTTCCTGCAGTGTACCGGCCAAGTTTGCCTTGAGTTCCGGCACGTATTCGGTATTCGATTCCACGCTTACAACTTTAACTAGATTTAAAATAAAAAGCAGTAAGTAATACCAAAAGCAGCATTAAAATATGGTCACCCTAGTAGTGATGCTTTTTAAAATACTTTTTGCCCTTTGAACAACCCAATTTATTGTAAATTAAGCCAAAGCTACCACAATTTACTTTGAAAGTTTCACTTCAATTATTGTGCTTGTATCTAGTTTTCTTTTCTTTTTGTTTAAGCCCATGGGGTAAATGGTATAAAACCCTTGGAAATGTGCATATGAAAGGCTTTACGGTATCACCCTAACCCTACGAATAGGTTAAAGCGTTTTAAAAAACCTTGGAAATGTGTAAGTGGAGCAACTTGACTGTGCAGTGCCAGTTCACACGTGTATCTCAAATATTAATGGCTTGTTAAGGCCCCCTACCACCCAACCGTAATGGTTCAATGGTTTCCTAGACTAAGCCTCGGCATAACCCAACAACTTCGCTACGGGCAACGCTTAATATTGGAAAATCAACAAATTACACAAACTATTCTACAAAGTGCACTATAAATATTGCATACTTTTAAGCGCTTCCAAGCCAATACCCGAGCCCCACCATCGAGCCATAGGCCTAATGCTAATAAAATTATTGTGCAAACCTGACAATGTTCTGACAAAGACGGGGCTGCAGAGGAAGCTACAAGACCAACACCAATAGACAAAGTTAAATAAATCAGAACAAAAAAAAAATTGAAGAACTGACAGACAAGCAAAGCAATAGATAATATCTAAGGGTTTGGGTTTTGGAACAGGTTTATGTATGTTGGTGGATATGGTAGTGCCATAAACAATGTTAATGGCATGATACAATTTCCGCACCAAGTCTTTGTATATAAACACATAAAAACTTAGCATGATAGCAGACAATACAACGTGGAGCTGACTGACTACTTACACCTAGACCTTCTAGGTTCTGCACTACCAGGGTCTAAAATATGCTCATTAGATGCCACGAACACGAAATTGAATGTTTTACTTATGCATCATACTCTTACAAAGCGTATATACGTTTTTCTTTTCACAATCTTGAGTGATGACATTTCTAAAATAAAATTACGTATACGCAGGGTAGCCTATTACACTACCTTATAAATTTTAGGGTCATCGAGTGACACCTGAAAGTGAAAAGTTTTTTAGGCTTATTTTTTGGGTCGAGAAATGTCAAAAGAGACTAAATTTTTTTTCTTAAGCACCGTTTTTGAGATTTTTTTGAAAAACATGTTTTTGGGTACTGTTTTCAGTTAAGGCCCATACGCAGCATGCAAAAATATAAACGAATTAAGGCCCATACGCAGCATGCAAAAATTCCGCACGAAATGTCAAAACTTCATATACAAAAAAATTCCCATTTTTGGGATATTTTTTTTTTTGTGAAGTTTTGACATTACGTGCGGAATTTTTGCATGCTGCGTATGGGCCTTAAATCGTGAATATGTCGTGAACAAAATGTTATGCAAGGGGAATTAAAACGAATCGGTAAAATAGGTTTAAAAACGCACCAATTTTATACCAAGTTAATTTTTGAATATGATATGCCCTGACAACCCAAATAATAGTTTGCACAGCCAAAATGTATTTTTTTTTTTGGGTCGCGTATGTGCACGTATCATACACGAACACATGACGATAAATGCGACATGGTTGCCGCGTTACACAAAGATAAACAAAATAGCTAAAAGCCCATACGCAGCATGCAAAAATTTCGCACGAAATGTTAAAAATTCATATAAAAAAAAATCCCAAATGGTGGGAAATATTTTATATGAAATTTTGACATTTCGTGCGGAATTTTTGCATGCTGCGTATGGCCCTTAAGTCGTGTTTAAATTCATTAAATATTGTTGCTCAAGTAATATGCTGGTGTAATTTTATTTAAAAGATAGAAAAATAAAGTACTAGCAATATTTTAATGAAAATAAAATGTAAACAACATATAGTAATAAAAAGATGCACAGCTGCAGCAACCATGTCAGCTGTTTTGTATCAAACAAAAATTACTTGGCGCCAACACAACTACAGAATTTATCGCAAAAATAAGGGATATATGTATATATATTTATCAAGAATAAAAAGGGGAAATAGCGACAAAAAACTTATTCGAATATTGTTTGGTTTGGTTTTTACGTTTTCCGAAGCACGGCTGAGCGTTATTGGAGAAATAAGCACCAACAGTCACTTCGAAAGTTTATGAAATAAAACGATTTTCAAAAAAATAAAAAACATACTTAAAACTGAACTTAAAAAAAGAGCAATATTTAAAGCTGATAAATTCAATTTGTATTATATGCATGTTTAAGATAGAATCAGTTGTGAATTATAAGCCACAACTTTTGTTTTGCTTTATTCGATTTAAATTCAGTTTTGACACAGAAAGTTTAAGTTTTAAAGGCCTATACGCAGCATGCAAAAATTCTGCACCAAATGTCAAAACTTCACATAAAAAAAAATTTCCCTTTTTTGGAATTTTTTTTTTTTATATGAAGTTTTGACATTTCGTGCGGAATTTTTGCATGCTGCGTATGGGCCTTCAACAATGTAGAATTTCTTCGCGTGCAGAATATTGACTCACTTTAAAAAGGACCATCTGTTTCTTAATTATGGACTTCTTTTGAATTTGGTTTGCCCAGACGAAGTAGAGCTCCGAAATGTGGGTTTTTAAAAGCTACCTACATTTCGGTAAAAAAAATTAAAAAAAAAGTAGCTGCAGGGTATTTCACTGTTGAAGTCAATCAAACTTTTTTAGTGTAGCTAGAAATGTTATATTTATGGCCAAAAATGAGCCAGATATTAACATTAAGACAAACATTTGCATATTAGTTCTTTGTTAGCTGATGGGGCAAGCTATAGACACATAGACACTACTCGTATCTATGAGTTTGTACGATTGTGTGCGTGCTGGTGTGCATCGTATGTATTTGACACTATAAAAAATGTAAACACATGTACCATAAACCATTCAAAATTCATGTTCTATACGTATGCGTGTAAATGTGTGCGGCGGGTGTTTTGTTTTTGTTTTTTTTTTTTTGTTGCTTTTTGCAGGCAAACCGACGGACAAGAAGAACAACTCTAATAAAGCCTGCTCACCAACACCGAATCGGGGCGCCGCCAATGGTGTAGCTGGGGTTGCCGGCGTCACCCAACCCATGCCAACGGTGCCAAATTCAGCGGGGGTCCCCGGCCCCACGTCGGGCGCTGGCGCTGGCAGTGGTGTCAGTGTCGGCAGATCAAGCTTACATGCGAATAAAACAATTTTGAAAACAGTTACTGTATTTCTTGCCAGTGGAAAACGAAATTCAAATAACCAGTCAAAGGTTGCAGCGGCTGCCCGCCAGAACAAACGTCAGCAGCGGCACAAGAAAATGGAAGAGCTAAGCGGTAAAATTAATCCAAAATTGTTGGAAAATTTGCGCAAAAAAACGCGTTTTACCAAGTATGTTAATATGGATTTAAATTTTGGCAAAGTATTTTGTAAGCAATGGATATACGCATTTTACAGAGATGAGCTGGATGCACTGTGTCGCATATATCGCAAATTGGTCTCCAATTGTCAATATGCGGCCAAGACTTTGGCATCGGGAACAACCAGTGCAGCAATAGCCAAGCCGCATGCAGCAGTCGAGGTGAGTACTATATAAAGGAGTTTCCAAAAAGAGGTGTTATTTTGGTATTCAAAGAAAAATGCCATTTTTTGAGATAAATGATCGGATGTTTGTTTCATAATGAAGAGAAAGGTATGCCGTTGATAATGAAAAGCATCATCAGCCAAATGGCCACCACGACCACGCTTACAGCACCATATCCTTTTCATGAAATTTTCCATAACCAAATCGCAAAGTGGCTGCCCTATGTCCTCGATAGCCTCCCGAATTCTATCTTTGAGGTCTTAAATCGACGCGTCGCGACGCTGGGCTGTTGGCGTAGACCTTATCCAAAGGCCCCAAAGGAAGTAGTCGCAAGGTGTTAAGTCACAAGATTTCGGTGGCCAATTGTGATCACCTCTTCGAGAGATAACACGGTCCGGAAACTTTTCCCGTAAAAGAGCAATGGTTTCGTTGCTTGTGTGGCACGTAGCGCCGTCTTGTTGAAAGTAAACGTTGTCGAGATCAATACCATCCAACTCCGACCATACAAAATCATTAATCATCTCTCGATAGCGCAACCCATTCACCGTAACTGTTGATCCAACCTTATTTTCGAAAAAGTAAGGTCCAATGACCCCGCCGTACCATAAACCGCACAAAACAGTCACACGTTGAGGATGGAGAGGCTTCTCAACAATAACTCTTGGGTTTTCCGAGCCCCAGATGCGACAATTTTGCTTGTTGACGTAGACACCGAGGTGGAAATGGGCCTCATCAGTCAAGATGATTTTTCGATGGAATTCCGGATCATTTTCATGCATTTCAAGGACCCAATCAGCAAAGACTCGACTTTGTCTATGATCGGCCGGCTTGAGTTCTTGTGTTAACTGAACTATATAAGCCTTAAGACCCAAGTCTTTATGCAAAATACGGTGTAATGACGTTTGTGGAATGCCCAATTCCAAAGAACGACGAGGAATGGACAAACCAGGGTTTTCTTCAACCCTTTGGGCTACAGCAGCAATATTCTCAGTTGTTCTTGAACGACGTGCATGGGTTTTATTCTTCACATCACTAACTTGTTCCAACAGCTCGAATTTTTCCACCAATTTCTGTATTGTTGTCCGACAAGGTGCTTCACGACGACCCAAAAATGCTTAAGTTTTGCAAACAGTGACTGCAAGATTTTCACCATTTTTGTAGTGAATTTTAATAATTGCAATGCGTTGTTGAAGCGTGTATCGTTCCATTTTTAGTAATGGCGTAGTTTCTACTTGTCAAATGACAAGTGAAAAGCTTCAAAAGTGACAGCTACAGAAATACCGGGTGATTCAAAATAACACCTCTTGTTGGAAAACCCTGAATTTATAATAGATTTCCAAAAGTACGCATTTTATACTGAAAAAAATTTAAATATTCTTTGATATTCTTGGATTTTAATTATGCCAACTTAAAGTTATATTTTTATTGACAATTACTTTAATTATTTTTCTACTGACTGAACCACAAAAAATAGCATGCACAGCCAAAAAGAAATTTTTTTTTTTGGTGTTTGTGTATGGATAGATAACATACACGAACACATGACGATAAATGCGACAGTGTTGCCGCGTTATCCTTGTATCAGCTAAGTCGTGTTAAATATCACTGAATATTGTTGCTAAAGGCCTATACGCAGTTCGAAAAATTTCCCATTTGGGATTTTTTTATATGAAGTTTTGTCATGGGATATCCCAAATGGGATTTTTTTTTATATGAAGTTTTGGAATTCCGCGCGAAATTTTTCGAACTGCGTATACCCCTTAAAGTAATAATTTCGAAGTTTACGGAAAAAATATACGAATTTATCGAAAATAAAAGGGAAATACCAACAAAAAGAAATTGTTTTACAGAGCACGCAAAAACGAATCCCAATAAAATTTTTCGGTTTTATTTATTTATTTATAATTTAATTTGTAGGAAACAAAATAATATTATGCCAGAGCAACATAGGCCTTCAGGCTACCTTTTCGGTTTGTTTTTTTACATTTTCGGTTTGTTTTTTTACGTTTTCAGGAACACGGCTAATTATCTCATTTCTTATCACAAATAAAACATGTTTTTTGGCACGCAAAATTAAAAATTGTAATTCATTACGAAGCGTCGATATTCATTCCCAGGCCCTACTTTTCTCTGGACGGGCCTGACTGCATTTTGCACTTAAAGGCGTATACGCAGAATGAAAAATTTCGCGCGGAATGACAAAGCTTCATATAAAAAAAAAATCCCATTTCGGATATCCCAGGAGGGGATAACCCATTAGGACAGTCATTCATCATCGCGAGAAAAATATTTGCCTGCAGGCCTATACGCAGAATGAAAAATTTCGCGAGGAATGGCAATGCTTCATATAAAAAAAAAATCCCATTTGGGATCCCATTTGGGATTATTTTTTTTATATGAATGACTTTCCTAATGGATTATCCCCTTGTCGGATGCCGCCGCGACTGTACCACATTTATCCTTTAATTCTATATTGTCACGTATAATCCGCGTACATACTTTTTTTGTCTCATCTTCAGGGCATTGATAGAATTGTCTTTCGCGAGCTGCTGCACAGCACCTTTGACATTGTAACCGAGGAAATATTAATGGAGCGCATATTCTGCAGCTGGGATAAGGCGCATGAGGGTCTGCCTTTGCGCCTAGAGGGCTGGCTTATAGGTCTCTCCATATTTTTGCGTGGTACGCCTGCGGAACGTGCCGCTTTTTGTTTTCGAGTGTACGATCTAAATACAGATGGATTTATAACCAAGGATGAAATGTTTACGTTATTACGCAATTGCCTTATTAAACAGCCACAGGATGAGGATCCCGATGAAGGTGTCAAGGATTTAGTTGAAATTGTGCTCAAAAAATTTGATTTGGATAAGGATGGCAAGGTGAGAATGTTTTTGTATTTTTTACTTTTAAAAGTTAGCAGCTTTACTTTACTTTACTTAACGATAGGTGTCTTTGGAGGATTTTATGGGCACGGTGGCGGCGGAACCCTTGCTTATAGAAGCCTTTGGACAGTGTCTACCCACGGATAGTGCTGTGGTATCGTTCTTCTCAACGCTGCAGGTTTAAATTTGCATTGAATACTTAATAATTAGTCAATATTTTGTATTAAAAAATTTAATTTTTTTTTGTAAAAATTCTTAACCCCACTTATACTCTTAATAAATGTGTTATAAGAAAAGTTTTTATTTAAATATTTCAATAAAGTTAAATTATACTATTTATATATATATTATGCTTATAGTTAGCTAAGAGACAGCTAAGGAATTCCTAAGTAACATGGAGTTTTGGTTTTAGAAGCACCCAGGCCGCATTAGCCCTATTTCTAAGTCTTCTTTCTACGTGGATTGTGGCGACTTTTTCGACAGGCCCGGAGTTTGCGCTAAAAAAAATAGGTATATAGCAAATATTTATCTTGAGAAAGGTCTCATATTTTAAATTCTCTGCTGTCACGATTTGTTTTTATTAATTTTTATGTATTGTACGAACTAGGGGGCTCTGCCTCCTGCATGCTTCTCACGCGTTTATAGTAGTTTCCTCTTCTTCTTCCAGGCTATGTCTCTACAATTATCCTAATATCAGTTTTATTGCTTTTTATATATTGTATCTTTCCAGCAGAGATTCATGTCAAAGAGATCTGCGCCCACACTATCCTTCACAAGGGAACTAGGGAATAAAACATTTTTATTTATTCAGATAGCCAAGCTGTTATCAGGGCACTATCATCATGGAGCATCTTCTCCAGGATGGTTAAAGAATGCCATAATTAGCTCCAAATACGATGTGCAGGCTGCCAGAGCAGGGGGATTTCTCGTGGTACGATTACCCCTTGGAGACTTTCTAATGTTGACGTTTTTTATCCATGCATATGTTAACTCATTATTCTAGATGGTAGATTTCCAGCGATAGGTATAAACACAAGGCAGGAGCTTAGTAGGAACTACCGTCCTTTTATGACTAAGCACAAAGTGGCAGTAAAATTCCTGAAAGTCTGTGGACGCTACCGTTGGCTCGTTTAGAGCTCCTCCGCTACCGCTCCTTCAACATGAGCCTACCGACTCATGTAGGGGTTGACTATGCATTAAAACATAGGTGGTTAGCATGAATGGTTATTGAATGGCGCCAAAGCACCCGCCATGTCGCTAGAAGGATCAAAGACACTCAGGATTTATGAGGAAATCGGCCGAAAACCCGAAAACCTCTCTGAGACTCTCCCCTCCTAGCCGCTGAACGCTGTCCGGGACTGCTTATTGGTTATTCGCAGCTAGCTTTTATATCTAAAGGCATTTCACTATCCGCAACCTGTGACCCGCCCGATTGCCTGCAGCTTGGCTCGCAGAACACCCCATATTCCGCGATTTATCGGACTCTATGCTCCAGTGGGAGATAAAGGATATGATGTTGATGATGATAATTACCTTCAACTCCTGTCTTCCTTAAACTGAGTTGTGCTATGTTTGGAACCTGAACACTGCGGAGTGGATGGAAACGCGATCGCTGATGATCTAGCACGACATATTGGTTGGTCCACAAACTGCTCCAGGAAAACATAGGAGATACTGGCTCTCCTTACCTGGACTGCGACAAGCAAAAGCGCTTGTCAAACCTCTGCATATGATCAAGACAAAAGGTCTGGGCACCACACTGTAAGATACCATCTACAGAAAATGGGCCTATCGAATTCTTCAGAGTGTAGACTCTGTCTCGAAGACGATGAAACCACCAGACATATTCACTGTGACTGCCCAGCGCTGGTGTGGGACAGAGCCTGTCACATGGGAAAGGAACGGATCAGTCCTTTCCATCTTAGGTCAATACCAACAAAAGAACTACTGCTATTCATGTGGCAAGCGGAAAGTCTTTTGCATAAGTTTATGGGTACGGTACAGAAGATCTTCTGGTCGCAGTGCCCCACCTCTTTGTGAGGAACATTACATGGCTGACATGGCTGTAATGGGACCATATCAGTGAACCCTTAAATTTTAAATTTTGGAGCGTTTTATCACAGCCTTGATGCTTACGTCACTGTTATTTAATAATAAATTCAAATCTACTAGACAAGATTTTGTTTCTCACAAAGCTGGCTCCTGGTTGAAAACAGTTTTGGCTCAGTTGTATCTTCCAGCGCATTGCAGCCATGAACATGTACTCGTTACCTGCTCAATCCCATCAGGGAACACAAACTGCAAAACAACGAGCACCCAAATCGGTGTGTAAGCCTCTGTTATTGGTAGATCAGGATGGCAAGAATCGATACTGTTACCATGGCGGTAAATGCCGCTGTGATTCCTGCGCAAAAATACGCCAACAACATTTGAACAAGCTCGAAGCACAGCTGGAACATTTTGTGCCTCATAATCGTCTCCAGCTAGAAATACCCATACGTTTGGCCAAGCCAAAGCAGTACAAGCTTCTAGCCACACGAATTTCGCCGGAAATGGCCAAGATGCTGCTGGACGATCATAAACGTTTGCGTCAAAAGTATCCCATGTACTATTTGCCAGATAAATATTTTATGAAAAATGCATGGAAATATAAGGGAGCAAGGGACAAGAGCACCCAGACCAGTAAATTTGGCAAGGATGTCTGTTCCTGTCGCAATAAATAAATCGAAAAGTTTGGATATTTAGACAAACAAAATTTGGGCTAACAATTAGGAGATTAAGCGGCGTGAGAAACATTCATAACATAGTAGAGTTGTTGAATTTGTAAATTTAAAATCTTTGGAAGTCTGGAAACAAAGAAGTTTATAGCCGCTTGTTGGCTATAATGAGTTAAGTTCGAAGTTGAGTAAATCAATGGCTATCTGATTATATGAAGGCCTAGTTTTAAGAATTGCGTCATAAACATTGCTGCAAGAAACTCGATTATGGGACAACAGACGCACTTATACCTGGACACGATTAGAACGTGTTACCAGAGCAGATAAGATGTATGAACTGGATCAGAATCTAGCATAGTGAGCATGCGCAACTTTTCTGTTTAAAACCCGTCAACTATTAAGTCAGAACAACTTAGACAATAATGAAAAGTTGGAGTAAATCAATGGATTTTCGAAAACGGACTTTCCAAAATCTTCCGAAAACTGAAACTCTAACGTGTGGAACTCACCAAAAGTGTACCATGTTTGGAGGACTTGAGTTACAGCAGCGATAGTCTTTCAAGTGACAATGTTGGAGTTAACATGGAAATGTTCAAGACAATACGCAGCATTTAGAAAGTTGTTAATAAGTCCAACTGATTCGACGGAAAGCACTACGGAAAAGAAATTGGGCTATCAAATGGTCATCTTATAATTGGGAGTTCAAATAAATAAATCATTTTCTTATTGACTAAGCTTACTATCCAAACTAATTTCTGATTAGTGTTGTAAAATTAGATCTAGGTATAACCCTAATACAAAGTATTGATTTCCAAAATTGGAAACCTAAATGGCGCAAAACTGAGACAGCCAAAAAGCATGCGGACAAATGAGGAACACGATGGTTACTTGGAAAACTCTGTACCCAAATGGTATGCTAAGGTACTTCAAAAAAAGGTTGCTCCTAGAAGGAAACTATGCATGTGGAGTTTATAAGCGGTAGTAATGACGCAACCTCTCCTTAAAAAGCGTGCCGGCACAAAAGGAAGAAGGAGAACAAATAAAAACTGGTTGATGATGCCCATACCTATTAAACCTGTTGCCATAATTGTGATGTGTTTTAATTCTAAAGAGGCCCGTGCTATGTTTTTTTTTTCTCCGCATGGGTTCCTCACAAAGAGGTGGGGCACTGCGACCAGAAGATCTTTTGTACCGTGGCCCTGTGCTTTGGTACAGTTATTTAGTTAGTGTCCTATATTAGGTTCCTAGTTGGAGCAAAGGGCCTCTAAAAACTTTCTCCAGTTTTCTCTTATTTTCGCAATCGCTTTTATTTCCCGGCAGCTTTTTCCAGAAGCATTAACTTCCCCTTCCAGCGTCCAGCGCCATGTTGATCTTGGCCGCACACGCCTTCTGCTGCATTGCGGATTCCAGTCCAGCGCTTCTTTTGGGAATTCGCCTGCTGGTTTACGTTAGGTGTGACCAGCACCAGCTCCTCCACGCATCTGCTCAAAAGCTCAGAATTCGAGATAATCCTTGGCCACCATATCCTCAGAATTTGTCGTAGGCAGCGGTTTATAAACACCTGAAGTTTCCCTGCTAAGACTGCGGTCATCAACCAGGTTTCGCAGCCGTACATACTTCATACTTTATTTAGTTGACCAAAAGCTGATTTGGCCTTGTTGATGCGGTTATTCACATCTTCAGCAGCTCCCCCTTCGGGTGTGATTACTCTACCCAAGTAGCAGAAAGTGTGTGCATGTTCTATGTTTTCATTTCCGACATTGAACCGACCCACCGTCCTGGAAGCTGGCACAGACATGCTTTTCGTCTTGCTCCGATTAATGGTTAGACCCACATTCTTGGAAGTACGTTTCAAATCATAAATTTTTTCTTGCATATCAGCGTGTCTAGACGAGATCAAACATAGGTCGTCGGCGTAGTCGAGAGCTTCAAGGTGTTCCGTAAGGTTCCATTGTATGCCGCGCCTCTCCTTGTCCAGCGCCTGGGATAGAACATCGTCGAGAACAATTAGGAATAATAATGGTGACAGGAGACAGCCCTGCCTGACACCAGATGTTGCGTTGAAGCTCTCAGAATATCTGCCGTTAAAAAGGACCTTACATTTGAAATTGTCGTATTGTGCTCTTATAAGGTTTATGTATTTAGGAGGCACACCACGTCGCCCTAGCGCAGCCCAAATTCTATGGTACAGAGTAGCACCAAAAGTAATAGGACTGAATTCCTGTAGAGCGAACGGAACGATGGAGAGCAGAGTCCAATATTTTTTCCAGTCTCCTGCGGGAGAGCCGAAGGTAAGAATAAATTAAGATTAGTAAATACTGCGTCAAATTGGGGAAAACAGCAAAGGAGAGCGTCGGAATGATTAGGAACGCCTACGGGTTGCTGCCATGAGTTGCACAACACTGTTCGAGTCGCTTAAGCTGTTCCGGATGGGGGGGGGGTAGCTCATCGAAGACGACCAACGCATCGGTCACTTTTCAACTTGAAGGATTGATGAAAAAATTAAGATGCCTCTGGACTCTGACCGGCGAAAAATCGTTCGTCAGATTGTGTGTGAGTTAAGGATTTCATAAATTACTACCGAAGATTTGACCATCCATGCTCGGACGATTTTTGGATACACTTTACCACCGGTATCATCATCATCATTGTTGGCTCTGCGATCCGTAACGAATCTTGGCCTCCTGTAGAACACGTTTCCATCTAGTTCTATCTCTTGATACAGTCCTCCAATTTCTGATTGAAATTTCGTTTGCTGTTTTTTCGACGTTTCCAATCCATTTTGTATTTGGTCTTCCAATTTTCCTTTTTGATGCCGGTTCACCCATATACACTCTCTTTGTAGGATTTTCTTCAGGCATTCTTATTATATGACCAGCATATTTTAACTGTCTTAATTTCACCAGTTTGCTGATCACTGGTCTTCCTAGCTCACTTGCACACGCCTCATTGTACCTTAATCTAGAGGTGCCATCGTCCTCTCTCACGGGACCAAGTATGCGTCGTAGTACCTTGCGCTTAAATGTATCCATTTTATTTTTATCGGCTTTCTTAATCGTCCATGTTTGAGCTCCGTACAGAAAGACTGGTGCTATCATAGTTTTATAGAGACGTATTTTTGTTTTTTTGCTTAATAGGTTTAATCCTAAAGCCTTATAGAATCTACCGTACGTTTTATTTGCCGATTTTATTCGCTCATGTATCTCCTGTCTGCAATCATTCGTTCTATTTATAGTTGAACCCAAGTATTTGAAGCTTTCGACAGATCTGCAATCTGAAAATTTAGTTGCCAGGGTATAAAAATCATATAGACACGTTCAAGGGTCCTATGACAGACATCTCGAACTTATCGATATTTTGTCGCAAGTTGTGTCTTTTAGAAAAGTTCTTCAATAGTGCTGGAGTAAACATGTATCGAAGTTTAAAATATCTATATATCGATGTTGTCCAACAGAGATGTTTCTCCAGCACTTCTGCACTCATCAAATGGGCGTTTAGTAGTGCTGGAGAAACATCTCTGTTGGCCAACATTGATATATAGATATTTTAAACTTCGATACATCGATGCATCGCGATAAGCTAAGTTCTGCTCTATTCTTGATTGCGTGAGAAAGTTTGCTTTAGAAGCTGGATCCTTCACACTTCAAATTCCAATTAAGTGAGACGTGGTGCGGCACACTTTCCTTTAATCTAGTTCCATTGCCTCTTTGAGTTCCAAAATTACAAAAAAAACAAACGAAATAGTCAAAGTTTGTAAGCCAACATTCGCTGTTGAGACAATATTTTACTTTATTAAGAAGTTTCTTAGTTTTAAATAAATATGTTGTAAATTGGATATCCCTTTAAGCAACTCAAGGGTCTCCTGTTCGCCCCAAGCTGTGTTAAGCCGCTGAAATATCTTGACACTGAATAACCTGATGACCCTACGCTTATAAATAGTGCTATGTGTAAATGGAGTTCATTAATGAACATATGTAGCAAAGTTTATGTGAATTTGTAATTACAATTAATTGCACATGTTATATATTAGTGTAACTAAAGTACAAGCTATTATATATGAATGAGTGTTTATGCACGTATATACATACATATAGGTATATTTATATAACGAGACTGTTTCAATTGCAATTTGTTAAGCAAAATAAATAAAGCGAAGCTGTTGCGTCTCCGATGACATGAATCTTGTAGATACATGTATGTATCTAGATATGCCCATATCTATATGTTTGTTACTACTAGTTAGATATTCGTGCTCGCTGAGTGAGTTTGTTTTGATAACTTTCAACACTCATGCAATGTTATAGAACAAACATGTGTTGAAGTTTCGAGTAGAAGCTCGATGGTGGAATACTCTGAAAATACTTCCTACATAGGTTAAAATGAAAACCTAAGTATCAGCACTTACGTCACAATTATAGTCTAATGACCTCTCGACTTTTGTTTATACAGCCCACGTTCGTGTTTATAATCATCAAGTTTCAGAACAGCTCGAGGTAGCCTTAGATATATAAGTACGCAATTTAAGCCAACTTTCCAACCTGGGCTCCTCACTGTCAAGCACGGCTTCATATTAGTAACCTTTTCGAACATTTTTCTAAATTAAAAATTTGTAGTTTGCTTTTTTTAGAATAGAATTTAGCACCACGGTATTCTCTACCTGTCGTAAGAGGCCCCTAAAAGAGAACTAGTCAGATGCAGGCATACTTACTATCACATTGAGCCTGAGGCACATTTTTAACATCTTAAAGATCGCCCAAAGATCAGTGTATGCGATTGGTTACCGGGTCTGGAGACAACCGCCGGTGTAAAAGGAAAGTCCATAACTAACGAATATCCATACACAAGTGCCAAAAACCTCACCTTTTTCAAATGCAAAAACATAAGCAACAAATGGGTCTCAGCGATGGCATGATCCAGGATCGGAATGCCTGCAGACAAATGCTGAGATCGCATACCCACACCTCAGGAGGAGCATAAGCGAGTCCGAAAAGAGGTAAACAAGGGTTTGGGAGAAGAAGAAGCACGGCTTCATTTTTTTTTTTTTTTTTAAACGTAATGGAAATGTGTTTAACGTAGTTTTCGTGTTAAAATGTAGAGAACGTTGCACTTTCCTGCATCCGCTACTGGTCACCCATATAAGACTACATTGCGTATACGTAATTGGTAGTCGCAGAACTTTTGAATGCAAATTCGAAACTTTGAAAATAAATGTTTGTTTTTTTTTAAGCTAAGAGAATCTTTTGCTCCTTGCTATCTGCTAACCCATTTCCTACTCATTATCATCATATTACCTTAAAAGTAGCGATTGAGCAATAAAATGGCTTTCGGCTTAGAGATTTAACAAGATGGTGTTGGCTGGCGTGACGAGAGGGTGGGGTGGAAAGGGAATTCCCCCAGGGCCCGTAGTTTTCTCAGGGGCCTAGTGTAATTACTGTTGTGATTCAAGCTAAAAGTGTAACAAAGGGGCCTGTGCATAAACGCTTATGCAAATCTCGACTTTATTCCAAAAAACTTGACAATTTTTGCAAAATACAAGAATCGCATGCGAAACTAAGGATCTATCGTGCTCCTTAGTGCTCTCATCAAATGGGTGTTTAGTAGTGCTGGAGAAACATCTCTGTTGGCCAACATCGATATATTGAGATTTAAAACTTCGATCATCGATGTTTTCTCCAGCACTAGTGCTCCTTAAAGCTCCTCAGGTAGTTATCACGCGTGAGTACTGTCAAGTTGCCATGTGTTTTTTATTTAATTTTCATTGCCATTTCATCATGGAAAGACTTACAACCGAACAACGTTTACAAATCGTACAATTATATTACGAAAATTCACGCTCTGTAAAGAATGTTTTTCGCGCGCTTAGGCCATTTTATGCACCAATTCGGTGAACAATTAATTTCACGCTCCGGACCGTTGAATTGGCCACCAAGATCGTGTGATAGCACACCATTAGACTTTTTCCTTTGGGGCTACGTGAAGTCTAAAAAGTTTGTGGATAAGCCAGCTAAGATTGAAGCATTAGAGGCTAACATTACTCGCGTTATTCGAACGCGTCATCGAAAATTGGAACCTCCGCATGGACGAGCTACGGCGCAGTTGCGGCCAACATTTCAAAGGGATTAGTTTTAGAAAATGAACGGCAAGAATGGTTCTTTCTATGGATAGTAAAGATCATCGTTTGTCAAACTCAGTTTTTAGAGGTTTTCTGCTCAATTTCTCAAAGCCTATTTAGTCAGAGATTAGATGCTATGTAAAGTTAGTGCAAAAAAAATGTAGGGTGTCACATCTAGAGAGAACGAATCTAACAATGAAATTTGGACCAGTCAGCGATGTTCAGCAGACGTTTATATGCTGCGGTATGTACCCATGAGCTTGAAAAAACACGAGGTGCCTTACTATGTGCAAATTTTGACGCTCCACGCTATTCGATATAGAAATTGTTACATACAAATTTGTTTCCGAATTTTATAAAAAATGGAAAACAATTTTTTAGGCATGCTGATCATAATCAGGGTCGTCTAAGTTTTTTTTCTTTCGAAAATTAAAGTAATGGGAAATGCCAAAAGTTCTCGAATTCGTTAGTCTATATTATAGACTCTATAACAATTTTAAGTTTAACTTTTTTTTGAGAATCTTCCATTTATACAACGGTTGGACCTAACTGACTGAGTCAATTGTTGAATTATATTAACTGATATGCGATCAACGCACAGAACCTTATGGTGTAGATGAGAACTAAGAATGGATTTTGGAAAATTCCGTCTATTTTGTATAGGGTGATTTTTTTAATGTGTCAAAAAACTATTTATTTTTATGAAAATAGTTTTTAAAGGTAATTTTGTCAGAGGGCGCGTTTTTTTTTTTGTCAAAGAGATTCCAAAGCTATCTAAAGTTTCTCCTGGGTGACTGAAGTAGTCAATATAGGTGCTAGAGAACCTTATGGTGTAGATGCGCACTGAGAAAGGATTTTGGCAGATTCCGCCCAATTTGTATAGGCTGATTTTTTGTGATAAGTCAAAAAAACTACAATATTTATTTTTATGAAAATAGTTGTTGAAAGAAGTTTTTCCAGAAGGCGCGATTTTTTTGTGTCGAAGAGCCCCCAAAGTTATCTAAAGTGTCTGCTAGGTGACTGTAGGAGTTGATATAGACATATCAATCTGTGCATTTGTATGAACGTTTAGATCCCTCTCGGATGCTATATCGGTGTATTGCAAAGCACCTGGGAAAAAGAAACCAAAAGTTGTATTCGGCAGTGCTCCGGAAAATGAATCCGAGCATTTGATTCGGATTTGTTTTGAAGCCGAATGTTTGGTGCTTCCAATTGGTCAGTTATCTCCTGAGTCTGATCGGATCCAGGATTTGCACGTAGGGCGGGTACTTCACTTCAAAGTGTATATATATCGGAGCTTGTAAAAGACTGTCAACCCATTTTCCCAACTTTTGGTGGGTTCCGGACCCGTAACTACCCGTGGAACCGCCACTGCCACAGATCCTATACATATATACAATGTATTAACCTGCATAAGTAAATAGGCATTCCATGTTGTGACATTTATATATGCATGCTATTAACCATATATGTACATACATAAGTATATAGTGTATACAGAGTGCAAATACATTCTTATATGAGCATTTATGTGCTATATATGTATATGTGACAAGTGTAAACAATAAGTTAATCAACCGGTCAACCAACTTGCTTATACTTGTAACATGAGCTAATTTATTTGATTAGCTGCACATAGATAGATTCACATATTAGATACACACATACACACAAGCGAAGCAAGAGTATATATCAGAATATATTGCACATGCACTTGACACCTACACGTACAGCTGTGCTGCAAAAGGTGAACCGGAGTAGCTTATATCTAAGGTCAATCAAGACCGGAATGAATTTCAACATCACTTTGCATTGTTATAGATAAAGTTGGCGTATTTTAAAGTCGGGCGCAGACGACTTTTAGATACACTATAACATAATATAATAACAAACAATAAAAGAGAGTTATGTTAGTAACACCATTTATAACTCAAGAACGGCTGGGCCGATTTTGATGATCTATGGTTTTTTGGATTCGTCTCCGCACTGGTTAACAGAGTAACTCATAAACATCGGAAAGAAACACATAAAAAGAAGTAAACCGCGAAATTCTCTTACGGAGGCATTGTTTCAGGGTATTTTATGGAAATAGAGACTTGCACAGGGTATACATATAATAATCTGGATAATCTGCATTGAATAAAGCAGATTGTACGAGGGTTGGCGTGTGAAGCACGCAGGGGGTAGAGCCCCCTAGCACAGATATATAGTATATTATAGCCTCAAATAAAGGCCAAATACACGAAAAACCCTTTAACGGCATAACCATTTAATGCCTTAGCCTTAAAACGTCTGAAAATTTGTACACCGTAACTACTTAACCCAACTCAAGTGGCCGACTTTGAAATACCCTATAACACATTATAAACCGACTTTTCGCACAACAGAGAGAAAGTTTCGAGTGCAGTGTGTTGGTCGAAATGACTTAAAATACCTAAAACGATAAATCTAATTCTAGATTAATATCTAGCTGCTCCGCAGGATCCATCATATCGAGCGTTTTGGCAAAAAAAACTACATATTTCTTAGATTTTTAGACATTAAACTTAAAACGTTGCGGCTTAATTGAAATAGTTATATTAAATATATTAGTTGACATATTGTCAACTTAGTTTAAAAAAAAAAAATTGCTTCAAAAATATTAAGCAGTTTAGTCACAATTAGCAGTCTTTCCGACTTTCGGATCATTGAAGTGTTTTTCAAGCGGAGATCCTTGCCATTAACGAGGCTTTGATCTGCTTACGTAATACCGGCCTGGAAACCGGTGCCATAAACATATACTCGGACAGCCAGGCCGCCATTAAGTCACTTCGAGCACTGTCCTCGAACATTTTGACAGTCAGCAACTGCCGCAGATCTATTCAAGAGATGGCACAAAAGTTCGTTATCAGCCTCATTTGGGCGCCAGAGCATCAAAATATAACAGGCAACGAGATATCAGACGAATTGTCCAGACAGGGCAAAACCATGCCAGACAAAGAGGATATTCGTATGCCATTGGCCACTTTTAAGCTTCAAACTAGGGAAAAATTTAGATCTCATGTACAAAGGCTGTGGGACAATACACCACACAGTACAATCAGCCGCCAAATATGGCCAAAAATCGACGCGAAACGATCCGCGAGGCTCTGTGGACTCAACCGGTCGCAGTGTTCGGCAGTTGTCAGAGCGATCACCGGACACTGGCTTGTTGGAACACATGTGACCAGAGTGAACGCTCCGAGCAACGATTTTTGCAGAAGCTGCAGAGATGAGGAAGAAGTTGAGTCAGTAGAACACTTCTTCTGCTCCTGTGAGACTCTCAGCAGGGATGTGTTTTCGGGGGCTTGTTTAAGAAATTATCATAGCCCTATTTGGAAATCAAAAGTGTTTTGGAATATGGTCCGAAATCGGTTGATTTATTTATTCTTTTTTAATTTTTATTTTTTTGCATAAAAGATAAGATTTTGATTCCAGGCAAAAATTTTTCCTTTTTAATTTTTGATTCTTAATCAAAGAAAAATGCAGAACAAAAAATGTAATACAGTCGAGGCGGTGCCCGACAGTGTAATACCCTGTACCTTTTTTACTCGAAAAAAGTTTTATTCCTGCATATTCTTTCTATGAACTTTCCAATTGGAATATTTTATTTGTTGGTGCAAAACGATATTTATACCTATAAGTTCCGCAAATTTTAACCGATTTTGATGAAAATCGAAATTTACGTCAAAGAAGTTATTTAAAGTATATGAGGAAAGTTTTAAGGGGATGTGTTGAGGGGTGTGGGAGAAAACACGATAAATCGATTGCGGGGGGTGGGGGGCCTGCATTGATAAAATTTTGATGTAGATTGGTTCATTAGATCCACATGAATCAGCTTACCAAAAATTGTGACTCTAGTCCATTTGTTACTATAATTACGTAGAGTCAAATATTGACGCAATTTATAGGGAAGGGGTAGTGAAATTTGTACATTTTAGGCTATAACTTTTGTTGTATTTGTCCGATATTGTTTATTTTTGACACACAGATGCATGCAGCCACAATGCATTGCTCTGTTAAATTTCAGACTAAAATATTAAACGGTGCAGTCAAAAACCGCGAAACTCTGCTACGGGGAAACGGGGAAAGATATGGACATGATTCAACAAACTTGATCTTCTCAGGAAATATGCGCATCAGCTGGTAAAGTTTCGTATCTCTAGCTCTTATAGTCTCCGAGATCTAGGTGTTCATACAGACAGCCAGACGGACAGACGGACAGACGGACAGACGGACATGGCTCAATCGCTACCCGAGGTTATGATAAGCATTTTGGTATAAAGGACTTGGGGTCTGCCACGCCTCCTTCTTGCCGTTACATACATTGCACAAATCTAGTATACCCTTTGTACCTATAGGTACAGGGTATAAAAATGCTTATTATCTAAAGTAAATTTGCTACAATAATTGCCTTTCCCGTTGTCGGCTAAACTTTTTTAGTGATCCCAAAAAATTTTTCTCTTTTGTTAATTCTAAACGTAAATCTTCCTTGTTTCCTGCATCGCTATACTTTAAAAATGTAAGCTCTACAAATAATTCTGAAATCGCCGACTTGTTTGCGAAATTTTTTCAAACTACCTATTCTGACAACCCTAATAACACTTACTATAACTATCCCTATGACCTACTTCATTCAAATCTTATTGCTTATCCACAAATCTTTGAAACCGACCTGTTGCAATCCCTACTGTCCATTAAATCATCCTTCTCCCCTGGCCCCGATGCCATTTCTAGTTGCGTCTTAAAGCATTGTGCTCGCGCTCTTTCTATTCCACTATCTATTCTTTTCCGCACTTCATTAAAACATTCCTGTCTTCCAGCCATCTGGAATAAATCCTTCATTATCCCTATTCATAAAAAAGATTCCAAGTCCAACATTGAGAACTACCGCGGTATTGCCAAGCTTTTATCAACTGCAAAATTTTTTGAAAGGATTGTCACTTCTCAAATGCAACACTACTGTTGTTCTTTAATGTCTGATTCCCAACATGGGTTTGTAAAACGTCGGTCCACTTCTACTAACCTTTTAGAACTTTCGTCTTTTATTAATCTTGGTTTTACGGAAACCATAGCCTTCTCCTTCTTAAACTGTCTCGTCTGGGGTTTCCGTCTCGTCTTGTAAATTGGATATCGTCCTATTTATCAAACCGAGTCCAAAAGGTAGTTTTTAAAGGCTGCGAATCTTCTGAAATTAAGTTCACCTCTGGGGTACCTCAAGGTAGCCATCTTGGCCCTCTTCTTTTTAACTTATTTTCAAATGACCTCCCTCAAGTAATCTCATCTTCTCGCATTCTTATGTATGCGGATGATGTTAAACTCTATCTGTCCGACTCCGATACTAATAAATACTTACTTCTTCAGCAAGATTTTGATAGCATGCAAACTTGGTGCAATATCAACCAACTCTTTCTTAATAAGACAAAAAAAATTTAACGTTATTACATTTTATCGCTCTGCTCCTCATTTGGCTACTTACTCTTTAGAATCTTCTACCTTAGAACGCACCGAGAGTGTGTCCGGCCTTGGTGTTTTGTTTGATCATAATCTTAAATTTAATAATCATATTTGCAACATCGTGAATAAAGTCAGGGGTGTTCTTTCTTTTATTAAGCGTTGGTCTAAAGAGTTTAACGACCCTTACACAACCAAACTTCTTTATATTTCTCTCGTTCGTCCTATTTTGGAATATTGTTCCTGCGTTTGGAGCCCTCAATACCACCTTTATAAGGACATGATTGAGTCTGTACAAAAGCAATTTGCCTTCCTTAATTCATCGCAGAACATGCCACGGCGTGCTATTCTTGCATAAGCTGTTACTCGGTCTTATCGATTCCAACGTACTTCTGAGTAAAGTTACCTTTGTCATACCGTCCAGAGTAACTCGTAATTTTAGACCTTTAGCCTTACAAATTGGTAGATCTAATTATGCTTTGCACGATCCTTTCCGTGTCTTATGCTCAACTTCCTCTCTTTCGAACGGTCTATTCAATCTATCACTTCCTCTATCTTAAGTCATCTTGACTCGCCACTTCGAGCATCCTTGACCAACCCTATATGATGAGTCACCCACTTGGTCAACTGTGATCAATTGGCTCTTTTTGTGATATAATGTTTAATTTTTAGCTTGTTTTTTCTTTAATATTGTAAATTCAAGTGTCTGGCCAGTTCTTGATGTGAGTTGGTGCATATCGTTAAAAAGTTCACCCACCGGGCTAGAGACGAGTTAATATATATTCCCTCTATCTTCTTTTTAAAAATAAATCATACTTTTTTTTATAATATAAGGTCAACTGTACTTAGTTGTACTCCTCTAATTAAAATAAATAAATAAATAAAATAGAACAAACCAGTTTCAAACAATTTCTGTTTTGAACTTACAAAGTAGGCTTAGTACTATTTGTACTTGGCATATAAAAAGAAATTTTACACAATTGTTGGAGCTTGGACGATATACAATACAAATAGATATACAAAAAAAGTGTACGAAGCAAAAAAACTAAGAGAGATCCAGTAATAAAAGCAAATAGCTTAAAACCATGGGTGAAGAAATTGTTTTTGCCCTAATGGAAGACGAAATGGATAGACGCATAAAATCAGCTGAAAAAGAAATTTTATCATTGCTCAAAGAAATTGACGTCACAAAGAATGCGTGTCGCGCGATGAGACAAGAAAATGCTAATTTAGCGGAAATCGTAAGATTCTTAAAACGTAATCAAACAAATGCAATAATGTTTTTTTGAACTATTTTTTTTTTTTACTAGATTAATGAACGTGACGTAGAAATAGAACAAGTATATGATAAATATGATCAAATACGTACCGTGCCGGATTGTTTAAGGGAAAACCTTAAGATTTATAATAAAAAAAACAAGCCGTAAGTAATACATGCATAGAATATAGTACCATAAATAAATTCTTTTATAATTATTTCAAATTTAATTAGAGAACCGATAGACTGGTCAGTTGCATTGCAACATGTTGGAGTTGTCCTATGCGAAGATGTTCCAAAAATGGCATTTACTCTGGTACTTAACATAGCTAAAAATTTACTTACTTTGGATTAGGATATCTTGGTCACAGCTGGTCACACAACAGTTTGCTGTCGCACTGGATTTATCTATAATTTTATATTCGTTAAATTTCAAACAAAATTATTCGTGTTAAATATGTAGTTATCAGAAACGTACCAGTGACCAGTACCAGTTTTATGATATATAGTTGTTAAGAGCGCAATTAAATTAATTAAAATGTTTTAAGAGAGACCCATAGACTCATTAATGGGGGCCAATGTGCACAATTTTTTCTTATCTATGGCATCAAATGCGTGCCTAGGGGCCCCTCGAGGCCTTTGTTCTTTTTATGAAATTTTCGATAACATTTTGACAAAGCTGTAGATGGCGCGTTGGATCTCGGCCTTGAGCTCAAGTATTACTTGTGGTTTATTCACGTAGACGTAAGATTTTAAAAAACAGCAAAAAAAAGAAATGGTACGATCTTGTTGGGCCATGACATCAAAATTACGGGAGAAGATTCGGTCTGTAAAACGTTGCTACAGCAAAACGATTTCTTCTTGCGCGATGTGGCGTGTGGCGTCGTGCTGCAAGAGGTCACAAGAACACCTGGGCAATTACTCCTTGTGGATGCATATATTTATATATGCGGATTTTCTAAGCCTTAAATTCAGCCAGATAAAAGTGCGAGTGATGATTGGGATGAACGGCACTCGCTTTATTTTACTACGTCACCCATTGAGTCAATTGCCGGCACTGTGCATGGTCTTCTTTTTTGAGCTTCTGATTGACCTGAATCTAGTATGGGTGAAGCTGCAGTTCTTTTGAATTGAATTCGCTACGTAGTGCTCAAAGAATTTTTAAGCTATTGTGAACAATACCGAATTGATACTTCCTTGGTTGGGCAACCCTATCGTTTGCAGGAGTACTGAATAATCCATCAGAAACAACCCCCGACTCAGATACCACAAGCGAAGACGAGTCGCCAAGTACACGAGTACATGCACGTCCATTACAATGCGTCAATGTAAATCCCCCAACTAGAGCTGCGGTCGCAGAGGCAATAAACAAACTTAAGAATAATAAAGCTCCAGTTGCAGACAACTTATGCGCAGAACTATGAAAATGCGATGTTTCACTTTCTGTTGATATATGGTGGCCAATTATGAAAAAGATTTGGGAGTCAGAAACTATACTTGACAGCTGGAATGAAGCGCTGCTAGTGAAGATATCCAAAAAAGGAGATACAAGCGATTGTAACAACTTTAGAGGAATAAGCTTTTTGCCGATTCCAAGCAAAATCTTTGCAGCGATCATACAAAATAGAATTTCCGCCGCAGCAGAAACTAACCTATGACAGAACCAGTATGGTTTCCGAAAGAACAGATCATGCGTGGATTTGATAAATACTGTCCGGATCATCTTCGAGCAGTGCAATGAATTTAGAGTACCAATATATGCGGCTTTCCTAGATTTTAAAAAAGCCTTTGATAGTTTGAGAAGACCGTATATTTGGGCAGCACTCTCCAGAAGGGGAATGCCAGAAAAGATTATAACTCTTTTAAAGGGCGTCTGCCACAATGTAAAGTGTCGCGTGATCCACAAAAACCAAGGGTGCATACTGTCTTGCGCTAGATGATATTCTTAGCAGAGCTTTAAGTGATACCAGAGGCATCCAATGGCGCTTATTTGAATATCTGCAGGATTTAGAGTTCGCCGATGATGTTCTCCTTTTGAGTCACAGGCCAGGTGAACTACAGCAACTGATATCAGCCATTAGCGAACGCCCAGAAGCCGCTGGAATAAAGATAAGCACTGCGAAAACAAAAAGCATGACGAGCGGATATAGCGCAGTCCAAAATTTATTGTTATATGTATGGTGGGGAAGAAATCGAATGTGTAAACTCTTTTACCTACCTGGAAAGCATTGTAACGAACAAGAGTGGGGCTGATGCAGATGTTCACGCTCGCATCAATAAAGCGAGATATGCCTTTGCTAAATTAAGTAACATATGGCGGTCCAGTGAGCTCACTAGGCAGACCAAACTGCTAATCTTCAATACAAAAGTAAAAGCTATCTTGTACTATGGCTGTGAAACATGGAAGCACTCAAGAAACATAGAGAAAAAGATGCAAGTTTTTATTAAAAAATGTCTACGCAGAATTCTTAAAATATGGTGGCCAAATAGAATATCGAATCAACAACTGCTAAATCAGACTCATCAAAAAGCAGCACAGACCGAAATTAAAACGAGAAAGTGGAAGTGGATAGACCACACACTCAGACAGCCTATCGCCAGACAAGCTTTAACATGGAATCCGCAAGGCAGTAGAAGACCTGTTGCACCAGCGAAAACGTGGCGAAGAACTGTCGAAAGTGAACTAGTGGAATGACATCTGCATAGCAGCACCCAACAGAGTCAGATTTAAGAGAATCGTCGTTCCCCCACTGGGGGAAGAGGACAATAGTAGTAGTAGTAGTATCGTTTGCAGCAGCGTTGTTTTCTTCAAATTTATTGATTACTCTTTGAGTTGTTGACAGATTTGATCAGGTGCGCATCATGAATTATTTTTAGTGGGGCTCTTCACTTCGAAGTTTATGTCAGAACTCGCAAAAGACTGTCAACCCGATTTTTTTCAAACTTTTGGAGGGCGGCACGGAATCGGAAACCCTCACCGTGTATCCGCCACCGGATTAGGTACACTTTCATGGCCGAAAGTTTTTTGAGAATTTTGCAAACGGCTCAACTTTATTATTATTATTTGGCTTTAACAACCCTACTGGGTCTCTGCCTGATGCACAATTTGCCTCCACACGTTCCTGCTCTGTGCGCGCCTCCTCCCAAGTGATGTTAAGGCTTCAGTCACTTGGTCTCGCCAACGTATCCGAGGGCGTCCTCTCTGGTGTTTCCTCCTCCATACGTGCGACGTGACCCAGCCAGCGAAGTCGCATGCCACTCATTCGCCTTATTACGTCAATGTCGCCGTAAAGCTCATATAGCTCATCATTCAATCGAATACGGAAGGTACCGTCATTGCTAACAGGTGCGAAGATTTTGTGAAGAATTTTTCTCGCAAACACCCCCATTGTCCAGGCTTCAGCACCATATAGAAGCACTGGAAGGATGAGCGTCTTGTAAAGTCTCAACTTCGTCTGTCGAGAGAGAGCTCTGCTATTCATTTGCCTACTGAGCCCGGAGAAGCACCTGTTAGCAAGAGTTATCCGTCGCTTAATCTCCAGACTGACATTATTGTTGTTGACAAGTGCAGAGCCAAGGTATTGTATATAATCTCCTAGACCGTTTCAAAGCTATAGCTTCCTGCTGTCAGCTGAGAATCAAGCCGTCGGGATTCCCTGCTGGAGCACACCATAAACTTTGTCTTGCCCATATTTACCGCGAGACCTACTTTCGCCGATTCCTTTTCAATTGCTCCAAAAGCGCCAGTAATATCACGCTTGGTTCGACCAATGATATCAATATCATCGGCGTAGCCAAGAAGCTGGACACATCTATTCGTAAGTATTGTGCCCGTCCGTTGTACTCCGGTATTTCTTTCAATGCTCTCCATCAAGTGGTTGAAGAGGATACAAGAAAGCGAGTCACCTTGTCTAAGACCCCGCTTGGTATTAAAGGTTTCGGAGAGGTTAGTTCCGACCTTGACTGAGCTGCTGGTGTTGCTCAACGTCATTCTGCAGAGCCGAATTAGCTTTGCAGGGATACCAAGATTAGGCATGGCAGCGTACAAGCAATCTCGCCTTGGGCTATCGTAGGCAGCCTTATAGTAGACAAAGAGGTGGTATGTGTCAATCTGATTTTCGTAGGTCTTTTCCAGAATTTGGCGCAGTGTGAAGATCTGGTCAATGGTTGATATACCGGGTTGGAAACCGCACTGGTAAGGTCCAATCAGTACTTCGGCGTGTGGCTTCAATCTTTCACACATAACGCTCGAAAGAATCTTTTATGCGATTGGAAGGAGACTAATATTACGATAGTTCTCCACTTTACTAATTTTTTTTGTAATAGGTTTTCACAATTATATTCACTTGTACAGCGCTTCATTTTTAATAATTGGAACAAGCGATAAGGCCAATTTTTAGGATGACATTTACTATATGTCAGGCAGGCGAAGGCTTAATAGATCATAAATCATGGCTTCCTCCCAGTTGCGAATTACTTTCATTAGCTCAATGTCGATATGACGCCGTCATGTGTGAGCAGGTCATCCACTTCTTCTGCTCTCCTGCGAATTCCAGTCGTTGGCGCTTTGAGCCATATCTTCGTAAGCCTTGTGCAGAGACTGGCCAACCCGGTTACACTTGCGCCTTATTATAAATTGTTTACACCGAATGCTTATCAAATTTTTACGTTGAGGAAAAATTTGACTATGCATTAAAGCTGGCGCGGATCGAAGTGTGAAAAAAATGGCGCTAAATTTACGGGCATCCACGGTGGCACTACGGAGCAGCTTGCAAAAGTAAAATATCTGTGCCACGCTAGGAACAAGAGGCTTAGCTTCAAGGTCCATATCAAAGCCAAAGTGGGCGTATAATAATTCCCTGACTGACAATTTTTGTCAGTCGCCCTTGGGCGGGGCATGGGGATCTCTATTAATAACTGTTCAAAGAGAACAGGGAGCTACAGTTTATAGCCGGATGCGAGCGGCGGTGTCTTCAATTAATCGAGATTTTCTTGGGCAAATAGCGTCTTTGGGCTAGCGATGCCAGTGCTAGGCAAATGTACCAGTGCTACTCCGGGGTTTCGAACGACCGACCTTCGGTTTGTAAAGCGAGTACGCTACCGAAGGCCAGTGGGCGTATGCCGGGACATAAAACTGTCCTTGCAGAACAAAGTTCTGTCTTTCTATTAAAAGATTTTCATTTGTATACCCAGTACCGTATGGTACAAAGGGTATATTAAGTTTGTGCAAGCCGAAAACAACGCATTGAAATTATTAAAATTCACTACAAAAATGCATGAAAATGATCCGGAATTCCATCGAAAAATCATCTCGACTGATGAGGCCCATTTCCACCTCGGTTGCTACGTCAACAAGCAAAATTGTCGCATCTGGGGCTCGGAAAACCCAAGAGTTATTGTTGAAAAGCCTCTCCATTCTCAACGTGTGACTGTTTGGTGCGGTTTATGGTCCGGCGGGGTCATTGGACCTTACTTTTTTGAAAATAAGATTGGATCAACAGTTACGGTGAATGGATTGCGCTATCGAGAGATGATTAATGATTTTGTATGGTCGGAGTTGGATGGTATTGATCTCGACAACGTTTACTTTCAACAAGACGGCGCTACGTGCCACACAAGCAACGAAACCATTGCTCTTTTACGGGAAAAGTTTCCGGACCGTGTTATCTCTCGAAGAGGTGATCACAATTGGCCACCGAGATCTTGTGACTTAACACCTTGCGACTACTTCCTTTGGGGCCTTTGGATAAGGTCTACGCCAACAGCCCAGCGTCGATTCAAGACCTCAAAGATAGAACTCGGGAGGCTATCGAAGACATAGGGCAGCCACTTTGCGATTTGGTTATGGAAAATTTCATGAAAAGGACATGGTCCTGTGAGCGTGGTCGTGGTGGCCATTTGGATGATGTTGTTTTTCATTATTAACGGCATACCTTCCTCTTTATTATGAAATAAAAATCCGATCATTTATCTCAAAAAATTACATTTTTCTTTGAATACCAAAATAAAACCTCTTATTGGAAAACCCTATAGAAGGAGTCGTCGGAGACCCCAAAAGAACGCCTAGATCTCAGAGATGGTAAGAGCTAGAGCAACCAAACTTTCAGATTAGATCCCTTATTATTCCATAGGGTTGTTTGAGGCGACCTCGAAAAAACAATAAGTTTTAGATAGACAATTCGTTTGTTTATAAAGATATTGTGACCAAATTCGGCAAATAAATATTTTTTAGAGTTCTGATATGGTGGTACAGGGTATCTCAAAGTCGTTCGCGCCCGACTTTAACGTACGCCATATTAATATAAAAATATTGCTTAAAGCTAGCAGCCATCTCGCGTCCGCCATTTTGAAATGCTAGCCCCAGATTCGTGATCAGCGACCCCGAAAACCCATATTTGCATACCCAACTTGTGTTATAATCACAAAAATTATATTTTTCCGCAGCCATCTTGGTTTCGCCATTTTGAAATTTTAAAAAACTAATAAGGTACTTATAATCAGCAACTCACAGGGGTTGCAATAATTTTTTTCTGAGAATAAGATTAAAAAGCTCCAGCTCTCAGGAAAGAGTCCGAAATGCATTTCGAGGCTCATTGAGGCCACCGGATGGCTGTAAAGTAGAGTATCTTGAGGACCTCTTTAGTTGGGTAGGGTGGAGTAAAGTCCACCTGCGGTATATAACGGGCCAATTTTTATCTGGCCTAAGTGAGTTGGGACGTCACGTCCTAACTGCCGCCTTAACCTAACCTAACCTAAGATTAAAAATAGTGATTAAATTATGGAGTTATTTTGCTATGGCGGCCATTGTGGCTTCGCCATTTTGAAATATTAAAATTCACCATGCGGCTTTAAAAAGTAAACAAGAAGACGAAAATTGTAAGCCCAAAAACGTGCATTTATCTTAAAAGTTGAAGTGTGAGGGTGGAGTGGCTGATTTGACAGAGAATGGACCCATATATCACCCATTTGATGAGTGCAGAAGTGCTGGAGAAGCATCTCTGTTGGCCAACATCGATATATAGATATTTTAAACTTCGATATATCGATGCATCGATATAGCATCGATGTTTTCTCCAGCACTACTTTCCATGATGAAATGGCAATGAAAACTGAATAAAAAAGAACTTGACAGTACTCACGCGTGATTTATCAAAAAAAACCTCAAGATTGATGACCCTTTATGATCAATCGATGAACCCATGTCTTTCTAGACATCCGTATGCACGTCTAGATCTCAGAGATGGTAAGAACTAGAGCAGCTTAACTTTCTCTTATTATATCATGGAAGACTACTTCCTTTTTTTTTTTTTGGGGTTATAATATACAGCTTCCATAGGCGAGCATCACTTATGAGTCCCCTATCCACCTCCAAATCAGGAAACGTAAATGGACATGGATAGGCCATGCTCTCAGAAAAGAACCAAGCAGCATTGTTAGGATGGCACTAGACTGGAATCCCCAAGGAAGCAGACGAGTAGGACGACCAAAAGTAACCTGGCGGCGGACTGCCCTTCAAGAGCTGGCGCAGCAAAACATACCATGGGTTACAGCCAAACAAACAGCGTAAAATAGAGTTCGATGGAAAGCTCTTGTAGAGGCCCTAAGCTCCCAAGAGGAGTAAAACAGGAAAAAAAAAATAGAGGAGTGTTTCACAGCATCTAGAAAAAAACAAAAGTCGTAGATGGCTAAATCGTAACTTCTTTAAGGGTTGGAAGTTGTCTTGCAGTTTCCAAGCACTCTATCAAATTTTTATCAAAATCGGCTGACTAGCTATATCATATAACCCCCATAGGACCGATTGGACACCAAAATAATGTTTTTGGAGTTTGCTAGATTTTTAGAGTTCCCAAGCACTGTAGCAACTTTTTCTCAAAGTTGGTTGAATATAGCATATAAACCCCATAGGAACGATCGTTCGCAAAAATCAGTTTCATGTAGAATGTATGTAACATAAAGAAGGAAATACCAGAGATCCCAATATTGACGTTTTATTGTAAAAATTCTACCAGTTTCCGAGCACCAGCGTACCACGATTATTATTTGACGCAGTGGCGGATCCAGGGGGGCCTTTTCCGGTGCGGAACCAGGTAGACTTAGCATAAGAATTTTTACTCTTAATTTAATATCTTATTTTTTCAGTGTAAGCGTTTCGATATAAGGAACTAATGATTGATATAAATAGCTTATGTAACGTATGTAAACTGAGTATAACATTCTTAGACACAATATTAAATTATGCAAAAATGTATATGCAAAATATAATCCAATATTGTAGACATATTTGTTTATGTACATAGGTAGGTATAGTAGTTCATTTCAGCTAAATGTATACGAACTGCTTATCAGTAAGCCAACAGGCCACTGAGAGCAGCTTTGATTTGCATTTCTATAGCACAGAATCCATCCGAAATTGTATTATCTTTAAAGTTCCTTTCATAAAATGCGGGTCATTTGAAAATGAAAGGGTATTTATGTTAGATGTATTATTAAACAAAGAGTGAGGGTGAAATGCATTGGCTACATTAAAATTATCTGTTCGACTCGAGCAGCAAATGAAATACAATACAAAAAAAAAAAAACAAAACAAATCAGCTTTGTTTTATATCGCTCTCGAGTATCTGTATCTCGCGGCGGTGGCAGCGAGCAGTGGCGCAGACACTATAGTGACATTTTTGGAATCTACTCATGCCTACGATTTGTATACCCTAACAGTGGCTATATTAAATATAAGTATATTGCGCAAAATTGTTTCCCCAACTTAAATTTGGGACTACTACATTATATAATGACTAGGGGTATCTGCCCCCTGTGTGCTTTGCAAACTATGCTCGGCTTTGACGTAATCTTATTTAAATTATCATCACAATCTTTTTAGTTATTTCTTTTTTAAGTTAAGGGCCTATACGCAGTTCGAAAAATTTCGCGCGGAATGACAAAACTTCAAAAGGGATATCCCAAATGGGATTTTTTTTTTATATGAAGTTTTGTCATTCCGCGCGAAATATTTCGAACTGCGTATAGGCCCAAATAAAAAAACAATTAAGTCATATTAACTACATTTAATGAATATAATTCACTTGTTTGAAAAGAAGAGTCAATTATAAAGGGTGATTTTTTAAGCGTTTGGTTTTTAAATTTAAAAAAGAACAACAAAAATGTATAAAATTTTTATTTGAAGTTGTAAATCAATCTATGCCATTTACTTTTTAAAGATTACTTCATGCAGGCCTGGCGAGAGGGGAGGGGGAAGGGAGGGATTCCCCCCGGGCCCGTAGTTTTCTCAGAGGCCCGGTGTAATTACTGTCGTACTGACTTGATTCAAGCTAAAGGTGTAATAGAGAGGCTGGATTTTCTTTCTACGGCCCTGACTTCATGTAAATGTTGACCGGAACTACGCTTCGAGTGGTCCATTCGGAAAGTCCAATTTTGGAATTTTTTTTTTGGTCCAATGTTGCCACAATGCAATGCTTTTGGTTGCTCCTTACTCCAAATACGACAATTAGGCTTATTGACGCAGCCAATCGAACAGAAATGAAGACAATTCTTCGATAAAAAAGCGGACTTTCAGCGAGCATTTCCCAAGCCCATTCACCGAACACGCGATGTTGTGGCAGGTCGCCCGGCTTCAGTTCTTACACCAACTGTATTGTGTATGGTTTTAAGCCAAAATCTTTGCGTAAAATGTTCCATACCCAACTGCTGCGAACGACGCCGAATAGACATTTCACGGTCTTTATTAACACTGGCTGCCACAGCAGCAATATTCTCTTCAGTGCGCACTCTACGTAGACGATTTGGTGTTTGAAGGTCCAATAAAGTAAAATTGGTGCGAAATTTGAAAACAAGAGCTTGTATAGCCTGAGCACGATTTTTGGTAATAAAATTTAATAACTTGTAATGTAACTTGTTGAAATGGCAATGCTAATTGAGCATTTTTGACTTTGACATATGTCATGAATCAGGCGTGAGCTGTCAGCACAATTTGGTTGAAAACCCAAATAGCAAAAAAATCACCCTTTAAAATGATCAAAAAAATACAAAAGCCTGACCAAAATATTAACTTTAAGATTTTTAGCCAGATTTCTCGGCTAGTAAGCTCGTAAGATATTTGTAAGAAAGCTTTTTATTCTTCAAAGCTTTCTAAGCTTTTTAGCTTATAATTTTTTTAAGTGTGGAAATACTCATATCAATTGCAAAGTGACTTTGAATTCCAAAAATTCCGCAAATGCAAGTATAACCCACAGATTTAAGCACTGGGACACCAGATTAAACAAACCTACTATTTCAAGGCCTATACGCAGTTCGAAAAATTTCGCGCGGAATGACAAAACTTCATATAAAAAAAAAATCCCATTAGGGAAATGGGAATGCGAAATTATTCGAACTGCGTAGACCCCTTTAAGGAAGAATATTAAACTAATGTTCTTTTTGTGTTTAAGCTTTACCAAAACAGTCTAACTTTGGCTTTTTTAAAACACGATTGCCATTTTGTGCGGGTGTTTTTGATGAAACTTAAAATGCTAAATTATATTTTATTTAAAAAAAAAATCTATACAAAAAAGGTTATATATTTAATTTATTAAAAAAAAAAATAAACTTAAATCATATTTTTTGTCGAAAAAAATATTATGAAGTGCTTGTTGAATATGCATTTTTATTTTACAATAATTTATTTATTATTTATTTATAGCTTATAAATTTAATATATATTTGTTTAAATGGAAAATAAAATTTATTTTCAATCAAAAATTCAATTAAAATATTTTTGTATCTTTATATTGTATCTTGGCGCATTTATGTGATGCTTTTAGGTGACTACCTTACTATTCATGGCTAGTAAAGGGTCATCAATCTTGAGTTTTTTTTCAATAGGGTTTTTTTTTTGAGTACTGTCAAGTTGCCATGTGTTTTTTATTCAGTTTATTATATCTTGGCGCACTTATATGATGCTTTTAGGTGACTATCTTACTATTCATGGCTAGTAAAGGGTCATCAATCTTGAGTTTTTTTTCAATAGGGTTTTTTTTTTGAGTACTGTCAAGTTGCCATGTGTTTTTTATTCAGTTTATTATATCTTGGCGCATTTATATGATGCTTTTAGGTGACTATCTTACTATTCATGGCTAGCAAAGGGTCATCAATCTTGAGGTTTTTTTCAATAGGGTTTTTTTTTTTAGTACTGTTAAGTTGCCATGTGTTTTTTATTCAGTTTTCATTGCCATTTCATCATGGAAAGACTTACGCCCGACTTATATTACGCTCTGTTAACAATGTTTTTCGCGCGCTCAGGCCATTTTATGGAACCAATTCGGTGAACAATTAATTTCACGCTCCGGACCGTTGAATTGGCCACCAAGATATCACACCATTAGACTTTTTGGGGCTACGTGAAGTCTAAAGAGTTTGTGGATAAGCCAGCTACGATTGCAGCATTAGAGGCTAACATTACTCGCGTTATTCGAACGCGTCATCGAAAATTGGAACCTCCGCATGAACGAGCTACGGCGCAGTTGCGGCCAACATTAGAAAGGGATTATCTTTAAAAAGTGAATGGCAAGAATGGTTCTTTCTATGGATAATAAAGATTGTCCGATTCATTTAAAATTTTTGTGTTTTTTTGCATTTTAAGGCCCGTACGCAGCATGCAAAAATTCGGTGCGAAATGTTCAAAACTTCATATAAAAAAAATATCCCAAAAAAGGGAATTTTTTTTTTATATGAAGTTTTGACATTTCGTGCGGAATTTTCGCATGCTGCGTATGGGCCTTTAAGACCTAAATGGGATTTTTTTTTTGTATGAAGTTTTGTCATTCCGCGCGAAATTTTTTAACTGCGTTAAAGAAAACCTCAAGATTGATGACTCTTCATAAAAATTTAAGAATCACAGCTTTTTTGCGATTTTTTTATAAAAGTTTATATTTAACTAGTATTTTATATCATATTAAATAAAAAAAAAAGTTGTTACTAAGTGTAATGAAAAATTTAATTAAATTATAATTAATCCATGATTTCTTTTTTTAATTATAAGCGTTACGATCACTGCTCTTTTGTTAGAGTATTCAAACTTTGGTACTGTAGCTTAACATTTGTTTTTAGAGGGCCACATGTGTAAAAGAATATTTCAAAAAAAATATATGCATATAAAGCACATAAATAAGCCTATATTCGTATGTACTCTAATATTTCTATAGTACACTTAAAGCGATATATAGATGTAATGATCATTGGAGGTTGATTTACTTAAAGGCACTCAAACACACACACACACATACACACACACGCACACGTACAAAGAGATAAAGTTTTTAGAAGTATAGAGATCTACACATATGTGTCTAGCAACTGTTTATAGAACGTTTACAGTTTTCTGAATGCCGCTGTCTCTCTGCAGATGCTTGTGTGTTTGTGTGTGTGTGTGAGTGAGTGAGTAAATGAGTGAGTGTTTTTGAGTACATATACATATGAGTATTACGTATGAGTAGTATTTGGTATAAGTAATAACTCATACGACCGGCATGGCACGGTGCGGTGCGTGCAGTGTTTACACATAGATTATGAACAGTATGAAAATTCAGTCAGAATTCGTTAAGAGGCGCTAACGGTTTGTGTCGCTCCCAAGTTGCTTCGAATAGCAAACGATTTAATATTAACGCGTTGATCCTTGGCAACAAAGTGATCCTACATAATGTCAAACACACAGAAAAGGTTAGTTCTTAAAAGTGTCGCAATGAGAACAACAAAGTTTAGCACTAAGAAACAATTTTTTTTTTTGTAATATTTAAAAAATGCATTTTACATAAAAAATATAAAAAAATTATGGCATGTACCATATATAATTTAATATAAAAACGTGCCGCTAGCAACTAATTTACACGTCTAATCTTATCAAAGTTAATATTTGTTGTTTTTGTCAACAGCTGCAACGAATAAAAAAAAATTATGAGTGCTTCGACTAGGATGGCAAAAAAAAAAAACAGGCCAGCCAACACGCTATAAACAAAAAAACTTTGCCCCGGCAGTCAAAATTTTTAAGTCTTATCAATAGTTTGATAGAGCTTCATGTTGCTACTACTGAACAGCATTTAAGAAATATTTTTAAGGCGATCAATAAGTCTTAAAATATTATAATAGAATTTGCTGCATTTTGCAGCAAAAAAAAAAAACTTAGTTGTGCTATTTGTTTGCTTAAAATTTTTTTTGAGTAATTTTGAAAGCTTTTAATTTTTGGGCCAGCTATAGTAAACATTGCTGAGATTTATTGAAAATGTGCAAAGACATAAAATTGTAAACTATGTACTTGGAAGCTAATTCGATTCTAAAAAAAAATCGTTTTTTCCTAAAAACTTTTAATTTTTTTAATAAGTCAGTCTTCATCATCTTCGTTGAGATGAGATCAAAATCAGCAAAAATTTGTTTAAAATACAATTGTTACATTTTGCAACTGAAACTTATTAAATTCTAATCGAAAACATTTATTTATCCAAGTTGCCAAACAAATTCGTTTTCGCTGCAAAACTACGCAGACAGTTTTTTTAAACCGAGATCTTTTTGGAAATATGTGCTGTAAGATTCGAAAACTCTTGAATTTTCTATAAATTTGCAAAGAAAAGAATTTTCAAGCACTAGCCCCATCTTTGACAATTCCCAACCGGTTAAAGAAAGAAACTTCAGCAATATCCAACCGATTAAAGAAAAGAATTGTGTTTGCACTATTTTCTAACCGGTAATAAAAAAAAATTGTGTTTATACAGTCATCTGTAATTCGCGATCGGTTGAGGAAAAGCATTGTACTTGAACCTTCTACTGGTGAAAAGAAACGAATTGTACTTGCACCATCTTCTATTATCCCTAACAGGTGAAAAGAAAAGCATTGTGTTTGCACCATTTTCTATAATTCTTAACCGGTGATAGAAACGAATTGTATTAATATCACCTTCAACAATTCTTAACCGGTTGAAGAAAAGAATTGTGTTTATACAGTCATCTGCGATTCCCGATCGGTTGAGGAAAAGCATTGTACTTGAACCTTCTACTATAATTCCTAACTGGTAAAAAGAAAAGTCTTCTAATATCCCAATCCCAATCACTTAAGGAAAAGTATTATATAATAATAATTTACACCATCATCGGCAATTCTTAAACGCTTAAAAATGGGAAAAGAACAAATTTTTTGTTTCTTTGGTATTTTAAATTGTTAGCTGATAATTATAATGGGATTAATTTTTAGTTAAGAGCCCTGAAACTTGCGAGAAAGAGGATTCCAGTTGATATAGGTAGACAAAAAAATAATCTTCAAAGTTCTGAAGAACAGAAGCGACTTTCGTGGTGTTTTTTTTAAGAGCCTTAAAACTAGCGATAAGAAGGATTCCAGGTGATATAGTTGCACAGACACAAAAAAATGTTCAAAGTTCTGAAAAACAGTACCGACTTTCGTGGAAAGCGCAATCTTTTTCTGGACTTATAAAGTGTATTTTTTTTAAGAGCCCTAAAACTATCGAGAAGAATGAATCCAGGTGGTTTAGTTGCACAGACACAAAAAAATGTTCAAAGTTCTGAAACACAGAACAGACTTTCTTGGAAAGCGCAATCATTTTCTAGACTTATAAAGGGTGTTTTTCTTTTAAGAGCCCTAAGACTTGCGAGAAGTAGAATTCTAGATTATATAGGTGGACCGACAAAGTAATCTTCAAAGTTCTGAAAAACAGAAGCGACTTTCGTGAAAGCGCAATCATTTTCTGGACTTATAAAGGGTGTTTTTTTTTAAGAGCCCTAAAACTAGCGAGAAGAAGTATTCCAGGTGATAAAGTTGGACAGACACAAAAAAATTTTCAATGTTCTGAAGAACAGAATCGACTGTCGTGGAAAGCGCAATCCTCTTCTGGATTTATAAAGGGTGTTTTTTTAAGAGCCCTAATACTTGCGAGAAGTAGGATTCCAGGTGATATAGATGGACTGACAAAATAATCTTCAAAGTTCTGAAGAACAGAAAAAACTTTCGTGGAAAGCGAAATCTTCTTCTGGACGCATAAAGAGTGTTTTCTTAAGAGCCCTACGACTAGCGAAAAGAAGGATTCCAGGTGCCAGACACGAAAAAATGTTCAATGTTCTGAAAAAAAAAGAACCGACTTTCGTGCAAGCGCAATGCATTTCTAGACTTATAAAGGGTGCTTTTTTTTAAGATCCCTAAGACTTGCGAGAAGGAGGAATCCAGGTGATATAGGTGGACTGACAAAGTAATCTTCAAAGTTCTGAAGAACAGAATCGACTTTCGTGGAAAGCGCAATCCTCTTCTGGACTTTTAAAGGGTGTTTTTTTTAAGACCCCTAAGACTTGCTGCCCGTCGGTAGCGTAGTGGCAGCGTACTCGCTTTACAAACCGAAGGTCGGTGGTTCAAATCCCCGCAGTAGCACTGGTACATTTGCCTAGCACTGGCATCGCTAGCTCAGAGGCTATTTGCCCAAGAAAATCTCTATTAACTGAAGACACCACCGTTCGGATTCGGCTATAAACTGTAGGTCCCTGTTCCCTTGGAACAGTTATTAATAGAGATCCCCATGCCCCGCCCAGGGGCGACTGACAAAAATTGTCAGTCAGGGAATTATTATTAAGACTTGCAAGAAGTAGGATTCCAGGTGATATAGGTGGACTGACAAAGTAATCTTCAAAGTTCTGAATACGTCCGATAAATGATAACCATTAGTGCTGAAGAAAACATCGATGATCGAAGTTTAAAAACTCCTTATATCGATGTTGGCCAACAGAGATGTTTCTGCAGCATTTCTGCACTCATTAAATGGGTATTTAGTAGTGCTGGAGAAACATCTCTGTTGGCCAACATTGATATATAGAGATTTTAAACTTCGATCATCGATGTTTTCTTTAGCACTAATAACCATGATTTAACGCATCCTTTCTGTCCAAACTGATGACCGCTTCAAGAACTTCTAATGTTAGTTCATTAATGAATCGTGTTATATTGCACTCCAATTGCTCAAGAGTTAATGGATAGAAAATAGTTAAGAGCCGCATAACGCATGAACTTGTAGGCCAAAATAAGTTTTGAATAAAACTTGGAATACGTGAGACTTATGGCACGTAGATCATTCTGTTAATGTTTAGCCAATTGATTTTTGAAAAAAAAAGTCGATAAAGTTCCATGTGGTGCACTGACAAAGCCCAAGTTTCAGAGAATGTATTAATAAATTAGGATCATCGTCAACAATAAGACTTACAGAAGCCTCGGTACGCAGAGCTCAACCGAGATCAGCCAGAGACCGTTTGGTAACAGCCTACTGAAAAAGACAAAAAGTAAAAAGAATGGTGGGAAGGGGAGGAGGACGCTATCAAAGACGACTTAAGCGCTCTGCAGTTTTGTTAGAGCCTTCCGCTTTTACTCAGACAGCCCAGATTACAATAACATTTAAAAAAAAAGTCAGAATAAATATAGCTTATATGGCCCCCATCTAATGCAGAAAATATTTTCATACGACACTGACAAAATCCAACGCTTGTTAAAGGTCTAAGCAATATAAGCCATTTAATTCCAATTTTACGACAGTCAACCCAGCTGTAGTGCTGCCCCTACTAAAGAGAACTAATAATATCTATAAAAAACATGCACTATCATGCTACATTTCTATTTTTTCCGAGCACAAGCCAAACCTTTTATTAATACGATTTCTAATCACATCATTCGAATTTTTTGTAAACTTTGTTTTTTAGACTAACGCTCAAAATGCAACCTTTGGTTACAACCTAAAAGACTTCATAGCTGTTGTTATCTGTTATAGAACTTGGTAGGGCTGCAACAACTACATTTATAAAATAATCGAAGCTAATCATCTCTGATTGATAAACTTTTTGATTAGAATTTGTTTAAACTTAAGGTCCATACGCAGCATGCAAAAACTCCACACGAAATGTCAAAACTTCATATAAAAAAAAAATCCCAAAAATGGGAAATTTTAAAAATAAAATCCCAAAAAAGGGACATTTTTTTTAATATGAAGTTTTGACATTTCGTGCGGAATTTTTGCATACTGCGTATGGGCCTTTAGGTGGAAAACATTGTTTTTGAGTTGTGACTGGTGCATACTTTGGTCCAAGGGCCGTATGAAAGTGGTTTTTTTTATAGCAATGCATGAAATCTTGAACTTAGTCTCTTTAGGAGTTGCGACATGGGAAATGTGTTGGAGTCTTGCAGTTTGCAAGTCTCATACAGCTTGCAGTTGCTTCCAGAATATGAAGCTATTATTTCGGAAAGATCTAAAAACGCAGAGAAATTTAAAATCTGATCAAAAAATAGGTAAATAGGTGCTGAGTGCAAATTGCGCTTAAGTACTAAAAACTGGTTTTTGAGAGTGTTGGAAAACGTTCATAACTTTCGCCCCACTAGTCCTACAAGCCACAATAGGTTATTCTAAAACAACACATACCGAGATGTATTCAAAAATTAAGATGACTTTAAGTAAAAACTTTTTAATGCTTCATCAACAATTTTTACCTATCCTCGAAGCACTTCTGAAAAGCTTTTTTGGCATAGCCTTGAGCCCTTTCAGCGTTATAGTTGTTATCTAGTAATCGTTACAATATTCTCATGGATCTCTACAGGATAGTACGCTTTATTGACTTTATGCGACCTTGTGTTAAGAACTCCCCATGCACTATGCTACAGTCGGGGCCGACGAGAGAGGGGCGAAATGAGGGGATTCCCACGGGCAGGGAGTTTTCTTAGGGGCCCGTTGTAATTACTGTCGCAATAAAATTTTCAGAATTTCTATTTAAGAGGTATACGCAGTTCGAAAAGTTTCGCGCGGAATGACAAAACTTCTTATAAAAAAAAAAATCCCTTTTGGGATATCCCATTGGGGATTTTTTTTTTATATGAAGCTTTGTCATTCCGCGCGAAATATTTCGAACTGCGTATAGGCTTTTAGATGGATTTTTTTTTTCATGCTATTTCCTGGATTGTGGAAAAGATTTTTTTCTATTGACGTACTTACAGAACACAATGATTCAAGCTAAAGGTGTAATAGAGGGGCCTGTACATTTGTACCCCCCGGGCCCGCTTTTTCTCACTACGGCCCTGGCTATGAGTCAGTGAGCAAAACTTTGACATTTGATCGAACTTGGCATCGCTGTTTGGGTCTAGGCTCTTCTGAAAGCTTCCATTGGGTTGATTGAACTTGGGTTCCGACGACAACACCATACACTAGTGCTGGAAAAAAATCGATGATCGAAGCTTAAAATATCTATATATCGATGTAGGCCAACAGAGATGTTTCTCCAGCTCTTCTAAACACCCATTTGTTGAGTGCAGAAGTGCTGGAGAAACATCTCTTTTGGCCAACATCGATATATAGATACATATTTTAAACTTTGATCATCGATGTTTTCTCCAGCACTACCATACACCCATGATTCGTCATGAGTAATGATCAGCACATCAGGTTCATCATAGACATCGTTTAACAGCTCGTAAGCGATGATCAAAATTTTGTCGTTTCGGAACAAACTTTGCTGACTCAAAAAACCGAATGAGCCTGACCTTAATTTTTAAATGCATCTTGTACATGCCTGTTCTAGATGTCGCACCCAAGGTTCTAATTAACCCAAGTTTGACAATTCAGCGAATTTTTGAATTTCTCACGTAGTCACTTGGAATGCAACACTGCTTCTCTCAAGTACCATCTGTTAATAGGCTCTCTTAAAATTAAGTTTGTTTTTGAAAGCCATTGACAGCAAACAGTCTCGAGAATATTAACGAGAATAGAAAAAGTGATTTTCAAGTTCAACATTTTTTATATTTAACCCAATGTGGGCTACATAAGGCTGCATTCCTAATTTGATGACTCCAGAACGCGTTTTTTCACCCTGAATGCAAAGTGAAGGAAATTTTACAGTGCGCCTTTGTTGCAACGCGCACACCACTTGAAAATTTATTTTAGTAGGCGCAGCTTAGCGCTTGCTATATATATTGAATTTCACTTTTGAGCGCTTACAATTCACAAACGCTTAAAGCCGTTGAAACGTTTATTGTACAAATGCTCTTATCTTTCTTATTAATTTCAACTCGTAAAACAATTTGCATAACAACATAACATAACATTTTCTTAATGGACATTAAAGTTAGTGCACTTAAAAATTAAATCAAATATTAAAGACAAATTTTTTAACTAACATATAAAAAAATATAAATAAAATTTTTATTATCAGGGTGACTAGTTACATCGAAAGAGTATAGCGTCATCTATTACTCATATAGTATTATCGGTTCTACACGTAACTTTGGCTAAGGGTACCTTGAGATTGTAATTAAAAGTTTTATGGCTTATTAAAGGGAAATGGGTTGGAAAAGTAAGCACATAGTTGAGATACGAATAAAATAAAATCTTTTTACAGTTCTTTAGAAATTTCAAACCCAACTGAATAATTGTTACATGGCTAACGTACGTTAAAAAACTTGACCTATGTGTACTGGGTATAAAAAATCATTTGAATGTGTAACAACTTAAACAGGTTATCTTTATAATTGTGTGCATATCTAAATGCAATTAAAAATATTTTTATTTTCCGCAGTCATAGTAAAATCGATTATAAAAATTATCGCTATGAACATTCAACAATCAGGACTACAAACATAGTATATTGCTTTTTTTTAAGTCCAAAGGTTAAAAAAAAACTTGTACGAACCAAACCAAAACAATTTGCATGCTAATTCTATGATTGACTTTAAGCAATCTACGGAATAGCTTGAACTTTTATTGGTATTGCTTGGATTGGATGAATATATTCTAATCGTTGTCTGATACGGTATGGAATGTGTAGTGTCGTTTTTAGAAGCGAGAGCGGACTACGAGCCTATGTTCTCGAATTTAGGAACAAACTTAATAGAATATTTCTTAATTTATAAGCTCTTAAGTTTGTTTTTAAAGGCCCATACGCAGCATGCAAAAATTCCGCACGAAATGTCAAAACTTCATATTAAAAAAAAAAAAAAATCCCAAAAAAGGGAATTTTTTTTTTATATGAAATTTTGACATTTCGTGCGGAATTTTTGCATGCTGCGTATGGGCCTTTAAAAATAAATATGGCGAACGGGTAACTCGGACGAGGACTACTTTGAGATACGAGTATCCTGTACCAACATAACAAACAATCAAAAACATAACCGATTTTGTTCAACCACGGCATCGTGCTTAGAAACTGCAAAAACCTTTGGACAGTCAATTTTAATTACGTTATCTTCGATCCTATGGCGGCTATATGATATACTCAACCGATTTTGATAAAATTGAATACATTGCTTGGCAGCTCTAAAAATATATATAATTTGGTTATAGTTTGAAAACTTTTGATTTTTTCAAGATACATTCCAACAACAGACGTCTCGGAGCTATAAATTATAACGCCGATATCGGAAAATCAAAACAAACTTAATTTTCGGAGATAATTAGGAAACTTATCTAAAAGTGGCTTGCGATGTCTCCTAATGCATGTTACATACGTCTGCACAAACTTTGTATACCCTTTACATTAAGCAATAGGGTATAAGTAGCCTTCGGTAGCGAACTCGCTTTACAAACCGAAGATCGGTGGTTCGAATCCCCGCAGTAGCACTGGTACATTTGCCTAGCACTGGCATCGCTAGCTCAAAGACGCTATTTGCCAAAGAAAATCTCTATTAATTCAAGACACCGCCGCTCAGATCCGGATATAAACTGTAGCTCCATGTTCTCTTTGAACAGTTATTAATAGAGATCCTCATGCCCCGCCCAGGGGCGACTGACAAAATTTGTTAGTCAGGGAATTATTATTATAGGGTATAAATACTGGTGCATTATTGAATATCTTTAAACCAACATGTTAATATTCAAAATATTTGTAGTTTACAAAAAATTATATATTTCATTAAATGAAAATCCCCATCTAAAATCCGAAAAATTTAAAATAATTTATAAATAATTAAACAATGGCTATGCTCCACAAGGAGAAGAGGACTACAGTAGTAGTAGTAAACTACTTCAGAAAAAAATTTAAAAATCTTTCATTAACTTTAATTTTAGTTAAACCATTTGATACCAGCCGGATTTAATATATGCGTATTAAAAATACATTTTAGTTTTTAAAGAAAAGTGCCTTAAATATCTCAGGCATATTTTTTTAAAAACTCCTTTTTTGGTTTTCAACACTGAAACATAACTAAATAGCAACTATCAGCCGTGCTCTGGAAAACGAAAAAATCAAACCGAACAATTTTATTCGAATTAGTTTTTGCCTGCTCCGGAAAACGCATCTTTTTGTTGAAATTTCCCCTTTTTATTTTCGAAAAATTCGTATATTCCAATAAATTCTCCTGTTACGTTGGCCCGAAATTATTTTTGTTTGAGGGTCCATACGCAGTTCGAAAAATTTCGCACGGAATAACAAATCTTATTATAACGACCCATACGCAGCATGCAAAAATTCCACACGAAATGTCAAAACTTCATATAAAAAAAATTCCCTTTTTTGGGATATTATACATCCCATCAAGTAGCCGATAGTAGCCAGCAAAGATGTTTAAAAATTTAACAGCAAATTTAAAACAAAAAAAAAAACTATGTTTCATCTGTTTCGTAATAGCCCTAAGATATCGGTTTGTACATCCATATAGGATGGATCGGCTTAATATATACATTAACACTTACATCCAAAAGTTTTCATTTTTCCAGTCTAGACTTTGACAAAAATTATTGTCCAAATATTACGCCATAGCTTAATTTTAGTGGTATGTTGATACTAAGGTTTTCTTCAATGGTGGCTATGTTTAGACATGTTCTAGATAAGAGTTTTGGACATTGTGCAAGTGGTTGAGTGGTTCAGTCAAGTGCATGGCACTGACCGTGGGTTCAAGATACACAAAACAAAGTTACACAAGCAAGAAAGTATTTTAAGCCATATAGTAAAAAGCTGTGGGGGGGGAGGTGTCATAGGTGTTTAAAAAAAGTTTTTCATTATCAAGATCTGCCGCGCTGCTCTTACCAGCTGAGGCAAATATATGTGTATACACTGCCGCTCGAAAGTTTACGAGCACCTGCATAATAAAAACGTAATTTGTAAGCAAAGAAAAAACGCTCGTAGTTTTAAATTGTTGCTGCTGGAAAAGATTTCTGGTATATATATAAAATTTCTCAGCCGAAAGCCTTGGTAGCTATGGCTGTTCTCCTCTCTGTAGCTTTAGTTTTAAACTTAAAACATACAGTGTAAAAATAAATAAATAAGTATAAATAAATAAAATTTCCGCCCTATGCTCCACCTAGGGGCGACTATAAAATTTGAACTTTGGCCTATTTGTGCATCGATTCAATACTTAAGGATTGTCTTTAAACTTAACTTTTTTGGCTTACCCTAGTGAACAGCCTGTATTTATCTCTGCATTTACATATATCTTATTGTTTTTTCAAATATTTTTGCAAAATTATGTGAATTTGGGAAGGTAATTTTTTTCGACAACTATTGTGAATTTTTTTTTTTTTCTTTCTCGCCTAGTCTTATTATACTAGCTAAGTGTAGAACAACTTTTGACCAGCAGTGTGCAAGTATATTTAATATAGTTATAATAGCAAGAACAACAAAACTGCTGACAAAAACGTTGCAATAAAATTCCACTTAGTAGTACATAGTAGCTCATTTTAGTATATTGTTTATAATTCTCAACACAAGCTCACCTTATACATATATAAACTATTTAGTATATAAATATATTTTAAACTCATTAAAACTAAAAAACGTAAAACTAAAGCATCCAAAGGTCAGCTGACAATGCTATGAGATGATGATAAAACCAAAAAGTATTATAGAACAACTACCACAGACCAGACCAGACCAAACTAGTGTGCTCTCATTGTAAACTAAATTTCCAGTTCAAAAAGCAATGGGTCACAGTCAAGTTCAGCTGAGTTACAAACATTTTAAGTATGCTCGAAATTATTATTAGTGCTATAAAACATTTATAGTGCGCACTAATTAGCAGGCAGCCCCAAAAATTGTTTAACAACACGCACTGTTCTCATTAGACCCCCTTCCCCCACAATCCCCACATAAACTACCCACGTATTTGTCGTAACTCTGTGTAATCTCTGAAATTTCTACATTACTTGCAGCAGATCGCTGCCAGCCAACAACAACAACGATGCCTACAACATTGTGCTGTTTATAATCGATATACTCGTTTTGATAGTCAAGTTCAATTATCTACTTGTCGAGGCCATTATCCAGCGCTTTATGCCCAAGCCATTGCAGGATGTTAATAATAAGGTGGTTTTGATTACCGGCACCGGACATGGCATGGGCAAGGAAATGGCTTTGCAATATGCAGCACTTGGTGCCAAGCTCATTTGCTGGGATGTCAATGAGAAGACCAATGACCAAACTGTTAAAGCTATTAAAGATAAGGGTGGCAAAGCCTTTGGTTATACCTGTGATGTGACCAACCGTCAGGAAATTATAGATTTGTCCAAAAGAGTCAAGTCGGAGCATGGCTTTGTCGATGTTGTAATCAATAATGCCGGCATTATGCCCTGCCATCCACTGCTGGAACATACTGAAAAGGAAATACGCACCATGTTCGATATCAATGTTTTGGCACACTTTTGGGTAAGTTTGAAGCTATAGTTTATAATGGGGTAGTCAGTCAGTCATTCGACTGCTATAGCTATTACTTATTGATTCAAGGATTATGTGGAAATGAATGGGGCCATGTATCAACTCGAATCGACTGTATCGAGCTGTTTGAAATAGAGAACTAGCCCATTGTTATACAAGACTTACTCGTTCTCATTGGTAATTATTCTGAGGATTTAAATAAGAGAGCCAGGTCTGCTGTTGGCAGACTTGTCAGATAACCCAGATTTTCGAAGAAGGAATTCCCCAGATGCAGTGTGCTTTTAAAGAAGTGCAGATCAGCCACAAAGCAGGTGTTAGATGCTTTCCATCTTCTCCGTAGCTACACGGCCAGAATAGAAGCCAAAAGCCAATAGTCTACTGGGCTGTCTAGAGGCACTGCAGCGTCTAGGGGCCCAACATGCTGATAAAAATAATCAAGCAATTTGTTAAGCAACATACATCATTGAAGCCAAGTATTTTCCGATAAGTGAAGATTCTGACACCCATGTGACTTGAAAAAGTTAGAAAAAAAAAAAAAGATTTAATGAAGGCAGTCGATTTTTTTAGATTACTTGATGCTACGACGACTGGAGGTGGAGGCACAGCGAAAAATTTGTGTCTTAAGGGGTATACGCAGTTCGAAACATTTCGCGCGGAATGACAAAACATCATATTAAAAAATAATCCCATTTGGGATATCCCATTTGGGACTTTTTTTTCATATGAAGTTTTGTCATTCCGCGCAAAATTTTTCGAAATTCCGCACGAAATGTCAAAACTTCATATAAAAAAAAAAATTCCCTGTTTTGGGACTTTTTTTTTATATGAAGTTTTGACATTTCGTGCGGAATTTTGCATGCTGCCTATGGGACTTTAAGGGGCATACGCAGTTCGAAAAATTTCGCGCGGAACGACAAAACTTCATATTAAAAAAAATTCCAAATGGGATGGCGCCCTATATGGTACAGAGCTGGCTTCTGTTCGTGAGATAGGTTAATTTTTTGTTGACTAGTTTTATCTGTTAAAGGCCCATACGCAGCATGCAAAAATTTCGCACGAAATGTCAAAACTTCATATAAAAAAAAATATCCCAAAAAAGGGAATTTTTTTTTTTGTATGAAGTTTTGACATTTCGTGCGGAATTTTTGCATGCTGCGTATGGGTCTTAACTTACAGATATTCATTTATTACATAAATAGCTTTCGAATACTAAGAAAATTGTGAGCCAAAATGGACAGAAAGAGAGATTTAGAGTCCTATAGTCCATTGTCTATTATATAGCAGCCAACTAATATAAGAATACTTTGATTTAAAGTTATAGCTTAAAAGGATATGAAGACCTTATATCTTAAGATCAACATTGTACAAAAGAAAGCTTCTTAATGAGTATTAAGGTTGCTTAATGCCCATACGCAGCATGCAAAAATTCCGCACGAAATGTCAAAACTTAAAATAAAAAATAAAATTCCCTTTTTTGGGATATTTTTTTTTTATATGAAGTTTTGACATTTCGTGCAAAATTTTTGCATGCTGCGTATGAACCTTTAGAAAAAAAATTTTGTTACATACAAACTTTTTTATAAACAGAAATATAATTTAAAATATTTTTCATATTTGTAGATAAACAATGAGTTCCTGCCCGACATGATTGCCCGTAACGAAGGCAGCATTGTGGCACTATCTTCCTGCGCGGGCCTCTTTGGCTTGGTAAATCTGGTGCCCTATTGTGGCACAAAGTTCGCCGTACGCGGTTATATGGCTGCCTTGGCTGAGGAACTGCGTCGCAATAATCCACAAAACAATGTACGTAAACACAATTTATGTAAGAATATACATACATATGTATACATACATAAGTAACAAATATTTAATTTTAGATCAAATTGACCACAATTTTCCCATACATGATTGATACGGGTCTGTGCAAGAATCCACGTGTTCGTTTTTCACATCTAAAGCTCATTCCGGCCACAGAAGCTGCCAGCTCCATTATTGAGGCTCAGCGTCAGGGACTGGAGGAGGCCGCCGTACCACGTCATTTTGTGGGTGTAGAGAAAATAGGACGTTTGATTCCAAAGAAAGCAATGCGCTTGGTTAGCGATTTCTTAGATACCGGAGTTGATTCTGATAAAGTTTAAAATTAAGTTACTATTTTAACTCTCAAAACTTTGAGACACTTTTTTTTTTTGAACATATTTTTATCTACTTATATGTGCAAACTATACGATTTTAGGCAGTGCATTTTGGATGTGAGAATGGTTGTTACTTAATATTAAATATGTTGACAAACGAATGTTTTTTCTATAATTAAAACTTGTTTTTTTTTTTGTTGCTGTAGGCTTATGTTGTGTTGTCCTTAGGCAACGCTGGCTTTTTCGGGAGCGACTTTGAATGCAATATTGTATAAATTGCGTGAAGGATTTGTCTGTCATTGGGCTCCAAAATTCTGGCATACGATGTTGTTGCACAGACTCAAACAATACGCAAAAAATGATCATTGCTGGGCCATTGTTGTAATAGAGTATACTTACCTTAAATTAGAAGTACTTATTTGACGTACGTGCTGGGACTCAGTACAAAAATCTTTATACTCTGCTGGATAGCCCCCGAAGATGTGTATTTCAACAGTTTAAATAAGGCTATCGCATTTGTTTGATCTATTGCCTTTTGATACTTTGAGGATGCACACTAGCCGTGAGATCATTGTGATCACAAAACACGACGCAGCGACACACACAGCAGACAACTTTCTTATTTGTATTTAGTGGATAGCAAATATATTATTTAAACTCAAGTATTAACAAAACGGAACTGCTTCATTTTCGCAAAATTTAAGAATTGCCTAAAATTTTAAACTATGCTTAAGCGGTGTAGCAAAGCTGCCAACTGTTCAACTAAATGGTGGGCAGCTCCTTGTAGTGTTGGGTTGCTCATGAGTGTGTGAGCAAAAATAAGCAACTCACTAAGGTGAGCAAGTGAGCCAACTCAGCAAAGTGGTTCTTTTTGGCTCAGTTGCTCACTACTCACTTGCTCATTACTAAGTTGCTTACTACTCACTTGCTCTGTAGCGTGAAGTTGCCACATTCATTTTTGTTTTCAAACGACCCGCGCATTTATTTTTGCGGCATATTTTGGATGGTAGCGCTACATTCCAGTGGTCGCTTTGCAAGTGTGTAGAATCTTACTTATTTTTTAAGTTTATTTCTCTATAAGCAAAAACTGTGATTAAAGTAACTCGAAAATATTTGAATTTATCGATAATTTAACTGCTGATAACACTTGTTTACAAATTTGAGGGTCATCGAGTGAACCTTCTTAAAAAAGTGTTTTTTAGGGTAATTTGGGGTCGAGAAACACGAAAATGGAAACCTTTTTTTTTTCTTAAGCACCGTTTTCGAGATATTTCCGAAAAACATGTTTTTGGGCACTATTTTCTGTAATTCTTCAATATCTCGTGAACAAAATGTTGTATCGACATGAAAGATAATTAGATCGAAAGGTATTGATGTGCTCTTTTCAGCTCTTTTCGAAGATCTTAGACTCGAAATGTTCGTAAAAGAATTCTCTTTCGGCTAAAAGCTTAAGATAATTTAAAAAAATTTTTTTTTGTTAATAAAATGCATACCGAAAATGTGTTATTTTGAAAAACTGTCAAAAATTACACTTTTTTTCGACTTTGGTTGCTTGTAACTTCTATAATTTTTATTTAATCTTTATCATCATAATTATATATCACTGAAAAGAGCACATCAATACCTTTCGATCTAATTATCTTTCATGTCGATACAACATTTTGTTCACGAGATATTGAAGAATTACAGAAAATAGTGCCCAAAAACATGTTTTTCGGAAATATCTCGAAAACGGTGCTTAAGAAAAAAAAAAGGTTTCCATTTTCGTGTTTCTCGACCCCAAATTACCCTAAAAAACACTTTTTAAAGAAGGTTCATTTTTCGTGTAAACTAGTGTAATAGCAACTGAGCAAGTGAGCAAGACTGCTCACTCACTTCGAAATGAGCAACTAAGCTAACTCATCAAAGTGAGTCACGTTTACACAGCACTAGCTCCTTGGCGTGAGTTTCATTAAGTTAGCAGCCCCAAGCAAGCGCAAAAAGTAACGGATCTTTTCAGTATACGCCGTATTCATGGCTGGACTTCATAAAACAAAGCGCATATTGCGCTTGGCTGATATGCAGCCCAATATGAGCTCTTTTAGCACAATTGCGCTTATTATAGCCAAATCCGAGCCCAACACATTTCTAGACAAACGCAGCAACGAGCATCGCGGTGTTATAACATTAACATTACGCGACTCTAAACGTCACATAGTCAATTGCAAATGCTGGGGCTCCAAGGAAAGCGTAGATGCATACAACATGCAATTGCACATGGGTGATGTAGTGGACGTACTGCGTGCCAAGGTAATGCCACTTTGTCAACCAAACGGCAATGAACGCTATCAACCACGTCCCACGCTTAGCTGCGCTTTGGTCGTTAACGAGGGTCAAGGACAACTGCAGCTGCACAACGGCAATGATGTATCCCGTATTGAAGAACTCTGGTCGTTGCGTAATCTATCGCATAAGCCTCCTTGCACTGCACTTACCTTGGCCGATGTACGCAACGGTGCTGGAGCGCAACGTGCTGCTGTGGCACCTCAGTATATTGACTTGTTTGTAGCTGTAGCTTCTATGAAGCCTGTTAAGGAACTGAAACGTAAAAAAACACGTGAAGGCGAACCTAATATATTACGCTGCTTGGAGCTGGTGGTTCTAGATGCCAGCTGTCCAGACGGCATGGTGTTTACAATATGGCACTATGACTGGATACGACGTGCAGTGCGTTTCTGGCATTCATGCAAAACGGTCCTGCATTTGATTGATGTAAGCGTATGCTTCTCTGAATTTCATGGACGTCCAGCACTTCGGCACACGGCCGGTACATTAATTTACGAGAATCCTCAATGTGTGGAAACGCAGCAGCTGCTTGCATATGCAGCCACAGTGCCTATGCAGAACTTTGATATATTTGCGCAAGTTGAGCCGGAAAACTTACCGTCGGGTAGGTGCATTTTGTTCAGATAGTGGATCAAAAAGTAAAAGATCAACATCTGAAACAACAAAAATCATAGTTATATGTTAGCTTTTAACAAATTTGTATGTATCTTACACAGCCAATCAAATACAAACACAGATGACTGTCAAACAAATTTATTCTCGCGCCGAGGGAGATTTGCGTGATATGGCTACACAGGAATTCACCGCCGTGTTGTACGCCATGGTAACCAAATTTGATATTGATGGACAGACCAGTACCATGAGCAAAAAATGGTAAGCTTTGGGCCAATGTTGTACAGGCATTTATATACATATTAACTTTACGCTTGTATCTTTAGCAAATCCTGCCAGCGGCTTATACCACAGAACAAAACTGATTGCGATAATGAAATGTGCCAGCTGGAATTCTCTCTTAACTTTAATGGCCCAAAGCAGGAACACTTTTTCAACATCAATATGCAGCTAACTGATCAGACAGGTACTTTACTCGAAACGCGTCTTAGCGGTGGTGTGGCGGAACATTTGCTGGGTCTCAGTGCAGCTGCATTCACACGACAAACGGAGCGTCAAAAGACTGAGTTGAAATGGCGCTTTCTACTTAAGTACTTTGAAGTAAAGCTTATGATCAAAAAGCCATCGGTTTTGTGTAAAAACCTGGCTATAATAGTGGTTGATATGAAACCTATAGAGCTCAATCAATTGATGCAAAAAATTTCAGTATTTTAGAAGCTATTTTACTACAAATATTTAAGAAAATAAATGTTTTGAATTTGTTGAGAGGAATATGTGAACGTCTAAGACTTTCAGTGTTTTATCAACAATAAATGTAAGACATATTATTTGCTCAATTTAATTAGATTAGATAAATACATAGTTTTGAAAATCCGTCAACGTTCCATTGTTAGAATTAGGTTCTATATGCCGAAATTGATGACTGCAGCTTTGTTATTTAGTGCTACAATTTGTAGAAAAAGGGTCTGAATGTGATGTTTTATACTTTTTGAAGGTTTTTTGGGAACTTAATCGCGTACTAAGACCACAAAATATTATTGAAAATGGGCAAAAATTAACTTGGCAAGGCTCTTGGGTGTACAGGAAAGAGTTGTCTTACACAAGAACAACAAACAAAACGTATAAATTTAAAAGTGAATACATAAATACGTTTTTATTATCATTTGTGAGTGTTTTTTTTTTTGTATATTAGTATGTAATATTTTCTTCATAATGTCACATTAAATATAATTGCAATATACATACAATGTAAAAGCACAAGAAACTTTATGCTTTTATGTTTTAAGAAATATATATAAATATATTTTGTGTGTGGGTGTTTTAACGCATTGTGTTTTTAATTGCCGCCAACTCAGAGGCATAACGTTGCCTATATAAATTATATAATATATGTATGTATATGCTTAATTCTAGTTGAATTAGTGCCAACAGTTTGGTGATATTTACATTCTAAGATCACATTAAGTCGCTCAAGATACATACATTAGTTTGAAAACTGTCCAACTCATTTCTTATATATTTTTTTTTGGTTATGTGTACAAATGTTTGTATGATTTGTTTCTGTTAATATTGTTGCAATGCTGGGTATAAAAACTATTCGGGAATGTTTTCATATATTTATACATTTATACATTGTTTTTATTAATACACATACATATATAAAAATTTTAATTAATGTACATATGCAACAAATTTGTATGCACAGCTGCAACATTATTTTGGTATAAGGCTTAATACTGACTACATTTATATATATAAATACATATATTTAAACATTTACAACGCATCTTGCATATACATTTAACAACAAATAAATTAAGCTAAGTTTTGCAAAACAATTAAAAGTACATAAACTTTATAAGCGCGAAAGAGATAGCTATATTAAGTGTTGGGCTATTCATATATAGTATATAAAAACAGCACAGTTGTTGTGTTGGAATTTGTACACACATTCGATAAACATAGAAATGTTATTTTACTTAGTATAAAAACGCTGCTTACACAAATTTCACGGAATTTATAATTATATTCCTATGAGTTGTGATTAAATAGTTAAAGATTATATTATCTTTCCAATCTAAAATCTTGTTTTTTTTTTTTTTTAAATGCAACTATGAACTGATTTTTCGAGAATTTGATGTTTTATCGACTGTAAATTACAATTAGGTTATTTGGTCTGCGATTGAAAATTATTTCTTTGTTTTTTTAAGTTCAGTTCTGCTACCTTTTTACAAAATGTATATGGTAAAGCAAAATTAGCCGCATAATTAACGCATTTGATATAATTCATATCAAAGTTTAGATTTAACAACGAAAATATTTTATCTATTATAAAGCACAAAGGCGCGTATCATAACAACGGCTGCAAACCAGCTTGAAAGCCGAACCCTGTACCAGAGATTTTTATGCAGGGTTCGTACAACAAAAATAAAATTTTGTACAAAACGCATATATGTATATCTTAAGAAAATCTTTAAAATATCATTACATGCATAAAGTTTGGGCTACGGTTTTCACTGAGTTTAAAACTTTTTGGAACATGTTTTGAGCAACTTGTGTGTTACTTTGTACAAAATTCATAGCTTTAAATGTATTGTCGAATGCACGCTGTGTTGCCTTTTGGTAAGTGTAAACAGCGCTTTAGTGAGTCCCAGTAATGGTTTAGAGAGCATTATTAACACAATAGAAAAGTTAGTCACCAAAAATAAAAATCTCTATAAAAATCACATATTCTGCACAACTACTATATAGAAGCCATACACTGGGGTATTTCTATCATAAGAGAATGCGCTCAGATCGAGACACTAAGAGAAAAGTAAAAACCCGGTTTACAGCTTCTATATAGACACTGGATAGGGTTCCCTGTAGTCCGTGTTTATTTCGAGTTGCCACTGCCATGCGTTGAGTAGGTGTGCGATTGATGCGGATGTTGCGTTTGCTGCGTATGCGTATGCTGATTATGCAGATAATGCGACTGCTGTGGCTGATGGTAATGTGATTCATGCGCACGTTCTCTATGGTGAGACTGCGAGTTATGTGTGTGTTGTGTTCCATGATTGCTGGTACTGCCGCCTAAAGTGTTGTGGGTATTGTGGTTGAGCGGCAAGGCGGCAGCTGCAATGGCAGCCGCAGCAGTGACAGCTGCAACACCCGTCGCACCTGCTGTGAGCTTTGTACCATTAGCATTTGCCACCTTAAGTTGCCTGATTTCAGGAAAGAACTCAATCATCAATATTTCCAGCAGTTCCTATTGAAAATTAAATTAAATAAATGTGGTAACGCAAAAGATAACTAAACCCAGCAGTACTTACATAAAACAACTGCTTATTGTAAGTGGGATTCTGCAATGCCTCAAATACTTTCACCACACCACGTTTGGCCGCCTGAGCACCAACCAGATTGCATAAAACTTCAGGTATATTGTCCATGAGCAGCGCTTTGGCTGCATTGGTGGTCATTTCTTTCATATCATCAGAACGCAATGGATACGCTGAAGCCAACACGCCACCTGGCCAAAATGATTTTAAAATGGCCGAAAAATAGTTGTGCAACATCGACTCCTCAAATAAATAGGCTACCGATTCGCGTATTTGTCTATTAATGGTACGTCCATATGTAATTTGCACAAAAGAGATTATACTCTTGCGTAACCACTTGAAGACACCGCCCATGTCAAATATTTCGCCCATTAGCGCATATAGCGGCTCCGCAATTGAGTCTTTGCTGTCCAAATCAGCCAGCAATTTGGCATCAGTGTTGCTTTCGCCTTCCAAATACGTGGAGATATCATCATCGTCACGTTGCAGACCCCAAAAGGGATCGGTTGCTTTGTTAAGCTCATGCGCCTTGGTCGCATCGCTTTTGAACAGCGTCGAAAGTGAAAATTTCGATTTTTTTGGGGAAGGTAATGTTTGTTTCAGGTGATCGGAGCTAGGGCTCAGAAATGTGTAGATAGCCTCGCTGCCATTCAAGTGGTCATCCTCTAGTATAAACTGTGAATAGAAATTGTTTACAGGTATAGTTAACGTACTGGAAAAGGCGGCTTATGGCAAAATCATTGACTTACATTTAGAAACTTTTGTATTTGTCCCTTGGCTTTATCGAGTGCATGTCGATCCGTCTTTAAAAAAAACAACTTAAAATTTGTGGGCAGATCAAGCGATTTTAAATTCGAGCTGACGTGTCGCAGCTTGCGTTGCAAATCCTGCAAAAGATCATAAGATAAAAACCTGACTTATCTTTCAACGTAAACCATTTAGTCAACTCACGTGAATTTGATTGAGAGAGCGCATGACTACCCAACCGCTGGATATGCCCGAGGGTCGCTTTTCAGGTTTGCCATTATTGTTGCTATTGCTAGCTTTTGAGCCTAGCATGGATGGGGCATTTATGTCCTCATCTACATGCACCAATATCATAAACTGAAGGGATTCCTTTTCATCCGATACCTCTACACTTTGTATGGTTGCCTTCCACTTGCCCAAGTGCTCTGTCCAAGCATCTGTGCGTCGCAAATGCGCCTCCGTTTGACGCTTCTCGCTTTTAAGCCAATCCATTTCCTTTTCGAGTATTTGCAGCACCTTAGACTCAGGTTTTACCGAGTACTTAAGGGCGTCGAGCGCCTGATTTTTCTTATCAATTCGCTCCTGTATTTGTTCTAGTTTCTTGCGCGCATATGATGTATGTGCAGCTACATCAATGGCAGCAGGCGTGCCCCCGCCTCCATTGACGCTATCCGCAACGGTGGTTTGCTCGTCATCCGGACCATCGGTGAGTGAAGCGCACATGAGCAAGGTGGGATCATTAAATTCGTTCGAGTCGAGCGCCTCCTTGAGTTGACGATACTGTTCACTGAGCACAAATGGCGAATAATACTTTTCCTCGAGCGTGCGCAGTATATTGCGCTGAATGTTGTAGAAAATATCTGGTCCAGCATCTCCCAACAAAAATGTTTCAATAAGCTTGCGCTCATGCTTATCGATTTGAATTTCCGGCTTAGGAACCCGTATGTACGTATAAAAGATCTCAGTGCCCAACTGATGTGTGACAGTTTTATGCGCATGTTTCATTTCCTCCACGGCCAAATAGAAACCAACAAGTGCGCTAGCCTTTAATGGCTCTAAAAAGAGCGTAAAATAGCGACGTCCCACTGCCGTGTTAAGTATTTCCACAAGAGTTAAATCCTGAGAACATAAACTATGTTAGTCTAGTGTTTGGCTACAAGCTTTAATATACTCACTATATCACTGGAGTAGTTTCCATTCCAGCCAAATTTAGACAAGTTTTTCTCACACTGCACCTTAGCCAAGGTCAGCTGATGAACATAGCGCTTAAGACGAACGGCTGCAGACAATTCAGACTTGGATAGCGTGTGGTCGTCTGTATCTGGATCAAGACCTTTGGCACGTTGCAGATTTTGCATGGTTGTGGCATGCATCAAATCATTTACAATGCTTTTACGCATGAGTGAAAGCTCCTCCAAGTTGCCAGAGCCATTTATCATCTTTAGAAACTCCTCAAAACTGGCAGCATATTCATAGCTGCGTTTGCTTATAGCTGCAGCCGCCAATCGAGTCTCAATATTTTGTACAATCTTTTGATTAATATAATCCGGCGTTGTGAGCATTTTAATCAAAGGAAAAAATACTGTAAGACAATAAATAACGTTTAAATAGTGTTTTGAGCAAAAAGTTTAGACACTATGCCTTACTTTTAAATGATAATATTTCGCTGAGCAAAACCTTCAATGGTGGCAAAGAGTAGCCACGTGGTAATAGTAATATGATCATAATCTCACACAATTTGCGTAAGAACTCCATTTCTTTTTCCTCATCAACCAAGTACGAATTGGTAGAAAAAACTGGACCAGTCGATGTTTCGGCGCTGCAATGACAAAACAATTGGTTTAGTTGTATTGATAAGATGGGACAGTTCTGCAAGGCATAACTTGGCCCCGCTAATTTACATATAAAAGGTTTAGTCTTTGATAAGCCTTAGCTTTTACGGGTTGGCAAATTTTTAAGCCAGACGAAACTGTTGAAAATTGAACTGATGAGTGACTTTAAACATTATAGCATGATTCCAAAATTGCTGAAAATCTAACATTTTGGAATTTTCCCTAAAAAACGATTTAGCAGTTTTAAAAAATGCATTATTTTTTGGCTTACGCTCGCGATTCTGCAATTCGTATTTTCTCCAAATGCACTGTAACCCTATTGACCATATCTACGGCTATTAATTTGGCTGCATCCATTTTGGCTGCGCGTTCGTGTATCTTTTGTATGGCATTCCAGAGATCTTCACGTATGACATCGTTAATCAGCTTTGGCTTGGTTACTATAAACCTGAAAATACAATAAAAATTAGTAATGGAATGTATTTTTTTCCTTTTCAAAGTTACTTACCCCAGCCATGGCAACATGAAATCTCGCAGCACATACTCTATGATTTGTTGCAGCTGTAAATCGACGGTTTTACCAAATATCAAAGGTAAATTCGATGGATTCTTAATGGGTTTTGGCAAGTCAAAGAGATTGCTTCTGCATAAACAAAAATATAATTATAAGTAAAGAAACATTATTTTGATTGACTCATACTCACTTTGTGGCATTGTAAATCAGTTTCGAAGGCAGTCGACTTGGTTTTGGTGGCTCATTGGTCGTAAATACGTAGTGTATATAGATAGTTCCAGCAACGGCTGTATGAATAAACAAATAGGCACGCTTTAAGATAAGCTCCATTTGTGTTTCTTTAAACTTATTTAATTAACATTAATGGAAAGTCCCATAGATTATTTTTAATACTGATATGTCAATAAGAATCAAATTTGACTTTTAATAGAGCTAGCAAGTGTTTATGAGGCACAATGGTTTCATATTTCTTGGATAAGCATGAGCTTCATATGTTTATAAAATAAGCAGCAGTAAGGCAAGCTAGCTATCTAGCTCTTTGGCAATACATTTTTTATATATATTAAAATTAAATCAATGTCAGACCCTCAAGACGCAATATTTTTATTAATCTAGCTTCATTTGTTATGGATATTTCATTAAATTGGAGAAATCTCCAATACAGTACAAATCCTACAGATTTTCAGTTTAAAGCAGGTTAATTGTTATTATTATTATTATTGCATTAGGCATATAAAAAGCCCAAGAATGAATGTTGAATCACAAAGCAAAGTCAGAAAGCATTTGGTCTTATTTTTATTAAAAAAAAGTAAGGCGGAAAAGCAGTTACGATCAATTGTCGGCGTTATCGCGAAAATATTTACAATTGATCGTAGTCATACAGCAAATGATATATTCAAATTGTTGAAAAATAAGAGTTCTTGGCCACCACGATATAGCGACTTAGCATTAAGATTGGTTTCCATTTTAATAAAAGATTAGGATGAAAGAGTGGTTGCGTTTGGGGAACGCTCGTTTGACCGTTGACTTTTTGTACAAATGACAAACAGCATGAAATAACTTTGTTTCTGTTTTTCAAAGATAGAAACATAATACTTTCTGTTGAAAAGCCTTGTATAATAAAAGACAACCATCTTAGTTCCAACGAATATGTACGCCCAAAAAGCAAATACATGCTGTCTATGTTTTTCTACAGATGGGTCCACAACTAAGCGTCTAGTTTGCAAAGAAACATATACTATCTGCAGTCTTATGTTTGCACCGCCTGCAAGAAGGGTTTAAAAATACACGTGAACTCTCGGTATACATACTTTATATGTATATACATAAATACTAAAATATGCAAAAACAATGCATGTCGGCGTCGGCGCTTTCACTCACCTGCACATACAAGAACCAGGGAATAAACGACAAACGCAAAAAATAAGAACAATGTTGGATAATACCATATGACGGCCAATAGCGTCAATGTCACACCGGAAATGATTATCTTCCAGTTTAATTGCATAGCACGTAGCAAGCTAAAAAATATATAGAAAAAGGCAAGCATATTAATAATAAAAATCAAATAAAACGGAACGATAGATTCCAAATCTATGTATGGCAATCAATTTTGAGCAGCGCTTAGCTCAAGCTATAAATTAAAATTTGGAAGCGCAATCATACAACACGCAAAGGATGTACTATATACAAATGTGCATGTGCATATATTTATGTGTGTGTGATTGTCGAGGTGTCTTCCAGGGGTTGTATTGATTGGGGTCAACTTACCCAGTGGCCAAGCGTGTGAGGTGCTGCGTGGGTGTTGTTGCTGGTTCAGGCTCTATGGGAAATAACGGTCGGCGGCGCTCCATCACGACCAGCAGCTGGCAACGAATATGTTGTACCTAATAGTAGTCCTAGTTGCCTTTTGTTGTTGTTATTATTGAATCTAGCGTTGCTGTTCACCAAACTTGCTAGGCCGCAGTATTATATTGTTTTTGTTGTTGTTTTCCGCACAATATTTTACTAGGTATTGTTTTCTTTAGTTTGCTGCTTATTATTAATATTTTATGAGTTTTCAACATTTTCGATACTGTCTACTGCAACGCAGTCATCTGTTCGCTCTATAGTTTTGTTCTAGGTCTTGTCATGACTTTTGCTTTGGGCGTTTCTTTTGTTTTGGTCATCGCCACTATTAAAAATAGTTTTCAACAATTGCGTCAATAATAATACTTCCGCCACCCTAAGCCTTAAGCAATTGTTGTTGTTGTTGCCATTCGTTTGAATCAACTGCTGTGTAGCTGAAATATTTATTTTTTTTTTTTTTAATTATATCACTCAATTTTCAATCAATATCTTTGCAGCCTTTGCAACAAGTTGGTTATTGTTAGGTACCCAAAAGTTGCAACTACGCATCTGAGGCAAACACAAATTGTTTGTGATAAGAGATAACAAACAGCGCCAACCAATGCTTATTTTTTGCTTTATTTCACACTATGACGCGTCTTAGTTAAAATTAATAACAGCGTACTTTGATTTGTACTCAACAGCTGCGTTTGCAATACTTTTGCCGAAACGCCAAATTATGCACAATACTTTTAAGCACCTAAATATGTAATAGAATATTTTACTACTGCTGCTGCTACATTTACTCCTATTCCGCCGAACAAAACACTAAACTTGGTGCTGTCAACTGCTTAAAAGTGACGCAAACGCTAAAATTGATGCTGCCAACTGGTAGACGGACTATGCGCTGCCAAGCTACCGCAATTGTAGCAGCGCAATTAGGTGGCAGCGCCTTTTTTGCGCGTGTTTTTAAAACCAATTGTTTACATTTGAACACTCGCATTCAAATTAATTTTTGTTCAATAAAACCCTTCAACTGCATTAAAATTTGCCAATAAAATACTTAACACATAAAATGAAACCTCTTAAAGACATGCAGCACAAAATGGACGGCAATGCTAACGTTATACCAAACAAAGTTATGAAGATAACCCCCCTGCTGCCGCACGAACGAGCTTCAATTGAAAAGAAATTACAGCGCATTGTGATTTTACGGCAAATCGATCGGTATTATTATGCAGCGTTAGACGACATAAGTGGTCAAACTACCATATCAATGGTCGTGGAGCCCAGCTTCTATGGAAGACACCAGTCCATTTCTGTCATTGCCATAGCCACAGCCAACAATACGTACATCTTTGATATTCAAGCAATTGGTGACATATACAATAGTTTACGTATGTTGCTTGAGGCAGAGCGTCCCCGCAAAATTTTGCATTATGGAAATCGTATTTGCGATCAGCTGTTCCATCGCTACAGTAAGATTGTACTGAATGAAATCTGGGACACGTTTGTTCTACTGTGTGTGGCACGCCGGAATGACACTCCATGCAGCCTACCCGATGCCATATCATTGGTACTGGATGTGCCAAAGGAAGAGATACACTGCATCGAGGTACTTGGACCCCTCGACTCAGTCCGCTTATTTCAAGCACGTCCATTATCACAAAGCCAAATAAATTACTTGGCCAAATTGGCCATTTATCAGCACAAACTGCATGATCGTTTGTTATACGATTCTATATGCAGCAATCGCCATTAAACTATTAAACAATAAATTTATAAAAAGTTTGATATCAAAATTAGTTGCAAACAAAATAAAATTACATTGAGATACTTTTAAGCTTTAATATCTCAAACATGAACTGAGTTTTGTAGCATCCATACAGAAGAATAGAGGTTTTGTTATTAATATAAATCAAATTACCCCGCCAAGCAAAAAACAAGTTTGGCGCTGAGTCAGAGACAGACGACGGTACACACACGTCTGTTTCAATAGTTGCCATCCTTGTCACATTTGCTTCCTATGGTTTACCGTTACTTTGCTTCACTAATACTATAGCACTTGCTACAAATGCTTTAGATTCTAAAGTTTAGAAAATGCTATAGCAAAAACTTCGAATGCTATAGCACAAACCGATTACTCTGCTGTATTTTTGCTCTCACTTTTTTGACATTACTGTAACTATCCTTCAGTTCGGTTCAGGCCTGAATTATTCATGAAATCATGCCTGAATTTTCAGTACCAGCCATAAATCTACGCATTCATTTGTCACTGATTTTAACACATTCATGTCCTAGGCGTTCAGGGCTGAACCTTAGCCGTAACAATCAGCTACGAATTCAGTGCTGATTGACTTTGAAATGTCATGCCTGAAATCACAGGTGAAATTTTTTAAAATTGGGCATGAATTCAGTGCTGATTCGTTTTTAAAAGTCAGGTCTGAAATCATAGATGAGTAATTAATGGAACAAATATTCTTCATACATTTTTAACAAAATTTTATTATCAATTTTAATGTAATATTATAAATTACAGTGGCTTGGGTGCAGCCCTAAAATTGAGATTTTTGTGAAACTTCATTGCATTACGCAGCTGTGATTCCGCTGGGCCAGAGTCCACTGTAACTGGTATTGATTATAAAATCAAAAACTTTTTATTATATATGACAACACCAGTATTTTTTGACCTGCCAAGTCAAGAGGTATAAAATTGCTTAAATCCTTTCAAGGCAACCTTCTTTTGCACGTCGTCACTGTTGGCGCCCCTGGGCGGGGCATGGGGATCTCTATTAATAACTGTTCAAAGAGAACAGGGACCTACAGTTTATAGCCGAATAAATACTTACCCAGAAATTAAAATTTTTACAGCAAATTTTCTTTATGTAATAAAGAAAACTTCAGAAATAGCTACGCATACAAACGCAAACACCAATACTATTGTAAAGTCAATTAACAAAATACAATTGACTTTTCTTATTTCTCTTTACCTATCCTTTTTGCTTTAATTGTCTGTCAAAAGAAAGAGATAGAAAGTGAAATTTTATATTTGTCCTTGTTTCTCTTACAAAGCCATGAGCATTCGCTTCCTTTTCATGCCTGAATTCAGGACTGAATTTTCAGGCTTGAACGACCGAACTGCAGGGAACGAATAGCACTTCATACATTTTTTTGCTTTTGCTCTTGCTCTGCTCTTGATTTCATTCATAGCACGAGCACAGCATGGAGTTAGTTGTCAGCAATTTTTTTGAACATAGCATAGCATATTCAATCACTGTACAGAAGAATAGAAGTTTTGTTTTTAATATAAATCCAATTTCCCCGCCAAGCAAAAAACAAATTTGGCGCTGTCAACTACTTAAAAGTGAAGCAAACGCTAAAATTGGTGCTGCTAGCTGATTGACGAACTATCGTTGTGGATGCGTTCAGCACAATTCAGTGGCAACGCTTTCCTTTACGCTTTTGATTTTTTTGAATTGCCATAACCGTAAATCTGCGCGTTTAAGAAATTAATTCTTTAATATTTGTCTAAAAAACAACTAACAACAACACAAAATGGAAGAAACAGCTGACATTGAACCAGCCAACGTAATCAAGACAATTCCTCTGATGCCCGACGAACAAGATTATATTGAGAAGAAACTTCAAAGCATTGTGATTTTGCAGCAACGCGGTAAGAAATATTATGCAGCGCTAGACGACATACAGGCTCAAACAGTTATATCAATGGTCGTGGAGCCCTATGGAAGAGACCAGTCCATCGCTGTTATGGCCATAGCCACAGCCAAAAAAACATACATTTTCGACATCCAAGCACTTAGCGGAATTTTCCATAGCTTGCGTTGGCTGCTCGAGTCGGAGTATCCAATCAAGATTATGCACTTTGGAAATCGTATTTCAGATCAGTTTTTTTATCGCAAACAAAAGATTTTATTGAATGGAGTCTACGATACGTTTGCACAACTGTGCTCCGCACGTCAGGATAACACTGAATGCACCCTACCCATGACTATATCATTGATGCTTGATGTGCCACAAGAAGAGGTGCTCTGGAACGAGCTCAATGGGCCCTACGAAACAATCCGTTTATTTCAAGCACGTCCATTATCCAAGTGCCAAATAAATTACTTGGCCAAGTTGGCTATGTACCAGTTCAAACTGTATGGTCGTTTCTTGTACAATTCGAAATGTAGCACACGCCAGTAAACTATTTAAATTAAATTAATTTACATGGTAAAATTTTCATATCGACAACAGAATGTTGAGTTAATTTATTATTAAGTTATATTATATTAATTATCTGTAAAATCAAAAAGAATTGTTCAAAATTTAATGTAATGTTCATATAAGTATATAATTAAAAGTATCACAAATCATCTTGAAATAAATTACGAAATTTTTTTTTTTGAAGTTTTTTAGATGCATTGCAGGAGTGGAATACTCTTTGTTAATTATAAAACCCACTTTTGAAGTGAATTAATTTTGTTTTCTAATTGAGAAATAATTCCAATTTCCCCGCCAAGCAAAAAACAAGTTTGGTGCTGTCAACTTCTTAAAAATGAAGCAAACGCTAAAATTGGCGCTGCCAACTGTTCGACAGAGTAGTGCTGTCACACTGTGTCAATGACATCAGCACAATTCAGTGGCAACGCTTTCTTGTGCGCTGGTGTTTAAAAGAAATTGCATGGAACCATTAAACTGCACGGAGCACAAATTGGACGAATAAGCTGACATTGTAACAGATAACATTATTAAAAAAATTCCTCTGTATGATCGTTTCTTGTACAATTTTATATTTATTAAGCGTCATTAAATTAAACTGAGTTGTAACATATATGTGTGCGATATATCTTACATAAAGATATACGTGCGTTACTTAACTAACGTTTATATCAAAGAAGAAAACAATTCTGTACAAACACAGTTGCATGTTTGATTCTTACTGTTCCTTTGTCCGAAGCGTAACTGACCTACAAATTTTTGATATACTTTCCTCTTAAACATCAGGCTGGGTGCAGCTGGATACAGCGGCATAAAGCAACGGCGCTAAAGTAGAGAAGAGTGGAGATTGTAAGAGCTCAGATGAATATCTGGTCAAGAGTCATTCATTAAAAAACGCATTAGAAATGTTCCGTGATTTCATTTTGTATTTAAAAAATATTTGGTTTTATATGGCACACAAGTACGAACCATCCTCGATTATTAAAACTATAGTTTGTATCCGAATTATAATGCTGCTACCTATGTTTCGAACCGTGCACCACCTTTGGTTATGTCATGGAATTTTTGTGCTGCATTTGTTGCAGCTTATTCTGGCTAAGTTGCTGTAACCTATTGTTGTTCCTTTGCCACGCGACGAAGTGCACGATTGCGTGTCGCCAAAATATTCTTGAATACCAAATTTTTAGCAAATCGTTCGCCGAATAAGTTCGCTGCAAGATCTAGTACAAGTTGAAGTAATGCATGCGGCAAATAGCCGCTAGTGTGTGTGGAAATGCCTATTGTAGACAGTGCGGATTTAACATAAGTTTCAGGCGATGGCGCAAAAAGACTAGTCTTGCGTATCTTGGACATGTTGGTTGCAACGTAACCAGGCTCAATGCTTTGTACAATAATACCAAATTCTTTGTACTCAGTTTGCAGATCATCACTGAACTTTTTAACAAATGCCTATATATAAGAATTAAATATTGTAAATTTCATTATTATTTTAATCGAAGACTACTTACCTTTGTGCCACTATAAACGCTTAACAGTGGATTTGGTATTACAGCGGCAAGCGATGACAGGTTTATAATGATACCCTTGCGCTTAACAACCATGCCAGGCATTATTAGAGCACACATGTGTGTAACCGAGTGCACATTAGCGGCAATTAGGGCGCTGAGACCTTTCGGGTCGTTTTTATACCAATCCAAAAAGTACTCAGGATGCGCATAGCTCATGCCAACATTATTGACAAGCACGCCAATATCAAGTCCCTCTATGTTTGTACGAACTTTTTCGTAAATCTCCAATCCTTGTGTAAAGTCAATGTCTATAATGCGCACCTCAACGTTAAACTCTTCGCCTGGAAGTATGCCATGTTTTAATATTAATTTCATTTAACAAAAAATGCTTTGTGAGAGCTTACTTATTTCTTTGGAAACGGCTTGCAGTTTGTTCAAAGAGCGGCTAATCAATACCAAATTGAGTCCTTTACGGGCCAACTAAGTGTTTAAAAGAAAAATGATCGTTTGGATTAACGTGACATAATGTAATAAAAATATAATACCATCTAATCTCTACAAAGCATTATTTAAATAATATACAATTTTAGTAATACTAGATCCATATTAGATGAAAGCTTTTGCTAAAAAGCAATCCATACCTATTATTATCCATATTATATATATAGATTTTGTGTAATATACTGTCTATCAAAGGTCATGTTTACTTGTAAAAATAAACTTTCTTGGTTTAAGACAAGGATGAGATACTAATGCAGTCCATATAATCATGTCTGCCATACTGAGTCGAAGTCCGGAGCGTGTCTTACGAAGTTATGTATAAACACGATAGTTCTTCGTAGCTTAAACTAAATTCCTTGCTTACATCTATCATATAACGATTAAACTAAAATTCTAGTATTAACCAGACCTAAAAAGCAGATTTCATCTAAGTGTTCCATGGCGAAGTCGAAAAACGCACATCCAATCACGACATAAAGACGTAAACTACCTAGCGACCAATTCGGGGGTAGTATCTATTTAACACCTATTTGATGGCTAACAAAACTAATAAGCGCCAGGACTAAGCTAACCCAAGTAAATAGCCTTCAAGTAGATGTTTCGAATATATAGTAGTTAATCTAATAAATAAACAGTGCCTGCAGCACGTTGCCTGTTACACACGCGTGCATATACAAACATTATAGGCCCATACAACCTTTACCATGGGTACAGAGACAACTAAACATTTTTAACATTCGTTTTGTGCTTTCCTCTATAACAAATGCTAATTTCCAGGCACCTTTGGGCGTGATCTCGTACTGAGCAGAACATTGGGCAAAAGCACTTTTCTAAAATTGACAAACTATAGGTAACCCTTGAACAGCTAAAGCTCACAGTTCCCGCAAAAGTTTGCGTTTCCAAAAGTCAATAATTAATTAGTTGCTAAGTACATTTGACTGTCTGTAGTAGTGTCAACGTCCAAGTGCTGCGAATGCAATTTGCTTAAGTAAATATTATAAATGCTATGCAAGCAATCTATGGACACCTTTGTTTTGGTTAATAAGCTAGAACGACAGTGTTAAGGTTGAAAACAATATCTTTTTAGCAGATTCACTTAAACAGTGGATATGCAAAATATAAATACATTTGTAGGCACTGAGCTAATGGAATTCTAGTCGATTAAGCTGTTTTTCTTTTGGCAAGTCATTATTAAGAAAATTTGAATTAGACGACTGAAGAGACGATTGCCGGCACTTGGATACCCTGCACGTACTTTTTCCAAAGAGTTTTTACATGATAGGTGATTTAATGTATTTTAGATTTTGAAATTTGCAACCAATTTTATTAATGGCTGTAACCCAATGGCGTTAAAAAACCCAGAGTTTAAACGAGTTGGGATATCAACACGAATCGACAAACATGTCCTTTGCTAGAATTTGTTGCATTGCGCTTTCAGCTCTCCGGCACCTAGTCGTTTATACGGTCGCACGTAGTCGCTACCCGAGTAATTGCTAATCAATTTACTTCTTCTTGTGCCCAAATTTGTCATACCCTTGGCCCTATGGGTGCAGTGTACGCCAATAACTAATTAAAACTGAACCCGTGTGTTTTTCTGTGCGCCAACTTACTTCACGTGCATAAGCTTTACCAATGCCATCCGTGGAACCAGTGACAACTGTAAGCAAATAGAAAAATTATTAAAAAGTTTTTATAAAGTTACTTATTAGTTAACCAACCTGCCCAACCGCCCATTTGGCGAAGGTTTATGGATGAGCCCAATAGCTTAGGTCCAATAATATTCGCATAAATCCATGTCAAAACTTTGCGGCCCAATTGAAAGCCCACAAAACTAAGAGCCACAGTGCCCAATAAACGTAGAATCGAATAGCTCATGCTTATCACAGTTCTTGTCTAGTTTTTTGCCCAAAAGTTCTATATACGTTCCGGCGTATAGCACTGCTGGCTCCGACTTCTGATAATTGAATGCGTCGCGTTTTTATGTTATTGTCGGCGTCGCCGCGAAATGCTGACTGTGCGTTGTAAATCAAGAGGGCAGGCGGTCAAGCGGGCGGTGCGTCGAGGGGTGTCTGTGTGTACAACGGGGTATTGCTTATGTTGTGCTGTCTATTGGCGACGTATTCCTCAATTTATTAAGAATTCATTTAACGTATTGCTGTTTGATATGCAAAGAGCAGCGTGTTTTCTTCGTTTCCCTCGAAATAAAACTACGAGCTACAGTTTGGTAAAAATTTTAAAATCACGCTGTATTTTGAAAAAGATACAATGCAGTTTCGCTGCCAAAAGTAGAATGAAAGTAGAATGAAAAACGAACGGTTCTTTTTGACAGCACTATTCAGCCTACATTTGTGTGTGCGAGCGAGCAGGGCTAGTTTACAGTTTGTTTTATTGTTGTGTTGTGCTTATGTCACTTGCTCTTATATATGTATGATAACTAAACATATATAAATATATGTGTGTGTGCGTGTGTGTTTGCTCCCTGCAGCTGTGCTGCGCGCGTTTACATATGTATATGCCGACATAATGCTCTGCCTTTTTTGCTTTCAAATCATATTGCACCATTTGCCGCTGTGCGATAAGGATAGATAGGGTGGCGCACATGCTTAACGTTGACTCACAAATACTAATGCCGCAACTATTGCACATGCGCAGGAATTGTGGCGCTGCTATGAACTTTTTTTTTAATTTACATTCTTTGGCATAATTACATTTTAAACATATTAGTTGCTAACATTGTTTTACATTTTTTTTTCCTAAAAGCTTGAGTACATAGTTAATTACCTAATTTTAATATAACTAACTTTGTTTCATAAATTTAATGCATTTTTGCTTTTCTTTGCCTATTAATCCTAAAAGCTCTTTTTAAACATTTGACCCATAGATAGCGCTTAAAATTTAACTGTCAAAAACTAAACTGCGCATATGCTTCCCAAGCTGTAACACTATTTTCTTAGTTGCTTTATTAGCTTAACTTCTACTAAACTTAATAAATGAATAATAACTAATAAACTTAATTTGCTTCATAAACTCAAAGTATTTCTATATAGCACAGCATAGATCTACTAATCTTAAAAGCAGTTTTGCATGTTTTGACTTGTAGATGGCGCTCGAAATGTAACTGCCAGAACTAAGCTGCGCAAGTGCATTTCAAACTGTATGCTGTAAATGTTATACCCTATAGTATAGGGCCTATACACTTGGTCTCGGTCGTACTAAAGATTTGTGCAGTATATGTCTTTCCTTTTGATAAAAACTAATTTATTTACAAAAGTAACCCAGACATACCGAGTAAAAATCTAAAAAGCGTGCCTCCATTGCCTAGATTCGCAGTATTTTTTATTTTGCGCTTGCTTGTTTTTCAAGGCGCGGCAAGACTTAAAAGCGTTATAAATTGGGAACTACTAGAGATACTTACATGATTCAAAAACCAGTCTTGTGCACTTTTTTGTGATCTACAATTTTTTTGATACACACCAAAAACAAAATACGAAAAACTGCGTTGTTGGTACTTTGGCGCCCTCTACCGGCAAAAATACGTACGTCTGGGTATACCTTTCAATACAAATAAAACTCGAAATTCAATTTTGATCATTTTTTGCCTTGAAAGATTTTTTGTACGACTTATAGAATTCGAGATAAATGGGCCGACACTAACGGTAAACCCTACGGGGGGAGGAGGTCACCATTTTGGTTTTAGACCTTTTGGATGGTCCTCAATTCATTAAGCAAGAGAAATTGCAGTGTGCAATTTTATCCAGGTGAACCCCTTTTTGGATCTATTACGAATTCTTGAGAACATAAAACAAAATAAAATTTTGCGTACTGGATTATTATTGTATGTACTTGGCTTCAAATGAACTTTTTTTGAAAACTATTCTATTTCTGAGAATTCCGGTTGCGTTGACAGGCATTTATTTTTACCCCTCTCTTTAATTAGCCAATAAATTAGCTAAGACGGATATGAATTAAATTTTGTAGGTTATTGTAGATTTGTACACCATCAAAGTACGAAGACACAAAGTTGTTGATTTTAAAATTGACCTGATTTTGTTTCTCCCTCTGAGATGCAAGAGGGTAAGCTACAATTCGGTGGTGGCTTCATCCTAAAGAAACGTCATCCAGATCAGGGGTATAGCGAAGAATATAGACTTGCGTGTCAAGCATTCGAGCTTCCACTGTTGACCACCAGATTATTAGTCGCTACAACAAAAGTTTGCAAAGGCATCGGAACAAGCTGGCAAAAGGACTTGGGGATTGAAGAAGGCTAATGGCTACATTTCAGCCCCTGACATGAAACCTCGTCCTTCCAACAATTCAGTTTAGCGATACCCACTGCAAAGTATAAAAACAATTGTATTTTAGATACATTGCAAAAATAAAAATGCATCATCATCATCATAATTGGCTCTACAACTCTTGTCGAGTCTTCGCCTGCTTCAGCATAGGTCTCCAACTTGATCTGTCTCGTGCCTTTGCTCTCCAAGACCGAATATAAAGATCTTGCGCATCTAGGTCGACTCTATCAATCCATCTTAGTTTCGGGCGTCCTCTTGATCTGTTTTCTCGGCATTTGCCAAATAGGATTTTTTTCGGTGGATAGGTGTCGTCTGCTCTTATTAAGTGCCCGGCCCATCTTAATCTATTCACTTTTATCTGCGTTATTATATTGGTCCCTTTGTGTAGTCTTTCAAGCTTGTGGTTGTATCTCCTTCTCCATAATCCATTTTCGCGTACGCCTCCAAAAATGGTTCGAAGGACTTTTCTTTCATAGATTCTTATTTTATTTTCATCGGCCTTGGACAGTGTCCATGTTTCACTGGCGTTCATTAAAGCTGGTGCGATCAGCGTTTGGTATTTAGACACTTAATTAAAATTAATCATTTTTACCAAACAATACTACTTAAGAGAGCAAGGTTGCATAATTTGAGCACAACAATTATGTGCTTGCCTTTTTGGCAGAACCATCCTAAATACCCAATCAAAAAAGGACGAGAAGGACGCGCAATAGATTCTTAGGCTTGCAGCGCAGTCAACTATTTTCAGTCAAAGATTTTTCGCTATGTAAGTGTTAGCGTATTTGTTAGTTCATATGTTTTAAATAAAAAGCATAGCATGCCTTTGAGCAGAGCTTTTACCCCATGAGCTTTATAACGGCGCAAAAGAAAAGCTTTGCTTGAAGCGTGCAACAGAGAGGCAAATACTGCAGCTAGTTTGCAAATAAACGCGGAGACATTTTCGTGGAAATTGTGGACGAAAGAACAACGTAGTTTGGCGGCCGGCAAATTGTATGGATACGTAGTTTTAAAGTGAGCATGGAAAAACCAAGAAAAATAATGAACAACAAGCAATTAGTTATTGTTTTATTAAATTTGTGTGAATTTGAGTGTGCAAAGTATGCTGATAGCGAACATTATTTAAGAGTTGCTTAAGTAAACAGATACACAAATACAGATACATTTGTATGTATGTATGTATGTATGTAAATGTGTGCTGCAGCACGTTGGTTTGTTTTTTTTTTCTTTCTTGTTTGTGCGCTATAAATAAAAAACATAAATATTGATATATTGCAAATTTGAAAACTGCAAAGAGTTTGCAATAACAATAACTTTGCTTGCATATTGTGTGTGTGTGTGCGTGTGAGTGTGTGCTATGCAAAAACTGAAAAAATTATTAAGAACAAAAGCTATTCGGGATGCTGCTGCGGTGTTGATTGGTTCTTATACACTCGAGCTCCCAGAGCGTGCCATGCGCATAACAAGGCATACGCATCCTGACCTACATTCGAATTATTGGTCACCTTAGCCAAGTACAATACATATACACAAGTATATGTATGTGTTGGTATTGTGGCAAAGGCAAATAAAAGATAAATACATAGCTATGCTCGTACATAAGTACGCATACATACCTACATACATAAATTAAGCAGCCTAAAATACTTACATATATTTCTTGCATTTCTTTTATCTCAAAACAGTGAAATTTTCTGCTTACTCTCTGGAGTACTCAAGTTCTATGCCAGCCACAATTTCTTCGCATACAAGTACAATATGGTAAATACAGATACAATAAAAACAGATACACGTGAAAATAGCGTACTTGAGATAGTATAAATAACAAAAATATTGCTGCTACTTTATAAAAGAGCATCATCATAAAACCCACAATGAGGCTACATTTGTGCAGTTAAGCAAAAAGAATTCCATTCCATCAGAGTACTACATATGGGCATATCCTGCGGTAAGTAAACTTTTCTTAGCTATTTTATAAACAAAATATGCCATCTTACAATTAACTATGGCTGCATCCTACAAAGCTATCAATATAAACTTTATATATAACCCAGTTAATACGCGCGCCTCATGGTATACTATCTTATTTTCCAATATCCAGAGCTCAAGCATAGAACTTGTTTAACTTTAAGCTGTTGCTGGCTTTATGTTCAATCGCATGAAGGATTGGAAATGCAATGACTGATACAAAGCGTATATTAGTGTATACATATATATATATAAAAAAAGAGCTATCGAAGACCATACCAAAGTTACCTTACAGTTGCCGATATAGACTTGTCCTACGAACGGACGTACGAACATATAGATCTAAAAGATAGTTAGAGCTAGCGCAACCAAACTTTCGAGTTAGTTATGTCGCGTGGAACAATTTAAATCTATTTTTTTTGATATCGTGGTTATATTATATAGCTCCAAAACCAAAAGTTTTTTACCACCTCGGTCGCGTCGCTCGCCCGGCAAGTTATCAATGTGGGAGGTGTACAAGAATGTACACCTTAAGAGCAGGCAATGTTATTGTACTGCCGCTCTGTGCGCACTCGATGATCTGGCGCACTACAGTACGCGTTGGATGCTGGTTTAGTACTGATCCCACCCTTGCGAGTGGTCTTCTTTTTATTCAAATTAATCTTTTATTTCTAAGTTATATAATAAACGCTGTGTTGTATGCAACAGCGTACTTAAAACTAGGTATATAAACTGTATATAAGAATGTCAAGTGCGCCGTCCAATCTTTATGGGAGCACAAGTGATATTTGACCTAGGATACATTATCGAATGCTCAACAGTCGCATTCCAATGCAGGCCGCTTATCCCTTGTTAATTTATGTGCCACATACAAGATCCCACATCCTATCCTACACAGCATGAATAGTCATAAGCCATCCCTCTAATGCGCGCTGCAAGGGTTCCGTCTTATGTTCATGTCTGAACATTCTGCCCGGGGCAAAGTGACATCCAGTAGTTGCTGCGTTTGATTAAGTGTTAACTAAGTGGGAAGAGCGCTGCTCACCGACTTTACTTCGATGCAAAATCTCAGCACCTTATCATGGCTTATACGTGGTCGATCGTTGCTGTCAGTTCCGCCGCTGCCGAGATAGTAGCACTGTATTTTCTTTCTCCAGGGGCGTCGTGGGCGTTGTTTTTCCGCCGCAAATATGCTGCCGCGTACTGGTACTCCCAACGGTCCTGTAACGTTTGCAGCTTCGTGGCCTTTTTTTCCAATGACCACATCGAACTCGACAGCTTCCCCATCGCTAAGAGAGTGACATGCTTTTTTGGAATTATTCTTTGCAATAGCGCTATGATGCACGAACAGTTCTTCATCAATGCCGTTCCGTTTGATAAACCCATAACCATTTTTTACATTGAACCACTTGACGGTTCCAGAGACTCTCGTCGTCATTGGTTTCTTAATTGGTGGTGCTTCGTGTTCATGCTTGAACAGGAGGAGATCCGTGGAAAGCGGCAAATTTGGAAATGTCCAATTTTTTCATACTTGATGCATTTTTACAAAGCTATTAGTTTTTTTTCCACTTGTATTTTTCATTTGTCATCGCTTTTCGAAGAAGTGGCTGTTGTTTCGGTCGATTCAAAAAAAGAACAAATTCTTCGCAACTCATATAGAAATTTAATTTCCTCAGAAGCTCTGCCTTCACCAGTTCGACTCTCATTCGATTCCTTTTTTCACGTAGGCATTGCTGATGGGGATCGATAAAACTTTTCCAACAATTAAGGGCAATTGGACAAATCCGTCAGAACTTTCGAAAATTTTTACCCATTTTATATCGACAGGGAGGTCAATTTGTTTAATTTTGGGGATAATCTTCGCCAAAGAAAGTATTTCGTCGTAAAGAGCGTCTTCGTCAACATCAAGATCAACCGCTTCAGCCGCTCGAAGAAATAGTTTTCGCTCTACTATTTCGTCCTCAAGGTTCAACACTGAAAAGTGTTGAAATGGAGATTTTTCAAAATCGTACCATTTTCCCAAATATGTAAGAGCTCGATGGTAAACTAATAATGCCTCTCTCTCGAATTTCGATCGTTGATGCTGTGTCAAATGAGGTAGACTTTTGTTGACTTTAGATCCAAAGTACTTGTCATCCATTCTGGTTTGCAACCCATCTCTCAATTCAGTCATTACACTGTGAATGTGTGTACTTATCACTGTTCCTTTTTCCAGATTTTTTATACCCTGTACCGTATGGTACAAAGGGTATATTGTGTTTGTGCAAGCCGAAAATGTATGTAACGTACAGAAGGAGACGTCGGAGACCCCCAAAAGTTACCTAAAGTATGATCAGAGTGACTAGAAAAGTCGATATACCCATGTCCGTCTGTCCGTATGAACGCCTAGATCTCAGAGATGGTAAGAGCTAGAGCAACCAAACTTTCAGATTAGATCCCTTGTTAATCCATAGGAGACAAGTTTATTTTATTTTTTTGATATCGGGATTACATTATATAGCTCCCATAGGTGTTTCAGAGGACCTCGACAAAAAGCAAAACTTTTAGATGGATAATTCGTTTGTTTATGAAGATATCATAACCAAATCTGGCAATCGGAAATTTTTTAGAGACCCCCAGCACTGAAGCAAATTTTATCAAAATCGGTTGACTATATCATATAGCTCCCATAGGATCGATCGGTCGGAAAAATGTTTTTTGTACAAAATTCGTTGTGTTTCGTTTATTTGTGAAGATACCGTAACCAAATTTGGCAAGAGGAAGTTTTTTAGTTCCCAAGCACCGTTTTAAATTTGATCAAAATCGGTTGACTAAATCATATAGCTCCCATAGGACCAATCAGTCAAAAAATCGTTTTTTCTACAAAATTCGTTGCGTTTCGTTTGTTTGTAAAGATATTGTTAGCAAATTTGGCATAAAAAAATTTTTTAGAGTACCCAAGTACTGCACCAAGTTTGATCAAAACCGATTGACTATATCATATAGCTCCCATAGGAACGATCGGTCAAAAAACGCTTTTTTTTACAAAATTCGTTGTGTTTCGTTTGGTTTTGAAGATATCGGAACCAAATTTGGCAGTCGAAAGTTTTTTATAGTTCCCAATCAGTGTACTAAATTTGATCAAAATCGGTTGACTATATCATATAGTCCCCATAGGACCGATCGGTAAAAAAAATTTTTTTGTGCAAACATCGTAACCAAATTTGCCGAATAAAATATCCTTTGGAGGTTTTAAGCAATGTGTCGGAATTAATTGCAATGTCGTGGTACAGGGTATCCCAAAGTCGTCTGCGCCCGACTTTAACGTACGCCATCTTTATACTTTTGGTCATGTGGTGCAAAAAATGATGAACGAAGCATAAATAGCATTCTGGGAACGTAAAATTTTCGTTGAGATCATCGTTCAGTTCATTCTCTTGATCTTTCACAAAGCTCCAAATCGTTTGTCAACTTCATCTTCTCCTTCATTGATAAAATATTGCTTTAAACCCGGCCATTTTTTGAATTTACTTAGTTCACATCACAGGCCCGGCACATCACAGGCCCGGCATTGCCGGGCGAGGCCCGTACAGGTGGCAACCCGAAGTGTGAAGATAGAGCTTTTGTAAAATCCCTTCATGTCAGCAACGTTTTAAAGCTACTATTTAAACAACTCGACAGTTTTACAAATAGCTTGATTCTAGTGCAGTTTATAGGAAGTGAAGCTAAAATTGGCTAACTTCAGCATTTTCTGGGTTTATGAGCTTGGAACTTACCAACGTTTACTTGCTTCGGCTTTTCCGTGTGTTATGCTTAAATTTTGTAATCCAAAAATTCACAAAACTTTTAACTTAAAACATTTTTATTCTTGTTATACTTTTAGTGATGAAATCCAGATTATTTTGGATATTTTTTATCATATATTCGTCGTTGCATCACATAGGCTCCACCTCGACCACATGTAAGCTGTGTTTACTTCACTAAATGAACATCAGAATTGACTTGAATGAACCTACACTTTTACTTACAGTAAAACGACCGCGAGCTGGAGATCCTTTTGACACCTTTCCAAAGAATTTCTGGCAAGAGTTCTCATCGCCATTTACAGATACGCCAGAAGATGAAGAGCTTGAGGTTACGGAAACGACAACACATGAACCGTTTCCGTTCTTTGCCGATCCATATACTACAGTGAATATAAGCACTCAGCTGTCTTCGAATGTGTATCTTCACTGTAGAGTTAATGATTTACAAGGCAAGACGGTAAGCTACATAGTTCTTATGCTGAAACTAATAGCATTGTGTATAATTAAATTTTTATTTTTTTAAAGGTATCATGGATGCGACGCAAAGGCGAGGATCTGACACTTATAACATTTGGCCAACATACTTACAGCGGAGATTCACGTTATTCATTGGAATTTGAAGAGCCCAATGATTGGAAACTACTAATACAATTTGCTAATGAGCGTGATGAGGGTCCCTATGAATGTCAAGTCTCTTCACATCCTCCTCTGGTACTCTTAGTGTACTTAACTATAATTGGTAAGCAATTAGTTTTAACTCGAAAGCAGCTTATAGTAGTTTAATGAGTTGTTGTGTACTTTCAGTTCCTCATGTGGAAATTCTCGATGAAAGAGGATCGGCCACGCCAGAAAAATATTACAAGGCTGGTAGCACAATTGAGCTTCAGTGCGTCATTTCGAAAATTCCACATCCATCAACCTATATAACGTGGCGTCATGGCGCTCGATTGCTTAACTATGATACTAGTCGCGGCGGCATAAGGTGGGTCAATTGCAAGGGCAAATATCGCTAAGGATCATTTTGAAAGTATAAGCTGTGGAAGTAGTGCGTATTGCTTGAAGGCTATGCATTTTTAAATAATTCGGGCAAAGTTTAGTTTTGGTCAGTTTGAGCATAAGCTTTATTTTTTACGATATTTCATATCTTTGAATTTCTTGCAAGATGCTGTTTGCATGTTTAAACGTAGTTTAGTTGGGCTTTGGTTCATGCTAATGGGAGCGTTCAGCAGTTTTCTAAAATGCCTGTAGGTACAAAAAAAGTTAAACATTTAAATGCTTCAAGAAAATGGACTGCGCTTAACGCCCGACGATAGTCTTTACGGCCCTGTGAATAACTTGGGTGTAATCGTTTTCAGTAACAGGTTTTCAAATAAGTTGTTTTGAGTGGAGTTCCCTTCTAGGTGCAACTACTTACAATACTCCTCACCCTTTGCATGATTACACAAATCCAGCAATTTAATTGTAATTAATTTATTTCTACTCTCTGTTGATAGTGTAAAAACGGATATGGTACCCGGACGTGCGCTGAGTCGCCTCTATATAGCCAATGCAAATCGACATGATACCGGAAATTATAGCTGCATGTTGGGGAACGAAATAACAGAAACTGTTGTGGTGCATGTTTTAAATGGTAAGTTGTTAAAATGTCAACAAGTTTAATGCTTATTTGCTTAATTTTTTTTTTTAGGCGAGGAGCCAGCTGCAATGCAACATGCGAATGGGACTCGGTATATACCCAGCCCTCTAACTATGGTTGTGTTTTTTATAGTGTGTGTCAAAGTATCACTTTTTCAACGATGACAAAATTATGAAACGAAATCTAAAACTAAATTATAAGGGTTATACGATCAGATAACTTCAATTTAGAAGCATACACAAGTAAAGGAAAATGCATACACCAAATCTTGTCCAGGATTGCATTTTTCAATTTTACTCTAATCATGGGTTGTTTAAAATACATAGCATAATTTAATAGTAATTTTAAGAAAGACATAAAATTAAACAAAATATTCGTAAATAAGGGCATGTGCAGAACATACGATGATTCTTGGTATAAAAGTACTTACTAAAGCCGTTTTTTTTGTTGGCTAAATTACTTAAGTACTTATTATACAACACCAAACTGCAATATAGTACACATTTACATTACATATATAATTCTATTTATATTTAGGCATACTTAAAGTATAACTGCAATATATGTATTAATAATTTTTACTTAAATGCCGCTTAATCATGTCAAAGAGTCTTACCAACAAGAAAAAAAAAAAAAACGAAAAATATTGTATTTTAAAAACTATTATACATTTGTATATTCATGCTCATAAGCCCTAGCCAAAAAGTTTATGTTGGTGCCTGATTATTATATAATTAAGTTTTATAAAAAGCAAATTCTATAAGCATGCTTTGCTTTATAAACATGATGCTTTGAATTTGTTTCGAGTTGTATAAATTAGTTAAGTCTAGTTTGCACAGTCCATGTCTTATAGACAGGGGGCAGTACACAAAAACACAAATACACATTAGAAATGTTAACAAACAGTGCCATTCCAAATGGAGACATATCGTTTAATTACCACAAATAGATCCATACGAAACCGTTTTAGTTATGAACAGAACACGGGTCAACAATTTGAATAATAAAGTTTGGAACTGATTTTTACAAGTTAGCTGCTGTTTGAGGTCATAGGGAAAAACAATTAGGGAAAAATTTGCTTAACCAAAAAGTTTAAGAAGATGTTGGTTGTTCTTTGCTATTGCTATAGCTTCTAAATCAATACTACTGTGAACTTAAATCCTTATCTAATTTAAAGCTGTTAAATTTGGTCCTTATAAACTATATTTTAATGTGGTAAATACATATTTATAAAAATTTTAGTTTATGCAGACGAATCTCAGTTGAGAATATTTTCTTGTTTCCTTTTTTGAGAGCCCGACATTAAGTAATCGGGTTTCAGTTTTTTCAACTTATTTTTAAAAAATTTATTTAGGGCTATAATTTCGCAATAAAGTATTTACAAAGTTGCTTTACATTTAAAAAAAGCTAATACACCAACTAACTGTTCCATAGGTAACTTTTTTGACAAGCCAGAAAAGCCTGTTTCTTAGCAAATAGTGATTGAATTGGATAACCAACGGAAGGTCAATTTGTCAAATTATAATAAACGTCTTAGAAGTTACGAAGGAATACAAAATCTTTGCAAACTTTTTTGTATATATAATATTTTACGTGCCCTTAAACAGAAGCTAATTTAGAGCAGTTAAAGTTGACCTATGTACGAAACAAAACTATATAAATGTGTATGTAGCATAATGTCGGCAGCCATTTATTTTGTTAAACAAAGTTACATGGTTTTTTAATGTTTAATGCAGACAAATTGTTATTTAATATTAGGTTGCAAAACCAATGACCATTTGAGCCAAACATATAGGGCAAGTACATGCATATAATGTAATATGCGTTACATAGTAACTTCGGAATTCAGCGAAAACAAGCATTCTATAAACATGGACCAATGGCTAAAGTATTTACCACTTATTTGATACTAAAGCTGCCCTTTAAAAAGAAAAAAACCAAAAACATGAAGAGCATTTGGTGTAAAAAATATCATTTCGTATTTAAAATATACTCTATACACACACGTTAGTTATAAAACTTACAAGTCTTTATGATGTTTATAGGTATGTTGCACATATTTGGCTTGCCCTTAGCTTTCATCAGCTTAATTCTTACTCTTTATCACTCTCTCACTATCTATCTATAAATTTCACTTTCTTATTGTATATTCATTTTTTTTGTACTACTTAGTCAACATTATCGTCCATAAAACAATATTTCATAGATTTACATTAGAATTTATACAAAAAATTTTCATTTGAAAAACAAATTTTAGCTTACAAAAAAAAAGAGAGAACATCATATATTTACAATGTGTAAGCGTTTTGAGAATTTGTTTTATTTTCAAAAGTTACACAGTGTAGTTATTGTAAATTATGCATTAAAAGATATGAACGATAATCTATGATTCATGTTGCATGTATGCCCTTAAATACAAAATGTTGGAGTGAGATAACGAAACAATACTTAGAGACTAATGAAAGTGACAAACTTTTAGAAACATTTTGGTTACAGAAGAAATATTTAAGCATTATTAAAAAATTGAGCATATTATGCATGTTATTTGTACAATATATGCAAAAGAGAGTGTGTGCAATGAGCGCATTATCATAATAAAGCCAAATTGTAAAAATTGAACAACAAAAAGAGAATATTTGTTTACGAATTTTCTTTATTATTAAAATTAATTACATTTTCATATATGTATGTAGCTTTTATTTTACAAACATATGCAGAACCAAATAATAAAAAACAAAAAGATCCAAATAAATAAATCACGACTATGCTTAATCGCAATTTGATCTTGTTTTAAACTACAGAGCAAACGATGCATATACGAGCTTGCATGCATGCGGCGTTTTTTTCAATATTTACAAAAAGCCTATAATCTTAAGTTATTTATTTTTACAAGCTAACCTTCGTAGCCTACATCTGCATCTGTGTACATCTTCATTGGTTGTGCAGCCAGTCCGTTCTCTGATTCCATCATTTCAACATCCCTACATGTGGCTGCCTGTAGCTCTCTTCTAATATCTGGCGTCATTTTGGGATGTGACTTTTTCCTGCAAAAGTATTACAAATTAGTTAATCATCGTATTTAACAATAATAGTCAAATGTTGAACTTACCGTAAAAGCTGTAGCAGTGCATCTCTTTGTTCAGATGAAATATCATTTTTATAACGTTGTGCAAATGTTAGCAAACTCTGATGCCATAGAACAGGCAACTCGCGCTTATCGTTTTCGAATCTAAAATAAAACAAGAAATATAAAGCGTTAAGACGAAGAAGCCAATATGCTCAAATGTTTTTTCCTTAATATGTGTTTGTTCATATGGACAAACAAAGCAAATATTTCGAAATAATACAGTGGATCTTTTGCATACAGAGTAAATAGGTTAGTTTAGAACAGCTGCCTGACCAAGTGCCTGGTACACTTACGCCAAGATTCGGCTCGCTGTGATATCGTTGGATTTACTATATGACACGCTTCTTTGTTTGTATTATCACACCGATGTAAAATAGTCCTAAATCTTAATACGTTACCTTAAAAAGTGAAAGACTGCAGCATCAACGACACGATATGGTAGAGCATAACGCTTGTCTAGGAAATAACGTATAAATATTGAGTTGGCGCCAGAGTAGTTCATTTCGCAGATTTTTAAAAGACATGCTGCAGAGTGTAGTACCGGAATGGAACTACGAGCCACAACGCTGCCAAATATAATAGCTTCACGTAAGGTGCAGTCGCCGCCTTCAAGCAAAGGCAGAATAATGCCCTTCATAAAGGCAGCGGGCTTGAAGAGCGCACGCTTAAGGGCACTGTACAAATGCATGTTCAGTTTCTTGTATTCGCAGAGATCATCACGTACACGTGGTAGCAGCACTAGATTGTAAAAACGCTGGGCCATGGCCTGAGATAAAACGGAGCAAAAGATTCGAGTGCCTTGAAACATAGCAGCTGCGCTCCAATTGTGTGGCTCCGTAATGAAAAGGATTTGTTCCCAGTTGCGTAGTTTTGGTATAATTTTAAAGGCCTTGGGTATTTTGCCGCTGCGATAGCGTCTAAGCACGTCTCTAACGCCCTCATACATTTCCTTAACTTTCGGATCAATTTCCTCAATTTTAAGTGAACCTTCATCGGAAATTTTGGTATGTATATCAGCCTCTTTCTCTTGAATCTTTTGCATAATTATTTTTGATAAATTTAGTGTACGTTTGCCTTCTTGGGCAGGCTGTTGAAAACGCTCAAAGGCGGCCAGATCTTCAGCATCCATATCCAAATCATCGATGAAATCCGATTCACTGACTTCTTCTTCGACATTATGCGTAGCATCATCTTATAATTGATAGAAAAATTAAGCAGCGCCACAAAAAAAAAAAACATTTATGAAAACTTACTCAAATTAAAGTTGACATTTTTGCGAGTTACCAAACTGGGAAAGTTTTCCTCATCTAGCTCCAACTGTTGCTGTTTTGCTGCTGCCAGAATCTTTTGGCTGCTTTTTGCATCAAGATTCTGCAATAAGTATTGTTTAACTAGAGACTCAAGGGGACTTAAAAAATTATTTGACCAACCGGTGACTCCTCAGCACGCAGCTTGAACTTGTCCTTGTTCCGTGCTTTGGCAACTTTCCCTTCTGTGATTTGCTTTTCCAAATTAACATTTTTCTGTGGCGCCAAATTAGACTTTTTAGGTTTACCCATTTTAAAGATTTGTTAATAACAACAGAGTATGTGCAAATTAAGAACCAAAAACAAAACACGTGTTGCAAGCCAGTGTGTGTCTAAGTTTTATAGCACAAATAAGGCTAGCAGTAGTAGAGCACACTAGAGGGCGCTCTTAAACAATATGTGTACACACTGATTGTACTTAGACAAACAATTAAGTCTGCAGCCTTTTTTAGAATTGTTGCATAATAGAAAATCCCTTTTAAAAATTAAACAACATGTTTTGCTTGTTTTCAAGTCAGCAAACACCAAGTTAATGCATAAATTTTTTTGTATACACAAAGTTGCATGTGAAAATATCGCAAAATGTTGTGAACATCGGATAGATATATCGATAACAGTGCAATTTTGACAGGTCGTGGTTTCGTGTTTCTGCTTGACATCTGCCCGATTCTTTTTTTTTCTGCGTTGCCTGCACCAAGACCGACAAAATGAAGGTGTGCTGAAATTTATTGAAATCTTACATATAAAAACTTGTGATTGTTTAAAAATATGCTGAAAAAAGGCAACTTTTACATTTTACCAAACGTATTTGCTAAAAATTACTCAAGAAGCATAAGTGATTGTTTTTAAAAAACGCGATGAAAATATCTTATATACCGTCTTTGTATACACAAACACTGCTTTGTATTTGCAGCTTAATGTTTCCTATCCCGCTACGGGATGCCAAAAACTATTCGAAGTGGTCGATGAACACAAATTGCGTGTGTTCTACGAGAAGCGTATGGGCCAAATCGTAGAAGCCGATATTCTTGGTGACGAATGGAAGGGCTACCAGCTCCGTATCTCTGGAGGCAATGACAAGCAGGGTTTCCCCATGAAACAGGGTGTGCTGACCCATGGTAAGCAACGTTAACATACACTTATGCGCTTTTGTTAATAACTACTTTGATTTTGTTAGGTCGCGTGCGCTTGCTGTTGAAGAAGGGCCAATCCTGCTACCGCCCACGCCGCACTGGTGAGCGTAAGCGTAAATCTGTGCGCGGTTGCATTGTGGATGGCAACATGTCTGTTCTGGCTCTTGTTGTTGTCAAGAAGGGTGAGCAAGAAATCGGTGGTCTTACCGACACCACTATTCCACGTCGTCTGGGCCCCAAGAGAGCCAGCAAAATCCGCAAGCTCTACAATTTGAGCAAGGAGGATGATGTACGTCGCTTTGTTGTGCGTCGCCCATTGCCCGCTAAGGACAACAAGAAGGCCACCTCTAAGGCACCTAAAATCCAACGCCTGATTACCCCAGTCGTGCTGCAGAGGAAACACAGACGCAGTGCATTGAAGAAGAAGCGTCAACTGGCATCAAAGGAGGCTGCTGCCGACTACGCCAAGCTCTTGGTTCAAAGAAAGAAGGAGTCCAAGGCTAAGCGTGAAGAAGCCAAACGTCGTCGTTCTGCCTCAATCAGAGAATCTAAGAGCTCTGTCTCAAGTGACAAGAAGTAAATGGCAAAACCGTTTTATAAAACAAAAAAAAAAACCAACAAATAATGAAGAAGAACATAATGTTCATAATTTGTAACCATTTCTGGTAATAAATGTACAAAAAATGGTAATCTGCATTCGTGGAATTTTTTTGAGTGATTTTTTTTTTTTGTGTGTGCGCTATTTTGTTGTGCCAAAAATCGTGGTTCTAAACAGAATCTAAAGCTAAAAATCTAAGCAGAGCTTCGCTTACAAGTAAGAGGTCTTCTAACGATCTTTGTTACGATTTGGCTTGGCTTAAAAGTGTAGAAAATTTCACTATAAACGATTTGGTTAGGATAGACAAAAACAAATCCTCGTGTGCATAATCGTTAAGAATCAGTTTTATGGACGTTTTCTGTAGTTCGGTAGTTGGTGTGGGAAAAATGATTAGAAACAATAGGCAAATCGAAGTAGTTACGTCCGTATGAGCATCTAGATCACGGAGCTAAAGGAGCTACTGAGCTTGTTGGTGGTTATCTAGATTGGAAAATAATAGTTGTAGACAAAAATGTGTCATATTCAATCCGTCCCTTACATAAAGCAGTTCCACTGGCTTGAATATAGTTTCCCTTTGCTGCGAACATTGCCAAGTACACTATTGAGTACATGGAATCACGAATAACATGAGCGTCCATTTGTAACTCCTGTAAGAATGGCTAAAATGTTCAACTCACTCCCCTACTTTATTCATGATGCTTGTGCCAATAAGGAACTTATAAACGACTCAAATTGTAGTTCATTGGCTGAAATTGACCCCCGTAAAAGCCAAACCCGCACTAAAGGGAGACACCAAGTTTAATATGAAGACGGCAATGTCCATCTTTTGTCAAAATGAAACGTATCGATGCAAATGCAGGGCACTGCGCCGATCAGTGCAAATCTGAACTGCTAACTTTTTATCCACTTTCGAAAATAAATCAAATTTTTAAGGAGCTGGGTTGGTCTTAGTCTAGGCTGCACCGCCTGCATGGTCAGGAGCCAGGCACACTCGCATGTTTTTAAAGTCGTAGGCATTACATGTAGAATGTATAGTATGTTACTATATACGTCAGATTTGATTTTATTGTATATATTGTTTCGATCATCATAATGATTGATACACAATCTCTTTGAAACAAAAACAAACTACTTACATGCATAAGTATACCCCAACTAGCCTGTACACACATACATATACGTTTGTATTATAATTCTTTTTTTTTTTCTTATTACACTTTTAATTATTAGCACATTTTACGGATTACACAGAATCATATCATTTGTCAGACAATGGTCATAAATGATATTGGATATTTTTGGATACATATGTATATAATATAAATAATAAACAAACAGAATGTAATATAAGGGCAGTTGGCGTCGTCATAGTCGTCTTATGTTACGGGCGTTTCATACGCTGAAATTGGACTTCAAATTCAACGACATCTGGTCGACACTGGAAGTTATCAACTCAATGCAAGTGTTGTTTCTCCGGATTGAATAACAGCTGGATTGGTGTTTGTATCAATGTTAGTGACAGCTTCAATTGTGGCTGCTGCTGCTGCTACAGCTATTTCAGCTTGGCCACTCGAACTAACGCCCAATTGCTGCTCATAGCGCGCAATTTTGGCTTCTTGATCTGCTAGTAGCTCCAGCAAATCCTCCTGATCTTTTTGCGTTGCTTCCAATGACATATTTGCGGTATCAGCGCGTTGCTTTTCTGCTGCCAACTGTTGTCTTAATGTTTCCAACTCCTTGCTAAGCCGTATGTTCTCTGCGAAGTACATATTTGTCTGATAACGTGCTGCATTTAGCTCCTCTTGATTAGCTGTTGTTGCAGCATTTGGCAAATTTGCGGAATTGGTAGACTGTTCTGGTGTGGTGGTTGTGACCGCCAGCAGCTGTGCCTTAAGCAATGTATTATGATCGGATAGCTGTGCCCGTTGCGTTTGCTCTTGGGCTAGCTGCTGCTTGGTCTCGCTGTTTTCCTGCTCCAGCTGCTTTACGGATTGTTGTAACGTCTGTATTTGTACATCCATGACACGTATTATTCCCTTGTACTGGGATACTAAGGCAGAAGCCTCGGAGCTTAGTGTCAGTTCGGTTAACTCAATGCCATCCACATCAAAACCGCTGACCAGTTTACCAATCAATGCCTCCAGGCCTTTGTAGAGTTTGCAATACTCAAAGTCCAGCAGTAGCTCCCCGGCAGACTTGGCGCGTATTTGCGCTTGTTTGCAAGCCCGACTATATGCTTCATGTCTTGAAACTTCGCTTAGCTTATTGCAGAAAGTTTCCTGGCCAATGCGTTTGATAATTAATTGGCTTATGTCCTCACGTTTTTGATTTGGCAACGAATTGTCATTGAATTGTATGCACAGGCCCATTAGAAAGGAGCACATACCCTGCACCAGGAATTCACGCTCATCATGCTCATTGGAGCATAACTGTGCCGTCAAATATGTCATGGTGCCCTGTGTTTCTAACAGTGCCTTGACAGCGCCCGGGCAGTGGGCGAGCCAAACGCTGAGCAGCATAAGAAGACCAACTTTGCTCTGCAATCGATAGCGGTCCTGTTGCAGCAGATTCGTACATTGCTCGAGCAGTGTTATAGGCCTTTGTCCACCAGGCGTGGCCAACAGCACACGTAAGAGCTCCTCCTTTTGGGCAACATTCTCTACCAGCGAGTGCATGATGGCTACAGCAGAAAACCAGTTGGCCAACGCATCCGCCGAAAATAGACCCGTGCACAGCAACTGTCCGGTAGACAACGAACTTGCGCTTACATCGGATGCACTTGATGGCAACAGAGTTTGCACCACTGCACGCTGTCCATCCGAATTGCGATAGAGAAAACACTCAAAACAATATAGCACTGCACAACGCAAGGCAAGCAGTTGCTTTTCATTTATCATCGACATGAGCAGCACAACGATAGCAGGGCGCGGTGGATTACTGGGCGCCATAACACGACTCAGCTCGTCTTGATTCTCTCGATCGCCGCGCACAACCTCGGCCACGGCATTAATAGTCTCGGTCAGTATATCCGCTGGCACCCCGCTGCTCATGAGTATGTCACAGAGCGCTTGTAAGAGCAACGATTTTTGCATAACTCGTTGGCAAGCGTTGACTACTTGCTGTTGATTGCTGGGTGTGACCAAGGCGCGAACTACCTGGAGCATACAGTGGAAATTGGATACTTTTTGTGGTGTCCAGCCAGCTTCTTCAATGTCATTGCTTAAAATAAACATAGGCGCTAGACGTTGTATGTAACTCCCTTCCTTGAAGAATTGCTGATTGCTAGAGTTGTTCTTGAGCAAATTAAGCAGTAGTATTAGACAATCTTCCACCACAATACCACCATCGGAGCAGCCTTCGTCATGCACAATGTCAAAGAGTCTGTCAAAAGCATTCTCAAAGGCCACAATCTTTTGTATATTCGAGTTGCCTTTGGTCAGCTCTATAAGCAGCAGCAAAACATCATTTCGTATGACTTCCCGACTGTCCGTTAGCAAATCCATCAGCTTAGACACGCCCATGGGGCTGACAAGCACTAGTTCTTGCAATTCTCGCGTTTTATTTGCAATCAGTGAAGTCAAAAGCTGAATGGATGCGCGTCGCACTCTAAAATCGTACTCTTCTAAATATCCCATTACCAGCGAAACATTTTCTGGCGTTTTAATGAACATTTCCGTAAATTGTTCACCCACATTAACGGATACTGTGGGATTATCATGTTCCTCATCAAACTCTTCGCTGGTAACTATGTTACAGAGCGTTTCCAGAGCATAGCTTATAATTTCTGCGTCTTGACCATCATTTTGCAGTACTTGTACCAAAGATGGCATGCCCTGGGCGCCGACATCAATACGATATTTACGGGATAATGCCTTAAGTGCCCGGCAAGCATCGCGACGATCCTCCAACAACGTTGAGGAGTGAACACGGTCGACAAGCTTTTCCACTGTTTCGGCCGCGCTTGGTTGCTGGCCAGGTTCAGTGCCGCCCAGTACGGTCTTTATGCCACTTTTAAGGAACTCCATCCACTTAATGTTGCGTGTTTAAGTTTAATAAACCCAAAATATGCAAGCAATTTATATCTGACACGTCAATTAAGAAAAACAATATATAGGATTCAGTGTGTGCACACTAAATGTTTTTTACTCGTCTAATTGGAACTGCGTGTACTTACAGTGGAGCAACAAAGCAGCGAGTACAACTAGTCTTAATTGAACGCAGAATGCAACGAGTGCCGACAATTAAGTTAAAGGGCATTTAAATACATTTTTAAAATGCTTTCTTTCCATTATACGTTAGTAAGTTTAAATAATTTAAAGTTCATTTACAACTTAGTTACATTATCGGTTTAAATTTCAAAATGGCCGGTCAGCTGAGTTTGGTATTTTTTAGCACTTGGCTGCAATATTCAACTTTTTGTGTATTGAGTCACACTGGTTAAATATTTGTTGTAACTTTTGCTGTGTTTTTGTTTATTATGCATTTGTTTGTATGAAATCAGATTTATAAATTAAATGTTTTGTATTCGCTATGCAAATTTTTAGCTAGTAATGCTATAAAAAAACGTTAGTATGAATGCCGCGTGGTATACCGCTCAGAGCGGTATACTTGTGCTATGGTTATGGCTTTTTTTCGTCTTCGCCATGTTCTCTCAGACCTTTGTTGTTAGGGCAATATGCCCAAAAAAATGCAATTGCAAGACCATCTCTGAAAATATACAAACATTGCGTGTTAGATGCGATGACCAACATATAGTAAATTGGAAGGAGTTAAACTTTGGAGATGATGTTCAAAATATTGTCAGCATGTAAGTTGCACTCTTATCTAAGTAAAAGCTTCCCCGCCCTGACCTGACTACCAACTTTATTGACATGTTTTTGAATTAAATAAATGTTATTTTGCAGAAATGCTAGTAAAAACTCAATTGCCCGCATCTCCGAAGATGATTTCAGGAACTTTACAGAACTAAAGCGTTTGGATTTATCCTCAAATCTTTTGCGCGAATTGGATAAGAATACTTTCGGCGATAGTTTGGTGAATGTCGAGAAATTAAAATTAGCAAATAATTCCATAAGCCACATATATGAAGGCGCTTTTGAGCTGATGCCCAAGCTTAGGCAGCTGTAAGTATATTTAACCTTATGTGGAGCCTTTACTACAAACGAAATTTATATCTTTCAGGGATTTGTCTAGTAATCCACTGGCTTGTGACTGCGGCTTAATATGGCTTACGACCTGGTCCAATGGGCGCGACATAAAGTTGCAACCAACGCCTAAGTGTGATTCGCCTAGCAATTTTCGTGGAATGTCTTTAAAGAAACTTAAAGTGGGCATTGATTTTCGTTGTGAATCGTTGTTGCAGCCATTATTGGAGCTGGTGCCGAAGCAGAACCAGGTAAATATATTGTTCTATTCAGGAGAATAAAAGTTTTGAGGACAAATGTCCGCACCCATTGCAAGCAATCGATTTTAGTCTAAGAAAATTTGTATTTCCACACTAATTTTTCTATCACCGTATACTGACTATCGCTGTATACTGGCATTATTTTTCCTGTTACTATTTATAAAGTACACTAAAATACGCATATCTCTTTGCAGGTTGCCTTTGAAGGCGATGAACTGCAATTGAAATGCTTTGCTCCACGCGTTGCCATTGGGGCTCCACGTGAATCAGAGGATCTGCCCACTCGCGCGTATGTGTTCTGGGGATGGTCCGATAAAATACGTCAAAATAATTCCACCGAAGACATCATCTATCGTGATCCCAACAAGGTCTTCAATGATGTGAATTTGGAGACAAAACATTCTACAGATTCGGGCATATTAAATTCAATTCTACGTATAGGCAGCCTAACCCAAAACCATACAGGCATGTGGGACTGTACGTTGCGCTCTCAGCAGGCCAATCTCTCACAGTCCATTGTAGTGCACGTTGTGGCCAAAGGCACACTTTATTGTGAAGCAACTGTGGTGCATAGCAACAAGGGTATTTACCACTGGCCACGAACAATGCGTGGCGAAACTGTGGTGCAAGATTGCGTGGAAGAGCCCACCGATGTATCTTCACATCGTCGTGCCTCGCATGAGTGCAGCAATGATGGCGTCTGGCGGAATCTCAATACAGAAAATTGTGTTTATGTAAGTGAAACAACGCGCATATTGGAACAATTTGCTAAGGTAAATCTCACGCTGACCAAGGGACAAAATGCTTTAGAAATTGCACGCCGCTTGCATAATTTTACGCACATACAAACGCAACTGAATAAAATTCGCGATCCCATGGATTTGGAGTTCATAGCACGGACTTTGCTAAAGTATTTGGAGCAATTGGATGCATATCAGAATGAAATAAGTTATCTTCTGCTGGATATTGTATCGCAGTTGCTAACTTTACCTGCCAAATTGTTTTATGCTGCACAGCTTAACCAATGGACAGGCTTAAAGCTGTTGCATGTTGTGGAATCCTCAGCAATGGGCATGGCCATGAGCAAAATAAGCACGGATGCAAATGAGGCAATACCTTTGAATACATTTATACGACACTCACAACGCAATATATTCGTAGAGTTCTTCAACATAAGCTTGGACACTTTTCTGAGCATGTCCTGTGTTTGGCTGGACTTAGACGCAAGTCAACGTGGCTTTCAATGTAATACCTCGAATGATACCATACCTATGTATGAGTACGGTGATATTGATGCGGCCATACAAATACCCTATAACGTGTTGAATGAACATTTGCGCGCCAATGCCAGCAGTCAGCGCAATTTGCGACTCATGGTCTCACTCTATCGCAATGCCAAAATGCTGCCCAATTTGCTGTTGAACAATAATAACAGCCAAACTCAGGTGCTCTCATCGGCCATTATAGGCGCCAAACTGTATACAAACGAAGGAACACCTTTGCATGCTGGCTTTGGTGGAGCAGAGTCCAGCTTGCAGACCTTTGATGTGGATGACATTTATCAGGAGCGCATTACTATCATCCTACGTGCGCATCCCTATCACAATGAGCTAAGTGCGCCCGTACCCGCCTGGTGGGACAGCGAACAGCAGACTTGGAATGCCAATGTTTGTCAGCAGCATTATCAGCATCGTACCTTGCTCATGTTCAGCTGTAATCGTATTGGTTATTTTGGACTGTTGCAGCGTGGTGCTTTCCTTAATGACTATCGCAGCGAATCGGCTGGCTCCAAGTTTCGCTATGCACCAGCAGCTATTTATGTAGGTGGCGCTTTGTTGTTTCTTTGCGCGTGGTTCAACATAGTCACATTTGTGGTCTTCAGCTATGCTATACGTATTAACCGTGTGCAGCGTCATGCATTGGTCAATACCTGGTTGGCCATATCCACGCTATGTTTGGTATTTGTGTTGGGCATTTACCAAACAGCAAATGCAACTCATTGCCGCTTCTTTGGACTATTGATGCACTACCTCAGCCTTTCTGTACTGCTCTGGGTGTGTGTTAGCTTGAGCACCATGTACAAACGTCTGACCAAAACCACTTCAAGCCATCATCGCAATAGCAATGAGCACGAACAGCAGCTTGCCAAGGATCAGGGCAAAAGTGAATACAGAAAACCTATACTAGGCATATATTTGGTAGGCTGGGGCATTGCCTTGCTCATATGTGGCATCAGTAGTGCTGTAAACATGGCCGAGTATGCAACCTACCATTTTTGCTTTCTACACACGTCGACCACACTAAATGCTGTATTGGTGCCTGCCGTTTTACTGCTTATATTTTGTGGCATACTCTCCTTATGCATTTACTATCATTTAAGCCAACAGGCTGTAAATGTGCTGCAACAGCAGGGAAATCATCGTCAGTATTCGGATAATAATACACAAGCAACAGAGCACATAGATTTGGATTGGTTGGATGCTAATGGTGTGACCACAGCGCGTAGCTACCAGGCCAAGGATCAGGCTAGCAGTGTACTGCACATGCAGCATGAGCAGTATAGCAATTTGAGTAATCCGCTGAGCAGCATTGTGGACGACTTTGAACGCTCCAATATGTCGCATTTGAGAGGACACTTTATATTTGTAATACTGTATGTAATTGCCTGGCTTTCCGCCGCCTTTTATGTAGCGAACAGCGGAGAGGCGGCGAGTCCACAAAACGCACATACCAATATTTATGTGTTTAGTTTCACTGGCAGCTGCACAGCCCTGGCTGCCTTTATGCTGCTCTTCTACAATCTCAGTCGCAATGATGCGCGCCAGGTTTGGTCGCATTATAACTGGTGCGGCGGTGGTCTTAGTATACAGGACAAAAAGATAGCCTACAATAATGCGCATAGCAGAGCCGGTAATGCTAAGATCTTTAGCACAACTTCGGTTTCGGGAGCAGGCGGCGGCGCGGCCATTATAAGTAACTCGATTGTGGCTTATAAGCCAAATGGCGGAAGCTGCTATGAGCCAAACAACTCAGCGGGCTCGCGCTCCAACAGTCAATGCTCCAACAAGCAGCGCAGTAACAGTGCAAGAAGCATGAGAAGTAATACGCGCAGCAATGGGCATGACTGCACTACACAGCAGCTGTTGAACGTGGCCGCGGCTTCAGCCTCAGCACATGCCATAACCATTATCAATAATAATCATGCGCAGCAAGCCACAGGGAGCGGTGGCACGCCAGTATCAGCATCAGCTAACCATAGTCTTAATGTAATGTTGCATGGACACGATGCTATACCCAGCGCGGAGATATTCTATAATCCGAATCAGATAAATGTTGCACGCAAGTTCTTCAAGAAGCAGAAACGTCTAGCAAAGCGCAATAACTTTGAGCTGCAAAGGCAAACCTTGCCTCAAAGTCAGCATAATCTGAGTGATGCCTCATCGGAACACATATACTCACGGCATCATAATGCCATGACGCTGCTGGCAGGAGGCAGCAAAGTGAACAATACAAATATACATTACAAGCCGCAGCAGCATTTTAATGAAACGGAGGCGGATTCCAGAAAAGGACATGAGCCCATGCAATATAAACGTTATATGCCAGGGCAAAACTCCAAGATACTGCAGGCTAACATATATACAAATATACCGGAAACATTGACGCCGCAGCACGAGGTGATAAAGCTGCGCACGCCCTCGGTGCTGGATGAGACGCTACATGAGCATGATGATGAAATGCTGACGCATGACGATGATGATGGCAGCTCCATGGATGAGCATGCGCCTTTGTATGCCAATACCATGCCGCTGAACAGTGAAACGAATCATATATTTCAAACAAAAGCGCTAACATCGACGCCTGTCAAAGGGCAAGCGGGTAAATTGGACAAGTTTGAGGAAGAGGCGGAAAAGGCGTGTCAAAGTGGTCTTTTGGAGGAAAGTGCAGTGGAGGCCATGAACAGTTTGGGCTTACCCGAGCCAGCTTTAAATGAGAGTGTTGATGGCGAAGCTTCGGATGATCACATATCGCCGCTACTACAGAAACATGAAATTTATGTGTCCAATTCGCTGCAGGTCACAAATAGCATACGCCTGGACGAAGACTTTCCTAGCGTACTCATACGCTTTACTCAGCAGCAGCAGTCCAAATCCCTAAATAATATAAGCGACATACTAGCAAATAGTAAGACAACACAAAACGCTGCCGTAAATTCTGTCAAAGAGCTAAATAATGCTAGCTCAGCGGAACTGAATAGCTTAAATGTTTCTCCAGAGCACATGTTGCTGCAAGAGCAACAGCGTCAGATGTATTCATGTTCCAGCAACAATCTACCACAGCTGCAAGCTGCTCATGCACAGCGCCACAGAGCCAGAAATCGGCCTACTGCCATGTACTTGCATTCGCCGCTCTCCTCGCTATCGCTGCTCAAGTGCAGCTCGCCGCCGGTTAAGGATGTTGATAATATAAGTGGTTTCAACTTGCCCAGCAGCTCGCGTATGCTGTCGGGCAGTCCCACAAACGAAAGCGATTTAAACTATCAAAATTCGGAGATAAGCATACGCAGTCATGGCTTATATGCACCACAGGCGGATAATGATTTAAATATAACGTTGACCGATGATTTTCGTTGCTATCAGTCATCCAATGCAAGTGATGCGGATGTGGATGTGCTTAATGAGTTTGATGATGATGGTTTTGCAGCATACAGCTCGGCAGTAAGCAATGGCGAGGCGGCAGGTGGAGCGCATCATTTATATGCGGTGCATGATACAGATATTGTCAATGGCTTGGAAAACGATGAGGCCATGAACACCTCCATAGATGAGCTATATGAGGCCATCAAGTATAGAAGTCCGTTGAAACAGAAACCACAACAACAACTACAGTACAGTGTGGATAACTCACCGAGTACCTCAGAACGAATGCGTAAGACTGAAACAACAGGAACAACAACAACATTAACTGCCACAAACCCAACAACAAAGTCCTTTGAAAACACTGGAAACGGTCTTGCGGAAGAAACCAGAAATGCACCACACGATAATCTCAATGAGACTGTTGAAGATGATAGCAGTCAGAGCAGTGTTATATCATATATCGATCCTAGAGCAAACAATGAAAACGAACATAATACAAACACTACTCATAACTATCCTAGTTAGCTATTAGGCAAGAGTCTGGAGCTGTGTTTACACTGCATTAATGTTTTCCTAAGTTTCTAAGTACATACTCGTCAAAAATTGGAAACATAATTCCAAATTTATATTGGTTACCAATTTGATGTAAACGCAGCTTAACTTTATACTACTATATGTATGTATTTATATAGGTTTTACACTATAAAAGCGCTATGCATGAATTTTATAGTTACATATTCTTATGGACTTAGTTAAGTGGAGCACTATATAGACGTAAACATCACTATTTATTATGACAAGTATTATTATTTAATAATTTTAACTCGCTAAATGTAAGTTTGTCTACAAAAAGTTTCTTCAAACGTTTTTAAAAAGTGTGTCTAATACTAGCATGTACCTTGTAATTAACTTGAACTATTCTCTACATTGTTTTTACATACATACACTATCGAATGTACATACATAAATATTTAATACATACATACATAAGCAAATTGCATAAGGTTGCCAAAAATTATTAAGAGGTACATGCACATATTGCATACATCTTAAATGCGACAACTTATTTAAAATGAAGCCTAAATAAATGAGCTAAATAAAATAATAATAATATACACCATGTATAGTTTTTATTTTTTGAAAACCAAAAAAAAAAGAGTCCAACTAAATATCTTTGGTTTCAGTCCAATCGGTAACAAAGATATTGCGTAATTTGTACATAAGAAAATTTCCTTTTATATCCGAACTAATGGCTCTGCGTTGCGTCTTGAGATTGCGCTTGTATATAAGCCATTCCTTTTTGGTGGCCGGATCACTGGGACCCCATTCAGAGTTCGGCCTAAAAGCCGCCTTTAAACACTGAAATAAATAATGAATTATTTAGTACATGTATATAGCACCCAGAAGTCTACTTACCACATAAAAACCGCGCTCACAGCCACGAGTTAGGCTCCAAATAGCCCAGAGTGGAAACTGTAGAAATCCAATAGCCAGCAGTGTCCAGCCAGCAACTGTAGCCATACATAGCTTAGTTTAGATAATCCATATAAGCAGAAAATTACTTACCATTAGCTGCCTCTGGATAGTTCTGTCCAGCATATTTCAGCGTTTCCAACTCAACCATAGAGTAAATAAATATAAGCAGCAAAAATATGGGTGTTACAATGGCCCAGCTTATGCGCCATAAGGTCGAGACAGGCGCCTTGGTCATAAACTCCACATCATCGCAAAAATTCTGTAAACCTGTTAAGGCCGAAAAACGTGACCGAATTTAGCGCATAAGTTATGAATTTTGTTGGAACATACCGTAAATCCAGGAAACTCCAATTATTTGACATACCGCCAGCCCAAAAATAACAAAGGTGCTACCATAGTAGTCGACTAGATTAAGGATCCACTGACCAGCCTTTTGAAATGTGCAAGGAATTTTTTAGTAATTAGTGGTTGGTGTAAATTAAGTCTTAGTGCCGTTTTCTCAACTTGTCTGTTAGCAGCTATCAGTGGTGCCCCAGAAATCTAGAAAAACTCTTTGAGAGAAGCTTTACAACAGCTATTAGCTTACTGCGCTAACGACTTAAGTCGGAAGCATGCACACAGATTGAAGTTCGGAGTTTTCTAAAGAACCCGAAGACTTGAAAAAAGAAAAAACATTAAAAATTTTCGGGATAAAGGAGGGGTCCGGCGATTGTCACCATCGGGCACGTACTTTTCTCTCGACGGCCTTGACCCTTCATCATGCGCTTTGCAAAACCACTTGGGCTAACACTCTACAACAGATCATCAGACGCGATTATTGTTTGTTATCGTTTTCTGGCACTCCACTGTAGCTGCTGCTTTTAGTTTTACATAGACTTTCCAATTAAATATACAGGCTAGTTGAGAAAACGCGCCTTAGTGGCGGTGCTCGACGGCATTGCTTGCAGCTTAAACAATTACAGATACTCAATAATCTACGCAAGAAACTAAGCATGCGCTGCATAATTAAAGTACATAGGAAGTAGATTAGTGTAGTACCGGGGTCACGTAAACAATGCCGCTGAGAAATCCACAAATGGCAATGCCCAAGGCAACCGAAGATGCCTTCATCCATTTGTACTGATCGCAGAGTATGGCGACCAAAGTATTTGCTTGGGCGACAAGTGTTCCGATGCCCAATACAAACAGCATAAAGAAAAACAGTATGGCAAAAAGCTAACAATTAAATAGTTAATGTTAAAACAAATACGTTTAAAAGAAAGATAATCATTTGAAATACCTGCGGAACTGCATTAAATTTGGCAATTGCATCGGGATATGAAATAAAAGCCAAACCAGTGCCACTACGCACTACCTCATCAATATTAGACACATTTAGATTATAGGCTAAATTGCCTAACATGCCGAAAATTGTTATGCCAGCTATTAAGCTGGTCACCGTATCCAAACTGGTCACAATTAAGGTATCCCTATTATACAAGATAACAAAATAAAAGATATAAATGTATAAGTTGATCGTATTTTAGCATCAACCGACCTGCGCACATTGTGATCAAATTTATTGTATGACGAAAACATCACCAGAGGACCTAGGCCCACGGCCAATGAGAAGAAACATTGCACAACAGCCGCTTTCCATACCTATAAAATAAGCTCTGATATTTCACAAAAAAAAAAAAAAAACCAGCACCGCATTAACTTACAGAGAAATTCAGCAGCTCACTCCAGTTGGGCTTTAAGAAGAATATAATACCATCTATGGCGCCTTCCAAGGTAACTGCTCTAATGAGTAAGGTAACTAGTATGGCATATGGAAAGAGCGCCAAAAAGTATGCAGCTTTTCCTGTGGTTCTTATGCCGCGCACAATAATCATATATGTTATGGACCACGCAACGAGTAAAGCTAAGGTGAGATGCCAGCTAGGCATTCCAATGCCATTAGATAGATCATCAATCTCTCGGATGACTTCTTTTCTGAAAAAGCACGGATTAAGGTGAGTTTTGAGTTTGAAGCTCGAATTTATTTTGATACAGGTTTATATACTATTATGTTCACTTCGCAAGCTAACCCCTTTTCATCCTTTTGTATCTATTTCAAGACATCCCGACTAAAGTATCCCCATCCTTAATATGCCTGTCCAGCGCTGAAATACCCTATACCAATGCAGTGCAGCATCCAAAAAGGCCATTTGAACTTAAAAGGTTTGAAATGCAATAGGCGAATAACAATTCCATAAATAAAGGTAATGTGATGGTAGCCCTGAAATGTTGATAAGCATGCCAACTCTGATCAACAAACAGCTGGTTGTTTATGCAAAAAAAAAAAACATGAAACTTAACCTCAACTTTAAAATAGAGAAACATGATTTTTGAATGTTTGAAAATATGGAATATGGAAAAAAAGACGATGGTATTTAAAACGAAAATGTATTTATTGCGAATTGTCTTTGTGTTGTCCTAAGTCATAGAAATATTGGCAAAAACACGTGATTTCTGTGTAGAAAAACCTAACTTTCGCCCAATTGCGCCTAATTTGTATAAATGCCAAAATATTCTTTGAAGTGTGTACTTTAACATGGCATTAACATTATTTGTTCAAAGCCCATTAAGTTTCAGTAAAGTAACCCTTGTTAACCTGTCGCTTAAAAACAAAAGCAGTTCAGAAGCCTTTTTAAGCTAGATTGTGAAGCAAATTACTTTTTCTTTTTTTTTTTAATTAATAATTATTATAATATAAATCAATATCATTAAACTCAATTATATTTACATATGTTGTGCAATGCCAAATTAGAAGACCTAAACTAAATTACGCATACGTAATGTAGCCTTATGTGGACGGTAAAAGATGGCTTGGCCAGATCGATAAAAAACACCTCTTAAAGCATTGTCGGTTTCAACCGGGTAGTCAATGAATCGTTAGTGCAATGCACGTCCCCAGTACCTTAGTGTGTGCATTCCGCCCGACTGAAGATCGATCGGTCTCTAAAATCTCAACATTTTAAAGAAAGCAGCATCATAGGAAAGTTATTATACGATTTACCCGCTGTTCCATTATGTGTGCATATATCCATATCTGTCTAACAATTCAGCTGCTCATAAAAAAAAAAAAATTTTATCACACCCAACAGACGCTAGACATTGCTCTTATCGTTGCTGATTTTTTATTATTACCTGCATACATTGTGCAAGGCATATAACCAAATTAGTCTGCTGCTAGATGCTAGTCTAAAAAGTTTCTTAACCTATTAGTCCACAATAAACTGAAGCAATAAAAGATCTCAAGAGTTGCAAAAAAACATTGCTTAGCAACATGCGCATAAATTAATATATCACAAAAAACTTACAGAAAGTAAAGCTCGGAACTGCTTTGCAATCTAATATCATCCAACTGTCTAGTTTGATTTATTTTTGGCAAAGAGTCCACACAATTGCTACCCCATTCCGGGCGACAATAAGACCATGGCAATACGCTTTGAAACGAAGCCACCAAATAGTAGAGCGTAAGGGCCAGCAGTGAGGAGTAGTAGGTAAGAACCGCAATGCCGGCATAGGCCTGACCAATGCCAACACCTGTAGATATAATATACATGTACATTAAAATAAATATACTTAAGATAGACTTGTTTACCAACAAACGAGGGACAGACAGACCAAATCTTAACTGAGCTTTTGCTTGTAAATTGACCCATGAGCACTTCCAAATAGTACATTGGTTTACCTAGAAAAGAAGGTGACATAAAAATGTTGTTAATATTAATGTAGTTGATATTGGGTTTATATTATATTGCTTCCATAGAGATATTTTACAGCATCTCGAGAAAATAAAAGTTTTAGATATCGTAAATAATTTTTGCGTTGGAAAGTTTTAGCGGCTTACTTTATAGGTTCATAGATATGTTTAATATTAGATTCTAACTTTGAATAATTGGTGTTCTGTGTATTTTTTTTATGGAAACAAACCCAAATACCAGTCGCACCAAGCTCATTTTTTAAAAAACATATTCGGCTTCTTCTCACTTCTACCGCATGGGATTTTCTTAAATTTTCCTCTTTTACCAATTTAATTATTTTCAAAAAAGGGGCGTATGTTTGTTTTTTAAAGGTTTGTATATGTTATTTCTAAAACATGCTAAGCGGCTTTTTCATTTAAAAACACAAAACTTATCTAAAAAAAATTTTTGAAGGTATGTTTGAAATAGCTTTTAATCCATTTTGTCAAATTTTTGGAATTATTATCAAGTGATTTTATAAATCTATCACAAAAACTTTTAGATAACTTTTGGTGTTTCAAGATAGTTTCTGCTGGATTCAGGACAAGAAAACAATATTGATTACTCTTATAGATGTGCATTGATAAAAAATTAAGCATGTCTGGCACATCAATTAAATCAATTAAATCTGTTCAATTCAAAACCATTAAATAGTGACATACCAATTAAAAAGAGCACGACAATGTAGGGAATTATGAAAGCACCGCCGCCATTTTCATATGCCGTAAATGGAAAACGCCAAATATTGCCCAGTCCTACAGAGACCGATATGCAGGACATGAGAAACTCAAGACCATTTGACCAATTCTCGCGCTCTTTAGTTTGCGCTTCCGGCTCCGATGTGGCTGTTAGTTGAGTAGACATTGTTGTAGGCGTGGTTGTGCCATTTTCACGAAAATCAGTGATGTTCACAATTGTTGTTGGCGATTTTGTTCCCATTTTGTTTTTTTTTTGCTTTTTGCTATGACAGCTTATGTAAAATATTTGGCGAATATACCGAAAGAGATCCTACAATTGAAGTGATCGTTAGACACTTTTAGTGCCCTTCAACAAAATACACACCACGAACACACACACAAAAACACACGCTCCGACTTTCGAAAGCTAACTAACGTTGTCAAAGAGCAAACATTTTTAATAGCCCATTCATAACGCTTTCCCGACAACGACTGAGTCGCTGCAAAATACTTAGAAAGACCATTTGCCAAAAGACAAAAGACTACCATCTATAAACAATTGAAGAGCTTTTCTGCATACGCCAATTTATTCAATTTCAATGTTGGCGCTGTTAAACGTTGCTATATAGTCGACACATTGGTGTATGTGCATATATAGTACATATGCAATTACATGCTCTTAAAAGAATATGCGATTTACTATATCGTATATAAGACTCAGTTCCTATCTCTGCTGCTGTCGTCATTGGCAGTATTCTTGCTTTTACCATTAAGTTCTCGCTGCGTGCTCACTATGATGGATGTCAAATGTGATTTTAGATGTTCATATGTATTATATATTATGTGGGTTCACTCGATTGCATGGTGGCCACAAACTGGGCCCGCTAACGACGTTAAAGTGCACATCTGTGTTTATCTATCAGTCAGCAGATAAGCGTCCAAGTCACTAAGCTTTTTGTTAACTCTTTTCACGTTTACGATATAAACTTGAAAATATTCTTATACTATTACATAGTTGTAAACATTTATTTGGGTATAATGAACACATTTAACAGCTACTTGTAAAGTAGTTATACGTAAATATAGTATAAATATGGAATTCGTTAGTTAGCTTATGAGAAACATAAAAATCATTAAAATTGATTTGCCCCTAAAGCTGCACCCTTTAAAAAGAGTTAATAAGAGTGCTCACTAATGGAAGTTCAAAACCAGCATTATTAAATAATTAGTAATACATATGTGTATATTAAATATGTATGCTTGAGTGTATATAAATATGTTAACATTATAAATTATGTTTGAACAGTAACTTTTTAAAATAAATTAAGCTACATAATTTTACGATATTGCTGATGCGCGCATTTGCTTGTGCGTGTTTAGTGACAGTATAACATTTTATCCACTGCTTTTAATTTACAATAAAAGATGATATTAGATGCTACGTATGGATTTCCATCGGCGTAATAAAAGACACGACGATGTCAATCCACTGGAATATTGGCTAAATTCGCTAATATTAATATTACGCGTTGGAATGTCGATTTTTTCTTTTAAAGTCTGCAAAAAAGAAAAACAAATTTGAACTATTGGCAAAACTTTATGCATATAGTAAGTATATACTAACCTTGTAAGCTTCTGGAATTTCTTGTGGCGATCTATGCACAATTGTGCCGTTTATGTACAACATATTTGCTGCGCTTTCCTCTGGCAATGTCAGCTTTTGGTACGTAAAGCTAGCTTCTCGTTCCATGCGCTTAACAATGTCTTGGCAAACAGCACTGGTGCTTACACAGAGCACATCGGGTCCAGCCATGGTAACATAATATTTCAAACGTTTGTTACCGTTTACCTTGAGTTGAAAACGCCAAATAGTCTCATAGAAATTAATTTATACAATTAATGTACATATGTATGTATATTGCCTACCCGAATGGGTGTAACAGGATATTCAGGATATGCCATGGCTACAGCTCGTGCGCCTTCCTCGTTTGTGTATGAAGATATGCCAATGAAAAACTCACGACCTAAAAAAACATAGTTGCAAAATTTATTTAAATTACGCATATAGCTTCAGTTTTTTGATAAAAGTTCTAAGGCTTACCCGTAAACAGCACATCACCACCATCTAATTGCGCATGAGGATCATCAATTTCAATGACAGGTATATCCAGTTCCTTTTTTAATATTATTGCCATGCTTTCCGCCTCACGACGACGTTTTGTATTTTCAGATTTACCTATCAGCGCGACACCATTGCAAACAATTGCACAATTCTCGACAAAGACACCCTCTGGAAGAGCATCATCCGGCGGAAGTTCAATGACATCGAGGCCAATTTCTCGTAATAATGTGCAATACTGCTCGTGCTGCTGTTTAGCTAGCTGAATATCAAACGAGCCATTTTCTAGCAAAGCATTCGATATTCTAAATACGAATAAATGAAGAAGGAATTATAAATTTATATACATATGTGTTCATTTACATATGTTGAATTCTTATTGGGTAAGCTTGTTCACTAGAGCCTGCTGTAGGTCTCGGTCAAGCACAGCGCCAAAATTCTTCACACTGCCCCACCCAACTACCTATGTATACTATATGTGTACGAGTAGCATCAGAACTTATGAATGGTATGCTAGCAGCAACATGACCTAATTTACGTGATTTGGGTGTACTCAAACCTTGCGTATTTTATGGCAAGTTAAGCTAACTTACCTGGCAACGATCGCGTGTGTATATTTGGGTGACATTTTTTTAGATTGGTTGCCGCTGCTATATGTGCCGGTTTGCTACTGGTAGCCACCAGGAGCCACAGCAGTTCCAAATTGGATAAGTTTTTCACGAATCAAAATAATACAACTGATGCTTCCTCTTTGACCAATAAGTTTTGACAGTTACAGCAGTTTTCAAGCAAACGCAATAAGTAAGTTGGCAGCGCTTAATAAGTAGGCAGCAGTGAATGGCAATTCTTCTTCTTGCGCAGCTTTTTTAAAACGGCGCTTCATTCAAAAAAGGCTTTGTATGCAATTAAATCTCCGGACGTTTACTTGTTTTTTAAAATATTTTTATGTTACAATAATTCATTATTTATTATAGTATTAGTGGACACATTATAGTTTAGTTGCCTTCTTAAGGTTTAGCATTAATTTTAATTTATGCCTGCAATTTTGAGAATTCTACTGATTTCTATCATTTTGTACACTTATATGTACATATGCATTGTATTTTGCTTTGACTTTAGGAGTTGTACTTTAAAATATACATAATATACACATACTAACAGTTTAAAATTCTATACGTAATGGAGTTTTAATTTTACTAACGCATTGCACAAACGATCAAAGATTTACCACGTTTTTTAAATCAGGTGGTAGTAGGCCTTTCATACACTCTATTTGAGCCCTTATCTGTTCCTGTGTACTAGTATTAGCGCTCCATGATATGCCCGCAATATGCGTTTTATCACTATAGAGATTCAATTTTTGTTTTAGTTTGAGTATCATATCAATTATTTCAACCTCTTGTTTATCATGCGCCCAGTGTTCCAAGTTAGCCTCTGAAAGAGCCTTAAACTGCAAATCCTGCAGCGTCAGCTGTAGCTCACGATGCCGTGACTCGTACCATCCGCGAAAGTTTGGCGATTTAAAAAATTTACGATATAAACCCTTCCAATCGCCTTTCAGAGTTGAAGTCAACTGTGGTCCAGATAACTCGAGCGTTGCTAGAAAATCATCCAACTTAAAAGAGCTGGCATTTGGTGCTGACTTAAATGGACTAATGTCCTTTTGCAATGGCATAAGAGAAGCCATATAACGCTCTAGTGGTATCATAAAGCTCTGCGTCAATTCCAATAGATGACGTCGTATTAGCGCAGTTTGCACATGCTCTGGTCGTTTCGTTTTCATGCCTAGCAACACTTTCTTTATCAAAGATTTGTCCTTTTTTAAAAAGGGTTTGTATTTAGTGTGCAAGCCCGTGGTAGAGTTATCCGTGATTGTTGAGCTACCGTTAAGAATACTTGGATTAGCTGAGCCAGAACTCATTTTTAAAGATCTGCTGCCATCTCCGGTACAAGAGCTTGAAAATGATGTTGCCGAAGTTGAATTGCGTGTGTTTTTCTGAAACATTTGTTGCTGTTGCATGGTTTTCTGCAATGACATAAGCAAATTGTATTAAATTGAATTTGACTCAAATTGTACTTAAGACGATTACCTGGTTATCAATCAAACGGAGCATGTGAGGCCAATCCTTCAACAATTTCACAAAGAAAGGATTGGTTACACCGAGTATTACAGCAGGTATGGTTTTATTGGAGCATTCTTGAGTAAATTCTTTAAATTCGCTATCGTGTATAGTAAAATAAGGTCGGGCCTCTGCGCAATATTCCAAAGGCGATATGAGAGCCACAAGTGTCTGCACCATATGAGAACAATCGGCTGGAGAAGTTCCAACAACAACAATGGGCTCGGCAGTGATCACTAGCTCCCACAAGGTGTACAGACTCTCCACTACGAAACCGAGACTGCGAAAAAGCTCTATCTCAGTAGCTGATATGATTTTTGTTGGAGTATCTGCTTGTAGAACAGCTGGAGTTGCAGTGGCAGATGCGTAAGCTACATCTGCCGCACCAGTCCCTGGTGCGTTTGGCTTTCCACTGCTCGATTTGGGTATAGATATCTGATAATTGCACTCCAGCAGCGGTAGGTTAAGCGGTAGTCCTACTCGCAGCGTAGGCCAAAGGCAGTTTATCTGCTTGCAAGCGTTTTTAAGCACATCAGTGCCTTCATCAAAGAATTTTGGCGCCAATTGGGCAAGTATATCGTAGTAAAGATTAAAAAACGGAAGACGGGTGATTATGATGAAGCTTTTTTGAAAATATCCGCGCGGCAAGCTAGGATCACGCTTTTGGCGAAAGTAGACAAATCCCCAATAGTGCGAGTTGTCGTAGCGCATCGAAGGTGCGCAGTCTCCGTTATACAGATGCATAGAGGTAGGCATATTGTGCTTTACATTAGACAATGCTCTTAGTCTCATATGGAATTTGGTGTCACCCATGCAACCAGAATTGGAATCTGGAAATGCCATATAACAGATATTGCTTACTTCCTGCTCGGAGGGCATAAACTCTGGCGGATAAACATATTCCAGCGCTTGACCAAGATTGAGGTCGAATGTGACAACACATAAGCAGTGCATCCATTGAGAGAAATTAATCCATTCTTTAGATTCGTTGGATTCCTCTGTTATCAGTTTGGCGTCTGCAGCATCATTAGTAGTTTCCACAGCTGCAAGCGAAATATTTTGCTCGCTTGTCGTCGTTTTTTTATTGGTATTCATTATTTTATAATAAACACAGAGCTGTGTTTATTTTCCTGAATATCATGGAAAATGTTTAATTATACTTTCACTGCAATGTTATTTATTTGTTGGCTAAACAAGAGCGTTACCACTTAACTAACACTTGGCCATGAGCTGCCACACCGCTAAAATGGGCTGCTTATATTTAAAAAGTTTACTTTTAATTAGTCTGGCATGTTTTTTTTTATTGGGCGCGCTCTTAAAAATTAAAATTTTTTGAAGATTAACCAACTCTTTTTTTTATGTTTTAATGTAATTTCAGTATTTTTTATTATTTCTACTGCAATAAAAGTTTGTGTGTAAAATCTGAAAGCTTTATTGCGTAAATAATTAACAGCTTGGCAGCACATAAACTGCGCGCGTCTATTTTGAAGCATTGTCAAGTAGACAAACTGTTTAACTATAAGAATGCAATGCTATTAATAAATAAAATATAATTAAATATATGTACGTAGAATTACTGAGATAGTTTTTTTTAACTTTAATCAATAGGCAAAAAGAACAACGAAACAGTCTGGTAGCATTGATACATAAATGTGAACAGCTTGGCAGCACTATTAAATCGCTCGTCAATATTTAGCGCTTCACCAAGCAGATGCCAAATATTCATCTGGTGAAATTCGTAACGCGCGAACGTCTCCCTAATTTTCTGTTGGCATTCACGCCACACATACTGGTCAAGAGCGGTAGTGAAATTTGTTAATAGCATTATATACATTAACAACAACAGCAAATAAATAAACAACTCAAGTAAGAGAGAGCAAAACAAGTTTTGGTAATTAGCATAACATAAATTGATCACTTGATTGCCTTTTGCCAACAACCAAATTTGTCATTGAAGACAGACATTCAGCGTCACTGTCGCATTGTACTATATTTGCTGCTTCCTTTTTAGCCACGAAAAATATTGAAAATCGTTAAATGATGGCTTCCAAATGCGCATTTATCGCCCTAGCCGTGTTTACACTGGTGCTGACGCATGGTGGCATTGGTAATGTGGAGGCGCGTCGTAACCAGGGCAACAACCAGCGCAAAACATCATCACCATCGTCCAGTAATTCTGGACATGTGACTCAACCCCCCTATAATACCAACAATGGCAATTCCCATGCCGATGTGGCTAAGCTCAGCTATCCCAATTATAATTCGCAACCTAATCGCCCGGCTACTGGTGGAAATACAAACACCAATTCAAATAATGCGCCCGTTGGCTGGAATGTGCCTCAAGGTCCGCCTCCAGCCTACTCTGCATCGAATACTGCAGGCGGTGCACACACCAACATGCATGAACCGCCACCATCCTATCACGCGCCCAACTATGGTGCTGCGCCCCCCAGTTATGGCGCTGCTTCAGGCAATGCACATCCGCCCATTACAGCTACACAAAATCATAACCAGTATTCCAGCGTGCCAGCCGGTGCCAGCTATTATCCAGCAGGCAGTCATGTGCCAAGTGGTGGCTATCCTTCTGGTGGCTATCCTTCTGGTGGCTATCCTTCTGGCGGCTATCCAGCAGGCGGCATGCCTGCTGGTAATTATCATCCTGGTGGTGCTGCTGCTGGTCCACCGCCAGGCGCCACCTATTATCAAGCAGGCTCTGCTCTGCCACCAGGCGCCACATACTATCCGCAGCAGCCACAGCAGTCCAGCTCTGGCCTGGGCTTTGGTGAGTATTTATTAATGCAAATAAGCCATCACTTTGAACTAAATCAATTGGTTTAATTTAACAGGCACCGGTTTACTGGCTGGCGGCTTAGGCGGCGCCGTGTTGGGTCATGTTTTGACGCCCTCTGGTAGCAGCTCTTCCCAGCCTGCTGCCGCTGCACCTGCCGCTGCTGCTGGCAATGATCGCGTCATTATCATAAATAATGGCGTGCCAATAAATGCTAGTGATGCTGCACCAGTTGTCAACCCGGTTACAGGCGTTGTTGCTGCACCAGCGGCAGCTGCAATCCCAGCTAATATCACCCAAACAGATGCGCCAGCTCAACTGGCTCCCATAATGCCTGCTACTAATGGCACTGATGCTGCTGTTGCACCTCCACCACCACCACCAGCAGGTGGAATTATTTGCGTGCCAACTAAGGTAAACGAAACGGATCCCGCTGACAACACTAAAATGATTGAGGTCGAAAAGGTTGCCTGCTATCCAGCACCGCCACCACCGGCACCAGCAGAGCCAGTAGCAGGCGCAGACGTACCAGCTCCATTAGCGCCTATAACAGCTGCGCAACCGGGCTCACAGCAAATGCAGCAACCGGCCATGCTGGCACCGGACCAGGCCGCTGTGCGCTCTGGTACAAGCGGAGCCAAAGGCATGCCACGTTTTGGCCTTGATGGCTTCGTTTTGCTTGTCGCTACTTTAATCAGTGGCGGACTTCTAATGCGCATTAGCAATTAAGCTCGGCAGTAAACGTTCCAGTTTTTCTGCACATTTTACAAAGCTTTGCTACCCCCCATACACACGAAACACTTGAACACACTTAAACACTAGACACTCCAACCCGAGCGCAGCTATATTCGAAAGTATTCATCATTGTTATTTAGTAGTTCCCCCTTTATATAGTATGAATGTAATTTGTAATTTACCCCTGATATTTCCGATGGCCTTCACTTGTGATTTTGATGCAAATGCAGCAGCCAGCCAACAACGAAACTGTGAATCTCGTACAATGTTATGATATATGATAAACGATATGAAAAGACATTTGAAATTTGAATAGACTAAACGCCAAGGACCATAAATGGAAATTATATATATAAAGCTTAAAAAATATCTCAGTGTATACATATGTATGTTATTATATATTAGTACAAGCATATATCTAATTGTGATTGTTAATTATCTGTTGTTAAAAAGAAAATAGTATTTTACATATATGTATATGTATTTGAAATGATGCACTTTCTCCGCTATTTGTTTATTTACATTATTTTTGTTACTAATTGATTAAAACGCTTTACATCACACAGCACTCAAAAAACAAAATCCAGTTGGTTTTATTTCAAGTGTCATTACAGCAGATGCCGCCAGTTGATTGCCAGTAATTGTTCTTCAAAACTATGATGTGACGATGAATCATCAGCCACATGACAAACTTAAACTAAGCATCTGCCTCCATTCCACTGAGGCTTATACAAAAGCCAGCTTTTTTTTATCATGAATATTGATTGCTGTGGGCGGTAAAAAAAAAACGTGTTTAAATATTGAAAAATAAAAGGAAAGTCCCAATGGGCGTCGCATGTTTGCATGCCCTTGCCCTTATACAAACAATTGTTTTTATAGAAGCGTATTTTAACGAGTTAATTTATTTGGCAATTATACCTAAAACTTAGTAAAGCAATCAAAGTACAAATGTCAGGTATAACCTTGTGTTTCAGACAGTAGCTATGTACATTTCGTTAAGAGTCCATAGATATTAATATTTCTTAAAAAATTTATCACTAATAACGATAATTGTTAAAAAAATATTTGCCATTAATTAGACGTGGGTATTGTTACCCTATTTAAAAACCTGTTTTTTTTTGCTTACCAGATCTTTTCCATACCTAAATGAAGAAATTTCTGTTTGCTTAAAACTTCTTCCTTGATATGAAGCGAGGAACAACAACAACGCCACACCAAAAATAGTCACATACACATCGATACCACTACTCATCCCTTGAGGGCCTACAAGTTTTTAGGTTGGCAGCAAAGAAGGACTACAGCAGGAAGAAACTTGTATGGATCCGCTCTGTAGCCCAGTACGTTGTTTTTATCTCAATCTGATACAATGTCTTACCCCGTTGAAATAACACTTAGAACAACGACCATTGGCCAGAATAATCTAAAACCGAGTGCTGACGGGCATGGACGGCTGGCGTGGTATCACTAGAGTAAACTTACCGAGGCAGATGTCTTGATTGCTGAGTTCATTAAGATTGACGGCAATGCTAGGACCCGTGAGCCAATGCATGGCTAATGATCTTTAGACTGGTGATCCTGTATCGGTCTCTTTTCTATGGCAAACCCATAGATAGCACAATTTTAAAGGACGCTGTGTTAGACTTTTTTTTCGAATTTATAATCATTGTCAACACATTTTACTCTGACCACTCTAATACAGTAGCATCTTTCATTCTACACATAATGCAAAATTCTAAAGTACCTTAACCCTACTGTTCTCTGAATGGCAATTAATTTTTATTGTTCAGAACTAGTGCTTGGGTTCTAACAAAAAAGAGGGAGACATACACAAAGAAAGAGAAAGACAATAACACCAACCCATACCCAAAGTAGAATGCAAGACTAACACATTTGTTGATCCCGAGAAACTTACTGGACAGCTGTGTTCAAAGTGGACACGCTTATTGATTCTGTGATGGAGACGCCCGCCATTGACCAGCTAGCATTATATGTTCATCTGCTATCATCAACGGCAATCAGTAGGAGTACTCTATCGGCCAGCGCGCAGCCCATCATGAGAAGATGTGACTTAAAATTTAGCTCAAGTTTATCATAGTTAAAACTATCCACAGGTGCAAGATCATCCTCGCTACCAGTTAACTAACAAGTGCTCTATGTCCAAGCAATCATTTAAAATAGCTTCTGTTGGATATGTATCTAATTCCAACCAGTTCCTAACGATATTCACTTTTGTCAGCCAAAGCTTCGAGTGATGAATGGCTTGGATCAACTCTCCCATAAAATAAGATAATAAAATCCTTTTTTTTCAATTCAAATTTATTAAATTTAATTTGAAAATAAAATTTACATATGTTTTTGAATCAATCAAACATTATAAAACTGCTTTTTTTCATTACCCAAATGAATTTGGGATCCGTTTTAACCTGTTGTATTGGGCTTACTCTGCATCATCATCTTCATCATCGTTGGAGCTGATTCTGAAGTAACGCAGCTCATAGGAGTCTTTCTCGTTAGCAACAACACGAATCCAATCCCTAAGACTGTTCTTCTTCAAATACTTCTTGGTCAAGTACTTCAAGTAAGCCTTTGAGAAGTGCACATCAGAGGTCACATGCAGCTTCATCTTGGAGCGCTCAAAGGTGACATTGTTGCCCAAGTTTTGTACTTTGTTGTTGACCTTGAGGCGACCCTTAATGTATTTTTCCTGAAGTAACGAAGAATAAAAACTCAAATTAAGTTTGTCATGTACAAAACAATGATAATGGCGTATGCATTTACTATGAATATATATAGTGCTGTCTCTTTAAATGTTAAGGCCAAGAATTATTAAGCAGACTCGAGGCCCAAATAGAAAAGAGTGACCAATTTTTTGATATACCACTGAGTACACTGCCATCAGAGCGACGCATAGAGCTTCACTCTCTGACGGCAAATCGGCGTGGCCATAAGATATCAGTAGTAAGTTTTCTAATTAAAGCAATTTAGAGTTAAGTTACCTGTTAAAAATGCTGCGTCCAATGGCGAAAATTGATATGTGCCGCCCTGCTCTGTTTTTTTAAAACATACTTTGAGTGGTTTGCCCACAAAAGTTGAAATATTTGTTGGAAATCTTCTTTTGCTAGCTTTGCAATGTGGGAAAACCTGCAGCGATCAAGAACATGTTGAAACGCTATATGCAGGGCGCACTATGAATTTTGGCCTGATGCGACACGGATGTGACGCACTCAACCCAGGGCCCACCACGTGGCGGTACACATAGCACGGCTTGACGCTGTTCACAGACGGTTGCACCACTGGCCAGACCCGGTACTGGCGATCAGTGGCTACCCCGTTGTGCAGTGTCCAGAGCCCCTTTTGAAAACAAGCTGTTTAGGATTGACAGCAGATCTACGTGTGGCTAGAGAGCCACAGAAGGTAACGCAAAAACTAAATTCTACATAAACGTATTGTGCAAAGCTTATTTAAGGTTTTGCGGCAAATGCAAACAAAGATGCCATTGAAGTTGCGTAATAGTATTGTATGCATAGGTTGCTTCATCAGCTTGATAGTACTTACAAAATCGGCTACATCCATAATGTTGTCCTCGGCAATGTTGGTGCAATCGATGGTGAAACGCAGTGAGACCTTCTTCTTTTTCTGGCCCTTGCCACGCAGCACATTCTTCTTGATAACCTTGGTTGGAGCAGTTGTAGCTGCTTTGGCCTTAGGTTTGGGTGCAGCTGGCTTGGCAGCCGGCTTAGCAGCAGCTGCTGGAGCAGCAGCAGCAGCGGCAGCTGGAGCAGCAGCCTTAGCTGCGGCTGGTGCAGCCTTCTTGGCAGCTGGAGCAGCAGCAGCGGTGGTAGCTGGCTTCTTGGTCGCAGCTGGAGCAGCAGCAGCCTTAGCTGGAGCGGCTGCGGTGGTCTTTGCGTCCTTCTTGGTTGCAGCTGCAGCGGGTGCCTTCTTGGCAGCATCCTTAGCAGCAGGCTTGGCGGCAGCGGGCTTTGCAGCAGCTGCGGGCTTAGCGGCAGCCTTAACTTCCTTAGCGGCTTCTGGAGCCTTCTTTACATTTTTGGCAGCCGCTGCTGCAGGCTTGGCAGCCTCAGCTTTTGGTTTCTCAACCTTGCCTTTGGCAGCAGCTGGTGCAGCCTTCTTTTCTGCTGGCTTGGCAGCAGCCTTAGTATCACCCTTGTTGGTCTTGGCCTGTTCGCAAAAAAAAAATATACTTGTAATTAGTCTAAAAAACAAATATTTCACTGCACACAAAAAAAAAGTTTAATCACAAATTTATTACTACATTCATGGTGTTTATGCACATATGCCAAGCATTTCTTTAAGAAAGCAACTTAAAGTTGCATATTTTGTATGTTTTTAGCATAAATAACTTGAGATTACACATTATTTTTTAGATTTTTATACGCGACTTACAGTAGGAGCCATCTTAATAGTCGGAAACCACGGAGGAAAAGAACCAAAAGAGAGCTGTCAAAATATATCAACACTTAAGCACGCCGGTAATATTGCTTTTGCGCCGATTATTTAAAAGACGGCTGGGTACACTGTCGATACGCCGTTACTTGACATGAAAAAGCATTTTTATTTTGCCTAAAATGCACTTTTACGCAAAGATTTAAATTTTATGTGTACAAAAAAATATATATACATAAAATAATATATATTACAACATATTATTTGCACAACTGCAAACCTAAAATTTGTACAAATTGTCAATTTATACTTTAGCAGTGCTGGAAAACGTGCAATGTTAAAAAATTATTATTTAATAAGTTTGCGGTTAACTTTAGGCTTTTATAATTCAAGCGTATTTTATTATAGTAAGTTAGTTAGTAATTTTGTGCTACATAAAAGCGCATTGCTTAAAACCGCAGCCAGCTTTTCAACACTAGGCAGCACAGCGCCGTTAAATTTATTTACGGCTTTGTAGCGCACATACAAATGCTGCAGTAGAAAAAAAATCATTTAGTTCGCATTTAGTTCGGCTAGAGACAACGTTCAAAAACAAAAAAGAAAAATATCCGAGATTAATAACTTTTACATATACATAAAGCAAAAGTAGCCAATTTTTTTTGTTGTTCAGTAAAGAAAAATATTTGTAAAACTGCTATTTTTTACAAATTTGCTAACAATCATGAAGTTCCAATACAAAGAGGAGCATGCATTCGAGAAACGTCGCGCTGAGGGCGACAAAATTCGTCGTAAATATCCCGATCGTGTGCCCGTAAGTAAATATGTACAATACATACATATATTTCCAGTACCATATTTTGAGTGTGTGTGTGGTTTGGTTGTTTTTTATTTTCTCCCCCCTTTCTATGTATGTGTGTGTTTTGCGTCGTTAATTTTTGTTGTGTGTTGTTGCTGCAGAAAATCAATAATGCGCATTTTAGCCGAGAATATAAATTATAAACATATTTTCCAGCTTTTATTTAAGCATTTTTCAATGCAGTTGCAAATTTTTGTAGTTACAGATGTTTGCACTAAAAGTGCACTTGCCAAATGTACAAGTGAAAATCAAACAAATTGACCCTCACTCATACATATGTATGTATGTACATAAGCAGCAAAACTGCTTTGTTCTGTTATATGTGCTTGTGTGTGTACATATATACATTGTACATTATATATATGTTACTCAGCTGTTGTGTTGTTGGTCTCGACTCCTTTCCCCACATTATACTTTGCTACAGTTAAAGCTAGTTGTTTTTCGTTTTGCGTTTAATTTCATTTTGTTTGCAAATCGCAAAACTGCTTTGCGTTTTGTTTTTGTTTTTTTTTTTTTCCTATTGCGCATAATATTTGTTGACTGTGTATGTGTGTGTGTACGATTTACTTTTTGTTTTTGCAGCTTGTATAAAATTAGTCATAGGCTTTTTGGCTTGTTTTGTTATTTCACAACCTTTGATTAACGAAAACAAAAAAAAGAAGACAATTTTTGCCAGTACATAATGTGCAACCATTTACACAAATATGCATGTTTCTTATCAGCAACTTCTTGAAGTTGTTAGCTGCGCTTCAAGCTGCTCAATTGGATCGTGTGCAAATTGTTTAAATATGTATCTCTATATGTGTTTAAATTAACAGATGTATTTAAATATGTGCAGCAGCTACAGCTTACCACTATATGAGGTCTATATTTGAACAAAAATTTGTGTTTTGCTTGTTTGTTTTGCACAATATTTGGCAACCACATACAAATCACATAACAGCTGACTGCTTAGATTCGTCTCACCGCAATGCAGCGTCTAAATGCTGGCAAGGCCAGCTGGCCATTGGCCATCAACACCTATCCTATATAGTGTACATACAATGATCTGCAAAAAGCAAATTTGATTGTAATGATAGGTTTTCTTTTATTTGAAAGAGTTTAGTTTTGCAGTAAAAATGCTTATTGGAAATCTAAAAGCCTGGAACTTGTACGGGGATGCCAACTTTGCAAAAAAAAATTAAGAGTTTCCTTTGACCTGCCAAGAAAAGTTCATATTAATAGCGTATACGCAATTTTCATACGATATTTTTTTGAGTGTAAAGTTCAGAAATAGCTCAAGCTTCAACTAAATTGAAACAAAGCTCTGAGAATTGAAAATTTGTTTATTTCCATAATTTTTGAGGCTCTGCTGAGTTACAGGTGGTAGGATACATCCTATTTTTAGCAAACCGAACCGTAACCTCCAGCCTCAATTGATGAGTGGTCATTCTTGTCTATAGACGCACTAAGTAAACAATGTTTTTTTTTTTTTGCTTTGTAAGAGGTAGACGACTATATAGCCGTTTTGGCACGATATTTGCCTTTAGTAGATACCACATTTTGCGTTGATGCGTCATAATGTCTAGGGCTAATTACAGCGTATTTTTATTTTGCAGCAGTCTAATCAAGTAAGAGTTGTAGCAAAAACAAAGAGACAACGAAATCAAATATATAACAAAAGTTTGAAATACAACTTCCACTAGTGCTGGGCCCCTTCTTTTTTTTGGCTAGCTTTAGTAAACCATAAGTGAGTAAAGGACTTCTGAAGGGCGACTCTTCAGGTGCCACTTTGCCCATTTCTGTAATACCAAATATGTGGTCCTTTCAACTGGGGCACGATTTACTCAAACGCTACTTTCGTTTATATGCAAAACATGATGGAGCGAGGATGCTAATTCGCTTAACTATGACAATGTTATCTTTCAGTCTTACATTATATTGAATCATAGCAAACCCAGAGATCTTATGAAGTATTTTCTGTTATACTGTTTAAGGGCATTACTCAAAGACAAAGAAAATGTGGCAATTGATAAGTTTCTGTTGAATTTGACATAATGTGAGTTCTTGATCAATGATGGAATTTCTGGAAGGTCTGCAGGCCATAGCGTTGCATGCCCGGTAGGAACTTGTCTACCACGAGTAAACCCACTTGGGGAGTTCATACTGTTTCAGCAAAACGAAGCACCTTGGTTATGCGGCCAATGACGCCAAATTGCCTAACTATTATTATGACACATATACACATATGAATATTTAGTTAGTTTAAAATTGTTTATGCTGGTTCTAGTTTATCAAAAACTCAAAAAAAAAAAAATACGTGTTTGTTTTTATTTAATTAATATTCATTAGACGTAGCCGCTTCCTAGACTAGGGGCAAATATGTTGCAAAACCTGTTAATTTCCAAATTGTTTTAATTTATTATTTCGCATAAAAATATGAACAAAAAGCAAAGCTTATGTCTCTGTTACGTTTTGCCAAAAAATTGCAATTATATACTTTTTGTTTACTTTAAAAACACACACATGCACACATAGTTTTATTAAAGCACGTACATACATACACATATGTCGTCATATGTACTATATGCTATTAAATGCACGCATTTAATTCTGATTAAATCATGCCAATATTATTATTACAGGTAATTGTAGAGAAAGCGCCGAAAGCTCGTATTGGCGATTTGGATAAAAAGAAATATCTAGTACCATCGGACTTGACTGTAGGTCAGTTCTATTTTCTCATACGCAAGCGCATACATCTGCGTCCCGAGGATGCACTTTTCTTCTTTGTCAACAATGTCATTCCACCAACATCGGCAACCATGGGCTCCCTTTATCAGGTATGACGAATATTTTTTAAATGATTCAACAACGTAACACTAACTTAATTACTTTGCAGGAGCATCATGAGGAGGACTACTTCCTGTATATAGCCTATTCCGATGAGAATGTCTATGGCAAACCCAATTAGGCCTGCTGACAGCCAGAAGCGTTTTAAGCAAACAAACTCCATACCAACCAGAAACTTATATATATATATATAAAAAGCTTAAAAAAGGATTAGCTAAGGAAATTTGGTCTAAAAAGTAAACGATGATATGACAGAGTAAAAGAATTTGACAAAAAAATTATATAAAAAACGACAAAAAGAACTTAAAATGATCTACAAAAAAAATTTATATATATATATAACTATTATGTTTACTTACTAAAACCACAAAACGCAGAAAACCTTTAAAAAAAAAATGTAGTTATATGTCAGGGGTGTCCAAACGCTGCTTATGGAAGAGCAAAAAAAAGAGAGTAAGTGAGAGAACGCGCGAAATTGTTTTTGTAATTTGCATTGGGTGATATAGAGATAGGGCCGTGCATGTACACGCGCATTGCTGCCTATGCCTAAGAGCCATTAAGGGCCTGGACACCCCTGTTATATATATTTAGTTACGTATTTACAAAAAAAAAAAACAAAATATACTAACAAACAATAAAAAAAACGTGTTATGTGAAGATTATTTTATATAAAAGTTTTCTATAAGTACTAGTATTTCAAATAACTTTGGTTTAAATAATATTTGACTATATATATTTTTTAAACAATCTTTCTGTTTGTTTCTAGTAGCTTGCAATTTCTTATGATTCGTGTTTCGCTTTTATATATTTTCATTTTTTTTTTTTTTTTAAAAGAAAATTTTGTGCATATTTAGTGTGTATGGTTATGAATAGGACTTCTCTTGATTAAGCGTACATTAATTAATCTATTATTATATATATAATTAAATAAATACAAAAAAATTAATAAAAATATAAAACAGCTGGAGAATTTGATCTAGTAAACCAAAGTGCATAATAGCATTCATTGAACTTTTTTGTTTTGCTTATGTTTCAAGGTACAAAGATAGATTTAAACTGCAAAAGCTGAGAGCGTATCAGAACCGATGTGGAATATGCGGCTTTGCAAAATCCTATTGAAATTAAGAACCGCAAGAGACCGGATTATTTACTTATTTAATCAACGGCTCCATTGATTAAGCATTTAGTTCAATTTTGCAATTATTCATTTGGTACTCGGAAGTTTGTAGATCTGAGAAAAAGCAAAAAATTAAAATTACTTAAAAAGACACTCAGCTTAAATTACGAGTATTTATTTAAAACTTATTTGACTGGGCTAAGACTCAGGACCGCAGGGCCTGGTGTGGACTATCGACGGCACTTCGAAAAATTTGAATGCTTAATGCTTTGTTTTTTTTATACCCTGTACCGTATGGTACAAAGGGTATATTGTGTTTGTGCAAGCCGAAAATGTATGTAACGTACAGAAGCAGACGTCGGAGACCCCCCAAAGTTACCTAAAGTATGATCAGTGTGACTCGAGAAGTCGATATACCCATGTCCGTCTGCCCGTCTGTCCGTATGAACGCCTAGATCTCAGAGATGGAAAGAGCTAGAGCAACCAAACTTTCAGATAAGATCCCTTGTTAATCCATAGGAGACAAGTTTATTTTATTTTTTTGATATCGGGATTACATTATATAGCTCCCATAGGGGTGTTTCAGAGGAACTCGAAAAAAACCAAAAGTTTTAGATGGATAATTCGTTTGTTTATGAAGATATGATAACCAAATTTGGCAATCGGAAGATTTTTTTTAGAGACCCCCAGCACTGTACAAAATTTTATCAAAATCGGTTGACTATATCATATAGCTCCCATAGAATCGATCGGTCGAAAAAATGTTTTTTGTACAAAATTCGTTGTGTTTCGTTTGTTTGTGAAGATACCTTGACCAAATTTGGCAAGAGGAAGTTTTTTAGAGTTCCCAAGCACTGTTTCAAATTTGATCAAAATCGGTTGACTATATCATATAGCTCCCATAAGACCAATTGGTCAAAAAATAGTTTTTTCTACAAAATGCGTTGCGTTTCGTTTGTTTGTAAAGATATTGTAAGCAAATTTGGCATTATGAAGTTTTGTAGAGTACCCAAGCCCTGCACCAAGTTTGATCAAAATCGGTTGACTATATCATATAGCTCCCATAGGAACGATCGGTCAAAAAAACGTTTTTTTTTACAAAATTCGTTGTGTTTCGTTTGGTTTTGAGGATATCGGAACCAAATTTGGCAAGAGGAAGTTTACCCAAGCACTGCACCAAGTTTGATCAAAATCGGTTGACTATATCATATAGCTCCCATAGGAACGATCGGTCAAAAAAACGCTTTTTTTTACAAAATTCGTTGTTTCGTTTTGTTTTGAAGATATCGGAACCAAATTTGGCAGTCTGATGTTTTTTATAGTTCCCAATCAGTGTACTTAATTCGATCAAAATCGGTTGACTATATCATATAGTCCCCATAGGACCGATCGGTCAAAAAAATTTTTTTGGTGCAAAATTCGACTGATTTCTTTTTTTTTATGAAAACATCGTAACCAAATTTTCCGAATAAAATATCTTTTGGAGGTTTTAAGCAATGTGTCGGAATTAATTGCAATGTGGTGGTACATGGTATCCCAAAGTCGTCTGCGCCCGACTTTAACGTACGCCATCTTCTTATTAGATACCTTTACATTTTAGGTATCTGGTATTGGTAAGTAGGCGGCTATAAAGATTAAATTAAATTATGGAAATTATTTTTCACAACTATTCCAAGTCGCTTAAACAATGTCGACTCAACGATGAACAATGTTACTTCGAAACACTACAAAGCTTGTAGTGGCATTGTTTTGTTAAAAAAAAATATATAATTTTGCATCAAAATATAAATTATTAGAACGCACACAGCGGTTTGAACATAAAAAGGCATTTTACGTTATATAGAAATACATTTTTACTTGAAAAAGGGTTGGCCACCAGCTCGACTGCATCACATTTTGAGCACATACATACATATATGTATTTGTGCACAACCTATCTCCCAATGGCTTCAATGCGCAATAGTGCCTTGAGGCACATAATGTATTTTTGCAAATAATCAAAAAAGTACTAGCTATTAAATCATTTGAAAGTTCCTAATAAACACACTTACTAGGTCATGAAAGATTTGAAAGATATGCAAAGCTTTCAAAGGTATTTTTTTTTTTTTTGATAAGCACAGCACTTGTGTTTTTTTTTTCGGTTTTTTTGTGTGGTTGCGAGTTGTTAGCAAAAATTTGTTTTTTAAAATACTAGAACATAAAATTTAATCAGAATCATTTAATACGTTCGAAGCCTTTCATTAATAACTAAATAATTAGAATTAAAGTCTAAAAATTCCATGAGCGACTTATTTTTTACTTAAATCCTTAAGGATCTTTTTCAGATATTCTAAAGGAATAATCCTACATAATTCCAAAAGGAATTTTTGAATTAAGCAGCTCAAAAATACCTTAGAAAAAATTATTCGACCATTGTTTAACAAATCAATATGTATATTCCACATGGCCATTTTAGAGGGTTAAGGCTAATACGCAGCAGTGGAAAACCGCGTGAAAGAAAACCAAAACTTCATATAAAAAAAAAAACGCTGACAAAATTCTTAGCGTTTTGTTTTGTTTTCTTTCACGCGGTTTTACACTGCTGCATATTAGCCTTTCAGTGTAAATTGTGCCTTAGTCGTCGAGGGCTACGAGTAAATAATAGCTGGGACTTCCCGGCTTGCCATCTTGTAATAAATTTCGTTATTCTACAAACGTTGGCTTTTCAAAATTTAACAGATTAATTTCTAATGATCGCTTTCAAGCTGTCTTTCTAAAAGCTTTTATAAATATAAAGCTAAAGCGCCGTTGGCAGAGCTGCAAAGTTTTCGTTAAACGAAGCTAGTTGGCAGCACCAACAGAAATTAGACATGCTGGCATTCCCGCTGCTGGCAATCACACAACACACAGAACGGCCGAAAGCGCTGCCCGCGACAAACTTTAATACCCACAACACATTAGACTAGCAAATTTTTCTTATTCTATGTGCCGCGGTGGGTAGCTGCTGTAGTTAATGTTGAAAAACTCGCTAACAATTGTTTTGTTTATACAAAAAACAAAAAAAAAACGTAAACAAAATTATTTGCTAAAGTAGTGCAAAAAAAAACTAACTAAACTGCTAACTACTATAAATTAACAACGCGCGCGTTTTGCATAAAAAAAAAACAAGGTAATAAATAATGTAATTTTTTTTTCTTGTAAGTTACAAAACAGTCAATATGTATTTTAAAGTTATTGTATGTAAATCGTGACCATCGAAAGAAAGTGCAATGTTAATATGGCATGGTTATATTTATAGTAAAAATTGTGCAGGCTAAGCAATTGATTTTTGTGACGAGGCGGCGCAAAGCCAGTGTGCTTTGTTAATTTTATTTAACGTTCTTTGTTGTTATTGGCACAAAAAAAAAAAAAAAAACCTGCAAAGTTGTTCCGTCTTTGCGCTGTTAGAGCTGGTGTAGCAGGATGTTGTTGTTATTAGTGTCAATGCCACTGCAGCTTTGGCAACGGGGCCGCCGCCTCCTGGGCAACTGCTGCTGCTCGGGGTCAACCCAAGCGGCAGCAAAGCTACCCTTAAGAACCGGCTAACAGCTGTACTAGACGAAACCACGTTGCATACATGCACACACACATGGACATAACTAGTGGTGTCTGTGTACTCATGGCACAAAACAAATATTAATAAATTTGTGCCCAGCGCTTTATTCAATTAAGTGTTGTAACAACAACAGCAACAACAGCCGCTAGACAAACAGCTGACTCTTCAACTTTTGTCGAAGTCATGCTGTAGTTGTTGTTTTTGCTGGCTACAGCTGCATTCAAGCATCAAGCGACTCAGTGTTCTGGTCATCAGTTTGTTATGGTTTTTGTCATGGTCTTGCTCTGTAGCTGCCGTGTATGTGGTTTCTTTTTATTGGTTCGCAAGTATCGCATGATAATCAAGTTTTGTTGTTGTGCTTTTCCGCGCGCGTTTTAGCGCTCTCACACTTAAACGCACACTCATACACATTTTGCACGTAGCCTATTTGCGTATTTATAGTTGGCTTAGTTGCCAAGTAGCCAAAAAAAAAACGAAATACAATTTAAGAGCCCCCAAAACCAGCTAAAACCCTACAAATGCCATTCGACATTTACGCCTAATTAGACAGCCAAAAGCATGGACCGCATTACACATAAAGATTTGCACAACTATCGTTGCTCTTTAAGCACAGTTCGTTGACATTTGTGCAGACGTATACTGCATACATACATACATTTGTATTTGTACGTATACATATATAAAAAAATATAGCTTTATTTCTTTATTTCAATCGCATCAAACAAAAAGTATCAGCCAATTGCTACTTCACGCACTTTGTACCCTTCACTTTGTCATTAGTTTCTTATCAAATTATTTAAAGTTACTGCGTCATAGTTAGTTGCTGAACAGCTGATTTTCAAATGATAAAAAAACAGCAAAAACATCTGGCAGCACAAAGTGCAACAAAACGGCAACACTAAGTCTCTTTGAAGAGGGACCTTCGCACCAGATTCATGCTGCATTAATAGCTATGTATACAAAAAACAATTGGTTGGACTGAGGTTGGCAACTTTAAAAAGTAAAAAGATTTTAATGTACCTAAATTAAATAATTTTAATCATCAACATAATTTCTTTCTAGAGCAGTCCAACGCATCTCTAGGTTAGATTAGGTTAAGGCGGCAGTTAGGACGTGACGTCCCAACTCACTTAGGCCAGATAAAAATTGGCCCGTTGTGATACCGCAGGTGGGCTTTACTCCACCCTACCCCACTAAAGAGGTCCTCAAGATACTCTACTTTACAGCCATCCGGTGGCCTCAATAAACCTCGAAAGGCATTTCGAACTCTTTCCTGAGATCTGGGATAAGTCATTTAGGAAGTGTGACTTGAGGAAACGGAACCTTGTTCTGCATAGTCCCGGGCAGTGACAAAAGAGGTGCTCCACCATATCCAGCTCTTCCTCATCACCACAACTCTAACATAACGATGCCTTTTTTTGTAGAACGTTTTGTCCTTTCCTTCAAAATAGTTTCGGCAATCACTTTTGCCTTAGAGAAAAATCTCTTTCCCTGGATCATTTTTTTTTTAAAGTCTGAAAACAAGTAATAGTCGCTGTGAGCCAAATAATCTGGTGAATATGGTGGATGCGGAAGCAATTCAAAGCAATTTTTCCATTGTTGCGATAGACTTGCAACATGGCGCATTGTTGTCGTTTTTGGACCATTTTCAGTAAACGCGATACCCACTTCGGACACAGCTTTCTCATAGACAAATGTCTCACTAAGTCCAACATGTTCCATTGATATCTTCACCATGTCAGCTATCTCATGCAACTTACTTTCTGGTCTTTCAAAACAACTTCTTGCATTTTTTTGAGTAAGTTCTATACGTGCTTAATCTGTTTCTGTATTCTGTTTAATTGAACCATTTTGAGGATTCGATAAAAAGAGTCAGGTCCGCTATGGGCAAGTTTGCCAGACTGCCCAGGTCTTCAAAGAAGGGTTTGCTGGGTGCGTTTCCTAAGAAGTGCAGGGTAGTCACACAGCAGGTGTTGGCTGCTTTCTATCTCCTCCTCATCTCCGCAGCTCCGACAGAAGTCGTTGTGGGGGACATGCATCCTCCCAGCCAGAAGGACTATGGCGCAGTGCCCCTTTACAACTCCTGTCACCCTCCTAGTCCTGCTCTTGTGGAATCGCAGGAGTTCGGAAGTTCGCTTTGGGTTGTACCTTGACCAGAGTGCTCGGGAGATGTGACAGCCGGACACAGTGTCCCATTGTCGTTTCGCCTCGGATCTGACTATCCTTGTGATCTCTGAGACCACATTCTGTTGAGGTCTTGCTATATGAGGCAATAGGGGCGCCGAACCTTTTCTGGCACACTCGTCCGCTCCCTCATTTCCAGGTATCCCAGAGTGACCAGGTACCCAGCCGAGGGTGATCGAGTGATGCTGGATGCGGTTCAGCGCTGCCACGGTGTTACGAATAAGCTTGCTCTTTATAGAGTGCGATGACAGAGCCTTGATAGCGGCTTGGCTGTCGACAAAAATAGACACGTTCTTCGGACTGTCATCCAAAGTTTGTATCAGTTTTGCCGCTTGCCAGACCGCGTATATCTCGGCCTGAAACACATTGCCCCAATTCGAAAGACGAAATGCAAGCCGTGTTGCAAGCTCTTCCGAGACGACGCCCGCTCCTCTGCCTTCATCCGTCTTCGAACCATCAGTGAAAATTGTAAGCTCGTTTTCCCTAATGGGAGTTTTAAGCGTCCAATCTTCTCTCTCCGGGAAGACAGCGACGAATTTATCGTTCCATTTCTGAACCGCAGAGCAGCAGTCACTTTCCTCGGCCCCAGCGGATATGCCTATCGTGTGTAGGACACTGCTATGGCCAGAAGTTGATGGCACCAGAAGATTCAGTGCCCGGAGCCTTGCTGCGCTTCTGGCTGCCGTAAACTTCAGGAAGGTGCCCACTGGTTCTAGGTTCAGAATGACATCCAGAGCTGCCTGGGGAGTTGATCGCAGGGATACGGTAATGCCCAGGCAGGCTGCCCTATGGACCCTCTGAAGGTTGTTTAGGTAGGAGTCACTAGCTAAAAACTGAATTTCTTGAGAATTGGTGCTGAAGCATGGCCCGATAGCGCTATTGGGCGCTCTTCATTGCCCCTAGCAACGAAAAGGAAAATCTAAATTAAATAAGTTGTTCCGAAGAATTAGTTAAAACGAGAAGAGTATGATGTGCAAATTAAGTTCACAGCAAATTCAATAATTACTTGCACAGTGCAGACTTTTAAAATGCCGTCGTTGAATCGACGAACGATGATCTTTACGTTATAAAAATAACGATGATCTTCCAGGGTTAAAGACGTAGTCCTTTTGAACATGAAGTTGAACAAATACTTGGATGCCAATTTGAACTGCTTTGGGCAAGGAGAAAAAGTTGCTTTAAATCAATTCGCTTTGAAAAAAAATGCACTCTGAAACTGCGCGCAATTTATTTTTGTTTTTAAAGCAACATTATCTATACATTATGCAACAAAAAAGCTAAAGAAATTTGATCAAATTCGAACTAAGAACAAAAGACAAACAATTGAAAGCACAAAACAAACTTATAACAAAATCAAAGATACATATTTTATTTTACTTTGAATCAGATCAAAATCATTAATGTGGAAAACAATAACAAAACCCGGGCAGGGAATACTCGACAATATATTTTGGCGCCAAAATTGCGATTCATAACGCTCATTGCATGAATGCTTTGTATTTTAATTTTTAGTTGCTTTGAGGTCACGCGCGATTAGTTTAAATGTCACAACACACGAAAAAGGACATACCCAGCCATGCTAACAGTACACGTCAACGTAAAAGCCAGGATCAGGAACACAGCAGCCACAAACACAAGAAATCCACGCCTAACGGCAGCGTAAAAAATAATCCCAGCAGTAGCAGCAGCAGCAGCAGCTCCAATTGTAGCCTTGGGAATAAGATGCAAGTGGCTTCAGCGGCTTCGCTGCCGCCAGCACCGACAAAAACCAATAATAAATCTCAACAGCAAAGCAAAAAGGATAAACACCAAAAAGACAAAGAGCGAGAGGAGCGTGTACAGTTGGTGCTATGGCGTCGACCTTGGCAGACGTCAAAATACTGTGCGCTGGAACTGATTGAGCTGTTGCGCACGTGGAGCACCAGGTAAAAAATAAAATTTAAAATCTAAATGCAAACTAAATAAATTAAACTAAATATTATTTTTGATTTTCAGACTTTTGCAGCAACGCGCACTGCTCGCCGCTTTAATAGTATTAAGCTTAGTAATAAGCATTACCTGCAACATAGATGGGCCTCATCAGCTGGCTATTGAGTTTGTGCGTCTCAATACCTGGTTCTTTATTTACTGGCTAGGTTTGGGTGTACTCTCATCTGTAGGTCTGGGCACCGGCCTACATACGTTTCTCTTGTATCTGGGGCCACATATTGCCAGCGTTACGCTGGCTGCCTACGAGTGTAATTCGCTTAACTTTCCACGACCGCCCTATCCTGATGAGTAAGCAGCTAAAAACTCATGTAGCTCAAATCATATACTTATTATAAATATACTTTGCAGAATTGTTTGTCCAGAAGAGCCGTATATTAAACGCGTGCCAAATATTTGGTCAATTATGTCCAAGGTGCGCATGGAGGCATTCCTATGGGGCGCTGGTACAGCATTAGGCGAGTTACCGCCCTACTTTATGGCCAAGGCGGCACGTCTGTCCGGCTATGATCCTAATGATGCGGAGGAGCTGGCCGAATTTGAGGCGCTCAATGCCAAACGCAATGAAAAGAATCTAAGTCTCATGGATAAGGGCAAGCTGTTCATGGAGCGTGTGGTAGAGCGTGTCGGCTTCTTTGGCATTTTGGCCTGCGCAAGCGTAAGCTTATTTAGTTATTATGCTGATACATTTATTAAACAATTGGATAAACTTTTACAGATTCCCAATCCTCTCTTCGACTTGGCTGGCATTACTTGCGGCCATTTCTTGGTGCCATTCTGGACATTCTTCGGTGCTACACTAATCGGCAAAGCCATTATCAAGATGCATATACAAAAGATATTCGTCATCATTGCCTTCAACGAGACACTGATCGAACGTGCGGTTGATTTACTGGCCGCTTTGCCCATTGCCGGGCCTAAGCTGCAGCAGCCGTTCAAGGCATTCCTAGAAAATCAAAAGCAGCGTTTGCATCGTCAGCAACGTGGCAACAAGGGCGCTGCTGCTGGTCAGGATTCTGGCAATTTACTATCGAAAGTTTTCGAAACTTTTGTCATTGGCATGGTCTGTTATTTTATTGTTTCTATAATAAACTCGCTAGCCCAAAGCTATCACAAGCGACTGCATAAGAAGCCTGGTACTGGAGCTGCAGCATTAAGTCACTTGAGGACGGCGTCTACGACAACGCCCACGGGTACGCTCAAGAAGCAAGCAAAGCATAGGGCCGTGCGTGAGTAGGTTAAAAATTTTAAAAGCAATCTGCTTAAGAAAAATTCTTGTTAATAAACTATATTTTCCATTAGCTTTGAGTTTGCCTTTTTTAGTTAAGTGCATAAATTATTGTTTTAGTCGAATTGTATTTGTGGGAATCCTTTTAGAAACCGCGTGAGCCAAGTATATATGAAAGAGAACGCGATAGCGCAGTTATAACTTAGACTAAACGCAAATAGATATTATATGCAAAAAAAAAAAGAAAGAAATAAAATGAAAAAATAAAGTAGCAAAAAAAATAACTATAAGCCAGAAAATTGCAAGTGAATGTAAATTAGTTAGTAGATGTTTGGAAATATAATTTGTTTTTAATATAATTTTTACGTTTTACGTTTAAAATTTGCATGAGACGCGTCGCTAGTCGTGAAATAATGTCAAGAAAAAGTGAAATAGTTTTGCAAGTAGAAAAAAATGTTAAGAATAAGTAAAAACAAAACTGAAAACAAACAATAAAACTATAAAATAAAAGAAAAAAAAAACAAATAAATGCTGAAAATAAACTGAATATGAATATAATAAATAAATGTGGCCCAAAAGTTGTTTTGGTTTTTGAGCAGCAACGCAGCCTAGCCGCTTAGGATTATGTTTACAACATAAGATGCAGATGCTGATCTGTGTACACAGCAGCCACAATCCAAGAAACTTCAGGAACTATGTATATGAAAATATTTTGGTTATTTTCATTTCATATAAGTGCAGCGTTGCCTATACCATCACTTGTAGCCAAAGTTTGTACTTGCTGTAACGACCTCCAGTTTGTGCGGAACAACGGCTGGGGTAGCTCAGCTATGCCCAGGGTAAATGTCACAACAAAATTTATATTTGCTGAGGCTTTCGATATTTTAAACAAAACACAATTTGCTTTAAGTTTTAAAAATATTTTATCCGCATTTTTGCGGTCTATTATCACAGTACATTTAAGTCGAGCCCACACGCTCTCTATTTTACATAAAATAATATTTTTAGCTTTCTTTTATTAAAGACTCCACCGAAGGCAAACATGCCTCTGCCAAGATGCATCTTGTTGGAGATGTTGGAAAAGCGTTGATACTTCGACGGACTGCAGTATGGTAGGCTGCCGTAAATATCAAAGAAAGCACTGCAAAACTAATTCCGAAACTGCTGTGTACATCAAACCGATACCTTCAAATAGAGTTACGCAAAATCACGCAAAATAGAAATTTTCGAATTCTATCCACGCTCCGTTGATGTTCGGCACTATGCAAGGTACTTAACATCATTCCACCTTTAGACTGCAGCACACCTAAACAGCCACCCTGGCTCCTGCGCCACAATCGCCTTAATCACAACATTGCAGAAGTATCCAAAAAACTGCACTCCTGGCGAAGTCTATAGAAGGGCTTCTGCAAATGAGTCATCCAACCTCCGGCTTAATACATAGTTGGAATTGGCTGTTCACCGATGGAACAAAAAATGACAATGTTACTGCTTTTGCTGTCATAGACAAATGGGGATTGAGAATATCAGCTGGCTGGCTGCCTGACTACTGCTCTATATTCACAGCAGAAGCAACAGCCATTCTTCATGCAGTTCGATTTGCCCAACATCAAAAAGGAAAATTCGTCATTTGCACAGACAGCCTATCCTCAATTGAAGCAGTTAAAAATATCACCAACCGAAATCCGACTATCAACTTTATAAGAGATGCATGCATTAAATCTCCAGCTAAAATCAAAATTTTTTGGGTACGCAGCCACAAAGGGATAGCGGGCAACGAATTAGCAGATGAGGCCGCTAAACTTGCCTCGCAGTCACCTTTCTGCATCTTTATTCCTTGTTGCGCAAAAGATTATCTAAACCAAATAAAATCTCACCTGAAGGACCAATAATCGGTAGAGTGGAACTCGTTCCAACACAACTACAAGGCCTTCAACCCTATACGAGAGAAGATCCACTTTCCAACTGATTGCTGCCGTTCAAAGATTAGCGCATTTTCGCGGCTACGTATCGGACACTGCCATAAAACTCACGCCCACCTACTCTCTGAGGATCAACGCCCAACATGCCAACAGTGTGGGCAGGTCTTAACTACAGTCCACCTGCTTGACATCTGCCCGGGATTTAACAATATAAGGCAATCTCTTTTCCCAAATAAAATACCATCTTCATTACTTGCAATTGTAAACAAAACCAATATCGAGGCTATATTTAATTTTCTTAAGATCTGTAAAATAGACAAGAAAATCTAAGGTCTAGTTACTAGTTACCCTAATGTATATTATTGGGTCGTTCACTAAGTAATTTCGTTTTTTTTTTAGTGCAATGTAAACACGATTTTTTTTATTGTGTAAAACATTTTATGAAATTATTTACTCTCCATTTTGATCCAATACCTTTTGCCATCTTTCGGGCAAGAGATTGATTCCACGCTCATCAAATTTTTGATCCTTGCAGGCAAAAAACTGGTACAAGTGGTTTTTGACGTCCTGATTTGAGTTGAAGGTTCTCCCATCCAAAAAATTTTGCAGAGAACCGGAACAAGTAATAGTCCGAAGGTGCCAAGTCTGGAGAATATGGTGGGTGTGGTAGCACATCCCATTCAAGCTGCAAAAGCTTTTGGCGAGTCATCAAACTTGTATGAGGTCTCGCATTATCCTGGTGGAACACTACACCTTTTCTATTGATCAATTCTGGCCTCTTCTGTTTGAGTGCATCACTCAATTTGTCCAGATGATCACAATACACTTCAGAATTAATCGTGGTATTGTCGGGAAAAGTTTAAAATAAGCGATCCCTTTGAAATACCACCAAACAGACAAGATAACCTTTTTTTGGCGAATATCGGCCATCGAAGTGGTTTGAGCTGGTGCATCCTTTTTAGACCATGATCTCTTGCGCTTTACATTCTTGTAGGCAACCCACTTTTCGTCGCCAGTAACAATGCGCTTCAAAAATGGATCACTTCTTTGACGTTTGATAAGCAAATCACAGTCGTTAATGCGACGAAGCAAATTTGGTTCTGTAAGCACATGAGGAACCCATATGGCAAGCTTAGAAATTAATCCTAGACGTTTCATGTGCTTGTGAACGGTTGCGTTAGACAAATTTAATCTTTCAGCCATCTCTCGAGTTGTTATTCGACGATTTGCATGGACTAACGACTTTATTTTATCCACATCGGCTTCAAGAGGCCTTCCAGGACGTGGTGCATCCTCAAGATTGAAATTGCCGGAACGAAATTTCGCAAACCAATTTTGGCATTGGCGTTCGGTCATCACATGTTCTCCGTACACATCACATAATTTTCGCCTTGCATGAACTGCATTTTTACATTTTGATAGTAAAACAGTAAAATATGCCGAAAATGTTGTTTTCGATCTTCCATCTTCGATGGGGCACCAAACAAAAACTATTCCAAAAAATTTAACAAAATTTTTTACAAAAAAGCCTTACTATATCAGCTGTTCAAATATATAAAGGTAAAGCGGTTAAGTGTGAAGTTGGCTGCGAAAAAATTTAATAAGATCAGCTGTTGTCATCAAACGAAATTACTTAGTGAACGACCCAATATTTATAGTATTGTTATTGTATTATAATTAATATTTAAATAAATAAATAAAATAAAAAATAAATATTTTTAGCAAAACTATATTTTGGGAAAACAGAGTTAAACTTAAATCTAACAATTTTCCAATTAAACAGATTTTATAATTTAGTAGGTTTACTGTATTTTTTCGGCGATACGCTCACCCAGATGTTAATCCTGGTGATGACAATACTTGGCGTGGCTCGTTTACGGAACGTATAAACTCTGACGCGGTCGCACCCGGTGCGCTACTAATTAAATAAATCCTTATATCCGTCCTTTTGCGACAATTCTAACGCCTTTAAATCTGCGGCACTGATCTTAATACTTTTCTCACTAGAAGACGCTCTCAGGCTGTCCACTCCACAAACTCACAAAGACTATCTCAAACGTATACTAATAAATTCTATACGGCACTCTGCTTATCTATCTATCTATTCTAATAGAAAAGAAAGAGTCCGCCGTACCTAACATTATCTCTATCACCTACTCTACCATGGTGTAATAATACAAGGTGAGGATATGCCAAACAGCGCTCTCTTGTGGGTCCTTATTTTGCTTGCAGTAGTGAAATACATTTCAAAGTGAAAGGTTGTGCAAGTGCCCTCGGCAAATGATCGTTATTGTCCTGGCGTGTTTTTGTTGAAGTTCTAATGCGGGTGGGTCTTTATTTTGCTTGCAGTAGTGAACAACATTTCAAAGTGAAAGGTTGTGCAAGTGCCGTCGGCATTCGATCGTATTTGTCCTCGCGTGTTATTGTAGAATAGTATTAATAATAATAAATAATTAAAACTCTGTATATATTTCTATTTATCTTGTAAAACTAAATATTAATGCCATGGAATACAATTAAATTAAATTAATAATAAATAATAAAAAAAAAATTTTAAATTGAATTAACCGAGTATTTTATTTATTAAAGAAAACTAGTCCATGAACAAATTCCAGCAACAACAAACGATCACAATTTCAGCAAACACAATCAAGCAGCAATAGCAAAACAAACATACAAAATGCACAGCAAGACAGATAAACAAAATAGTTTTTGCCCACCCTTATGCCAAGTCGCTCTCGCTACAGTAGCAAAGGGGATGTTTTCTCTTGCTCAGATGCACACAGTTTCTTATGAGTCCGTATTTTTCGCTTTTGTCCTCACCTTGTATTATTCCACCATGTACTCTACACTTACACCTATGCACTACAACCATTCAACTACGCACTAATACAAAACAATAATTAGCACGCCCAGCTTAAAGGCTGTTATATTTTAACTAGTGTTGGTGAGAGAAGGCGCGCTTTTACCGCTGCTCTCACCAAGCAGTTCAAGCAGTGTCCCTATGGCCCCAATGGCAAAACTGACTGAACGTTGTGAGGTGGCGATTTGCCTCCTCACATTGCCTTAGAGAAACTATTGGATCACTAGCTATTGAGGTCTTCAGCTCCAGAAAAGTGGCAGAGGTTATTGAGTTTTAAAAATTTGATAATCTCTGTACATATTTTGTGAAGAGTAGATCTGTTGGCATGATGTATTCAACATAAGCCTTCTCATAGGCTCTAGTATTTGGCAGAAATTGGGTACATGGGTGATGTCATTTGGATCTCGATTTATACATCTAGAGCACGTATTGGGTGGAGTGCGCAAGTCTGAGCCGGATTAATTTAGCTTATTTGCAACGTCTTCGTTAGAATTCAGCTCGAACATGCGTCGTACAATACTTCTTTTAAAAATGTTTGTTCCCTGGTCAATGACAGGCATAAAAAAAGTATATTACCATTGGTGGCTATTGTCGGACCCTTACCCCCCCCAAGAACCCCAAAATTGCATGTAACTGGTAATGTTTCGATAATTTGTTATATTAAGTTGCTTTACAATGTTAAGAGTTTATTTTGTTCCGGCTATACTAGAATGACTTTGATTAACATTTATGAAACGAAATGAAGACTGGATAGCTGGCCGACTACAGCAACAGTAACTAGTTACTTATTTTTTATGGCAGATTACAGCAGCTTTTTACAATATTAAGTATCAGAGTTACAGCCATTTTTGGAATATCTTTGCACAGTAATTCTTTCACATTTTCCATTATAAGTGGCACAGCGAACATTTCTCTTTTTAAAATTGAAATATTAAAAAAACTACAAATTTTATTGAATACTATGAATTTAACACTTACCCCAGGATCTTAAAATAAATGCAAGTATCTTCTATTACACAATACACTAAGTTTAAACGTTTCGTATATGTACTATATATTCGATTATATTCTACTTCCTGCATATAATACTGGCGAAAGAAAAGTACAAAAATTTTGAAACTGATTTGCATTTATTTGATTGTTTCTTAAAAGTCTTACCAACTGTCTTAATAGATCATTTTTTTCTTGCAACAAAGCAGCCACAGTTTTTTTTCTAGTAGCTTTCAACCGCAACGCGGTTAATTCATTTTCAAGGAATTCCATATAATATTCCAGCTGCAATGCTAATGCTTCCGTCTTCCATTCAAGATGAATAATCTTAGCCATGGTGTCAAGGATCTTCAGTGACTTATAAGTTATACTGGATCTGTTTTTAGTTTCTTGGAATTTTGCCTATTTTTGTTATTAATTTGTATTGTGATATTAAGCTACTATATATATGTATAAATATATGTAGGGTTGCTTTGTTGGAAAATGCCATTTTTGCAACATCTCACGATTTTAATAACGCCACCCCCTAGTGCCCATCAAATACATTCGGATCGCCTTTAAATTGTATAGGCGCTATATGCAGGTAAAAAGAAAACTTTTTAGGGGTTGGCGTTATTGATATCGATCCTCTATACCAGCGGCGGCCACCCTAATGTATCTTCTCCCAAACCCTTGTTTACCCCTTTTCGGACTCGCTTATGCTCCTCCTGAAGTGTGGGTATGCGATCTCAGCATTCGTCTGCAGGCATTGCGAACCTGGATCATGTCATTGCTGAGACCCATTCGTTGCTGATGTTTTTGCATCTGACCGATCCACGTATCTTTCGGTCTGCCTGCCCTACGGCCGTTACCTGGAACTACGGTAAGTATTGCCTTCTTAGCGGGGTTCTCCGGCGGTCGCCTTTGAACATGGCAATACCAACGCATCTGACCTAATTTGAGCGTCTCAGTGATGGGCATTTTAACAAACAGGCTGCCTCGCATGTGTTTGCTCTTAATGTGATCAAGCTTGGTCACACCCGCCGTCATCCTTAGCATTTTCATCTCAGTCGCAGATAATTTACTCTTGTACGTTTTGTACGTCGTCCAACATTCGGACGCATACACGAGTGCGGGTCTAACGACTGACGCGTACAGCTTGCCTTCCAATTTCCGTGGCATTTTCTTGTCGCTAAACGCTAGAGTTTTCTCGCCACTTCATCCACCCAACACTGGTTCGATGTTTGATGTCATCATCGCATGTAGCTTCGCTATTTACAAGTGCTGCCTATAATCAATTTTTCCCTGCCTATATAGATATCCGGATTTGGCCTTTCTGGATCTGAAAATTGACAGGGGAGCAATTCTGTCTTTTTACGCCAATTTTCAGTCCATGATCCGTCAATATCTTATCCCAAGTTGATACAGCATTTTGCAGGGCTACGATATTGGTGCTACTCAGAATTATGTCATCTGCGAAATGGAGGGATATTTCAGTTTCGTCGCCGATTGGTTTTAACAAGTAGGACATGATGATATTAAACAGCATAGGACTCAACAAACTGCCTTGGTGGACTCCCACCTTAACACTGAATTCGTCCGACTCACCAGCTGTACATCTGACTTTAGTCCTGGCGTCATCATACATGTCCATAATCATGCGGACGTAAACTTCTGGTACATCATGTGCTCTCAAGGCCAACCAAATCAATTCACAGGGGACTCTGTCGAAGGCTTTCTCCAAGTCGATGAACACAAGGAACTGGTCTTTTCGGGCGTCCCGGTGTTTTTCCATCAGTATCAGAAGACGCTGAATAGCATCAATTGTTGATTTACCTTCCACAAAGCCACATTGATTGTCTTGCAACCTTATAATGTTTTTTAGTCGGTTGTTTACCATTCGCTCGTAAATTTTTAAGATGGTGATGTTAGTTTTATTGCACGGTAGTTGGTTAGCTTACGGGAATCCCCTTTATTTTTGTAGAACGGTAGTAGATAGCTTTTCCTGAACGCATCTGGCATTGGACTCCCACTTTTTATTTTGTTGAAAAGAGCGGTGAACCATTTCAGCCCACAAACGCTCGTTTCCAGCCAAAACTCCAAGGGTATTTTGTCCGGTCCCACAGCCTTACCGCGTTTCATCTCCAACACCGCCTGCTTTACCTCCTCCAAATTAAAGTCAGAGACATCGGAAAGGTTTAGCTCTACATTTGGAAAAGCTTCCCTAGGAAACTCTTCATTAAGCAGCTCACGAAAGTACTCGAAGTGTCTGGCACATATCTTTTTGTCGTTGATTAGAAGGGTGCCTTGCGAATCCTCTACATATTACGGAGCTTCTATTTCCCGTGCATTTCTTTTCCGTTGCGCCGCAATCTTGTAAATGCTGGCATTGTCCCTTGGTGATTCTCACGCATGCGAACTTTCGTTAACAGCTTGGCTTTCTAGTTCTTGATAGAACTGCTCTGCTGATTTCGCTCTTGCTTGGGCCACCATTCGTTTCACATTTTTGCGGCATTCGTCATATGCAGCACGAAGCTGAGCCTTTTCGTGTTCTTCGTTTGACTCGCATTTTGTCCATTTCTTAAACGCTTTTGACTTTGCTTCGACTGCTTTCGCTATTTCGTCGTTCCACCACCAAGATTCTTTCGCATTGCGAAGGCGTCCCTTCGAAACTACCAAAGTCTTTTCAGCTTTACCCAAAAGCGTTTCACTCAATTTATTCCACATTTGATTTGGACAGTGAGCCATCCGTTTATTTATTGCGCCACTTTATTTTCTCAACTGGTTTGGAGACTCGTTTTGTTCCCTTTTCTTTTGGTAGAATAAATTCCGTCAAAAGCAAACGATGTTGAGATACCGCAGATTCACCTATAATTACTTTGCAGCCTCTTACCCATTGTCTCAAGAAATTTAAGCAATTTAATGTATATGTTAGAGAAGACGCTGAACATGTATTTTTGACAGGACATTCGAGATAATCAAATCCTTGCAACACGCAAAGCACAAGCGCCATTATGTATGTAAATCAAAAATAAGAATCTAGCTGTGGCCTCCCCCTCGAGAAGTAATACCTTCCTTGAGAAGGAAGCGAAGAGCTGGTACCACACTTTTGGATTTTTCATGCTCCCCCCACTTATAGCAACAAAAAAACATAGCTTGACAAAGTAAACGTCATTACAGAGCTTAGAAGAGTTTGTCAAATCACGAAGCCCTCAATCAGTGGCGTATCCACGGGCGGGAGAGAGGGGTTTCGGGTACGGCATGCTCGTCGTTCGTACACGCGATAATATTGCTGCAGTTGTGGCCAGTGTCGATGGGATGCTGGGAACCACTTTGCGTCGAATTTTGCATGTGGATCTGCATTTACACGCTTACAAGATTCAAATGATGCAACAATCAAAGCCCACGGAACAGCCCGATGAGTTTGCGGCAAAAATCATCTTCAGCGATGCAGTCCATTTCCACCTCTGTGGTTACATCAACAAGCAAAACTATCGCATATGGGAAGCTGAAAATTTAAGCTTAAATTTAATCACGAGAATGCACTTCTTCTTCTTCTTAGCTTTACAGTTTTTGGTGGACCATAGCTTCCGCAACAATCTCTCTCCATTTGTCCCTCTCTACAACGACATCTCTCCAGTGTCGAACTTCTATTTATCTGAGATCGGCTTCTACATCATCCAGCCATCGTTACTTTGGACGTCCACTTCTTCTTCCTCCAATCGGTTGCAATACAAAGGCCTTTTGAGCTATTCTTTCCGTGGACATTCTTAGCACATGACCCAGCCACCTTATTCTCTGTGCTTTAATAAATCTGATAATTGTTTCATGTTTGTATCTTATCCGGTAGGTGCCATCCGGTAGTTTGATAGGGCCATATATTTTTCGTCAAATTTTTCTCTCAAAGCACCACAGTTGAGCTGCATCTGCGTTCTTCAAGACCCAGAGTTCGCAGGCATATGTGAGTACTGGTCTTATTACTGTTTTGTACATTCTGAATTTTTAGCTGCGCGAGAGAATCTTTGATCGGAATTTGCGTAGTATGCTTTGTTCGCGGCCTGTATTCTTTCCTTAATTGCTACTGTTGAGTCTTTTATAGCAGATAGCATTATACCACGAGAATGCACTGCATCCACAAAAAACCGCTGTTTGGTGCGGATTATGGGCGGGCCATACTTTTCTTTGGGGTTTTTTGAAAGTTTATCTTATTCCGATAAGCCCCCCACAATTTGCGAGCTCCAAAACAACATTCGGGCCGAAATTGCAGCCATTGGACTCGTTTTACTGGGAAAAGTCAACGAAAATTACGATGTTCGCATAAAGCCAGTCGCGGCGGCCTTTTGGGCGATATTACTTTTCATACACAAATGAGTAGTATCAAACTTGCATTTGGCATATGCACCTATACATTTGCCCACCCATTATAAGCTGCTACTAACTGTTGTTTTGATATATATAAACATCGAAGTGAAAAACCCACCTCAGACCAAAACCTGCTTCAGACTGCCATATTGCCGAAACTATATCAAACTTGGATGCTTCGCATGCTTACCCCCGGTCTTCTTTACTCAAACTTACATTGTGCACACCGTATGAAGTGTGGCTGTCACATAGTGTAAGTTTCAACCCGATACAGTCACGCATACGAACACAATCGGTACCACACTGATGTTTTTGTTAACGTATTTATATATAGATGTGTTTCTTTTAAAGCATTACTGTTGTCGGTGGATGAAAAGAGTGGTCCTTTAAACTAATTTTCACTGGCCTTGTTCTTCATTAAGACGTCAATCGTTACGAATTGTTGTTGTTACGGTTGACTATATCATATAGCTCCCATAGGAACGATCGGTCAAAAAAACGTTTTTTTTTTACAAAATTCGTTATGTTTCGTTTGGTTTTGAAGATATCGGAACCAAATTTGGCAGTCGGAAGTTTTTTATAGTTCCCAATCAGTGTACTAAATTTGATCAAAATCGTTTGACTATATCATATAGTCCCCATAGGACCGATCGGTCAAAAAATAGTTTGGTGCAAAATTCGACTGATTTCTGTTTGTTTATGAAAATATCGTAGCCAAATTTGCCGAATAAAATATCTTTTAGAGGTCTTAGCAATATGTCGGACTTAATTGCAATGTGGTGGTACAGGGTATCCCAAAGTCGTCTGCGCCCGACTTTAACGTACGCCATTTTTTTTATTATATTTTAAAGGGCAAATTGAAATTCGAAGAATATTAAATATAGAATATAACATTGCATAATTAAGTGTAGATAAATGGCTAAAAAATTAACTAAATAAAGTGTTTCAATTACAAATTGTGAAAATTTGCCTAAACTGTATTTTTGAAGAAATATTTTTAAAGTTTTCAAACAAAATCACCTGGAGATTTTTGGCACACACCCAGCATTTAGCGAAATTTGCGCATTTTGCACACCACGTAAAAGTTACGCTCTGTTGATCTTCGCAGAACTAAACCGGAGCTTCTTAGCGTCAAGGACAATGGCCATTCAACTATGCCAGTATCTGTTGGCACTGGCATTGCCGTCAACGTTGGCGCTGATGTTGATGTGGACGTCGGCGCCACACTCAATGCTTATGAAGGGACGCGCCCGGCATGCCTAATCCTGTCAGCAGCTGTGGAAGAAGCTTGAAACCAGAACACGTAATGGAATGCAGTGTCAACATTAAGAAGAAAGTAGTTGGGCAAAAAAAAATCTATGAAAAATGTTAGTATTCAAAAAAGCAAGAAAAAAAAAAATGTAATACAGTCGAGGCGGTGCCCGACAGTGTAATACCCTGTACCTTTTTTTCTCAAAAAAAGATTTATTCCTGCATATTCTTACTAAGAATTTCCAATTGGAACATTTTTTTGTTGGTGCAAAACGATATTGATACCTATTAGTTCCGCAAATTTTAACCGATTTTGATGAAAATCGAAATTTACGTCAAAGAAGTTATTTAAAGTATATGGGGTAAGTTTCAAGGGGATATGTTGAGGGGTGTGGGAGAAAACACGCTAAATCGATTGCGGGGGGTGGGGGGCTGCATTGATAAAATTTGGATGTGGATTTGTTTATTAGAGGCACATGAATCAGCTTACCAAAATTGGTGGTTCTAGGTCATTTGTTACTCTTATTACGTAGAGTCAAATATTGACGCAGTTTATAGGCAAGGGGAGGTGAAATTTGTACATTTTAGACTATAACTTTTGTTGTAATTGTCCGATTTTGTTTATTTTTGACACACAGATGCATGTAACCACAACGCATCGCTCTATTAAGTTTTAGATTAAAATATTAAACGGTTTAGCTAAAAACCGCGAAACTCTGCTACGGGGGAACGGGGAAAGATATTGACATGATTCAACAAACTTGATCTTCTCAGGAAATATGCGCATCAGCTGGTAAAGTTTCGTATCTCTAGCTCTTATAGTCTCCGAGATCTAGGTGTTCATACAGACGGACAGACGGACGGACAGACGGACATGGCTCCCGAGGTTATGATAAGCATTTTGGTATAAAGGACTTGGGGTCTGCCACGCCTCCTTCTTGCCGTTACATACATTGCACAAATCTAGTATACCCTTTGTACCTATAGGTACAGGGTATAAAAAACGTTGAATATTTTCATTTAGCTGTCAGCATTTATTTTAAAATGGACACATGCCACGCCCACAAACAATGTGAGTGAGTGTGTGAATGAGTGTGTGAGTGAGTGTGTGGCAAGTACAGCGCGCACCTGCTAAGGACGCCCAAAGTCTGAGCTTGCGTTTTTTGGCCTTTAATTTTTTTGGCTGGTTAAACGTTTCAACTGCCGCTGCATTAGGCCAAAAGTCAAGCGCTAAACCCTTTTTTTTTGGGCTTGCTTTTTCAAGGATGTATTCCACTCGAATGCACAGTGGAGTAAGAGAGGTTGTTTGTAGGGTAGTGCATACATGTATACATACGAGTATGCATGCTGTTAAACACCGCTGTGCGAAATATTAGAAACAGAAACACCAAAAGTGAAGTTAACTAATTCTTAAAAGATTGTGTCATGAAAAGGATTTTAAGATTTATAGTCTAGGATTATGTGCCAACCGTTTAAAGTATTACTAATTAGTTGAAATATTATGTCTAACTTCGATCTCTACCTGTTGGCAAACACTGCACCTATAGAAAACGAGATTAAGAGACGTAAGTGGAATTGGATTGGCCACACTTTGAGAAAGCGCCAAAATGACATTGCAAGGATGTCACTTGAATGGAATGCACAAGGTGCGAGACGAAGAGGTCGTCCATCTACCACCTGGATACGCTCGGTGCGAGCGTAATGTTCTGGAAGAGGACCCTGGCCAGTGAGCAAGAATTTAGCTCAAAATCGTCAAAGCTGGAGAGATTTTGTAACTGCACTATGTTCCGCCAGGAGCGACTTTTGAAATCATATTATATAATATATAACTATGTGTATATTTCTATGATATGAAAGCTAAAGTTCAAGGAAATAAATAATAATAATAATAATGAGTTTAAATAAAAAATAAATAATGGTCGAAAAGCGTGAAAATCTGACGTACCTATTTTTAAACGATTTCTCTCTATTTTTAAAAAAACAATTTTTTCATGCCAGTTCACTAGGCCACAATTTTCCATATTTATTCAATTCAATATATTACTCAACCTTTTTTTACCAAAAGTAAAGAAATAAAATGTTTGCGATGAAATTTTATGGCAGTTTGTATAATTTTTTACTCATTTTCGGATTCATTAAAAAAAAAAAATCGAAAATTACGATTGGCATTTGGCATTTTTTGCGCGGAGATCAAACTACCTGACACAATACCTTCGTATCTATCTGAAATTTTGACATAATGGAGCTAATTCAAGGCCCTGAACAACACAACTTTAAATTTTGAAAAAAAAAAATTTGTTGTCTGCGAAAAAATGCTTCCGAATTCACCCCACTTTTCTCTACCATTAAATTTTAAACCAAATTTTTTAACTTTTATTTTGTGTTTGTTGTTATTTCTGTAAATAAAGGGTATCAATGATTAAATACTAATTAAATATCAAAAACAGCTAACATACAAGCAATAATAATGAAAACTCATTAATAAAGGGTGTTTTTTTTAGCTTGCACAATTTTTTAACAGTAATATTGAGGGCACTGACATAACCTCAAATTAACTAAAAAATAAAATGAATTTTAAAGGTTATGCTAGAGCCCTGATGTGCTGTGGTATTTTGAAGCTTGAATGCGGATGCAGTGACTTCAAAATAGCTTGACCAGAAGACTTTTATAAAATGGCTGTAATCCTCGAAATTTGTACAGCGGAAATAAGTGTCAGCAAATCTAAACTGCGTACGTTACGAAAATGAACAAATTTTGGTAATATTTGGTGTCTCTGGCTTGCTGATAATTTTTTCTGTTACCTAGACTGCACAATAGGCCCGCGTGGCCAGATTTTGGCCAAAAGTCCCCCAGAAAAAAATCAAACTTTGGACAAAAAGACAATTTAATATGATTTTACACATATTAAGCAATCCTGTGACAAAACAAAATTTAAATTATAATTAGTGGTTTTCAAGTTATTGGCAATCAAAGTTGACATTTTGTATTTTATGAGCTTTCGCGAACATTTTTAGAAAAAAAAAATCTGCGTTTACCATGATGCATGTAGCAACGAAATCTTCATTCACTTTATTATGTATAAGTATTACTTTAGAAAAAAAATAAAACTGAGCTTAACAACTTTTGGGTTTTAAATATATTCGAGTGGCTTAAAAGATTTTTTTGGTTTTTGTATAATTTGGCTGCTTTGCTTTAAGGGTACCTCCGACTACCACTTGATATTTGATCGAAAAAATTTTTATAAATTTCTTCACATTTTTTACAACAAAATGTAATTCCTACCGATTTTCGGATATTGAATTTTGTATCTAAAAGTTAAATTTTAAAAATTGACCCCAGAAAATGTTACTACTTTTTTAATTTCTTAGCTGCCTAAAAGTATGCTTCAATAACCATTTTTTCAAAGCTTGTACTAAAATGTAAAAAAATGTAAAATTGGAAAATTTTATAGCATACTTACAAAGATGCAAATCAAAAAATGTGAAAATGATAAATTTTGACTTTTTTAAATCTAAAATTAAAAAAGCATGCAAAAAAAAAAATTATAAAAGTTAAAAACCAGATGGATTGGAGATGTCAGCTTTCTGTAATTTGCTGGGAAAGCTGATACTATTTGGGGCTATAACTCCACAACCATTCAATATTTTGGGTATGGGCTATTTTTTCAATGTATGAGGAGCTCATATCTAACTCTGTGTAAACCATTTTTTTTTTTTAATTAAGTTAAAAAAATTGTTTGGTTTTAAATTTTTTCCAATTTTAATCTGTATTATCAATATCTCAAAAAAATCGGAGCAGGCTCAAACTTCCCAGAAAAATAGTTCAATCATTTAGGAACACGTGTGTAAAATTTCATCACTCTAAAAATTATTATGGAAATGACAGGGTTTTGGCCAAAATATGAAAATCTGGGCCCACAGTGCACTGCACAAATCTGCAAACATTTGACCTTTGCGTATATTTTATAGGGAAAAGGCTTGTAAGTTGCCACACCTTAATTTTTTTTTCTCTATATCTCGACATTGAATACACTTAGGCATTGATGTTGATACAGCGTTAGAATGCGAAAAGATAGAGCTATAATCCATAATAAGTAGATTATTTGAATCATATAAAAATAAGAATTTTGAAAAGTTTGAAAACGATCACAAAAGAAAAATGCTTGTAAGTTGCCACACCTGCAAAAATCGCTAAAAATTGGAGAAAACTGAAATAAAAACGCATGATTGATCAAATTTTTGAAAACTTATTGATTTAAAATTTGACTCAGCATTTAATTGAATTTAAAAAAACAAGAAAAATTTAACTTTCCAGAGAAGTCAAAATTATGATTTTTTGAGATCGGTCGACGTGCAAAAAATTGAATTATTTTGGAAAATATAAAAAAAATATATTCGAGAATGGCAGAAAAACGCAAAAAAAACAATTCAAATTAGTTTCAATGACAATTACACACAATAAAAATGCTATGGCATCTTACATTTTTGAAGCCATTTTGGAATACATTGAAAAAAATTGGTCTATTCACTGTATGTCCAAAAACCATTTTTGATTATGAAATTGCATTGAATTTTAGTTCCAGCATATATATTTACCTTGTTTCTTTCATTTTAATTTGATCACTTTTTGAGCGCAACTAAAAATTTTGTTTTTTTTTCCGATTTCTTTAAAAACTTAAACTTATAAAGCTACAAATCATAAATTTAGCCATAATCCTCTTTTGTCATAATATGCTTACAATTAAACATGTCAATTACTGCTTTGCTATTTAAATAGTTAATATGTTTTTTTTTAGTGCATTATTTAAATACGCTTGTGCCCGTGTGTATTTATTATTGTGCTCATGGGTGTACTATATGTGTATAGACATAAATACGTACATATAGCATGGCCAGCATTTATGGGCAACGCACAAAAGTATGCAATGAAATTATGTAGCATGTTTCAAAGCACACACACACACATAAGCCGCACGCCGGAAACACACACACACATACACACACACAGCAGCAGCAAGAGAGCAAGCGAGCCAGCGAGCACCAAAGAGCGCTAGAGCGCAAACTTGAGAGAGCGCTGCGTGCAGATATTTTTTTACATTTTTTTGTTGTTCTTTTTGGTTTTTTTATTTTTTTGTTACTCACTGCAAAACTTTGACGTGCAAATATTCTATGCTGGCGCATAGTTCCAGCCTGCAGCCCTCCCTGCATACGGTCGTTCGACCAAGCGCCTGTCCGTCCAGTTGTTTATGCGAAAGACGGGCATTCCACTTCGTCAATGCCCAACGCCCTTAGTTCGTGCTTTGTCCACTTGAGCAGCTTCCTGCGCAACACATTGTGCCATATGGCGGCCAAAATGAGGCATAGTTCTGGCCCCTCTTATCGTTGTTGGCCATGCAACAGGCAACACACAAACAAGTCTAACAACACAAGGCAACAATGCCAGGCGTTGCGTACAGTGGTGAACGTTTTCAAAAATTAGGTCAAAACTAAAACAAGAGAGCCAGCAAGCAGCTTGTACAAAAATGAAACTTTTCTACAACAATTAAAGTACTCATCTATGGTTTCGTTAAGTTTTTATGCGCTCTACCCAAAGGTAAAGCGTTATATTGAGATTTGCAAGAAAAAAACTACAAAAAGTATATGGGCATTACTATATTGTTGTGACGTCACATTTGTGCTATAAAAGTTGACAATAGAAACAGAAAGAGTAAAGTTTCTAAAGATTAAATAGCTAGAGCTATAAGCAAATATACGCTTGGCGTTACGTTACAAAAAAATTTTTTTTCTTAGCCGTAGCATTGGCGTCATGTTACATAGCTTGACCTTACTCAAATTTCTTCAACAATTTTTCTTTTAATAACTTGTTTTGAGCTAAATCTCAAAAAAAAAAAAAAAACTTAAATTTCATTATGAATTTAACTCAAATTTTATTATATTAAATACACTTAATTTTTTGGAAAAATAATGATCAAATAATAAAAAAAATTTAAAAAGATGATGCACTTAAAAATATGATAATTTCGACAAAATATGAACTTTTAGCTTTGTAGCAAATAAACCAAATTGAAACGAACGAAAAAATAAATCGATTTGGGCATTTCTGTATCTCTCACTGTGGAGCCCGGGGACTAAATTTTTTTAATAACACTCAGTCAATCAGTTCTTACTGATACGCAGCACGCAAAAAAATGAAAAGCTGCATATAAAAAAAATACTCGCGAAAAATTCAGATCAAAAATTTTTGACAATGGGACTCAGATAAAAAAACAAAACAGTGTTGTCTAAAAATGCTTAACGTTAGATGGCGCCACTACTTCGCTAGGTGTGGTAACACTAACAACAGCTGTTTGGTTTTTGCCGCTTGCTTGGGCGCGAATTACCGATTTATTACACACCATGGACTCAAACTTTAAATTGAACACGAAATGTACACAATTGTGTTGGAAAATTAGTCCAATACAAAATACATACATCTTTGAAAAATCTTCCACTTTCTGCTCTTGCCCTTTAAATAAGGCTTCACCCAGACACTACTGTTCCTGCGCCGTCCCTCTTCCTGTTGTTTTTTTTTTTTGCAGCCAACCTTTTTACAATTAGGTAGGCAGTCAAACTTGCATTGTTTATATTAAGTATAACATGTTGATTCAAATCCATGTTTGTTTTATTTAATTCTTTGTCTTATTTTGCGCGCTTAATTTTTGTAAACATAAAGCAGCTGATTATAATTTAAGTGTGCCCACATTAACCCAAAGTATCGGAAAAAATATCGATTAATACCACAAAAAAACGATAATTCGATAAAAAATAGCACTTTGACATACTATGCACACACTGGTGGCTCCATCTGAAATAATATAAAATAGTTTCCATATGGAATTTTTCGAACTGCGTAGACCCCTTAGCTTAGAATCGTACCTGGGATTCGAACAGGCTTTGAAAGTTTGGCTTTTGGCACAATTTCTAGTAGACTACTCGATACTCTCACATATATACAAACAAATCATAACTAATTTCTTAACGTGACGATTTTACTATCACTCTAAGATCTTCGTTCATTAAATAAAAAAAGTAATAATTAAAAAAATAATATTTATTGACAAAGTTTTTGCATAACATTTATAATTTTTAGGGTTCGTTTTTGTAACAAAACTTTTTACAAAATTTAAAGCCACAATCACATGATTACTTAATAACTTGTAAAAATTTCGAACATTTTTTTAATGTCGCTGACATTATTTGTAAATGATTAACTTATCGATTATTCGATGACTTTCTTATAAAAATTAAAGCTTTAAAGCAACAAATCGAAAATGCGACTTAATTTTAAAACATCGAACATTTAAATTAGTATACACAAAGTACACAGAATCAGAGATGTGCCAGAAAAAATTTGAACGCTTGAATTTTAATTTCAAGTCTCTTAAAAAAATCATAATTTTAGATCACAAAAATGCTTCTGACAAAACAAAAGTTAATTCTGCTTTAAAGTGATAGCAGTTTAAAATTTGGTTAAAAGAGATTTCTGTCACAACACCTTATAACATATTATTGCATCATGTCGTAGTGACGACACTGTTCATCTTACTAGATCAGATCATACTACTAGATCATTTTTCCGGTTGACCACTGTCCAAGTAACACATACTACATATGTATGTACATATGTACTAAGACATGGCCGTTGTCTGCATAAAGTAACGTGGCTCCGTTTCCCAGTAGCCAAGTCTCAGTTCCTGCTGAAACATATTACTAAAATGGTTAAGTTCCTGCTCTCGACATATTTCGTCTTCTATCTGCTGCCACATGCTCTCGAATCCATTGTCAAACAATAAGCTTCCATTTAGATCGCTGTCATAGGCGGATTCATCAAAGCAGAAAGAGATTTCACGTTCGTAGTTACACATTTTGCGGCAGTTTTAGTCTATTATAAAAATGTAATGCATTTTTTAACACTTTATGAGTAATTATATGGGAAACTTCGATTTGCTTACATTAAGCAACAATTTTTTTAATTTTCGGCTTACCTTCTTCGCTTCTTTTGCTTGTCGCTTTAAATTTGCACACAGAATATAATGGCATAAAGTAAAGAAGTACATGCATATCTATGTGCAGCTCATGCTACTGAATAAACGGTTCTTTTGATCTAACTTGGCAGCATTGTTGAAAGCTTTGGAAATAAACCGTTTTGTGCAAAATTGACGAGGGCTGCAGCATTATCGTTACGCGATGATAGTCATACATACCGCATATGATATGTATATCAAATACATGCGATGTTTATTTGCTTTTTAAGGCTAGTACGCAGCAGTGTAAAACCGCGTGAAAGAAAAAAGTGCTACTTATTTTGTGCGCTAAAAAAATTGTATGGGCAGAGTTTGTGACCAAATATTCTGTGCAATTGATATGTAGATGGCGCTACAAACAATAGATGGCGCCAAAAAGTAAATATGAAAATCAGCTGTTTGTTCTTTTTGTTTACAAGTGCATAGTGCATAAAATAATAAAAAGTGAAAAAATGAATCGCCAAATGAAAACAATGCTTAGTATTTATTTCGCAAATAACGCCATTATTGCCTATTTATTTGCCAAATTGTTGGAGGAAACAGAAAATCGCCAGGAACTAAAGAAAAAAAGATCCCAAATAATTGGGTGGTCTTCCACTTCCTTTATTAGAGCAATTTTCTGCTCTTTGTACACCTGTTTTGCCTACGCGCCATTGCTCTTGCTATCAAAATAAGTTGCAGCACATTAATTTTTCGTTTTTAGCGCGCAAAGAGAACAGCTGATTTTTTTTAGCGCCATCTACACTCCAATTCTAAAAATATATATGCAGCCCTGCTGCTGCGTACCAATGATTTTGTTCTTGGCGCTCAGAATTTTGACTGCGTTTTTTTTATATGAAGTTTTGTTTTCTTTCACGCGGTTTTACACTGCTGCGTACTAGGCTTTAAGGAAAATAAGGTAAATCATTGTATGCTGTAGCTGCCCAAACTGATTGATCTTGAAATTATAAGAATAGTCTGCGCTAACTTTCAGGCTGGTATTTACATTTTCCAAATTTTTTGCCAAAACGAAAGATTTGGGACCAGAGCGCAATATTGGAATGTCGATTTTGTAAAAGTTTTTATTTTTAAAGATTTCTAATGGCTTTATATTTAGCCAGCTGTTCAACGCAACAACTTTTTTAAGCGCTAAAAGTACTAGCTTTGCCCACTGTGCCGCAGCCTTCATTCTTTCGCTCTGGCGTTTATTTGGCGAACTTGACTTGGAGTAGTATGTAGCAGCCGCAGTACATGGCCGTAGCCATCAACGTCGACGTCGCTGCCGACAGACAAGGCAAGAACAGAGTCAGAGTCAGAGTGAGCCGCAACGGCAAAGGCGACTGTTGTGCATCGAGAAACAGAGCGAACAGACGCGCATGAACTGTCTGCGCAGTTGGACGTGTTTTGTGTGTGTTGTGGCAGCGCCAATGCCAAAAAGAAATTTAAGTAATCATAGAAATAGAAACAACAATTAAATAAATAGAAAAGAAATAATAGCGCGTTGCGAAAGTGTTGAAAGTGTGCGTGCGTTCGTGCGCCTGTTGGCATGCAACACCTTTTTTTTTTAGTTTTTCAAAATTTCTACATTTCTAACCCGCAACTTTTGCTGTTGTTATGTTTTTTTTTTACTAATTGTTGTTGTTATGGTGTAATGTGAGAAAATGGATTTCCAGAACCGCAATAATACGGCAAATAAGTTTGTCTGTCCCAGCGACAGGCAATTGGCCTTGCGTGCAAAGTAAGTAGCAGACAGAGAGACAGTGGGACGAAGTGAGAGCGAGCATGTGAGAGAGCGTGCGTTAAAGCTAGACGAACGCCCTAAGTTAGAGGCAATGGCAATAATTTTTAATGCAACAATTGGGCAGCGCATCTGTTTACTCACTCATCATAGTATTAGTATGTGCGCGTATGTGTGAAAGTTAAACAATGCCGTTAGTTAAACAATGTGGTGAAAAAAAAAAAATAACAAAAAAGAAAAGAAAAAAAAAACGCTGCTGCGCGTCATAAACAACAAAAAAGCTCCTGGACTGACGTGCATGCCGTTATTGTTGTTGTTAGCGTTGATAAGCGGCTGTTTTTGTTGTTGTTGTTGTTAGTGCTGGTAAATTGTCTGTGTGCGCAACAGTTAGCAAAAGGCAACGACAATAGTAAAAACAAAAGTTACAACAAAGGCAACAGCAACAACAAAGTTGGACTTAGCTTTAGTTATAATTTAATTAACTTTGACTGCATCCATGTATGAGTAATGCCTCTGTTTGCGTGCGTATGTGTGTGTGTGTGCGTTTGTGTGTTTGTCTAAGATAAGCTAAAAACGCACGAAATTGTAGCATAATCAAATGAAATAGATACATATGTACGTATATAGCTTAAGTATATGCCATATAGTACATATAATATAGATTATGTATGATATACATATGTACATAGGTTCGCTTTGTAGTACAGTGAATATTGTATTGACTGAACTAGGCGCTAATTAAAGCGCATATGGCATTTAAATTGACAGGTTTTCGAAATTTTTAATATGCATTATGTGAAAATACATAGACTCCTCTTTGTAGTACAGTAAATATTGTATTGACATTTAAATTGACAGGTTTACGCAATGTGTAATATGTATTGCTTGGAAATTAGATTAAACGAGCAAATTAGTGGGATATTGTGTTCTTTTCACCAGGCTTTGGCGCTCTTAAGGTATCTGTTGCTTTGCTTTCAAAGTACTCTTAAAAGATAATTATTTAAATTCTAGTCAAAAAAATTTCTGAAATACTACGGAACCCCAAACTTGCCATACTGTAACGATGGCTTATAAAATATTTTGTTAAGTTTGTTTATATAAAATCAAAAATATTGCAACAGATACGACTATAATTTAACCTGTGCGCTGCTTAGTTTCCACTGGGGGTAATATCTTCAAAAAGTTTACACTGTATGCCTGGTTTGGCGGCGAGGCGATCTAAAATTTATACATTTTTAAGTAAACCCTTCATAGTTTTTATTCGATTTTTATTATACTTTGCGAAAAACTATGCTTAAAAGATGTAAAATATATTGGGGGACTTGATTTGGTTTCTCTATCTTTAATAGTTTACGAGATTCTTTGTTCATAAGGCCAAACGGCCGGCTTATCCGGATGAGATGATCAGAGTTGATGCCTGCTTTTAAAATGCAGCCAATCCCTTAAATACAATTTTATTAAAAATGATGTGTTTTTTTGCAACCGATTTGAAATGAAAGGCACAATATAATATAGATTTGCTTGAACATATAAAAGTTTTTGAAAACCCATTAAAAAAATACTTCAAAAACAATAGTTAGTCAGCAACAATCGTAAAACAATAAACGAAAACCCAGAAATGATTAAAAAAAGCAATTAATTTTTACAACTGCGCATTTGCGCACAATCTTCTATCAGTTTTTCCTAAATTCTACGAAAATTTTCCATCATGCTCCACCACTTCGCAACTTTGTGTACACTAATTTGAGTGTGCACTGTTTTTCGTACATTTGGCATTGACTTGTCAGCTAGTCAAGGACTTAGTACTGAGCATAGGAGGCAGCATCATAGCCACACAGCCATCTCCAGTTGGACATCTGCCTTCATTAACGTTTTCTAGCTGCCATGGTTGTTGCCACTCTCGTTGTACTTCAGTCTGTAATCATAATTGTTGCATGTTGCGTTCGCTGTTGACAGATTAATTAAATTTTAATAATGTTGAATTTTTTATGTTTATATGTATGTACGTACATATGTACATCTTTGGTGGCTATAATGCCAAGTTATAAACTTGGCGGCGACCGCCCGCATGCCATTTAATTTATTGCAATTGATGATGTTGTCGAGAAGGACTGCTAAGCAGACTGCCGATTGTGGGGCAGAGGAGTCGTTTGGGTGCGCCACTTACAGGATTTGCAGCACGACAACGCAGCAAAGCCCATGTCATAAGATATTGATATACAAAGATAATAAAATTTCATAAACCCAGTAGAGTAAAATTAAAGTCATTTTATGCACGCTGGACAAGCTATAAGTTTGGCAAGTAATCAAGGATTTTGTGTATTTCCAATATGAGTTTATCCAACTTAACCGTATGATAGAAGACTTATTAACATATGCCCGCTTAATCAATAGAGAAACCTTGAAACTCCCAAAATTACTCAAGGTTCATGTGGGAAGGTTACGGCCGCTCCGATCCGAAAATGGTGCTGATTGGCAGCATTGAAAAAGTGCGCCTGTTTCAACTTTTTCAACTATACTACGAATGGTCTTCGAGAGGGGGTGCGAAATAAAAAATTGAAAAACTTGATTCAAGTAGTATGGGTACGTCCCCAAAACGGTACCACCGCCAAGACAAGACGCAGCACTCGTCATTGGCGCTATTGAAAATTCAAATATAAAGTTTTTCTACTATTATAGAGAAAACCCCTACAATCTATCGCAAATATCCAAAAAATGTTCAGCTTTCATGAATTATAAGGATTATTAGAGTATCTGAGAGATCATTCCAAAAATGAAAATCTAGTCTTTGCGATTTCCTCATCTTGAAAGCTAAAAAGATTTGCAAGAAACGCATGTGATGATCCAGGAAGAGAGAGCAAGAAAACGTCAGTTGCCAGGTAAACTTGCAGATGAAACAGCACTTGACACCTAACTAGAAACAAAACGATTTTTGGTAAAAATTTTGGATAGGTGTTGAAATTTGTCTTTTTTTTCCGTTCTTATTTTGTGCGGTCCCTATCTCCAGCACAAAAACAGGTTTTACTGCATATATTTGTTAATTGCTTATGAAGAGTTCAAGACTTATACATATACCCTGAACTCTTACTCATATATATATATATATATCCCTTTATTCATACAATATAAAAACTTGATTATGCTATACGAAAGCTCAACAAGAACATAGGGCGTCAACAAATTCTCTCCATCTACTTCTGTCTTTTGCCAATAGTTTGAGCTGGTTCCATGTCATATGTTGAACAGCTCCTTCATTTCGGACCATTCTTATCCAGGTGATTCGTGGTCTTCCGGGGCGTCGATGGCCCTGCGGATTCCACTCGAGGGCTGCTCTTGCAATGTCTTGGGCTGGCCGTCTTAGAATGTGGCCAATCCATGACCATTTCCTTTTTCGGATTTCTAGCTCGATCGGATGGATTTCAGCTAGATCAGGCAGCTGCTCGTTTGTAACCCAAGTGGGCCAAAAAATTCGCAAGATCCGCTTGAGGCATCTATTGACGAACGCTTGTAGTTTTAACTCTTACTCATAGATCCTTATTAAAGGTATAGTTTTGAAAAAAGCTTGTATATCATTGTTAGAATAGTTTTTTTGAAGAAAGTGTTAAATTCTAGTCAGTCGATATCTTTAGATGATTTCGCATGTACACCTAAATCTGTATTTACACGGTAGACACGTTCTTGAAAAAATCATCATCAAAATCATAAGAATTTTCTTAGTTGAAATATCTTCTTCAAGATTAGGCACGAAATGTTTGCTTGTGTATCAGTGCAGAAAATCAAAGTGCCACGCCTACAGAGTTGGCGCCTATTGCTTAAGCATATGTTGGAGTAAAACCTTGTAGCATACTGTGCAGCGCAACGTAATCAATCCCAGCTGACTGGGCTTTCTGCGAAGCGCATTAAAAATACAAAGCCCCTCTCAAACACGCACACATACAAATACAAAGCAAAGGGGAGCACGAGAGAGACTTATAAACACACACAGACACACACACACAAGTACAAGCTTCAAGTGTGCAATTTACACTTCCTTTGCCTCGATTTTCGCTGCGGCGGCTGTCACATTGTTGGAAGCAGAAAATAAAGAGGAATAGAAACAAAGAGCTGAGCGTTGCCATAGCAACGCAATGTGGCGGGGTGTCGGAGCTCGTTTGGAGGCTGCTGTCAGACAAGGCTGTGGAAAAAAACAATAACAGGCAACAACAAAGTACTTGAAATTCAAATTATAAACTCATGGGAGTTGAGCAGCAGCAGCGGGAGTAGCAGCGGCAGGAGTAGCAGCGGCAGGAGCAGCAAAGCTTTGAATGCAAATAGAAATATAATACGTACGTGTCAGTACACGTGAGAGGGGATAATACGTTCAAGCTGATTGCTGGCCAAGTTAGTAGCATAGCGGTGTCGATTACACGTTCAAACTAAATGATGGCATGATGGCATGGGGTTTCCATTTTTAGCTTCTATGTTGCAATAAGTTCGATAGGTTAGCTCACAAAATAGCATCGACAGCGTGCAAAATAACAATAAATTGCGGCTTAGTACAAGCTAATGATGTCAAATAAACCAAGATTTTTTTGGTTTTTGTTAATATTTTGGGAGAATCAATCAACATATTTAGTCTGTTTTTTTTTCTTGTGTTTTTAAATTTTTATTTAAAAAAATTTGCGGGCGGAGGGGTGATAAAATCACTAAGACAATTGCTTTGTCTATAAAAAAAGTGATAAAGAGACTCTTCCCAATAAATGTAGAATCGAAAGAACTCAGCTTGCTTCTCAAAGTCAGTGGTGGTTGATATTTGTGGCTACTTTCGTTTAATGCATAAAAAACCATTATCGAAAGGATTAAAGAATATTTTTACTAAATTTAATTTTTAATATCAGAATTTGTTTTGAAATTAAAAATATGAGGGCCAAAATCTCGAAGCATTTGTTTTTGGTGTGCATTAACAGATATCAACAGCTTCCAAAATATCAGGCAAATTCTAAAGATCTGGGCTAAGTTAGCTGTATTCTGTATTCCGAATAAGTTTATATTTTACAACTCGCAATTAATTTTGAATTCTTATTATATTATATTTTTGATTTGAATACAAAGCTCTAAGCCTTAATGTTCTAAGGAATATTGCAGGTATTAAAAGAAATTGAAGATAAATTTTCCATAAAGAAAGTAGACTTAATTTTTTCATTTGAATTAATAATGCATAAATTTGAGTTAAATAGTTTGCACACGATTACTTGTTTGAATTATCACGAAATAATAGCAAGCTTATATGTGTATAAATTATCATACGTATTACGTAGTTGCAATTATCTATTTTAATATGAACGTGGGAATAAATTATTTAAGCAAATTTATATTCTGCAGATATAAATATATATGTATATATGTATACGATTTTTAAAGCTCTTTTAAAAATATATAATACCTATAGAACGTTCAACAGCTGTGGAGCAACGTCGCCATGTTGAATGTTCGAAATTTTTTGCTTATATCCCGCTCACTATAGTTTGTGATTTGAAATATTGTTTTTTATTTTAAATACTTTTAAAATAAGCACAAATTAAAAAAAAATAATTGGACTGCACAAATACATATATTTGTGTTTTATAACGATTATTAAAACCGATGCTTACTACTAATTTAAAGCTCATTGCTACAAAATTGAGATAAGTAATTATCGATAGACTGTAAGTGATTGTTATGGCATATCGAGCTATCGATCCTGGCGATTTTTGTTTACATTTTAAAGCTGCATACAAAAATGTATAGAATAAAGTTGTTAAAATTGAATAGAAACTGCATTGCTAAGCTCTGTAAACGTGCACAGCATAGCTTAGTGTATAGAGTCAAAACCCACAAGGCAATAACCAGCGGCATTAAAAAGAACTCGAAAGAACGAGCAGTCATCGCCATATTCAAGCGTTAAGCGAGGTAAACAGCAGAACGGTGCTCCAAGCTCTGGTGTCACGGCTACGTGGGTGGTATAAGCATATGGCCGGGGCTATTCAAGTCAATAAACCCAAGGCAGTAGCTACAGTAGCTTGTATGTGCCACACGAAACACTGCAGATGTTAGAGATTTGCATGCCAAGCGTGCTATGTGCCCTTATGTTCGCTTGTGTATACATGTACATATATATATATATATATGCCCGTGTGGTTGTGCGTCGGTGTGGTTCTACATTTTTAACGCCATGTGCTGTAAGTGATTCCAAAGTGGCTATAAAACAAAAAGAACGCGCCGCAAAGCGCAACGGCAGCAACATGGTAGAGTTAATTAATTTTGAACTTGACACTTTAGCATGGGCTCTTGCTAACAGCCAACATGAAAACCACATTAACTAGCCGCAGCACTCTAATGGTTCGCTTATTAGGCAAAGCCAACTTAACCGCATTTATACTCACATAAACTTTCTCTTGTTGCCCTAACGCAGATTGAAAGCAGGCTGGAGCAGTTCAAAGACCAGTGAACCCTTACGTCCTGAAGAGCAACAGGCCATCATATCCGTTATACGCCGCAATGAGGAAATCGAAATAGCCGAGCGCCAACGTGTCGGTCGCCTGGTGGAGCGTGTCGAGAAAATCAAGCAGCATGCAGTCGAACGTGGTCCGAATTGTTGCCGCTTGTGCGGCGATGCTTTTGGCCTGCTGCGACCGCATCGCGTTATATGCGAGGATTGCCGCAAGGCCGTATGCACCAAGTGCAGCGTAGACATTAACATACGCTATCATACGAACGAGCGCACGCGCGAGATTTGGCTGTGCCGTATTTGCTCCGAGACGCGAGAAATGTGGAAAAAGTCTGGCGCGTGGTTCTTTAAGGGTCTGCCCAATTATGATATGCCGCGTAGCGCTAGTGCCACGCCCACACCCACACCTACACATAGCCAGGCGTTGGCTGGCGTAAGCAATGGCACTGATACACGCGTGGTTCAAAGCTGCAACAGCACGCCCACACGTAACACGCGTATCAAGAAGCTAACAATACGCGTTAATGACAGCAGCAGCAGCAGCAGCAGTGGTCATTCTGAGCCTGAGGATGAGGTAGACGCAGCTGGTAATGTGCCTGCTGGCAAGCTGCAGCGTGATGATAGCTTTAGATTACGCGCCTATGGCAGCATACGCAGCTTTATTGACGGCGGCGAACGCAAGCTGTCCAATTCGTTCTTCTTTGGCCGCCAACAGAGCAGTAGCCAGCAGCGCACAACGGAGGGAGGTATGGACTATGACAGCATTTCGAACGCCTCGACGGTGGCCACGACGGCACAGCTAAATGCTGCAGCACATCTGCGGCGTGAGAGCAGCTTTCTGCGTCGCGGCTCTGTATCATCCTCTTGGTCCTTTAGCGACAGCTCTGGTTCTGGCAACTCTGGAGGCACGCAATCACAGAGTCAACAACAACAACTACAACAACAGCATTGCCGAGATCCCTTGCTGGGCTGGCTGGAAATAGCCATTAGCTATCGCGAGAGCTTCCATAGTCTGGACTGTACCATGATGCGTGCAAGAGATTTGCCTGCCATGGATGCAGCTGGTCTAACTGATCCTTATTGCAAGCTGAATATTGTTACGCCCGAGGCGCATACAAAGTATACACGCTGGCAACGCACTAAAACCGTACACAAAACGCGCAATCCAGAGTTCAATGAGACGCTGCAGTTTGTTGGCGTCGAGCCAGAAGAACTAGGCAATTCGCTGCTCTATGTAGCACTTTTCGACGATGACAAGTATGGGCATGACTTTCTGGGTGCGGCCAAGGTGTGCCTCTCCACGGTAATTAATTATAGTAGCTAGCTAGGTTTGTTATTTACGTTTATGTGTTTGTTTTTTTTTTTGCCTTTCCTAGGTACACAGCACGGCGCAATATCGCATATCTGTGCCACTGGGCGTAGAGGATCAGTACAGCAGTGAGGCGGAAATGGCACAAAGCTGGCCCAATGGCAAAATGCTGCTCTCGCTCTGCTATAATACAAAGCGGCGAGCTTTGGTTGTCAATGTCAAGCAGTGCATTAACCTGCTGCCTATGGACAACAATGGCAGCTCCGATCCATTTGTCAAGCTGTAAGCCTGTAATACCCATTAAGCATTTTTTGTGCAATCTGTAGCAAAACTATTTGATCTATCTTTCGATTATTATAGTATGTTTGCTACATTGGATATAGGAAATTAGGAACGTAGCCTTTTATGATTTTACATTATGCAATAACTTTTTAAAGCACCAAGTCCTTCAATTAGAAACCAAGCCAACTTTCTATAGCTTAGTGAGTTAGTTATGCGACGCGTAGCTTTCTGTCTGTTTTGTGTTTGGCTATTGATCATTTGTCCATGTCAATCACTAGAAGCAATGTAAATTCAACAAGTCCGTAAGGAAATTAGAAAGATTACGTGCTTTATATTACTTTATATAACTATGTCTAAAGATTAAAGAGCAAGCTTTTTATTTGGGTAAAGAATTAGAGAAATATAGAACAATGGCAAATACTAAACATAAGCAAAGTAGTGCAAAGATCCCGTCTATTATAACTATATGCTAAACCATAGAATGGGCAAACCCTGAGAAATTAAAACTAGGAAATTTAAAGAGATAGTATTAACTTTTAAATAGCTAAATTAGATTCATGTTATATACTAATACTAATATGATGCTGTATTTCTCTTTTTCGCTTAGACAACTTAAACCAGATGCACATAAGAACAAGAAGCACAAGACGAGCGTAAAATGGCGCACACTAAATCCCATATTTAATGAGGAGTTTTCCTTTGAGGCCAGTCCGCATGACTTGAACAAGGAAATGCTGATACTGACCGTTTGGGATAAGGATCTTGGCAAGAGCAATGACTTTTTGGGCAGTCTACAATTAGGCGCCCAAAGCAAGGGTGAACGACTGCAGCAATGGCTCGATTGCATACGTTTGCCTGATCATTTTCATGAGAAATGGCATTGCCTGGCACCAGATAATCCCACCCATTAGCGAGCACCGCTCTGTAGTTTATAGTAAAACATATACATATATAGTATATATATATTTTTATATGCGTGTGCGAGGGTGTATGTGTATATGTGTGTATGTGTACTGATAATCACGCGGCCAAAAAATAACGAAATATTTATACAAATTGCATTTTTGTTTATAAACTGAAAATCAAACCAAAATTATAAATATTTTAAGTTAGTTAAATACCATATATACATATTTACAATTTCGGTTTGATTTTGAGTGCATAAAATAGATATGTGTGAATGAGTGTATGACCAATGCTTTATTTAAGTGTCCTTACAAGGAGTTTATCAATTGCATTTCTATAATGCCACTTGGCTTATCTCAGATTTTATTTATTTAAATTTAAACAATTTACTGTACTTTAAGCACAAAAATTCTTTAAAACAATTTGCATTTGAATATTTCAACAGATATAAAATATTTTTTTTAATAATATACTATATTAAAAATCAAAGCTAATGTTATAGTTATAGAATTGTTCCACTGCGTCGCGTTTTGCGTATAATTACTTCCGAAAACAGCCAAGTAGCTTTTTATGCAGAGAAATTGTTTTTAAAAGAGAACTTGTTTATTTTTTTATTCATACACGTTAATTATAAAATGATAATACGATGATGATATGTATGCTAATTTTCCAATTAAACTTCATTTTGTAAACATAAATAAAAAATAGCAATTGGAAGTGATGTGATGTGAAGTAGATGCATATTTGCAGCGGAAGCGTATGGTTAATTGGAAGAGTGGAACAAAACTAATTAGTCATAGTATCTCTTTGTTTAAAACAAACAAAATATATACATATATTTACATAATTGTAGCATATACATACATTATTAAATAATAAACAATTTAGTCTAAAAAAAAGCAAACAAATATACATATTTATAAACAATAAAAATTAACTTTAATGCTTAGTTACTGTGTTTTAGCTGTAATTCCTGATGCAAAGAGCAGTGCTGAATGAAAATGAAGAGAAAATACGCTTTCATACTTAAAGTCAACTCTCTGCTTATTCAATGTCTTCAGCTCTTATCTTCAAGTGGCATATTAAACGCTGTGCTGCAGCGTAATTAAGATAAATAACATAAACAATGTCAAGTGCCAACAATAACGATTAGTGTTTTATGGACGTGGACGTAAAATTAATAATGTGCAGTCCACTTATGTCACTGACATTTAATGCGCAACGCATCCCAAAACTAGCATACACATAAGCAGACCGCGTGCATCCTGCTTTATAAAGATAGTCGGCAGCTGTGTGCATCATAGCTTAATATATATATGTATATAATATATGTGCATATATATGCTCTACTTGGCGTAAGAGGCCCCTTAAAGAGAACTAGTCAGATGCAGGCATACTTACCATCACATTGAGCCTGAGGCACATTTTTAACATCTTAAAGATCTTCAGAGGAGCTGTGTATGCGATTGGTTACCGGGTCTGGGGACAACCGCCGGTGTAAAAGGAAAGTCCATAACTAACGAATATTCATACACAAGTGCCAAAAACCTCACCTTTTTCAAATGCAAAAACATCAGCAACGAATGGGTCTCAGCGATGACATGATCCAGGATCGGAATGCCTACAGACGAATGCTGAGATCGCATACCCACACCTCAAGCGAGTCCGAAAAGAGGTAAACAAGGGTTTGGGAAAAGAATATGTGCATATATCTATATACATAATTTGTTTTGGCACAATGGATTTGGAATCGAAAGATTTCAACAGGTAAGCCGTTAGGTTAGGTAAGGTTAAGGCGGCAGTTAGAACGTGACGTCCCAACTCACTTAGGCCAGATAAAAATTGGCCCGCTGTGATACCGCAGGTGGGCTTTACTCCACCCTTCCCCACTAAAAAAAGGTCTTCACGATATTCTACTTTACAGCCATCCGGTGGCCTCAATAAACCTCCAAAGGCATTTCGGACTCATTCCTGAGAGCTGGGATAAGTCATTTAGGAAGTGTGATTTGAGGAAGCGGAACCTTGTTCTGCAAAGCCCCGGGCAGTGGCAAAATAGGTGCTCCACCGTCTCCAGCTCTTACTCATCACCACAACTTCTGCAAAAATCATGATGCGGTGCGTTAAACCTTAATGCATGAGCTCCCACCAGCCAGTGTCCGGTGATTGCTCGGATTACTTTCGAGCACTGGGCTCTGCTTAAACAGCAAAGTTCCTTGTTTCTTTTCCTGCAGTACACCGGCCAGGTTTGCCGTGATATCCTGCACGTGTTGGAAATTCGATTCCACGTTACGTTTGCAGAGTGAGCGAAATGGGTCTTCATGCTTAGTTTGCAGCTGGCCATAGGAACACCTAGACGCTCTTATCCTGAAGGAGGAAGCTGGTAGTTCCTTGTCTTGCTAGTTCGTCCGCAATACAATTTCCCTCAATATCCCTGTGTCCCGGGACCCATATGAGGTGGATAGAAAACTGTTCTGCCATCTCCTCCAGAAACGAGCGAAATTAATCACCGACTTCATACATGAAGTCAAGGAGTAAGTAATTTTTCAAAAAAATCTAAGCGTTTGGGTCCCTGTACAAAGAACTGAGCTTATGGTGGTTATGGTTACTTATCTATACTATTCATAGTTGGGCGATGACCGTAGTGTAGTTCCGAAGAATCTCATCATAGATAACGCATATAATTCTGTATTGCTATCACGTGGCTTAGGAACAATTGCATTCCTGACGCCAATGGCTTAACTGCAAGGTGATTCAAGTGTTTATACCCCGTACTAGTGCTGGAGAAAACATCGATGATCGAAGTTTAAAATATCTATATATCGATGGTGGCCAACAGAGATGTTTCTCCAGCACTTCTGCACTCATCAAAGGGGTGTTTAGTAGTGCTGGAGAAACATCTCTGTTGGCCAACATCGATATATAGAGATTTTAAACTTCGATCATCGATGTTTTCTTCAGCACTACCCCGTGCCTATTGGCACAAAGGGTACATAAAGTTTGCGTAAGCCGAAAATGTACGTAACATACAGAAGGAGACGTCGGAGACTGCCCAAAGTATGATCAGGGTGATGCATCGATATAACATCGATGTTTTCTCCAGCACTAGTGACTATAGAAGTCGATATACCCATGTCCGTCTGTGCGTATGAGCGCTTAGATCTCAGAGATGGAAAGAGCTAGAGCAACCAAACTTTTAGATAAGATTCCTTATTATTCCATAGGAGACAAGTTTATTTTATTTTTTTATATCGGGATTTATATTCTATAGCTCCAATATGCATATTTCTGATAACTTCGAAAAAAAAAGCTTTTAGATGGATAATTCGTTTGTTTATGAAGCTTAGAGTTCCCAAGCACTGTACCAAATTTGATCAAAATCGGTTGATCATATCATATAACTGGCATAGTTGTACAAAATTCGTTGTGTTTCGTTTGTTTAGAAAGATATCGTGACCAAATTTGGCTTTTCGAAGTTTTTTAGAGTTTCCCCTGATCGTTCAAAAAAACATGTTTGCTACGAAATTCATTGTGTCTTGTTTGTTTATGAAGATATCGTAACCAAATTTGATGTTGGGTAGGTTTTTAGGGTTTCCCAGCACCATAACAAATTTAATCAAAATCGGTTGATTATATCATATAGCCTACATAGAACCGATCGGTCAAAAAAAGTTTTCAGCGCATAATTCGTTTCTTTATAAAGATATCAAACAAAGGCATTTGGAAGTATTTTAGAATTCCTACGCACTATACAAATCAAAAACGAGTAAAAAAAACCTGAATTTTTTTCTTTCTTGTTTTTTTTTTAATTTTTTGGTACTTTTTTAGCAGCTGTATATTAAGTGCAAAAGCTAGGATCGGTTAATTTGACGTGACGCTGATTTTCGTAAAAATAATTGTGAATTCGGAAGAATTTTTTCGAAGATTTGGAGTGACAAAAAATGGATGATGTTTTACAATTTATTTTGATACAGATAAAGGATTAGAACAGGGAAATAATCAAAACAAATACATTAGTTTAATTTATTCTAATTAAATATAACTCAGTTTCGTAGAGCAAAACATGAAGTTCGTTTTCGATAGCGAACAATAAATGCGTCCATTAAAGATTCGATATCAAGCGTATCAACCAAATTCGAATATGTATGTAAAATGGCCACGTGATTGAGTCGATCCGGAGCCATGGTAGATCTTAAATAATTTTTAATTCGGCGTAACACAGAAAAACTTCTTTCATTGGAACATGAAGAATCTGGTATCGTGTAAGAAAACGAATGAATTCGGGAACGATTTTCAGATAATTTTCCGTTTCTCAAATGTGAAGCTTTTTTACCCTCACGCGCCATTATCTCCAATAAGAAGTCTCTATCTTTGGTCAAACGGAGTTCATTGAAATCTCTCCTCTGTAAAATTTTATGATTGCGTCAGTATTTTTTGATTTGCCAATCGCAAAAGTTTCTAGAGATTTGAAAAATCGGGCATTGTTGGAATCAAATCTTTCTTTGAGAGAAAAATTTGTCTGGTCGAAAATCTCACAAAATATTTTTTTGTAATAATCTTTTGGGGAATCAAAAATATGGTTTTCTGTTACGCCATCTTCCAGTCGTTTTGGAATTCGACGTTTTCTTGGCAATTTTGGTTTTTCAATCTCAAGTTTAGATGCCAATTCGCAACTGTTTTTCCAAATCGATTCAAATTTTTGATCCCGCGACTCATTCATTACAGTTGACACAATTTCTACCTTTCGATAAGATTCGAAAACGCACAGTTCCGATGATTGCAGCTCTTTGTTGAGAATTTCAACCCGATCAAAGATTTCGATCATGGCAGTCAAAAGGAAGAGAAACTTGAACGACTCCATATTAGAAAACTCCATAGAAAATATTAGAGTTTAGGGTTTTGTCCGATAATTCCGAGTGGGTATGTACCCACTGGAATGTTTTCCGAGTGGGTACCACTATCCATACTACCCACGTCAACCGCCGGCCCTGAGAACTTGAAACCGGTTTACGTTTTGTAAGTATTCGGCATTTTGACATAAAAACAGTTGAAGATAGCAATTTTTTTAGAAAAATTATACTGAACAGAAAGCTGGGAACGCAGTTAGTGTTTACCAGAGTACATAAGCCGCCAAATAACAAAGCAATATTTTCAAATAGTTATACAGTATATATATATATATATATATTTTAAGTATGTGTGTACTTCATATAAGTATGTATAAAGATAAACTCTAAACCAACAGATAAACAATATCTTAATCTTAATATAATTCGAAAACTTCAAAAGAATAATTCTTAAGTTGCTTAACTTGCGCCTTAATAACTATTACAATAGATATAACAAATATACGGGGGGGTATACATACTATGTGTCTTTGTTTTAGTTAAGTTGCAAGGATATTTTTTTTGGATAGAAATAGTAACTAGCATAACTAACATCAAGTAGAGTTCGCTTGATTTTAACCACGAAGAAATTTGCTTCAATACCCATGTGTTGCGTCACTTGCGCTTATAATTTTGCAAATAATCGGCGGGCTGCTGGGTTTGCTGTTGATAGAGCAGTGGAGATCTGAAACTGGAGCCGAAGTGGGATGTCGTTTGGGTAGTACTGCTACTGCTGTTTCCGCTGCCGCTGCCGCCAATTGATGCTGCAGCGCTTGGCGTATGTTAGAAGAGGCGTTTCTCATAGCTGAACAATCCGTGCACATTGCCTTCGATTTGTGCCGAATGAGTACGTTTCATAAAGCGTAGTTGGCCATTATAGATCATTTGTCTGAGAGATATGAAAGATAAAAAAACAAGATCAATATGGTTAAGAAACTCTATAACATAAAATTTGTATGCTACCTTCCAGCTAATTCCTCTAACTTAACTTTAAACTAAAAGCAGTGAGCTTCGTGAGCGTAGCACAGACCATATTTACCATAAGTTTTTGGCTTCGCCAGAGTTCGACCTGCAAACAGATGCTGACCTTCGAGCCTGACTAGCAATGTGGGTGCTGCTACTCACAAAGCTCTTCTCTTTAAGAACTTTATCCTATGTCTTCTAAAAAGATCTAGCCAAAACTTGGTATCAATAGCTCAACATTTCAATTTTTCTAATTTACAACTGCTACATTTGCTCTTAACGACACAAGCAGTCTTATTGCGCCCGTGCTTTAGAGAGCAGCCTACAAATATAGTTCATGTGACGTCACGTTGATATCCATAGCCTCTGGCAATGCTTACCCTAGTTTCTGCAACGAATTGGCGCCAATATCCTGACAACTATGTTGCAGACCGCACTCCAAATATGGCAAGTAACGCAATACAGAGCCCTTGTCCACAATGCTGCCACTAACACCCTGGGCCACCTTCATTTTATCCATTTCATTGTGATAATAGCGTGACATAGCCGCACCTTTGGCATCGCCACGCTCCATAGCCTCCAGTGAGCCCATACCACGATATTTCTTTAGGCGCACACCATCCGAAAAGAAATATTCACCAGGCGCCTCTGAAGTGCCAGCCAGCAAAGAGCCCATCATGACTGCGCTAGCGCCCAATGCCAAGGCTTTGACAATATGTCCAATAGATTGTATGCCGCCATCGGCTATTACAGGCACGCCAAACTTTTCGGCATAGTGCGAGACTTGATAGACTGCTGTAGCCTGGGGACAGCCGCAGGCCATAACCTCCTGTGTAATGCAAATGGAGCCAGAACCCATGCCCACGCGCAGACCATCAACGCCAGCATCAATTAGATTCTTGGCCTGAGCGCGTGTAACAACTGCAAGCAGATACATACATAGTTAAAGTTTGGACTGTAGTCCATGACTAGTCAATGCTTACCATTGCCGCCAATGACCTGCAAATCGGGATACGTTTGCTTAATAAATTTAATCATTTCTATTTGATAAATGGAATTGCCCTGCGAAGAGTCCAATATTATGACATCCACGCCGTTTTGCACCAACAGCTGCAAACGCGCCTTATCCTCATGTCTGGTACCAATGGCGGCACCCACCAGCAGCTGTTTATTGCTATCCTTGGATGCATTTGGATAGGAGCGCGCCTTTTTAAGATCCGTACGTGCAATCATGGCTACCAAATCACCAGCTTCGTTGACAATCGGCAGCTTACCCTTCTTGCTCTTCTCCAGTATATCATTGGCCATGGGCAGCGTAATGCCATTTGGTGCTGTTATCAAATCTTTGGTCATTATATCCTCCAGCAACATATACGGTTGATTTTCACGAAAATCAATATCACGTGACGTAACCATGCCCAATAGACGTCCACCTAGTTTGCCATTTTCGGTCACCGGATAACCGGTGTAACCATTTTTACGACGCGCTGCAAGCACATCGCCGACGGTGTTCGTGGGCGACATGACCGACGGGTCACGCATAAAGCCATGTTTGTATTTCTTAACCTTGTGCACCTCCAATGCTTGATACTCCGGCGTGCAGTTGTGGTGGATTATGCCAATGCCACCACAAAGCTGCGCGTTGGCGGGCGTGCGGCGTGCAAGTAAATGGGAGCAATTATAGAGGCGCATAAGAGTGTTCAATTACAACCACAACTGAGAGCCAAACAAACGTCTACCACAGTGCGGCGATGTGCGGTCTGCTGTCGTTGTTGTTGTTGGTTATAGTATCTAACTGGGAGCTCTATACTTACCGCCATGGCTATGGCCATCTCCGATTCGGTTACAGTGTCCATGGGCGATGAAACCAAAGGTGCACGCAATGTTAAATTCTTCGTCAAGCGTGAGGTAAGATCAACATCCTCGGCGGCAAAATCAATGTAGCCGGGTAATATGAGAAAATCGCTGTTTGTATGATCATCAAGTGCACGGCGGAGCATGATATATATATGAACAAAAATGAGCGTGTATATATGTTATGAGTGTGCGCGTGTGTATGTGCCGAAACTAGGTTAAATGTTTTGTCCAATAAAACTAGTTAGAGCTAAAATCTAGACTACAAGTCTTGACTTGGGCGGCAAAATCTTGTAAAGATCACGAAAACTTTAGACGCAAGTGAACTCTTTTTGGGTTCAGCTGCTAGGATAATTTGTTTACCAAGCACGGAAACAAGTCTCGGGCTACCGATAAAAGATCTAAATTCTTTCGCGTTTTTAACATAGCTCCTAAGTCAAGTAGAAGTAGAAAGAAGGTAGCTGAGAACGCAAAGGAAACATTTGAGACTCCAAAGGCCGTCATATTATAAAGCACTGTCTGTTTCGTAATGGGTATTTAAGACGGGAACAGGATTGCGTTTAGAGCAGCAGGCGGTTGGGGGGTACGGACCCGAAAACCACCCGTGTTTCCGCCACTGCCACAGCTGTATGACGAGCTGCCTGCTATCTTAGATAGTCCAGCAGACAAAGATGACAACAATCTTTCTAAACTTGTTGTTGTCATCAACAATCTTTCTAAACTCTTCTCTTTGTTTCCCAAAGCGAACTTCCGAACTCCTGCGATTCCACAAGAGCAGGACTAGGAGGGTGATAGGAGTTGTAATGGGGCACTGCGCCATTGGCCTTCTGGCTGAGAGGATGCATGTCCCCCACAACGACTTCTGTCGGAGCTGCGGAGGAGATAGAAAGCCCTGCACTTCTTAGGAAACGCATCCAGTACCTGGGCAAACCCTTCTTTGAAGACCTGTACAGTCTGGCAAACTTGCCCATAGCAGAACTGGCTCCTCGAAATGGTTAAATTAAACAGGATACAGAAACAAATTAATCACTCTTCCCCGGCTGAACTCACTTCACAAATATGAAAACAGGCAGCGGGTTCTGGGAATTCGCATTCGCCTAGTTGGCAGCAAACTCGAAAAATCAAATTAACTGCATAGAAAACTTGTAAGCCCATAAATTTGAGCCGTACCTCTTTAAATTTCTAGAGCATAAGAGGCGCAGGACTGAAGAAAAGAAATCTCTTCTCCAACAAAGTCAGAAGAGAGTTTTGGAAGACTCCGAATTAGAGGAATTGCTTGATAAACACTCGTGCCAAATGCAAAAAGCGTTTACTCCTTTAAATTTCAAGAGCATAAGAGACGCAGGCCTGAAGAAAAGAAATCTCTTCCCAAACAAAGTCAGAGAGAGAGAGAGTTTTCGAAGACTCCGAATTAAAGGAACTGCTTGATAGAGACTCGTGCCAAATGCAAAAAGCGTTTACTCCTTTAAATTTCAAGAGCATAAAAGGCGCAGGCCTTAAGAAACTCAATCTCTTCTCCAATAAAGTCAGAGAGAGAGTTTTCGAAGACTCCGAATTAGAGAAATTGCTTGCTTACCATTGGGAGTTATTCAAAAAGCGATTTAGAAACGCCGTAAAGCCAGCGGAATGATTCTGAATCAAGGAAATTGGGTTCAGTACGGGTTAGAGCAGATAGATGTTGAGCGGCCTTTCTTTACTTGTGAACAGCTGCTTCAAACACACAATCGGAATGGGTTTTTATATGGAATGGTGATTGGCGACGAAATATAAGTTTACGACAATAATCCCAAGCGCAGAAAACCATGGTGAATGCCTGGACATGCCTCCACGTCGACGGCCAGACCTAATAAGCTTATGCTCTGTATTTGGTGGGACTAGTTCGTTGTATAGTATACTATGAGCTTCTGAAACTGGGTGAAACCAGCACAGCAGATCGGTATCGAAAGCAATTGATGCGTTTGAGCCGAGCATTGAAGAAAAAGCGGCCACAAAACCTAGAGAGACATGACAAAGTCATCCTCCAGCATGACAATGATCGGACACATGTCGCCAGAATGGTCAAGACTCAGCCGGACACGCTTAAATAGAATGTCCTAACTCACCCGCTGTACTCTTCAGATATTGCTGCCTCGGATTATCATGGATTTCGATACACTAGCTAGACTGACCAGAAATTCCACTCTTATGAAGAAGTCAAAAAACGCAGAGATTCGTGATTCGCCTCAAAAGATTCAACGTTTTTTCGAGATGGTACCCTATAACTATCAGAAAAATGGAAAAATTAGTCGCTAACGACAAAGAATAAGAAGCCAAGTTGCACACCTAATAGGAAAGAGGGGTTACAAATTCGTAAATACATTTTCATTTCATAAGGTGTTTTTTTTCGAAAGTTCTAAAATTCTAAGGTTTTATATAATTTCTTAAGTCCCCTGCGCTGCCCTGGCCGTAACCGATGAACAGAATTTCGTCTTTCAATAAACAAGAAATTTTCATTCTTCTAACCACTTTTTTTTTGGTTCCTTTGAATTATCTAAAGTTAAATTCAAATTTACTTATTAGGGGCCCGACGAACGTTACCTTCGCACCCTATTATTTTCTAGACGACCCTGGGCATAATCCACTTAAAATTTCAAGAGCATAAGTGGACTGAACATGTTCTATGAATAAAAGAAATCTCTATCAATCAATTGCTTAGCGCCTATCGATAGTCAGCACCAGGGCCGGCGGTTGACGTGGGTAGTATGGGTAGTGGTACCCACTCGGAAAACATTCCAGTGGGTACATACCCACTCGGAATTATCGGACAAAACCCTAAACTCTTATATTTTTGTTATGGAGTTTTCTAATATGGAGTCGTTCAAGTTTCTCTTCCTTTTGACTGCCATGATCGAAATCTTTGATCGGATTAAAATTCTCAACAAAGAGCTGCAATCATCGGAACTGTGCGTTTTCGAATCTTATCGAAAGGTAGAAATTGTGTCAACTGTAATGAATGAGTCGCGGGATCAAAAATTTGAATCGATTTGGAAAAACAGTTGCGAATTGGCATCTAAACTTGAGATTGAAAAACCAAAATTGCCAAGAAAACGTCGAATTCCAAAACGACTGGAAGATGGCGTAACAGAAAACCATATTTTTGATTCCCCAAAAGATAATTACAAAAAAATATTTTGTGAGATTTTCGACCAGATAAATTTTTCTCTCAAAGAAAGATTTGATACCAACAATGCCCGATTTTTCAAATCTCTAGAAACTTTTGCGATTGGCAAATCAAAAAATACTGACGCAATCATAAAATTTTACAGAGGAGATCTTATTGGAGATAATGGCGCGTGAGGCTTCAGATTTGAGCATAATTGTTAAGTTTCTTAGAGAAACGGAAAATTATCTGAAAATCGTTCCCGAATTCGTTCGTTTTCTTACATTAGTTTTGACGATACCAGGTTCTTCATGTTCCAATAAAAGAAGTTTTTCTGTGTTACGCCGAATTAACAATTATTTAAGATCTACCATGGCTCCGGATCGACTCAATCACGTGGCCATTTTACATACATATCCGAATTTGGTTGAAACGCTTGATATCGAATCTTTAATGGACGCATTTATTGTTCGCTATCGAAAACGAACTTCATGTTTTGCTCTACGAAACTAAGTTATATTTAATTAGAATAAATTAAACTAAAATATTTGTATTTATTATTTCCCTGTTCTAATCCTTTATCTGTATCAAAATAAATTGTAAAACATCATCCATGATGATATGTCCGTGGCATAATATAAAGTCAAATTAAAATTCATCTCCGCGCCCTACTATTATGCTATGTTTACGACCCCGAAACAACCGATCAACGCCTCACACTGCATTGATTCTTCGTGAGTATTGCGCCAGAAACATAACCCATATCGTTTCACAACCACCATATTCACCTGATATGGCACCGTGCGACTTCTGGCTATTCAACAAACTCAAAAGACCGCTCCGGAAACACCGTTTTGAGTCGCTACAGGAGATTCAAACTGCGTCGAAGAGATCACACAGACGGACAGACGGATGGACATGGCTCAATCGCTACCCGAGGCTATGATAAGCATTTTGGTATGAAGGAATTGGGGTCTGCCACGCCTCTCTACATACATTGTACAAATCTAGTATACCCTTTGTACCTATAGGTACAGGGTATAAAAATATTCATTTCCTAGCCACTGTTTTGTTGCATCCAAGATGCTGGCTCATTTTGCAACTAATTCGAAAAGATTTTTTATTTCCAAGCTGCCAACGTTAGCCTTAACTTATACAGCAAATAACTCAAGCATGTACATAAAATTTATTGATCTAAATAACTCTATAGATCACTAGACGCATTGAACCAATTGATACATAAATTATTTCCACAAGTCGGCAACGTAAAACCTCAATAACTCAACAAGTTGAATTGAAACAATAGATTTCTCATATACATATGTATGTAATTAAATCGAACAGTCGGCAATGGACTCAAGAGCTCAAGTGTACCTGAGCTCCATAGATAACTAGTTGCATTGGACGCATACATATCTAACCTAGTATACATAAGTACTTACTTATAGGTAAGACCATCGCCATTTTGAAATAGCTCCTCACAACTTAAGCCATCCTGTAGCTGGCTTGCAAATCCATTGCAATGCACCTCCTCCGGTTCGTCTGGGATGCCACGCTTTTTTGCCACAGCACAATCACTTGTCATATTGAGTGTATCTTTAGCTTGAGTAAATAATACATAAATTTTTAATGTAGTAAAGCTAAACAAGTTCACTGTACTTATAAAAAATTGTTGCAAGCGCGTGCTCTCACAAAAGGTTAACAAACGTTTTGCTTTTAAACAAAATTTACCGAATTTTCATCAATTGCGCATTTCTTTGCATATTTAATGAAGCCGCTATATGTACATATGTATGTATTTATGTAGCTTTGTCTCATTGTCTCTCTCTAGCAGCGCTATGCTTATAAAAAAAAACAATCAAGCATAGATTTTTACCGCTTTCTTAATAAAAAATTATTATTGAGTTTTTTCTTTCTTTTTAATCTCATATTTTTAAATGCAAACACATGTAAGAGCAAGCACATGGTTTCGATAATTACCTAGTCTATCCGCGTTGAAGCGACGGCATACAACGAAATCTCGAAATGTGTATCAAACGCTGCGTGGCGAGAACTTTATACGTATTGGCTGACAAGGGTCGTAAAAACTAAAGGTGATGCTGTGCTCAGTGCGCTCTCGCATTGCGCATTTGTGTTGGCTCAACTGCTTTGGCTGTATAAAGCAAGAGAATGTTAGCCGCTTGTGCTGTTTGTGGCATAAAATTATTTAGCTATGTACTTAATTTTAATAATTAAGTTAAGAAACGAGTGTTTTTTTTTTGACACTGTAAGTCAACAATGTTTTAAATTGGCTAAGAAATTGTTTTTACAGCTTTGCTTATTGAATTGCATAAATAATTGCGCTGAAAACTGCAGTTATTTAAGTTTTTCTTATTTTTATGACTTTTTTGAGTGAATTCTTGTTTATTTTTTTTTTTTTAATTATAAACTAGCTTTAAGACTAAGAGCGGTGGCTACGATGGCCTTCAGCCGGATGTTCTCGTTTATTTTTTTTCGTTTCACACAAATCTTGAATTTTAGTTTTTAGAAATTTATCTGCTTTAGGTTTTTTTCAATTTTCCTAACGAATTGTAATATTGTTATTGTAAACTTAATTTAATATTTTTAAAATTTTGTAAATGCAAAAAAACACAAAACTCAAGATTGATAACCCTTTACATGTATTTTTAAAAATTACTAAAACAAGTTCATAAAACTAAAGAGTTGGAAAAATTTGTCCCGTACTGAATGTCACGTACTTCATTAAGCTTATAAATAAATAACTAGTGTATATATTTTAACAAAATAAAGTGTACAAGAAAGCTACAATATTTTACATTAGTTATAAATAATTGCTTTTAAGTATTTTTGATTATTTCGCAGATTTTTACATTTTTGTAAATGTAGTCGAATATTACTTATATTTTTGTCGCGTACCAAATCGCAGGTTTATTGCCAATATATTGAAAACGTCAAATTAATAGATTCTAGCTACAAGAAAAGATTAAAAAAAAAAAAAGAAAAAAAAAAATGTAAACCTACTTTACTTTTTTAGCACTTTAAAGGTGTACGAATATCGTGTACATGATCGTGGAAATTCAGTCAAATAAAGAAAAAAAAAGCTTCGATGCTGTCGGTGTCAACTCTGAATTTGAAAAAATTACATTCATAAAATAAAAAATAAGTAATTGTTAGTTATTTGCTTTATTTATATAATTTATACATTTTGCTTAAAGCTAGCTAGTATTTACATTTACAGAGATAAAAAATAAGTAAAATACACTGAAACTCTAAACAAAATAAATAGAAGTAAACAAAGCTAAAAAATACTACTTTTCATATTTTGACATCGTAATATGATTTTTTAACAATTAAACTATCGTGTGACGTAGATGCGCCGAGAGATAGCCAAAAGCTGCACTTGAAAAAGCACATCCTTATATTCTTTGCTTCATGTAACAAATAAAACAGCGAGCTTTTTAGCCGCTCAAGACGTTCAAGCGTGCATGATATTGCTTGACTTAAATAAGCAACGTCAAATGTTTGCTGCATGTTGTGTGTATTATTTACAAATAAAAGTGCAATTATTTTTTTTGAACATGCCATAGTTTATTTAGTTGTATATATTAAAATTATATTAATAAACTGTCAATATTTATTAAAACAACATGCAGTCTGCACGTTGCATGCTGTTGCTGGGCAGCACTTTTATGCCGTTTTTCAAAGTATGGTCGTAGCATAGAGAAGAAAATAAAGATGTACTGTGGCGGACATTGTCCGCATTGGCCTTTGTTAAACTTTGTTATCACCCAACTGCAGCAATTAATTTGTTTTTGTTTAAAAATGCAAACGGGCCAATCGGGTTAAATAGCCAAAGCTTTTTGCGCATCAGTGCGTGAGTGCGAAGAAGGCAAACGTATGTGCTTAAAGCTTAAAGCTTTTAAAACATATGCTTGTCAATTTGCTGGGTAGCACTCATTAAATTGGCAGCACTTTTGTGTCGTTTTATTTGACTGGCAGAACTTAAATTATGTCTGTTTTAATTTAAAAAACAATATATCTTCGTTTGTGCTGTTTAGTAATAAATGTTTAACTATATTTTCTTATAATGTACATGCGCAATTTTTCAACAAACATGTGTTTGCTTTAAACTAACATAACGTAACGGAGGCATGCTATGTTAACGTTACGCAACATTACGTAATATAACAGCAAGAGCGACTGTTTAGCAGCTGGTAGAGCAATGTTAGTACCATGGTATAATAAGTAAGGTAGAGTAAGTTTGTCGCAACGTTCTCTTTGCTGGGGCCATACTTTTCATTCTCGTTGCGAATGTATGCGTCAGCTTGTCTGTTGCTTCTCTCTCTCTCACATTTCTTTGCTCTCACAAAATTTATGGCCCCGAGTGAGAAAATCTTACTCTACCTTACTTATTATACCATGGTTAGTACAATGTTAAAAGATTTAAAAGTCGAAAAGTTGCTTAGTGTGACCATCTGTCGTTAGCATTTAAAATTGTTTTCGTATTTTAGTATTTCATAGACTGGCCGCCAATTCCTATTGTTAATAATTAATTGTAGTAGAAAATCGTTGTTGTTTTATTTTATTTAAATCAATTATTAACGTTTACTTTTTTTTTTCTCACTGTGTTGCTAGACAATTTCACTGATTTTACTCATTTAATAATAATCATAATTATAGCGTAAAACTAGTCTGTGGTTTTGAAGGCCTTTGGCTACAATTTCCCTTCTGAGTTTTTTTTTTTTATTTTAAATAAATTTTGGCAAAATAGTATTTAAATTTGTAAATAAAAAATGTCTTAGTTGTAAAGCTAATTAAATAAATTCAACACAAAGATATATTGGTTTAAAATTAAATTAAACATATGCATGTTGCCTGCGACTGTGACTTGCTCACATTGAGCAGTTTTTAGCCAAACTCTATAAAATGTTATTGTTTGAAAAAAAAGCGCAAATTAAAATTAAAAAAAAAAATTTAATTATAAAATTGAATTATTATTAAAGGCCAATGCTCAGTTCGAAAATTTGCGTACGGAATGACAAAACTTCAAATCCCAAATTGGAATTTTTTTTTATATGAAGTTTTGTCATTCTGTGTGAAAATTTTCGAACTGCGTATGGGCCTTAAATCATAATCATGATATCGACCAGTTGTAATTTGCCAAAGAAAATAAGAAAGATAGCGATGCCATTCCTTTTTAGATTTCAAAAATAAATTATTTCCCGCTGCAAGTTGCCAGCGACTTGCCAACGTTGAGCGTACTTAAGCAAGGAGTATCAAACTGATAGAGACGAACACCCGATACTTCTGAAAAGTACTTGCTTGCAAAAATTATGACGTTTTCAGCGTTTCTTTTGTGCTGCGTTTGCGAAACGAAGAGAATGAAAGAAAATGTTTGATATTCCTTGGTATTTAAGCTAAAATTATGTAATAAGAAAAAACTTTAAATACTATTTTTGTCGGCGAGCACTCGATTCCACTCAATTAAAAATGATGAGTAAATGTACGTACTCACTTATTTTGAAATACATACATCCATAGTTCGAAACAATTTTTTCCAGGCCTTATATAAAGTTCCGAATAATATGTGAATATATTTTGATATGCAAAATTTTATTCCCTTTAAATGAAATGTGTTTTTAATAAACAACGAAAATTCGCCTCCTTAAAACGCTAAGGCGATTAAAAGTAAATAGAAAAAACCGTTGCAAATCAAATATTTGCAATCTTGCTATTTTCATAATTTGTATTTGGATTGTAGTTTATTGCTTAACTAAATTGTGGGTTAAGAACAGAATATTATCAGAAATAAAGACAAAATTTATTAAATAATATTTTTTATGCGAATTATATATGACGAAAAGCAAGGAAAATAATTTTACTGGCCAAAACCGGCACAAAATTTTGGTATTACGTTTTTTTGCTGGCAACAGCTGGTCACACTAAGGCCTGAGAGCGCAATTGTTTGCGCGAGAGCGATGCTCTGTTAAATCGAGTAAGAAGTTCGGTGGAACGCCGAAATGTTTGCTGTTGTTCAACATTCCTCTTGCCTCTGTTCTTTGTTGTTGGTCGTACGTTTTGGTCGTTGGTCTGTTTCGTGTGTTGGATTTTTTTTTGCCGCCGCAACTTGCTACTTTTAAGTTAAGTGTGTGTGGGGAGTGTGTGTGTGTGTTCAAAGCATAAGCAGATCAACATCTAACAACAGCCGCTTGCAACATACACACATTTTATGTATTTATGTGCCTCTGTAATCTGTAACGTAAAACCATTTGCCACAATACTGTGCAAGTGTGTGTGTGTGTGTAAGTTTTTGTGAAGCGGTATAATAAACAAAAAATTTTTTAACAACGTGCGATCGTACTACATAGCAACAGTCAGGCGAGAAAACTAAAGGAAGAGAAACGTCAAAAAAAGAGGCAAAGCAAAGACAGTGCGTGTTAAACTGTTGTTTCGCAATTGACGCAGGCAGAGCAGACGAAAAATAAAGAGCAGAAAGCGAAAAAAAAAGAAAGAGCCTACCACGCGTCGTAAGCGTAACATTGTTTATCAGTGTGTGCGTGTTGCATGTTGGAGCTACAGATATAGCAAAGGCAGCGTCAACAGCGCAGTCGCCGTCGACGTCGTCGTCGCGTAGCAATAGACCAAAAAGTTTTAAGCAGATAGCTGTCGCTGACGCCGCCGCAGTCAACGTCAGACAGCATAGCTGCCAGCAGCAAGCAACGGATTTCGTCGTCGTCGTCATCGTTGTTGTTGTTGTCGTCTTCGGTCGATTGTCGCTTCTTCTGCCCACGAGAGACTCGCACATACATACATAAGTATAGTGTGTGCGTGTGTTACGTGTTGTGCGTGTGTTCGTAAGGTGTGGTGTATATACAAAATCGATTTGAAACTAACACTGAAGCCAACGCCAGCAGCGCAGTTGCTGTCGCCTCGCCGCCGCGTGTGTGTGCCGTTACGCGATTTTTAACGCATATTTGCTACACTACAACAATTGTGCAGTTGTTTTTTTTTTGGTGTGTTAACAATTTTTTTTTGTTATAAATATATATAAAACATATTTAAGTATATATATTTTTTGTGTGTTATTGGGCTATAAAAGTGGCCTAAAGCATAAAAAAGCATAAAGCATATTTAAGAGAGCGCAAGAGCAAGAAGCGAGAGAGCGCGCGTCCGTCATGATGGACAAATCGACAACGAACTCGGCGAATGCCGCCGCCGCGGGCAGCAGCAGCAACACCAACAATGCTACAAGCAACAACAGCAGTGGCAGCAAAAATGAGCCAACCATGCAACCGGCAACAACAACAAACAGCGCCAGTGTAGGTCTTGGGTGTGGCAACAACACAGTTGCCTGTGGCAGCAGCAGCAACAACAGTAACAACAAGAGCCACAGTAGCAACAACTGTAATGCCACAAAGCCCGACAACCATATGAACAACAGCAGCGCCTTGCAGCGTTTATCCAATGCTGCAGTTATGGCAGCGGCCACAACAAGTGCACTGCTTGCAGTTAACAACAACAGCAGTGGCAGCAACAGCAACAACACTAACACAGCCGCAGCAACAAGCACAGCAACACCGGCCGCAGCGGCAGCTTCCAACAACAACAACATGATTAACCTCAATATAAGCACCACAACTGGTGGCAACTTTAGCGTCAGCGTTGAGCTACACATAAGCGTTGAGAACCTTAAGAAGATCATAGCCAAGAAATTAAAAGTGGCCAAGGATAGAATTTGCTTGTTGCATCGCGAAAAGTAAGTAACCCCAGTGGCAGTATTAAACTTTGTGCAACGATTTTGTTTTAAACTTGAATTCGTTTAAAAGATACTTTTTAAAGAAATTTTTAAAAAAAATTTTAAATTAAAACTGGAGAGGGGTCATGGGATCCCGCAAGGATAGACGTTGCTTTCACCTTTTTAGCTTGCTTGCGTGATCCCAAATCGTTATACGATTCTGCCTTAATCTCAAAGTAAACGCGTCAATTTCAAGATGAAAATTCTAAAAAATATTGAAGCATTGCTTTGGTGCTCAAATTCGATTAAAAGATACTTTTTAAAGAAATTGAAAAACTGGCAGCGATTGTGGAACCCCCTAAAAGAAAAAGTTCGTTTTTCTCTACGTTTTGTTCTTAATCTCAAAGAAAATGCGCCAATACCAAGATTTACATTACTCTAAAAGTGCCATAAAAATATAGAAGAATTACTTTGTAGCTAAAATTTGATTTAAAAATACTTGTAAAAGAAATTTGTTTTGAAAAATCAAAATTACTTGGGATTAAAAGTTAAAACTGGACCCACTAGGAAAAGACTTGGGTGTGTTCCAAATCATATACGATTTTGTGTTAATCTCAAAGAAAATGCGTCGCTTTCAAGATCAAAATTTTATAAAGATATTGAAGAATTTGGTTTGGGGCTAAAATTCGATATGAAGATACTTTTTAAAGAAATTTGCTTAAAAAGTTAAAACTTGGTAGCGATTGTGGAGCCCCCTAAGGAAACAAGTTTCAACTTCATATAAAAAAAAAAATCCCAAATGTGATGTCCCAAATGGGATTTTTTTTTATATGAAGTTTTGTCATTCCGCACGAAAATTTTCGAACTGCGTATGGGCTTTAAGATTCAACTACCAGTCTGTTCTTGTTTTGAAGTCTATGAAATTTAAAAAATTTGAGCTTATAACATTTAGATTATCTTCAGATTTGCCTGATTCCGAATTTAAAAAACTAGGGTGTGGTCAGCAGACGCCCTTCAGGACAGTACTAGCTTCTTCTGTTTGTTCCTATTTAATATTCTTAAAAAAAATATACTAGTTAAAAGAAGTTATAAACAAAATAGTATATTTTATAAAACCTTAATACAAAAAAAAGAGAATTTATTTTAACTGAGAATCGAAGCTGAGAAACAAGCAGTATTTAAGTTTTTCGGCCATCTTTATAGGCCCTACCTTTTACCACAATTGTCTGCGCTCTTCTCAAACAGCATGCCACTTTGGTACGTGACGATTTTTCAGGAATTTATTCATTTAAAATCTAGTAATCTATTTTAATTTAGTATCCCTTTTTTTTCCCCCTTTTTTGGGTTAAAAGCCCAAGTTTCGGTTCAAATTTTAGAAATAGTAGTAAATTGGAGTCCTATGGCAGAAGTACTCAAATTTTGGTACAAAATTTCTTCGTTTTTAAACTATCTTAATCTATTTAAGTTTTCTTAGTTGTTCTATAAAAAGATTCTTTAGCTTTGTTGAAATAAAATGTATTTTTTTTAAATTATGCCATACAAAGCCTATGGCTTTCTCGATGTTGAAAATTTTGCATTTTTTGAGAAAGTGTTGCTGTGCTGCTGTTTTCGCTTTGTACTGCAAAAATGGCAGTATATGGCTGCAAAGCTAACTCGCAGCTCTGACTTTTGTTAGATTTTAAACATTTCCCCGTTTTCTTATTGATCTTTAATTGTTTTCTTAATTTTTGCTACCTGTTGTTAACCTTTAATTTAGCTCTCACTTAGCATATTATACGCTTTCTCTCGTGTCTCTCGTGCTAGCTAGCTCCTATGTGCTATGATGATTGAGTTTGCTTTAGGCTCGGCACTTAGATCATCATGACGTAATTGCTTATTATTGTGAACACATGATGCAAGTAAAAATGTAGAACATGCTACAAATGCCATCCATAAGCTACACCTTATACTTATGTCCACATTTTGCACTTTTATAGTGTTGACTAATAACAAAATATATTGTATACGGAAAAAAAAGTTCCCCATTGTGTGTGTATTATGATGCAACAATTTGTGTGGAATTTCTATTGCTCACATTATGATTATCACAATAGTCAACTTGTCAACTAGTTGTAGTTCCCTGTTTGGAATATCTTTGCCTAAGTTTAGTGAGGAGGGGGCTTCCACGTGGGTGGCTCAAGATTTCTTATGTTTGTGCGTTCTAACCTAGAAAATAATATAAAATTAACCTTCTAAATTGCTAGTTGGAATGTTTATCTTGTTTTTTATATACATATAAACCGTATGGAAAAGCAAAAATGTTTCTTCTACTTTATTTTATACATACTCTTCTTCTATAGTGAGTTTTATAAGTTTCGGCTCACGTTTGTGCTGGCCGCAAAATACAAACAAACTTAAACGACATTGTGCCAAATTTAGCTTTTAAAATAGTTAATTTTATTAATAACAATTTTTTCATTAATAATAATAATAGTTTTTTTTTCTTAAAGCAAATCCAAGTTTCCAAGTTTGTAAATCATTTTTATTTAAATCAAAAGCAAAATCTGTGCAAGATTTCTGGCACACTATTAAAATTTTCAAATTATAAAGGTTCTTTCGTTGAGTATCAAAAGACTTACTTAATTCAAGTTAAAACTCACTTATGTTTTAGATAACGTCACGCCAAAAGTATGTTTACTTATATCTTTTTAACGCTAAGATCGATTTTTCGCATTTTTTTCACTTAATTAGGTGCTACTTAATTGCTACGCAAATTAAAATTTTTTTTTCGATATTTTAGACTTCGATAGTTGAAACTATCGATACTATCGATAGCACTATCGAAAAAAGTGAAATATGGCACACAAAAAAGGGCAAATTCTTTTCAATATGTATCATAGAGCAAGTGGGGAAAATTCTAATACTTACAAAAAGAGTATTTCAAAATTTTTAACAGAAACGTTTTATTCATGACATTGTAGACATTGAGATCCTTCTAAAATTACATCTTAAAAAACCAAAAACCGTCCATTCAACAATTAGCAATCATAAAAAAATTATCTTTCAAGTAGCTTGTTTATGTGGCATTTCTAGGTTTCAGTCGGGTCCTTATATCCAAAACTATAAGGCCACTTCTACTGAACATCCATCCCCTCAATTTCAGTAGAAAGGATCTGACTTTGTTGGACTTCAAAACTTAGTGGATTTGCATTTTGGCTTAAAGTTTGACTGTCAAAATAATGTGGAATGTCAAATATTGCTGCTACTAAATTTTTATAGATCTTTAATTTGGTTTTTTGCAACACGATTTAATGAAATACGAAATTTCGGAAGCCAAAGTCGTTTACTATCCGGAAATGCTGGACGTCTGTGACAATCAATAAGGATTTTTATAAAAATTTTACTTAATTAAATAATTTTTGATGGTCCCCATCGGATTTGGTGACTCTAAAAGCGTCGGATGGTCAAAAAGGTTCGACGTGTTACCATTGGTTTTGTATTCTTTTTGACTTGTTGCTAATTTTCTGTCCGTTGGTTTGTCAGAAAAGGTTTTTATATACAAAAGTATACTAACGATATATCGAACAGATCCATCGATAGTATCTTTAAAATGAAACTATCGATACTATCGATAGTATTCCACCTCTAGTTAGAACTAAGCTTTTTGCTTTTCTTTTATCGTAAAAAATGTAACGTCACGCCCAGATGATTATGCTTATATTTCTGATATATTATTTTCTTCAAGAGCATATTCGGATTATTTTCTTGAAAGTTCAAACCTTACCCAAATTAGAAACTAATAAAAATTTACCAAAAACCAAATAGTTGAAAGTAAACAAAATTATTCTAAAATTGTAAAATTAATTTTACAAGTTGCCGCAAAGAAATGCGCGAGTTTGTATGGTAGCTATACGAAATAGTTGACACATTTTGATAAAATTTTACGTAAATGTTTTGTCTTAAACAAAATCCAACTGATAAAGAATTTCTGGCATTTAGGTATTTTTGTGTTTCTTGTCTTCACATTTGTGTGAAGTTTTATCAAAGTTGTTCAAATATTTTATATAGCTACCATACAAAAATTGCTGCTGCGCTCTCTTACTCAAAGAATACAGAATCTGCGCTACCTTCTAATTGTTGCATCATGTAAATATGTGCGAATTAAAAGTCAAGCATACTTAACTAAGTCTAAATCGCTTTCAAGTTGTGTTTATAATAAAACTAGGGGGCCATTTTTCGGATTCCTTAATTGTACGGCTGCAAGTTCTACGAAATGTTAATATGCCGTTGATAAAAGGAAACAGATCTGCCAGATGAAGCATATCTGAACTAAACACATAAGTTTCTATATAATCCCAGCTAATTCTTTCTATTTGATAAGGGAACATCAAGTCCTTACAGCAAAAGTAAACATTATCGTGTCGCTGTTAAATTATTTCGTAATCGTTCTCAAAAAACGAATTGGTATTGTGCTGTATTACGTGTCTATCTATCTGTTGCTTAACATCTTCCTACCTGTCTGTTTTGCTATCTACGCAATGTTTCACGATCTTGCTCTGTAATGGTGAAATTCGAATATTCTCTGAGCAGTACTCTTTCCATAGTATTCCTTAGTTGCCCGTCTCGCCTAACATCTTCAATCTATCTGCTCTGTGTTTTACGCAATACATTACACTCCTGCTCTGCAGTCCTTAACTCCAACTTTTCTCTAAGCATAGACTCTATGTCTTCTCTGTGCTGCGTTCTAAGTATTGTGCTGAAAACTTGCTCTAAAAAAAATGTATGTAACGCTCAGAAAGAGGCGTGGTAGACCCCCTAAACTATACATATTCTTGAACACTATCAACAGCCGAGTCGACATAGCCATGTCTGTCTGTCCATATGAGTAAAAGAATCTCAGAGACTATAAGAGCTATGGAGCTGACATTTTACCAAAAGATGTGCATAATAGTGACGAAGATAAAGATTTTCGATTTATATCAGTATCTGACTTCCAGCCTCCATAAAAAAATTTCGTGGTTTACTTCTTTTTATGTGATTTTTTTCCTGATATTTTATGCGTTACTCTGTTAACCAGTGCGTAGTATACCAGTATAAATCTGTGATATCAGTAAAAAGTAATTTTAATGAACATAAATGACCTTACAAGTTAAAATGTGAGAGAAAATAAAGTAAATGCTGTGGCAACTTATAGTTATGCAACTGATTCCTCATTTTCATTTTTCATTTTCAGGATATTAGATTTTGAAGCCACCGAATACTTCTTTCGGTGAATATCGACGACACGCAGGAGATATTGCTTTTGTGCTTCGTTTTTCGTGATACTCGAATTAAATTTTTGTTTCAAAGCTATACGTCGCTCTGCACAGTCATTCACTACTTTCATTTAGCGAGCCTTTTGCTGCATTTCAATATAAATTTCATCAGTGGGCCACACTGTGAAGGATCTTTTTTTAAAAATGCTTCTGATTTTTCTTGACCAACAAAGACAAGCAGGTCAAAAAGAACTTTAGTTCGTTGAGTGAAGAAATTCTGTAAAAGTATTGGATTTTTTAACTGAAACGTCTTACCTTTCGGTCTTTTTAAAGCCTTTTTTATTGATGGTTTTTGAAGATTTTCTACCATTGCCCTTTTTTCGTCAGGAAGAACTCTAGAATCGAATAACGATAGACCAATTAAGTGTTCGGAAAAGTACCAAAGATGCCGGCAGAATGCTTTTAGGACGCACGACCTTATCTTGTCATTCGGCTAGCTTTTGACCTGTTCTAGAAAATTTGCATCATTTAAAGGAGCTCGCACTGCTAGGGGAGCTTCGTTCCAATATCGCCCGTAAATCAAACTGATAAACAGAGATACATAATTCCGTAACAGATCGTTTTTCAGCTGCAGTTAGATGAAACTGATCTTGAAATAAATAAATTTTTAGGCAATAGATAGCTTTTGCCATCCAACGAGCTTGATGTAAGACTCCAGGTGTACAAAACTTGACTTCATCAGTTATTTCGGAACTTCTTAGGAATATACCGCTCAAGTTGAGCAATTCGACATAATCATCTCTGAGCTGTTGAGTTTTTATTGCTTCATTGTAATATTTTAACATTTCTTTACGAAGGTTCACAAGTTCTGGCGGTTTTGTACAAATTATCACTGCCAACTATAAATTCCTGTTGATTTATATTCGGCCATTCCTTCTGAAGTCGCGTGAAAAGACTGACATCTGGTCCACTGCTGGATCCAAACAAGGTCTTGAAAACATCGGACAGGATAATTTCGAAAATGTGTTGTCGGCAAGCAATCCAAACAAGTTCTTTATCTAAAGCCTTCTCGATCAAAGAGCATGAGGCCACGCACTTGGGATTTTAGCTGTCAATCGTCAAGGGTTTTCAAGCAGCCGATGCTGCTTGCGCTTGTCGGCTAAATCACTCCAAACAGATCACGCACGTTTATATTAATTGGATCAGCTTTATTATTGAAATCAAATATTTTTTATAATTTAAATTTTAGTATATATCCGATTTATAAGCAATCGAACAAAAAAAGACTTGTGGAGCACGAAAAAAAAACTTCATACTGGCTTGGACCAGTCTAATATAGATGTTTATGTATCAAATTTATATAGACGAAAAATTTGTTCATGCAATTCTGCGAAATACCAACAAAAACAATAAAAGGCATATGCTAAACACAAAGCGTCTAATAAAATTTTAAAATAAATAAATAAACATTTAAGGATAGCACTAAAATAATATTTGCGAGACGCAATTTGAGTAACGTGCAAAAATTTCAATTCTAAATAAAAAAGTGCATTGTTTTCTTATAATAAAGAAAACTATCAGTTTTCATTTATTTATTTTTTTTAAACAATCGGGATTTCACATTACATACTTGGAAAAAGCTGGGCTGGTATATTTGAGAACTTCTTATACAATCGACGTAAAGAGTATACGAACTTCGTAGCTGAGCAGCAAGTTTTTTTTTTAGAGCTTTGTTTAGTTAAATGCTTTTGATTATCGTTTATGTTATCGTGCGGTTGGCTCTGCCTCTTTGTTAGGTGTGTGTGTGTGTGTGTGTGTGTATCTGTGTGTGTATGCCTTAATACTGTTACTAAGTTGACATTGTGCGTATTATTATTATTGCTCTTGTTGTTTGCCGCTTTGGCTGTCGTTTTTATTGATATAACCTCCAAAATTCGAGCAATTTCATATTCGAGCTTTTTGTGTCATGTCAAAGGGTTAAGCAAGCTGCTCATAGACACACAGTTCAGTACATGCATATATACACACATATACACATATGTATGCGCATATTGATTGTTCAGTTTTTACAAATACATAAGTACATGCACACACGCAGCGATTTCATAATCAATTTGTTTTCTTCTATACAAAAAAAAAAAAACAGCGCAAAAAATTCACATAATAATGCAAAAAAAAAAAAAATAAATAAAGACGTATGTACAGCGGCATATATATGTACATACATAGCATGTACACATTAAAAAGACAGCAAAATCCAAACCGGCAAAAAAAAAAACCACGCAAACACATACATACATAAGCTCACTCGTTTGCACAAATAAAGAAAAGTTTTTAAATTATTTTGTGTCATTTTTCATACACTTCGTGTCAGCCGAATAGAACAACTTGCCTTTGTTTGGGTATAAAATTACATTATTGCGAAATGTAACTCTTTGAAATAAATTTAAAAAAAAAATTGGCTCGCATTATTATGATGTAACGATTGTGTGGGTAGGTTCTGTTCTCAATGTTTCTTAGTAAGCCCGGATTGCATCGAAAGTGCTTTTTTGATTGTTAATATTTATTTCTTATATAATTTCGCTGTTCGCTTTACTGATACTTAATGATGCTCCAAATTCGCGGCTTACTCTTAAGTTTTGTAAAAGAGGGTCCGCTTATGCAAAAATATTATTATTAAAGTGAAAATATAGGGTTTTCCAATAAGAGGGTTTATTTTGGTTTGCCATTTTTTGAGATAAGTGATCGGATGTTTATTTCATAATAAAGAGGAAGGTATGCTGTTAATAATGAAAAACAACATCAGCCAAATGGCCAACACGACCACGCTTACAGGACCATATCCTTTTCATGAAATTTTCCATAACCAAAACGCAAAGTGGCTGCCCTATGTCCTCGATATGTCCAATGACCCCGCCGGACCATAAACCGCGCCAAACAGTCACACGTTGAGGATGGAGAGGCTTTTCAACAATAACTCTTAGGTTTTCCAAGCCCCAGATGCGACAATTTTGCTTGTTGACGTAGCACCCGAGGTGGAAATGGGCCTCATCAGTCAAGATGATTTTTCGATGGAATATTTTTACCATTTTTGTAGTGAATTTTAATAATTTCAATGCGTTGTTGAAGCGTGTATCGTTCCATTTTTAGTAATGGCGTAGTTTCTACTTGTCAAATGTCAAAGAATAAAAGCTACAAAAGTGACAGATACCGAAATACCGGGTGAGTAAAAACAACACCTCTTGTCGGAAATGGGGTTTTTCCCGATATCAAAAATATAAAATTTGAAAATTTGGTTGTCTAGCTCTTACCATCTCTAAGAGCTAGGCGCTCGTACGGTACGACAGACAGACGGACGGACATCGGTTAAAGTCGTCCTGAACATACTGTAGGTAACTTTTTGGATTCTCCGACAACTCCTTTTCGGCTTGCACAAACCATTTGTACCATAAGGTACAGGGTATAAAAATTCGTTGCAAGCTTGTTTCCCAAGCCCTTTTCTGCAAAAAAAAATTATTTTTGTATTATTATTATTAGTATTTTCAAATACGAGAGTTAACATTAATGCAAAAATTTTATAGCACTGAGCAAAACATTCGCAAGTTTTTAACTGATTTTGCTATGGTTGAAAACTTTAGGCGAGATTTTGGTCAAATTTGCTGTCCATACTTTTTATGGATTTCAACACATGCAAAATGTATTAAACTGAAGCTTACTTATAAGTGTGATTTTTTTTTTCTTAAACCAAATACAAATAAAACAAATTGTAAACTGCTAGGTATAGTCAAATAGGCCCTAAAGCGATCTTCTTTTTTTGCTATTACGAAAATTTAACAATTGGCTGCTTTTTCGTACAGAATTTCATGTATTTATAGCGAACGAACAGATGTTGAAGCAAATAGTACAGTAAAAATAGACCAAAACAGGGGCTGACCTGGAAAAAATTGCACTCTGGAATTTCTCTTGCTTAATGTATTAAGGACCATCCAATAGGTCTAAAGCCAAATTGGAGACCTCCTCCGCCCGTAGGGTTTTCTGTTATTTTGACATATGTTTGAGCGCATTTATCTCGAAATCTATAAGCCGTACACAAAAACTTCCAGGGCAGAAAATGTTTAAAATTGAATTTAAAATTTGACTGGTACTGGAAGGTATACCCAGAAGTTCCTATTTTAGGCGGCAGAGGGCGCCAAAGTTTTGTTTTTTGTGTGTATCAAAAAATTTTAGATCTCAAAAAAGTACACAAGACTGATTTTTGACTCATGTAAGTATCTCTAGTAGTTTCCACGTTATGATGCTTTAAAGTCTTCCCGTGCCTTGAAAAACATTCAAGCGTATCGCCGCTGCTGCGCGCAGGGGGGCGCTAAAGTGCTGAACGTAGCGCAGCGCTTGCTTGTTTTTCAAGGCGCGGGAAGCCTTCAAAGCTTTACTAAACACCCATTTGATGAGTGTAGAAGTGCTGGAGAAACATCTCTGTTGGCCAAAATCGATATATAGATATTTTAAGCTTCGATACAGCACTACTCTCTGTGTAACGATTCAAATAATGCTAGTTTATGTATTTGAATCATTATTATTTATTTATTTACATTGTACTAGTTCTCTAATATTAAATCTTATATATAATAAATGTACACAAAATCAATCACAAAAAAATTAAGAGTTTTCACAAAAAAATTATTGTATCTGGTGTGATCTAAAAAATACCTAAATTTTACAAATTATGAATAAATTGTATTGGAGCAAGTTAAAAAATTAATTATTATTAATGCACATTTGAGTCTTTCAAAAAAATGTATTTAATTTATATTTCATAAACATATTTCAACAAATGCGCCCTAGTCAAGTAACGCGGAGTGTATGCTCGTTCAGCGTAACAGCAAAGAAAAGCAAACAACAACAACAAGCGCGTCAATATTTTTTCCCACCTTTAAAGAAAAGAAGCACATCAATGGCGACGTCGACGTCAGCGTCGTCACTCAACTAGTTGTTGCACTTTGCTGCATTCTGCTCAGGCTCAGACGCGCCGCCGTTGCCGGTGCAACGATGCAAACAAACAAATATACATACGTACAAATTCCCAGTTTCTCACCACACTGCGCGCTCTGCTGCGCTCGCTCACATTGGCTGCCTATTGCACGGCCGCTGCTGCTGCTGTTGTTGTTGTTTGCGCATATTTTTGATGCTGTGCTGCCGCTGCAGGTTACAGTTAGAGCATATGGAAAGAGCAAGCAAAAGAGAACTGCTTGATTCTTTATTTGCTTTTTGTTTGTTTGGTTCAAAGATGCCGCCAGGACACTCTCTCGTAATCTCTCAAACTCTGCAACAAGCAAGTGAACTTGGCAGTGAGCGTAACTGGTCAATCGGTTTATTCGATTAATTCATATTTATTCTGTTTGTTTTGTTGATTTTGTGTGTTATGCGTTTGTTTGACTAACTTATTGCAGTTTGCTTTTGTTTGTTAATATTTTTTGCTGCATGCAACTGTACTTAGTTGGCAGTTTTCTATACGACTTACATATGTATATACATACATATGTATGTGTTCAGGTTGAGTTTTGTTTTGATAAAAAAGATTTGGTAGAGCTCAGATGTAACGAATAAAATGAATATGAAAACAAGACATAAATAAATTTCTCTAGTCGTGCTGTTGTACGGAAAAAAAATTAAATTTTTCCAACGTACCATCTTCTGCTTTGTAATGCTGTGCATTGCCTGAAAATCAAAAAAATGGGATGAGAAGAAAATGTGGCATGCATGTTATGTTAAGCAAAACGTTGTGAGCCTATCCAGCCACATTTTAAAAAGATACTCTTCGAAAAAACGTATTTAAATCTGAGATAATTATTTCTTTTATGCGCAATGCTACAGAATAGTGCTGGAGAAAACATCGATGATCCAAGTTTAAAATATCTATATATCAACAGAGATGCTTCTCCAGCACTTCTGCACTCACTAAATGGGTGTTTAGTAGTGCTGGAGAAACATCTCTGTTAGCCAACATCGATATATAGATATTTTAAACTTCGATCATCGATGTTTTCTCCAGCACTACTACAGAATACTTTTTGAAAGCACGTTTTCCTTATGCTTTTTCTTTATGAATAGTGTCTCTGCTTCGCGCACGGAGCTAGTCAGCTCACTACCTGGTTCTTTAAACGGAGGCACGGTCTATCCCATCACATTGAAAACCTTATACGTTGGAGCTTCTTCTGCGAACAACGAGACCGAACTGTAGCTCAAACAGTTCGTCGTTCCATCGCATGCGTAAATGGCCAAAGATCCTTCTAGCAAGTCTATTTGCATCCGACAGGGTCATCAACCATGCTACATTGGCATTAAGCAATACGAATGGGTTAAGCATCTAGTATAGTGTTAGCTTCGTTCGGCATCAGTGATCTCTATTTCTCTGAGATTAAAGTAACATCGTTTGGCAAGAGACAAAGCTGTACCACAAAAAGAATTCTATAAGAACAAGTTAAAATTTAATAAGTTTTTGTAACTAAATTTTCGCTTATAAGCCAGCCAGTGTTGCCAGCTCGATTGAAACGGCTTGAAGTCAGTCAAAAGTTGCGCACAAATAACACAGACCTACAAATACCGGGGTCATGCCAGTTGTTGGAAAGCTAAGGGTCGTTTCCAAAGTACCAAAGTAGAATCCGAATCCGAGGCCAGATTTGGCCTATTACGTCAGAATTTTGAGATATTCGTAAATGATCGCTTGAACTTTTAAATTAAAGGGTAAGAGTGGTACTAAATGATGTAACTGGAGTGACAGACTACAAAAATTATTTGCACCCTGTACATAACCTCAAAAGTAGGAAAAAACTCAGTTTTTCGGGTAAACAACCTCAAATATCTCAAAATCCTGACGTGATAGGCCAATTCTGGCCCCGGATACGGATTCTACGCAGCAAATTACTTCGGAAGTGACCCCATAGCTTTAAACCATGTTGGTCTGTGTAATTTTCCTAATTGTTTTCTAATTAAATGACCAAGACTGACTTGAGCCAGTCTTTTGTCTATATAAAACATATGTATTATACTTACATGCATGCATATGTACATATATTGCATATCTTTCTTTGTATGTGTATACATTGTTGCAGTTGTTGTTGTTGTTGTTGTTGTTTTAATGTCTGGTTTAGTCAGCTTTGTCTGCCTTTTGCCTGTTGCGGACCTGTTCCGCTGTTGGAACTCTGCCTCTGTTCAGTGGTCTCGTCTGGTCGGTCTGGCCTTTCCCTAGCGTCATGCAGAAAACTTGACTGATAAGAATTTTGCTCAGTCTCTGTTTCAGAGAAATCACTGCGAGTGTGTTTGTATCTGTGTTGCATCTGCTTTGCGCCGCTTGCCACTTTACTGCAACAACAACAAGTCGAGTCACGGCAATGGCGTCACTTCTTATGCCGCAACTTTTGTTTCTTTCCACTTGAAAGTTTTAAAATAGCCGTTGTTGGGATTGTTTTATACACTGTAATCTATAGCTAAGCAGCATATTAAGTTTATGTTGTGCGTTAAAAAAAAAAAAGGAACTAGTAAGTTCTCAAGCTGTTCTGTGTGTGTGTGACTTTCTTCAATGTTGTTGTTTTGTTTCTTACAAGCAGTACGGCCGTTTCAGTGTGACCGTGCCAGCTGTGTATGCATAGTAAGTGTATATTTTAGTCGGCTATGCGCTAGTCCGCAACATCTTGTTATTATTATTTTGTTGTTTTTTTGAGGCGTTGATGCTGATGCTGCTGCTGCTGCTCTTTGTTCTTGACTGCAATCAAATTGTGGTTGTTGCCATCGTTTGTTGTTGGCAGGCTGCGCTTATCGGCATAGCTCTTGCGCTTTTTTTTACGTTGTCGTTGTTGTGCTCTTTCTTGTTCTTGTTGTTGATGTTGGCTGACGCGAGCTTCTCTTTGTTTGCTAAAAGTTCTACGACCACCCAAATGTCGCCTCTGCTTGCTGTTGTTGTTGTTGTTGTGGTGTTTGTTAACCCGCAGCGAAGCCATAGAGACGACAGAATAGAGTAACAGCAACAGCAACAAGAACAACTGCGCTACACCCCCGCATTGCACCACATGGCAACCACTGCTATCAGTCGTTCCAAAAATTAAAAGCAACCACCAAAGGCAGCGCCACCACCGGTGTAGATACATACATATATATGTATTTACATGCTATATTCAACCAAGCACATACAAAAACAAGCAAGTCCAAGCCCAAGTCTAGCCAAGCCTAAGCTAAAGCCTTTTTGTTGTAATAAAAAGCTCTTCACACCACCAACAACACCAGCCCACCTTCAATAGCAGCAACAAACTTCAATGTTATCAAATACACCACCACCAAAACAGTTAGTTGAGCGCAGTTACAATATGAAGTAACAGTAGATGTTTAAGCAATGGAGGTGGAGTTGGAGAGAGTTGTCTTGCTCTTTAAGAAAGTTGAGTGCACACACACACACAAAGTCACCACCCCAATATGCAGTGGTAGTAGATAGAGCATCAACATATCATTAACTTGAGCAACAACACTAGCCACCACCATGACGTAACAAATTTTTCATAGATATGTTATAAACTTTAGACAACCCTTTTTGATGTATGCATATCATATGGCTGCATGAGGTCTATGTTGTTTTGGCTTCAAATTTAATTTGAATAACCTTTTTGTAGGCAAGATTTTTAAGAATTAAATTTTAAAAAATTAGTAATAAATTGTTGTAAAAAATCCCATTTGGGCCATTTTTTTTATATAAAGTTTTGTCAAGAAAAAAAGATTTGTGTGTTGTATCAATGGACACCTTCATAACATTCAAACAAACAAAAAATAATTTAGAACTGACCTCTAAATCACTTGATCTCACTTTATTATCAACAAAGCTTAAAATATTATTTAATATAAAACACGTGTATTTTTTATTCTTGTTTTTTAACTATTGGAAAGAAAATATAGTAAACAATAAACTTTGTACACTTGATACAAAATGAAGCTAGTGTATATATTTATAGAACAATTTATGCTATTTAAAAATTGTTGTTATTATTTAATGTTTCTTGGCAATTTATTATTGTATATTGCGATATCTCGACTATAAAATATATTTTAAATAACTTCTAGTCTTAAAGACCTTATTTCATTTTAAACTGCTTTAAAGTTACAACATTCTACGTTAAAAATCATCTGATGACAAACATTTTTGTCCTTAATTCACCAAGAGCTATAATACATTTTCTTCAAAGGATTTACAAAGAGATAGTATAACTTTGCCCTAACTCCAGCAGTTTCCCAACTATTTTAAAGCAATTAAACCTAGTTTAAAAGTGAACTTAAGGTGAAAAATGTTATCGGTTGCAAAGGTGAACCAATATAAAAAAAAATTTCCAGACTGTAAGATAGACAGATCTGACTATATCTACGATTTACAATTTTGTGTCCGAAATCTTTGATATAGTTAGCTACTTCTTAGCCTTTTGTTTACAGTGTTTAAACAGTTAAAAAATAGGTTTGATAATAGCTTAAAAAAAAAAAACAAAGCCAAGCCAAGAAAGAAGAATTCGCTAAGCAGCGCAGCAGCAGCAGCAGCAGTAAGAGCATATTGTTGGCGTATTGACCGTGACGACAGAGCAGTAGGCAACGTCAACGCCAGCGTCAGCGTTGGCAGAGCGCAGCAGCGACGTTGGCCTGGCCGTTTTGACGACGTCATCAAAACTAGCGGCGCGTGTATTGTTGTGGATTTTTTGTTGTTGGGCTTAATTTTGTTTTTATTGTATTTTGCGTGTTGAGTTTCGTCTTTCTCTTGGCGCTCGACTCTGTTGAATTTCATATGTATTGCCAACGTGTTTGATATTGTTGTTGTTATTTTTTAGGTGAAAATGCTATTCAGAGACGAGACGAGACGTTCGTTGAAGCGTGCTCTGATAGTTTTGTTGTTGTTGTCATTGTTTTGTTGCTTTGGTGTTGTTTTCACTCCTCGCAATGAGACCTTGCAAAAACAGACAAACATGCATACATATGTGCATGTATGTACCTTGCACATACATGCAAATAAATAATAATTTACAAAAAATGTTCAAATGCTATGTACTATTATTGTCTATGTACTTATTGTTGCTGCTGCGGCTGCTGCTGCCGCTGCCTGATTTTGTGCTGCGCAGTTTTGTTGATTAGTAGTAGAGTAGCAGCACTTTGAGATCTTGTTTGAAATACCTATGTACATAGATACACACATACAAACGCACATAAGTACAAGCCAGCGCATGTGTATTGTATCTATGTTTGTACTTAGCTTGAAGTGCTTTGTTCTGGCTTATTGTTTAAACTGTTGTGTGTAACTGTGTGTATGTGTGTAAAGATCAGGTTACACAAACGCAATGCTCCCTGCTTGAAACTGGCCTCAGTCTTGGCTTGCCCTTTGCTGCCGGCGTCTGCGTCGCTGCATATCTTGCACAACACGCAACGCACATGGAGATGGAGCATATACATATGTACATACAAACACACAAACATATGTACACACATGGCATATGAAACTCGTTTCTCGTCACTTTACTTTTGCTCAAAGGTTACACCACACCTGCCCAACAACAACACAAAACACACTCTTTGCACGCTATCAATCGTTTGTCTGGCTCTCTGCAGCTTCCTATGCCACTCTCGCTGTCGTCGTCTTCTCTCTTGCTGCAGCTGTGCAAATTATCTAAGCCTTACAAGTGCATATGTATGTGCATGTGTGTGTTTGTGTGTGGTCCCTTCGCCTTTGGCTGCCATTTTGTCATTGTTTTTTAAGGTTGCATCTCTTATCACAGTCCGCTGCCAACAGATGGCGCTACAAAATGTTAACATTATGTTACAATATTGATTACCATAACAATAAAAATATTTGTGAACATAGAGAGAAAATATAATTTGCTATACAATTTTTTGCTTGCGTTTTAGTTGGTTTTTAATTTTTTAACTAGATGGAAATATTTTGAATCACAAATTTAAAAAAATTACTCAAAAACAAGTTTTATAAATTCAATTCCTTAATAATTTGAATACAGTAAAGTTTTATGTTGCTATAGGCTTAAATTTGATGCAAAACAATCCTGGATTGTTTTAGTTAGACTTCGTTACTAATTTAAAAACTAAAAATAAAAATACAAGGAGTTCAAGTTCGTATTTTCGAGTTTTTGTACCCTTCTGATCATATTTATGTAACCGACATTTGCACAAACTTTAATTTAATTAAATATTGTTTGAAGTAGAAAATTCGATTTCCCTTTAGCGAGTTCGCAGCCGCAGAATTTTGATACCTTAAGCAGTGTACTTGAAAATTCGTTAGAGGAATTACTGTTATCTTTTTTTTTAAAGAATTGAATAAGAGTGTAACAACTTCGGATTTCCATAAAAAGATTCACTTTTTCGGTTAGCTATGGCTCATCTTTATTTGCTCTTTGTCGTCATTATTTTTGCATTTATTGCTATTCGCTTTGTCTTCTTAAATTATTTGTTTATTGTTTTAAGTTTTGTTGCCAATTGCACGGCAATAAAGCACCAAAATTGCAAGATATTTTTCCATGTAATAATGATGTGAAGCTGATTTTAATGTTATTTTTGTTGCAGCAGCTGAGTCAATAACTGACAACGACTACGTTTAATTATCAACAAATAGGCCCAGACCTTTTATTTCGTAAACAAAAAAAAAAAAAAAAAAAAACATTTTTAATGCGGTTTTTTTTTTTTGGCTGTTTTTTGTACTTTTTTTGTTGGTGCATTGACACGAAGGCAGGCAAACAGATGATAAGTATAAAAGACTAGACTAGTCTCAAAAATGGACAAACGAATTTGCATGTGTTCCAAAATTAGATACACTATATTGCTTTTAATAGAAGAAGATGCACAAAATTCATCTCAAAAGTTTTCCCTTTTCTTAGCGTTTGCGTTGAGTTTTTTTTTTTACTATTTATACATTGTGTATCTTATAGATACATATGCAACAGCTATATATATATCGCTATATCTAACGTATGTATACACACACTCTCGCAATTTAGCGTTGGCACCTTAAATAAACTAAAAAGGCATCCAACAGCCAAAACCATCCACCCAAGCAATCCGAATAGAATCCCACCCACCCAGACAGCCAAAACCATCACAACCATTCATCCACCCACTCATCCAATAGCTGCACCCAAACAGAGCCATAGAGCACACCCCACTACCAACACCACCACTACTACCACCCACTCACAAAACGCTGCCTGCCGCCCACTTGTCGCTACTAAAGTCGAACGTATCTGACAGCTTTTGGGCTTTCTATTTTTATCGATGTCGACGTCGGCGCCGCTGTCGTCTCTGCTGCATTGTGGCAGACGCATCATGCCGAGTACACTATTTCACAATTTTTAAAATGACTAACTACTAATGCAGCAATATGGAGCTTAATTTTTAAAACGTACTCGTATTACGAAGGCAGTCTGTGACTATTTAATTGAAAGATATTTGTTCGAAAAATAAGTTTCAGTTTTCAACGTAGTGATGCACTAAGTCTAAAATGGAATTATTTTGCGTGAAAGATTAAATAGTTAATTCTAAAAACAGTCCTATAAAGTACTAAATATTGGTCAATTGTTACCTTTACCTTACCTAGGCTTTACTTATCTGTAAATTTTTGACTGAAAATCTATAAAATGCTGCTAAGAAATTAAAGCAACTATATTGAAATAAAACAAAATTCCGTATCGTATCGACTTAAATCACATATTTGCAATACTTGCACTCTTAAACATTTAGCAGAACTAATGAATACCCTTAATGCATTACTCTTTGTTTTTTTTTTCTCGATAATAAATTATACGTTAACTAACTCTGCATACTGCTAAAGCTAGCACCACTGTTACGCCTTCAACAGTTTCTGTTAATCTGCATAACATTTGCATGCAGATAAATGCATAACAGAACTGCAGCAACAACATTCATTCATATTCTTAACTTATGTAACTGCAGATATACGCATAGATATAGACATAGAGAGAGAGACAGGGAGAGTGTGCATAAATAAATGCGGAGGAGTACGCAATGCAGTTTTGTTTTTCATTCATTGAGTTTTCTAGTTAGCTAGTTTTCAATTGACCCGTTGCTATTTATTTTTATATTGCTTTTTGTTTTTCGTTTTGCGTTTATTTTACTACTACCATGCATTGCATTTCACCATATAAAGCATTGCCAATTGCGGCGCACTTTTTGTGTGCGCGCTCGTTCTCTTTGGTTTCTAAAACGAGCAATAATAATAATGAAAATAAAAACAAATGACGGCTTCAGTAACGTCATCAGCGCAGCAGCAGCAGCAGCAGCAGTAGCGCAGTCTGATCTCGTCGACCGGCCGGCAATTGTTTGCGTATGTGTGTTAGTGTGTGTATGTCTGTGCGGCCCCCCCAATTTAAGCTAAATCGCTGCGCCTAAGCCATGCTCTCACTTGTATGCGCGCGCTCTCTCTCTCTCTCTCTCTTGCGCTGCCCACCACAAATAGGCTCTCATTCTTGTCGTTGCTGCCGTTTGTCTATTTGCATTTCAATGTTTGCCCTTTGCAAAATGCCTTCCGGTGGCTGCGTTGCAGCGCTGCTGTTGCGCTTTGTAGCAATTTGTTGATTACAACGACATTGACAGCGCGTTTACATTGACGTCGGCGCAGACGTTGACATAGGCAGCGCCTACGCTAGCGCCAAAATCAACTGTCAAGAACAGCCAAAGCAGCATTATTGTTGTTCTTGTATGTTTTTATACACTGCGCCTTGTAGGGTACTTGGGGTATTATAGATTTGTGTAATAAGTTTGCATTGCAGTCGAACTTTTCTATATGTATAGTGAATTCGTAGGGCAGCAGAATATTGGTTTGTTATAGAAAAATTCGTTAGACAGGAGAGCATAATTGCAGTGTATTGGAAAGTTCGAGTGCACATTGGTAAAAAAAATTACTCGTTAGTTATATGAATAATTTCAGTTGTAGGTAGTATAAACATTATAAAATGAGAAAATTTGAACATATTTGAAAAAGCAAATTTTTTAAAAGAAGTGAAAAAGCTGCAAAAAAAATAGCATGTTAAAAAAAAATTAATAATTTTTCTGGTGATACGACATATTTTTATCAGGACATAGCTTAAAGGGTATCACACAGTCGATTGCTACCATCACTTGCTTGTTTTTTTTGTTCTCATTGTCGGCCATGTCTGAATCAATAGTTTGAAATTAGAAGGAAGCAGCGAACGAGCAGAATTTGTCACTTGCTTGCTAGTTGTTGTTGTTATTTATTTTCCTTTACCTTTTTGCATAAATGTTGCATGTGTGTGTGTGTGTGTGTGTGTGTGCACCTTGGCAAGGTGGTTGGCGGCGGCGTTGGCGTTGCGTTTTTTTTGTTTGTGTTTGCGTTTTTAGCTATTTTTAGTTTTCGCGCTTGCTGTGATTTTTCATTGTTGTTTGTTGCTGCTGCTGCTGGCGGATGCTGTAGCTGCTAGCGCTGACGTCGCTGCCCTGCTGCTGTTGATTTCTTTGTTTAATTTGTCTTTGTTATTTGCTGCCGCTGCTTCCTCGGCCTGCTCATGCAAATTAAACGAGTAGAGCAGAGTAACGGCATTAACGTGTAATAGAGCGACAGAGATACATAGATAGATCGAGAGAGAGAGAGAGAGAGAGAGAGAGGATGTAGCGACCCCCTTTCGTTTTGATGCTGGAACTGAGAAACCGCCCCAACATTTTTATGAGCAGGCCCATAGCATTTCTATTGTTCTTGTTGTTGGCGGCCCTTGGATGCAGTTTTATTCTTCTGATATTTTTTTTTTTTATCGATTTTAGAAGCAGTTAGACGTAACGTATTTAATGTTATATATGTATAAATATGCTTGCACAAAAATATATTTATTATATTCTATTTAAAATCGATTAGCTTAGGAAAACTTAAGCTTTGAGGCTAATTTTTAATAAATTTATTAGATTAAAAAAAAAACTGCAGTTTAATGTATGTATATCAGGATCTGTTTCCGGTTTGAACAGAGTTGTCCAATACAGGCGCAGGAAAGTAGACGTAATTTTTGATAGAACACCATCTTGGTTTTCTATTCTCTTTTTTGGTAATGAGGTTATACTCGATTGAATACCGATTTAAATTTATTGCAGAGCACTAAAAAATTATGAAAAAATCTTCAAATGCATCATTTTCAGCGATGAAGCCCATTACACCAACAATAATGCTCGCGAATATCAAGAAAAGCCGATGTATGCTCAAAAAGCAGCATCGTCCTTTTCGAAAATAATGCTGCGACATCGTTTCTGTTAATTCGACCGATAACAATCGATGCTAACCGATTATTTTTTGGATGATGTTTCTTTCCAACAAGACGCTTAATATCGAAATGTGGCGCTCATGCGTTTAACATGAAACGTGAATTTATTCTAATACTGGGAAACTTCGACTAGATATCAGCTTGACTTTATATAATCGTCAATTTTCTAAGAACAGCTCAATACACAATATCGTAAGCAGCAATTTTTTTGGATTTGAACGTAAAACACTAAAGAAAAGCAGAGCCGCTTTCGTCATTAACAAAACGAAGCGCTTGGGCATTTTCCCAACGGGGTAGTCAGGTACTACTCTAGTTCTTATAGCTCTCATAGTCAAAATTGTGTAAGTAAAACGCTATAAACGCGATTCAATTATGCAGGGTGTAAAAAACCCGTGCACAACCCTTTCTCAAGCCATAAAGTAAAGTCCAGTCAAAAGCTTTTGAGGGTTGCTTGTTTGGGTCCAACAGCAAAATAAAGCAGGTAGGCTGAAAAAAAAATCGCCTAGAATGCTTGGAATGCCTGTTAGTGTTAGCTTTGTTTGTATACACGTAGAAAAAAATGGAAAGCAAGAATAGCTTTTAATTGTGGAATGGTACTAAGCGTCGGGAACCGAAATTCCTTGCCAGCTAAACGGAGAAGAAGGTACTCAATTATGCTTGTGGCTCTTGTGGCTTCCAAGACTACAATTTTTTATATGAACATAATTATCTGGAATTATCTGGTTCTTACATGGTAGCGTTGGGCCACGACATTCTTTGCCAGCCAAAGGATTATTCCAGTTTCACGGCACTTACAGAGCGTAAAGTATGTGTCTCCAGCTTACTGAGCTGCAGCATGTGAAGTCTTCTATTGGTTGTAGTTTCTCCAAAGAAACTAAAGAAGAACTTTAGTTCTGCGAGGGTGCTGGCTGCCAGGGCTCTTGCCGGCTTTGTCCGCAATTTCGAATGAGAAAACCCAATATTATGCTCTTTGTGATTTCTTGACTAGAAGAAACGCAAAAATGCTTAATGGAAGATTTTAAAATTAAGGAGAAAACGAAGTATGATTTGCTTTTAAAATATATGAGCATACTTACTGTTAAATAGGGATGGGCGATACTGTATCGATATATCGGAATATCGATATTATTTCTTTGGCAGTCGACTATTATGTATCGATATCCATGTTCGACGATATCTCGAGATATCGATATTTTGGTCGATATATCGATGCTCCACATCGTTTTTATTCGATTAACAGCGATACAGAATATCGATTTTCGAGAACGCGATGTCCATCCCTACTGTCAAAACATTGTTTTTCTCAGTGTACTTTGCACATATGTAGGAACTAAGGCTGGCCTTAAAAACCAAAAAAAAAAGTAATGGCAAGTCATCAACCAGGCACATGGCAGAGGCATCATCAACGTCATCATCAGTTGCCAGCAGCAGCTTGTGGTGGTTGCGCAGCATCCTTGGCAAGCAACTCAACCCTGAGTGAGAAAAGCTTAGTTGGTCCATTGGCCCAACTCCAACCCAGCAAAATTTGGAACAGTACAAAAAGTGAACCCAGTCAAAGTCAACAGAGCAGGAGCCCCAGTGAAAGCTGAAAATGTTGTTTAGGCTCGTGCAGCTTGCGCTCGCCGCTCTTTCAGTCTCTCTCTCTTGTTCATTTTCTCTTTGTGTGTCTTCCTGCCTCTCTTCGGTGCGTTGGGTCGGTAGGTTGGTTGGTTGATGTCAGAGCCAGCAGAAGAGACGACACGTCAAATGTAATAAAAGCAAAGCAAGGCAAAAAGCAAAAAAATAAATAAACGGGGAGTGGTTGCCGCCAGCGCCTTTGGCCACATGCATAAGTGTGTGTGCGGTTGTGTGTGTGTGTGTGTGTGGCTTGGGCTTGGGCTTGGTGTTATGATGATGATGAAGCCGCCAACGGCTTTGATGCCAACTTCGCGGTAGACGCCGCAGTCGCTTTCGCTGCTAAGGCTTTTTTTTTTCGTTGCAGGCATGCCGGCCGGCTGTCTGTCTATGTCTGTGTGTGTATCTGTGTGTGGGTGTGCTGTAATCAAAGTTAAGTATTACAGAGTTTAAAGCACGATAGCTTTTAGGGGTAGCTTATTGGTAGAAGCGAAGTTGCTTTTGGTTTTGGAAGCAAGCCCATTTAAAGGCCATTAAAATCATTGGAGAGTGGAGCGAACTACCTAAAATTTTTGGGCACAGGTAGATACATTTGTGTGTGTCTAACGCTATGCTTGGTGGGCTGTATATAAGATTATATTTATATATATATATAGATGATATATGTGTATAAACATATTGAATCCATACAGTGAAGTGTGTAGGATCCTAAAGCCAAGAGTTTGGGCTTGTACAGAAATATGATAATAAGGCAAGATATTTTTTCGCATTTATGGCGGGGCTCACATGGAGCGTCACAGGACATTGCAACAAATCTGTTTGCAGCTGTTTTTTGTTTTTTGCGATATTTTGACATAATACGTACTTAAAGTTTGCTCCAAAGGTAGAAGCAACAAATTGTGGTAAAAATAAGCGGCTATACGGCCAGGGACATTGAGAACAAAATAGGACCATTTTTAACGAGAAAATTAAAAATATTTCTTGAAAGATTCAGAATACGCGCGACTTTAGAAAACTTAGAAAACTCGAATCCCATTTTGGGCTTGTTATTGCATGCAAAGTCAAGAAAATAGTAGGTTTAGTAGTTCTTGCTGCACTGCTTTTTTCAGAAGCATGCACATAGCTTTAATTAGAACTTGTAGCCCGCAGGTTCCAACTACAAAGTAGCAGCACGCAACTTTAAATTTCAGAGTGGCATATGCTGTAACTTTTACCCGAAAAAAATATATTTCTGCACGCTTTCATAGGAATCCTCTAAAATTTAATTTAAACTGCTTGTGCGCAGTTTACAAGCAGTTCGCAAAAACATATATTATATTTTTGGCCCATTGAATTTATAGCGATTTAGCTTTCGTTCGAAAGGTAAGGAAAAAAGACTATTTAAAATATCTACCAAGTTTGGAGTAAGGTGTATTAGTAGCCAATAAGTTTTTCTTGCTTCGAGTAAATCGTTGCACCTTTATTCAGGAACATGGAAAAACACCTTCTACAATCGAAAAATAATTGTTAAAATAGGGTAACACTATTTCCAAATGAAGGTAGGTAGGCAGCTGCTGGCTTGAAAAACCAGCACACTTAGGCCTGGACCGGCCCGTTGTGACACCGCGAATCTCTCTTTAACCCTTCTCCTGAGATAGTAATGCTAAAGGTATTCCCATCCCGTTGCTGCAATGTAACTTGCGATCCTCCTTGGACATATATGTGCTAGCTCCGCTAGGTAATGAAGGAAGTAATTTCCCAGGTGATTATTCCTACGTCTACTAAGAGCGTCACAGGAACAGAAGAAGTGCTCAACTGATTCAACTTCTTCTTCGTCTTTGCAGCTTCTGCAAAAGTCATGACTCGGAACATTCATTCTGGTCGCATGTGTCCTGACAATCTAGTGTCCAGTGAGGCCATATTTGGCGACTGATTGTGCAATGGAATGTATTATGGCACAGCCTTTGTGCGTGAGAGCTAAATTTTTCCCATATTTGTAGCTTAAAAGTGGCCATTGGCATTCGAATATCCTCCTTGTCCGGTAGGAGGGTAGAGGTCGTGCCCTGTCTGGCCAATTTATCTGCTATTTCATTGCCTGTTATATTTTGGTGTCCTGGCACCCAAATGAGGCAAATAACAAACTGCTCTGCGATCTCTTGAAGAGATTTGCGGCAGTTTTTGACTGTCATCGAGTTGGAAGATAGTGCTCGAAGTGACTTAATGGCTGCCTGGCTATCCGAGAATATATTTATCGGTATTGCGTAAGCAGACCAAAGCCTCTTTAATGGCAAGGATCTCTGCTTGAAAAACGCTACAGTGGTCCGGAAGTCGGAAAGACTGCCGCATATTTAATTCCTTAGAGTAACCCCCCCCCAACATTGTTGTTGAGCATGGAGCCGCCCGTAAAGAAATTAATCACTTTGACCTGGCCGAGTTTCCAACCACGATACCCCAGAGGGGATATCGGTGGTGAATAATGTAGATGGATGCTCTAAGGGAGTGCAGTAATCTGTCATTACCACATTTGTGTCTTCTTTCAGAATAGAAAATGAAAAACTTTTTTTTATTGAACTGCTTCAACTGCCATAAGGCTACTCTACCACGCCTCCTTTTCTAGCTTCCAGTAAGTCGTTGAAACTTTATTTGGACATTTGGAAAAACACGTTCTACAAACTTAAAACTATTTTGCAAATACGGTAACACTATTTCCATATCAAATTGTAGAACTTTCTTTGTTGAACTGCTTGGATTGGGAAAATTACGGAATTTTGCTTCGTAAGGCTTTTTTACTTTACCATTTGTTAAGTGGAACTGAAAAACTGTGTTATTATTTTTTTTTTTTTTTAAGAACAAATAAATTTGTATATTCTCTATACTAATCTAGATATTCAAAGAATTTTTTCAATATTAACTACTGCCTTAGAGTAAAGCAAGTCTTTTAACAAGAGATCAACTGCTTCATTACTTAAAAATCTTTAAACCCTTTTCCCTAAGATAATTTTGCATTTTATGATTTTAATTCTTATCTAAGCCAGGGGTCAATTACCACCGCTGCACTTAAAGTCAATTTTTATTTTTGCAGAATTCCAAAAGTTATATATAATATTTAAATCCGTCAAGGCGTTGTTCGACAGTGGGATGACGCTGCAAGAAAAAAAAGTGGAAGATTTTTGCAGTTTATAGCACATTAGGTAACCTATGGGTACGAAGTATAATGAACCGAAACAAAGACCAACAAAGCACTTGACTTTACTATCTATAAAAACTACTACTATATCTTTATGGGCAGGGCCTTGAATAAAAAATCGCAAATGCAATTAACTTTTAAAAATCACTCAAAAATTTTTCATATCTTTTGCGTTTTACTGATAAAGAACTCAATTCTTTTTTTTTTGTTTAATTAAAATATTACATAACGCTATATATGTACTTGAACAGGTACATAGCTGTTGGAGTACCTTGGAATGCCGAAATACCAACAAGCGTCAGCTATAAATATTCGTTTTCTATTTCTAATCTTGATTTTTTTTTTTTTTTGTTACTCCTACACACATGTATTTCTAAAAATATAGATATAGATAGAGATATCATGTTTGATTTTGTTTGGTTAATTGCATTTAGCTTTGTTTTTTATTATTTACCTTTTTGTTTTAGACTTTTGGCAAGTTTTTGCAACATTTTTTTCTTGGCTTTTATCGAAAGCAGAAAAATAAATACGAAAATATCTGAAAACAGGCGAAAACAATTTTTTTTGTTTTTTTTTTGCCTAGATACTATGAGGAAGTGTTTTTTTTTGCGTAAGTTGCTTGGGACTGCAAGCTATATATAGTTCGTGGTACAGTTTTAGAATACAAATGCAGGGCATATTTTTTTGAACTTTGAGTGTAGTTGAATATGTTCTGTTGCTATAGATAGTTTTGTACTGCTGCGTAAAAATATTTTGAGCTCTCTCAATAAATGACGTTGCTGGCCAATTGAGCGATTATTTTGGGTGTTCCATAAAACAATGGTATAAATTTGGTATTTTTAACGTGTATTTATGAATTTTATATTAATTTTCAAATTTGTGTAGAGTTTGATCAAAGTAGGTGCACTTTTTCGTATGGCTACCATACAAAAATTGAACCAGTAAACTGCATTTGAGAGCGGCATGCGCATTGCGTCACCTTTTAATGGTTGCATCATGATTGCTTATATTAAGGGTATTTGTAAATTTGAGATGGCAATTTAGAAGCAGTATTTTAAAGCAGTTCCTCAGGATAATCAGCCTGCGTTACTGTTGTTTGACATATATATAAGTTCCTATAAGTCCTACAAGGACTAGAGGGCCGTTACATATCTCCTCCACTGTTGGCGATCGCCAGACATTTGTTTGATTTGGTGCCAGTTCATTCCTAGACCTTGCAATTCCAGTTCAACTTGTCTGCGCCATGCGTCTCCTTTGTCTTTGGGGATTCCACGCGATTGCAGTTCGAGTTAGGTCCGACTCAGGCTTTCTCAGTGTGTGGCCTATCCATGCCCATTTGCGTTTTTTGATTGCATCATATACTGGGATGTGTTTAGTTGGAAGCTCGGTTGTTTGACATAGCTATAAACTTATATACTTGTTCGCTCAAACAAAACCTGTATGTGTATGTTAAGCTCTCTTCCTGAGTACCTGATGTTACTAATTGTTAGAATTTACAGCCGGACCTGAATAGCTTATAACTTTCAATAAGTGCAAATGTGCGAATTTTTTGCGGAGATCCATCGCCTCCCATGATTGTAAACTTGATATTATTAAAAAGCTTTGGAATTTTGCACGATTTGACGTTTTGATCAATAAAGCGCTAATTTTTCTAGGTTCAAATAGTTGTTGAATCCACACGTCGATCTGGGACCAGCCTGAAACCCTCAATGCGCTATAAACTGTTCAAAATTTAATCGTTTCAAAATTCTGCTGCTAAGTGCAGGCCGTACTATACTAAGGATTAGTGCTAGAGAAAACAGCAATGTTATATCGATATATAGATATTTTAAACTTCGATACATCGATGCATCGATATAAAATCGATGTTTTCTCCAGCACTACTAAGGATCTCTTTTTACGCAAAGCTTTACGCGCATGACGTAGACCAGTTGTGGGCAGTCTCTCAATTTACATTACTCGCGAGGCTATTGCACCAAAAGAGAGGCGTAAGAACGGCCGTTGGCATTTGCACGCCCTCGTATTTTGAGCCAGAATGCCGGAATGTTAGGGTCATGTTAGCTGGTTGGGTAAAGAGGATGGAAAAAAAACCGAGAGAGGCTGTCTGCACTGCTCTAACATACACATACACATGTTGCCTGCAAAACAAATGTTAGCCAGCACAACTTAACAGCCTAGAGCAGTGCAAAAGACAGCGCTCGGTTTTTTTCTATCCTCTTTACTCATATGCAAACACAACCAGCTAACATGACCCTAACATTCCGTCATTCTAGCTCAAAATGTGAAACAGCGTTCAAACGCCAACGGCCGTTCTTACGCCTCTCTCTAATGTATACTCTTTGGTATGACACTGTTGGGCACCGCCTCTACTGTATTACATTTTTGACTCTTAATCTATGGACCAAAAGCAATTGAACCATTGAAAAATATCAATTTACAAATGACATAAGTTGGAAAAGCATTTTTTTTTCGTCTAAAAAAATCATGAAAAATAAGTTGTACAGTAAAGTATTTTTTTTTATTTGGGAAAAAACCGAAAGCAAGTGAACGACGTAAGGATTTTAAAAAATAGAAATTAAAAAAAAAAAAAATGGCATAAGTTTGCAAAAAATGATATTTAAAGATTGTGGTCAAAATTTCAAATCGATCGGATAAAAAAATTTACTGAGTTATTCGTGAAGCCATTCGAAAAAAAGTGATTTCGAGAAAAACGCATTTAATGCATGGCGGGCGGGGTGCCATGCGCCCGAGGCTAAAAAGTGGGGGAAGAATATTTTTTTAAATACCCTCATGACATTATTTCTAACATAATTGTTGATCAATTTAGCAAAAAAAAATAATCGATTTCGGAAGATTGTACACTGGTGTTACCCCTTCATATCATCTGTCATACAAAAATATAAATGTTAAAGATCTTTATAGGCCTTATAGGCTAGGTTACAGTATACCCAAACTTTTGGGACTTAAAGTTCTCAATTATATAAAAATATATAATGTACGAATTTCGGCAGCAAATATATATATGTATATAGCCTTATAGATAGATATCTATTTGCTTTAAAGCCAAAAACTGAACCATACTTGGCTTGCTATTATGTTAAAAGAGATTTCTGGTACGCCACTAGGTAGGTAGGTTAGGGCGGCAGTTGGGACTTATCGTCCCAACTCACTTAGGCCAAGAATAGGCGCATTGTGATACCGACAATGGGAGTAAGTGATAAGGATATAGAATGGACAGGAAAAATTAGGGGAATAGGAAAAAAGGAAATTGCAGGACCATGGCTTTTCGTGGGATTCGAACCCACAACCTCTGGGATGATAGTCTAGTGCTAGTGTTGGTACGCCACTAACTCGAAGCAATTAGGGCTTAAACCAAATTTGTTTCGTTTAGTTCAAAATAAACCAATTAGTGGTATAAAGGTTCTTGCCTTACGCTCCAATACGGGTGTAAAAAGAAATCAGAAGATTTGCCAATTCGTACTCACCCTACCCGGGCTTTGGTATTATGTAATACTTTCGTCTCTGCTCAAGTTAAAGCTGCTGCAAGCCTTTGCTTAAGAGCCCGCATCAATCAGACTTCTCTAATGAACTTTTTACTCTCGCGCGTGTGTGTGTTGGTGAGCGTGCATGTGCGGGTGTGTGTGTGTGTGTATGCGTGTACAGTTGCCCTTGAGTTTAGCAGTCGAGCATTTTCATTTGGCCAGCCAGCCAGACATTTAGTCGGCTCTGTTTTTTTAATATGCCCTCTTCTTACACTTGGCCAAAAAGCGTGTGAGTCGTCGCGTGGCGTCAATGATGTTGACGTTGACGCTGACGTCGCTGCGCTACTTTTCCGGTCTTCCGCCTGCTGCGCTGCGCTTGAGCTAAGCCCAGACTGGCTATGGGGAGTAAATTTCTCTGGCAACTTGGTGGGGGTCATACGGCCCTTGTCGGCGGTGGTTGCTGCCACTGCCGCCTGCGTTTAGATATTTATGCTGCTGCTGCCGCTGCTGCGGTTCGACTGCGGCTGTGGCGGCTGGTGGTGGAATTTTCTTTCACTGCTGCTGCAACAGTCTCAACCATAGTCACAGCTTAATTTTCTATATGCCTTGCCCATTGCCTATGTATACACACATATATACGTGTGTGTAGTTACAATGTAGATACGCGCGATAACGATAACAATTTTGTTTAGCTGGGAACTTAGAATTAGTTTACCAATTTTTCTGTGGATTTAAAGATGAGTCGAAAAGTGCAATTTTAGTTTCATGCGAGTGTAGAAGTAAACAAAGTTTATCGATTACAGACGAATATATCTATGTAGATGCGTTTTTTTGGCATATGTAGACAGACTGTGCAATATTTTCTTCAGTCTGGATCAAAGATCACTATTACTCTATGAGTATCGAAATCGGAAAATATGTATTTATCGATTATGACTTGTCTTTGGCATATGTGCAGTCTATACAGTGTGTTACTGTCTTTGTACATAAGATACCCTTGTAATCTATGAGTATCGAATATATTTTAATTAGGTATAAGTTTGAGCTTTAGATTTTTATTGATTATAGCCTTTGGTTTTTAAAACAGTCGCACTGCTATGTTTCGTTGTACCTGTATATTAGATACACTTTGTACTTTATAACTATCGAATATTATCGAAATCGATATAGAATTTTTACCAAGATTTGCCAGCCTTTTTGGCATACATATGTACACTCTTAAGAGTGTCTGATACTTCCTCCTCGCCTTTTACACTAGTTGTATTAAATATAAAATAATCGCCATCGATATAAAATTGAGAAATCGATTTTTATTGATTAAGATTTTTGATTTATTTTAATTCAATTGCTTTAACTTAGCCTGCGCCTTACGCCAAGCCTCATATGCACACATACATTTAGTAATACATATAAGCATGTACGCATATATATAAGTATATATATATTTAAACATGTGTATATAAATAAAACCTTAAGCCTGCCTGTGCCCAGGCAGCGCTGCTGCAGCAACAAGAAAAACAACAACAATAAAAGGCAAGAGCATAATAATTTACGCACAACCGCGCAGCGGCGCCGCTGCTGCAGCATAAACTCATACGCACACACACACATGTAAAGCAAGGTGGTGGAATTTTATGTTTTTCATGTAAGCGCAGCGTTTAGCTCTGCCGCCGTTGACGTTGACGCTGCCATCGTTGCGCCTGGGCATTCATTGTGGTTTGAAATTACAAACTAACCAAGTAGCTAGCTGGCAAAGCAGAGTTCTAGAGAGAAAATAAAATCAAATTGCAGACAGCTTTAAAATAAAGCAGAGAAAAAGCAAACGCCAATTAAGCCAATTCTTGTGCGTTACAGTTTTAAAGTCACTGAGCGTCGGCGTCGGCGTTGGCTGCAACATTGCCTTGTTTGTTGTTCTCTGCGTCGCTTCGTATCGTGTCTGTCTGGCTGGCTGTGTCTAGGGCCCAGTCTGGTCTGTCGTTGACGCTTCGGCTTACCACGACGTCACTCGTCGTCGTCGCCAACATCGCCGCCGACGTCGACGCTAACGTTTTTCTGCTTGTTTTGTCCTTCTGATTGTGTGGCGTGCGGCGTCTATTGCATAAAAGCGGCGTCCCAGGCAGCGCCAGCATATAACATTAAAGCAGACACCACCCCCGCAGCAGACATGTTAGACGATGAATGCGAAGAAATAAGGCCTAAGCCTTGCATAGAGGGTGTTCTTTAGGCGGTGGCTAAAGAACGTGAGTTGAAGGCAAAATGTATGTAATATAAAATTGTATGATGCATAAAATCATAAAAAATAAAACTGCTAAAAATAATCAAAAAATATTTTTATATGTGAAATAAAGTTTTCAGGGATCGCAAATAAGAGTTATGGTTATGACATTTTGAAAATTGAAAATGAATGAAATCGAAAATCCGAAATTAATATTTTTTCATGTGGGATGCTTAATATTGATCTGTCAAGGATATTTTAGGCATCGACGAAAAGGTCTTGAAGTGTGCATTACATAAAAGCGTCCGCCATTATTGTGTGCTTCTCAGTTCAAAAGATATTCAAATTCAGTTTTTATTTGTCAATTTATGTCATAAAAATTAAAGAATAACTCTTATTTTGCAATTTTTAAATAAAAATTATGAAATAATATTTAAATGTCAATTTTTATTATAAAAATTGAAAAATAACTCTTATTTTGCAATAAAGAAAAATTGGCATTTAAATATTATTTCATAATTAAATTTTTTTCTATTTTTAAAGCCAAAAAATAATAGTTATGCAATTTTGATGAAAAAAAGTAAGTCCGGATTATCATCTCATTGGTATTTGATTGAAAACAAAAATATAAAGAAATGATTAAAACGCTTGTATACTCGCCAAATGAAAATAATGGGTTATACTTATTTATTTATAAAAAGTTTATACCTAGTTAAAATTATAGTAAAATGGGTTAATTGATTTGGGAGAACATTATAAGATTTAGGATACAGTGGGTTATTCAAAAGTACGCTTAATGTTTCATTCAACATATTAACAGCTCAACTAAAAATAAATGTTTCAACTATGACTTCTGATAAAAGTAAAATTTTTGTACATATGTATATTATTAGTACAGTAAATCGAGATTTTCATCTGGAAAAAAATACTTAATGGATGAAACTTTCAGGGATGAAACTTTCAGCCGTAGCAACATTTATTGTCAGGGAGCGGTGCCACGCCCCCATCCACAAATACAAAAACTCGGTTTTGGACTTAGAACAAGGTCCCTAACGACCCCTGAATGTTTCATCCATTAAGTATTTTTTTTTCCAATAAACGATTGCAATTACTATTCTATGTTATTTTGATTTTTATTGCTCTAAAAAATACACCCTTTATTATATGTAGTAGCAGGCGCCACACCTTACAGCACAGCAGTCACGCACACACACACACACACACACCCCTTTTTGTTGTGCACTCTTTAAAGAGCTTTTTAAAGCAACATTTTTGACAGAGCAAAACTTTAAGCGTCGCTGCTTGCAGAATGCCTGCTTGGGTGGTAAATACATAAGCATATATATACATACGTACATGTTTGTACATATACACCTGTGCAGCACGTTGGCGCTGTCAAACGCAGAGCGCATCATATTGCCTGACAGCGTTACGTGATGCCTACTTTACGTTACGTTGCAGCTAACATTACTGTTAAAGGCAGCTCTCTTTTTGCTGTCTCTCGCAGACGCTGTTGCAGTTGACTGCTAACTGACAACGACATGTTGCTGGCTTATGTTATGTTTTGCGCTTTTGCAGCGCAACATTTACGTAAGCAGCAACAACAGTTGGAGCGTGATAGTCTGGCAGCGGGGGGTAGTCAATAGCAGGCAAACAATGAATGACACATTGTGCATGTGCATGTCTGTGTGTGAGTGTGTGTAACGTGCCACTACCACGCCTCTCTGACCTAATTAAGTTTTGGTTTTTTTTTTTTTGTTGTTTTTATGCTGCATGCTTTGTATGTACTTGCATATAAAGCATGTACTACATAAAATGCTTTAATATATTTTTGGTCGTCATGGCCCGGAGCTCCAAAATCTTATCACAATTCATCAATCATGCATGCAGCGCTTCGTTGTTCGTTAAACGCTCTGCCGCCTTTTTGTTGCTTTTATTGTTGTTGTTGTTGTGTTGTGTTATGTTGGCGCTGTTCATTGAGTACTCTTTTTTAGTACTTTGTGCTTTTGTTGTTGTTGTAGTTGCTGCAATTCGCCGCAAAGTCAACAATGCGCTGCGCTCTCTTTTGCACGCTATCTCTCGCACTCTCAGCTCAGCATAAAACTTTAATGTTAAACAACGTACGGAAGACTAAACTGATGCAATCAAAGCGGCAAGCGTCAACTGCGGCGCCTGCAGCGACTGCAACAGCGCTGCCCGTGTTTTCATTATCTCTCTTGCTCTCTGTCTTGGCCTTTCTGTGCGCAAATACATTAGGTTAAGTAATTTATGTTGCTGCTGTCGCTGCTGTCGCTGCTGTCGCTGCTTTTGCTCTGCCAGCTTTTCAAATCAACGTTGACGCTTTATACTCTTTTTTTGTACAGTCTCTTTGGTAGTCTCATATTATCCGTGCCCAGCCTAAAAAATCCCTGTTGCCAGAAGTTATTCAAACATTTTTAAATTTAAAGCTTTTGTAACTTGTGGAAAAGTTGCCATAATTGAAAAGTTTTGGAGGGTTCAACTGCAGTCACCGGCTTTGTATCCATATGTTAGCTTGATACATAAGCAAGCAAGCAAATACTTATGGCTGGTATATAGGATTAGGTTAATAGAGGCGCAGAATTAAGGATCATGAAGGAAAATCGGTGCAGCCACTCTTGAGTTATAAATTATGTATTTCAACATACGACTTTGTTCTATGTACTCTTTGGAGGCTTTTACTGAGCTTTTTAGGATGCGATTAAAAGTGATTTTCTTTACTATAAGTTGAGCTCTCTCACTCAACTCTTTCTGAACGATTAGGGGGTTAAATTTGATTTACAATATTGTTAAAAAAAAAGAAGGTTTTCGACTTTATGAAGGGTTTAATTAAAAGAGCGCAATTTCTTATGTTGCTCTCGTTGGCCCAAGTCCTGAATATAGCTCTTTCATTGGAAGTACCTCCATATATCGTTATATTCGTATCATAAAAGAGACAATTAAAAAATAAATTTTTTGCATATCCTTGTCACTCTGCAGCATAGCCTGCTAGCCTTTAAGTTAGGCAGTACATACAATTTTTTTTTTATGCTATGGGCTTCATCTTCAACGTTGCCAAGGTTTTTTTTTTTTTTTTTTGGTATTACCTGGTTACCCCAGGTTTGTTTGCCACCCTCTTAGTTTTTTTTTTTTTTTTTTGTGTTGTGGCTGCCGTTTGTTGCTAGCCAAAACAAATGCATTGCGCTATTTATGGCCATAAATTGATTATGGTTTATATAATATAGGGCTTATATACTTACACAAACACACACCTTTATATACACTTATAAATAAATTCTCCTACATGTAACATATGTGTCAACATACAATTTTTGTGCTATGTACAGATAAAAACTGGGTGGTCTTCTGCTTTGCTCTTGATGTAGGCGCAGGTCAGCTGAGCAAAGCACAACTGTACCTGAATTTTTGTTTTCTTTTGTTTTGACATGAATGAACATGTGTAGAAAGGGACTAAAATATGGGCCGTGCTTTTAGATTAAGTTTTACTGTACTAATGGTAATTAATGGTTGTCTAAGGCGCTGAATTTTTATGCATTAGATGACTGGCTGGTTATCCCGGGCCTGGGGTAAAGAGATACAGCTGAAAATATAGAAAACAAATTGTGTAAAACTTTAAGGGGTGTACGCAGTTTGAAAAATTTCGCGCGGAATGACAAAACTTCATATAAAAAAAAGTCACATTTGGGATATCCTATTTGGGATTTTTTTTTTTATAAGAAGTTTTGTCATTACGCGCGAAATTTTTCGAGCTGCGTATATTCCTTTAAAGGCCCATACGCAGCATGCAAAAATTCCGCACGAAATGTCAAAACTTCTTAAAAAAAAAATTCCCTTTTTTGGGATATTAAGGAGAAAAAGGCCTTAAGGAGAAACTTTTGATGAAATCAAACAATGTATTTACAAGCGATTTAAAAAAGTTTTTTTTTCGTGGTTTTGGTAGCAATTCGTAAAATTCTATTTGGAGAAGCATCAAAAAACTCAATGTAAATAAGGAGCAAGAGCATAAGACGCAACTTGTATACTCTTAGCTCTTTTGGCCGTGAAGAAAAATGCATTACGTACAGATTTTTTAAAACGTGCTGATCACTTTGGTATAAACTTTGTGCGGCATAGGAGTAGGAGCTTATAAGATTGTCATTATTTAGCAGAGCCGCCTTTGTCCTTTATAATGAGTTCCAATCGATGTCTGCTGCACTTTACCACATTATTGGTAGCTTTGGGCAATCTTCTAGCGTTTTCAAATTTTTTTTTTCCCCCGTATGGGTTCCTTACAAAGAGGTGGAGCACTGCGACCAGAAGATCTTCTGTGTCATACCCATAAATTACGGCAAAAAACATTCCTCATGAATAGCAGAAGGTCTTTTGTTGGTATTGACCTAAGATGGAAGGGACTCCTTTCCCAAGTGGCAGACTCTGTCCCATACCAGCGCTGGGCAGTCACAGAGAATATTTCAGGTGGTTTGCACTCCGAAGAGTCCGATAGGCCAATTTTCTGTAGATGGTATCTAACAGTGTGGTGGCCAGATTGGTATGCTGTGCGTTTTCAAAAATTACTTTGATGGTTTTTGGCTTTTTTAATTGTTTGGTTCTCTCTAACTTTAATGGTCTTTAAGCTTCCACAAAGTAAAAAAAAAAAAAAATTTGGACACACTTGGCGAAAAATACCAAAAAAGCACATCCCACTACAACTATTGCAATGAGAATGCCTCAATGAAGAATTCAAATATTTCTACAGGGTGGGCCATCTGTTGGTTTGATTGTTAAACACTCATAACACTAGTTTACACGAAAAATTCTTTTACGAAGAAAATTTTTGCACGGAATGACAAAAATTTAATATAAAAAAAAGTTCCAAATGAGATGCGAAATATTTCGAGTCTGCGTATGGGCCTTAAAATGCAATTAACAAACAAACGCACAGATGGCCCACCCTATTGCATGTTCTTTCGATGCTTTTATATTTGTTTGTTATTACTAGCTTTAATGGTTGGCCTCTATTAGATCTAAACAAAAATATTTGCTCACACTTGATCAGACATACCAAACTTTCAAAGGCATTTTTTTTTTGCAGCATTAACTTGCAGCTATTGTAGGTTAGGTTAGGTTATGGCGGCAGTTAGGACTTATGTTCCCAACTCAAGTAGGCCACGAATTGGCCCGTTGTTATATCGCTACGGTGGACCGTTCACCATTCTTCCCCACTCACGAGGTTTCCTATGAGATAAGTCACAGCCATTCGGCAGCCTGTATAAACCTTAAAAGGCATTTTGGACTCTGCTCCGAGAGCTGGGACAAGTCATCAGGGAAGTGCGACTTTAGAAAACGGAATCTTGTCCTGCACAGTCCAGGGCAGTAGCAGAAAAGGTGTTCTACTGTCTCTAGCTTCTCCTCATCGCCATAACTTCTACCGAAGTCATGATGAGGAGCGTTAAGCCTGGGTGCATGGATTCCTACCAGCCAATGTCCGGTGATAGCACGGATGACGGTCGAGCATTGAGCTCTATTTAGACGACAAAGTTCTCTAGTTCTTTTCTTGCAGGAAGTCGGCCATGTTTGCCGAGATATCCTACACGTGTCCGATATCCGATTCCACGTTTGGTTTGCCAAGAAATCGAAGTAGTTTCGTATTCTCAGTTTGCAGCTGGCCATGCGTATACCCAGGCCCTCCTTGTCTTGTAGGAGGATGCTGGTAGTTCCTCTTCTAGCCAGTTCATCCGCAATACAGTTGCCCCCGATATCCCTATGCCCTGGGACTCATATGAGGTTGATTGAAAACTGCTCAGCCATCTCTTTCAGAGACAAGCGGCAGTTGTTCACTGACTTCAACGAGGCGAGGGACTTAATAGCCGCCTGGCTGTCCGAGTAGATACAACATATGTTCTTATTTCGTACTCGTAAGTTTCTAATTGTTGTTAGAGCCTCCTGGATCACAATTACCTCTGCCTGAAAGGAGTCGGAAAGCTTTTCTGTCATTGAATTATTCAATGTAGACGCCGCCACCTACACGGTCGTCCAGCTTGGAACCTTCCGTGAAAATCTTTAGTGAGTCCGCTGGGCCTGGTATGCCTAAACTCCACTCCTCCCTGGTTGGAATATGGGTTTTGAAGTTAGTTGTAAAGTGTTACTGCGGAGTACAATAGTGCGTACTCTTGGGAATTAGGGGGTTCCCCTTGAGCATCATGGCATGACCGAAGTCAAGATCTGCAGCTATTGTAGGAACATATCGAGGTAAAATTTATAGCACTTTTTTTTTTGGTTACGCTCTAAAGAGCATTATTTTTGCTTGTTGCACTTTATGCTCACTAATTGGCGATATTTTTGAAATCATAATTTAAGCTCTTTAGTGCTTTAAACCGGTGAACCGAACCGGTTCATCTTAGAAACGTCTGGGATCTTACTAATTTATTATGTCTCATTATTTAATCGACTGCAACTAGCTGGCAAAAATAAAACTTGTTTCAAGCCTTTATAAAATGTTTTTAGGCCATAAATTAAAAAAAAAAAAAAAAACAACGTTGTCAAATTTCACTTATTGACAAATTATGACAAAATGCAATCGTAAAAATTTGCTAAATTATTATTATAATAATCTTGATGACGATGACAATGCTTGGGAGATGATGATGACGACAACGACTACAAAAATTTAATTGTTAATTTATATGCAACCAAAGAAAAAAAAAAAAAAAAAGTGCAAAATTAAAAGTTCAAGCACTTTACAGGTTCCTCAAACCAAGTCTGTGGCGCTGATTTCCATTTTCTGTTCAGTACAGTACAGTATGCAAAAAGTCAAAAGTTAAACGCACTGTTGACACTTTTCAGTTTAATTAGGTTTATTGTTGTTGCTGGTTTTGCATTTTTGTTGCGGTGAAAAATAAAATGCAGGCATTTTTGCAATTGTTGCAACATGTGCGAAAATAATTGTACAATAAGCCAAAATTCAGTTGACGCGTTTAAATCGAGTTATAACTTTGTTTTTTTTTTTTTAAAGAATTACAAATTTACTTGATGTGTTTAGGTAAACACTTGAAATCTAGTATGTTCCATCAAGGCAGCTAAAAAAAAAATGCAATGATACCTTGCAGAATAAGCAAATTAAGAATGTAGCTTCGCTTCAGTACGTTTCAGGCCTGAATTAGTCATGAAATCATGCCTGAATTTTCAGTACCAGCCATGAATCTACGCATTCATTTGTCGCTGTATGGCGTTCAGGCCTGAATCGTAGACGTCACAATCCGAATTCAGTGCTGATTGAATTGAAATGTAATGCGTGAAATCACAGGTGAAATTTTTTAAGAATCGCGCATGAATTCAGTGCTGATTCATTATTAAAAGTCAGGTCTGCAATCATAGGTGAGTAAGTAATACAATGGCACAAATATTCTTCATACATTTTTAACAAAATTTTGTTATCAATTTTAATGTTACATATAAAGGGTTTTCAAATAAGAGGTGTTATTTTGGTATACAAAGAAAAATGTCTTTTTTTCAAATAAATGATCGGATGTTTATTTCATAATAAAGAGGAAGGTTCGCCGTTAATAATGAAAAACAACATCAGCCAAATGGCCACCACGACCACGCTTACAGAACAATATCCTTTTTGTGAAAGTTTCTATAACTAAATCGCAAAGTGGCTGCCCTATATGTCCTCGATAGCTTCACGAATTCTATCTTTGAGGTCTTGAATCGACGCTGGGCTATTGGCGTAGACCTTATCTTTCACGTGGCCCCAAAGGAAGCCGCGAAGTATACACTACCGAACTGGTTTCTTTGTACTATATACTGAACTATACACCACTCATGCGATGCGGTATACAGTAATACCAAACTGGTCCTTTCGAACTATATACCGAACTGTATACCGGTAAAGCGAACGTGTATGCAGTATACTGAACTGTTTAAAGCATTGCTGGTGGATTGGCGTGGAACCAGCTCTATATGCCAAAAGAACTGTCGTTTCACTATTTCCGTACTAGTACGCCGTACTGCAGGAAAATTATAATTGACTTTTCTATTTCTTTTTGCTTATTCTCTTTTGCTTTAATTGCCTGTCAAATGAAAGAGATAAAAAGAGTAATTTTATATTTGTCCTTCTTTCTCTTACAAAGCCATGAGCATTCGCTTGCTTTTCATGCCTGAATTCAGGTCTGCATGCAACGTTTATTTAAACAAAGCCTTTCAAAATATAAAACTGGCTTATAAAATTTCAAATTTAAATAAAAACCAACACTACTGCCTTTAAAATTTTTTTTTTATAAAACATTAATCTGCAATGCAACAATTTGCTGGCGCCATCTAGCGACAATTCGCTTGCGCCATCCAGCGGCCATATAGACATAAAGCAAGATAACATTGCTGTGCGAAAATATTAAAATAATAAATGCAATAAAGTTTTATTAAATTTGAATTTATTTATTATTTGAATAATTATTGCGCTAGACGTCCTTTAAGTATTTAATACAATTTTTTTGGATTAATGCAGCAATTAATTAATTATTCGTATAGTCTAGTTTTGTGCTGTTGACTTGACTCTGTCATTTTGACAGACATTGTAAATAAACCTGTTGTGCTTTGTTGTTGTTGTCTTGCTTAAAAATTTAACCATAATATTTGAGAGATATTCCCAAGAGGATAAATCACAAAAACCAGCCAAGAATCGGCTTGGCCAAGACCCTGTTTTTAAAAGGCCACGAGAAATTTTTACAGCAGTCATAGCTTAAGTCTTTAATTTGTTAACTTATATATAGGTTTTTTTTTCTTGATGAGTAATTGTGTATATATAATCAGGTGTATTGTATTTTTTTTTGTGGTTTTCTGTTGTTTGCATAACGAAAGCAAAACGCGTACATCTTGTTTTTCGATTGACCTTTTTTTACGGGTGCAAACGCGTAAAATAAATACTAGCCAAAATTTTGGGGTATTTTTTATTCTGCTATAAACATACATATGTTTTGAAATTGTTCGAAAAAAGCTGTAATTTTGGTTAGGGATCATCCATAAACTTATTATTTGTAGTATGAGTAATATGTACTGCGACCCAAGTGGATCTATTGTACCCCCTTCATGGCTTAGAGCTCTCTCTAAAGTCAAATTGCCTGCATATACTCCAGTATTTTGTTTGGATTTATGGTAACAATGCTCTCCGGTGATATAACGTACATGCCTAGAAGCTTGCATCTTTTGTTGACGAGTGCTATGCATAGTAGATGCACTGAAGTTTCTTCCTCCATACTACAGAAGCGACAAAGTCCACTATCCGCCATGCCAATTTTATTTAAGTGGCAGCGGAGCCTACAGTGTCCCGTCAAGAGGCCTGTCAGGATCCTCACGGTATTTTTCCCGTGAGTTATCATAAGTTTGAACCTCTTACGGTTGTAGTTAGAGAGGAGGGTTTTTGAGTGCTTTAGTCCTGGTATTTGTGCCCAGTGAAGCAACCGTTTGTTTTCTTCCTCTTGCCTTAATAGGTCCCTTACCACGTGGTTGCCAATCCCACAGTATGGCTCAGGTCCGATTACCGGTGTTGCTGCACCTGTTCTTGCTAGTTTGTTTGCTAGCTCACTTCCAGGGATATTGTTGTGTCCTGGAACCCATTTAATTGTGAGCTTGTTTCTGGCACCTAATTTGTCAGGTGCAGTTCTCACTTCTTTGACCAGCCATGATGTGATCTTGGTTTTACTAATTGCCTTTATCGCTGCTTGGCTGTCAGACAGGATGGAGATTTCCTTGTCGTGGTAGTTCTTTTACAAATTGAATTCTGCATACCTTCCAATAGCACAGACATCAGCTTGAAAAATGCTGGTCTATCTGCCTAGTGACTCATGATATTTAGTCCTGGCTCCTACTACCTACCCCCTGGCCACTTCCTTCATCGGTGAGGGATCCATCCGAATATCACTTTATTGTCTGTAGTTTCATTGGGTAAACTGCCGAAAGAATTGTCCAGGCCTCTTTCGTGCTGAGTTTTATATCAAGTTATGGTTGAACTTGCACTCAGCTGGCATTTCATCCCTTGGTTGCAGAAGCATAGGTATGTCCTTTGCTAAGTCTGCAGCGTCTTTCCCGGTGAGGTTGAAGGCAACTTTTTCCATCCCAATCCATAAACTACGTGACGCTGATTTTCGTCAAAATAGACCCCCCCTCCCCCACGTGACATAGTGATTGAATAGTTGTGAAGATTTTCCAAATGAGCGTGATCCACCGCCAGACCCCTTCCCACCCCCTAGAGCGTCATGTAGTTTATGGATAAGCCCTTAAGATGCTTAGTACTTTGTTACGATCAGCAATAATTTGTTCTAAGTGAACTAGAACGTTTACGTTAAACAGACTTGATTGCGCTTTTATATCAGTAAATAAAGGATGTTTTGTTTTATTTTTCTCACGATGATTCGTGACAACGGCCCATTTAAAAAGTGGTTTAGTTTGTATAGAAATTCAAAGTTTTGCTGTCATTGAGCGTGCAGAAGTGCTCAACTAATTTCATGAGCAACGATGCAAATATGCAAAAGTGCCAGACTTACAATGTGATCGATTGAAAAATATCAAAAACTAAAAAATAAAAATGTGTACACACTGGCAGATATTGGCGCATAGCTTTTTGTATGACTGGATCAAGCAGAAATGTAGATTTTTATTATTGATAGACAAAGAAAACTTCCAAAAAAATTTGCTCAGCTTCCCTATTTATCACTCTTTCTTTTTTATAAAAAACTAAAATTAATTTATTTTTTACACACTCTATTTGTTTTTTGCAGAGAACTACAGGATGGAACACTTAGAGATCATAATTTAATGGATGGTTCCAAAATAATTTTAATACCAAATGTTGAAACTGGCTTATTGGTAAGTAACAATCAAGTTGGCAGCGCTGTTTGACTCCACCTACTATTTGTGTTAGTTGACAGCTCAATTGAGCACATTTATTTTCTTTGCTCAAACTTGCTGCATACAAATGCAAACTTGACCTTTAAGTTGTCATTGTTGTTGTTGTTTGTCATTGTTGTCGCGCTGCATAAATTAAGCCCAAGACAACCAAAAAAACTTTCTCATTAACAAAAAAATAAATACAACCTTCAAAAGGCAAAGCAAGAAAAGCCAAAAGTCAACATTAAAATGTTTTTTCAATACAGGCTCGGCTTTGATTGTCATGCGATCAAGCTATCAAGCGATCAACCAACTGAAAGGGGGGCCCCTCCAAAAAAAAAAAATATCCCAAAGCAACAACAACAACAAACAACGGCAACAAAGTCCAAAATACATGCCACAAAACTTTGTTTCATTTGATTTTCGTTCAAAAATGTTGCATAAATTAAATGCCGAAAAAAAATTGAACAAAAAAATTAAAATTTTTTTTAAATTATTCAAAAAATTTAATACCTTTGAGGGAGTTTGCATTTAGAGTGCTAAAATTTGAATACTCTATTGATATATATAGCTAAGTACATTTGTTTCAGGGTTAAGGCCTATACGCAATTCGAAATATTTCGCGCGGAATGACAAAACTTCATATAAAAAAAAATGCCAAATGGGATTTTTTTTTTTATATTCCGCGCGAAATATTTCGAACTGCGTAGACCCCTTTATGCGTTAAAAAAAAACCCAAAACATTTTTGAAACTTAAAATTTTGATTTGCATCAATTTTTTTGAAAAAGTTTCTTCAGAAATCTTGTTTCTATAATAAAAGCTTGTTTGCTTTCCTCTTTTAATGTGGATTGTTTCTATTAGTTTAAATATGTCAATGCATAATATATATGTACTCTTGATCTTTGGAAAAAAAAAACCTTTTTCAAGATTTTTTGCGCAGAGTCGAAATAGTTTTTCAAAAATCAGTCTTGGCGCATTAAAGGTAAAGGACAAAAAATTAAATCAATACACTGAATAAAAAAATCTTCAATCAAGATTTTTGCATTCTTGATTTCAATTCTTAAAATGAAACCAAAAAAAAAAAATCTTAAAATAAGACCAAATAATCTTGAAATGAGTTTAAAATTCTTGAACTAAGAAATAAAAGTCTTCAATCAAGAACAGCATTCTTAAACTGACAATAAAAAGTGCTTGCGATACTTTCCTGATCATTTGATTACGATTTTATAACCAAAAATCTTGAAATTTGAAAATCAGTACATTTTTTTTAACAGTGTAGGTGCAATCATACTATCTTAAAAAAATGCAGAAACCGTAACTCTTATAATATTTAAAATAAAAATCATGAATTACTTTTTTGATTCTTTTCGTTAAAATTGAAAAAAAAAATTCTTTTATTTCTTGACATAAAAATAAAAATCATAGTTAAATAATAATTTTTTGTTTTTAAATCGCGAAACAATTATTATTTTCCAATTTTTATAATAAAAATGTAGATTTTTTTCATTTCCATATAAAGCGTACTAAACAGACAAAACAGTGTTGCCTCATTAATTTGTGGAAAATATTGAACAGCGTCTTAAGGCCTATACGCAGCACGCAAAAAAAATGAAAAACTTCATATAAAAAAAAAAATACTCGCGAAAAATTCCGATCAAAAATTTTTGACAATGGGACGCAGATAAAAAAACAAAACAGTGTTGTCTAAAAATGCTTAACGTTAGATGGCGCCACTACTACGCTAGGTGTGGTAACACTAACAACAGCTGTTTGGTTTTTGCCGCTTTGGCGCGAATTACCGATTGATTACACACCATGGACTCAAACTTTAAATTGAACACGAAATGTACACAATTGTGTTGGAATATTAGTCCAATACAAAATACATACATCTTTGAAAAATCTGCCACTTTCTGCGCTGCCCTTTAAATAGGGCTTCACCCAGACACTTCTGTTCCTGCGCCGTCCCTCTTCCTGTTGTTTTTTTTTTTTTTTTTGCAGCCAACCTTTTTACAATGAGGTAGGCAGTCAAACTTGCATTGTTTATATTAAGTATAACATGTTGATTCAAATCCATGTTTATTTTATTTAATTCTTTGTCTTATTTTGCTCGCTTAATTTTTGTAAACATAAAGCAGCTGATTATAATTTGAGTGTGCCCACATTAAGCCAAAAAAACGATAATTCGATAAAAAATAGCACTATGACTTACACTGTGCACACACTGGTGGCTCCATCTGAAATAATATAAAATAGTTTCCATATGGAATTTTTCGAGCTGCGTAGACCCCTTTAGTCATAAAATTTGACAACATAGCAAAAACGTGAAAATTAGATCGCATTTCGTTAATAGGTACACACTGTTTGCTGCTGAAGCAATAAAGTTGCTGTTTTCAGTTGGCAGCGTGTCGGACTGCAGCGTACAGGACCTAAAAAACAAAAAAATGCTCTAGCTACTTTTTAAGGCTCTTGGTTATGAAAGCATGGCTTAATGTTTAAAAAGTAATTTTTTGTTGTCTTCAAAAAATTTTGACTGCTGCGTACAGGCCTTGAAAAAAAAAGAACTTTAGAAACTTTATAACATGCGTTTTAAAGCCAAGTTGTGTATGGCTTAGGATGTTCTTGTAACATATTGACTAGCGTCTTGCTAAATAGTTTTCTAAAGAGTATTTAACGAAGAAGATAAAAAAAAAAAAAATACAAACAAATGAACAAACGAGTGACCGGGCGACCGGGCTTGCATTTTAAGCGCAGTTGTAGGGTAACCAGTTTTGGTTTATCGATAATGTGCAAAAATATATATATGCATATGTATACAAGTATATCATAGGTAATAAAAACAAGATACAATTCTTGTGTGTGTGCGTTTGCGTATGCGTAATAATATTTATATGTAAATAAATTAAAATTAATTAGTGTCAAATAAATTGGCAGCTAAAATCGTTAAAATCAATGCAAGTTGCTCTTAGTCACAAATTAGTCAACATGCTTCTAACGAAATGAACAAAATCAAACTGAAACTTGGCAACAGCGCCTCATTAAAAGCTCAAATTTTTTGCAACATGTTGCCTGAGCACAAAGTCTTTGTATTAAGTTTAGACAAAAGTGCTCTACATTTTTATAGCGCATATGCATTATACTAAGCACCGTATGTTTTTTTACCGTATGCAAGTTGAAAGAAAATAAGCAAGAAGAAGAAGAAGAAGCAGAAGTGGCAACTAAATTAAAGACGGCAACATGACAAACTAAAATGTTGCCAGGCAAGAAATTAGAAATTGCAACATGTTGACTAACAGCTATGTTATGCATATGCCGCATAAACTACACTGTGAGAAATAAGTGTGAGCTAGTAGTTTGTTTGTGTTTGACTTTTCGTAAGAATTATATGACTTCTAGGGTAGGTAAGAGCGGCAGCTGGCTTAAAAAGCCGAAACCGCATGGATCACTATTTTTCACCCTTCTCCTGAGGAAAACTAAAAGGATTCCTATTCTGTTGCTACAATGTAACTTGCGATACTCCTCGGACATATAAACTCTAGCTCCGCTAGGTTATGAAGAAAGTAGTTTCCCAAGTACTTTTTCCTGCGTCTACTGAGAGCCTCACAGGAGCAGAAGAAGTGTTCTACTGACTCAACTTCTTTCTCATCTCTGCAGCTTCTGCAAAAATCGTTGCTCGGAGCGTTCATTCTGGTCGCATGTGTTCCGACAAGCCAGTCTCCGGTGATCGCTCTGACAACTGCCGAACACTGCGACCGGTTGAGTCCGCAGAGCCTCGCGGGTCGTTTTTTGGCCATATTTGGCGGCTGATTGTACTGTGTGGTGTATTGTACCACAGCGTTTGTACATGAGATCGAAACTTTTCCCTAGTTTGAAGCTTAAAAGTGGCCATTGGCATACGAATATCCTCTTTGTCGGGCAAGAGGGTACTGGTCGTGCCCTGTCTGGCCAATTCGTCTGCTATCTCGTTGCCTGTTATATTTTGATGCTCTGGCGCCCAAATGAGGCTGATAACAAACTGCTGTGCCATCTCTTGAACAGATCTGCGGCAGTTGTTGAGTTTGAGGACAGTGCTCGAAGTGACTTAATGGCGGCCTGGCTGTCCGAGTATATGCTTATGGCACCGGTTTCCAGGCCGGTATTACGTAAGCAGATCAAAACCTCGTTAATGGCAAAGATCTCCGCTTGAAAAATATATGACTTCTAAATTATATTGCTTCTAAAGTTTTCTCAAAAATTTACTTGTAAAATGTTTTCATTTTTTTTGGGTTCTTCTATATTGGCTTAGGAATAGTTGATAACCCATCAGATGAGCAGCTCTCAGGCTTTTTTCCAAGCCTCTATTGTTACCCACATTCGTCAAGATTTCGCAGCTGGAATTCGCTTGAACTTGGTCAGAATAGAGCACTTTTAAGTTAGATTAGGCACAGATCACACGAAGACCTTGTGGCGCAAAATGATGCCTATTTAAGAGCTAGGTGAAGTAAGAAGAAGGGAATGGTAGGGTGGTATAAATGCTGTGTATGGGTGAGGTTAAATAGTGGGTGCCCGAAATTCGCTTAATCATCCTGCTTGCTGAACTATTTCTAAGATACGATAAAAAAGTGCCCAGTCTGTTATGGGCAGATTTGCCAGAATGCCCAGGTCTTTAAAGAAGGGCGTTCCCAGATCAGAAACTGGATGCGTTCCTCAAGAAGTGCAGGGCAGTTACACAACAGTAGTTGGATGCTTTCTATCTCTTTCCCATCCTCGCAGCTGCAACAGAAATCAATTTAAATATGAGCCATTTTTTTTTTTTACTGAAATCCAATTGCTTTATATTCTCAGCTTCTAAGCTTTCTCGCTTCCTGAGTGAACTGAACCTGCCCTATGTCCTCGATAGCCTCACGAATTCTATCTTTGAGGTCTTGAATCGACGCTGGGCTGTTGGCGTAGACCTTATCTTTCACGTGGCCCCAAAGGAAGTAGTCGCAAAGTGTTAAGTCACAAGATCTCGGTGGCCAATTGTGATCACCTCTTCGAGAGATAACACGGTGCGGAAACTTTTCCTGTTTCGTTTCGTTGCTTGTGTGGCACGTAGCGCCGTCTTGTTGAAAGTAAACGTTGTCCAGATCAATACCATCCAACTCCGACCATACAAAATCATTAATCATCTTTCGATAGCGCAATCCATTCACCGTAACTGTTGATCCAACCTTATTTTCGAAAAAGTAAGGTCCAATGACCCCGCCGTACCATAAACCGCACAAAACAGTCACACGTTGAGGATGAAGAGGCTTCTTAACAATAACTCTTGGGTTTTCCGAGCCCCTGATGCGACAATTTTGCTTGTTGACGTAGCCATCGAGGTGGAAATGGGCTTCATCAGTCAAGATGATTTTTCGATGGAATTCCGGATCATTTTCATGCATTTCAAGGACCCAATCAGCAAAGACACGACGTTGTTGATGATCGGCCGGCTTGAGTTCTTGTGTTAACTGAACGTTATAAGCCTTAAGACCCAAGTCTTTATGCAAAATACGGTGTAATGACGTTTGTGGAATGCCCAATTCCAAAGAACGACGAGGAATGGACAAACCTGGGTTTTCTTCAACACTTTGGGCTACAGCAGCAATATTCTCAGTTGTTCTTGAGCGATGTGCACGGGTTTTATTCTTCACATCACTAACTTGTCCCAACAGCTTGAATTTTTCCACCAATTTCTGTATTGCGGTTCGACAAGTTGCTTCACGACAACCCAAAAATGCTTTAGTTTTGCGAACTGTGACTGCAAGATTTTCACCATTTTTGTAGTGAATTTGAATAATTTCAATGCGTTGTTGAAACGTGTATAGTTTCTACTTGTCAAATGTCAAAAAGTAAAAGCTTCAAAAGTGAGAGCTACCGAAATACCGGGTGATTCAAAATAACACCTCTTGTTGGAAAACCCTGTATTTGAATAGAATCCAATTGCTTTCTATTCTAAGCTTCTAAGCTTCTAAGCTTTCTCGCTTCTTGAGTGAACTGAACCACATGTTTGTTTCATACTCTCTTCTTATAGCTAGCTTATAAACTCTCTCTGAAGTGGGCAAAAATTATTTTCTTAACGAAACTCGTATACTCATTAAAATTTCTCTCAGTGTATGCGCAACTGTTTTTTTTTTTCTTATTAACATCCCAGCTGACTATGGCTGTTGTTGTCTTTGTCTCTCTGACTCTCTTGGCGCTTAACTGACACCATTTCGTCAACTGTTTTGTTGGCCCGTTGTTGTCATTGTTGGAGCACCGTTTGCCAGTTACCTGTGCAACTTGAGTGCCTCATTGCGTTGCCACCAAGCAACCAACCACCAACCACCTTCCACCATCCGCATCCATGTCACACTTGTCGTATCATATAAGTGCCGCATAACGTTTATCAATATTGTTTGTCTTTGTCTAGCATATTGTGACATATTTTGCCACAAGTTGTAAGTGTGTCTCTTTTTTTTTTTTTTAATCATACTTATGCTTCATGTCAATCATTTTCTTTTTGAAATTTCCAGCTCGACAATAGTTTCTTGTAAAATGAAATTAGTTTTCTGGCAGTTTTGTATTTTGTGAGCTAATTGCTAAAAAGAGTTGAATATTTCTCTTTGACATGTGAATGACGTCAGAATGATGTTAGAACTAAACTAGGAAGAGCTCTTGGTTTTGATGCGTTGACTGATTTTTGGGAAGAGTGAATTGAAAAATTTGCTTTAATCATAAACTTAAACGGTTTCCGGAAGATACGTATAAAATTCAATTGAAATAAGTTCTTTTTATATATTGTTAGAGGGACAGTCTGTGAGTTTTGAAAAGAAAGCTTACGGCTTATGTTTTCCCCAAGCACAGAGTGTTCTTCTAAAGAAATATTAAACTGTTAAGATTGTTCTCCAAAATAAGATGAAGAATAATTCAGAAATGCAACAGAATTAAAAAAAAACCCGAGTAGTGTGTAGAGAGCAAAAGATGACAGAATCAAAGAAACCAGGGTGCAGAACCCCCTAGTGCACAAAAAAAAAAAGGTTACACGAATTATGTAAAAAAAGAAAAAACAAAGAAGATAAACATAAATTTATTTAAACATTTTTTGTATTGACATTAATGTTAATGGTCATTGTTGTTGTTGTTCTTGTTGCTGCTTTGCATTAATGAGCATTAACAACAATAACAACAACAGCAAGTACAACACAAGCAAAGCAATAACGAACGAACAGACAGAGCAGACAAAATGCAAATAAAGACAATGCGCAAACGTTTGGTCAAAATGAAAACAATAACAATAATATTAATAATAATTGTTGTTGTTGTTTTTGTTACACACATACACACTTTTTGTCTTTTAGGCATTGTATTTATTTCTTACTTTTATATATATATATATTTTGTTGTTTTAATGGATATTCGTGCATGCCAAAATATTTCTTTGTTCGAATCACGAAAATTGCATGAAATTTTATACATATATACTATATCTACCTGCATATATACTTTATGTACTACTAGTTAGTTTTTTTTTGTGTAAATGCAACTATGCAACAATTTAGCAAACCACGTGCCATAAAATATGCATAATAACAATATTTATAAATTGCACTCTTTTCAAATATCAAGGGGGGAGCTGCAAGTGGGTAGGCTTAAAAAAAAAACAACAATTTTTTGCAAAATATTCGAAAAAAAAAACTGTTTAATTGGCAAAAAATTAATTTCTTCTTCCATAGAAACTTTTTTTTTTAGGCAAACTAAAAACAGTGAAAATCAATTGTAATCCAAGATAAAAGTCGAAACATATATCTTAGTTAGCTCAATTATTGAATGGAATTTTTCCAAAGTAACGTTGGTGTAAAAAAGTTGCCTTTGTTACGTATCCAAAGCGCATGACAAGCCTTACAGCTGATCGAAGTATAGTTGAGAAATTCGCTTGGTTGTAATGATGTCAAAAAAAAGGGGGCTCCGCTGCCTGCGTGCTTTCATAGCATCTATACCTGTTTTCCATTTGGTGTAGAGTATTCGTTGATCTCAAAACAAATATTTGTAGTTAGGCTGTTCGATATTCTTAAAGATAAAGCGATAGAGAGAGTGAACTGGAGGATGATTGTTGAAGAAGCTATGGTCCACCCCGGACTGTGAAGCTAAGTAGCAGAAGATATTCTTATTCTTATTGCCACTTTTGGTGACCGAATTATATAAAAGGGGGAGGGTTTTTTATACCCTGTACCTAAAGAATGATCGGGGTAACTAAAGAAGTCGATATACCAATGTCCGTCAGTCCGTCTATCTGTATGAACGCCTAGATCTCAGAGATGGTAAGAGCTAGAGCGACCAAATTTTCAGATTAGATGCGCAATTATGTCAGGGGAGACAAGTTTATTTTACTTTTTCGATATCGGGGTTATATTAAATAGCTCCCATAGGGGTGTTTCAGAGGACCTCGAAAAAAAACCAAAAGTTTTAGATGGATAATTCGTTTGTTTATGAAGATATCATAACCAAATTTGGCACTCGTAAGTTTTTTAGAATTCCCAAGCACTGTACCAAATTTGTTGACTATATCATATAGTCCCCATAGGAGGACCGATCGGTCAAAAAAAAATTGTTTGGTGCAAAATTCGACTGATTTCTGTTTGTTTATGAAAATATCGTAGCCAAATTTGCCGAATAAAATATCTTTTGGAGTTCTTAGCAATATGTCGGACTTAATTGTAATGTGGTGGTACAGGGTATCCCAAAGTCATCTGCGCCCGACTTTAACGTACGCCATTTTTTTTTAAACACCGTACAGAATGCGTTTGCCAAGCTCCATCCTTGTGCTTTCCTTGGCAGCCACCCCACTCTACCCCAAAACGTTGCATATAATTTATCGGTAATCCCCTAAAATCCGATTTTTAAGTAGATAGTTTGATAAAATAGCATAACTCTAATTTTCAATCCCCAGTGTCCCTAGTTACCAAAAGCCTTAAAAAGTATTTTTTTTCGATTTAATGAGTAAAGTTACTCCACACACAAACTTTGACCCGCCTGTTGCTCCAATTGTGAGCGCAACTATCCAAAATATCATCTTAGGGCTCACTTGCAAACTTTATTATGACCTCGAAGTCATTCGGGTAAGAATTTTTGTAATACCACTTAAAGTTTGTAGTTTTATAAGAGCCCAAAAAGTGGTCCGCAGCTTTGTTCCAAATAATTGAAAAGAAGTGTATTTCATTGAACTTACTAGTTCATTTTGATTCTCAATTCTAATTTCTGACCAAATGGTTAACTGGTCAAAAGGCTAACATAATAATGTTCTAGAAAAAATTAAATCCCAAAGTTTATAGCTGTATCAAGGCCCAGAAATTGTCTAAAACTTTCTTCTTTCTTCTCCCTAACCCTTGTTTACCTCTTTTCGGACTCGCTTATGCTCCTCCCGAGGTGTGGGTATGCGATCTCAGCATTCGTCTGCAGGCATTCCGATCCTGAATCATGTCATCGCTGAGACCCATTCGTTGCTGATGTTTTTGCATTTGACAAAGGTAAGGTTTTTGGCACTTGTGTATGAATATTCGTTAGTTATGGACTTTCCTTTTACACCGGCGGTTGTCTCCGGTAACCAATCGCATACACTGATCTCTGGAAGATCTTTAAGATGTTAAAAATGTGCCTCGGCTCAATGTGATGATAAGTATGCCTGCATCTGACTAGTTCTCTTTTAGGGGCCTCTTACGCCAGGTAGAGAATACCGTGGTCTGAAACTTTGTTTCCAAGAATTATGGCACGACCAATAAACCATTAGACTTAAACTTTTTCCAATACTTCTATAAGTTTCTGGTTCCATATGGGAAATTTTTGTACCCAAGAATTTTCGTACGACCAGCAAACCAATCTGTGCCCACATTTTGCAAAATCTCTATAAGTTTGTAGTGCCATAAGGAACCAGAAATTTTTCAGAACTATGCTCCCAAGAATTAAGGCATGACCAGTAAGCCATTAGAGTAAAACTTTTTCCAAAATCACTTAAAGTTTCTAGTTTCATAATTGAAGAATTTTAGTACGACCAGCAAACCAATCTGAGTAAGACTTTTTCCAATATCTCTATAAGTTTGTAGTGCCATAAGGAACCAGAAACTGTTCAGAAATTTGTTCCCAAAAATTTTAGTACGACTAGAAAACCAATCTGGGTAAAACTTTTTCCAATATGTACCTCTATAAGTTTCTAGTTCCATAAGGACCCAAAAATTGTCTCTTGTCCAAAAATATTAGTATGATCAGCAAACCATTTGAGTAAAACATTTTTTCAATACTATTTAAAGTTTCTAGTTCCATAAAGGAACTTAATTCGTCTAACATTTTGTTCTCAAGTATTTAAGTATAATCAGAAAACCATCTAAGCAAGACATCTTGCAATGCCAATCAAAATTTTTTTAGTTTCCGAAGGCTCCACAATTTCCTCGAAATTTTGTGCCTAAGAATTTTAATCTGATCATTTGAGTTTATTATTTGTAATGGGTGGAATATGTACTGCGACCCAAGTGGATCTATTGTACCCCCTTCACGGCTTAGAGTCAAATTGTCTGCATATACTCCAGTATTTTGTTTGGATTTATGGTAACAATGCTCTCCGGTGATATAACGTACATGCCTAGAGGCTTGCATCTTTTGTTGACGAGTGTTAGGCATAGTAGATGCACTGAAGTTTCTTCCTCCATACTATAGAAGCGACAAAGTCCACTATCCGCTATGCCAATTTTATTTAAGTGGCTTCGCAGCCTACAGTGTCCCGTCAAGAGGCCTGTCAGGATCCTCACGGTATTTTTCCCGTGAGTTTTCATGAGTTTGAACCTCTTACGGTTGTAGTTAGAGAGGAGGGTTTTTGCCTGCTTTAGTCCTGGTATCTGTGCCCAGTGAAGCAACCGTTTGTTTTCTTCCTCTTGCCTTAATAGGTCCCTTACCACGTGGTTGCCAATCCCACAGTATGGCTCAGGTCCGATTACCGGTGTTGCTGCACCTGTTCTTGCTAGTTTGTTTGCTAGCTCACTTCCAGGGATATTGTTGTGTCCTGGAACCCATTTAATTGTGAGCTTGTTTTTGGCACCTAATTTGTCAAGTGCAGTTCTCACTTCTTTGACCAGCTTTGATGTGATCTTGGCTCTGCTAATTGCCTTTATCGCTGCTTGATTGTCAGCCAGGATAGAGATTTCCTTGTTGTGGTAGTTCTTTTGCAGATTGAATTCTGCACAGCTTCCAATAGCACAGACATCAGCTTGAAAAATGCTGGTCTGTCTGCCTAGTGACTCATGATATTTAGTCCTGGCTCCTACTACCTACCCCCTGGCCACTTCCTTCATCGGTGAGGGATCTATCCGAATATCACTTTATTGTCTGTAGTTTCATTGGGTAAACTGCCTAAAGAATTGTCCAGGCCTCTTTCGTGCTGAGTTTTATATCAAGTTATGGTTGAACTTGCACTCAGCTGGCATTTCATCCCTTGTTTGTGGAAACATAGGTATGTCCATCTAAGCAAGACATCTTCCAAAACCACTCAAAATTTTTTAGTTTCCAAAGGCTCCATAAATTTCTCGAAATTTTGTACCTAAGAATTTTAATATGACCATCGGAGTTAGACTTTAAACAATACCAACTGCTAAAAATTTCTAGTTCCATAAAGGGCAAGAAATTCTCCGAAATTTTGTTCCCAAAATTTTCACTATAACTAAGAAACCATATTAGATACTATATTGTATTTCGTTAAATTTTATTCGAATTTTTCAAAATAGTTCGAAGTTTATTAACAAAAGGGTGTAAAAACTAAAAAAAAAAAGCTTCAGAACCAATGTAGTTTTTGGAATATATGCCCAGCAAGTGTTGAGAAGTGCAAAAATTTCTTGAGACTTTTTTTTTTTTTTATAAGAGATCTTGGAAATATCTTCTAGATAGCTTACACATACTATTAATTTATTTAGAACCTGCAAGCTTTTGCGCTTTGTTTGTTTGAAAAATCTTTTTTTTTGCATTTTATTTTTTATTTTCTATATATATTTAAATTGCCAATTAACAATTTGCGTCTTTTGTGCAATATTTTGGCATTATTTATTTTTTATATTATAGGGATTTTTCATTGTCGTTGTTGTTGCCAAAATAACAAATGTCTTTAAAATAGCCAGTAAAAAAAAATATATATTTTATATATATGTTAAACGACTATATATGACAAGCTAATACAAAAATGAAATTAAGACAAATTATCAAGCCTTCTATATAGAGTATGTATATTATATTTAAAAAAAAACGTAAAAAAGGGATACATTTTAGTTGCTTGCCAAATGTTCGTCTTGCGTTAAGGTGAGAGAAGCTCTGAAATCAAATATTTTGAATAAAAATAATAAATAAAAAAAAATCTTCCAAGTAACGCACAAACAAAATGATTGTCAGTTTCAGAACAAACCCCCTCTGCAGACCCGCCTCAGACACAGCAGGCACTCGAGTCAGTCACAAACCCCAAAATGTTTGGATGCTTATTTATGGCTAATTTGCACGTTCACTTTTTCAAGCATTTCATTTCATTTCGTTTCGTTTCAGTCAATTGGTGTTTTTTTTTTTTTTTTTTTGTGGTATAATAAATGTACCCTTTGGTAATGCCACATAAGTATTCTAAGACTGTTTTGTAACGCCATGTTACCAAGCTTAACAATATCTATATATCGATGTTGGCCAACATCAGCTGGTCTTTCAAAGAGCACTATGTACTCATTGTAAAAACGTTTGTCTTAATGCTTTATTTTTAAAGGCCCATACGTAGTTCGAAAAAATTCGCGCTGAATGACAAAACTTTTATATGAAGTTTTGTCCCAAATGCGATCTTTTTTTTTATATGAAGTTTTGTCATTCCGCGCGAAATTTTTCGAACTGCGCAGACCCCTTAATTTAAGAAAAATACAAAAGAAAAATATTCTATAAATTCGAATTTAAATTGAGATCGGGATTTTTTTTTTTTTTTAGTGTAGGCCATAAGAACAACAATTGCAACCAAAACAATAAACTGCATTGCAAAATTCGATATATCCGCATTGAAATCAAAATTCAGTCTTATAGAGTATCATAACTTCGTTGCTTTCGAGTTTATTGTTTTTTTTTGTTTTTCTTAAAAAATTGCAATATGAAAACTTTTGAAGCTGACTCAGCAGACAACATTATGTCATTGTTTTTGTTGTATTTCGATCTTAATTAGCAGTAAGCCAGAAAAAGAAAACAAGTGCAGCGGCTACAGACGGAACAAGCCGACTATAATATACACTGTTCCGCCGTCGATAACTACATACTGGCTTTTTTTTTCGGTTAATTCAATTTTGAAGCGTTTTACAGCTTACATTGGAAATAAGCAGTGTAAGCTTACAGCTTGCATTGAAAATAAGCAGTGCAAGCAGTTAAAATTTGTTAGTGTTGTATTCCTCAAAATTTAAAAAATTGCTTGTTTTGAATACCAGGTTTTTTTTTACTAGGTTTTTCACGAAGAAACTTTTGAAAACCTTTAAAAGGTAGGGTTTTCGCGAAGAAAAACATTTTTGCCTTGCATCAGAGGATCCAAGAAAGTTTTCAAATTCCAGATTCCCAGATATATCAGAGTTGCTTATAAATTTAGCTTGAAGCCCAAGAAATGGGGGAGCTACTTTTTTCTGTTTTAACAAGTTGTTTAACAAGTTGGTTCCAAGCCTTTGGATTATCCCTTGTTGCGATCTTATTTGTTTCATTCCAGTCGTTGCATACAACATTTGTTAGCACTAGCTTAAGATACTCTTTACCAATTGGCTATAGAGCATTAAAAATGAACTGCATTAATTTTGTTGTCTTGTTGGACAGGTAAAGTGTAGCGCTCCTGAACACACGGGAAACATAACTCGGCGCCTATTTCAGCTTTCAGCCCGAAACTCTGCAGTTGACAGCAGTTTTGAGAAATGTATGTTAACAATGACAAGTTGATGGGTGTTTTGATTTATTGACACACTGCTTATATAAAGTATCTCCAGATATCTATATATACATTACTCAGTTGCTGTGTACGGTTGACCTCAAGATGACCGCTATAGGTCGTCTACACAGTCGCATATAACATTTATTCAGCAGACTTGTAACTAAATGAACAGCTGTTCTCAGTATTGCTTACTGCTATTTAGTGTTGATAAGTGCGCCAATGTTTAGCTACGACAGCGGCAGCCTGTGTTAGAAAGTAAAAGTCTAGACTTTCTTGTCTAAATTTGTATACCTATATTTGCATATCATTATATTTAGATATGTATATAAAATCGCCCCCGTATATCAACTTATATATTTGGGATATCTGTATTTGTCGGCCAGACATGTTCGCTTGTCTGGTTTGCATATTGTTCCAATTTTATCACACGGTTCGCGTCATTCAATGCACTCACAGTCACTCGGCTTGTCACTTAATTGAGATGATGGTCTGGAAAAAGCAACAACAACAGCAGCAGCAGCAGCAAAAAACTGTCGAAAAATGTTTCAGCAGCTATTAAAAGTAATAATATTTTGTTAAGTTTATTATCATTTCGTTGGCTTGACAGCCATACGTATGGACGGACGAGACGAGACAGACGGAACGGCCAAAACAAAAAATTTGTGCGATCAAGCCCATAATCAGGGGATCTTAACAGCAGGCGACGTTGTCAAAACTTAAACTTAAATTATAGGACTACAAAATGCATATGAAACAAAGAAAAAATAAACAAGAAACGAATTGGCATTAAAACAGTGTATGAAACTAGTAGCAGCATTGGAATTGGAATTTAAGCAAATGTTAAAGAAATAGCAGAAGAGCCTTAAACAAGATAGCCAAGGTATTAAAATGATCAGAAACGTAGCTTAAAGCGCTGCTTGCAACAAATTGGAATGGAACAAAATTTACGATTTAACAGGGGCTCCGATAGTTATTTTATCAAACAGTAGCAGGAGTGCCTGAGACACAATCTTTAATAAGAAATATTATATATATATATAATATAATATGGAATAGCGTTTCCAAATGGTTCGGAACAAGAAGACGCATTGGAATTGGAATACAAGTAAATGATAAATGAAAGAAATATAAAAAAAAAACCTTAAACAAGATAGCCAGTTATATGAAGAGATCAAAATGATCTGGAACGCAGTTTAAAATGTTGTATGCAACAAGATGGAATGGAACAAAATTTACGATCAGTGGCTCAAATAGGTATTTCTTCAAACATTAGCACGAGAGCCTGAGACACACTCTTTAACACGAAATCTAGGGATATAGCGAATACAAATGGTTTGAAACAAGAGGACGCATTGGAATTGGAATCCAAGTAAATGCTGAAAGAAATAGCAAAAAACCTTAAACAGGATAGCCAGTTATGTGAAGGGAAATGATCTGGAACGCAGTTTGAAACGTTGCATGCAACAAACTGAAATGGAACAAAATTCCGATCAGGGGCTCAGATTGTTATTTTATTAAATAGCAGCAGGAGAGTCTGAGACGCAATCTTTAATACGAAATATTATATATATATATATTAGGGTGGGTCAATTTTTTTCGGTGTAAGGGCTCACTCGGATTTTGATTCTTTGGGTAATTCTAAGCAAATTTGCCCAAGAAACTATGGGTCTAAAATGAATTTCGAGTCGCCCACTTTTTCAAAATAGGTTTTAATCAAAATATTCAAAAATCGACTTAGACATTGTATTGAAAAGGGCAAAAAACACCATTTTTTCTCTAGCCAAATGTGAATTTGGGGGTTTTTGGGGTCGAGGAATTCATTTTTGACATCTATTTTTAATTTTGGGCACCGCCAGAGGGCGCTTTAGTGTATCTTTTTGATTTCTTTTCCGTTTTTTTTTGAAAAATTGAGAAAATGTTGCGAAAATCGACGAATACTTCACATTTTCATAGTTCTCAAGCACTGTAACAAATTTTATGAAAATCGATGTACTATATCATATACCTCCCATAGGACCGATCGGTCCAAAAAATGTGTTTTTGTGCAAAATTCGTTTTGTTTCGTTTGTTTATGATGATATCGTAACCAAAGTTGGCGTTCAGAAATTATGTAGAGTTTCTAAGAACTCTACCAAATTAAATCAAAATCAATTGACTATATCATATAGCTCCCATAGGGCCGATCGGTCAAAAAAACGTATTTTTTACGAAATTCGTTGTTTTGTTTCTTTATAAAGATATCATAATTAAATTTAAACCCCTAATTATCTGGATTCTTTTCTAATACTCGTTTTTCCTTATTACTAGAGGGAAATATTTCTTCTTTAAATGGATTATTATTTATGTACGTCGTCAAAAAGTACGCCCCCTTCCATTTTTCAACGGTGAATATTTTGGAAAATTTTAAATTTTAGATTGCGTTATGAAAAAATTAAATATTCGACGATTTTCGCAACATTTAAAAAAAAAGATGGCGTACGTTAAAATCGGGCATAGACGACTATACCACCACATTGCAATTAAGTCCAATATATTGCTTAAGACCTCCAAAAGATTTTTTTTTTTCAAAAACAGACAGAAATCAGTCGAATTTTGCACCAACAAATTTTTTTTGACTGATCGGTCCTATGGGGGCTATATGATATAGTCCACCGATTTTGATCAAATTTGATACAATGATTGGGAGCTATAAAAAACTTCCTAGTGCCAAATTTGGTTACGATATCTTCATAAACAAACGAATTATAACTCTAAAACTTCGAGGTCCTCTGAAACACCCCTATGGGAGCTACATAATAGAACCCCGGTTTCAAAAAAATAAAATAAACTTGTATTATCCCGTAGGATAATAAAGGATCTAATCTGAAAGTTTGGCTGCTCTAGCTCTTACCATCTCTGAGATTTAGGCGTTTATACAGACAGACGGACAGGCGGACATGGGTATATCGACTTCTCTAGTCACCCTGATCATACTTTGGGTAACTTTGGAGAGTCTCCGATGTCTCCCTCTGTATGTAACATACATTTTCGGCTGGCACAAACTTAATATACCCTTTGTAACATACTGTACAGGGTATAAAAACGGAAAAATTAAACAAAATACACTAAAGCGCCCTCTGGCTGTGCCCAAAATTAAAAATAAATGTCAAAAATGAATTCCTCGACCCCAAAAACCCCCAAATTCACATTTGGCTAGAGAAAAAATTGTGTTTTTTGCCCTTTTCAATACAATGTCTAAGTCGATTTTTGAATATTTCGAAAAAAACCTATTTTGAAAAAGTGGGCGACTCAAAATTCATTTTAGACCCATAGTTTCTTGCGCAAATTTGCTTAGAATTACCCAAAGAATCAAAATCCGAGTGAGCCCCATAAGGTTTTTTCGGCCCCATACAAATTGACCCGCCCTAATATATATATATAATATAATATGGAATAGCGTTTCCAAATGGTTTGGAACAAGAAGACGCATTGGAATTTTAATCCAAGTAAATGTTGCAAGAAATAGCAAAAATCATTAAACAAGATAGCCAGTTTTATGAAGGGATCAAAATGATCTGGAACGCAGTAAAATGTTGCATGCAACACGATGGAATGGAACAAAATTTACGAATTAACAGGGGCTCAGATAGGTATTTCTTCAAACATTAGCACGAGAGCCTGAGACACACTCTTTAACACGAAATCTAGGGATATAGCGAATACAAATGGTTGGGAACGTTCGGTATGGATCAAAAATTTGAGAATTAAACTGAGGCTTATATATTTTATCAAAAGATAGAAACAGCCTACGACTTAATCTTAAGCAGGATAACGAGAAATGTAAGGGGAACAACAAATTGGAATTGAACATATTTTATGATTTAACAGCAGGAGAGTCTAAGACAACATTTTTTTGGCAGGAAATCAAGGGAGATGGTGGATCTTTATGCTTTGCAATGTAGCTTAGCACGCTGCATGCAACAAATTGCTATGGAACAAAAAAAAAAAATGGAAATTCAACTGAGGCTCAAATATTGCATTAAACAATAGCAGCAAAGCCTAGGAACCACTCTTAAATCTCTTAACGAAGCAAACCCTTATTAAGACGCTACATGGAACAAATCGGTATGGAACACAAATTTGAGAATTAAACTCAATTTTGTTAACCAATAGCAGGAGAGCCTTAAACAGAAATAAGTCATGTAAAGGGATCCGAATGGGGTTGGAACTAGCTTAATACGCTATATGGAACGAACTGATATGGAATAAAAATTTGAGAATTAAACTAGGGCTAAGCTATTCTACTAAACAATAGCAAGAAAACCTACAACGTTATCTTAAAAAGATTAACGAGCAATCTAAAGGCTGCAACAAATTGGAATGGAACAAATTTTATGATTTAACAGCAGGCAAGCAGAAGATTCTAAGACACAATTTTTAGCAGGAATCAAGGGAGATAGAGGATCCTTATGCTTAATGCAGCTTAACACACTGCATGCAAAAAATTGATATGGAAAAAAGAAGAGTATTCAACTGAGGATCAAACGGCGCAAACCTTTATCCAGGTTAACAAAATAAACTTAAGTAATCTTCAGCTGTTATGCTGTGTCTTTGGTCTAGTGTAAACGCCACCTGGCGGTGCCAATGTGAACGCAGTATAAGATGGCGCATTCAGACAAAGAGCCAGCGCGGCTGAATGACAGAAAATGTTGATGATGGAAAGGTGACACATTGAGTTCATTCAGCCGAAAGTTCTTAGCAGCAGCATTATCTTCATGCTCAACATCAACATCATTAAGCGTATTATTATCATCATCATTATCATCGTCAACATTATTATTATTATTGTCATCTTTTGTTGGTTGTCAACGCTTTTTGCCTTTGTTTTGTCATCATTTCAATTTCGTTTCAACTGTTTATTTGGGAATGGCAACAATTGGGTGGGCGTTGGCGCGCTGCAACATGACCGACTGATACTGAGGCTCGTCTGACAGTTTGTCTGTCCGTACGTCTGTTTGTCGATTATTTATTATTTATGTCGTTTAAATGATGCGCTGGCTTCGCTTGTCAAATTAATTATTTTTGCTTTTGGCTCTTAAATGTGCCCCAAAAGTGGCCACAAGTTGTAGCAGATGCTGCAAAAGACAAGTGTCATACAGTGCGTATGGGTAATGCATGCTAGATTTATGAAAATGATTTTAATTGCATTTCGCAAAACCACAAACAATGTGTGGCATCACCAGGAACACTACGAACAAGAAGCAGCCGAAGAGGCAAAGACAAAAGACACAAGAGACCAAAAACTCGAAATTGACAAAAGACAAAAGAAGAATGAAATTCCAAAAACAACGTAAAAACAGTAAAAATGTGAAGAATATGAGCGCAACGAACATTCGATAAAGCTGCAGCTCATAAAATAAAAAGCCAACACCAAAAGAAAAAAAAAAAACATATATCCAAATTTCTGTGTGTGGGTATGGTCAAAACCAAATTTATGTGTCCTTTGTATTTTAGCCAGAAAATCCACACATAGAGACAAAAGCCAAAGAAAGGAAAGCGAAAAAAAAAACAATAATAATAATGAAGCCAAGGAAGAAATGCAAATAGGGTGTCAGAGTATTGTGGAATTTCAATTTTTGGTAACATCAATTTGAGGCACTTTAATGCTCTTTGTTTAAGCTTATGTTAACTGAAACTTTTACACTCTTTGTGAAGAGTTGAGATTGTTGTAGATTTGTATGCAAAAGGCAGAAGAATTGGTAGATTCTATAGAATTGCCCATCTGTCTTTATGAACACGTGCATCTTAGAGAACATATTATGATAACTAGAGACAACTTATTTTTGTAGCTAGATCTACCAATGCTCCAGCCTCTTGTGAGCTTAATAAACGAAAAAAAAACTGTTGAACATTTTCTCAAATCAAATCCCAAACTGATAGACAGTCCCAGCGCACTCTTTTATCATCTGAACTTAAATAGCAGATTCTCCTGCAAAAGGCACAACGGCTCCTCTAGCACCCAATCATTGTTTTTATCATCCGCAACATCTGCACTTTGGAGAAAGGTTGCAGAAAATAGCTTCATCAGCAATCATCTTCTTTATCAACTGCATAGGGGAGCCCACAATTAAATACATTTTGAAGAAATGTTCCTGTTCCGATGTTTTGCGGTTGTTTGAAAAAGGCTACAGACGAGAGCGTCATCACCAATCATCTTTTTTATCATCTGTTTAAGCAAGCAAAGAACTGAACTAATGCCTTACAAGCCATCATCTTTTTTATCATCTGTATAAGCAACTGAATCTTTGTCTAATAAACAAAAAAAAAGGTCACTCCAAGCGGCCTCTTTTACCATCTAACCCAAAGCACCAGATTCTCCATCAATAAGCACAATAGCTTTGCTAGCATCTTGGTATCACCAATCATCTTCTAACGTATCATCTGTATAGACAAACAAGCAATTGAACACTTTTTGAAGAAATGGTTCTGTTCCGATGGCTGTTTGAAGAAGTTTGAAGAAGAGAGCTTCATCACCAATCATCTTCTTTATCATCTGTTTAAGCAAGCAAAGAACTGAACTAATGCCTTACAAGCCATCATCTTTTTTATCATCTGTATAAGCAACTGAATCTTTGTCTAATAAACAAAAAAAAAGGTCACTCCAAGCGGCCTCTTTTACCATCTAACCCAAAGCACCAGATTCTCCATCAATAAGCACAATAGCTTTGCTAGCATCTTGGTATCACCAATCATCTTCTAACGTATCATCTGTAAAGGCAAACAAGCAGTTGAACACTTTTTGAAGAAATGGTTCTGTTCCGATGTACTATACTCTGGCTTTTTAAAGAAGGTAGCAGAAAAGAGCTTCATCACCAATCATCTTCTTTATCATCTGCATAGGCAAGCAAACAATGAAATACATTTTGAAGAAATGGTCCTGTTCCGATGTTCTTTAAATGTTTGATGAAGGTTACAGAAAAGCGCGTCATCACCAATCATCTTCTTTATCAATAGGCAAGCAGAATCTTTTTGTAGAAATGATCCTGCTACGATGCACCCTGACTTTTCAAAGAAGAGAGCGTCTTTTTGTCTGAAACTTGGTATCAAAAGTTAAGAATATGTTTCTTCGCTACCTTTTTAGAGCTGTGTGTAAATAAGAATGTCATTCTGGGGATAGCTTCACTTTCGGATACATTGAAACCTAGCCTAAAAAAGTTATTAAAAGCTGCTTTACTAAACTAATTGATCAAGAGAAAACAATTTTTTGAGACTTGATTAAAACTTGCAAGGATTTTGGTTGTAGAAGACATGAAATAGTATCTAGTAGACTACGATTTTAGAGAGAGTTTTAATAAGTTTTTAAGCTTAGATTCTCTTCTCTTAGTCTACTGGACTGCCCTAAACTGTTAACTGCCTCAAGCGACAAAGAACCCATTTTGAATGTTAAAAGATTTTTGTAGATTTAGTTTGGAAAATTGTTGATGTATTCACTTTTTAGAAGCTAGCTAGCTGTTGCTTATAAAATGTCTGCATCACTTTTTAACTCATGATAATTATTCAGATGACAGCTTCAACTGCTTCACAAAGTTAAAACATTTTTATATACAATATTTAGTTTGAATTCTAAGTGTTCTGGAACTGAATATTCACTTTTAAGAATCTAGATAACTTCTACAATTTCTGCATCACTTTTTATCTCATAATAAACATTCAGATGACAGCTTCAACTGCTTGACAACGGAAATGCAGCTTAAGAATTTCCGGAAATTTGTGCAACTTCTGGAATGTTATCTATATTAAGCATAACATTGTTTTAACAGTGCATATGCAGTGGCGTCATAAAATTTTTATCTTGTTTATCTTTGCTTATAAGTTTCTGAATGTAAACGGTTTTTAGCTTTGGAGACAGCTTAAACACTAAGTTCTATGAACTGCTTGCAAACGTTTTATGTAATTTTAGATACTCCCCTGTGAACATTTATATTATTTATAAACAAAAGGTTTCAATTAAGCGGTTTTTTTTTTATTGATTTTTATTATTTATAGACTTACAAGTCTGACACTGGTGTAGTATTTCACGTTTTTGTTGTTGTTATTATTTATTTATTTATTTTTTTTTTTGTTTATGACTAATAAAAATTTGCTCAAGAATTTGTCTAGCGCCACAGAAATTACTAAGTACTTGCAGTAAGAATTGCTTTACAATAGAATGAAAAGCAAAAAATTTAATTAAAAATCCCCGACTGGGAATTCCAAGTCAGTTAACAGATAAATGACAAACAAAAGCAATACTTGAAGCTACTATTTAGCATTTACAGACAATGTGTAGCGATTTTTACGTGATTGTGATTAACTTTGTGAAAAAAATAAAATAAAAATTAAGAAGAAATATGTATGTATGTATGTATCTTTTATGCTTCAATTAAAGTTTTTAAAAGTAGACTATGTGATATTTAATTTTGAGATCTTTATAGACAAATCATTTTTTTTTTTATATACTTATAACCTCTTGTTCGTATATTTTGTGTCCTATGGTAAAAATTTATATCACATAAGGTTCTCAACAGCGTCATATATTTTTGTCATATATGTAGCTTTTGAAAACTTAGTCATACTTCTTATGAGCTATTTTGAGGTTTACGAATTAGACTCGAGTCCTATAATATTTTTTGTATATCTTGTTCATTCAAACATTACACTTGAGGAAAAAATGGAACTAATCAATCAAATTCCCAAGAAGAAGAATTTTTATCAAGTATACGTTGAGTAAAAAATTGTCGTACGTCTAGTTGCTCTCAAACTGCATACAGTGCCTCTCAAACTGTGCACAGGTGTGCAAGTACAGTCTCAAGCAAGTGTGCGCTTATGTACACAATAGATAAATATATATATGTACATAGGTACTTATATAGATAACGAAAGCAAATAGGGCCTGGTTTAGTCCGGTCTGTTCGGGACGTAATGGATCGCCAAAGCGGGTCTGTTGTCATTGCAAGTGGTCATAATAAATAGTTGACGGTTGGAATGTTTATGGCCATTTGTTGTTGTTGTTGTTGGGGCTTGTTGGGGCTCATAGAAAGTGTTATCAGTGCGACAACGTTGGGCCAATTTAATTTGTAACACGACAGTGCGAGAGACCCTGGCGACGTCAGAGGTGGCGGCACTACAAAGTATAACTACTACCCATATGAGTTATAGGAAAGTACGCAGTAAACGAATCATATTTTTACAATAATAAAGATAGGCCATAGAATATTGAAAAAAAATAAAAGAAAAATAATAGTTCTTAAGTGGTGCTATACATCGGTAACATCGAATAGTTACTGTGGTCTCTTATTTAGAAAGAGTTTTTCTCTGTGTCTAATATATAGGTATAGGGTTTTTGTCGCGAAAAAAACTAATCGAGGCTACTGTTAGGCTCTCGAATCACTTCGAGTTTCAACATGTTTTTTATGTAATCTTTTATTCAAAAAATTTGAATTTGTTTTAAAAGCTATGAAAAAAGCGGAGCTGATCTAAACAGCAACCAGCGCAGACTTCTTTTCAGTTCCAGTCAGCACTCAGGATATCTTTATTAATGCTTCGCTTAATATCAAAAAATACAGGAAATCTAATTGATCAACAAAAATAAATTAATTTCAAACTGAATCGATTTTGGAACAAAGATCTTATCTCTAAATGTAGTAGATTAGTAAATTGGTCGAAACTCAATTTCGAAAAGCACTCAACTGCTTGTGCTGCTAAGGGACTGCTTATGTTTAAGAAATACGTTTCAATTTCGGTCGATCTCTTTTTTTGTAAATGCTGGAAAATTCTAGTCTTTCAGCGTTTTATATTAAAAAAAAATTTATATCGAAAAAGTTTCAACTTTCTTTGCTTTATTATTTACTAAATTTTTTTCTTTATTTAATAAAAATTCTAAAAAAATTAAACAGTAATAGCAATTTTTCAATAACTCGCAAAGTATATAGAAACATCAACAAAAAATTTCAAGTAAATACGTTTTGAAATGTTTTAAAAGCTTGTATTTCTTAAATATAGGCATGTAGCTTATAAACATGTCATACCTTTACAAAATGAAAGTGCTTGGTCAAGTATTTGAAAGCAATAACATTGCAGGAATCGAAACTTTTTAAAGCATTGTTTTTTATGATGTATTTATGCTCTAGATATACTTGATTAGGTACGTATTAATGTTTTTTCACGTCGTCTTCAGAAGTGACTTGAGATACTTGTCATCGGCAAAACTCAGCTCTTTTTTTTTTTCAAAATTCACGCCATATTCTTGCAATAAGCGTAACAGATGTAAAATAGGTTTGAACACTGCTTTGTCAACAGCATACAAACAATTTACTTACCTTCTGTAGTCTTCTTCTCCTTGTGGAGCATAGAACCAAGCAGTTTAGTAGCTGCGAATATAATAAAATGATGTTGCCATATGCAGACTTACGGCCCTCTAGTCCTTGTAGGACTTATAGGAAATTATATATGCAGACTTGCTATAATAATTTTCGCTAACTAAATAAATACAATTTTTTGCAAAAAAGGTTACAGAGTATTCTACTGTCGGGCAGCGCTGCTATTCTATTATATTTGTTGTTATAGACTCGTACACTTATGTATTGCAGTCTAATTGCACTGCCGTTTTTTTTTTCTTTAAGTGTATTATAACAATGACACACACACAACTACACATATATATATATAAAGTAAATATGTAGTGCTCATATATTAAGTACATAGACTCAAGTGCTTAAAGGCGCCAAAATTGTTGCTGCTGATATCAAAGCACGTGTTACTGTGCAGTGTATATCAAACTTTATGTGCATCAGCAAGCAGTGTATACTGCTAGCAAATGCAAGCAGTGCTTACTTTTAAGCATTTGACAAATTTAAATATACTATATAAACAGCTTGTTGCTGTTTTGTAAGCAGCATTGGCTGCACTTGAAATCAGCCAAAAATAAATAAAAATAAAAGTATATAATATGCATACTATTTAAAAGTGTTACTTACACTTGGCATGTCAAGTAATTTGCACAAAGCCAATAAATTACCGCATTGGCTTAACGCGCGCCTTTGTTGTCATTGTTGCAGTTGTTGTTGTTTGGATAAATTTTAATATTCGATTTCGACGCTGACAATGACGTAAGCTGCGTGCGCTGCCGGCAACAACAGCGACGTCAGCTGACCTTGGTACACTTTAGTTGTTGGCTGTTGTTGTTGTATTTTTGCGTGCCATTTACAAAGCTACAACAACTACAAAAACAACAACGTCAACAATAGGCCGCAATATTTAAGCATAGTTTTGGTTATTTGGTTGCTAAGCGGCTCTTAAACGGGGAAACACCCGAACCACATGGCGTATGCGTGTTGCATAAGCCTCGCTCAAAAGCGAAAGTTGAAGACGTTTTGTTTCGCTTTTCGCATCGGCGCTTTCATTTTAAATCATCTGACTCGCTACTGCTGCACAAATTTGAATATTATTAGGTCACTGTGTCTTGCTCTCACTCTGTATGCGCTTAATACATATATAGTATACTTATATATAACATATGACAGCGCGCGGGGTAAATGCATGAAATGAAAATGATTAATTAACCCAGACCTTTAAAATCAAGCTTAGTCGTTGTCGCAGTTGGTTGTTTTTTTTTGTTTTATATACATGTTTTGTTGTTGTTTTTTTAATACACTTGCCAAAGGTTATATGTATATATATATATATATGTATTTTTTAAGTCTGACAGAGGGCAGAAAGTATTTAGCTAATAAAAAAGTTTAGCCTTAATCAGCTTGCAGCCTTAACGCATTAAAGACTTTGTAGACTACAGTCAAACTTCACTAAAGCGAATTTAAATGAGTTTACAAAATTGTTTGTTATTGAGAAAAGTAAGTTATAAAAATATATATTTTACTTTACTCTTCCTAACGAAAAACTATTTCGAATAATTTTTTATTGATTCTAACCTTTTATGAAAGTGTTTGTTTTTGGAATATTATTAAATTGCATTGAATTTGAATAAATTTTATCGCATCTAAAACAAAATTCAAAACAATTCAACTAAATCTACTGCGTTTCTTCGATTATGCTTTTGCAAGCCGCCCGTTTCACTAGAAATATAAACTTTTCAGAAGTGTTGACGTTTGCGTCTACAATTTCACTTTTAAATTCTTGGAATAAAAATTCGTAACAAATCGTACAGATAATATTTTTGTAATGCTCTTATAGATAATCATGGCATATTGACTCACGGCTTTTGTTAAAACTCGCTGGAAATGAATAAGTATCGCAAACATAGTTGCAGTTCGGGGGAAATTTGGTAACAAGTGGTTTTTCATTTTGTAGCTATTTTGAGTACTAATTGATTTTGGGTATATTTTAAGTTCACTATCGTTTGAAATTAGTTTAAAAAAGTGAGGTTTATTTGATTTTGGGACTACTTTAGTACTACACTTTTGCTGGGAATTTGGATAAAAGAGGTTTCTGATTGATTTTGTGACTATGCTAAATTCACTTTTGATTGGAGTAGGCTTAGAAGTTTTTCTGATTGATTTTGGGGCATTTCAAATTCACTTTTGGTTAAAACAGGGTAAAAGAGGTTTCTGATTGATTTTGGGGCTATTTCAAATTCACTTTCGATTAAAATTAGCTTAAAAGAGTTTTCTGATTTTTGGATATTTTAAGTTCACTTTCGGTAAAAGAGGTTCCCGATTGATAAAGAAAAGAAAAAAAGAGGTTTCTGATTGATATTGGAGCGATTTCAAGCTCACTTTCGATGAAAATTTATTGAAAGAGTTTTACGATTTTTGGTTATTTTAAGTTCACTTTCGGTTACAATTTGGTTAAAAAAGGTTTCCGATTGATTTTGGGGCTATTTCAAATACACTTTCGATTAAAATTAGCTTAAAAGAGTTTTCTGATTTTTGGATATTTTAAGTTCACTTTCGGTTAAAGAGGTTTCCGATTGATTTTGGGGCTATTTTAAATACACTATCGGTTAAAACTGGGTAAAAGAGGTTTCTGATTGATATTGGAGCTATTTTAAGTTCACTTTCGATGAAAATTTATTGAAAGAGTTTTCTGAATTTTTTATATTTTAAGTTCACTTTCGGTAAAAGAGGTTCCCGATTGATTTTGGGGCTATTTTAAATACACTATCGGTTAAAACTGTGTAAAACAGGTTTCTGATTGATTTTAAAGCGATTTCAAGTTCACTTTCGATGAAAATTTATTTTGAGAGTTTTCCGACTTTTAGCTATTTTAAGTTCAAGAGGTTTAAGATTAATTTTGGGGCTATTTTAGGTACACCATTGGTTAAAATTTGGTTCAAAGAGATTTTGATTAAGCAGAAATTGTACTCATTTCAATGATCTAAGGAAATGTAGGGAGACAGACGTCAGAGAGACTCTGGAGCACCTCATTTGCCGCTGCCCCGCCCTCTGTACATCAAGACTCCATTATTTAGAAAAACCCTGGCTTACCTCACTGGAAGAGGCAGCCGACAGGGTACCTCAAAAGCTTCTGGCGTTCGCCAAGCACACGCGCATACTTGACGACTAACGTGTATTGTACACCAGCCGCACCTTCCGGTACCACTAAGGACTATTTAGTCTATGTGTGACTCCCCCAGAGGTCAACCGGTTCAACCTAATCTAACCTAATGATCTTAGACCAGTTAGTGCTTGCCAAAATGTTCTGTGTGTGCTTAGAAAGTTAATTCCAGAACATAATGTACTCTATTTCAGTGTTTCTTGTCTACGCTGAATATTAATATTTATGGACTAGGATTTTTCTACCTAAGTTAGTTCAGTTTAACTTGATGTATTATTAATAAAAATCCACAAATTGTATTTTTTTTAAATGTCAACAATTAGCAGCGACCTAATGAAAACATGTTGCGCAATATCGACTAATAAGTCGCATTACAAAAATATATATCGAATAGTAAAACGCGATAGTGGAACAAGGCTATTAAAATGTTGTACAGCAAGAGTATCTAATCGTCACAGTACGCAGCGATTAGTTTCAGTCTTTGTTTTTCATATGCCCAAAATTGATTGTCGCTTTTTGTTTTTATTTATTTATAAGTATATATTTTTTGTGAGTTATTTTCTTTGTTAAAGAATATGTATGGCATTGTTTTTGTTGTTTGTTTTTAATGAAATGCCGGCCAATTATTATTGCCTTGGTTTAGTTTATAATTTTATTTCTTTGTTTTGGGGCGCTGCTAACAAACAAATGCAAGTTGTTCAAGCAGTATGCACTGCTTTGTATGTACTGCTCAGCCGTGACAATGCAGTTAACGCACTGCACTTGAGCAAACACAAAAAAAAAAAAAACGAGTGCAGTGCAGCATCGTGGCATGCGCGTGCAATGAAACGCAGTGATGTAATGTGCATTGCAGCTGCTGCGCTGCTACTGCGCAGCCATTCTTTGATTTTTGTTATTTGGTTTTCTTTTGTTTTCCGTTTTATTACAGAATACAAAGGCAGCGCATTGAATCACGTACTCTGCGCTGTCGGTCTGAGCAATTATCGTAGCGCTCTTTATGTTTAAGCAGAATTATTAATAACATATTTGTGTGTGTATTGTTGTCAAATAATACTGCAAACAATTTCTTATTTTACATACGCAGCAGCAATAACAAAGCGTACAAATACATACATATGTATATATACCTACTATATGTATATATTTAACAACTCACTATTTAGGCATGCGAAATGTGATGCTATTAACTTAACAGAGAGGGCGCGCTGCTGCTGCTGTTAATTTAACAGCAAGTGATGTTGTATGCTAATTCCTCATTTTCACAAGCCGTACTGCGAGAGGAGTGGCCTGTAAACAATTTTAAGCTAAATTAGGTTATCGTTTACACGTAGCTAATGCTAATCTGAGATTTGAAGTCTCTGGTACGAAGTTTCTTAGTTGGTTGAAACTTAAATTTGTTGCAAAATGCGCTTGGAGAGTTAGCTTCAAATGCCAAGTTTAAAAAATCTTTAAAAAATTAAATTTTGACATTTGTTAAATGAGCCACTAAAATTTTTAAAATATAGTTGAACTCGGGAGCGAGCTCAGTACTGGTAGATTGAGAAGTAAATTAAAAATATTATGTTATATGTTATATAGAAATCATTAGAAATCTTCAAATTTATCATTTAACAGCTTTTGAAAGATATTTTAAGAAAAAGTATTTTTATTTAAAAAAAAATATTGAACAACTCGGAAGCTTAGTTATTGGAAGTTTGAAATGTTATATACGTCACCTGTGAGGAACTCCCATATAACAGAATGTATACATGGGCTTTAATTCTTCTTTCAAATTATTAGTGATGGAAAAAATGAAGCCCAAATTTTCAGTCATCTGACGATTTAAAAAAAATTTTGAATCTTGTAAATTCCATCTTCATCCCTTGCATAAAAGACAGAAAATATAAGACATTCAAAACTAAGGTAAAGCATTTAAAAGGTTGATTGTTTCTACCTATGTAAAAGCCAAAAAGCTAGAGGTATTTAAAAACAAAAAATTTATTTATGGCTTAATGTCCTCTGTTGGGCACCATATTCAATTATATGTGACGTCACACTACTATCAACACGCTTTCAACGATACCTCTATATTAAACAAATATAAATTGACTTTGAGACCGAAATTCTTGATTTTTTTTTTTTTTTTTTTGATAAGTATGATTTCTGACGTCACTTTAGCGTTTTGCTTAGCAGCATCAGCTTATTTTCTCGTTACCTTGCACAATTTGACCCATATGAACTTTTTTTTTTTTTTTTGTTGTGATTAATTACTAATTGAATTTTAAAAAACTTTTTGTGCTCTTTACAGGCACAGCGTCCAGAGAATACGGTGATGCAAGCACTGGAATCGCTTAACGACTCGCAGGTTAACGATTTTCTTAGTGGCAAGACGCCTCTTAATCTTAGCATGCGCTTGGGCGATCATATGATGCTTATCCAGTTGCAGCTAAGCACAGTTAATCCGGCTAGTGGCACCGGCAGCGCCAGTGGCACAGCAACCACCAGCAGCAACAGTAGCAGCACGAGCAGCAGCTCCACCAGCGCACTCAGTAATGGATTAACAGCAGGCACAGAAGCTGGCTCGAACAACAGCTCCAGTTCCGGCACAGTTGTGGCCAGCAGCTCGCATATGCGCACACGTCATCGCGGCAGCCTAAGCAGTCGCATTGGACACGGTCATGTGCATAGCCATCAGCATCCTAGTTTGCAGCATGGCCATAGCCATCACCATCATCATCATCACCATCACCATCATAATGCCTCGGCCTTGGCTGCCGGCAGTGCAGGCGGCGGCATAGTCACTTCGCGCAAATTGGATATGGAACGCAGTAGTAGTAGCTCGTCGGGTGCGGCAGGTGCCGCCGGTGGCAGCAGTCGCATGATAACTGCGAGCAATGCACGTGCGCATGGACATGAACATACAATAAAACCCTCGAATTTGAGCACTTTTCTAAGCAAACGTGGCTATGAGAGTTTACAGAATATTGTAAAGAGCATTGCGCTGACGCAGGCGCCACGTGCAGCAGCGGCTGCAGCAGCCGCAGCATCTATACAGTCAACAAGCAGTGGTAATGTGGTGAAGGCAGCTCCAGCTGCTGTCGCACTGCTTGAACAGTCGCCGATTAAGTCACTATCGAATCTCGTGTCGAGTCCTATAAAAACAACGGCCATTAAGAACATTCCCATTGCAGCACATGGTGGCGGCGGCGGCTCAAGCAGTTTGACAATGCCAGCAGCAAGCAGTGGTGGTGTTGGTGGTAGCTGTCAACATGATTCAATAGCCGCCAAGCTGACCTCGTGTCTCTGCACGCGTCTGACCACGCCAGCAGTGCTGTCCACAGCAGCTGCCTTAGCTTCACCAACAGCAACAATTGTCAGCAAATGCGCTGAAGCCGGCTGCAGCAGCAACAGTAACAACAATGCAACAGTGGCCAGCAGCTCAACAGCCACGCCCAGCAATGCACTACTTCACAAGACGGTCAATAATCCAATAACACGACCCAAGCATCGTCATCATCATCATCATCACCATCATCATCATCACTATCATCGTGCGCTAGCAGCCAATGCCGCCGCAGCAGTGTCCACACGCAAATTGCATAATGATAGCGGCTTGGGCGGCGAAGATAGCACGCCCAGCAGCACACCTAACAGCAGCAGCAGCAGCAGCAACACAACTACTGAGCTGGATGACTCTGGTCTGGCTGTTTCCGATACGCGCACCTTGGCCGAGGCATCACGTAATCTTACACAAACGCTGCGCAAACTCTCCAAAGAGGTGTTTACCAACAAGATCGATCTCTCCGGTGGCGATGAGACGCCACGCAAAAGTGGCTCCGGTGCTGTCATTGAGTCCATGAAAAATCATGGCAAGGGCATCTATTCGGGCACCTTTTCGGGCACACTTAATCCAGCGTTGCAGGATCGCTATGGCCGACCCAAGCGTGACATATCCACCGTCATACATATACTTAATGATTTGCTTAGCGCCACGCCACAATACAGTCGTGGTGCACGCATCAGCTTCGAGGCACCTGCTAGCAGCAGCAGCAGCACAACTAGCTCCAGCTCCAGCGGTAGCGGCAGTCCTGCTATAACAGCCAGCAGCAGCGCTACTAATGGCGCTGCCACAGCACCGCCGCACACTGGCATGCATCAAGGTGCACGCAGCAAGCTGGTAAGTATTTGAATTTCCCAAAGTCTGGTGTAATATGCATTAATATGGGATTTCTTTTGCAGTACGCCTCGAAGCATCACAACTGCGCCAAATGCAACAGTCGCGCACAACAGGCGGCCGCCGCAGTGGCGCTCAACTCTGGCAACTGCGCCTATGGTGAATGCAATGGTCATTATACAAGCAAGTCCAGCGCCAGCTGGAACAAAAACTATAGCTGCTGTGCGGATCTGAACGCCAAAAACAGTGCAGCCGCATCAGCAGCAGCGTCCAACAGCGGCAGCAGCAGCGCTGCCTGCAGCTGTCGCCAACGCCATGGAGCCGCTGCTAATGAGACTGCTGCAGAACGCGAGTCCATGTGCCAGAAGTGTGTGGCCAATTTGAAGACCAAATCCAAGCTGGATCAGTTGCGTTTGGTCATGCAACAGCGCAAGCAAAAGCGTGAGGCACGCAAATTAAAGAGTGCTCCTTACAGCGCTGTCAATGGCAGTGGCAGCAGCAGTGGTGCTGCAGCTGGCAGCAACAAACCTGAAGCTGCCACGGCACAGTATAGTGCAGTCAGTGCGCTGGCTGCAGTGTCCAGCAGCAACAGTAGCAGCAGCAGCAGCAGCAATGACTCCATGTCCAGCAGCGAAGGCGGCAAGACGCCGCTGAATGGCAGTGCAACGACAACAGCAACAACAACAACCACAACAGCCACGGCCACAGCAACGCCACCCAGTGAGGTCTCTCCCAATCATATTGTCGAGGAGGTGGACACGGCGGCCTAAGATGATGCCAAAAACTAAAGAATGAGAATGGAAAGCATAAAAACAACAACTTGCGCAATCTTTTGTATCCTCTTTGTAGCATTTACTAGTTTATGATGGCTGGCGTCCAAAATCGTAACTCCCTCTCTCTAGCCCCCAAAGAACCAGAAGCAAGTAGAAAAGCAAAATAGTAGCAGAAAGGAAACCCGCCGACGTCACCACTTATTACAACTAATTAACTATGTAATTAAACTTAATTATATTATATACACCACACACACACACAATCACACACACACGCAAATATATACATATATAATGTACTATATTATAACAAATTCTTTTTTGTTCGATTTGTGGCAGCGCCCAAAAAAAAAACAACAAACACACAAACCACAAAGCCCCACTTAATAATAATAATTATATTAATAATAATAATAATAATGGAAGGCAACATTTACATTTAGTTAAACTTTATAAAAATTGTTTAGTTTTTAATTTGATGCAAACACTTCCAGGGGCTACTCCTACACAACTTAGTTTAGCTATTTAAAAAGAGAAAAAAAAAACAAAAAAAATTCATAATATTTTCAATTAACAACAAATGAGAGCGCAAGCATATAAGCTGTTAAATTAATTTTAAGCAGAACTTAAGCGCTGCAGCTAAATTTCTTAATTTGTATTTGTACTTTTTTTTTTTTTTTTGGCCAAATATTTTGAAAATTTTGGCAAATTAAATGAACGTAAATTTAATTTAGAGCAATTTTTGTATGGAGGCAAAAGCTAGGCAAGACTAAATTAAAAGCGCAAAATTAAATTGTAATTAATTAATTAATTAGTCAATAGCAAATGAAATTATATAAACAATATTAAATTGCATTAAAAAAAAAAAAAAACAAAATTAAAATTAAAAATTTGTAAAAATTTCTAAACTTAAAAAAAAATTACAAAATTATTGTACTTTTCGAAAACTGTCTCACTGCAGCTTTACATAGTGTTTACAGCGCTTACTTTCAATTGTTTAAACTTTTCGCTTTAAAAACAAATATTAATTCATTTTTTATGTTAAGTTTATTTTTTTTTTTGTGTCAAAATGTTATGACAGCCCAAATATGTTAACTATAACTGAAATGCAATTAGTTTATAAATTGAGTTATTGTTTGATTTGACATACACACACACACCGAATTATAAATACATATTATCCTTTTGTCTTATTAATTACAATATCAAACAAATATGCACTATAATTATATATATATATATATCAATAAATGTTTAGTAAATGGTTTAGTTAAAAAAAAAAGTTACTTACATTTTTGATTTGTTTTTATTTAGTGTACATACAAGCAGCTTTTAGTTTGCTGTTAACTGACTGTTAATGGTTTTCAGCTCTGCTCTGTTATGGTTTTAGTTGCTGTTAACGCTCTGTTATGGTTTAAGCTGCTGTTAAGCTGTGTGTTTTCTTTTGTTAAACTTTGATTTACAACGGTTTTTTTTACGAAAATAATTTGTTTTGCCTTTAGTTGTTATTATAAGTCGATTTTTTTTATAAAGTTTATTTTTACTGAATACTTTACATACTGTTAATAAGCTACTGCTGCAGAAGCAATACCTAGACGGTTACTTCTTATACAGTCTCTGCAAGCTTTCTGTATCAGTTATGTCTTCATATCTAAGCTGAACTCATTAGCGTGCATTAGAGGCTTTTATAATAAGCTAAAGGACCCGGCAGAGATTGTACAGACCGAACTTTGACTGCTATGAGTCGGTTAAGGCAAGTTTTTTATGCCGAAGTGGAGAACATCTTTTAAGCGGCATTCAATTAGAAAAACAAATTTCAAAGAAATTGTAATTACAATTATGTAGCATTAAGCTAGGTGGCTCTGCCCCCTGCTTGCTTCATTTCAACTTTTTTTTTGTGAAGCAAATATGACAAATTTTATGTCGATTGCGTAAAAGATAACCACAACCGCCAGTAATCATCCTTAACTCGACACTGTTGAATAATTTCTTATTAATCCGTATTATATACAAACAAACCCAGTTTCAAATTGATAGGATAATAAAAAAGTAGGTCCCTCTGTGATTAGCTATCATAATATGTTCAATAAGACTTTTCTACAATACCAACTTTATCAACATAAGCCGAGTTTCAAATAGTTAGCTTGTTAACATAGCGTACCCCCCAAACAAATGATATATAGGTACTCGAAATCTCACGCTTAGTGCCCGAGTTATTCAAAACTGTCAATAGTCTTTTTTTTAAAGGCCCATACGCAGCATGCAAAAATTCTGCACGAAATGTCAAAACCTCATATTAAAAAAAAAAATTCCCTTTTTTGGGACTTTTTTTTTTTATATGAAGTCTTGACATTTCGTGCGGAATTTTTGCATGCTGCGTATGGGCCTTAAACTACAAAAGTGGCGCATGAGTCAAGATCTTAACAGATTTGATGTACAAATATTTTGTCCACAAAAACTTTAAGCCGACTTTTCCACCACTTTGGAAAAAAATTATTTTAAATCCTTCTTTAGTGCTTAGCAACAAAGTAAAACGAAACTACATGTGAAATTTCAGATCTCTAGCCCTTATCGCATTGAGGGCAAATTAATGAAAGAATGAATCAGTCATGTGTATATCTTCTTCTCCTTCATTCTCGACTCCCAGTGGAGCATAGAGGGCCTCGACCATCCTCTTGCAGCGAACTCTTTTACGGAATTCACGCTAGATATCATTCCATGAGTAGCTGGCAGCTTGTTATTCATGATCTATAGATCTTCTTCATGTTTTTGCTGGCGCACCAACGCAACGACCTCTCCTTTGAGGGTACATGCGTATATGGCATTAATTTTGGACATAAAGTTCAACGTTAGCTCAAATTTACTTCTGTGCTAAAGTTGTAACATTCTGAAAGTATGGAATTTTGAGTTTTTACGCTCGGAAATAGTTTTTTAAACCACGGCATAGAATTTTTGCTTCAAACCAATTGTAGTTTTGGACATTTTTCTTAATATATTTGTTTTTATTAAAGTATAAGGCAGCTAAGGGGACTTTTGAGAGCGCCAGGGTTGTCAAGAACTCCAAATTCTTCGGAAATAATTTTTTAAGCCAAGGCATAGAATTTTTAGCTTCAAACCAATTGTAGTTTTAGAAATTTTTCTTCATATATTTGTTTTTATTAAAGAATCAGGCAGCTGCGGAGACTTCTGAGAGCGCCAGGGTTGTCAAGAACTCCAACTTCTTTGGAAATAGTTTTTTAAAGCAAGGCATAGAATTTTTTGCTACAAACCAATTGTAGTTTTAGAAATTGTTCTTCGGGCAGCTACGGAGACTTCTGAGAGCGCCAGGGTTGTCAAGAACTCCAACTTCTTCGGAAATAGTTTTTTAAACCAAGGCATAGAATTTTTTGCTACAAATCAATTGTTGTTTTACAAAATTTTCATCATATATAGTATTTGTTTTTATTAAAGAATCAGGCAGCTGCGGAGACTTCTGATAGCGCCAGGGTTGTCAAGAAAAATTCTTCGGAAATAGTTTTTTAAACCAAGGCATAGAATTTTTAGCTACAAACCAATTGTAGTTTTTCAAATTTTTCTTCATATATTTGTTTTTATTAAAGAATTTTGCAGCTGCGAAGACTTTTGAGAGCGCCAGGGTTGTCAAGAACTCCAAATTCTTCGACAATAGCTTTTTAAGCCCAGGCATAGAATTTTTAGCTACAAACCAATTGTAGTTTTAGAAATTTTTCTTAATACATTTACTTTTTTTAATGTTTGTGGCAGCTACAGGGACTTTAAAGCGTCAGGGTTGTCAAGAACTCCAAATTCTTCAGAAATAGTTTTTTAAACCAAGGCATAGAACTTTTTGCTACAAACCAATTGTAGTTTTAGAAATTTTTCTTCATATATTTGTTTTTATTAAAGAATTAGGCAGCTGCGAAGACTTCTGACAGCGCCAGGGTTGTATGGAGCATACTTGGGAAGACACTCTTACACAGATTATAGTAATTCGAATTTCTAATTTTTGTTGAGTATTTTTTGAAAGCTGTTACAAATGCTGTCAGTTTTCTAAACTGTGCAATAAATGATTTTTCAATTTAATTTCAAAAGTTTTTGTGTTCTTAGTAATTATGTGCCAATATTTATAAATATATTATATATAGCATACTCTATATACGAATAAAGATGATTAGCAAGAATTGTACATTATGCATATTAATTAACTTAAAAACAGCGGCGATTGTAAAACGACCAAATTATAAACTTTTCTTATAGAGAGTTTGAAAACTCTTGCTCTCCAAATATATATGTATATGTAATACAACATATAAGTGCTAAGTAAAAGAAATTATGTGCAATTTACAAAAAAAAACAAAAACATATATTAAAGTAGTGCATCTAAATTACTTTTTTTTTTTTTTGGAAAGTTGAAAAAGTTTTTGCAACATTACTTAAGCTTAAGTTGTATGTATTAACTATATAAGAATTATACGCTATATAACAAAGTAGTATATAAGTTACAAAGCAGTTGGCTTAGAAGGCCTGATATATAAAGTTGAGACATTTGGTATTGGTATTGGTAATTGGCAAAAGAATTTGGAATTTGAGTTATGGTCAGAACATTTTTTGTGTTTTTGAGTATGGGTTTGTTTAAGCAGCAATTAAAGGACTCGGTTGGATCATTTCGGCATATCTCTGCATGAATTTCTAACAAAGTACAAAATTATTAAACAAACGTTGTAATTTTTCATATATACATACATATATATACTTACATAGTTCAAATATTTAACTATATATAGAAACAACAAAATAAATGCAAACACACTTGATTCACTCATACATATGCGCAAAATTTGCTGAAATGAAAAAAACAAAAAAAAAATTTACTTAAGTACATAAATGAAATTTTTTTCGCAATTTATTTTTAATAGTTGAAATTTTGAAAGCCATTAATTGTATTTGAAAATAAATGCATATTTTTTTAAATTGTAATTTTGTTGATAACGCGTTTAAAATTAAGTAAAAGTTTTCATTAAATATTTAGTGTGTATTATATATATAAAAAATTATTAAAAAAAAGCAAACAAAATTAGCAAAATTGTCGCAACTAAAGTTTAATGTTTAGTAGTCATTGGCCAAACAAAAAATATTAAAAAAAAAGTTACAATACAAAAAATTTGCATATGTAAAAAAAAAAACAAAAAAAAAAAATATTAATTATAAAATATTTTTTGGCAGGCGCTCAACAGAGTGCACTATACGTATGAAAAATCTTAAAAACTAGCTAAATTTAAAGCCAAAAAAATAAATGTGGGCTTTTTTTTGTTAATGAAGCGCTGGTCACACTGTCACTGATCACTGTGCGAGCTAAGCAACAGCTGTACCCACATACACATACACATATGCTCTTTTCTATTTATATATGCGCATATATTAGTCTATATAAACGCAAGCAAAATTAAGTACATTATTTACTAGCATAAAAAAAAAATACCAAAATTCTGTTTTCTCTTTTTTTTTTTGGATCTGTGCAATATCAGGCTAGCACATGCCCATAAAATTCCAAAGTATTATACATATTTTAATATACATAAAAAAAAAAAAATTATTAAGCACTTTTGCAACTGTATGTGTGTGCAAACTGATAAACCATTTCTATAAGTATGATCTATAAAACATACAACTACAATAAAATACTATATACAACAAGCATTATAATATGACTATATATAAAACAAAAATAAAAAGAGAGTTGAAAATTTTAGCATGAAAGTAAAGTTTTTCATAAGCCATTTGGTTTTGAAGCTTGTGGTGTGTAATAAAAATAAATTTTAATAATAAAAAAACAAAATGCTATACTAAATGAAAATTATATGAAAAAAGTATATGCAATAGTCACAACAACAAAAAAAAAAACAAAAATAATTTCTTTTGTATTTGTATAAATTATGATATTGAATAATAAAGGCAATGGATTGAAACATAAAACAAATTAAATAATTAATCAATAAACATAAATTCAAGTAAAGTCAATAAAGTTGAATTTTTGTTTTTATTTGGTGGGAAAAGGTGTATGGAAAATTAAATAAAACGCCTGGGGGTCTGGCAACTCTAAAAGCAGACAACAATACGAAGTGCAATTAGGCAACGTGGCTTTATATGAGAAATTATGCAGACATTTTAAAATTTTATAGCCTGTACGCAGCAGAACGAAATGCTTCCGAACAAGAAGGCAGTGCAAATAAAAAAGACGCTGACGTTAAAATAGGGTGTGGACTAGAGGTGGGATACTATCGATAGTGCCATCACTCGATAGATGAAAATATCGATACTATCGATAGTACTATCGAACAAAGTGAAATATGGCACACAAACAAAGGCACATTCTCATAGAGCAAATGGGGAAAATTCTTATACTTACAAAAAGAGTATTTCAAAATTTTCAAAAGAAACATTTTATTCATGATAAGTATTGTGATACTTTTAAAATTACATCTTAAAAAACCAAAAACTGTCCATTCAACAATTTGCAATCATAAAAAGCTTGTTTTTGTGGCATTTCTAAGTTTCAGTCGGGTCCTGATGTCCAAAACTATAAGGCCACTTCTACTGAACATTCATCCTCTCAGTTTCAGTAGAAGGGATCCGACTGTGTTGGGCTACAAAACTTAGTGTATTTCCATTTTGGCTTAAAGCTTGACTGTCCAAATAATGTGGAATGTCAAATATTGCTGCTACCTAATTTTTATGGACCCTGTTTTCTGTTTTTTGCAACACGAATTTTATGAAATTCGAAATTTCGGAAGCCAAAGTCGTTTACGTCTGTGACAATCAATAAGAATTTTTATAAAAATTTTACTTACTTAAATAATCCCATCGGATTTGATGACTCTAAAAGCGTCAGATGGTCAAAAAGGTTCGACATTTTACCATTGGTTTTGTATTCTTTTTGACATGTTGCCAATTTTCTGTCCGTTGATTTGTCAAAAAAGTTTTTTGCATACAAAAGTATACTATCGATATATCGAACAAAATCATCGATAGTATCTTTAAAATGAAACTATCGATATAATCGATAGTGCCAGATCTTGTTTTAAAACCTCCAAATAAATATTTATCCTACTAAGAAGTAAAACCCCATGAGCAAGCTAAATAACTTTATTATGTATGCAAAAAAAATCACAGAATAAGCTAAATCATAATAATAAACTGTGTGTAACTGGAAATTAATGCACTGTTTTTTTATTTTATATTTTTTATTTTATTTATTTTTATTTTTCTTTATTTACTCAATTTTAAAAGATTTTTTTCTTTTGCTTAATTAACTGCAACCTATAGCCAACATAATGGTACAAATTTAAACTAACGAAAAGCAGTTGCAGCAGCAGTTTCAAGCAGCGCACTGCTTACTGCGCAAACGGCAAGCAGCACAATTTGATGGTGACTATGTAAAAAAAATTGTAGCATACTTTCAGGTCGATATTTAAATTCTGCTGCTGCTGATTTCTGTTCGCCTGGTACTTCAAAAAGTCGCGTGAGCTGATTTTAAGGTACAGATTTCATGAAGTTTGAAGTCGAAATGATTTATGCTTGCAGAAAACAAGTTTGTGTTAAATCAAGCATAACTTTCATTATTTTAAGTACATGAGCAAAAAATTATACAAGTAATAACAGAAATCGGTTTAGAAGTTAATTAAAAAGTTAAGAGAACCTGCGTAGAACCATTGCGAATTTCATAGGAAATCGGTTTAGGAATTATTCAAAAAGTTAAGTGAAGCGGCGTAGGACTTTTGCCAATTTCATAAGAATTGCGTTCTGCAATAGTCATATTATTTAAAAGGGGGAGTCAAATATTCAGCCAAAAAAAAAACAATGAATAAATGTGAGGCAAAAAGGGTCTAAGCTGTACAAGTTACAAAAAAATAGGCTCCAAGCATTTTTAAAAGCTAATGATGCAGTTCGATTGTTTTGTAAAAAATCGGAATATTTCAGTTTTGAAGCTTATCGAGTTAAGGCCTAGGGCCTATACGTAGGATGAAAAATTTCGCACGGAAATATATCGATGGGACTTTTTATACCCTGTACCGTATGGTACAAAGGGTATATTGTGTTTGTGCAAGCCGAAAATGTATGTAACATACAGAAGGAGACGTCGGAGACCCCCCAAAGTTACCTAAAGTATGATCAGTGTGACTCGAGAAGTCGATATACCCATGTCCGTCTGTCCGTATAGAGCGTGAAATCCATTATCACTATTTTCTCAATTTTAGATGCCCATAAACGAGAAGAGTTACAGCGAAAAATATACACTTAAGCTCTTCTATATACGTTGCCCAAATGGTACAGTGGTGACATGACCGATTACTTCAAAGGAACAGATATCAGCAGTGACGGATCCACCGCGGTTTTCGGGTCCGGACCCCCCAAAGTTACGAAAATGGTTTGAAAATCTTTTGCGGGCTCTGATATATATACGCTTCCAAGTGAAGAACCCCCCCAAGCCCAAATCATAGAACAGGTAAGTGTACTTTTATTGAATTTGCTTCTACTTGGAAGAACCATTTGTTCCATATGATAACACTAGTTTACACGAAAAATGAACCTTTGTAAAAAAGTGTTTTTTAGGGTAATTTGGGGTCGAGAAACACGAAAATGGCAACCTTTTTTTTTTCTTAATTACCGTTTTCGAGATATTTTCGAAAAACATGTTTTGGGCACCTATTTCAGTTTTTTTGCAATATCTCGTGTACAAAATTTTGAATCGACATGAAAGATGTACAGATTAAGTCAAAACTATAGAAGTTACAAGCAACCAAAGTCGAAAATTTTTACCATTTTTCAAAACTACAAACTTTCGGACAGCTTTTTATTAACGAAAAAAAATATTTAAAAAATAAGTTAAGCCTTAATCTGAAAGAGAATTCTTTTACGAACATTTCGAGTCGAAGATCTTCGAAATCGGATAGGAACTGTAGATGTTATGGAACCATGAATGAAAAAACACGACTACAGCTGCATACAAATGCGTGAAGACGTAAATGAACGCAAATGAAAAACTTTGAGTGAAAAATTTTGTTTTCATACAAAAGTGTGAATGAGTGAAGGTTGGAACTTTCGTATATGGTTCGATAACATCTACAATTCTTACCCGATTTTTAAGATCTTAGACTCGAATTGTTCGTAAAAGAATTCTCTTTCAGTTAAAAGCTTAACATCATTTTTAAACATTTTTTTTCGTTAATAACAAGCAAGCCAAAAATTTGTAATTTTGAAAATTGGTTGAAAATTACACTTTTTTTCGACTTTGGTTGCTTGTAACTTCTATAATTTTGACTTAATCTGTACATAATTATATATCACTGTAAAGAGCAAATCAATACCTTTCGATCTAGTTGTCTTTAATGTCGATACAAAATTTTGTACACGAGATATTGAAAAATAACTGAAATAAGTGCCCAAAACATGTTTTTCGAAAATATCTCGAAAACGGTGCTTAAGAAAAAAAATGGTTGCCATTTTCGTGTCTTTCATGTCGATACAAACAAAACAGATGTTTCTCCTGCACTTCTGCACTCATCAAATGGGTGTTTAGTAGTGCTGGAGAAACATCTCTGTTGGCCAACATCGATATATAGATATTTTAAACTTCGATACATCAATAAATCGATATAACATTGATGTTTTCTCCAGCACTACTGGCTGGGTTACTTACTGTGTCAATCGTCTTAGGAAAATGTCGGAGAGGCATCACGAAGTCAAACACCTGTAGGTGTTGTGAGATTGAGGAGGCATCCCAAAAACACATACTTACTGATTGTGACGCCCCTGCTAAAAGATGGGCTTTCATTTTTAGCGGTTATAGAATCAACAATTTAGTTTATTTTGGTAAATGGACTAGCTGCGAAGGTCAGAAGGGCAGTGGTGGGCAGTCGCCAGTTATTTATATAACTCACGAGAATAGGGCACACAATTCTGCTGCAGCGCAGTCGTCTCACGCACGGTCCAAGTATGTGAAATCTCTCTCTCTCTCTCGTTTTTGCTTGATTGCGGCTCTTGCTCTCTCGTGTGCTTTTACTTACAGCCAAGGTATACTTACTACAGGTAGCATACTCCCGCCGAAGGCTCTAACGAATATTACCAATTTTTAGTTTCGTTGCGACTGCACGTGGGGAGGGCTGTTTACGCGCATCGGGTGCGAGCAACAGCTACAATTTTTGTTTGTTTCCCTCTCACGCTTTTTCTTGCTCTCTCTAAAATTGGTAACGGCAGCATTACTCTACCTTTAATAAGTATACCTTGACTTACAGCGCTACTTACTCACACAAAGAAATGTTTGTTTGTATGAGTTTTGGCCACCACTAGTCTAGGGCTAGCAGGGAGCATAACATAGTTGATCCTTAGGGTCGCAGTGCAGCTTTTCCAATAATACAGTCGAACATCTCAGAAAGAGTATTTACATTACATATATAATTTATATATGTCGTCAGTGAGTACGCGCTAAATCACAATCCTCTCCCATTTTGCAACGCTGCACATTTCGGTTAACTTCAAATTTGGGATTGCACTATGGGAAAGTGAAATATTCGTCAACTTTCGCAACATTTCGAGATTTTTACGAAAAAAAAAAACGGAAAAAAATCCACAAAATACACAAAAGCGCTCTCTGGCGGCGCTCAAAAGTTAAAATAAATATCAAAAATGGCTTCCACGACCCCAAAAACCCGCTGATTTGGCTAGAGAAAAAAATAATGTTTTTTGCCTTTTGAATGCAATGCCAACATGGATGACCAAAATCGCGAAGAGCCCTTGAAGGTTTTTTGGGCACCCTCTCCCTAAGCCACATATATAGAGGAATGATGTACAGAAATTCGTTATAAGGAATTGAAAAAATCAGCGTACTTGAAAAAAATTCGTCATAACGAAAAATTCGTTCCAAGTTCGACTGTAGTGATTTTTTTTAGGAATTGGGCTAGCTAAGTAGCTCTAGCAGGGCTAGACGGGGACATCCTAGTCCTAGATTGGGTTAGGTTAGGGCGGCAGTTGGGACTAACGTCCCAACTCACATAGGCCAAGAATAGGCCCGTTGTGATACCGCTACGGTGGACCATTCACCGTTCTTCCCCACTCAAGAGGTCCCCTATTCGAGATGAGTCCGCAATCCGGCGGCCTGGATGAACCTTAAGAGGCATTTCGGACTCTGTTCGCATAGCTGAGATAAATCATCAAGAAAGTGTGACTTTAGAAAGCGAAATCTTGTCCTACACAGTCCAGGGCTGTGACCTAGATCCTAGTTCTAAGTTATAAAAAAAAAAATCCAAAACAATTTTTTTTTTTGAATACACATTTTAATATATATTTTGTTTTCGTTTATTATGCTCAATTTGTTATTTGTTTGTGTATATATATATATATATATTTTTATATAATTTTTACGCATGAGATTATATATCAATTTGGTTTTTATTTTTTTTTTAATAATAATTATTTTTTAATTTGCCTTCCTTCAACGTTACTATCAATAGTCATCATTGTTCTTATATAGTTTCTATGCCGTTTTTTTTAAATAAATATTTTTATTTTTTTGTATATATGTAAAAATAATTTACACCACAAAAAAAAAAAGAATTATCTTATATAATTTTTAGTTTAAATATATTTGCTGCGTTTTGTTTTATCAGTTGAGTTTGGGGCGATCTGAAGTGGTTTAGAAGCTTATTTTGGATGCCAAAAGCTAGACGAATCCATCTATAAGCAGGGAGATAACCTTTTACATCAAATTCAAAAATCTTTTTTCTTGAAGCACATTTTTTTTTAAAGTATATATATAAATTTTGTTTTTTTTTTAACTTAATGCAGACTATTTTTGTATGTAATATATTTGTTAATGGTATATATAATAATTCTCTCTGAACTGTTTTTATTCATGCGGCTGCTGTGGCGGCAAAGCGAGTATTTTTACATAGAAATGCAATTTAACACATATGCATTAATATATGTTAGGCATTAATTATATAAGTATATATATACTTTTATATATGTAGCTATATGTATTTTTTTTTTGGTTTTTTTTTTTTTAACGTGTTTAACGATTAGTAGCACAATTTTTGGACGAAGATGGTTTTGAAATAGAAGCGTCTAATGTATAGGTATGTATGTTTGTGTGTGTGTGTGTGTTTATATACCAACTGATAGCCAAATTAGGAAGAAGGCAACATAATCTATAGATCTGCAGAGCCTAGTGACATAGTGACTAGATTTTTAGTGTTATGAAACTAGCGCCAAACAGCTAGCGCCATCTAGCGAACGCTTAACAATTTACATTTACAAACATACACATACTCGTACTATATATATATATATATCCAACTATATACGTCTATATACTTATTACAATAGAAAAAAAAAGACTCAGCTATGTATATGAATTTCATGCAGCAGTTGTGTATAGTTGTTAAGTAACTCTTAAATAGAGTGGTTGCAGAACTCTCTTGCGCTCTTTATGTTTTAGACTATATATAGTACAGGCATGCACGAAAAGAGTGCACACAAAAGTGTGCATGTATTAGTGTGTCGTGAGCGTACTGTAGCACTGTGGTACTAAGTTCGTGCCGTGCGTGGCCTGATATAGGGTGTTTTTTTATGCTTGTTGTTAGTTACTTGGCTATACAAAAGTTTCTGTGCAGTGTTTTTGCATTTGTTAATTTTGCTAGATTTGTATGTACTTTAAATATCTCTATATATATATATTGATATAGTAGTTTAATGTGTTTTATTTGGTAGCATATAACTTGGACGCATATATAGGGCCGGGTCGGTAACCTGTATAGTGTTGTATAGTGTTTTATAACGATTTTGCACGCGCACTGTTCAACTAAGCTAAGGACGTTTTCGCAAAAAGGTCATACTGTTTACCATCTATATTATTATAACAACATACCAAACGTTCATTATAATCAACTTTTACCTTATATATGGTAGTTTTATGGTATGTATAAAGTATATTAACTATTTAGTTCTAAGCTTTGCAAAAAGGCGTGCGCTATATAGGTTTTTTTTTTTTTTTTTGGGAATTTTCTTTGGTTTGCTTGGGATCTATTTTTTTATGGAACAAAAAGTTTACGCTGTTAGTTGTCATCTTTTTTTTTTCTTAAGATATCTAAGACACTCACAAAAAAAAAAAAAAAAAAATATTCCACACACTGTACCAATCTCTAGTTCTAAGCATATCAGCTTTATCAAACTAAGACTATACACGCAAATACATGCTTATATATGTATATATCTATATATAGTATACTCTCTATATCATTCATATAAGTTATAGTTAACAATAATGTAGCTTAAATATATATGGGATTCTCCTGGCCGGTTAGCAAACGGAACATTGAAGTCGGCATGGTTTTCATGAGTATCTGTAATAGACGAGTTTATGTAGGTCAAAATATATAATATAATATAAATCATATAATATGTGTAAATAAGTGCCGTGGGCCACTGTTATAGCTTATTTCTTGGATTTTACTGATTTTTACATTATGTGTAGAAGTACTAGACAGTTAATAAACTATTTTTCCAAAATTTCGATTATTGAGCATGACATCGATAACTGAACATTATTAATGTTATCCAAAGGCCCATACGCAGCATGCGAAAATTCCGCACGAAATGTCAAAACTTCATATAAAAAAAAAAATTCCCTTTTTTGGGATATTTTTTTTATATGAAGTTTTGAGATCCCTTTTTTGGGTTATTTTTTTTTATATGAAGTTTTGCGATCTAAAGGCCTATACGCAGAATGCCAAAAAATTTCGCACGGAATGACAAAACCATATAAAAAAAAAAAATTCCATTTGGGATATCCCATTCTACGCAGAACAATTTTTTTTCCAAATGAAAAAAAAAATTGTTGGCTGTTATAAAAAATAAAAATTTTGTTTTATAATTTTAAACTCTTAAGTGATTTTTGCTTTGTTCAAATATAAGAATGTTTGTTTCGACAGCATATCAAGATATTCAAAGTCAACAGGCACAGAAATCGTTTTTCAGCAAAAAAATGCTACCCGTGCTTTGAAAAAGTTTAAGAGAACGTATATAGGGTTTTCTAACAAGAGGTGTTATTTTGAATCACCCGGTATTTCGGTAGCTGTCACATTTGAAGCTTTTATGCTTTGACATTTGACAAGTAGAAACTACGCCATTACTAAAAATGGAACGATACACGCTTTAACAACGCATTGAAATTATTCAAATTCACTATAAAAATGGTGAAAATCTTGCAGTCACAGTTCGCAAAACTAAAGCATTTTTGGGTCGTTGTGAAGCACCTTATCGAACCGCAATACAGAAATTGGTGGAAAAATTCGAGCTGTTGGGACAAGTTAGTGATGTGAAGAATAAAACCCGTGCACGTCGCTCAAGAACAACTGAGAATGTTGCTGCTGTAGCCCAAAGTGTTGAAGAAAACCCAGGTTTGTCCATTCCTCGTCGTTGTTTGGAATTGGGCATTCCACAAACGTCATTACACCGTATTTTGCATAAAGACTTGGGTCTTAAGGCTTATAAAGTTCAGTTAACACAGGAACTCAAGCCGGCCGATCATCAACAACGTCGTGTCTTTTCTGATTGGGTCCTTGAAATGCATGAAAATGATCCGGAATTCCATCGAAAAATCATCTTGACTGATGAGGCCCATTTCCACCTCGGTGGCTACGGCAACAAGCAAAATTGTCGCATCTGGGGCTCGGAAAACCCAAGAGTTATTGTTGAGACGTCTCTCCATCCTCAACGTGTGACTGTTTTCTGCGGTTTATGGTCCGGCGTGGTCATTGGACCTTACTTTTTCGAAAATGAGGTTGGATCAACAGTTACGGTGCATGGATTGCGCTATCGAGAGATGATTAATGATTTTTTACGGTCGGAGTTGGATGGGATTGATCTGGACAACGTTTACTTTCAACAAGACGGCGCTACGTTACGGGAAAAGTTTCCGGACCGTGTTATCTCTCGAAGAGGTGATCACAATTGGCCACCGAGATCTTGTGATTTAACACCTTGCGACTTATTCCTTTGGGGCCACGTGAAAGATAAGGTCTACGCCAACAGCCCAGCGGCGATTCAAGACCTCAAAGATAGAATTCGTGAGGCTATCGAGGACATAGGGCAGCCACTTTGCGATTTGGTTATGGAAAATTTCATGAAAAGGATATGGTCCTGTAAGCGTGGTCGTGGTGGCCATTTGGCTGATGTTGTTTTTCATTATTAACAGCATACCTTGCTCTTTATTATGAAATAAACATCCGATCATTTATCTCAAAAAATGACATTTTTCTTTGAATACCAAAATAACACCTCCTATTGGAAAACCCCTATATACGCAAAAATCATCAAAATCGAGCAGATCGATTTCAAAAGTAGACCACTTTAATTATTTTCACCAATATGTATTACTCACCTCGCCCACGGATGTGGCCAGCAAATTGACGATCTTCTCATGCGGCACTGCTACCACGCTCTGATTATTGATCTCTATAATGCGATGACCCACACGTACTCCTCCACGTTCAGCAATACCTCCACGCAGCAGACTGCAGATCTGCAGTTGTTTAAAAAATTGTTTATTGTTTTTTTGCAACCCTACTTTGCATGCTCTGTCTTCTACTTACCACGCCATTCTGCACGCTGAAACCCAGCTGATATTTGGTCTCCGGTCGCTTGATCTTGACCTCGACTACGGGCGCACAGGGCACCACTGTGAACTTGACCACAGTTTGGTTTTTGGTATTTTTTATATACGTTTGACAGGTGGACAATGGCAGCCCCACCAGACTCAGTCCATTGATGGCAATTAGCTGATCACCTATATTCAATTGACCGCAACGTGCTGCTGCGCCAGAGCTCATCAAATTGGCTATGACCACGGTGGGCAGCATGGAACCCCAGCCACTTTCGACAATGACCACGCCCAATATTTCGCCTTTGGCCTTGGGCACAACGACCTCCTTTTGCAGTTCCTTCTTGGCAAAGATTTCCAGTTCATCGCCAAAAATTTCCTGACTATTGAGCACCTCCTGATAGTCCATTTCCTTAACAAAACGATGATCCTCAATGCCATTCGCCTTGAGAAATTCCATATAGGCCACCTGAAAAGCCTGACCTATGGATTGTGCTATAAACTGCGCCTCATCGCTCTCAAACACATGACAGATCATTTTGGGCGTGCGATTCGGCTTGGGTGCATCATCTATGTCCTGCGGCACAAAGCGACGACGCGCCATCAAGACCACCAGATCGCCAATATCGGCTATATAAGAAATGGTGCGCAATGCATGATCCATCATAATCTCTTTGAGATCTGTGTTCAACACCATTATCTTTTCCGTCGATATAAACAGATCCACCTCGGTGCTGGGCTGCACATCGCCATCGGGTGCCTGCAAGCAGTTCCAAGTTAACATTAGAAGCTATATGCAACATGGCTGCTATCAACACAGGCAAACTAATTGGTGAAAATTTTCAAAAGCTTTGCATAAGGATAAACAGAAAAAGCTTTGTAGGAGGAGGGGCTAAAATCAAAAGCTAATGTCTTCAATTAGGCAAATTAGTTTTAACTATTTGGAATATATCGTAATGCTGCTAATGTTGAGTTTACTTACCAGCGCCTAGATATTGTATGGTATCAAATATATATATTTTTAAGTAGTTTAGCGAATTCATCCAAGTTTTGGGGTTTTACGGTGATGTGTTTAGCAAATTTGATACATGAAAATATTCAAAAATACGAGTTGAAAAAAAGGAAGTGAAATCAAAGGATTAATGATAGTTTCTGATTAGTTTTTTAACGCTGCTTAGACTGGAATAAAATTGAGGAAAAAAAATCAAAATGTTTAATAATAGAGTCCCAGAAAAAAAAAGTGTCCTGAGCTAGGGACAAAGCAAATCTTTTCTTATGTATTTCTTGGAATCTCGGAAGTTATAGCCAATGACGATGGTTAAGCTCCTTTGCGTAGAAGCTCTATTCAGAGCAAGAACATTCGAACCTCCACGGAAGCAGAATTTTGATTCGATATATGAAAAAACCGTTATAAGGATATCAAAAGAGCAGTGCACTTACAAAAATTCCTAATATGCAAAAATTCGTTGTAGAGGAATTCGTTAAAGCGAAGATCGACTGTAATATGTACTATAAAACTGTTTGTGAACAAGCTACAGTGACTACAATTTTTATGTGAACCCATCGATGGAAAACCTAAAAACATAATTTTTACTTTTTGAAATGTGGACAATAAACATCTTAGCCGACAAGGTGCTTCTAATGGCCCCCTTGTCGTGTTTTCTGAGTACCGATTAGATTTTACTTTACTTGACTTTAGAAACGAAAACATATTTTAGTCGCAATGTTCCGAAGTTAATAAAAAAGTCATGCCAGGAATGTTGCCGTGTTAAGCGAGCAGCTGGCGAGGACCCCTAGTTTTTTCCTTAAAATTTTTAATTGACAAAACTTGGCGTCTTTGTTAAAACTCTGTCTTTTTAAGCGATAACTTCAAGCACGAAGATGAGTGCGATAACAAAAACTTATCATCTTCGATGCGACAGGTTGCCCAATTTGTATGTTTATCGAAAAGTTAAAACATTAAGATTTGTCTTACAACGATACCAAACACGTTGAAATCGATTGTACAACCTGTTCGATAAACAGTCGAAATGGAAATGCTAAGAGCTATCACTTGTCGGTTTTTAAGCGATAATTTCCTTCGATAACAGAAGTGATTGTGGCCTTCTTTAAGTTAAGTTTTTTAACAGTCTATAAAATAATCATATTAAATAACAGACGAGCCGGCAGACGTATCCTGCCTGAAAGTTGGTTTGCCTGCTATGCTCCGGTTGATCAAAAAGGTTTTCGATCTCCGAGTTTTCGATAAACCAAGTGACATTTGACTATTAAAATAAAGAGGAATATTTTGATAATATATGAAATTTTTTCGACCTAGACTAGATTGCCTAAAATAAGATTTTTTACTTAAGAATTTACGTGCATAAGAATTTCTTGTCTTGAATTTCTAAAGTTACGAATAAAATACTCTCAATTTCTGGAGTATGAAGTGCTTCTGAATATAGCTCAAAATATTCTCAAATTAAGAATTTGTGTGAAAGAAAAAAAATTATAAATCGCTCTTAAAATAGGAATTTTACTCTTATTAATGGAAAAATCACTTGATAAAGTTAATTCTTATTTTAGGGGTTTTCTCGAAAAAAGTTTAATTCCTGCATATTCCTTCTAAGAACTCTCCAATTGGAACTTTTTTTTGTTGGTGCAAAACGATATTATACCTATAAACTACGCAAATTTTAAACGAATTCGTTGAGAAATTTAATGTCAAAGAAGCTATTTAAAGTATATGGGGTAAGTTTCAAGGAGAAATGTTGAAGGGTGTGGGAGAAAACACGGTAAATCGATTGGGGGGGGAGCCGCATTGCTAAAATTTGGATGCCGATTTGTTCATTAGAGCCACATGAATCAGCTTACCAAAAATTGTGATTCTAGGTCACTTGTAACCATAATTACGTAGAGTCAAATATTGACGCAGTTTACTGGCAAGGGGTGGTGAAATTTTAACACTTTTGACTATAACTTTTGCTACATTTGTCCGATTCAGTTTATTTTTGACACACAGATGCATATAACCACAACACATAACGCTCTGTTAAATTTCAGATTAAAATATTAAACGGTATAGCTAAAAACCGCGAAACTCTACTAGGGGGGCACGGGGAAAGATATTGACATGATTCAACAAACTTCATCTTCTGGGGAAATATGCGCATCATCTGGTAAAGCACAATTCCAGTTTACCCTTTGTACCTATAGGTACAGGCAGGGCCGTAGAGAGAAAATACGGGCCCGTCGGGAAAATTTTCCGGCCTCTCAATTACACCTTTAGATTGAATTATGACAGTACGACAGTAATTACACCGGGCCACTGAGAAAACACCGGGCCTGGGGGTAATCCCCCCCTTTCCCACCCTCCTCTCGTCAGGCCTTGGTACAAGGTATAAAAACGCGTCCCAACATATTTATTCATATTAAAATGCGCAGAAACAGTGTTGTCCGTTTTTTTTTTTGGTAGAAGAAAGTGCAATTTACACAAGATGGCGCCAGCAGCAATAACAGCTGTTCTGTTCTGCGAAATTCTTAATTTTTTTCCCAGTGCAGCTAAGGAAAAGGAAACATTGCATGAAATTTCGGGCTTTATAGGGAAACAGACAAAGAAGCATCAAATTTGTATATACATATATAGTATATACATGCATATCATCTAGTCTGAGCAGCGTTTTTAAGTTATAAAAATTGGCAATAAGTAGCTTCCAAACTTTAATTTGATGATTGGAATGCAAGGACGTAAGAAACATTTATAGCACTTGTAACAGTTCTAATAATATTATTTTTTTGGTTTTTTTATAAGTTTATTATTATCTTTTTTTTTTTATATAATATGATTGCAGGTCAAAGCCAATGCAAACGCTACAAATCATAAAAAAAAACATTTAAAGCCAGATTTTTTGTTTGAGAACTTACCTTAATGCGTGAGACAGCTTCCTCGGCCTGCATCATGCGTGTGGATTTTGTGGGCTGTCCTTCACAGACCAGCTGTGTGGAGCCCAAGTATTTGGCGCGAAATAATACGCCCTCTATAAGCACTGCACCACCTAGAGTTTAGTTTTTTTTTTTTCGAAATGAAAAGAAAAATATATTAGCTTATGTGCGAGATATATATAGAAATTTTGTAGGTACTGTTATTGTGTGTATGTGTGTGGTAGAGCTTTGTTATATAGTATATAAGTGTACTTATGCGCTAGTATTTAGTTGGTATATGTAGTTTATATAAAAGGCATAATATCTTACAAAGTATTTAGCATATGTTTTTTTTCACACACACACACAGACACAGAGACACAGTAAAATGAAGAAGAAGAGTAGTATTTTTTTTTTGTTTTTTTTTTTTTTTTTGGTATTTTTGTGGAACGTAGAACGAACGAACGTTGCATGCAAAAGAAACCCAAATAGACAAAAAAGAAAATATGCGAAAAAAGTAGAAAAAATTTACAATATAAATATTTATATATATATATGTATATATACGGTTTTCTATATTATTGTTTTGTTTTACTGTGTACTCTTGCAGATTAATAAATTTTGGTATGGATGATAGCATTTTATAAGCTCAGGAACATAAGTTAGTATTTTTCAAATCAGAACTTGCCTTTTTCAAGAAAAATTTTAATGAAATTTTTTAGTGTTTTCGGCTAACAGCTTAATTGATGAATCGGTATAAGATCATAATAAATATCTCAAAATATCATAAAATCATATAGAAAAATACTTTTTTTTAGTATTTTTTTTAGGTAGCCCTACATTTTTGTATATCTGTAGCTTTGTTTACGCTTATCTTATGTTGATCAACAAAAGATTGTTAAAAACTGAGCAAACTTAAATATAATTTTTAATAACTTTTTACTTGAAAACCTGAGAAAACTAATTTTAATTAATACCTACTAAAAAAACGCTTGGAAGCGTTATTGCGTATGAACACATGAACACAACTAACATAGCTTATAAATCTGCAAGAGTATACGAAATTCGTTAGTCCGTAGTTGGAATTAATTTCTTCTTTACGATTTCGTTTATGATATACACAAAAGTTGTTTTCAAAACGTTTTGTTGTCTTTGGAAAAATAAACGCCTAAATATAGGCAACATTACTAATACGATATACGCTATACGATATGCGATCAACGATATACGATATATTCAAGTTAACTAGTCGATTACAACAAGAACGCCAACTGAAAACAACAATAACAATAATAACAACAACAACGTAGCTGATCACTAAAATTGCAACAATGGCGAACGAAGGTTAAACCCAACGCATTTACCTTCTTTGCTCTTACTCTTTTTCACTTTTTTCTCGCCGCTGTTGCTGTTGCTGCCGGCTCCGCTGCTGTTGGAACCGCCTCCTACTCCGGCGCCTCCACCGACGCCACCTATGCCGACACCTACTCCCACTATTCCCGAGTTACTGCCATTGCCGGCAGCTGTAGTTACAGCGTTGCCAACGACTCCTCCGCCACTTTGGGACACCGCCAGGCCGCTGACATTACCCACATTGAGATTGTTGCTGTTCTCCAGCTCCAGTTTGGGCGCTGTGCCCTGAGTGGACTGTGCTTTATGAGCCAAAGCTGTGCCGCTGCTTATGCAGCCAGAGCCCTCCGAGCCACCAGGACTGCCCAGTGGCACGGTTGCTACATCAGCAACGCCGTTACCGCCGCCGCCGCCGCCGCAGTCATCACGGCTGTGCAAAACCGCCTTCAATGGTGACTTCTCGCTATGCTCCGAGGAGCTGCGTGAGACACTGCGTTGTCCCATAGCAGCCAAGTCCAAGAGCTTGCCGCTGCCATTGCTGTTGCCGTTGCTTTTGGGTGGTAGGGGCGGCGGCAGCTCGGGCGTGGACGAGAGCAGCGCATTGTAGCCATTGCGTGTTTTGGTGCTGGGCAACTGCTGTTGCTTGGGTGAGATCTTGGAGAGCAGTGAGCCGCGCGGCTTGCGTTCCCAGGACTTGTTTTCGTCATAGTAGCCCTGATCGTCCAGACGCTGATGGCCCAGCAGCCGATCGGTTTCCAGATCTGTATCCACATCATCCTCATCGGCGCTAAGATTCTTGGAGTGATTGTCCGATGAGGACTCGAGCAGTGCCTTGCTGGCGCCGTCCAAATGACGTGATAGCCAGACAGGCGAGTTCATCACAGGCGATGGTGAGCGCTGCGGCGCCAACATGTTGCTGCGCTCGGGTATAGGCGGTGGACCAACTGCGACTGCTGCAGTTGAGCCGGCTGCTATGCCATTGCCACTGGAGCAGTTGCTGCCGGCACTGCGTGGTTTTGAGGGCGGCACACTAGGAGCGGTGGGCGAATTACGTTGCAGCGTGGAGCTTATGGCTGTGGCCAAAGGTGTATGCGAGCTGCCGCCGCTTGCGGCAAGATGTTTGCTCGTCTGCAGCAGATCTACATCAGCACTGCTGTTTGGCTTACGATGCGGCGCCGGCGCAGGTGGCGGTGGCGTCATCTGCACCATATCTGGACGATGGAAAACACCTGTAAAGAAAGTGCCGCGTGTTAGTGTGTTAAGTCAGTGTGCTGTTGCATCCTTCATACTTACTTATTGAATACAGTGAATCCAAATCTGGATCTATATTCTTGAACACTTTGCTGTTGCTGTTGTTGCTGGGGCTCTGACCCAGCAATGATGGCCCCTGCTGCTGCTGCTTGGGACTTGACTGATTGTGGCTCATATAGCCCACGTTGCCGCCGCCACCTCCGTTGGCTCCAATATCGTGATGCAGCAGTTGCGGTGACATGCCCATGCCCATGCCGTGGCTGCCTAGGCCCATGTTAACACCCATACCATTGCTGTCCGTGGTGGAGGTGGTCAGATTGTGCATGCTGTTCAGGCTGTTATTGGTGGAGATGCGCTTCATGTCCATGAGCATGGAGATACCACCGCTGCCGCTGGTGCCGCTGATGCTGTTTGTCTGCTGCTGTTGCTGCTGCTGATTGGGCTGTGGTCCTGTTTGCTGCTGTAAGTTCTTGTTGTTGTTGTTCTCCGTGTCGGAGGTATGGCCAGAGGAGAGACCATCCTCCAGTACAGGCATGGCCGAGGCATAATACTTGGCGTAGTTGGAACAGGAGGTAGACACGCCGCCATTCATTTCGCCCGAAAGGCCTGCAAGCAAAAGATGCTCAATCTGTGGATCTGCAGTTCCTGGATGGCATTGCTCAGCCTGGTACTCACTGTCCAAATCGCCGCAATTTGAGTCATAATCGGTGGTCTCCGGCGAATAGCGATAGTTGTTGTGACCCCCGCCAATGCCCATGCCTATGGCCATGCCCATACCAGCTCCACCGCTGCCACTGCCACCGCTCAGTTGATTATGATTGAGCCCATCCTGTTCGCCTGTCGGTTCACCGCTGCTGCGACTTGCAGAATCCAAAAAGAAATCAAAGTCACGCATTAGCGGGCTGCCCGTATAGTGGCGTCTATTCTGCGCTGCTGCACTCTGATTTTGGTTGTTGTAGTTGTTGTGCGGCTGTTGAGCTGCTGTCATCTGTGACACCGTTGACTTTGGCTGCTGCTGTTGATAGCTGACATACGCTGTAGTCTGGCCATAGTTATGACGCTCCGGCGCCAGCGCCGGTTGCTGTTGCGCCTGCCTATATTCCTGCTCCGCTGGTTCATCTTCATCTTCGGCCTCGGCATCCTCGTCATCTTCCTCTTCTTCATCGACTTCCTCCTCATCGCGCTCAAAGTTGCTATGGAATTCATATTGTATGTCCTAAAGTTGTATAGAGTTAGGGTTAAGGTATCATTGATTCATACATGTTGTGATGCGGGCTCTACTACTATGTACTTACAATGCTGTCCACATCGCTGCCATTCTCCATGATGTGTTGTTCGTCATTCGAAGGGCACTTGAAAAACTCCTCCAGCACCTTGCGCGTTTCTGAAAACTCGTACAGATAATCGAATGTCGAGGATTTGGTGTGCAGTCCCAGGCCCGTGGATATTGTGCTAGCGGCCAATGCTGATCCATTGCTGCAGTTCGGTGGTGCTGCCATTGAGCTGGTTACAGTAGCCGTTGCCAGTGTTGGCAATGCTAATATTGGTGCTGCAGCTGAAACTGGAGTGGCAGCCGGTGGCGTTGGTGGCAAGCTGCACGGCAAATCGCTGGCTGCTGTGCTAGCCACTGCAGCCACCGCTGTAACCGCCACGGCTACCGCCTCGGGTGTGGTCAGATCGGATATGGTTCCTATTTCGGAGACATCGTTACTGGTGTCCTCGGCATTGTTGTCGCTGGGCGTTTGTTGTCTCAAGGAATTATGAGCTTGTTGTGCTGCCGCCTGTTGCTGTTGTTGTACTTGTTGCTGCTTGTTGTTGCTGTGGTTGCTACTGCCATTGTTGTTGTAATGTGGTAGCGGCGAATTGCTGCGCGCCTCACGCGGTGGCGAAATGATGCGCTATGGAAAGATTAAGAGCATGGTTATTAAGAAGCAACTGCTTTTGAACTAGCTCTATAATGTGCCGATATGTGCAGCTTTGTTGCAAGCTGATTAGTCTCACTTACCTGTGGAAAGCCCGGCCGCACAGGATACGCCTGCGGCTGTTGGGATAATGCCGCCAAGGCAGCGCGTGCTGCAGACTTTTGCAGCGTGCTGGCCGTAGTTGCCATCGGTGGCACGGCCGCCATGGGTGGTTGCTGCTGCTGATGTTGTTGTTGTTGTTGTGACACAGCTGGTGGTGATTCATTTTCGTCTACTGCAGCTGCTGTACCAATACTGCTGCTGCTGGCTCCAATGCGTCGCGGTGAGCCTTCATACTCTGCAAATAACATATCCATCACATAAACAAACTACACTGCATTATGGCATTATGGGATTTGAAGAGGCGCTTACCAATAATGCCGTGTCGTGACTCCACGGCCAGCGTATAGTTGCGCTCCAATTGCCAGCCGCCTGCGGCCGCTTTGTGCTCACGATACATGGCCGCACCGGAGACGGCATCATCCAGTAGACGTCGTGCATGCGGCTCAAGTATGGCCTGCGGTTTCTCTCCAAGCTTGCCCGGCTTACTATCCTCGCTAACGGGCGTGGCAGCACCATTCGTTTCGGTCGTTACGCGCAGATCTGTGCAGAAAGGAAAGGCAAGCAGAATGCAGATGAATAAAGGCAATGATTGTATGGCATGGCGTTGTGGCATGCAATGATAGCTTCCTCTTGACTGTCTGTTGGATAATCGCATTGGCATGCCAATTAATTGCAATCAATTAAATTCCATTCTGGTCTGTTTTCTGCGCTTTGTGCAACACTTTTGGCATCATCGCAGTGGCAACCAGCATTGGCTATGTACTATGAACTACTCCACCCATTTCCGGATTTGACTGCTGTCCTCAACCTGCGCGCTGCCATTGTATTCGATTGCGTTGTGTCTGTTTAATATGCGTTTATATTTGCAGTACACTTCATTACGCATGATTTGCAATTCAATTACCCCCTGGCAGGGACAGGCATGTAGTCGGTAGAAATTTCGAAGGGAGGGTCGGTCGTTCGGGCGGATGCCATAGGCAAATGTTGAGCACATGTCTAACACACTCAAAGCAGGCATTTAGCCAATCATTCACATATTCCACATAGCTAGACTATAGGTAAAAATGTAAATGGGCTTTTTGCCAAGAGGAAAGAGATTTGTAAAGGATTCAAAGGCTTAATTTTCTATGTCCAAATGCTCATGCTGAAGTTTTGATAAAGCATAAGGATTGCAACTTTAACTTATCACTTGAGCAGGGACGGATTTAACGGGAGGGTACTTGGAGGCACGTTATTCGCATGGATAAGAATGCTCCAGCGAAAAAGCTATTCGAGTGAAAGTCACTGGAAGGACGTCAATCACAGGAACGCCCGCCACTGTGATGGGAAGAACAGGCAATGGAGAATTTACCTAGCCTTGGGATCACCAATTGGCGCAAGCAGGCATAATTTATGCGGCCAAGACCGACAACAGGTTGTAAAGGCCAAATAGATAGATAGATAGATACTGGTAGCCGGACCTGCACTGTGAGTGGTATTTAGATACTGCCCCCGAAAGTTCTTAATTCTCTAATTAGAGTCAGCCACAATTATAAGCCCGGGCAAGTCCCAAATAGCTTGTTCAGCTCTTAAGTTAGCAAAGTCTAACTTACGCTGCCAGCTTTCAGCCACATCAGGTGTCGCATATGATGTTAGTGCAACATCGTTGGAGCTGCTTCCGTTCATCAGACGACGCTCGCGTTCCTCATGACGTTTGCGCTGCTGCTGATTGACTGTTAGCTGTGCAATATGGTTATCACGCGCCTCCTGCAGCTGCTGCTGGTGTTGTTCCAACAACAAGTGTTCCCGTTCTCGTTCTCTTTCGCGTTCGCGTTCCTCACGCTGGCGCAGCTTGCGTTGCTCACGTGGCTCCCAGTCGCCACCATGCGGCTGCTGCTGCTGTTGATCTAGTGAGGATTTGCTGCCGTATAGATAATGACTGGCTAGAGGAGTTAAACCCTCGGCACAGGGATTAATGTTCTGTTGTGGCGGAGCATAGCCGCGATTCACGGGACTACGTCCGACGCGTATAATATGCGGCGGTTGTGTGGGCTGCCGCGTCATGTTATACAGCTGCGAGGCCGTAGGCAGCTGCTGCTGCTGATGAAAGGCGCGTCGGGCGGAGCCATGCATATTATGTTGTTGTTGTTGGAGCTGCTGATCCTCGGCATAGTCCGTGGACGAGTGCAGCAAGGCGCTGCTGCCACGACTTGTAGCATTGGCTGTCTCCCAATAGTTGCCCAAGTTTTCCTTAATAAAGGGATTCTGACTGGCGGCATTGCCATTGCTGCTGTTGCCAGCATTGCCGTTCAGCAGCATGTGCTGCATATGTGGCTGCTGCGGCTGCTGCTTGTAGCTGCTGCTTGCAGCAACTGCGCTGCTGCGTTTACGTGGCATGTCGTTATAGCTGCTACTATTATGACCACGTCTATGCTCGCCGCCGCCTGTATGATAATAAAAGGACGCTGGATAGGCTGCTGGTGGCACTGGTTGCTGCTGTTGCTCCAGCACCTCGTCCTCGTCTATAAGCTCAGCTGCTTCCAGCTCTAAAGGCGTATGCTGAGACGGCGGTGTTAGCGGTGCGCAGAGAAATGGATTTGTGGAAATGCGCGGTGTCACCGAAGACAAAGATTCGGATGAGTGCGATGAGCCGGAATGCGGCGGTGGCGATTGAGTTATAATATTGACGCTTTTATAATAGCTAAGTGTCGGTGTAGGCGTCGGCGTGGGCGTATTGTTGCTGCCGTTGCAATGCTGCTCAGCTGGCTCTGCTACGGCTGGGCTGCTGCTGTTGTTGTTGTTGCTGATGAGATTCACATCGGCTTCATGCTGCCTTTGTTGTTGTTGTTGTTGTGCTGGCTGCTGCGACTGCGTTTGCTTTGGACGACACTTGGGAAAGAGCAGATTAATCTGTTCGTTAAGCGGCGGTGATGCTGAAAGCAGCGACTGGGAAAGATTCACTGCAGTGCTGGAGACTGCAGTGGAGCAGGTTTCCTTAGCCCGCTGCTGATAGGTGCTATTGTCGCATGCAGTGTTATCTAGCTCCAGACCATTCAGCTCTAGAACCCGATTGCTATTGCTGTAATAGCTACGATTTTGCTGCGAAGCGGAGCCTGTGGAGGATGTGTGTCCCTGTTGCTGCTGCTGCTGCTGGCGCTGATAGCTAAGGCTGTGGCTGCTGTTGGCTGTATGATGTGACGACGGCTGCTGTTGCTGCTGCTGCTGCGGCTGTGCCGCCTGATGATGATGATGATTACTGCTACTAGTTACTCCAGTTTGTCCAGCAGCCAATGTTGTCAATGTTGTGCTGACCATTATTGTTGCCAATAAACTGCAATCAAACAGAGACGCAAAGACATAGAGAGTGAGAAATAGTTCAATTAATTGTTACACTGTAAAAAATAGTGGAAATCATGCAATTGAGAAATTTTTCTTCGAATGCAGAAGATCGGCAGCTTGACTTTTAAAATAATTTTGCAATGTTGCAGTGTTGATATTTGATAATTTCTTAGGTGCAATAAATTGTCGAAATTCTTATGGAAAATAAATAACTTTCGTTGCAAACTATATAGAATCTACGAGCCGCTTGGAACTAGCTCAGCTTATTTAAAAAATTTGTGTTTAACACATTTCAATTTATCTCAGTGTAGCCGTAACATTTCACTACTGTACTGGCTGGGTATGGTGCCTGGTTTTTGTTTACACGCTTCAGATGCTACTGGCAGGCGTTTTAATAAATGCAGGCAAAATGTCAACCTTTGTCATGTCCAAGCGCCAACGGGGCGTGACAGTAACGAGTTCCGTGCTCTACCATGCCGCGCCCTAGTCCAGCAGATATATAGAGAAAGGGTGGCAGCAGTTGCCGCCGGTGAGTAGCCCGATTCCTGGCTAGCTGTAAGATGCGACGGAAAATGGCAGTTTGCAAGATAGCGAAATATTTAATTGTTGTCATTGCGTAAAAAAAAAATAAAATTGCGTATGCGAGACCAAAACTCAGAAAGAAATGACAAATAGATCCAGTCGAAGCATGTAATACACTTGCGAATGTAGAACAAAATATTGCTAAATATAAATTTTTTCATTTACGCAACATGCGAAAATTCCGCACGAAATGTCAAAATATCCCAAAAAAGGGACTTTTTTTTTAAATATGAAGTTTTGATATTTCGTGCGGAATTTTTGCATGCTGCGTATGGGCCAAAAGGTGTTACGTATAAATGATCGTAGCCACAAAGAGGCACGTCAAATTCAGCAGCAAGTCCCAACTGAAGGGGGCTTGGGGAGACAGCAGGTAAAGTAAATAAACCATTTCGTAGAGTCTTATAGTTGCAGCAATGAGAGATTGCTCAGAGTTTCTGTTCCTCGAGTTGAGCAACAGCATTGAAAGAAAGGCGATTTTGAAAAAAAAGTTGTAAAAGTTCTTTGCAAATGCTGTTTTCTGTTAAGATTTCGGGACGGCCAAAAAATTTAAGTTTATGTAATTTAAATTTTAGTTCATAAAGCACTTTCGATTCTTTGAAGAAGAGTGCAAGAGTTTTAATTCTCATGGCTTAGTTTTTTTTTAATATCCGAAATATAGTGAAATATTTCCAATAGAAAAAAAGGTTTTTTCACGATGGGCGATTCTCCCGCCCCCTCCGCAATCGATTTGCCGTGATTTCTCCCACACCCCTCAGCATACCCCAAATACTTAAATTAACTTCTTTGACATAAATTTCGATTTTCATCAAAAGAATTGGAAAGTGCTTAGAACGAATAAGCAGGAATACAATTTTTTTCAAGAAAAAAGGTACAGGGCCACCGCCTTGACTGTATCACATTTTTTTCTCTAACTTCAGACCTTAAAAATAAAAGAGAACTTACCGAAATTCACATTAAACATTCCTAAAAATGTGCATAGTAGCCCCTGAAAATATGCTATGATTTTTGAAAAATTATAATTTTTTTTTGCCCTTCGTAATTTTTTGAAATAAATTCCTATATTAAGGTTGTAATAAAAAAAGGGAAACATTCACTTTGTAGGGTAAAATATTTTACACAGGCTTTAAGCTTTTTGAGAGTCTGTCGGAAACCTGACGTGATGGGCTCACATTAAGCTCGGATTCAACAACCCCCAAAAACATATCATAAACATGGTCTGCTCAAAAAAAGCAAAATTTTTTTTTAAATTACAAATGTGCACCAAGAGACAACTATTAAAACTATACAAAAATTTCGTAGTTCTGAAAATTCTAAAATCTTAAATTTTTCTAATATCTCAAAAATTCCCTTTATACGATTGAATCTACTCAAAAAAAAAAAAAAGTAGTTCAACGAATAGGCCAGCAAGATATACGTCACAATGTAGCTTTAGAGCTGTCAAGTAGTTCGAGAGAGAGAGAATTTTTAAAAAGTACCGAAATTCCCTTTGATAACTTTTCATGATTGGATGCAAATATGCAATCAGGCGCGCATCCAGGACTTAGACTTAAGTGAGGGTTTTTCATATCGAAGTATATATATCAGAGCTCGCAATAAACTTTCAACATATTTTTCCAAATTTTGGGGGGTTCCGGACCCAAAATCCTCCCGTGGATCTGTCACTGTATGCAATATAGGTAAGAATCAAAAAGAGTCTTTTTTTTTTTTTACCAAGTGACCCTACTATCTACTTAAGGCCCATATGCAGCATGCAAAAATTCGGCACGAAATGTCAAAACTTTATATAAAAAAAAAATCCCATCATCCCAAAAAAGGGAATTTTTTTTTATATGAAGTTTTGAGGATTTTTGGTGTTGGATGCCCCCAAAATTTGGAAAAATGTGTTGAAAGATTTTTGCGAGCTTTGATACATGTATATATTCCCTTTTTTGGGATTTTTTTTTTTATATGAAATTTTGACATTTCGTGCGAAGTTTTTGCATGCTGCGTATGGGCATTTAGACCGCTGAAGTAAGAGAAAAAAAGAATTCAAAATAGTGAACAAAAAAATTTTCTGCAATACAGAAATCTTAAATTTTGAAAATTTCCTTCGGTAATTTTATATGGTTGGCTCTTCTGCTCAAACGAGTAGTTCCCGGATAGAAACCCTTCAGAACTGATAAGTGGTACAAGAAAAGAGGATCATGCACTCACACACTCATACTCGTATACTCACTGTAAAGTGGTAGAAGAGAATTTTGAAAAATTTACCATAATTTCCTATGGTAAGTTTACATGATTACATCAATTACACAAAAGACGTTAGTATCCAGCTTGGCTGGGAAAATAATTCTTATAATATATAAATAAAAAAAAAAGTTGTTCAGTTCTGTAAAATATAAATATATAATAAAAAAAAACCAAAAAATTAAGAAAATTTCCTCTTTTCAAAAATTCCCTTAGCTTACTTTATAGGATTTAAGCTACTGCAAAAAAAAAAACTAGTAGTTTCCTGGGTAGGCCGTGGAGTTATCTAAGACATTGTCAATGAATGTGTAACATTCTACAAATTTTACTAGAGTTGGATTTTTTTTGTTAAAAATCACGTTTTCAGTAGTGAAATCGTTAACACTATGTAGCCAATATGTACCGAGCTAAAAGTTACATACTCCTTTCGTATTGATTTATAGTGTATAAAGCCAGAGGGCAGCTTAGTGATACTGTGATATATGCCCCCAAACCGTAAAAATAAATGTTGGCCATTTACCATCCTTTCCTTTGGTTGTTATTTTTTTTTTTGTTTTTGTTCATTAAGTGGAATACGCGGGGAACGTTTGTGGATTGCATGCCAGTTGGATGAGTCCAATCAATCAATGCAAATTCCACTGTCAATTAGGTCAACTTCATGCAAGCAAATTAATGCTGACAGAGCTTAAAGCTGATGTAGAGGATTACATACATTAAACCACCCGCACTCCAGTCGCTAAAAAAATGCTTAAAAAGGATTTACTTCAAAATAAAAATAAGAAGCTAGGAAACAAAAGAGGGTTGGAATAGTACATATTCCACTAGGCGGAACGGCATAGCTTTACATAAAACATAAGTATGTATGTACAGTTAGGTATTTGAGACAGCTAACTGTAAATGGTTATCCTTGTTGTTGTGTTGTTGGTGTTGGCGTTTGTGCCTTGTGCACTCGCATGGAAAATATGTTTTCATTTCGGGAATACCATATTCTGTAGAGCTTTTTTTTTTTTGTGAGTACACTTCATCTTAAGAGTAAGGGGTTTATGCAGTTTGTGCTTAAAAAGGTGACGCCGCAGATTCCCTAGAGTTTTGTGGCAAAAAACATTGATATAGGCATGTGCGTTAATGGTAAATTTATCGAAGAAGCCCCAGTTACCGAACTCGGTAACATTATGCATGATCCAACAACTTAAAGGTCACGCAATGCGCAGCTCCGCTATGCGTGTCTCTCTGAAAAAGAGAGCGCAGGTTCAATTTTAGTATGGTAGCTATATGAAATATTGCATTAATTTTAACCCAATTTATGCCAGTTGTATTTTGTTTTAGACTTTACATTTGTTAGAAGTTTGATCAAAATTGGTACACTATTTCATATAGCTACCATACAAAAATTAAACCAGTTCTCTGCGCAGTCAAACTCGCGTACTTCTCTGCGGTTCCTTATAAAATTTACTGCATCGTGCATGATCCAACCACTGGAAAGTCATGCAATTCGCAGGTCCGCTATGCGAGTCACTCTGAAAAAGAGAGCGCAGGTTCAATTTTTGTATGGTAGCTACATGAAATAGTGCATCAATTTCGACCAAACTTATGTCAGTGGTATTTTGTTTTAGACTTAACGTTTGTGAGAAGATTGATCAAAATTGGTTCACTATTTCATATAGCTGCCATACAGAAATTGAACCAGTTCTCTGCGCAGTCAAACTCGCGTACTTCTTTGCGGTTCCATATAAAATTTACTGCATCATGAATGAGGCCCTTTGCTCCAACTAGGAACCTAATATAGGACACTAACTAATGAATGATGCAACAACTGGAAGGTCAAGCAATACGCAGGTCCGCTATGCGCGTCACCTTGAAAAGAGAGCGCAGGCTCAATTTTTGTATGGTAGCTACATGAAATAGTGCATAAATTTTAACCAAATTTATGCCAGTTATATTTTTGGACTGAACATTTGTGAGAAATTTTATCAAAATTGGTTCACTTTTTCATATAGCTACCATACACAAATTGAACCAGTTCTCTGCGCAGTCAAACTTTCGCACTTCTCTGCGGTTCCTTATAAAATTTACTGCATCATGCACCGCATAATTGGAAAGACAGAGCAAGAAGTAGGGAAGAGTGGAATGCTGTTATACGACAAGGTTAGTTCCGACACGGACTATCAACGTCCTGGAAGATAACTCGTCCATTATATTCTTTTGGAAAACAAATAATACACGACATGTTTCCCTAAACGAACACTGCAAAAATAAAGAAAGTTACAGGGTATATCATAGCCGGAATGTTCCGACTTTAACTGGTCCACTTGTTTACATAAGCTCAGTTAATGTTGCAAAGATCTTAACTCAGTGAAGCAAATGATTTAAAGTCTTGGCAGCTTTTATTATTTGATCCAACTATCAAGATTGAGAAGTGTAAAAAATATTCTATAGAGCACAAAAAACGCATGAGACGACAGTGACATTGTGAGAGCCATGCCGTTGGAAGCCGCAGAGACGTAGACACAGCTCGAGTCTGTTGCCGCACGCTTCGTTTGGCATTGGGCATATGATAAAGCGCTGGAAGCGGGGAGGGGGACTGCGTTGTCAGCCGAGGGGTTAAGGCAGACGTATAAGATAAAAGCTGCTGCTGCTGTTGCCCCAAAACTACACGTTACACTTCTACAAGCTTGACGGGGGGTTGGGATTGGGATGGGGTGTTATAGCACTTTGGAAACGCACGGCTAGCTGGGCAAACATTTTCATTGCTTGACATTTATGTTACGCTTGCCAGGATAGCTCTATGGTTCTATGGTTATCCTGCCACATCACTTCATCATCAAACTGTCGCTTCAAATCCGTTTGCTGTTTTTGGTTAACCAAAATGGTTCTTCACACTGCATACCCTGCTCTGCGGCCACAACTTCCACCTAAACATATTTCACCACAAAACACTCTGTTTAATGTCAGTCGCCTGTTGCCTGTTCTGTACTGTTTCCTTGCTGCTTGTTCTTTGCCTTGTCCTTGTGTCATGTTTAGTTTCCAACAGGCTTGTCACTGCTACTCCCACTTTATTTTTTTACCATGCTGACAGCCAATCTATGGATTGATTGCTAAGTGAGCATAACTTATGATCGGCATAAAATGCAGTATACAACTTCTGTTAAAAATTTTTGTTTTCGTCAAGTTGATAGCTTATGGATTCTAAGTTGCTCATTGGTGTGTGAAAAAGGCTTTTGTCTTTTTATTTTTCTTGATTAGCTATAGCAGGGGGTTATTGGGCTACCTACTCCATGACATCATAGACAGACAGTGCGAGCGACCACATTTCTACAGAGACGCGATCTTAACTGCAGCAGTTTCTTAGTTATCGCCTACCCCAAAGGCAGAAACAGCTTCAAGCTAGGATGCTTTAACATTATTAGAGGAAGCGTCTTGTAAACTGTTAACTTTGTCTAACGATAGCGGTCTCCTTTTCTTAATTCCTTCCAAAGTTAAAAAGTGCCAACAATTGACTAAAATGATTCATCTCATTGTGACGTGTAACGACCTCCAGTTTGTCCGGCACAACGGCTGGGATAGCTCAGCTATGCCCAGGGTAAATGTCACAACAAAATTTATATTTGCTGAGACTTTCGATACTTAAAACAAAACACAATTTGCTTCAAGTTTTAAAAATATATTATCCGCCTTTTTGCGGTCTATTAGCACAATACACTTAAGTCGAGCCCACACGCTTTCTATTTTACACAAAATAATATTTTTAACTTAAATCTAACAATATTTCAATTCAACAGATTTAATTATTTAGTATGTTTACGATACGCGATACGCTCACCCAGATGTTAGTCCTGGTGATGGCAATACTTGGCGTGGCTCGTTCACGGAACGTATGAACTCCGACGCGGTCGCACCGGGTGCGCTACTAATTAAATAAACCCTTATATACGTCCTTTTGCGACAATTCTATATGTTGTTACTCGAAACGCCTTTAAATCTGCGGCACTGATCTTAATACTTTTATCACTTGAAAATTCTCTCAAACTGTCAACTTCACAAACTCACAAAGACTGTCTCGATTTGGCTGTCGATCCGCCTTATATTGGCCTCGATCGGCGCCAAATCCTTAAATTCCCGCCTATACGTATGCTAATAAATCCTATACGGCACTCTGCTTATCTATCTATCTATCCTTATAGAAAAGAAAGAGTCCGCCGTACCTAACACTATCTCTATCACCCACTCTACACTTACACCTATGCACTACTACCATTAACCTACGCACTAATACTAAACAATAATTAGCGCGCCCAGCTTAAAGGCCGTTATATCTTAACTAGTGTTGGTGAGAGAAGGCGCGCTTTCACCGCTACCCTCACCAAGCAGTTCAAGCAGTGTCCCTATGGCCCTATTGGCGAAACTGACTAACGTTGTGAGGTGGCGATTGGCCTCCTCACAGACGTCAAACGTCAAAGCTATACTTTTCAACCGCAATCTGGGATGGTAAAAGCCTTATTTCTTCGCATTCGTCCTATATTCTTTCTTCTACCTTGATCATCTTGACTTGTCTTTTCGAGCATCCTAAGCCTATGCTCCTTTTTTTCAACGTTACTCTTTTGGCTTTTCCAACTTTGTTATATTAAATAAATCCTAGACGCGGACCATGTCAGGATTCTAGTCGGAGCATAAGTTCATCTATTGGGCTTAAGTAAGTCCATAGCTATTATTCCAACTATTTTATTTTTCGAAATTTCAAATGCGTTTTCTCAATTGTTCCCATTGCACTGTGGGCCCATTGTGTATTGTGGTACGCGTAACCGTATAAAACTAATCTGACTACGTCAAATGCTTAAATAACCGATTTGAAGAAACCGGAACACATATTTGCAGCATGCTTAGTGTGAGCAGCTACAAATTTCGTTATGCACTTGTTACTAATTTATTTTTTCAGTGTAGAACCCACACAAGAAGAAGAACAATGTCAAGTGCTAATAATAAAAATTGTATTAATTCTTTTGTGCGCATTTGCCGCAAAAGTCAACGACACGTAGCCAGACAGACACTCATACACTCATACTCATATACTCACTCAAACATTCATACTTATACACATATACTCACTTGCACACACAGAGACAGGCAGATGAATGACATGAAGACTCTGTGTACTCTATATCTGTGTTTCTGCTGTATGAAGCCACAGCTGGAGCTGGCTGCATAATTAAGTTATAATTTTCATGAGAAATGAAACAGTAAACGTTTAAAAATGGCTGCTGGTAGTGTGCGTGTGTGTGTGTGTGTATGTCCTTGGGGCTTTATTAAGTTAATGTTTGTTTAAACGTTACATCCGCCATAGCAGCGAAATGAATGTCTCTGTGTATGCCGCACTTTTTTTCTTTTTTTTTCGTAAACTGTCCCTGTCAATCGCGACACTTTAAATATTTAAAATTAATTTCACTTAAAGCCACTTAAAAAAACACAAAATGCAACAACAAGCAAAACAACAACATTGCCAGTGATGCCATGCTGACAACAATGCAGCAAAATCAATTGCAATAGCAATCAGAGCCACACAGTTGATACCTGGTCAGCACTGACCCCCCCCTCCCGCTATACAGGCGCTTTTCCACACTTTATACTCACTTTCTCTCTCTCTCTCTCTTGTGCTTGCTCGTTTGCAATTTCCCCCCTCTTTATAGCACTCTCAGTCTTTTGCCATGTAACGGCTGGCCGTCATTACGGCCACATCGTTGGCATAGACGCAATTAGGGCCGTCTATGATGACATTAATTAAACAAAACGCTAGGACAGGTCCAGTCAAAACCAAAACCAGAGCTACAGCCAGTGGCATAGACAGAAGGCTACAGTGGGTATCAATCAGATATCACACAATAAATAAGTTTGTCCTAAGGAAAACCAATTATGTAAGAGTTAAGGCATTCCGACTGTCTTCTCTATAATTTTCATAGTGTCCTGGAGGCATATTTTGTAAACAATTATTTTGGCCATTTCCTTTACGCTTTCCTCACAAATTTTCAAGATAAGGCTCGAGAGATATGTCCATTGAAGAGTTCAGCTTACTTTCTTCAGACTTTCTTCTTATCTAAACTTTGATACTACGCTGAGGTTGTAGGTATCTTAACTGAACGTGTTCCATAGGAATACTTGAACATCCGATTCTCAATTGTTGTCAAGATTGCTGAAACTCGAACACCTTGGCAAAATTTATGAATAGGGCTGCGTTTGCCTGCTCCATTCACCATGCTCTCCAGCTCTGGCCGCTAGCGACTATTTTCTGTTTCCACATCTGCAGAAATGGCTGAACGTTAAGAGACTTGGATCGAAAAAACGCTTTGAGAAAAACTATTAATTGGTAGAGTAACAAAATTGGAAAAACTTGGTAATTTTTTTGTGAGATATACTTTTTAAAAGTTCTTTTATAAAGCATAGACTGAAATGATAGAGGAAACATCACGCAACGTGTGTTTCATGCTGTGTATGCATGCGTGAAAGTATCGAGTAGACTACAGAATATCGTGCTTAAATAAATTACAAAGGTCGCTGAGTTATGAGCTCAAAACTTTTAAAGCTAGATTCACAGGCGCGACATAATTTTTTACTGCTTATTATAAGGGGAGCCGAGTTCTTAGTACTCCGGTTCGATTCTCAGTTGAAGCACAATTTTTAACTATTTGTTTTTCTTTTTGATTCCCATTTAGGGCCTATACGCAGTTCGAAAAATTTCGCGCGGAATGACAAAACTTCATATAAAAAAAAAAATCCCAAAAGGGATATCCCAAATGGGATATTTTTTTTTATATGAAGTTTTATCATTTCGCGCGAAATTTTTCGAACTGCGTAGACCCCTTTAGGTGTAATTTTTTATATCATAGACAATTTACTGTCTTGTAGGTAAAGGGTCATCAATCTTGAGTTTTTTTTTGTAAATGCAAAAAAACACAAAAATTTCAAATGAATCGGAAAATCTTCATTATCAATAGAAATAACCATTCTTGCCATTCACTTTATAAAGATAATCCCTTTCAAATGTTGACCGCAACTGTGCCGTAGCTCGTCCATTCGTAGGTTCCAATTTTCGATGAGGCGTTCGAGCGTAATCGGATAACACGGTTAATGTTGGCCTCTAATGCTTCAATCGTAGATGGCTTAGGAAAAAGTCTAGTGGTGTGATATCACACGATCTTGGTGGCTAATTCACCGGTCCGTAGCGTGAAATTAATTGTTCACAGAATTGGTTCCATAAAATGGCCTAAGCGCGCGAAAAACATTCTTTACAGAACGCGAATTTTCGTTATATAATTGTACGATTTGTAAACGTTGTTCGGATGTAAGTCTTTCCATGATGAAATGGCAATGAAAACTGAATAAAAAAGACTTGGCAACTTGACAGTTCTCAAGCGTGATTTATCAAAAAAACCCTATTGAAAAAAACCACAAGATTGATGACCCTTTGTATACATTTTTAATAATAGTAATAATATTTTGTGAATTTTTTAAAGATAGATTAATTCTTTTTATGTCATTTTTTTCAATATTTTAATAGTTGTTCTGCTATTCGGGGCGAAGACGAACTCAACAAATCATAGATCATCAAAATCTATCCAGCCGTTCTTAAGTTATAAATGGTGTAACTAACGCGACTTTGTTTTATATATGGGTGCTAATCTGTCAAATTAGCCAACCCCCCCAGCCCCACTTCAATTTTAAAGATAAATTAACGTTTTTGGGCTTAAAAAGATGTAATTCGTTTAATATTTTCAAAGAAATCTAATACTTTGTCTGGAATATTTTGAAATAAAGATTTTCCTTTTTTGATAGTTGTAGAAGCTAAAACATCATGATCTCACTTGAGTTTAAGCTTTGGCAGCCAAGTAACGTGTTGCACCAAATATAAAACATAAATTGATTATACTCTTCGGCGGCCATCTTGGGTCCGCCATATTAAAATTCTAGCCCCAGATTCGTGATCAGCGAGCCCGAAAACCCATATTTGCATACCCAACATGTGTTATAATCACAAAAGTGATTTTTATGTTTTCGGCGGCCATTTTGGATTCGCCATTTTGAAATTTTTAAAAATTAATAATGTACTTATAATCAAAAACCTCAAAAGTATCTGAATAGCAAATAACAGGGGTCTCAATAATGTTTTTCTGGGAATAAGTTGAAAGTGATTAAATTATAGAATGACTTTGCTTTGGCGGCCATTGTAGCTCCGCCATTTTGAAATATCTGAAATCACTATACGGCTTTAAAAAGTAGACGATAAGATGAAACTTTACGTTTAATTAAAAAGCTGAAGTGTTTGGGGGGTGCGGCTGATTTGACAGAGAATGACCCATATAGTACATAAATTTAATATATAAGTTATGTTAAATAAATATTTAAAAAAATTTTGTTTTTTTAATTTCCAATGAAATTAAAAAAAAATATTAAATTTAATTTTTTATTGTTTGACGGGGGTCCCTTGAACGCAATCTACTTTCTTTTAGGGTTTTTTCGGCACACTTTTATTTTCACAATTGGAGGGTTGTAGTGCTGGAGTAAACATCGATGCTATATCGATGCATCGATGTATCGAAGCTTAAAATATCTATAGTTTCTCCAGCACTTCTGCTCTCATCAAATGGATGTTAAGTGTTGTTGGAGAAACATCTCTGTTGGCCAACATCGATATATAGATATTTTAAACTTCGACACATCAATGCATCGATATAACATCGATGTTTTCTCCATCACTAGAGGGTTGCATAATATACCCTGCCAAAGTAAAATGCTATCTACGTCACTGGTTCGAGTTTGCTGTCTCTTTCTGCTTCATGCACGCGAATTGTTGCCTTCTTTGCGTGTGCTTCTGTGCGAGTGTAAGTTAGGGTTCTGTGTGTGTGGGTGTTATATGGTGTATTTATATATGTATATATTACATACATGTACATGGCTGCGACTGATTGCAGTTGCATGTGGCATTCGCAAAATGAAACATGTTATTTGTTTTAACCTAAATATTTCGCTTATGTTGCTAATGCATGCTATAAATGCACATAACACACAAACACACACATAGTCACATGTATATATATACTTGCTTAATATTTATCAATAAAGATTGACAATTGATATATTGTTTAGGTAGATAGTAACAGCATTTGCCTCTATTTATAACCCTCAAGCTGCATATAGCATATATATGTACCATATTTATATGTGCCTAGTTTTGGCTTATATACTGCCTCTGGCAAAGTGCTTAAAAGGTTAAATGTTTAACTGTTAATTTGTATGTATGTACATAAGTACTTTACGCGAAAAATGTTTCTTGGGGATATGCATACATATTTGAACAGAAGACTCACTTGGAGGATAGCAAAATGGAAGCGAAACATAAGTACATAGTTAAAATTTCATAGTTTAGAATCTAAACTTTAGATCTTCAAGATCGATTAATTTAATATGTACTTTTAGCAAATTGTGTTAAGGACACTTACTGTGCGGGGAGAGGTCTCTTGAGGACCTAATTTTAAGTACATGGTTTTCCAACAAGAGGTGTTATTTTGAATCACCCGGTATTTCGGTAGCTGTCACTTTTGAAGCTTTTATTCTTTGACATTTGACAAGTAGAAACTACGCCATTACTAAAAATGGAACTATACACGTTTCAACAACGCATTGAAATTATTCAAATTCACTACAAAAATGGTGAAAATCTTGCAGTCACAGTTCGCAAAACTAAGGCATTTTTGGGTTGTCGGACCGCAATACAGAAATTGGTGGAAAAATTCGAGCTATTAACGGCATACCTTCCTCTTTATTATGAAATAAACATCATTTATTTCAAATCATTTATCTCAAAAAATGGAATTTTTCTTTGAATACCAAAATAACACCTCTTGTTGGAAAACCCTTTATTTTTATAGGATTGACCTTGACGGGACCCCTGACTATCAGTTCTTGTGACATAGAAGACCTTCGTTTGTCTCTTAATTTCTAGTTCCACGCTTTTCAGCTCAGTGTTATGCGAGGTAGAGTTCCATACGCACGACTTACATACAGAAACATAAAGCAGAGTACCTGGATCCACTAGTTGCTTGCTTCTCAAAGACCAAAAGAGCTAGGGATGAGGATCCAATAATAACAGAGAGCACAGGTGCAATTTTTGTATGCTAACTCATTAAAATATTGGAACAGTTTTAATCAAAATTTATAAGAACATGCAAACCAAGATAAAGCGTAACTGACATAAATTTGAACCCTATATAGTACACATTAAAAAAGTTTGCCACGCGCTGAGCATCTTTTTGAAGGAATAAAAATGGAAATGTCCGAAAGTGGCATTGAAATAAGTCAAAAGTCGGAACTAAATTGGCATAGAAGTACCATTACAAACTTTCTCAAAGACGTAGTTATGGATAAATAAAGCAAATAGACGTATGTATCTATAAACATGAACGGCTGCTGTAAGAGTTGAATTCTTCATCTGGTAATCGAAAAAAAAGCAAGCTTTATTCGGATATAAAAAGTTGAATTCACTTAACAAGAAAAGGCAAACATCCTAGCTGACATATTTGAATCTAAGCACAATAAAACTGAGACTTACTCTGATTCTACCACATCTAATTTTGTGGATAACTCACTTAGATGCCTTTATGGACTCGACAATTTCAACCTGCACTGAAATCACTTCTGGATAAGAGTTCAAGCATTTATTAAGTCTCTTAAAAATAAGAAATCTCCGGGTATTGATCAAATATCCAATAGCTGTCATAAAAAACTACCAAATGGCACTTAAATTAAATCTTAAAATTTGCTACTTTCCTTTGAAAAAATTTCAAAAATTATCCCTACTCCCAAGCCTGGAAAACCTTTCGATTCACCTGATAGCTAAAGACCAGTCGTCGGCAAAAAATACACTCGCATTTCAGCTTACGTCGTCTATGTGTGTCGCTGCCGTCACTAATCTCTATACACGCGAGATAGACCAATTCCATAACATCTACATAGTACAGTAAAAATAGGTTTTGACCTGGAAAAAATTGCACACTGGAATTTCTCTTGCTTAATGTATTAAGGACCATCCAAAAGGTCTAAAGCCAAATTGGAGACCTCCTCCCCTCGTAGGGTTTTCCGTTATTTTGACATATGTTTGAGCCTATTTATCTCAAAATCTATAAACCGTACACAAAAACTTCCAAGGCAGAAAATGTTTAGAATTGAATTTAAAATTTTACTTGTACTGGAAGGTATACCCAGTAGTTTATATTTTAGGCGACAGAGGGCGCCAAAGTTACTTCAACGCAGTTTTTCCTACTTTTACCCACCTCCTTGCCCTTTTTTGTTTTTGGCGCGTATTAAAAATTTGTAGATCTTAAAAAAGTGCACAAGACTGGTTTTTAAATCATGTAAGTATCTCTAGTCGTCGTTTCCAAGTTATAAAGCTTTGAAGTCTTCCCGCGCCTTGAAAAGCTAGCAAGCGCTATGCTACGTTCAGCACTTAAGCGCCCCCTGTGCGCAGCAGCGGCGTTGCGCTTGCATGTTTTTCAAGGCACGGGAAGTCTTTAAAGCGTCATAACGTGGAAACTACTAGAGATACTTACATGATTTAAAAACCAGTCTTGTGTACTTTTTTAAGATCTACAATTTTTTGATACACACTAAAAACAAAAAAGGGCAAGGAGGTGAGTAAAAATACAAAAAACTGCGTTGTAGTAACTTTGGCGCTCTCTGTCGCCTAAAATATGAACTTCTGGGTGTACCTTCCAGAACAACTAAAATTTTAAATTCAATTCTAAACATTTTCTGCCTTGGAAGTTTTTGTGTACGGTTTATAGATTTTGAGATAAATAGGCTCAAACATATGTCAAAATAACGGAAAACCCTACGGGGGGAGGAGGTCTCCAATTTGGCTTTAGACCTTTTGGATGGTCCTTAATACATTAAGCAAGAGAAATTCCAGTGTGCAATTTTTTCCAGGTCAGCCCCTGTTTTGGTCTATTTTTACTGTACTAACAGTTCCTATCCGATTTCGAAGATCTAAGACTCGAAATGTTTGTAAAAGAATTTTCTTTCAGCTTAACATAATTTTCCAAAATTAAAAAAAAAAAAAAACTGTAATTTTCGTGTTCCTCGACCCCAAATTACCCTGAAAAGCCGTTTTTTCAGGTCAACTAGTGTAATCATTTCAACTGCAACATGGCAATAAAGTAAACTATCTAACTAAAAGTTAAAGTTCAATAGTTTAATTTAAAAAAAACACCGAATATTCAAAAAAGGAACCAAGTTGCTTGCAAGTGGAATATGACGTTTGAGAGCTATGAAATAAACATCTGCGAATCAAATGTATAAAAAAAAAAAAAAATATATTTACATACATACACAACAATACAGCTTTGTCTTATGCGAACGACGGCTTGAACCGCTTGTGAATTATAAGCAGCCAGACAATAAACAGTTGTCAGCTACGCTTATTAACAAGAACTTTTTGGTTGCAATGTATTGCTAAGCTGCGTACCCTGCTAAATTAACGCCTTAAGGTAATATGGGGACTACTGGAAGCTGGTGTTTACGCTTATTAACGACAAAAAACTTCTTCAAATAAAGTTAATAATTTTCGGATATCTTACATAAGACCAGCTAAAAGGTAATTGACTAAAAAAAAATATACATACATATGTATGTATATTTGTATATGATTTTTTTGTAGCTTGCTTTTGTTACGATTTTTCCAAGTGATTCTGCCGTTTTAATTGGTTCCTTCATCACTATAAGAAATAGTGACGTATCTCGTATGCTCAGTGTTAAACTTTAGCTTATAAAGGGCTTTCCAATAAGAGGTGTTATTTTGGTATTCAAAGAAAAATGTCATTTTTTGAGATAAATGATCGGATGTTTATTTCATAATAAAGAGGAAAGTATGCCGTTAATAATGAAAAACAACATCAGCCAAATGGCCACCACGACCACTTTTACAGGACCATATCCTTTTCATGATATTTTCCATAATCAAATCGCAAAGTGGCTGCCCTATGTCCTCTATAGCCTCACGAATTCTATCTTTGAGGTCTTGAATCGACGCTGGGCTGTTAGCGTAGACCTTATCTTTCACGTGGCCCCAAAGGAAGAAGTCGTAAGGTGTTAAATCACAAGATCTCGGTGTCCAATTGTGATCACCTCTTCTAGAGATAACACGGTCCGGAAACTTTGCCCGTAAAAGAGCAATGGGTTCGTTTTTTGTGTTTCACGTAGCGCCGTCTTGTTGAAAGTAAATGTTGTCCAGATCAATACCATCCAACTCCGATCATAAAAAATCATTAATTACTCTCGATAGCGCAATCCAATCACCGTAACTGTTGATCCAACCTCATTTTCGAAAAAGTAAGGTCCAATGACCCCGCCGGACCATAAACCGTACCAAACAGTCACACGTTGAGGATGGAGAGGCTTCTCAACAATGACTCTTGGGATTTCCGAGCCCCCCGTGGCCGTCGGTAGCGTAGTGGTAGCGCTTTACAAACCAAAGGTCGGTAGTTCGAATCCCCGCAGTAGCACTGGTGCATTTGCCTAGCACTGGCATCGCTAGCTCAAAGACGCTATTTGCCATAGAAAATCTCTATTAATTCCAGACACCGCCGTTCGGATTCGGCTATAAGCTGTAGGTCCCTGTTCTCTTTGAACAGTTATTAATAGAGATCCCCATGCCCCCAGGGGCGACTGACACAATTGTCAGTCAGGGAAATTATATTTCCGAGCCCCAGATGCGACAATTTAGCTTGTTGACGTAGCCACCGAGGTGGAAATGGGCCTCATCAGTTAAGATGATTTTTCGATGGAATTCCGCATAATTTTCATGCATTTCAAGGACCCAATCAGCAAAGACACGATATTGTTGATGATCGGCCGGCTTGAGATCTTGTGTTAACTGAACTTTATAAGCCTTCCAAAGAACGACGAGGAATGGACAAACCTGGGTTTTCTTCAACACTTTGGGCTACAGCAGCAATACTTTGAGTTGTTCTTGAGCGACGTGCACGGGTATTATTCTCCACATCACTAACTTGTCCCAAAAGCTCGAATTTTTCCACCAATTTCTGTATTGCGGTCCGACAAGGTGCTTCACGACGACCCAAAGATGCTTTAGTTTTCACCATTTTTATAGTGAATTTGAATAATTTCAATGCGTTGTTGAAGCGTGTATCGTTCCATTTTTAGTAATGGCTAAGTTTCTTTTTGTCAAATGTCAATGAATAAAAGCTTCAAAAGTGACAGTTACCGAAATACTGGGTGATTCAAAAAAACACCGCTTGTTGGAACACCTTATATTTCGTAAGTCATGACAGTACTTAAAAAATGTAATTTGAAGAAATTTAGCTACTTTTACTTGGACATCGTCCGGTGTCTTGTCAAAGATATATACACTTCGTTGCATTTGTTAAGCTTGCCAAGATTAAGTAACGTACTTGTCCCATGTTAAAAAAAAATGTTAAAACCTGGCCAACTTAATGCACTTGCTGAGCACGGCTTAGCTCTTAAATTTTATATTAGAACTTGTTGCTAAGCGGATTTTGAGAGCAGCGTGTGAAACTGTAACAGTAATTTGGGTTGCGGTGTAACAAGAGCGGCAACAGCAACAACAACTGGCACAATAAGAGCGACAGACACAGCAACAATATAGAAAACATTTTGGCTAAGAAAAAAAAAAGTGTTATAATATAACGGGTGTTGGATAGAGGGGTGCCAGAAAAACAAATCCAAGTTAGAAGGAAAAAGACAGCGAAAGTGTAATGCAAACTAAAAGTGAAAGTGAATGAGTTGTTGTTGTTGTTGTTGTTTCTTGTCGTTATTGTTGTTGCTGCTGCTGCTGATGATGACGTTGGCGCTGACGTGGGATACCGTTGACAAAAACGACAACAGCAATAACGGTAAAAATGTAACATTTTTGCCAAATGGAAAAGGCAGCACGCAAAACAGCACAGACGGCGAGAGAGAGAGAGAGAGTGAAAGAGTGATAGCTAGGGAATTAGTGGGGCTAGGCAGAGAAAGAGCGTAAGAAGAGTGTGTGTGTGTGACAGTGGATGGATGGTGTAGTTGAGCATGACGAAGGCGACAACGACAGACAGCGAAGACAAGGACTTACAGAGAATATAACAAACAAATGAAGAAGAAGCACACAAACGAAATTTCTTTTTTATTTTTGGGGTTTATTTTGTTTAAGGGCAGTTTGAAAAGTTATTTGTAACGGAACAGTTATAGATTTGTTTTAAGAAATTCCTGTGCTGTATCACAAATAAAGGGTGATTTTTTTTGCTATTTGTGTTTTCAAGCTAATTTTTCTGACAGTTCACGCAAAAAAAAAACAAAATACTCAGCGTTGCCCGAACAACGTTTACAAATTATTGAATTTTATTACCACAAATCGTGCTCAGTTAAAAAATGTATTTAGAGCACTGCGTCCATTTTACGGTCGTCATAAACGACCTTCTGGGCAGGCTATTCAAGCTCTTGTTACCAAATTTCGCACCAATTTTACTTTATTGGACCTTCAACCACCAAATCGTCTACGTAGAGTGCGTATTGAAGAGAATATTGCTGCTGTGGCAGCCAGTGTTAATGAAGACCGTGAAATGTCTATTCGGCGTCGTTCGCAGCAGTTGGGTATATGTTATTCGACCACATGGAACATTTTACGCAAGGATCTTGGTTTGAAACCTTACAAAATACAGTTGGTGCAAGAACTGAAGCCGGACGATATGCCACAACGTCACGTGTTCGTTGAATGGGCTTTGGAAATGCTCGCTAAAAATCCGCTTTTTTATCGAAGAATTATCTTCAGCGATGAAGCGCATTTCTGTTTGAACGGCTACGTCAATAAGAAAAATTGCCGTATTTGGAGTGAAAAGCAACCAAAAGCATGGCAAGAACTGCCAATGCATCCACAAAAATGTACTGTTTGGTGTGGTTTATGGGCCGGTGTCATGAAAAAAAGCCAAAACGGATGGACCACTTGAAACGTAGTCGCGTTCAACATTTACATAAAGTAATCTTTAAAAAGTAAATGGCAAAGATTGATTTGCAACTTCAAATAAAAATTTTATACATTTTTGCACATTTTTGTTTTTTTTTTTTAATTTTAAAACTAAACGCTTAAAAAATCACCCTTTACAATGATTTTAACAGCAATCTTAAAAAGAGCTCGCAAAAACTTGTACGAAATTGGTAGAAGCAAATTTTTTGCTTTCAATATCTACTCATATTTCGCTTACTCTTTGTTCATTTTAGTGAAATTGGGAACATGTATTTTCAAAACTATAAAAATGCAAATAACGACAAAAAATTTCGTTTTCCAGAGCACGCAAAAACGAATCCGATTAAAATTGTTCGGAACACTTAAAGTAATAAACTTTCAGAAAATCTTTTGGAAAATGCATTCTGGCTAACTTAAGCTGGAAACTTCTCGGACTACCCATGCAAAAGTGTTCATATATACACACACCCACACACACTGTCAAATCAAATCTGTTGTATACGTAACAAGCGAAACACTTGAAACCCGAATGAATGAGAATAAGACTTGGCATCTCACTGTCTCTGCGCTCCGCTGACTCACTCTGACTGAATGTCTCAAAGAATGAGAGAGTAAAAGCCGGAGGCGAGTGAGAATGCTTTGTGGCTGCTTGAATGAATGACTAACTGACTGAATGAGCGCATGCATAATGACGAGCAGGAACGGAACAGGTACATAGGTAAGGACACACTCCCCCGAACCGTTTGCTGTATAAGTAAATACATATGTATATGCCTTGTTTTCTTTTTTTTTTGCAACGTTGCCAAATGTATTCAATGTTGTTGTTATAAACATATGTACATACTGCATACATACAAAGCTATATATACATACATACATACATACATAGATATGTAAGTATTTTCACATGGCTTGGACAGCGTAGTACATTAAGTAACCATTTATAAAATCAGTTCAACATAAATAACAACTGACAACAACAACAACAAGAACGTACAGTTGTTATATGCAAAGCCATTAAACTTGGCCAAAATAAATTTTTACAGCTAAACATAAAACTGTTCAAACTGTCAGTCATTCAGCTTAGACCCTCTGTCGAAACGAAACACGAACAAACACGCACGAACATGAACACACATGAGCTCACAATTACTCAAATAATTTAAGCGGCTTTCACTTTGGCAACACTTTTTTTTTTTTTTCTTTTCGTTTTCGCCATTTTACTTTTATTTCTTAACTTTTTAGTGTGCCCAAAGCTCGCAAAGAAAAAGCAGCATGTAAGAAAAAGGCTTAGGCTCAATTGGAAATTTATAAAATAAGTTTAATGCCTTGGCAATGTGCCGCACTGATTTTTGAGCTTTATTTAGGATTCGACTTGGGTTTGGGGGGCGCATTGGGTGCTATGGCTTTAGGATTGTCTCGTTAAATCAAAGTGGGTTGAAATGTTTGGCCATCATTTTTGCTACTTTTTTTTTTGCTGCCACTGAAGGTGTCCGCCAATTTGCCATGCTGTTAATATTATTTTACAGTCTGTGTACACTTAAAAAAAAAATATGGACACACTTTTAATAAAAAAAATTTCTTAATTTCAAGCGATTTAGCTGTGGTTTGAAAACTTAGTTGAATGGGTTTTTACTTTTTTTAAAGCCAAAGCGAATGACCGCGAGATCCATGCCAGCAAAGTTGGACTCTCAAAAAACGCATCCAAAACCAAAGCGATGCGCCTCAACCACACCAGCCAAGGTAGCATAACCATCTGCGGGAACACTATCGACTTTGTCGATAGCTTCTCATACCTTGGTATCACAATATCCACCAGTGGTGGGGTGGATGAGTATATAGAGAATCGTCTCAACAAAGCGCGATCAGCATTTGGACGCTTGTTCCGCATATGGAGAAATAAGAAAATAAGCAGAAGAACAAAGCTGCGAATCTTCAATGCGTGCGTCAAATCCATCCTATTGAACCGCAGCGAGACGTGGCCAAGAATGATGTCGAAACTGCAGTCATTTGTCAACAAGTGCCTAAGGATTATATGCGGGATTTTCTAGCCCAATCGGATATCAAACGCAGAACTATGGCACTATACAAAAGAAGTTCCTATCGGCACCGAGATAAGAACACGCAAATGGCGTTGGATTGGCCATGCTCTCAGGAAACATCGAAGCAGCATTGTCAGGATGTCCCTGGAATGGAACCCTCAAGGAAGCAGACGAGTGGGAAGACCAAAAGCAACCTGGCGTCGAACAATACTTAACGAATTGTCCCTTCACAACATCAGCTGGGACACAGCAAAGCAAACTGCGCCTAACAGAGTCCGGTGGAAAGTTCTTGTAGAAGCTTCTGGAGAAGTTGTTTTGTTTGTGGTTTGAAAATTACGTTCATTGGTTTTTTATTTTTTTTAAATTCAAGTTTCAAGTTGAAGCCAGCAAGTTAGAACGCATTTTTATTTGTTGTAACGTAACGCTAAGCGTTTTTTTGTTTCTTCTAAGCGTTAAGTCATATTTTTTTACCTCATATAGTGCAAGTTAACTGCTATGTAAGTTTAGTAAAAACTTTTTAAAACCATGGACTTTTTCTTTGAGTTTGTCCTATTTTGTTGTACAAATATAACGTCACGCCATAATGGAAATACGCATATTGTTTTCAAGCACTATGTATTTTTGTTTATGATTTAAACATCATATTTTTGCACAGTGTATATCTGTGTGCGAATGTGTTAGACATAACAAGCCATGTTTGTCTCTTTTACTTGCACTGCTTGTCCGTTCGTATATCCAACTGCGTGTGTATGCGTGTGTATCTGTGAGTTAAGCGGGTTTTATGGCACAACTTTCGACTTGATGCATATTTAAAACGAATAAAATGAATACCTTCAAGTTGCAGACAAGCAAGTCATTCAAGTCTCTGTGCCAAACAGTACAACGGGGGCCTTGAACAAATAATGGCCAGCCGCCCGACACACCTGTATTATCAAGGGATGCAAAACGTTTAAGTTTAGAATTTGACGTGGTTCGGCAGTTTCCATTTTTATGGCAACGTATTTTTATTTTTTTTTGAAAGACCATTAAGATATGAAATTGGTTTCGAGTAATGCTTAAGTAATGCGGATTTGCTGCTTTATGGTTGAGAGGTTACCATGATCTCTGCTTAGTTCATAAAATTTTTCGGCAATAACGCTCAAAATGTGCAGGTTCATGAACGAAAAACAGTTTAAGCTGATGACTTCGTGTAGTAAAGGTAGCAATTATAATAAGATTTAATTAAAATTAAGTCAATGTGTTGGGAGAAGAGATGATTTGTTTGAGTCAACTAAAAAAGAAAAAAATGTCATAGTTGGGTTGGATATCCAAAGCCAAGGCAGAACCAGAATAAAGCTGTAGCCAAGCTATATCAAAACTGCTGAGGTTCCACAAAAACAGGCAAAGAATGATGATAGTTTTTGTAGCAGAACACTGTACCAGCGGTCTAGTGGACCCACCACGACTTGTGTCGCAGCTGCGGGTATAAGGAGGAGATTAAAATTATCTAACTACCTACTAAGAAGGGTGACCCGACGATGTGCGCCAACTACCGGGGAATCAGTCTTATTGCCATCTCATATAAGGTCCTATCGAGCGTACTAGTATGTGAAAGATTAAAGCAGTTTACCAACACACTGCTCGGACCTTATCAGTGCGGCTTTAGACCTGGTAAATCCACGAGATCTTCACATTACGCCAGATCCTGGAAAAAACCCGCAAGAGCGAGACCGACACCCATCATCTTTTTGTCGTCTATAAAGCTGCATGCGATAGCCCGATAAGGGATTGCCTGTACGCTATCATGTCTAAGTTCGGTGTTCCTGCGAAGCTGATTCGCCTTTGTAGGTTGACGTTGAGCAGCACTATCAGCTCCGTCAAGGTAGGAACGAACCTCTCCGAACTTTTTAATACCGTGCGAGGTTTCAGACAAGGCGACCCTCTATCGTGCGACCTCTTCAATCTACATCGTAATGGCACTATTTTCTACAAGAGTGTCCAGCTCCTTGCATACGCTGATGATATTGATATTGTTGGACGTTGCAAGCGAGATGTCACTGCTGCATTTGCAGCAATCGAAAAAGAGTCAGCAAAAGTGGGTTTGGTGGTGAATGAGGGCAAGACGAAGTATATGCTGGTTACGCACAGGGATAGCGGCGTCTAGCATCCCACGTTGTAGCCGACTACTTTTGAAGTTGTCAAGGAATTCATATACCTTGGCACCGCCATCAACATCGAAAATGATATCAGCCTGGAGATTAAGCGAAGGATCACACTTGCCAATAGGTGTTACTTTGGGCTCAGTAAGCAAATGTGTAGCAGAGTCCTCTCTCGACAGACAAAACTTACACTCTACAAGACACTCATCTTACCCGTGCTTCTTTACGGCGCAGAAGCTTGGGTTGTGTCGCAGACGGATGCAGAGGCGCTTGGAATATTCGAGAGAAAAATTCTTCGCAAAATCTTCGGTCCCGTCCGTATTGGGAGGGACTATCGCATAAGAATGAACCACGAACTGTATGAGGTCTACGGCGACATCGATGTCGTCCAGCGCATAACAATACAACGTTTGCGCTGGCTCGGACATGTCGTTCGTATGGACGAAGAAGCTCCAGCGAAAAAGGTGTTCGAAACGAGAGTCAACGACGGACGACGAAGAGGGAGACCGCGTCTCCGATGGAAGGACCAAGTAGAGGAGAACCTGTCTACACTTAGTGTTATAAATTGGAGAAGACGCGCTAGAAGCAGAGGCTCCTGGCGAGAGCTCTTGAGGTCGGCTGTAACCCGGTAACGGGTTGTGAAGGCCACCTAAGTAAGTAAGTAACTTCCTACTTAGTGACGGCTCTGCACTTCTTAGAAAAAAGACGCAGTACCCGGAAAAAAAGTCTTCTTACTTTGTATGTCTGCTCACAATAGAACTGCTTCTTTTTATGAAGTCTGTATTTTATAGAATGTGAAGCACCTGCTTTTAGGCTACTCAAAGATTTGAAGCTTATGAGATATTCTGTTGAAATAGAAGACGTTTGTAGTTCAGTGCTGCAAAGTGGGCTCCTTACGTTACAGTCGCTTATTATCTACAATGCAGAAACTTTATGTGTAATCACCTCGATCGTTCTAGAGTAAACGTATCTTCAATTCGACGCCACTACAACGTTGTAACATAAACGCTACCCGTCTCTATGGCAAAGCCCTAAATAAAATCTACTCTCTGCAAATATAAAGTAATTACAGTTGTCTTCTTCTGGCACTTTTCATTAGCCCAAAGCTCTTTGAACTCATTGCATGCGTTGGTCACACTTCAATTTGTTGCTGCTGTTTGTCTATTAGCCTGGTCAAATGCAGTGCTGCATAAATCTTTCTGGCTAATCTTGGCGACTGACACTGACCAACACTGTAAACTTTACAACAACACAAACAGCCAGTCTAAAGCACTAGCCAAATAGCGATAGTGAGAGTGTGTGTGCGAGTGCTGAGCGAATATTTTGGCTCAAAAATGCGCACTTACTTATGCAGCGTGTGTTACAAGGCTCATATATCTTTCTTACGCATTTTTGGGGGCAGAGACACACAGCCAGAGAGAGTGTGTGGAGCGACATAAATAAAAATGAGTGTGATCTGAGCGTTGGAGTGCAAAGTGCGCGCTCTTATTGTGCATACGCCGCGTTGCACAGTGGGCGAAATGGCTAAGCTAGCGGAAGAAATTGAATATCTAAGCAATCAACATATTTGGAAATATTCGAAGTAGGTACATAAATTTATTTATCGTGTTTGATTCAATTCGAGGAACTATATTATATGGGTGTCATATAAATCCGAAATCGATTTTTATATATAAAAAAAACAATTAAATAAAAAGTGAGAAATACATTTTTGATAAATTTAGTCGTAGCGCATTAAGTTTGGAAACATTTTTCTTGACCTATAAATCAATCTTCATAATTAGTTTTTAAAAATCGAGTTGTCGGACCCAACACCAGAATCTCTATTGCAATGGGTATCTGGCCCAGTGTCTTTCAAGCAGAGATTCACGCCTTAGAGGTCTGCGCCCACAGTATCCTCCTTACAGGTACTAGGGGTGCTAACATTTACATATTTACAGATAGCCAGGCCGCTATCAGCGCATTGTCTTCGTGGAGAATCTCCTCCAAGCTAGTTAGGGAATGCGTAAACAAAATCCAACTCTTGTCCTACAGAGTCACACTCTGTTGGGTTCCTGGACATACAGGAGTGGAAGGTAATTCGACAGCTGATGAGCTCGCAAGACTGGGTTCCTCTCCGCCCATCACTTGCCCCGCACCCTTCTGTGGCATCAGCTGGTCAGCAATGAAGAGTATGGTCAACAAATGGGCCTTAAGTGAACATAGGAGATATTGGTTCTCTTTACCGAAATTAAGACAGGCAAAAGTGCTTGTCTCACCCTCGGATGCAAGCCGAACTATAGGTCTTGGTAGAGCGGACATAAGGTTCCTGGTAGTCTACTTGTCCGGGCCAGTTATGACTTGCAAAAAATGGGTCTATCGGACTCCTCAGAGTGCAGGCTTTGTTTTGAAGACGAAGAGTCGACCAAACACATCTTGTGTGACTGTCCAGCAATAGTGTGGGACAGAGTCACACATTTGGGAGCTGAACGGATCACCCCGTTTCAGCTACGCCGAGTCCCAACGAAAGACTTACTGCTCCTCATAAGGAAGGCAGATGGGCTTTTGTCCTTAAAGAATGGGTAAAGTACAATAGATCTTCAGGTCGCAGTGCCCACTCTCTGTTGTGAGAGAACCTAACTATATATATAAAAAAAATGTATTATTCAACCTTTTTTTACCAAAAACAAAGAAATAAAATATTTGCAATGAAATTTTATGGCGGTTTTTATAATTTTTGACACTTTCGGAAACACACCAAAAAAAAAAACGAAAATCGCGAATTCGCCAGTTTTTGCTCGGAGATCAAACTACCTGACACAAAATCTTCGTATCTATCTGAAATTTTGACACAATGTAGCTTATTCAATGCCCTAAACGACACAACTTTCAATTTCGAAAAAAAAAAATTTCTACGAAAAAATTCTTCCGAATTTAGGCCACTTGCCTCTACTTCCTGCTCTGCTGTCTAATAATAAATCATTTTTTATGATTATATCTTTTGGCACCATCACGGTTTGAAAAGTCAAATGCAAATCAAAAATTGGCTTTTTATAAATTTAAATGTAGCATTGGGCTATTTGTCCCATTGTGCGCTGGTGACGTTGACATTTCGAGCGTCATTTTGTAGCTTGGCTTTTACCCTTTCTCCGTGTTAGTCAGCTGCCTCAGACATTTTTTTTGCTCTCATTTTTTGTTGTTGTTTTTATTTCTTCACAGAGGTGAATAGAGAGAGGGGCAGAAGAAAGAAGAAAGAGTGAGTATATCGTGCAGTTTATTTTAGTTGGTTTGTGGGCTTAAGTCTGCTTTGCTTTGCTTTGCATTGCGCCTGGCACGCACAGTGTACCCCTCTGGCCCATGCATACGCTTTGCCACATTTTGTGGCAAGCGGAAACACATTACATACTCGGCAACTTGACAACAACAATAACAAGAAGCTATGAAAACTGGCAACTGGCAGCCTGGCGACAACAGCCGGAAACGGAAATAGAATAAAGTGGCTTTCTTTCTTGCTTCATGGCTGATGTGTCGTTGTCGTCATTGTCGCTCTTGGCCAACTTGCCTTGGCCATGTCATGAGACTTGGACTCAGTCTTAGTCTCAGCTCATTTGCGGTTTTACGTCCCAGCTCGTCTGCTGCCAAAGCGAGCTAACATTTCATTAACTTTGAATTATAGTTCATGCTTTTCCACTCGTCAGCTCTTTTCACTTTGGTTAATTGGTTTGTTGGACGAACCCCTCTTAAACTATACCTAGTACTTTAATGGACTTGCAAACTGAGCTAGCTGCTATACAATTATAGTTTAGCGCACTATTAGAGGGTGCACAGTTCACAACATTTGGCCAAAATTGTCTTGGCCAACCCTTTTGACAAGCAGCGGCGTAGAAACAAAATTTCAACATTTTATTGCCAAAAAAAAAAAAATGGCGGACAAAACTGGAGCAAGCGTGAAAAATGCAACTTACATACAAAACATTAAATTATACGAGCCCAGAAAAAAAAAACACAAAAATATAATGTAAATGCAGGCACACTTTTGGCCCTATTTTTGAGACCGCTATATGGGGCTGAGGGCTCTAAACTTTGCCTGTCAGCCATTGTTGCAAAAATCATTACAAAGGCAACAACAACAGGCAACACAGACAACAATTGGCCTAAAACATACAACAAACACGCAGAAACGTGACTGGAATATAGCCCAATAATTGAAGCCAGGCCAAGAAGAAAGCGAAAAAAAAGTTATAATAAAAAAAGCAAAAAAAAAGAAAAAACAGCCCACTATATCTGTGTATGTGTGTGTGTGAATGTGTGTCATTTGTAGCAAAGGGTTTCCTTATATCCTATGCCCAAGGATATTACACAGTTCAACAATTTTAATGATGATTTTTGGAACTAACTTTTTCATGTTAGAAAGCCTATTACAACAAGTGGGTTAGTGCACGGTGTTGGGGTCATCAGGACTATAATAACACGGCTATCCTGACTAATTTGAGAACATCAGTTAGAATTATTTTATTGCTTGCGTGGTTATGATTGTCAATTATTAAAAAAAAGTACAAATAATTGAAATATGTAAGCCCACATATACGGCGATGCCACAGAAAACAATTTCTCTTACAATTCTCGGTCACACCTGCGAGAAGGTTTTAAAATCTCAACTTTTTTGCCATTCACGTAAAAGCGTAAACATTTGGAAACAATTGTCCGAAAAATATTTTAAATAGACATTTGGTTTCAAGCCGTAGCCAAAATCTCTAGAGATTTTTGTGGCACACCAGATAATGACTTTTTACCAAAAATAAAAAAAGAATTATAAGTGAAGCTTTTAGGTAACAGGGGCTTCAATTTTCTTATTGCTTTATAGAACTTCTGAAACTTTTATTTTTTTTTAGGCAGTACCTTTATTTAAGGCGTATATTCAGGATCGTACAAATATATGTAACACAGAGAAGAAGTCCCTAAGAGCTAACTCCCAGAAGCTCAGCGGAGCATAGTGCTGGAGAAAACATCGATGTTATATCGATGCATCGATGTATCGAAGTTTAAAATATCTATATATCGATGTTGGCCAACATAGATGCTTCTCCAGCGCTGCTACAGTCCTCAAATGGGTGTTTAGTAGTGCTGGAGTAACATCTCTAATGGCCAACATCTATATATAGATATTTTAAACGTCGATACATCGATGCATCGATATAACATCGATGTTTTCTCCAGCACTAGCGGAATAGAAGCAATTAATTTAGACGCGCCTGTTCGTATGTCTATCCGTCTGTATGAACGCCTGTATCTTAGAAAGTACAAGAGCTACGATTACCCAAATTGGTATTACGACTCCTTAAGTCATCTGGATGGCTCTTGAATTACTTTTTGTTAAATCTGCCAAGTCACCTTTCTTTCGCGAACAATTTCAAAGCGCAAAATTTTCTACAATTTGTATGGGCAAAAATTGGGCAAGTAAAAAAATCTTTCGTTTGACAACACTAGCTTACAAATTTTAGGATCATCGAGTGACCCTTAATTTCGGGTCGAGAAACCCCAAATGACATTAATTTTTTACCCAAAAACCGTTTTCGAGATTTTTTCGAAAAAAATGTTTTTGCGTACTTTTTTCAGTTATTCTTGAATATCGCGTGCACAAAATTTGTTTCGTTTGAAAGCGGAAGGAGGGGGGGAGGGATAGAGGATGATAGTTCCGAGTGTTAAAAAGAGCTGTTGGCCATTCCTAGTCACCTAAGTCTATTTCTTTCTTTCTTTCGTCAAAAGTGGGCACATATGCCAGACTACACAGGTCTTCAAAGAATGGATTACCTAGAAACTGGGTTCGTCTGCTAAGACGATGGAGGAAGATAATTCCGAGGGTTAAAAAGAGCTGGTGGCTATTCCTATTCACCCTTCTTTGCAGAACTATTTTGAAGATTCGACACAAGTGGACGCATAAGCCAGTCTACCCAGGTCTTCAAAGAATAGTATACCGAGAAACTGTGTTCGTCTGCTTAGACGATGGAGAAAGATAATTCCGAGTGTTAAAAAACCATTTTAATGATTCAACAAAAGTGGGCACATATTCCAGACTACACAGGTCTTGAAAGAATGGTTTACCTAGAAACTGGGTTCGTCTGCTAAGAAGCGTCGGGCAATCACATAGCAGATGTTGGATTATGAAGAAGGGGGAAGTGGTAGATGAGGACTATTCCGAGGTTCAAAAGCTGGTGGGCTGATCGGAGTTAATCGAGTGCTAAGCAAATGCCGTATCATCTGTTTTAAAGCGTATGCTTTATGAATCAATCTTCAAGTAAAGTTTGGCTGCAGATGGTAGGAGCAACTTCTATTCAGTCTTCTATGGACTATGGGCCTAAAGAAGAACTAGTGTAACTTACGTACCATGCACATTCAGAAATAAGGCGCAGCAACTTTTTCCGTTGACTTAATTATGGTGCCTTAGATCTAAGGACCAGGTAGCTGGTGCAATCTGTGGCTACGTTTATTCAGAAAGCGATCCCTAAATCAATCCTTATAGCCGCTGCTTTAATAAAGCGCGCGCGGTATGTAAGTCGGTGGACTGATGTCACCAGCGTGTCATTGGCTCACCATTGACAAAAATCACATGCGAAATTTTGTGCTCTGTGAAGCATACTTTAATATACGTGCTCCGAACATCTTATTCGGATACGTTTTGAAACCGCATATTTGGTGCTTCCAATTTCACCAAACCGAATTTTTCATGTGGTTTGAAACCGAATATTTTGTTGCATGAGGAATTAAAACGAATCGGCAAAATAGGTTTAAAAGAATACGCATTTTATACTGAAAGAAATTTTTAAATATTCTTCTTCTTCGCGCCAAAACAACATGAGAATTTATCAGAAAAATATGGAAAATATACGAATTTATTGAAAAAAAAATAAAACTGACAAAAAATCATTTTCTAGAGCACGCAAAAACGAATCCGAATAAAATTGTTCGGTTTGTTTTTTCGTTTTCCGGAGCACGGCTTATAATTTCTACAATGGATGCCAGTATCCTAACGTCTGGCCCAGCTCTTCAATGCGCGGAACTACTCGTGAGTTTCGTAAGCGGCTTCGTGCCGAAAAGAATTTGTGTATAGAAAAATTTGAACTCATATTTAAATGGGCCAAAAGAATTGAAGCATTTGATTTTAGAGAGAATTGGAGAATTCGAATTAAGCGAATACTATTAGAGTTAAAGAGGGGCTCAAATTACTAAATGCAAAGTAAGAACTCGACTTGAAGATGCATCTTTTCATGAAATTTTACTTTTTTGGCATTCGAGCAACAAACAACCTTAACGAACCATATTTTTTATCGTTTTAATTATTTTGCTCACTCAGCTTCAGGACTTGGATTACTAACATGGCAAGCCGCGTACCAAAGAATCCTGTAGCCCTGTGTAATATTTTTTAGTTTTTCGTTTTATTCATATCTGCATACTAAATATGTCAGTGTTTATAGTTGGGGAAAAACGTGAATTTCGAAAAGTGTGTGTCTGTGTGTCTTGCGTGAGCTCATACACTAAATCTTCAAGCTACTCTTCGTTTCCCTCTTAAAGCAGCACATTGTATGTGTGTGTGTGTTATTTTAAAAATAACTTCTCAAGCTGTTGCAATAAATTCTTAGCTCGTTGCCATAGTTATTGTTAGAGTCAGTTAAATAAAAGTGTTGCCTAAGCTACTTACAAATATGAAATCCTTTAAGTAACTCGACTTAACTGAGCTCGCGCTTTTCAGCTCAAAGACAGTTTCCGGTATTTAAGCTGATGTTTATTTTTTTTCTTCTTACGCTTTGCTTTAGCGAGAGAATCGCGCTGAAATTATGCTGCAAGTGTTGCCAAGTAACAAGCCAAGGCGTTAGTTGCTACAACTCTGGTCGCAAAAGCAACATTTTTTTTAGATTAAAATTTTATGCTTTCGCTTTTTGTGGCGCCATATTAAATTTTTTGCAAAGCTTGAATTCTCGGTTTTGCAGCTTATACTAATAAAGTATAATAATCATAGATCTTATGCCTAAGCAAGGTTGCTCCCAAAGTTGTGCTATGATTTTTTTTCGCATTTTATAAGCATCAAAATCAATCGAATTCGCATAAAATTTCAGCGACAAAGCAAACATATAAGAAGTCCGTAGATTTGTAAAAATTTGGTATGCCCCAAAAACGTTTTTGTGATCGATCAGAATAGACAACCGTTTTTGATAATTCTCGATAACTCTGAAACTAAAATAAGCTTGTCTTCCGTGACATAATAAAAATCTAATTAGAAAGTTTGCTTGGCTCTAGCTTTTATCATATCTGAGATCTGGGTGTTCATACAGACGAACTTGGGTATATCGACTTTTCTAGGCATCCTGATTAACTTTATTGGTTAACTTTCAGTATTTTACATATATTTTCGGCTTGTCATAAAGGTTTTTCCAATAAGAGGTGTCATTTTGGTATTCAAAGAAAAATGCCATTTTTTGAGATAAATGATCGGATGTTTATTTCATAATAAAGAGGAAGGTATGCCGTTAATAATGAAAAATAACATCAGCCAAATGGCCACCACGACCACGCTTACAGGACCATATCCATTTCATGAAATTTTCCATAACCAAATCGCAAAGTGGCTGCCCTATGTCCTCGATAGCCTCACGAATTCTATCTTTGAGGTCTTGAATCGACGCTGGGCTGTTAGCGTAGACCTTATCTTTCACGTGGCCCCAAAGGAAGAAGTCGTAAGGTGTTAAATCACAAGATCTCGGTATCCAATTGTGATCACCTCTTCTAGAGATAACACGGTCCTGAAACTTTTCCCATAAAAGAGCAATGGTTTCGTTGCTTGTGTGGCACGTAGCGCCGCCTTGTTGGTGGTAAACGTTGTCCAGTTCAATATCATTCAACTCCAACCATAAAAAATCATTAATCATCTCTCGATAGCGCAATCCATGCACCGCAACTGTTGATCCAACCTCATTTTCGAAAAAGTAAGTTTCAATGACACCGCCGGACCATAAACCGCACCAAACAGTCACACGTTGAGAATGGAGAGGCTTCTCAACAATAACTCTTGGGTTTTCCGAGCCCCAGATGCGACAATTTTGCTTGGACGTAGCCACCGAGGTGGTAATGGGCCTCATCAGTCAAGATGATTTTTCGTTGTTGATGATCGGCCGGCTTGAGTTCTTGTGCAAACTGAACTTTATAAGCCTTCGGACCCAAGTCTTTATGCAAAATACGGTGTAATGACGTTTGTGGAATGCCCAATTTCAAAGAACGACGGGGAATGGGCAAACCTGGGCTTTCTTCAACACTTTGGGTTACAGCAGCAAGATTCTCAGTTGTTCTTGAGCGACGTGCACGGGTTTTATTCTTCACATCACTTACTTATCCCAACAGCTCGAATTTTTCCAACAATTTCTGTATTGCGGTCAGACAAGGTGCTTCACGACGACCCAAAAATGCTTTAGTTTTGCGAATTGTGACTGCAAGATTTTCACCATTTTGTTGAAGCATTTTTAGTAATGGCGTAGTTTCTACTTGTCAAATGTCAAAGAATAAAAGCTTCAGACAGCTACCGAAATACCGGGTGATTCAAAATAACACCTCTTGTTGGAAAACCCTGTACTTAATCAGCCGTTCTCCGAAAAACGAAAAACCAAATCGAACAATTTTATTCGCATTAGTTTACCGAAGCACGCAAAAATTTGTTTGTCGATATTTCCCCGTTTTTATTTTCAAACGTTTTTGCTTAGCTTCCCCAAACAATTGCAAAAAGGCATTGAGTTTTGTGTGCAACATTATATAACTAATTTCCAGACTGTAAAGTAATAAGCTAAATAGCTTATAAACAACCACAATGCTTAATGTCAGCAGAGAGTTCTGTACTTGTCTCATATACTACATTAGACAATGGACAGGCAAATTGTACTAGAACACGCCACTAACTATCAAAACGACCCATTGCATACTTTATGAGCTGGGATTATGGTCATTAAGGTAACAACCTACCCACGCACACACACACGCACATCCCCACTCACACAAACACTTGTATTAGGTATCCCCCAAACACACACACACACACACACACATGGGTACAAAAAAACAAGAGCAACAGTTGGTGCAGTCAGTATTCGGTCGGTTATTGGTTGCGTTGCTGAAACTAGAATTTATATGGGGGTTGCTCAAATTGCTGGGCGTTACGGAATAAACTCAGCCAAAAAAAAAAGGAGAAAAAAACATTTCACACTAAGCCAAGCATTTTACCCATCGCAAACAACAATGACAACAACGACAACAAAGACGACAACTACAAGGACAACAAGGACGAAAGCAAAGCTCAATTATGTTGGCAGTCAGATTCAGTCAGGCTGTCATTTTGCCAGGCTGTCACTTTAATAGACTTAACGGTAATTACACGCCAGGCGGGGTACAGTTGTGCCAAACGTCGCTTAGTTGCCTTTAAAAATAGTGCGAGAGCAAGAGAGAGAGCGTCCAAACAAAACAAAAACTTCAGATGACTATCAGCTGTAGTGATGAGTCAACTTTAGTTTACCCCAACACTATTCGGAGCTGATTTTCGATTGAAACGTTTTGCATGCCCTCTGATTCGTAGAAAATCCAGTGAATTATAGATTAGTGCCATTAAGTGGGTACTGCTGCGGGCTGTCATCGAACGATTTATCGAAAAATTAAAATGCTAAAATCACTTTTAAACAAACGTCTCACTGCACATTTAATGAGTCCAAATCTCAAGTTTGGTTATCATAGCTCTTGGCATTTTCAAGGTACGGTGGTTCAGACAGACAGACCGGTAGAACTATTTGAAATTCTTTCTCTTCGGCGTCTGCTTCTGCTATTCTACATTTTTGACTTTATTTTCAAAAAGAAAGTGCCAAAATTGAAACACTAATGCGCTTTTTGAAATTTTACAAACCCTAGAAAGGTAGTGTTCGTTAAAAAAATTCATTTCTACTTTACGAAATATTCTATAAGTCTCTTATAGCATAAGCTTTAAGTCTTGAGCTACTATATATGCATTATCAAAGTGTATTTTTTAGAGACTCAAAATATCACAATTTCATGCTTGGCCCTTTGAAATACCCTATATTGAAATTTAGATTAAATTCGTTATGGTGCTTGGGTACTAAAAAACTTTTCATTGCCGACATTAGTAACGATATATAAACAAAGAAGTATGGTCTTTAGACATATTTTTTTCCTATAGGTCCCATGAAGCTATGTGAGTCTGGGAGCTCTAAAAACTTGTAAACGCCAATTTTGGTTACGATATTTTTATAATTAAAAAAACTTGTACTTATAACTTTTGATTTTTTGAGCTGCTGCATAAAACCTCTATGGGGGTTATATAACGCCGATACCTAACAAATAAAATAAGCTTTTTTCCCGTGACTCCATTAGGGGTCTCAACCGAAATTTTGGTTGCTCTAGTTCCTATCATCTCTGAGTTCTAGAGTTACAAACAGACACCCAGTCGGACAGACACTTCTAAATCTTCTCCAGTTACTCTGAGTATATTTAAGGAAACCTTGAGGGGTTTCCATAGGTTCCTTTTCTATGTAACATGCAGACAGACACTTCTAAATCTTCTTTAGATACTCTGAGTATATTTTAGGAAACCTTGAGGGGTTTCAATAGTTTGCTTTTCTTTTTTATATGCATTTTCAGCTTGCACACTTATTTAATTCTCAAGTCAAGTTGCGAAAGACTTTAAATGAGGAATTCGAGCGAAGTTAGGTTGAGTAGCCTGCTCAATCAATAATTGAGATCCCCTAGAGACCATGAGCTCCATTGTGATGCCTTATTGTATAAGGGTGGAAAGAAGTTTGAAAGCGGAAGTAGGGGAGAGGGATAGAGGAAGATAACTCCGAGGGTTAAAAAGAGCTTGTGGCTATTCCTAGTCACCTAAGTCCCTTTCTTTGCAGAACCATTTTGAGGATTCGACAAAAGTAGGCACATATGCCAGACAACCCAGGTCTGCAAAAAATAGTTTACCCAGAAACTAGGTTCGTCTGCTAAGACGATGGAGGAAGATAATTCCGAGGGTAAAAAAGAGGTGGTGGCTATTCCTAGTCACCTAAGTCTCTTTTTTTGCAGAACCATTTTGGGGATTCGACAAAAGTGGGCACATATGCCAGTTTACCCAGGTCTCCAAAGTATAGTTTACAGAGAAAGGTGGGTTCGTCTGCTAAGACGATGGAGGAAAATAATTCTGAGGGTTAAAAAGAGCTGGTGGCTACTCCTAGTCACCTAAGTCTCTTTCTTTGCAGAAAGATTTTGAGCATTCGTCAAAAGTGGCCACATATGCCAGACCACCCAGGTCTTCAAAGAATAGTTTACCCAGAAACTGAGTTCGTCTACTAAGACGATGGAGGAAGATAATTACGAGGGTTAAAAAGAGCTGGTGGCTATTCCTAGTCACCTAAGTCCCTTTCTTTGCAGAACCATTTTGAGGATTCGACAAAAGTGGGCACATACATACTACCCAGGTCTTCAAAGATCCATCTGCTAAGAAGCGTCGGGGAATCACATAGCAGCTGTTGGATGCTTTCTGTCTCTTCCTTATTTCCGCAGCTGCGGCAGACGTCATGATGGGGAACTTGCATTCTCTCGGGCATTAGGCCTATGGTGCAGTGCTTCGTTACAACTACAACCACCATCGTGGTCCCGATCTTATGAAAGCGCAGAAGTTCAGATGTTCGCTTTGGATTATACCGTGGCCAGAGTGCTCGGTAGATGCGACAAACGGACCTTCAAGCGAAAGTCGGGTGGAATACAACCTTAAAATGCTCTTACTTTTAAGAAGTTGCATTATATTTTACCATGTACACAATATTTTCATTTATGAAAATGTAGGTTTTCCTAGGCCTCTAAGAAACAGTGTTTTAGGTGTTTTTATGTCTCGAACTCAAAGCGGTATGTATCTCCAGCGGATCGGGCGCTCAAAAATCTTGAAACAAATGCGCTCTCATCACAGCACGAACCACCGTTCGCAGTGATCAACATTTCAGATTTAGATGACGAATGTAATCGAAGACGTTAGATCAGTCTGTGCTGTTTTTCAATTCCGATTCCGACTATGCCGCAAATGTCTACAATAGGCTTTGGTAAAAAATATAACGATAGACTATCTGGTTAAATATTCTTGGGAGTAGGCGTTGTGGCTTAGTACAAGCTAACACCAGACACCCCAGAGCTTGGGAGTAACTTCCCATGCAGCAATGTCTGTACTCCATGTACAGCTTATCCTCTCGATAAAAAGCACCTTGACTGTCTCACATATTTTTGAGTTGGATTTATTTTTATGCCCCCAAATTGTTTTCAAAGTATTGCTTATTATACACTGTCCAAGAATTTTTCTAAGTACTTTTGAAGGCACATCAAATGTGTCTGTCTGTTGCAAACGGCAAGGGTATTTATATCAACTTTGACACTATCTAACCTTGGGCTATACTATCTGGTTTTTGTTTTTGTTGTTCTGGTGCCACATTATGGCAAATTAGTTTGGCAAGTAATCGCTAAGCTATGGCAAAAGTTTTATTCCTTTTTTCTGAGATAAACACGCACAAACCCCCAGTTCCGTGCCCAGTCCTGACAAAATGACATATTAAAAGAAGTGCAAGCAACAGAGAGAGAGAGAGAGAGAGGGAGTGAGATAGAGAGACAGAGAGAGTGGAGGGTATAACCCTCAAATTATGTTAGTCCCCGGCACAAAGGCACTGGCGTAGGCCGTCGGGGGGGTAGTGAGCGGTTATGGATGGACGGCAGCAAGGGCACTCAGTCAGTCAGTTCAATGAACGCATAAGCCATAGACTACGCTGCCTACATAAGTGTTAAGAGAGTTGGGTTGGATTGGGTTGGGTTGGATTGGGTCAGAGCATGGCCAAGTGAGTTTGTCAGCTCTTGCTGTCAGCTGCTGGTGTTTTTTTTGTTGGGTGGTGCCAAGGGTTGGCTGCCTGGCGCCACCCTCTAGCATACACACACTACCTAACGCTCATAACACTTTGCACTTCCCCGCTCATTTGATGGCGCTCTACAAATCGATTTCCATTGATTGATTATGCGCCTGGGGCGCGTTTCTCGATTTTATTTCATGCCAAAGTTGTAAGACAAATAGCATAAACGTCACCAGCGTCAATGAGTGGATTGTATGGGGCGGTTGCTGTTGTTGTTTGTAGTGGGATTGCGTTTGGGATGGGCGTTGAAACTGCGGAAACGGAAGGTCAAACATTGCGGTAAACAATGCCCAAATGCAGTGCCTATAAATCAATATTAAAAACAAAATGACAATGCCTTCGAGTTGATCAAAAATTGTACAAATATTCAAGCACTTTGTGCTTTCATTTACTAAGCAAACAATGAGCGTGGTGCAGGGTGCAGGCTGTGGCACGGGGCTACTGTGCAAATACTGGGCGTGGTAAATCAGTAAAGTTAGGGAGCAAAAAAACAGCAACAACAACAAAAGGCAAAAGTAGAGACAAAGTGAGAAAAAAAAGAGAGTGACAGTTAAGAGATATAGCAGAGATAGCAACAATTTATTAGTATTGTTCTGTCATTTGATTTGCATTTCAATGGATATTACAATGAATGCTGCTCCCATAGCAATTCATTTCTTACTCTATGAGTATAAGCATTGATAAATGCAATTTTAAATTCAAGCAAATTTTTAAATTTAAGCTAGAGGGCGGGTTATTTACTGGAAGGTCATAAAAAGTAAAGAAGGTATTGGTTTGCCCAAGATCGTGGACTCGCCGACACAATACCACGACGTCAATACTATTGAGCTCGACCGCCGTGTGAGAGATCTGCAACCATTGAGCCTTTCCCATATATGACAGTGTCTCAGGGATAGGTGGCAAGACATACTAGTGAAAAAACTTCACAAACTCGTCCAAAGCATGCCGAAAATATATGCTGCAATAATCAAGGCCAAATATATACATTTTTAAGAAAATTGCCTTAGGTCATATTATAATAATGGGTCACCAATCTTGGGGTTTCTTTTTCAATAGTGTTTTTTTTTTTGGTAAATCACGCTTTTAAAAAAAAACCTCAAGATTGATGACCCTTTATTATATTTGTTTTAATATAACATTGTTCCAATTTGTCATAAATAAATTCACTTAAAGTGAATTCGTCATAACATGTACCAAGAAAAAGCAGTTTAAGTGAATTGTTTGCGCTTTATGACATAAATGTAATTATTAAAAAACCGAACCATGGCTATGTTTTAATATACCAAATGCTTACGCATGCTCTGCGAATCTTGTTCCATTCTATCTTGTAGAATTGATTGCTTAAAATATTTGAGCAAATATTTGATCAAAAGATTTAGTTCAAGTATTGTAAAGCATAATATATTGCGCTTTTAGCTGCGTTACATGTAAAAGGACACGCTTCGGAAAAATCAATGGCATTTTTATGTGACTCAAATATAAAACATTTTTTAATTTTTCACTTTTTTCGCACAATACATTTTATTTTGTGCAGCATGCATTGAAATTCCAATGGTAGCAGAAAGTAAAATAGATAGCAACCCTGCGAGTAAGCATTAGAGAGCAGGGCAACTATGGCTTGAGTTTGATAGACAGTTAGTTGATTTTGGGTGTGCATTGTGCATGCCTAATTGAGTTGTCGTGAGCGTGTGTGTGTGTGTGTGTGGTGTGGTGTGTCTGCCATGTGTCAAGCAGTCCAAAGCACCAGAGTCCACAACCAACGACATTATCATCAGCATCATCTTCTTTCCAATCATCTGCAACTTCATCATCTTTTGTATTTTTATCATCATCTTCAACAACATCAACCGCTGCAGCATTATCATTATTATCATTTGCTTTCCAATCATCTGCAACTTCATCATCTTTGACATTTTTATCATCATCTTTAAAAACATCATCAGCTGCAGCATCATCTTCATCATCATCTGCAATATCATCATCTGCAACATCATCATCTGCAACATCATCATCTCTATCATTCTCCTGCTACCCCGTAAATAGCGCACACCGCTCTATTTGATTTTCATGTCACTGACAAAACACATTTTGCTCTCGCCTTTTGTGTACATTGGTAAATGCCGCATGCACTGGATTCATCAGCAGCAGCAGGATCAGGTATTGGGGTACTCTAACGTAAGGGAGTGTTGGGCAAATTGCTAACTGTCAAAAATGTTGCCGTTTGCAGTGTGTACGGTGTGAAAGTTTCTCACGCGCGCATGCAAATTGCTTAAATTGAAAGTAAACTGCAATAAAAAGGAAATCAATGAATATATAACAAAAACAACTCTATACACTTGAAAAAAGTGAAAAAAATAAAACTAACTGCAGCTTAAACGATTTTTTAGTCTATGTGGGTAAGTTTTTTTTTTCAGCTTTTCGGCACAAAATTGATATCAAATGGTTACAAAGTTGCATTGAATTTGTGGCAAGTTATTATAAATTTATATTAAAAGCAATTTGTAGCATGGCTCTAATGTTTTTTGGCAATTTAGTTTTCTATCAGTTTGTATTTAGAATTCATATTTATAAAAGATTCATCATCTTTAAACTAACTTTATGCGCTGTCTACCTCGTTATTCTTACGAATCTCACTCTTAATCCGCTTGACTGCATCGCTGTGTAAATGCACTATGGTATCATTTCATTAGCAACAATTTGTGGCCAAAGAAATAGCAAAAATTGAAACTATTTTTAGTTTTTTTCAGTTATTCTACTAAATTTGCTTTACTGTTTTATCTATTTTTTTCTTCTTTGGTATATAAATTGTATAAATGAACACGCTTTAGCCGGATATACAGAAAACTTGCTCCTGGTCAGACCAAGTCTGGCTACAAAAATGATTTCAACGCTAAAGAGCGCGAGAGAGAGGAAGTTTGTTAGCGAGCAAACTACAAAAGTTTACACTACTTTGGTTTTAATTTACCAAATTGCATTTGAGCAGGCTGGCAATGCCGTAGCGCTGCTTGGTTCGTTGCCTGATGCTGGCAACTTTGGTGCGGTATATTTGTTCAATTCACTTGCTGCTTTTAGCTTGAATGCGCTGCTTTTACAGGTAAACTTGGCGCCCTCCCCAATGCCCAAACCCTCCACCACCTCCACCCATTGATGCTGTCACTGTCTCCGGCCACAACAGTTTTTGGCTGCTCCCAGCACTGCTCCCTGTGTACTCTTTTCCTGCTGCAGCTCGTTTATTAACACGATTGAAGCGCGGCGTGCTGCCTTATAAACTATGTATCTGTGTGTGTGTGTGTGCATTGGTGTGTATCTGTGTGTGTTTGTCTCTTATAGCCCATGCTGCTGCCTCTAATCGATTTTTGATGAGATTTTTGTATTCAATTTTGGTTTTGATAGGCAACGAGCGCGCATCAACTTTGTTGGCAGTACGCACGTCTACCCGTATTACCCCGCGCCAATACTACATACAGTTGCTTTAAGTAGTCTGAAATAGCTGGCGATAATGGCATACAACAACAACATCAATATTGTCAAATATTTGGTTACACTGCCATTGACATAATTTTTGCAAGTCTTTTGTTTGGCTGACTCAGAGACTTTAGTTCAGTTAGTGGCAGACAGCAAGTGAATCAGCTAACAATTTGCAACCCTAATACAAGACGACAGCCAAACAAAAAAAAAAGAATTAACACATACGATATTATTAAAGGCTTTCATTTGTTTAAGCAAAGCACGTTGCCAATTTTCAGTGCGCTTTGTAGTTTCATAGCAGTCAGCTTGTCGTCTATGTCTAAGAGTCAACGCTGTTAAAGTGTCTGCTTAGATTTTATTTTTGGAGAGTAAGCAAAAAGTAAGTGAGTAAAGTTTAGACCAAAAGCAGCTCTTCACCAGTAGGTATAAAATACCCCCTCTAACAAACCCAAAACTAAATGGTGTCACACTACCATTCAGCGGTTAAGCCAGATATCTTGGTTTAATTCTCGATAGTAAACTGGACTGGAACCTAAATACGAAAGATCGAAGGAAGAAAGCCACGATCGCCCTGTACACATGCAGAAAGGCTATTGGTCTTAAATGGGGCATGTCTCCAAATATAGTCCACTGGCTATACACTGCCATCGTGAGACGCCATCCTGAACCTATTGTCCCTGGATAAAGTGGGCAAGCAAACAGCCGTTCTATCAGCTCTACGTATGTGAGAGGCAAGAAAATGGAATGGCCTAGACTTCGGTCACTCACGGATTCTTAATGGAAATCCTCTAATTCCTGATGGTACGGACTATTGCACCCCACAGGAACACTTTTCAACTGCATTCGAGACCCATTTTCCAACCAGGGAGAATGGAATGTTGGCGTACCGGGCCCAAGCGGCTCAACAAAAATCTTCACGGACGGTTCCAAGTTAGACGACCGCGTGACCCATCCCAGCTCTCGGAAAAGAGTCCAAGAAGCCTCTCGAGGTTTATTAAAGCCGCCGGATGGGCGTGATTATTAAAACATATAGGGGACCTCCTGAGTAGTGGAAGGGTGGTGTAAGGCGCACCCAGCGGTATCACAACGGGCCAATTCTCTGGCCTAAGTGAGTTGGGACGTTAGGTCCCGACTGCCGCCCTAACCTAACCTAACCTAGACCAAAAGCAGCAGGATGATTAAGCCACGTGGTCTACATTCGAGTAGATCAAGCTAAAGAGAAGCAGATGAACGTAAGCACAGACGGACGGACATGGATCAGTTCGAAGAAACAGTTTGGTATAAAGCACTTAGGAACTGTCACAGCTTCTTTTGTCTGTTACATACAAGCAATCCAGTGCAGCGTATCTCTTAGACGCCATGTTCTACCAAAACCCCCTGCGCTGCTTTTTTTTTTTATTGGTAACACCCAGCTAAGCCTCTCTCTTATTGCCTTATATCATTGTCATCGTTTCCATTATTCGTTGTTGCCTTTATTGTGAGCTACTGAAATGGACAATTTTATTTTTACTCAAAACTGACGAAATGCATTTCCGGAAATGTATGGTGACAAGGCAAAAGCCACTGAAGTGCACACACGCACACACACTCACATACGTTTGCCACAGAAATCAAGTGAACCGTGTGCCTCAGGCATAACCTCTGTCAAATGTGAAATGTTACAGGCTGCAGGCTGCAGGCTCGGCAAGCACACAGCCAGATGAATGCAACAGACTGTCCACCTGCTGCCCAACCAGGCTGCCAATTGCACTATAAGCTCTGTAAGTAAGTACATATGTATATGTATATAAAGTATAGCTATATACAGGTAGCTCGAGCTCGCATGCTGTGCGAATTTAAGTAGCAGCTGGACAAGAGTGGCAGGTATGGCTTACTGTCAGGACAAGCCATAAGATAAGCAACAAACATGCAACATATATACATTTATATACTATTTGACAGCACGGATGCTGTTCCTGAAGCGGATTCAACTTTGAAGCGTTGGCCAAAACTTTAAAGTTTTCATGTGCCCGAATACCTTGACTAAGGCAGCACAAAACTTAAGCAAGGATATAAACACTAGTCCAGATTTGACAACAGGAGTTTACTTTTGTCAGTTGGCTAGTCATAAAGTTGAAATAAAACTTATGCTTATTCTTAACTTAAGGTAGAGGCTATAAGCGGCTAACTTTCTAGCTTCAAATTTAGAGCGGATTCTGCACACTTTTGGCACATTATTTTCAGATACAAGTATATATACCAAAACAGACTAAAAAATACAAATTATTTGTACTTACCAAAAGTGATTGAATTACAACATGAAATAAATCGATGCAGTGGACACCTGAAAAGAGATAAAATAAATGCATAGATCATTAGACTTAACTTTGGCTAATGACGTAACTGTCAGGCTGCAAGCAGCACAAGGTTGTCCAAAACGTATACTACTACATACTATACTATTAGTGAGCAGCCATGAACAGCTGTTGCTCATCCAAAATGGAAAACAATTAATGAGCCCTGCCAGTTGGAGTTGAACTTGGCAGGACGTTGTTGGCTTGAGGGTTAAGCTGTATCCTAAAAACCACACCAAGTGTAAAATATTTAAATATTTTACAAAAAATTAAGTTGAAAAGAACAAAAGAGTGGTTATAGAGAGGAGCTACCTACTCCCCCCACAATACCAAGACGTTTTTGTTGGAGAGGGTGTCTTTTTGGCAAGAAAACAATTAAAAGAATTTATTGCTAGAGTTTAATGAATTTTCAGCTTGTTTGCGCACACACGCATATCTAAGCCCACGCGTACACTGTGAGAAAAGTTTCCAAGTAGTGAAAACTAATTTTATTTATCAATTATTACGAACTAACGAAAATTTTTAATTAAAAATCAAGCCGAAAAATTTTATGCGAATTCATTTTTGCGTTTTGCGGAAAACTTATTTTTTTGACTTATTTATTTCCCATTTTATTTTCGACAAATTCGTATATTGCCCTTATTTTTCCGATAAATTCTCATTTTGTGTTGGCGAGAAATATTTTTTGGTTATATACAAACCAGCTAGCTGACATGGTTGCCGCAGGTCTGAAACTTTCTATTACTAAAGGGTGATTTTTTAGTGCTTTTAGATATAATTTAAAAAAAAAACTCATAAAATTCCGAAAAATGTATGAAATCTTTATTTGAGTCCAATAGAAGGATCTATGTAATTTAATATTTAAAGATGATTTCATGTAAATGTTGACCGCGGCTGCGCCTCAAAAGGTTCATACGCTGGGTCCAATTTTGGCATACTCTCTCCAACATATCGGCTGGTGTCTCACGAATAAAAACTTCCAAATTGGCTTCCAGTGCTTCAACTGTTGCGGGCTTGTTGCTTTAGACATGCGCCTTAACATAGCCCCACAAAAAATAGTCCAAAGGCGTTAAATGTCACGATCTAGGCGGCCAATTGAAATAAAGTGTCCACCGAACTCGCCTCTCAATTGGGACATTTCTTCGCGTGCTGTATGGCATGTCTTGTTGAAACGACACGTCAGGCAAGTCCAGTTCTTCCATTTTGGTCAAAAAAAAAGCGCTCGCCATTCACAGTAATGTTCCTGCCTTCGTTGTCTTTGAAAAAGTACGGTCCAATGATGCCACCGGCCCATAATTCACACCAAACAATGACTTTTTGGGGATGCATTGGCGGTTCTTGCAATGCTTCTGGCTGCTCTTCACACCGAACACGGCAATTTGGCTTGCTCACGTATCCATTCGATCAGAAATGAGTTTCGTCGCTGAACACAATTTTTCGATAAAAAAGTGGATCTTCATCCAACTTTGCCAGCACCCTTCACCAAAAGTTAGCCGTTGTGTAGGTCTTGTTGCTTCAGTTCTTGAAAAGGTTTAACACCCAAATCCTTCTGCAAAATTTTCCACGTAGTGGAGTAACCACTGCTGCGAACGGCACCGAATAGATAATTCAACAATACTGGCGGATACAGCTGCGATATTTTCCTCTGTCCGCACTCTACGTACGCGTGTTGGCGGTTTAATGTCCAATAATGTAAATTTGGTGCGAAATTTAGTCTCAACATTCCGAATAAGCGCCTCAGAAGTTCGCCCAAACTGTCCATAAGACGGAAGGAGTGCACGATGCGCTTTCTTAACCGAGCCTGAATTTTGATAATAAAATTCAATAATCTGCAAGCACTGTTTGCTTGTAAGTCGATTCATGGTTAAATTATAGACCAAACTAAACATGTTTGACAGTAGCACAAGATACAAAAACAGTGTTGCCAAAAAGAAAGTTGCTAGAAAATCAACTTTTATAAGACTTAAAGCTATCAATTTATGCTTTTGGCCAACCCAGTGAAAAATTTTTCTATAGTCACTTTCATATTTGTCTGAAATTTTTGACGTTAGTTTTTTCAACCCAAGAACTCTTTTTTACGTTCCCTGTTTCATATGTCTTTGGCTAAATAAATCTACATAAATTATTTAAAATAAGTTTAGCTAAATCTTTTATTTGAGTGTAAGAAATTTTTTGAAACTTAACGCTAAGTTTTATTCTGAATTAAAAAAATTTTACGAGGTTATTCCTCTCTTCCATTCCTATGCCGACGTCATGTAATGTTTTGTTTGAATTGATTATTATGTTACAAGTTTTTTCTTTCGGTGCACACATAAATACACGCACACTCCAACTCACACTCACACACATAAATAAACAACGCAGCAAATTGATGCGTGAGTGTGAGAAAGAATTCGTTTCGGCTGTGCTGGAAAGAGATGCCAAGTTCTGGGCAAAGTTCGCAAAAAACGCCACAGGTGCAAAATGTTTATAAATCTTCCCAGGTAAGTTGCGTGTGTGTTAGTCCCGCTCTCCCCCTGAGTGTGTGTGAGAGCGTAATTGTTATTGCACATTGTTTAATAAAGTTTTTTTTGTTTTTTTTTTGTTTGTTATGAAAAAGCCAAACCCTAATCCCATACAGCAGTAACAAAAGCGGCTTTAACTGATTTAATGCATCTGGCCAAAAATGCGAGCTATGTGGAAATCATTTTTGGAGCACTTTGGTCTGAAATTAATGAAAATGTCTACAAAGTATTAGCTAACAATGTGTGCAGGTTGTGGTAATATATTGTCTTGAGATTTATCCCAAGTTAACAGATTAAGGAATGGTGCACTTCAACTTAGATATCAAAATGTTTACTTAGTTTACAACAATTTGAATAAAAGTTTTTATGTAGTTCGTAGCTGAAATCTATTTTTGGTTTTATGGCCAAAGATATTGTAAGACTATTAATATGAGGCTTCAAGAGAGAACAGCTTAGAAACAGATTCCAATTGTGGTTGATAGTGCAGAAGAATTTTCCAATTTATGTTTGTGCTTAGATGGTCTTATAAATCTTTTAGAGACATTTTTGGGCTACGCTTACAAGACATATCTATGACGAGTTGAATATATGAAGATGTTCTATGCGGTAGCTGCATATAATCAGTGACTGAGTAGAGCGTGTGAAGAATCAGTCAGTGGACTGACATCATCTTTCCTTGGTGTTATGGATTGTAGAAGGTGTGAGCTTAGCTAATGCTGTATGGATGCGCTACTTTCATCTGGCCAAGACATTGCAACAATTAGTGAAATTAGCCGATTGATGAGCCTGAGATTCTACCCTAGATATCTGATTGAGCAATTCTTCTATTTCTGCAAAACTGCAAAGAGTCCCTAGATGAAGCCCCTTGATGTACTTAAATGGAATGCTGCAATCAGCTGATTGATGTGCCTAAGATTCTTTCCTAGACATCTGATTGAGCAATTCTTCTTTTTCTGCAAAACTGCAAAGAGTCCTCAAATGAAGCCACTTGACGTACTTAAACAGAATGCTGCAATCAACTGATTTATGTGCCTGAGATTCTTCCCTAGACATCTGATTGAGCAATCCTTCTTTTTCTGCAAAACTGCAAAGCGTCCCTAGATGAAGCCCCTTGCCGTACTTTAATAGAGTGCTGCAATCAGATGATTGATGTGCCTGAAATTCTTCTCGATAAATCTTATTGAGCAATTCTTCTATTTCTGCAAAACTGCAAAGAGTCCCCAGATGAAGCCCCTTCACGTACTTGAATAGAGTGCTGGTGCTGTGGAGACTGAGGCTAGTCAAAGACAATCTTCTGTGCTGAAGAAAGACTTTCATCAGTGCGTGGGTACTGTATAGGGGAATAGCATATTAAATCTGAACCTTGTGCCCGCCCCAAGATTTTTTGCTTCAATGAAGCTCCTCTTGTGGCTGGCGTAAGTATTAAGCCAAGTCTAGTGTAAAGTTTATAACTAAATTCATTTAATGCTCTGTTGATTTCGATAGTACATGCTAATTGTGCATTAGTGCGGCTTTTTGACTTGATTGTGACATTTGACACTAACAAGAAGACACCTCAAAGTAAAGTACAGCACGGTACAGTAGACACAGACAAACACTAATCATATCAACGTCAGGCAGCCAGGCAGCTTCAATTAAGAAACAATAAACAATTTGTTTTTGTCATCTCTCATCATCTCTCATTTTTGTGCTCTACACTGTGTCTGCTGTCCAGCTGTAGATTGTTTGCCTGGCAGCCATTTTGTTGTCGCCGCATCAGCTTTAACCTCAAACCACAGGCAGAGTACCAGCCGTCATCATCATCAACATTTTGCCGGAAGCGGATGTTTGATAAATTCTTTGTCATATATATATATAAATATTTTTTCGCACAGCCATTTTTTTTTTCATTCATGATAACCGAAGTTGGTAAGGGGTATGGGTTTTGGTTCTGCTGCTGGGCAGCACTTGGTCAGCTTTGCTTGCGCATTGTTATACCCTGCAGCGAGTGGATAAAGAGTATTTTAGCTGTAACAGGTAGCAGATGGCAGGGCAGAGCTTTAGCTCGTGTTATCACCATTACGGACTCTCAAACCCATTCATTTTTCTTGCTTACTCATTTAGCAGGCATTAGAGTAGACAAGACCGTCTCTGTGGCTCCTAACTAAACTTATCTCATCTAGACTAGCAAAAAATACTAGACTGTCCTTTAATTCTACAAGTGTTTGCAGTGTATGCCTTTGTCGGCCATAATTCCGCATATTTCACATATTTTATTATCTGCTGCCAGTGCCCCAAAAATCAGTTGACCAACAAACCAACCAGCTCATGCCACTTCCCAATCGACCGCTGTCCCAGTCCCACACTCAACCCAATGCCAGCTTATTTCAAATTATGACAATGGACGCCGCGTTGAATTGTCCTGCAACTGGGCTTTGTCCTGCTCGTTTTCAATGCAGAAAATTTTAATATAGTTTTGTGGCAAGAGCAAATCCCATTTGGTTGCAACGTCAATGGGGCAATTTCCAATGTGCAGCGAGCATTGGCCAAATGAGCAGCTTTATTCAGTTCAACATAATCAAGTTGTTAATTTATTGCCTGGATAAACTCATATTGTGTTTGTGTGTGTGCGTGTGTGTATCTGTGTATGTATCTAAATGTATGTGCATCTGTGTGTGACTGCAACATGTTTGAGGTTTTGTCGCCTGCTTGAGTTTGCTTCCGGTCTGATAGTGTTGCATACAATTTGCGGCCACCATAAACTCTTTCGAAAACTCTACAAACTCTACAACCCTTCTCATCCAATCCAAACTCCACATTGTTCAAACATATGTTTGTATGTAGTACGTGTGTATAGTGTGCATTATCGGCCATCATTTTGGCGCACGGAGGGAAAAAGCAAAAGTCAATTTGCCATTTGCTTGCCAAGATGTAACCAACTTGCTGTTGCAGCAGCTCGTAAATCTTTGAATTCGGTCTTGGACTGCCCAACGACCAGGCGTCCAGTGTGTGTGGGCCAGCGTTGCATACACTTGAAAAAAAACAGAGCTTAAGCATGCAAAGAAATCGAATGGCTGCGAATGTGTAACTGGGAACTGTCTATGGGTTAGACTAGGATTTGCATAACTCTAGCGGAGCTAGTTTTAGTGAAGCTTTCAGATACTGCGACTGTAAAAACATATAATAAATCGAAAGACACCCGCAAAAAATTTTGTATAAGGTATTCTAAGCAGTTACTTAGAAAGTAAAACAGCACCAAATTAAACCAGAGTGAATAACACTCACTTAACTTCCATTAGGCATCTTTTTGGCATAAAAACTATATACAAGCAAAAAAGTTAACCTTAATAAACGCAGCTGATAGGTTTTTGCTGTTTGGCAGCTTATAATTCACAAGCGGTTTAAGCGTTGGTTGGCATAAGGCGCGATTTGCTGTTTTGTGGCTTATAATTCACAAGTGGTTAAAACAGCGATTGACAGCTTTTTATTGTATGAATTAATTGTTTCATATATTTGGTGTTTTATTTATTATTATTAATTGTGGGGCAGATAAAAATAAGAAAATTGCTGTTAACTGGTTATAAATAACAAAGAGCTTAACGTATGAAAAACAAAAACCATAAGACGCATCTTTTAATGAAATTTCAAGTTGGCTAGCTTTTTTGGACTTTGTGAAACAAACAACTAGTCAAGCAGTTCTAGCGATACATGACTGCAAGTGAGTGATACAGGGTGAACACCACTTCCTTCAACGTTCTGAGACTTAAGACAATTGAGCTGCCAATTAACAGCCTTTAAATAAATAAATATTGTTTGGGAAAGCTGCATTGCTACCCTTAGCATCTATTGGGCTCCCTTCAATCCAGCTCTAGCGCTTCTTAATTAGCTCAATATCTGTGACAATCTTAATTATTTGAGTTGGTTCTAGTCGGCTGACAAATGCAGGGAAGGCACTTCCTTCTTTTGGCAATGGCATTACACTCTACAAGTATGTGCTGGGCGGTTTTCTCCTCAGTTTCACAAAACCTGCATGTGTTTGAATTAAAGATGCCAATAGTAAGTACACTGCTGTTTTCTGAGTAGCAAATTGACGTCAGTAACCCAATCAGTATCCTAAGGGAGTTCTTGCCCAATTGGGAGGTTCTTGTTGAAACTATGCGAGTTGTAGAAACCAAGAAGTTGCTTGGTTTGCCGTAAGCCCTTCGTGTCGGTCCAGTGCATTTCCCGACTGTACCTTTTTTTCATCTCTTATCAGCTGTCTGGTTTTATGTCTGTCAATGTCAAAGTAAGGTTGAGGCCCTATTAGTGGTTTTGCAGCAGCATTCCTCGCCAGTTCATCAGCTGCTTTACTCATGAGAGTGTGGTTGTGTCCTGGGATCCATCTAAGGCAGACTCTGTTCTATTGTCATAGATGATTCAGTTTGGCTCTGATTTCCCAGACCAATTAATCTTTCAGCCTGCCAGCGCATTATTCGCGGCTTGACTTTCTAACAGCATATCAATGGCTTTGTCTTTATATTTCCTATCTAGATTGATGTCTACACATAGACCTATGGCAAATAGCTCTGCTTGAAATATGCTGGTCTATATACACAGTGCCTTCTTTAGTCAAGAACCCGTTCGTATATAAATACCGGTTGCGGATCTAGGATTTGGTCTTGGGGACGGTTCTTCACGTTGAAGTGTATATATATCAGAGCTCGTAGAAGACCTTCAACTCATTGTTCCAACTTTTGGGGGGTCCGGACCCGAAAACCGCCCCGATCCGCCACTGATATATACGACATATATGTATATAACTCTTTAGAACGTATTCTATGTCTTCAGAATAGTTGGTGAAGGGTCAAAAAGGGCTCCAGTGACCTGTTTCCTTGCAAACCAAGTAGGACTCTTTAAAGTTATTCAACCAGTTCTGGACACTCTTTACTACTTGGCCTCTTGTCTTTTTCTGGTTTGTTATACATTTTAAACGATAAAATGAGCTATTAAAATTTGGTATACCCGTTTTCTCTCAGTGTATATATGTGCGTCTATATAAGATTGCGTGTTCTTGGCTTTCACTTTCCTTTGGCTGGTTCGTGTTAAATATTCATTTGGCCAAATTTGTAGCAAGTTGAAAAATTGCTTCATACTCTCAAGCCAGTGAAGTGAAAGAACTCTGGCTACAACTAAAGCTGAGCCAGCTTCCAAATGCAGCTACTGTTGACAGCTTGGAGTAATCGCTGCTGCGTTGTGGCTTGAGTTGCAGCCAAGTGCAGGGGGCACTGTGCCAAAAGCAGCAGAGAGAGCAGCAGTCATGTGGCAACAATCTTCCACTAACAGCTGCTGCCAATCGATGACTCACTCATTGACTTTAACACTTTCTGCCGCACTGCTGTCAAATTATGGTATGCCTTAATTTATGCAACGTTTGCCAGTGTTGCAAAGAACATGTTGGTTAAACAGCTGACAGCAAAAAGTGCACAACAATTCCAAATAGTTTGACTTGAAAATAAATGTCCTTTGGATTTAATCAATATTACATTGCAGCTGGCCATGTTTGTGCGGCATTTTGTTAGACAGACAGACAGCTGGAACTTATAAGTTTGCAAGTCCGACTGCTGCGACTGACGGACGGGCTAGTCTCAGGAGTGCTTCGTATTCTGCTCAAGCGAACTGGAGCGCAACAAAACACGAGTGCTGCAGTGTTGCAAGTGAGAATGCATCATTAGTGCAGGAAACCGCCACTCACATGGCGCACATATGCGCTTATATACCATAATGCAAGTGTATATAGTATGTATGCACAAAACAAGTGTGCAAAATGGGAATACATAGCACTCAGAGGCAGTGAGTCAGTCAGTCGGTTGGTTACACCACTGAAAGAGTTGCAAACAGTGCCACAAGCTAGGCAAGCGAAACCATGTGGCAAATGAGGCTAAAACACAAGTGTCACCAGAGTTGCCAACATCGCCAGCAAGCCAGCCAGCAGCATCGTGTCGAGTGGCACTGATGGATGAAGCAAATCCCCGCTTGCCACAAACAACCACACATAGATACTCACTTAGACACACACCCACACACACACACAATTACAATCAAATATGTGCAGCTGCAAATCAGCGCGTAGCCATGGAATTGATATGAACGTTGTTGCGCAGCACAGTGGGCCAAATTGTAGTTTTTTTTGCAGCAAGTTTTGTGTAAAAGTATTAGTTAAAGGAAAAATTTAAAAACTTTTAGGCTTTTTTTGCATAAATATTCCCTTCCTGACGTATCCATCTGCTCTAGATCAGATCTTATGATCACGGAACTATTTCATAACAAGAAATTTAGATCTCTTCTCCCAAGTCGGGAGACTTGGGCTGATGGCAGCCCCTGTGGAAACCTCCGGTGGCTAAAATGGTTCACGGATGGGTCCAAAACTGAGCAGGGTGTAGGTGTTGGAGTCGTTGGGCCCAACACCAGAATCACTAGTGCAATGGGCATCTGGCCCAGCATCTTTCAAGCAGAGATTCATGCCATAGAGATCTGCGCTCATAGTATCCTTAGTAAGGAAACTAGGGGAGCAAACATCTGTATCTACTCAGATAGCCAAGCTGCTTTTAGGGCACTATCATCATGGAGCATCTCCTCCAGGATTGGCAAAGAATGCCATAATTACCTCCAAACCCTGTCTTCCCGGAACAAAGTCGTGCTATGCTGGGTACCTGGACACTCAGGAGTGGATGGTAACACGATCGCTGACGATCTAGCACGACAGGGTGCCTAAACCCTGACCACTGCCCTTGCGCCCTTCTGTGGTATTGGTTGGTCCACAATCAAAACTATGGTAAACAAATGGGCTGCAGGAGAACATAGGAGATACTGGTTCTCCTTACCGGGGCTGCGTCAATGGACCATTTATTCATGTAGCTACTATACAAAAATTGAAGCAGTGCTCTCTATTTCAGTGTTTCAATTGTTAGATCAGAGTTGAGCACTAAGAATTTTGGTCCGAGCTTCATAACTATCACCATCTGATTTTATTAATAAATATATATTTTTGTACCACTGTGCAATGCACTTACTCTGCCATTGCACTGGCTTTTATTCCGCGTTTTTGGCCAAGTTGAAACAAACAAAATGTGATAAGTGATAGCTTTGCGGAGGATGCAACAAATGCTGCAACTTGCATCAAGACGCGACTCAGTCATGCTCACCAGCTGCAAATTTGCCAATGATGTGGCAGCTATGGATAACTAAAAGGTTTTCTAAACAACTTTCCAACATCTCTATAGAACTTGAGTGAATTTTGTGTCTAGTATATAAAATTGGCTTATACTTTAGGAATATAACTTATTGTTGGTCGTAAAAGTTTTCGTTATAGGATACGGCAACGTAATTAGCTTGCTTTCATAAATTATGGCTATGATGACGTCACTGACTATGCATTATTTTCGTTTGTATGGGAAAATATCTCTATAAATGCATCATAAAGCAGATATTTGATGATAAACGCGGCAGCTAGAGTTGTATTTGACAAAAAAGGTAATTGGGTGTAAAAATAAATTTTTTTATGTATATATATATACATTAGGGTGGGTCTATTTGTATGGGGTCGAAAAAACGTTCTGGGGCTCACCGCGATTTTGATTCTTTGGGTCATTCTAAGCAACTTTGCCCAAGAAACTATGGGTCTAAAATGAATTTCGAGTCGCCCACTTTTTTAAAATAGGATTTTTTTTCTTCGAAGTATTCCAAAATCGACAGACATTGCATTGAAAAGGCCAAAAAACGTTATTTTTCCTCTAGCCAAATGAGTGTTTGGGGGTTTCGGGGTCGAGGAATCCATTTTCAACTTTGGGCACCGCCAGAGTGCGCTTTAGTGCATTTTTAAAAACAAAATTTTCCGTTTTTTTTTTTTAAAATTGAGAAAATGTGGCGAAAATCTACGAATATTTCACTTTTTCATAGTTCTCAAGCACTGTAATAAATTTTATGAAAATCGGTGTACTATATCATATATATCCCAAAGGACCGAACGGTCCAAAAAACAGGTTTTTGTGCAAAATTCATTTTGTTTCGTTTGTTTATGAAGATATCGTAACCAAAGTTAGCATTCGGAAATTTTTTAGAGTTTCCAAGCAAGCCCTTATACCGAAAAAAATTTACCCGCCCTAATATACATACATACGTAGCCACAAAAAAAAAAAAAAAAATACTTTCAGTTTCCGAGTTTTATATTTTTGGAAAAAAACCCAGGACGTCTAGATTTTGAAAAAAAGTTCCAAATCCTTGCAAAATTTTGTTTCAAGACCAAATATCCAGCGTTATTTTTATAGGGGTATACTGTGCACTAAATTTTGAGTACAGTAAAGTTCAATACAGCATAGCATAGTGTACAGTATGGTATAGATAGAAATGAATGCAGTTATGCAGAAATTTTGCAACGATACAAAACTTGAAAGCGGTATTTTAGGTAAAACGAATTCAACATTTTTTTCGGATTCGTTTTGAAACCGCAGGCTTGGTGCTCCCAATTTCACCAAACCGAATTTTTCTTGTGCTTTGAAACCGAATGTCTTGTTGCAAAATGAACTAAAACGAATTGGCAATATAGGTTTAAAAAAGTACGAATTTCATACTGAAATAATTTTTTAGATTATATTGGATATTCTTAGATTGTTTTTATGCCAACTTTAAGTTGGATATTTATTGAAAATTATTTTTAATTATTTCTTTTTCGGACTCAACCCAAAAAATAGCATACACAGCTAAAAATAAATTTTTTCTTGTGTTCGTGATGTGAACATATAATACACGAACACATGACAATAACTGCGACAGGGTTGCCGCGTTACACAAAGAAAATTTCCCTTGTAACAAAAATAGCAAAGTCGATTTTAGTTTCAATAAATATTGTTGCTAAAGTAATATTTTAGTGTAAATTCATTTAAAAGATAGAATAATAAAGAACTAGCTAGCAATATTTTAATGAAAATAAATAGTAAGCAACATATAGTAATAAAATGGTGCCAGGCCCGTAGCCAGACCTAACTAGTAGTACGGGCACAAAGTAACAAAAGACGGGCAGGATTATAAATTCACAACAAATAATACCTAAAAAACGTTAATGCTATGTATTTTTTAAAATTATATTTCTGAAAATAGGATACAGAATATATAGTTGACCAAATCTAGTACAACGGCAGTTTACGATCTTTTCGATCATTAGATTTTCGGAGAATCATGTTTATATCCAATATATTTGTGCGATGACTTTCGAAAGCCAAGTACACAAGATCAGCCATGCGAGCATGGGCCATTGACAGGCGCTGTGGTCTATTGATCGCAGTCAATGTCGAAAACGTTGATTCGCAAGTTGCTGTACTATAACCGAGTGTTCTACAGGGTTTTCCAACAAGAGGTGTTATTTTGAATCACCCGGTATTTGGGTAGCTGTCACATTTGAACCTTTTATTCTTTGATATTTGACAAGTAGAAACTACGCCATTACTAAAAATGGAACGATACACGCTTCAACAACGCATTGAAATTATTAAAATTTACTACAAAAATGGTGAAAATCTTGCAGTCACAGTTCGCAAAACTTAAGCATTTTTAGATCGTCGTGAAGCACCTTGTCGAACCGCAATACAGAAATTGGTGGAAAAATTCGAGCTGTTGGAACCAGTTAGTGATGTGAAGAATAAAACCCGTGCACGTCGCTCAAGAACAACTGAAAATATTACTATATTGCTGCTGTAGCCCAAAGTGTTGAAGAAAACGCAGGTTTGTCTACTCCTCGTCGTTTTTTGGAATTGGGCATTCCACAAACGTCATAACACTGTATTTTGCATAAAGACTTGGGTCTTAAGGCTTGTAACGTTCAGTTAACACAAGAACTCAAGCCGGCCGATCATCAACAACGTCGTGTCTTTGCTTATTGGGTCCTTGAAATGTATGAAAATGATCCGGAATTCCATCGAAAAATCAACTTGACTGATGAGGCTCATTTCCACCTCGGTGGCTACGTCAACAAGCAAAATTGTCGCATCTGGGGCCCGGAAAACCCAAGAGTTATTGTTGAGAAGCCTCTCCATTCTCAACGTGTGACTGTTTGGTGCGGTTTATGGTCCGGCAGGGTCATTGGACCTTACTTTTTCGAAAATGAGGTTGGATCAACAGTTACGGTGATTGGATTGCGCTATCGAGAGATGATTAATGATTTTTTATGGTGGAGTTGGGTGGTATTGATCTGGACTACGATTACTTTCAACAAGACGGCGCTACGTGCCACACAAGCAACGAAACCATTGCTCTTTTACGGGATAGAATTCGTGAGGCTATCGAGGACATAGGGCAGCCACTTTGCGATTTGGTTATGGAAAATTTCATGAAAAGGATATGGTCCTGTAAGCGTGGTCGTGGTGGCCATTTGGCCGATGTTTTTTTTCATTATTAACGGTATATTTTCCTCTTTATTATGAAATAAACATCCGATCATTTATCTCAAAAAATTACATTTTTCTTTGAATACCAAAATAACACCTCTTATTGGAAAACCCTTTTGTTGCTGCCATCAATTGGAACGTTTCTAGGAAAGCTTCACTAAATCTGAAAAGTACCTGCAATCTCATCTCATCGTCAGTCTTCGCTTTCCGATTCATCAAGAAGTTTTTCACATTTTAAAATATATGAATTGGAGCATTTTTAGTAAAAGGCTTAGCAATTCCATGTTGACTGTTACTCATTTCAAATTACCAAGTTCTTTAAAATTGTTCAAATTATCGACTTTTAATTCGTTTATATTGGAAATAGCAGTTACAAGCTCTTGATTATCCGAGAAGCGTCGATTAATTTCATTTATGATGAGATCAAGACATTCATTGTAAATTTGTTTCAGCTTCATCTTCGATTCCCCATGAGTGCCGCGATTCATCGCGTATGTAGGTAATCTAGTCTCAGTTATGTAGCTTGGATGCTCACTTGCTCTGATTGTTCGTTTGGTCATTGTTTTTTCCACGGATTTGGCGATAGGTTTGAGCTTATTTGCATCTTCTAAAATCAACTCGAATTCCTTCTCGCTTGATCTCATCTCTTGGAGTTGTTAAAGAACTGACTTTACAACGTTTAGTCCGTCTTTCAAACTCGCTGTTCGTGACTGCATTACAGCATCCGCCGAATGTAAGAGCCCAAAATCGAAATTCTTCTGTCTATATAACTGTTTTAATTCCGATACTTTTTGCTCTATCTTCTGAGTTGAATAATTTTGACTGGGTGACAACTTGATCCAGCACTCGATTTATTTCAGCGAAGCAAGCTGTGTAATTGCAAAATGACCAGACCATCGTTGTGGTAGCAATCGAACAATGGTTCGTCCTTCATATAAAGAAGAAATTTTGGGATGGTGAAAAAATTCTTGTAGCATCACACACATATCAAACGATTTCTTCAGCGAATAATTGTCAGACACTGCTTTCACAACGGCGAGATTGAGACGATGGTTGAAGCAGTGTATGTAAGGAATTTTACGATTTAGGAGACCAGAAACACCGCCTTCTTGACCACTCCTCACATTGGCTTCATCATAGTATTGACTCAAAGACATGACAGATCGATACCATTCGCACGCAATGTTTCGATAGTTTTCTCGGTAAATGTTTTAGTGGCCAACTCATGAGTTGTGATAATATTGAGTAATGATTCTCGAGCTTTTCCCTCCTTGACGTATCTAATAGCGATAGCTTTGTTTTTGTCTATGGTTCCGTCTTCCATTAGCGTAAGCCATGGAATTTCAGCATTTTTCACATTAGAAACTTCAGATTCTCGAACAAATTCCGCCATAATTTGGTGAGAGACATTTTGAGTAACTTCAGTGCTTGATATTTTTCTAAAGATAAAAAGAGAAATTTCGACGAAAAAATTCGTTTTCCGAAGCACGCAAAAACGAATCCGAATAAAATTATTTGTTTTGGTTTTTTCGTTTTTCGAAGCACCGATGACTGTATACCTATGTGCTGCAACTTTTCGCTTATTTTCAAAATTTTGTTGCTTATGACATCATTCCAAACTAATACTTTAATTAGTTTATTAGTTTAATTAAACTAATGGTACGTAATTGCGATTATTGTGATTGCTTTGAATTTGATTGCTCATCGATTGATTCGATTTCTAATTTCAGCGAATATAATTGCAGTTGACATGTAAGCAGGTTGCTCTTTTGAGTTGTCATATAGAAGTACCACCCCCAAACCTTCTACGAGTTTCAACTCTGATGCATTTGCTTTGCTCAGTAGCAGCATTACGTAATAGTAGTTAAGTGGAATTTTTAAATATAATTGCAATCAATTGAATGTAAGTAGCATGGCCTTAGGCTGCACTGAGTTGTCCTCTGTTGGGTGCACTTACTCCCACAACTATAACTCATTATCCTGGTCTCCTACTCTTTGGCACGCCCAACGCCAATGGCAATAAAAAGCTGTACACCAAAATAGTTCAAGTGTCTACTTACGCACACACACACACACACACACGCACATATATGGCCTTTCCCTGCAGGCTGACTACACCCCGCCGCTCTCACTAACACACTCTTTTAGTGCACTCCCTTGGCTGCGATTTTTGCAATGAGTTTCACTTAACTTTTACGTCACTTAAATGTAATTTGTGAACTTTTTGGCGTCGACCATGTGTGTGTGCACACCATTGTTGTGTGTTGTTTTTGTTGTTGCATGTTGCGCCTGTTGTTAGGGCGTTCAATTGCTTTGCAACCGTTTGGTTGTGCACCACTTTTGAGTGCATTTTGCTGTAATCAAGCACCAACTTGAAGCACCAACGTCTAACCCACAGAATCGGTTGCACCACAACAACAACAACGCCAGTAACTACAAACAGGTCCGGACTTAAATATGTTGTGTTGGCCCAAGGGCTCACAGTTTTTGTTTAATGTCTTCAATTTTAAAGAACGCAAACAATGACCCAAATTAGGTATCATGAATCAATGAATCATTTATTTATTCCATTAATTTGAATCTTTTTTGACAAGAGGCTTTTAAGAACTTTATGGTATACAAAGTGCGAAGGCGTTGAGTGTACATCGGGTGGCGTTATGAAAAAAAAGTTAGTTTTGTGGCTTAAAGCATAACCGCATATTTTTAAGATAATATTGGGATACAGCTATGCTGAGATTTTTTCGTACTCGGACTCGGACTTAGCGACTCCTAAAATATAAACTAAACTTTGTCGGACTGACGCACAAGAAAAAAAAGAAGGAATTTGTATGAGGTTTTGCCATAAACCTTTTGATTTGTACTCAGCAATTCCAAAACTATACTAGGTTAGGTTAGGTTATGGCGGCAGCTGGCTTAAAAAGCCAACACACTTAGGCCTAGACTGGCCCGTTGTTTTACCGCTTAGAATCGCAATTTAAACCTCCTTCTCCAGGTTAGTGTGCTTAAAGGGAATCCCAGCCTGTTGCTTCTTTATAGCTTGCAATCATTCTCGGACAGATGGGACCTAGCTCTTCTAGGTTATTGAGGAAATAATTGCCCAGGTACTTTTTCCTGCTTCTGCATAGAGCTTCACAGGAACAGAAGAAGTGCTCTACTGTTTCTACTTCTTCCTCGTCTTTGCAGCTTCAGCAGAAGTCATTGCTCGGAGCATTCATTCTGGTTGCATGTGCTCCGACAAGCCAGTGACCGGTGATCGCTCTAACAACTGCCGAACACTGTGAGCGGTTGAGTTCATAGAGTCTGGCGGAACGTTTTGGGTCGATTTTAGGCCATGTTTGGCGACTGATTCTACAGTGGGATGTGTTTTCACACATCTTTAGTGCCTGGGAACTGCATTTTTCCCTTGTGTCTAGCTTAAAAGTAGCCATTGGCATACGAATATCCCCCTTATTCGGGAGGAGGGAAATGGTCGTGCCATGTCTGGCTAATTCGTCTGCTATTTCGTTGCCTATTATATTCTGGGGCCCTGGCACCCAAATTAGGCTTATAACAAACTACTGTGCTATCTCTTGAATAGATTTGCGGCAGTTGTTGACTGTCAACGAGTTGGAAGACAACGCTCGTAGGGAGTTTATGGCTGCCTGACTGTCGGAGTATATATTTATTTCCCCGGTTTCCAGGCTAGCGTTACGTAAGCAGATGAGAGCTTTATTTATGGTGAGGATCTCCGCCTGAAAAACGCTGCAGTGGTTCGGAAGTCGAAAAGACTGCCGGATGTTTAGTTGCTCCGAGAGCACCCCGCTACCAACCTGTTTGTTGAGCTTGGAGCCATCTGTAAAGAAATTTATGCGGTCGCTTTGACCTGGTTGACTTGCCACCCACGATTCCCTACAGTGAATAGAGGTTGTAAATAGAGTTGAGGAACTGACACGTTTGTGTCTTCTTTTAAGATGGACGAGTGTCCATATCTCAAGACTGCCCAGCAATTGGCATCCTTGGGGCGCATGATGGCATTAAGCGCTTCACTAGAAGTGGTTCTTAGGGCACTGGTGATGCATAGTTGTGCCGTTCTTTGTGCCTTGTTTAGTACAAAAAAAAAATCTATACTACCTTGATCAAAAATTTAACTCGAGTGACTGAGAGCGCCACACGGTGATGATTCCGGTAAGTTTTTGATCAATCTAGTATAAAAAACATAGTAGGGTCTCTCGAAAATAATTTTGTTTTTAGGCATTTTCTGTGCCGTGGCCCATGTTTTAATTCGCTCCTGACTACAACAGTGCAACCACAGTATTGCGATGTTGTTGTTGCACTTTCATGCTTTTTAGCATTTCATCATTTGTGGCAACTTTTGCCCTTTAGCCTGCAACATTTTATTTCGTGTGTTTTTGGCTTACACTATTTATGTGCCTACAATGCAAACTTTTCACTGCTATACAACACTCTTTTTTTTTTTTTTTTGATACCTTCGACTCATAGTTGGCCTTCTGTGTATTAAAATCGTTCAAGTTAATGTTACAGTGTAAAGGAAGTCGTATAAATATCGCGGCCAAGTTTTAAGGACCAGATAGTGAGCTCACTGGCTACCACTTGGTATCACGCAGTGTGTAAGCAGAGACGCCTGGAGGGAGTATTGACGTCTGAACGTTACTCAATAACGGGTTGTTATGCGCAGTTGGGAGGAAGACGAAGAAATTTTACAATTCCCTTGGAGAGATTAATTTGTAATAAGTCCGGCGTTCGGACCACAGTGAAACTTGACCGCAAGAGTTTTATGGCGCGTTAGAGATATAGTGCGAAAACAAAGCTTCGCCACGAAATTTTAATTTGAAGACACAACTACTTTAGTTGAAGATTTCGGTATGAATCAACTTTATCCATGTTTGCCAGAAACTTTGAGAGAAAAGTCGACAGTCTCTATCGATCCCGAAGCACTTTGGGGATATATTTCTGCTACACACCCTATCAACATGCCTGATGTTTACGTTGGATGACGAATTTGGCTGGATTGCCACCTTTTGCCATTTTGAACAACGATTCTTCTCTAAAGAGCGTCATTTATTCCAGAAGATACTGCTTGTTGTTGCTCGACATCTATTACCAAAGTCTGCAGTTTCTTATCGATTCTCTTATTCCGAGTACGGAATAAGACCATCTGTATCTACTCGGACAGCCCGGGGGCTATTAAGTCCCTATCTTCATTGACATCGTGCATGAAGTCAGTGAATAACTGCCGCTTGTCTCTTGAGGAGACGGCTGAGCAGTTTTCAAACCACCTCATATGGGTCCCAGGACATAGCGATATCGATGGCAACTGTATTGCGGATGAACTGGCTAGACAAGGAACTACCAGCATCCTCCTTCAGGACAAGGAGGGCCTGGGTATACCCATGGCCAGCTGCAAACTGAGAATACGAAATAACTTCACTCTCTTTGCAAACCAAACATGGAATCGGGCATCGAACACATCTCACGGCAAACCTGGCCGACATACAGCAGTAAAAGAACTAAGGAACTTTGCTGTCTGAACAGAGCCCAGTGCTCGACTGTCGTTCATGCTACCACGGGACATTGGTTGGTGGGGATACACGCATCCAGGCTAAATGCTCCCCACCATGATTTCTGTAGAAGCTGTGGCGATGAGGAGGAGCTGGAAACAGTTGAACATCTTTTCTGTCACTGCCCTGGTCTGTTTAGGACAAGATTCCGCTTTCTAAAGTCATACTTCCTTGATGATTTATCTCAGCTCTCCGAAAAGAGTTCAAAATGTATTTTAAGGTTCATCCAGGCCGCCGGATGGCGGACTCATCTCGTATAGGGGACCTCTTGAGTGGGGAAGAGCGGTGAATGGTCCACCGTAGCGGTATCACAATGGGCCTATTCTGGCCTATGTGAGTTGGGACGTTAGTCCCAACTGCTGCCCTAACCTTACCAAACCTAACCTATCGATGCTCTTTGTTTGGGTTGGCAAACATGCGGTTTCAAAACGGTTCGAATAAAATGTTCGGTTTCGTTTTCCGGAGCTTGGCCGAGTATTCCACTTTCGGACAACGTCTGTAATAACGAGTATATTGTAGTCGGTTACGCCCTAATAACATAGTGCACTTTTTTTTTTTTGGCAGCCAGTTATTGTGCGACTCCTAGTTACCAACGCCTTGTAGCCCTTGGCTGCCTCAGATGTTCTCCCGCAGACTTGTTAGCCCCGCTCGTTGTAATGGCCTTTTAATGCAGCCGCTTAACGCCCCGCTTTGCACTCGACTCGAGTGGTTTTTCGTTGTTGCCAACTATATTTACTATTTATTTATTTATTGTGTGTGTCTGTGTGTGTGTGTGTGTGCCCCAGTTAAGATGTGCTGCATGCAACTAACCCAATTTCGGGACAACAACATTGTTGCAACGATAATAACAATAACAACCAGGGTTGGAGTAAAACATTTAAAGGCCCAAGGGCCGGCGGAAAAATGGCTGTGGAAAACATTTTCAAACTTTCAAATGTTCACAAAAATTTCAACATCAAGTGTGCGTGCCTGGTTCATAACAGCCCTGGTCACAGACAACAATTATAGTTAGCCAGCAGTCTGCTATCAAATTTTAGTCATTTACTAAAAACTATTTTATTTATTTTACAAATAATTTGTTTTCAAAAATCTTAAATACAGCAAAACATTTTAAATGGAGCATTTGGACCTTGATAATAACTTGACTATAGATAGCCGCGATTTAGCTGTGGTAGTTTATCGTAAATATGAAGAGAATGCATATTATCCAGATTTCGAGTTGGATCTACGTCTGGAAGAAGATGAGCCGGAAGTACGCTTAAGTCACTTGGCTGCCGCTAGGTTGAAGGAAAAAATTCGACTTTATCATAAGAAACAGGACGAGTTATTGCTTCAGTGCGAGAAGCAGCAACGAAAAAATGAAGAAATACGTCGCCAGGTAAGCCAGCGATGATTAAAGTATAAGGTTAGCTTAAGATTCAACATCTATGCCTAATTATTGATTACCAGACCGTGCAGCTTGCGCAAGTCGTTGACAACATGATGGAGTCTATAAAGTTGGACCATCCAGAAATGATTCCTATTTTAGAGGCCAAACAGAAGCAGCGAGAGCTGGAAGCTGAGCAGAATAAGATGCTTGCTAAACGGGCCCAAAATGAGTAAATGCTATGAAAAGTTTGCTCTATGGCTTTACCTTAACAAAACCTTTACAGCATATTGACAGAAGCTATAGGAGCTAAGACTTTAAAAGCTGCTGAGGGACAGCCGGATGAAACAGTTTTCGAGCCGGCCCAGCGCGGCAGACGTCGGCGTATTGGTTATAAGCAAACCTTTTACAGTGAGACGTATCTAGCTGTCAAGGAACAGCTGGGTGACACTGCTTTCAAGCAGGTGCAGACGGAACATAGGTAAATACTTTGATAGCTTGCAGTAATTAAGCTTTAGCTTAACAAACCTTATGCAGTGTACTGAAGAATGAGATAATAGCTGAGGTCTTACAAGCTGGTGCGAATAAGCCGCAAAAAAGCTTGTTACAACAGGTTCAAGTAACTTATAGGCAAGTTAAAAGACAAGTTGAACAAATTGCGGCGCTCTAACCAACTTTTTTGCAGTTTATTTTCGCAGGCCATGAATGAGAGTAATGTTATCAATCCAACCACTGTTGAAAGAGAGAATGCTGGCGGGGATCAGGCAGATAAAATTGGCTATGAGTAAGTTGTTGGAGCAGTACACTCCATGGCTTTATTTTAAACAACTTTTTTGCAGTGTATTTTCGCAGGCCATGAATGAGAGTAATATTATGAATCCAACCACAGTTAAAAGAGAGAACGCTGGCGGGGATCAGGCAGATAAAATTGGATATGAGTAAGTTGTTGGAGCAGTACACTTCATGGCTTTATTTTAACAAACTTTTTTGCAGTGTATTTTCGCAGGCCATGAATGAGAGTAATCCCACCACAGTTGAACGAGAGAAAGCTGGCGGGGATCAAGCAGATGAAATTGTTTATGAGTAAGTTGTTGTAGCAGTACACTCCATGGCTTTATTTTAACAAATCTTTAGCAGCATGTTGTCAGAGCGTAGTACTGACGATGCAGCTGGAGATTATCTGCAGAGACCTCTTTATCAGCAGATGCAGAAACTGCTTGGGTTAGTTCAGAGACAAGTTACAAGTTAAATGCTAAGCTCTTAACAAATTTTGTTTTCAGTATTTTATCGCAGGCCGTAAATGATACCAATACTGTACAGGTAGCAAGCCCAACTATAGCTGAAGAATTGCAAATTGAGAAGAAACAGCCAGCTGAGCAATCCAAAGAACCTAAGGGGTGAGTTGTAGCAGAAGTTTGAAGAAGTTCATTTACTATAACTAAATTTTTTTTTTTTTTTTTTTGCCAGTCTAATACCAGCTGCCAAAAGTGTTGCTGATAGTGGCTGCCTTTTGAGTTAAAAATAATGCTCAATAACAATTTACAGATGATGAAAAAAAAGTGTATTTTATATATTTCGTTATAACAATTTTGGTTTTACTTTTAAAGAACTGTGCTGTCCAAATACGCAAATATTGTTTATACCCTTTAATATGAAAGGATGATGTATTTAAAAATTATGCTTAAAAGTCATTAAATAAATCTTAAGCGTTTGGAATGCAAGATGTTGAGATGATGGTTTCTTTTTATTTAAAAGTAAGTTATATATTGTCATCGCTGGCGGTTTGCGGCTTACGGCTGCATTTTGCAACTCCATTCAACGAGATGACGTTTTTGAACTACTCACAAGTAGTAAGCTACTATAGATAAGCTTCTTGCCAAACAGGGCAAAAAAAAGTCTAGAGAAAAGTAGGGACCCGTTCAGTTGTGGATTCAGGATTTAGTCTTGGGCGTAGTTTTTTACTTGGAAGTGTATGTATATCTGAGCTCGCAAACAATTGTCAACCTATTTTTCCGTACCCGAAAAATCCGCCCCCGTGTATCCGCGATTGGGCACGTTGGTAATTATTAACGTTTGTTAAGCTCACTGCTTTTCTTCTGAAAAATTTCATTGTGTTTTTGAAATCTACGGGCCTCTTTTATCAAAATCAACGGGAATCTCCTAGGTAACTCCCAGCCCGACCGAACACCTCTCAGCAAGCTCGATGTGGCAAAAGAAAGAAAAGTGCGTTAAAAAAAATTGAAAAGTTTTAAGCTTGTGTAGCTTAGTAGTAGAATTGTGTTGCGCGAGATGACTCATTAAAGAGAGGGCTGATTTAAAAAAGGTTGCAAGAAAGCGTTTGGTACTTTCTAACTCTCGAAGCGAACTAGAAACATGGTCAAATATAATCCAAGATAACAAACTAGAAAACTAGCTTGGGATCATCCATAAACGCTGATTTTCGTCAAAAAAGTGTGTGTATATCAGAGCTCGCAAAAGACTGTCAACCCATTTTTGCAGCTTTTTAAGGGGTTCGGTCTCGAAAAAACCCGTAGATCCGCTACTGCTAAAGATATTCATATTTGTGCTCTAAATCTTTTCAAGTTAATCCAAGATAAAGGCATGGAAGGCAAGCTTAAAGATATAAAATCTTTTCAAATTAGGAAACTAGCTGAAAAATAATCATATTTGTGCATTAAATATTTTCAAGTTAAACCAAGATAAAGGTCTAGAAGACGATCTTGAAGATATTTATATTTATGCTTAGATTCTTATCAAGTATAAGCAAACTAGAGGCCTTTAAGATGAGTGCGGAAGGTATTCATATTGCTGCTATGACTCTTTTTCAAGCAAAGACCAGGTTAAGTTCTAGAAGACGAGCTTGAAGCTTTTGAACTCTTTAACAGCAAGACGAGCTTGGAGATATTTATAATCATGCACCGATTCGTATTAAGTTAAGCCAAGTAAGAGGCTTTAAAAACGAAAGATATTCGTTACGTCAAGACCAGATAAAGCTCTAGAAGACGAGCTTCAAGCTTTTAAGTTCTTTAAGAGCAAGACAAGCTTGAAGATATTTATATTTATGCTTAGATTCTTAACAACTCAAAGCAAATTAGAGGCTTTAAAGACGAGTACTGAAGACATTCGTTAAGTTCAGATCACATAAAGTTCTAGAAGATGAGCTTGAAGCTTTTTAGTTTTTTTAGAGCAGATTTTAGTTGGTAAAAGAAGTTCGGAAAGCGTATGCGTATGCGTGAGGATAAATTAAGCTTTCATCTGTCGATAACTTTGCATTACAGTGTTGCAAAATTGCGCAATTTGGTAAACGTGTTTCGATATGTGTCTTTTGTCGGCGAAACATTTATAGCGCGGACTTAAAAGAGGTGGGGGTGTCAAAAAAAGAAAAGAAAGAAAAGAAAAAAAAAAAAGAAAAGCTGATTGACAGAAACAGTACCAACAAGTTGTCAAAAGCTTACAAAAGATGTAGCTGCCAGGTTGCAGGATGCTTTGGGTTGAGGCAAGGTCTAGCGACTACAACTAACAGCTGCTGCCCCTGTTGCTGTATTAAGTTTCATTGTGCCACAAACAGACAATGCAGGCAGCGTTTGTGGCAAACTGCCGCGCCTTTACCTCACCTTGGCAACGCCAACGGCTTATGCAACAAGGTACTTTTCTATTTACTTTTTTTTTTGTATACCCTGCAGTCATGGGCATAGTAGATTTGTGCAGTGCATTTTAGAGGTAGAAAGAAGTTGGCAAGGACTTTGTACCACATTCGATAACAATTTAGCCATGTCTGTCGTTGCGTCTGTATGAATACCTACATCTCGAGGAACATGCGAGCTGAAGACATAAAATTTTACCAGATGAAGTTTGCCAATCGATATCTTGAGCTGTTTTCATGTAGTAGAGTGTTGTGAAATGAATATAGAGTGCCAGCATACGCAGGTGGCGGAGCCCTCTCGTTTTATTAATCAACAAACTAGAGCCACTAATTTTGCTAAGTAAGCCCAAGCCCAAGATCCTTATAAACAAGCAAATGTTAACATTTTGCCAAAACATGGCCCTAAGCTAACTACCTTGTAAAAATTGCTTGCAGTGTAGGCCACTGTCGGCTGCCGTACCAAACGTTACCCATTTTTTCCTATTTTTTTTTTTTTTTTTTGGTATTGTGGCAACGTTTAACAACAACTGCGACTAGTCGGCTGGGCCACTTCCACCTCGAGCGGAAGTTTGCACAGCGTAACAAAATTTTTTATGAATGCTGCAACACAGCAGCCACCACGACAGCAATCTGACGTCGATGGATGATGGTAACAACAGCGGCCAGCTACAACCCTGCCTCAACCTTGTCTGTCGCAATCCTGCCGCGCACTTTCTGATGAAAAAGTGTAAGAAAAACTCTGTGCAAATAGTCGCCATCATTCCGCCAGCTTTTCAATAGCCTTTCACTTGGCTGGCTGACTGCAGCATGTAGTATGCGGAGGCTGGTGGCAGGCAGGTGTTGTTGCCGCCGTTGCTGTGCTACAAACTACTACAACTTGTATAGCTGCCGTATTCCCGCTGCCATGTTGCAAAACTAATTCAATTTGACTTTTTGTTTTGATGCTACCAAGTGAAGCCATCCATCCATCCATCCATCGAGTCACAAGCAACTATATTAACAACAAAAACAAGCGTTGCTTGGAATCTTCCAGCTGATGTTTGGAGTGCCAAAGTTAAGCCACTCTGCAGTCTAAAGTATCGATATAATAGTGATCCGATTTTGACAGCAAGTCATTGAGGCACAAATAGTAGTATCTTTTTTGGTATTGGGTGCTTGTAGGTTGTGCAAAGAGTTGCTCTTGCTAAAGAAGCTACCTAAATGCTCTATAGTGTCGATTCCTAGAAGTTCTTTCATTTCATTTGGAAATGGAACTTTTCGTATGAAAAGTGTAGAATTAGGTTAGGTTAGGGCGGCAGTCGGGACTTAACGTCCCAACTGACTGAGGCCAGAGAATTGACCCGTTGTGATACCGCTGGGTGGGCCTTACACCACTCTTCCCCCACTCAGGAGGTCCCCTATATGTTTTAAAAATCACGCCCATCCGGCGGCTTTAACAAACCTCGAGAGGCTTTTTGGACTCTTTTCCGGAATCGGAGCCTTGCCTTACTAAGCTCAGGGCAGTGACAGAATAAGTGCTCCACCGTCTCCAGCTCCTCCTCATCTCCACAACTTCTACAGAAGTCATTGTGAGGTGCGTTGAGCCTTGATGCATGGATACCCACCAGCCAGTGTCCGGTAATTGTCTGGATTACTGTCGAGCACTGAGCTCTATTTAGAGCCATGTCTGCCGTAAGATTCTACACGTGTTCGATATCCGATCCCACGCTTCATAAGCTGCTAGAGCAAAGTGTTTCTTAATACTCAATTTACAGCTGGCCATAGGCATACCCAGACGCTCCTTGTCCTGAAGGAGGATGCTGGTAGTTCCTCTTCTTGCCAGTTTATCCGCAATGCAATTGCCCTCAATATCCCTGTGTCCTGGGACCCAGATGAGGTGGATCGAAAACTGTTCTGCCATCTCCTCCAGAGATGAGCGACAGTTGTTCACTGACTTCATGCATGATGTCATGGAGGCGAGAGACTTAATAGGCGCCTGGCTATCTGAGTTAATACAGATATTGTTGCTGCCAATTGGTAGGTTTTTAATTATCGAGACGGCCTCCCAAATTGCCGTGACTTCAGCAGGGAAGACACTGAATTGATCTGGGAGCCTAGAAGATATTCTAACGTTGTGTTCCTCAATGCAGACGCCTCCGCCAACGTGGTCGTCTTAAAAGTTTTAAAGTGTTCCTGTGGGGTGCACTAGTCCGTACCATCAGGAACTAGAGGATTCCCTTTAAGAATCCGTGAGTGACCGAAGTCTAGGCCATTCCATTTTCTTGCCGCTCTCATACGTAGAGCTGATAGAACGGCTGTTTGCTTGCCCACTTTGTCCAGGGGCAATAGGTTCAGGATGGCATCTAATGCTTGTAGAGTTAGAGAGCACCAAAATTGATCAAAAGCAAATGCCCTTTAGCAAAAGGCTTTTGAAAATTTAGCCAAAAATTCACTTAAAGCTCTCAATAAACTCAGGGTTGTATTTTATGCGTTACTCGCGTTCTCACAAAATTTTTAAATGACTCAAGACAAACATGCCAACTCATTGGCAGGCCCACGAACACACTGTCAAATGGAATAAGAAATGAAAACGACAATGGTAACAATTTCTGCACAAAGCCTGGCAACTCTAGCCGCATTAGGTAAGTGAGTGCGAGCGAGTCAAAGCAACTGCTGCATGATTTGTGGTTGGTAAGAGACAATGTCTACGACAGAATACCATAAGCCAAATTAACAATTAAAGTAAGCCAAGGAAACACAACGAAAAGACAAAGAGTTGGGGGGTGCGCGGTAGGTTGTGGAATTTTGTACAAAATTGGATGAGTTTGGAGCTTGACGTTGGAATATAGACTAAAGAACAGCAGCAACCCAACACACATACATACAAAATGTGTTGAAAGAGGCAAGCTAACAAACAAACAAGCTAACTTTGGAATGGACTTTGGCCAAGATACACACACACACACACAGGCACTCGCATAATTTTGAGTCAAATTTTGAAGCAGCTGCTGAAGATATAAAGACGCAGCCTTGTGATGATGGAGAGATGAGACGAGCTGCAAGAAAGGGCAGGACAAACAAAAAGGTTGAGTAAAGCAAGGAATACTTTTAGTATGGCTGAGGACGAAGGGAGTAAGCATGGCAGACGTAGAGCAGAAGTTACTGTTGAAATTGTATGCACTGAGAGAAAAAGTTTAGTGAGCACGCAGCAAGTGGTGGATTAAAAAAGTAGACGCTGAAAAAAGAGTGACCAGACTTGTTTGTGGAACAGCTGTGGCAACCCTGTTGTGTTATGATCAAACAAGCAGTTTTGCTTTGTTTTGTAGCATTTTTGGTTGCTGCGTACTGGTTTAGCAAAAAACTTAAAGCATCATTTCGGCCTAAGAGTTGAAGGAAGTAATATCATTGGTTTTTCTCTCAGTGTACTACTATAGTATACAAAACTCAGCCTTGGTCTGCGTTGCTTGAAAACTGTTGAGAGTTGTAAATGCAAGGCTCTAACAATAGCAACAACAAAGTGCATTCAAATAGCTGTACAAGGGCTCAGCTGTTATTGGCAACAAGCTGGCCAAATAAGACAAGCTAAATGGATAAAATGGGCGTAGCTCGTAGGCGTAATCTGTCTGCCGCCTTGCAGTTAGCTGCTTGGATAGACACACTTATGCATTGTCAAATTTCAGCTTGAAAAAAAAAAGTATAGCTTGCTTCTGGCGATAACTTTCAAGTTTTGTATTTTGTGTTTTAATTTCAACGCTTTGATAAAACTGAAAGGAAGTTAGAGTTTTGTGACAGGGAAATGCATAATAGCTTTTGGTGGCTACCAGCATATGACAGATGACAGTTGTTTTACATACTGAGCGACACACACATAAATGCACAACATGCGTGTGTGTGTGTGTGTATATATATATAGTTGCCATCTGGCTGTAAATTGCATTTAAAATGCCATAAATTAAAAGACAACACAAACAATGGGCAACCAGGCGGCCATACACACTATTAAAATGCATTAAAATTGTTTTTAACACACATACACGCACATACGAGGGATGTTTTATGAATTTCGGGAAAATGTAATTTTAGTGTGACCAGATCACAGAAAAGCAAGCATGGCAAATGTGAGTTATCGCAGCGAAAAAGTGTTGTAGTTGAATGTGCAAGCAGTGTTGACACCTCTTTGGGTCCCGAAACTGCGGCTTTGGGTATTGAGCTCCGTACACTGATAAAAAAAAGGTCTGATTTCAAGATTTTTGATTGTAAAATCGTATCGCATGTTTTTTTCGTTTTCAGTTTAAGATAGCTGTTCTTAATTTAAGACTTTTATTGCTTAATTCAAAAATCTTAAGCATATTTCAAGTCTGTAGTTGTTGTTCTTATTTTAAGATTATATGTTCATTTTTCTAGTCGGTAAAGAAATTCTGAATTTATAAAACTATTTTAAAGCTAAAACTTTTTATTCGATGAGTAACGACGGAATAAATTTAATACTTTATGACGATAACCAGCGTCCCAAGGTTTTACTGAAGCGGTGTAATCTCCCGATCATGTTCGGTTCCAGACACTACAACAGAAAGTGTTTTAAAATTCGCATTTGATGATCTCACACACCAAGAGTGACACTGCTTTTCGTAGAAGCCGACTTGACGGTTGTGTATAGCAAAAGATCTGGTTCATCTGTGCCTGCCAACTTGCTTGGTCGGTCAACGAGTCCTCTCCAGATTATTTGCTTAACGTTCAAGTGCAGAAAAGATCTGGTTCGTCTGTACTTGTCGACTGGTTTAGTTGATCAACGATCTCTCTCCAGCTCATTTGCTTGTCGTTCAAGTACCGGAAAGATCTGGTTCATCTGTGTTTGCCAACTTACTTGGTTGGCCAAAGAGTCCTATTCAGTTTATTTGCGTATCATTCAAGTGCAGAAAAGATCTGGTTCATCTGTGCTTGTCGACTAGTTTAGTGAGCCTCCTTTTCAGATCATTTGCTTATCCAAACGAAGTAATCGCAAAAATCTTCATAAAGAATATTTTATGAAGCACTTCAAAATTCTTCCCCTCCGCTGTCAAAACATAAAAGGACACCCTCGCTTCTACATAGAAAGACTAAAATATTATAGGATGTTATCTAGCATTGTTGCAAATGACAGGCCCCACTCGCTGCGCCTTTGGAGAACGCATTAACAGCACACATACAAAGTTTCCCACACATGACAGGAAAAAAAAATGTTGTCTACAAGTTGGCGCTTGCCACAAATTTCTCTTTCCGCTCTTGACTTGCTCCTTTGCGCCCCTGGCTTGCTCACCGATAATCCAATTTGTCATAATTAAATTACACACTTTAAGCCACTTGCTAAACTATTTTGTAACAAAAAATATAAAAAATACAAAAAATAATAATAATAAACAGCTAAACTAGGACGAAGGATAAAAGCAAACTGTAAAACTGGCTGTAAGTAAAAGTTTTTAAAGCCGCTCGGCGCACAATATAAGCCATAATTAAGCGTGTTCGCAAATGCTTGAGCATCAGGAACTTTTTCATTTATTTTCCATTAAAAAGCGAGCGAAAAAAGAAAAAATGAAAACCCTAATGGCAATTTCCAGAAAGTAAGTCAGTTGCCGCTAAGAGCATGAAGAATTTCCAAGTATCCACAAGTTATTTACGGAAAAATTTAATTTCATTAAGTGCAAGGAAAAAAACTCAAAAGTTTGATATGAAAACGCAATTTTCTAAGGTATGAATAGATGGGTTTGGATCTACGCTGCTCAGACTGCATAGAAACGAGTAAGCTTGAACTTTTAATGTAATTTAGCAAAATGTAAAAAAAATTAAGCTACTGGAAATGTTAGCTAAGGTAAACTACCGTACTGAAGACTGTAGAAGTCAAGATCACTAACTATATATGTATGTAGGCTATAGGTGGGATGGATAATGAGGCAGTTACAGTTAAGAGCGCGCGCAAGAAACATGGAGAGAAACATGATGCTAAGAGTTTTACAATCTGCCGCAAAGCAGTGCGCGAGTTTGACTGCTGGTTCAACTTTTATATGGTAGCTATATGAAATAGTGCACCAATTTTGATCAAACTTTACACAAATGCTAAGACTAAAACAAAATACAACTGACATAAATTTGCTCAAAATTGTTGCACTATTTCATGTAGCTACCATACAAAATTGAACCAGTGCTCTCTATTTCTGAGAGAATAACGTAGCTATGCATTGCGCCACCTACTAATTGTTGGATCATGAGAGCAGCCAAGAGCGAAATAGTACAGACGTGTTAAGATTGAACTGAAATTTATGCGTGAACTTAACAATACTTAGTTTTGGAAATACTTCCTAGTGCCATCATAATTGCGTTTTTAATTGCTTTTTAGCGCTCATCTCGTCAGAAGCTTCTAGAAACTGCTCAAAACTTATTTAAAGCCTGCAGCTCCCACGCAATATTCCAAATCTCTGTTATAAAAAAGTCTGACTCATTTTAATTAAAATTTAATTAATGCGAGTTTTAGTTGCTGAAAATCTCTGTTTAAAATGCAGCTGAAATTTGAACTTGCTGCGCTGTCTCGTTCTGTCACTTCAACTGCCTCACTCACACTGCCACTGTTCAGATGGCATTACAAATTAATGGAAAATAATTACAACTGCTTAACACAAAATGATTTCATTGCTCATTAAGATCCTTTACATGACCAGCCAGCCATGTTACACACACACACATTGATACATTCACTCATTCATTCACTCACACACTGACACAGTCACTCATTCAATTACTCGCTCCGAGGCTGCCGCATAGCTATCAAGGGGCATTAACGCCTGCATGGATGCAACATTGTGGGGCAACTATGGAAATTGTTATTAATACGCAAAGAGCTGCTAACTGCAGCCACTTTCAGGCAATTATTGGGTACATAGTAAACATAAACATACAGACTTTTGAATTCTCTTACTTGTCCATGCTAGGATATTATATTGCGCACCAAATGGTAGTCGGGTTATTTTGCGAAGAAGTTATTATTATTGAACTACTTGACGAATATCAAAACATAACTAGAAACAAGGCAGAACGAGGAGAATGGCACACAGCAACTGGTCATGCCATCGGCCTAGCACTCTAGTCAAGCTATCTATTGGGAGCAGTCGAACTCCTGCGGTTCCACGTTACCAGGACTACCATAGCAGTCGAAACGGGTCGATGAGGACTGTACTGCACTGCTTAGCACACGCAGCCAGTGTCTGGGAAAGCCATTATTCGCAGCACAGGGTTTATACTATCTCCTGAGCACTCTAGTCAAGCTATCTATTGCGAGCAGCCGATTTCCTGCCGTTTCTCAGGAACAGAACAAGCATAGCAGTCGAAACGGGCCGATGAGGACTGTATTGCACTGCTTGGAACACGCAGCCAGTATCTGGGAAAACCGAGCAGCCGAACTCCTGACGTTTCTCAGGAACAGAACTAGCACTGCAGTTGAAACGAGTCGATGAGGACTGTACTGCACTGCTTAGCACACGCAGCCACTATCTGGGAAAGCCATTATTCGCAGCACAGGGTTGTCTGACAAACTGCCCAAAGCTAAGCTAAATCTTTATACCATCTCCTGAGCACTCTAGTCAAGCTATCCATTGCGAGCAGCCGAATTCCAGCGGTTCCACAGTAACCGGACTAGCATAGCAGTCGAAAAGGGTCGATGAGGACTGTACTGCACTGCTTAGCACACGCACTGGAAAAGCCATTATTCGCAGCACAGGGTTGTCTGAAAAACTGCCCAATGCAAAGCCAAATCTTTATAGTTAATTATCAAAATGGGTTACCAAGGCCAGCACACAATTTTACACCCTTTCCTTATGATACAATACAATGGAGAATCTTCGCCTGACAAGAGGTTAGCTTAGGCCGAGATCACCCGGAGACCTTACGGCCCATGGTGACGCCTACACGAGCTACATAAAGGGCGGTAGGATTTTTGATCGCTGTTGGACTAACACTCTTATGCAGACAAACAATGGACTTTGGTTGCAACAACAAGCAGTACAAGCAGTGCTTGTAGCCATTCTTCAAAGCACAGGGTTGTCTGACAAACTGCCCAATGCAGAGCTAAATTTTTATTGTTAATTAATGGGTTACCAAGGACAGCACACAATTTTGCACCCTTTCCTTATTATACAATACAATAGAGGGTCTTTGCCTGACAAGAAGTTAGCTAAGGCCGAGATCTCCCGGAGACCTTACGCCCCATAGTGACGACTACACAAGCTACATAAAGGGCGGTATGCAGACAAACAATGCACTTGGTTGCTACAACAAGCAGTGCAAGCAGCGCTCGTAGCATACGCCCAATAATCCAAGCACAAACAGACTATTGCAAGAAAAATCAGATGCATCTGGACTTTTAATTCTATCAGTTAACGCAAGCCGAACAGAGTCTGTTCTGCGAAGCGACAACAAACAAGAACTGCCCTTTCAATAGATGACACAAAGTGTTGTCAGCCAACATCTAGCTTTCAGCCCGCTAGCTTTGTATTGCGCGACAGCATTCAAGCAGTTTGGAACGATCAACACCAGGAATTATCATCAGTTAGATGTTAGTGCTAGAATGTCAACAACAAACGTTGACAAAGTCCTTGGCTAAGACCGAAAGCAAGAGGCTGCCAAAATCCCACTCCAAATTTTTTTTGGGTTCGCCACTGTTTATATGTGTGAGTGTTTCAGTCTCTGACAGAAGGACTACGCAAAATGCAATATACGAAGTAAATATTTGACGTTTTTCCGGATATAAATAATATTTTAATGGAAATTATTTTATACTGTTTGCTATTGTTGTCTTGCTTTACTTTGGTTTTTTTTTTTTAACTGCTTGCACGCACGAATGAAGCGCAAAATAAACAAGGCGTAAATTAATAAGTATTCAAATATGTGAAAAATATGTCAAAGGGAATGTCAAAACAAACGGAGCGATTAAAAGCAGAGCTCATAAAATGGAACTTGACAATGTAAGTGGCGAACAGAGAGAGAGAGAGCGAGAGACAAACAAACTTCTGAGCCATTACACAACAAAATGGCGTGAACAAACAGTACAATAGCAAAATAAAGAAAAAAAAGTGTAGTAAAAATTAAAACAAAAGCAAAAACAGCGAAAATGCAGACGCAGCAAACACATACATATACACAAGCACACATGTTTTTTTTTATTTTATAAAAATTTCTGCATTAATTTCCAACTTCATGACCAAAACAAAGAAACAGTCGCCCAAACAGAATAAACGAATAAATATCCAGCAAAAATGCACAACCCACAATTACAACCGAAACAGCAAAAACAACAACAACAACATTGATACACTGTTAATCGAAACAACAAACATAAAAGATGAAGTGGCAGCTGGAAGAGAAGTGGCCGAAACGAGATAGGGACGAGAGTCCTGCGGCAATTCCGTGGGCACCGCAAAATGCGGCAGCATAGTATGAACAAAAAAATTGATTTTAAAATATGCAAAATATGCGGAATTTTTATACGATCTGAAATTTGTAGCGGCAGTCGAATTTATTATTGGATTTTAAAATAAATATTTGTCAGTGTGGACGTATGCATGATGGGAGTGAGCTATGAAATTCTTCAAAGATATACAATTTTGTTACGCTAAGAAACATGAAACGTGTTGCTTGGTGTGGGAATCTAAAAAGACTCAGAGTTAAAATTGACAAAATAGCTCCAAGATAGCTAACCATGAAAACTTGCTGGCAATAAACCTATGCGTGTTAGACGTCTGAAAAGATTTCAAATTGTTCTATACCCCACAAGGTCTAAGAGAACTGCCAATGATTAGGTTCCCAGATGACATAATTCTGGGTAGCACCAATATCGTAGCCCTGCAAAATTCTGTATCAACTTGGGATAAGATATTGACGGATCATGGACTGAAAATAAGCGTTAAAAAAACAGAATTGCTCCCCTGTCAATTTTCAGATCCAGAAAGACCAAATCCGGATATCTATATAGGCGGGGAAAAATTGATTATAGGCAGCAAATTTAAGTACCTAGGCTCAGTTGTAAATAGCGAAGCTACATGCGATGATGACATCAAACATCGAAATGGGTGGATGAAGTGGCGAGAAAACTCTAGCGTTTTCCGCGACAAGAAAATGCTACGGAAATTGACGCACTCTTGTATGCGTCCGAATGTACAGAACTTACGAGAGCAAATCAGCTGCGACTGAGATGAAAATGCTAAGGATGACGGCAGGTGTGACCAAGCTTGATCACATTAAAAGCAAACACATCCGAGGCAGCCTGTTTGTTAAAAAGCCTATCACTGAGACGCTCAAAGTAGGTCAGATGCGTTGGTATTGCCACGTTCAAAGGCGACCGCCGGAGAGCCCCGCTAAGAAGGCAATACTTACCGTAGTTCCAGGTAACGGCCGTAGGGCAGGCAGACAGAAAAATACGTGGATCGGTCAAATGCAAAAACATCAGCAACGAATGGGCCTCAGCGATGACATGATCCAGGATCGAAATGCCTGCATACGAATGCTAAAATCGCATACCCACACCTCAGGAGGAGCATAAGCGAGTCCGAAAAGAGGTAAACAAGTGTTTGGGAGAAGAAGAATTATCTTTACTAAAGAAGTAAACGAAATAAATATTTTTGTCACAATCATAGCTGGCTCAGGATGCATTAACGAGAATTCTATCTTGATCAAAAATTTACCGGAATCATCACCGTGTGGCACTCTCAGTCACCCGACTTGATGACTCTTAAAATGCCGCATCTGTCATTGACATTCTATAAAATTTTCAGCTTGATAGCTGGACATTTAAAAAAAAACGCCATCGTTATCTGTGACCATTTGACTAAAAACGGAACGAATACCATCCAACAACCACCGAATTCCCCTGATTTGGCTCCTTGCGATTTTTTCCTATTCAGTTGACTCAAGAAACCGCTCCGTGGAACGAGTTACAGCCCTCGAGATCAGGTCATGGGAAAATCGATGATGGCTCTGATAGCCATGCCGCAAACCGATTATAAAAAATGTTTTGAGGATTGGATCAAGCGCTGAGACATCAAATCGGGTAACTGAGAGCGCCACACGTTGATGATTCCGGTAAATTTTTGATCAAGGTAGCCTTTCAATCCTACTCAGAATCTTTTCTGTCCAAAACAACTTTGTCCACAAATTCATCAACATGCTGCTAATTATCACTCTTCTATGTTTTTCACACATGGTCGTACTATCCTCAAATGCTGAGCTATACTCGTTTCTTGTTTGGAAGATGATTGCCATCTGGCCCGTGCTAAAAAAAAGAAATGAAAAGAATAAAGAAACTTATGCATCGTGCACACTCTTTCAGCATCATGCAGCGTGAGTTCCTAAGCAGTAACCTTAACTCATCCGACACTGTTTCAGTCCCAGAGCACTGCTTACTTTGTATCCAATGATGCTTCAATTTCCACGAAATCTTACCTTAAAACATTGCAATTAACCGCCTAATGTTTGCTTGACCCCCAACAGCTTTGTCATCTCTTTTGCAGCTTAGCTTCAAAGAGCGCTTGCCGCACAGAGTTCGTGGCCCTCTCTTAACAACAAAAAAGTCTATGCTGTTTTTCAGAGCCACATCACAGTGAATCACTTTGTAAAGCTTTAGATGGCCACTACTCTTACAACTGTTACACTGCAATCCGTTTTAATCTTTGCCATAAACGACCCACAAAAGACCTCTAATTGTGCCACTCTCTTTAATCTTCGCTTGGTAGATGCAACAGAACGCAATTAGAGCAGATTAGAGGTGTAACTTCTCATTTGAAGGTTCAGTGTACGCAAATGCACTCAGTCGTAAGTGAAACATTTACGCATTGACGTCATACTTATTTAAATGATATCTTGAAAGGAGTAGTCAAAAAATAACACTAGCTTACAGCAAAAAGTATACTCAACATGTTTTACTCATTTCTTCAATAGGTATTATAGCACAAATAGATTATAATAAGGAAAAAGCCTTAAATACCACATCACATACTGTCTTCGTCAAATCTTGAACTCTTCACCTCGCCCCCGACTCATATGAGCGGATTAACTTTCCTACCGACGTGGAATCGAAGCAAGAGCTGCTAAACTGAAAATAGAAGACTTCGGAAGAATTCTTTAACATATTTTCTTGAAACGTTAACTTTGAGGCGGTTTTGCATACGACTAGCCTACCCTTGCTGTTCATTTTGTTTGAAGTCTGCTTTAGATTTTCATCTTGAATATTCTCGTTTTTCAAAATAACTTTTTTTACATATTAGCAGGTAAAACTAGAATTGCTCAACTGAAAAAAGATTTCGGAAGAATTCTTTAACATATTTTTTCGAAACGGATGCTATGAGGTGGCCGAAAAGGCTGGCAGTAGGTGCAGTGTTTATTTCTTTGGAAGGCTGCTTCAGATTTTTAGATTTTCACTTATGTTTTTGAAAAGGTTTGTTTACCGATTAGAAGCTAAAACATGGATTGCTCAACTGGAAAAAGAAGATGACAAAGGAATTCTTTGACATATTTTTTTCGAAACGGATACCATAAGGCGGTTTGTTATACTACGTGCCTGCATTTGTGTTAAGTTTGAAGACTTCTTTCGATTCTCATATTTTCAACTCCCTGAAGACTCATGAACTAAAAAAAAACTAAAATTTCCCGACTAGAAGGTAAAGCCCTATGCTCCTCAAGGAATTTAAGGAATAAAAGAAGAAGAAGGTAAAAAAAATTTCTTAACTGAAAAAAAAAAGATGTCGGCAGAATACTTTGACATAGCGCTGGAGAAAACATCGATGTATCGAAATTTAAAATATCTATATATAAATGTTGGCCAACAGAGATGTTTCTCCAGCATTGCTAAACACCCATTTGATGAGTGCAGAAGTGCTGTAGAAACATCTCTGTTGGCCAACATCGATATGTATATAGATATTTTAAACTTCGATACATCGATGCATCGATATAACATCGATGTTTTCTCCAGCACTACTTTGACATATTTTTCAAAAACGAATTCTATGTAGTGAGTGCCTATGGTAAAGGCGGCCGTTTACACCTGCCTGTAGACTCATGTAAGTGGAAACAATTTTTTACCCAAGAAAGTTAAAGCAGAAGTTGCTAAACGCCAGTTCAATTAAAGATGTAAGAATATATTCGATATATTTCTCAAAAACGGTTACTAAGAGTAGATTTTTCATGTTACAAGCTGCCGCCAGTGTTCATTTTGTTCGAAGACTTCTTTGGATTTTCTTTTTTCACAACTAAAAACGCAAAAAATTTCTCATAACTCGAGAAAGCAATATGTAGGAGACTAGAAGGCATATCAGCCGGTATAGTAATAAATTGAGCAGTAACTATAGTAGCCAGCTCTTTTTTATGACTGCTTTGGAAGATCTGGTTTTTTATAGCCTTTAGCAAGAAGACTTCTCTATTCCATTCTCCTTGATTAAATAATCATAATGAACTAAAAAAGATGGCGTACGTTACAGTCGGGCGCGGTCGACTTTGGGATACCCTGCACCGCCACATTGCAATCAAATCCGGTATATTGCTTCAGAACTCTAAAAGATATTAATTTGCCAAATTTGGTTACGATATCCTCATAAACACACGAAACAAAATGAATTTTGCACTAAACACGTTTTTTTGACCGATCGGTCCTTTTGGAGCTTTATGATACAGTCAACCGATTTTGATCGAATTTGGTACAATGCTTGGGAACTATAAAAATCTTTCGAATGTGAGTTTTGATTACGATATCTTCATAAACAAACGAAATACAATGGATTTTTTACAAAAAACATTTTTTTGGCCGATTGGTCCTATAGGAGCTATATGATATAGTCAACCGATTTTGATCAAATTTGGTATAGTGCTTTGAAACAAACTTTCGAGTGCCAAATTTGGTTACGAAATCTTTATAAGCCAACGAAACATACCAAATTTTGTACAAAACTCGATTTTTTGGCCGATCGGTCCTATGGGGGCCATATGATATAGGCAACCGATTTTGTGTTAATTTGGTTCAGTACTCTAAAAAACTGCTTAATGCAAACTTTGGTTATGATACATTCATAAACAATTGAAATACAACGAATTTTATAAAAAAAAAGTTTTTTTTGCCGATTTGTCCTATGGGAGCTATATGATATAGTCAACCGATTTTGATACAGTGTTGAAGATCTCTGAAAAGCTTCCGAGTGCCAAATTTGGTAACGATATCTTCATAAAAAAACGAATTATCAATCTAAAACTTTTGTTGTTTTTCGAGGTCCTCTAAAACACCCTTATGGGAGCTATATAATATAACCCCGATATCGAAAAAGCGAAATAAACTTATCTCCCCTGACATGGTTAGGTTAGGTTAGGTTAGGGCGGCTGCTGGCTTAAAACCAGCACACTTAGGCCTGGGCTGGCCCGTTGTGAAACCGCATGAATTTCTATGCTTTCCATTGCATTTTTACCCTTCTCCTTATGGTATGCTTAAAAAGGGTGCCATCCTGTTGCAGCAATGTAGCTTGCAATCTTTCTCGGACAAATGAACTCCAGCCCTGCTAGGTTCTGAAGGAAAAAGTAACCCAGGTGCTTTTTTCTGCGTCTGCTAAGAGCTTCGCAGGAGCAGAAGAAGTGCTCTACTGTTTCTATCTCTTCCTCGTCTCTGCAGCTTATGCAAAAGTCATTTATAGGAGCATTAAGTCTAGCAGCGTGTGCTGCAACGACCCAGTGCCCAGTAATCGCTCTGACGACTGCCGAACACTGTGAACGGTTAAGACTGCAAAGTTTTCTGGAGCGTTTTGCGTCAATAGTTGGCCATATTTGGCGGGTGATCCTATAGTGAGGTATGTTGTTCCACATACTTTGAGCAAGAAGGCTATACTTTTCCCTAGTATGTAGCTTAAAAGTAGCCCTCGGCATACGTATATCCTCCTTATCAGGAAGGAGGGTAGTGGTCGTGCCGTTTCTGGCCAGTTCGTCTGCTATTTCATTGCCTTTAATATCTTGGTGCCCCGGCACCCAGATAAGGCTAATAACAAACTGCTGTGCCATCTCTTGGAGAGATTTGCGGCAGTTGTTGACTGTCGTCGCATTTGAGGATAACGAACGGAGTGACTTAATAGCTGCCTGACTATCTGAGTAAATGTTTATTACCCTGTTGTCTGGGCTGGCGTTGCGTAAGCAGATTAAAGCCTCGTTGATAGCAAGGACTTCTGCCTGGAAAACACTACAGTGATCCGGGAGCCGAAAGGACTGCCTGATATTTAGTTTTTCTGAGAAACCCCTCTCCCATCTGATTGTTGAGTTTGGAGCCGTCCGTGAAGAAACTAATGGAGTCTTTTTGACCCGGCTAATTTCCTATCCACGATTCCCTTGAAGGTTTAATGGTAGTAAAAAGGGTTGAGGTGTGTTCCTGAGGGATACAGTAATCGGTAGCTGACACAATAGTGTCTTCTACAAGAATGGACGAGTGCCCATAACGTAAGACTTCCCAGCTTTGAGCATCCTTTAGGCATTTCGCTGTTAAGGTAGCTAATTCCTGACATAATTACGCATCTAATGTAAAAATTTTGTCGCCTAGCTCTTACCATCTCTGAGATCTAGGCGTTCATACGAACAGACGGACAAACGAACATGGGTATATCGACTTCTCTAGTCACCCTGATCATACTTTAGGTAACTTTGGGGGGTCTCCGACATTTCCTTCTGTATGTTACATACATTTTCGGCTTGCACAAACGTAGTATACCCTTTGTAAGGGTATATATATCATTGTGGATTTCAGCATTCTTTAGAGTAGATTTGTTTTATGTACAGTCATTTCAAAAGTTAATCTTGTGCAAAAGATGTTATTAAAACGTCAGCATTTTTATTCGATTATATTTATTTATAACTTACAACTTTCGATTTACTTAATCGATTTATGACGTAGAGGCGCTTTTGAATACTGAAGGTATTCAGAAAGCAGTCTAACACAGCCACAAACTAGAAATTTATTGTAGTGTCTTGAAGTATTTTCATAATTCTTAAAATTTTTCAGCTGCGTAGATATTTATGCAAAAAAGAAGTTTTTCCCATTGAAATGCCAGTATAATAAAAGTTTCACATTTTCCTTTTCAATTGAAAATGTTGTGCTTTAAAAATAAATTTTTTCTTTCTTTCGTAAAGTTTGCTTTACACAGCAACTTTATCCAAAGTGTAGAGCACAACAGATAAAAACAATTTAATAATTAATCTACCTATAAACAATGCAGTTGAGAACTCTGACGTTTTTAAAAATAATTAAATATAATTGTTACATATTTCAGCTGTTTGCTGTTAACCAACACTTAAGCCAGACAGTTGTCATTAATGTCAATGCTTTCTGTTGAGCATATGCAACACTTGTTGTTGTAAATTTTAAATTAATTTACAGTTTTACACACCGGAATTTAAGAGCAGCTTATGTTGTTGTTGTTGGCTCTTTGTACTTTTATTTTATTTTTATGATAATTTGCTTGCCTTTCAATTTGAGTTGAAATTAAATTTCAGATCATTTATAACATATCGACAAGGCAGTTATTTATGCAATGTTTCAGCTTATTTGTTTATTTATTTTACTTATAGAATTTTAAAATATATTTAAAAGCATATAAATTTTGCTTTATGGCGTATTAAAGTAATACTATCTATCAAACAATATTTACGCAAAATTTTTGTGCATAAAAAAGTGAAAAAATTCACGGCGTATAGTGTGCGAAAATTCAGCGTTATTTTATCTCTTTCAATGTTATTTATGGAGTTTTTTTTTGTTCTCTTTTTTTTTTTGGTAACTCAGCAGCAAGTTAAAAATTTTATAAAAATGCCTTTTATTTATGAATGTTATGGATATTGCGGTGCAAAAATCAGCAAATTGCTAAATTCGTTTTAAATTTCGACGATATATTTGTGGTTATTCTTTTTTCGCTATATTTTCAAACAAATTTAATTTAAAGATATATCATTTTAAATTTTTAACTCTGTGACAGAGTTTATTAACCCTAAGATAGATCTCATTAATGATGCGAAGTATAGATGGGAGCAAACTCGAGCCTGTCTTATTTGTAGAAAAACTTGGCCGCAATGGAGCTTATATAGAACCAAGAAACTTTTAAAACTTAACAGACTTGACATAAGAGCTACGATATGGGCTCTTACTGGACACTGTCTTATTGGTAGGCACGCCAATAGATTGGGAGTGCCTTATTTCGACTACTGTAGAAGCTGTCAGGAGGTAGAGGAAGAGGAAACAGTGGAGCATCTCCTGTGTGGATGCATGGCACTATGCAGGAGGAGACTGTACACACTGGGTTCCGAAACTTTTGGAAATGTTACTGAATTCGCAGGAATCAAAATAAATAAGATTAATTCGTTCATCAAATCGACAGTTTGGTTTAGAGAGGATACGGGAGAGTAAGGACTAGCTCATGTGGCATCACAACGGGCCTTTTGCAGATCTAGGTGTGTCGGAAGACAACCACTTTTACCTACCTACCTACCTAAGATAGATCTCGGCTTGGCTTTAGTTTAATTTAAAGGGTTTTCAAACAAGAGGTGTTATTTTGAATCAGCCGGTATTTCGGTAGCTGTCACTTTTGAAGCTTTTATTCTTTGACATTTGACAAGTAGAAACTACGCCATTACTAAAAATGCAACGATACACGCTTCAACAACGCATTGAAATTATTCAAATTCACTACAAAAATGGTGAAAATCTTGCAGTCACAGTTCGCAAAACTAAAGCATTTTTGGATCGTCGTGAAGCACCTTGTCGAACCGCAATACAGAAATGGGTGGAAAAATTCGAGCTGTTGGGACAAGTTAGTGATGTGAAGAATAAAACCCGTGCACGTCGCTCAAGAACAACTGAGAATATTGCTATATTGCTGCTGTAGCCCAAAGTGTTGAAGAAAACCCAGGTTTGTCCATTCCACGTCGTTCTTTGGAATTGGGCATTCCACAAACGTCATTACACCGTATTTTGCATAAAGACTTGGGTCTTAAGGCTTATAAAGTTCAGTTTACACAAGAACTCAAGCCGGCCGATCATCAACAACGTCGTGTCTTTGCTGATTGGGTCCTTGAAATGCATGAAAATGATCCGGAATTCCATCGAAAAATCATCTTGACTGTTGAGGCCAATTCCACCTCGCTGGCTACGTCAACAAGCAAAATTGTCGCATTCGGGGGTTTGGAAAACCCAAGAGTTATTGTTGAGAAGCCTTTCCATTCTCAACGTGTGACTGTTTGGTGCGGTTTATGGTCCGGCGGGGTCATTGTACCTTACTTTTTCGAAAATGAGGTTGGATCAACAGTTGCGGTGCATGGATTGCGCTATGGAGAGATGATTAATGATTTTTTATGGTCGGAGTTGGATGATATTGACCTGGACAACGTTTACCACCAACAAAGCGGCGCTATGTGCCACACAAGCAACGAAACCATTGCTCTTTTTCGAGAAAAGTTTCCGGACCATGTTATCTTTCGAAGAGGTGATCACAATTGGCCACCGAGATATTGTGACTTAACACCTTGCGACTTCTTCCTTTGGGGCCACGTGAGAGATAAGGTCTACGCCAACAGCCCAGCGTCGATTCAAGACCTCAAAGATAGAATTCATGAGGTTATCGAGGACATAGGGCAGCCACTTTGCGATTTGGTTATGGAAAATTTCATGAAAAGGATATGGTCCTGTAAGCGTGGTCGCGGTGGCCATTTGGCCGATGTTGTTTTTCATTATTAACGGCATACCTTCCTCTTTATTATGAAATAAACATCCGATCATTTATCTCAAAAAAATGGCATTTTTCTCTGAATACCAAAATAACACCTCTTATTGGAAAACCAGTTATAATATTAAATTTTTATTTCTGAGACAGAGTTTATTAACCCTAAGATTGATCTCGGTTTGGCTTCAGTTTGAATTATATTTTTCAGAAACTGGAAGCACTTGAAAGGCAAAGAAGTTAAGTTTATATGGCAAATGCAAAAATACTTTTTCTACCCACGAATAAAGCGCATCTTACAGATACTTTTACTATCATCAGCTCTTAAGCTTTCTGGGAACAACATATCGGAAAAGCAGATATAACCAAACTATAATAAACTTGATAAAATAAAATGAATTAAATTTTAAAACAATAGTACAATTATGTATAAAAATTTAGGCTGTACATATTTGCTTTCCCAGCAACTACTTTTTAAAGTAGTTGTGAACTATAAGCAAAAACTTCAGGTTAAAAAAGTTTTTTTGGCTTGACAGCAACTACTGCTTAAACTAGTTGTGAACTATAAGCCATAGGCAATATAATGCTGTCAAGTATGTCCAACTTTTAAATAGTCAAAGCTTGTTGGCACAATTATAAATTAGCTTAAAAAGATCGTTGGAGAGCAAACATTTTGACAAATATCTAACAAACGGCATTTATATATTTGTGCAAGGACATTTTTTATAATTTTCAGCTAGGTAGCTCCAATCACTTTTGCAACATCGTAATATGCAGCGCATCAGGAATCGCATAGATATGAGTTCGATTCAAAACAACAATCAATCTTATTGTTGCGTTAAGAAAAAGTTCTAGTAGCAACTGTTTCGCAAGAGCAACTTAGGATGAAGAATTTTAGATGACAAGCATCCAAACATGGGTTTTTATACCCTGTACCGTATGGTACAAACGATATATTATGTTTGTGCAAGCCGAAAATGTATGTAACGTACAGAAGGAGACATCGGAGACCCCCCAAAGTTACCTTAAGTATGATCAGGGTGACTAGAGAAGTCGATATACCGATGTTCGTCTGTCTGTCTGTCTATTCTTCTGTCTGTCTGTCTGTCTGTCCGTATGAACGCCTAGATCTCAGAGATAGTAAGAGCTAGAGCAACCAAACTTTCAGATTAGATGCGTAATTATGTCAGCGGAGACAAGTTAATTTTATATCGATATCGGGGTTATATTATATATATTATATAACCCCGATAGGGGGGTTTCAGAGGACCTCGAAAAAAACAAAAAGTTTTAGATGAATAATTCGCTTGTCTATAAAGATATCAATACCAAACTCGATAGTTTTTTATAGTTTCCAATCAGTATACTAAATTTGATCAAAATCGGTTGACTATATCATATAGCTCCCATAGAACCAATCGGCCAAATAATTTTTCTTTTTACAAAATTCGTTGTATTTTGTTTGTTTATGAAGAAGTCATAGTCAAACCCCATATTCGAAAGTTTTTTATAGTTCCCAAGCACTGTACCAAACTTGATCAAAATCGGTTGACTTTATCATATAGCCCCAAAAGGACCGATAGGTCAAAAAAATGTGTTTAGTGCAAAATTTGTTTAGTTTCGAGTGAATATAAAGATATCGTAACTTTTGGCAAATAAATATCTTTTGGAGTTCTGAAGCAATGTACCGGATTTGATTGCAATGTGGTGGAACAGGGTATTCCAAAGTCGTCCGCGCCCGACTTTACGTACGCCATCTTTTTTTCAGAAGTTTTCGGAGCATTGAGTAAAACGATTTGTTGAAGACTGCTCTCACACAACGAATAAATACAAGCCGGCATAGCACCCAAGGACTTGTTTTTAATCTCAATTTCTATAATTTGATTATTGTATAATAGTTATGCTAACTTCATGGATTTGTATTTACGCCTAAATTACATATCTAGAAGAGAGGTTATTAAAGCGTTCACAAGAGTGTGCCAAAAAGAAAAACTTTTAGAAAGTGTAAATTGTGATAAGAGAATAAACATCTAACATTATCGCTCTTTCACTATTAGATAAGATATTTTAATGACAACCCTCGAAGTAAGCATCACAAACCGTCTTACATATGCTTGAGGCATATGAATCCAGCTCTTTGTCTTCCATAGGGTTGAATAAACTCAAAATGAAGTATATTTTTTACTCTGATTTGACAACAACTACACGTACAATGGTTTTCTGATGTAAAAGCTATATTTTGTCTCTTAATTTATATTAGAAACGTGAGCAAATGCATTCAAGATATTAAAAAATGAGAGCTACGGAGAGAGAGAGCTCTCTTCCCAGCAAATAACTTATACCTCAATAAACGTAGACGTGTATGCACTCTCTTTACTTAAACTTCAAATGATAATGAAATACACTACGATAAAGCAAGCAACAGCAGAAAGATGAAGAAAAAGAGAAGATAAAGCGGCAGGAGGAGAATTGCGCATAAGTACAAAGAAGCCAGTGATAATGTTGGAAAATAAGGCAAAGTTAGTGATTATAGCTTATAAAAAAGAGAGTTTAAAACAAGCAGAGAATTTTGTTGACTTCTAATAAATTGACCATATATATACTGATACATAGCAGTAAGCTGAGAAAGTTTTTACAACTGAACGCTTAAAGTTCACAATTGTTTCAAGCAATGTATGTGGTTTATTTAATTTAATTTTTTTACTAAAGATTAAGCAAGTTTATTGATAAAGTTTTTATTTAATGGTTGGTGTTTCTCAGAATCTTAAATATTTTGTTTTACCTTATTGTTGTGTCTTGCATACTTTTACTTTTATTCTTATTGTTATTTTACATGGTATCGATGCTCACTTAAATTAGTTACTTATCGATATCACTGAAGCTAGTATTAAAGTACTAATATGTATCACTTATAGCATTATTTTCAGTACATAGGTTGTTTTAAGAATTCACAATTTTTTTTAGCATAATAAACAGCACGACAAACGAAAGCGATTCATCTGCAATTAGCCTGGTTTCCAAAGATCAAAGCTGTTCTAGTTACCCATAGAATTTTGAAACTAGACACAGTAAAAATAGCTTTAAGATGATTGATTTTTTTTATTTTCATCGGACGGTCATTAGCTTTTGCAGCCTGACAAAGCTGTCATCTTTAAGGCGCACTTAGAAATCAAACAGCAGGCAGAGTGGACAGTAAGTCAGTCAGTACGTACGCTCATCCGTCTGTACGTCATGATATAAGATAGGTCCAGGATAATAGTATGGCTGACATTCTAAGCCCAGGACACAAAATTGTAATTAATACTTGGGTTTTGCTTGGGAAATTGAGGGGCTTCCTCGGCAACAAGGCGACGAGCGAAGCAATCAAGCGAGTGAGTATAAGGCGACTGTCGACCAGGCAGCCCCAGCTAAGGGGGGCAAAATGTAAGGCGTCCAGGCATTTCAAATTGAAAATGCAAACAAAATGACGGAGAATGTTTTGTGGGTTGGTGCTTAGAAAATGTCGGCACAGGATTAGGCGCAAAGCGCAGGGACTTGAACGTAAATTTCAAATATTAAATGTCGTTAGTGGATCAGCGTGTAGTCGGAGCGGAGCGGTTCACCCTAAGGGAATGAAAAAGAGCAGTAGCAGAGGGGGGAAGTGTAGAAAAGGAAGCTAAGTGAAAAGCCAAAACACAAATGAAGAAATGAAATGCGAGATGGATGTGTCAGTGTGTGTAGTTGTGTTCATATGACAAAAGAGAAAAAGAGCAGCGAAAGAGGAAGAGAGCGAGTTGGATAAACACTGACCTTACACACACACACTAGCCCAAATTGCATTTTAAATAATAAAAATGCCTTAACAAAAGGCATAGACCATAACAACAACAACAAGACACATGTGAAAACAAAAGAAGAGAAATACAATATACAAAGAGTAAAATACAAAATGGTAAATTGAAAATTCACAAAGGCAACATTCATGGCAACAAAGCCAGCTCAGGAAGGAAGTTACTTAATATCAACAACATGTAAATGACCAAAGTTAACCTCACATTTACTAACCCTTTAAATGCATACACTGTAAGAAAAAAAATGCAACTAGCTCAAAAAGGCCTAGAAAGATGTTTGAGTATGACTAAGAGTTACGGCAGCTGTTGTAGCGCCCAAAAGTTGCCTTGACATTTTAGGGTATTCACGACTAATAATGCGAATAGCTATATATAAAGCTTATATCCGATATCTTTTCTTTATGCACAATATCTAACGCATGTTAAATTTTTATTAAAGTCTACAATTTAAATGAAAGACATTTAGAAAGAAGAGGAAGAAGCGCATACGATGTAGGCAACCCTAGCAACGAAGCAGAAATGCAGAAGTGCCAGACCTATAATGCGACCAAAATGAAAAACAACAAAACAAACTGACGTTAATTTGATATTTAAAAAATTAAATTTTTTTTTTTATTTTATAAAAAAAAATTTTTTTTTATATAAATATAATTTTTTTTTTATTACAAAATTTGGCACTCCACTACCTATCTTGGCAGCTTACCTAAAAAGAAAGTAAAAACCAATTATGACCAAATTGTTTTACATACGATTACACAATACATACATTTGTACACATTTATATGATGTTCATAGGAAGGTCCCCTGGATGGCAACTTTTAAGTCTACTCTTTGTAGCTCTTAAGATTAGCCGCCACGCCAGCGCATTTGGGTGAAATTTTGTTATATTTATACGTTTTTATGTATTTCATATTATGCTACACATTTGTGTGATGGTTGCTCTAAATTGCTGCACTATTTTATATAGCTGCCATACAAAAATTAAACCAGTGCACTGTCTTTTGCGCATTGCATGACCCTTCAATTGCTGCATCATGTTATATAAAATTTTTTTTGAGTTTTTAGTCATAGCGAGTTAATTTTCTTTTATTATGGTAACTCTGCCTTCGGTGGCTTACCTACATTGCACTAATCCACCACACCCTTGACCTTATTAATACCCTACTGCATAATTTGAAGGAAATTTTTTTCAGTGTGCTGTATTTTATTGCCATCTTGCTGTTCCGTTCTTGACTTTTGCTTGGATTTGCGGCCAGCTGGCTTGTAGGGTTTGGTGGCTTGACTAGGAAGCCTTGCCTTGAATTCTTTAATGGGTTCCAGTTTGTGGTCGTCATTGACATGGTCAACATTTAAGACCCGGCCATTTGACAGAATGTTTGAAAGCTATAAACATTGAGTGGTTCGTAAGAGACATAACTTTAAAGTGCCATCTCGCTCTCTCTCTCCCTCTCTCTATCTCGGTGGCTGTCACTCAGCTCTCTGTTGCTATCTCATTTTGTTTGTTTGTTTGTTTGTTTGCAATTTGACACTGTGACCGCTCATTAAGGCAAGAGAAAGACAGAGTGAAATTGGAGACAAGCTCATTAACATTTTTGGACGCAAGAGGGGCGCGACATCTAATACACGCACAGACACCATGGCGTATGCGTAATAAATGTGACCAAATGCCGAGCCAAATGAGCGGCTGGCAGGCTAATTACAGGCTGCATTTCATTATCAGCACGAACTCGATGATTATGATTGCAAACGATGATGACACAATCGAGTATTCAGTCAGTCAGTCATTCATTCAGTCAGTCAGGCATAAGTTTGTAGCTCATTCATTCATTCAATCAGTTATATAAATGCCAAATCAAACAATGGCAGCCAAGTGCGCATATTTATTTATTTTATTACTAGCTTTTTTCTAGCGTTAATTATACTCTACTTTTGGGCATACTAGGCTATGCATATGCTAAGGTTTTAGGCTGCAGAGTGTTTAGCGGAAAAACAAAGTATTTTTATGGGTTCTTTTTATGAATCATACGCTTTTTCCCATAAAATGGTATCTTTTTCAGCTAACGAATTCGTGAAGGGTTTTCAAAATTTGGAATGTTTAGGTTTCAAATAGACCCATTTGATGAGTGCAGAAGTGCTGGGGAAACATCCCTGTTGGCCATTATCGATATATAGATATTTTAAACTTCGATCATCGATGTTTTCTCCAGCACTAGTTTCAAATATTTGATCTAGTCTTCAGTAGAAAATTATGATTAGTGAACGTGCAGAAGTGCTAGACTGACGTCACGAACAACCCTTATACCGATGCAGAAATGCAAAAGTGCCAGAACACCAAAAGTATTGTGAGAAAAATTCGTTATTAAAGAATCTATAGTAGTTGCAGAACAGGGTGTTGCGCCATATTAACTGATGTGAGTTCGACCTTGTATCGAGATTTTAAAAAATTTTGGAGTCTGGTGAAAGTTTTTAAGGATGTCAATTCAATTTACAGAAAAAAAGAGTCCGCCGCTCGCACTTGTGATGCGTCCCTGCTAGTGGCACATCAGCTAACACCTTCAGTCATATAGGTACATTTGCCGATAAGCAATTAGGAAATCTGGAATTTATAAAAATAAAAATCACCCTTTACTTTATAGGTCAGAATGCTCGTATAACGACATGAGCAATCCTAGCAACGAGACAAAAAGGTAAAAAGGCAAAAATAACCGCTGTGGCAATAGTAATCAGCAACAGAGCTTCTACACTCATCGAAGTCAAGTGCCTGGGTCATGCAGAAACGCAGAATACTTTCTTAGTGTCAGTTGTTGTTGTGCACTTTTGCATTTTTGCCCCAGAAAGTGTACCAGTAAGTAAAGAGTATTAAAGCTTTATTGTAGAGAATTTTATTTTTTTTGTTTCAATGTATTTCATTTCATTAAATAACATCAGCCAAGCGCGCATTGCATACCCTTAAGTGCGTATGTATGTGTGCGTATCTGTGTGTGTATTTGTGTTTATATGACTGTTTGCATGCTTTTTGCATTTGAATGGTTATGACGAGTCCCACACAGAGTCATTGGCATAGCACACATAGATACACACGCACACTCGTACACAAAGCCAAAGCTTTTTGCACGCGCCCATATAAAGTAATGTTAAATAAATTGAGTTGCACACGCACACACAAATATACTTACAATTTATATAGCACGTATTTGTGTGAGTGTATCTATGTGTGTCATGCATTGGCAACATGATTGATGCACAAAGCGCGAGAATTTTGCAACTGAACTAAAACTAAAAACTTAAAAGCCAGCGCATACCCCTGCGTTCTCATGAAGCACCCTACTCGTTGGCCACAGTTATGCAAGCGCATTATGCAAACACACAAACACACACGCCAATGAATAATAATGGAATTGTGTAACTTTTTGATAAGCAGTGCATGGACTGTAGGGGCTTTTAAAGGGGGCGTGTAAATACCAGCCCCAGTTGAGAGGGACGCACGCATTCTCGCATTCTAAGCGCCTTAAGTGCATTTGTGTTTGTCTGTGTGTGTGTGTATCTGTGTGTGTGTGTGTTTTCGTAGTTATGGCGGCCATTGTCTTTGGCTGATAACAAACGGTTTGAAATTTCCAAGTTGCCGCTTACCAGACACATAAGCCCGCTTTGTGAGCACTTTTTGTACATACATAGCTTTAAATCCAAACACACATTGATTAATTAATTATTGTTGAAATTTTCCAAATCGAAAACTAATTAAAAGTGCATTGGAATTCAGGCGTGTGAAAAGCATATTTCTAAAATAAAATACATACTTGATTAATTCAATTAATGCAAAGCTGGCATAAGCAAAAACAGCTGCAGCTTTCAAATAGTTTCGGCCATAGAGCTGGTAATATGTGCATAACCTCACACTAGCGCTGGAGAAAACATCGATGTTATATCGATGCATCGATGTATTAAAGTTTAAAATATCTATCTATATATTAAATAATACCAAATCAAAGAAATTCTGCTGCAAGTTCACATTTTGATATTTTTTTTTTAATATAGTTAGGTTCTCTCACAACAGAGAGTGGGCACTGCGACTTGAAGATCTATTGTACCTTACCCATTCTTTAAGGACAAAAGCCCATCTGCCTTCCTTATGAGAAGCAGTAAGTCTTTCGTTGGGATTCGGCGTAGCTGAAACGGGGTGATCCGTTCAGCTGCCAAACGTGTGACTCTGTCCCACACTATTGCTGGACAGTCACACAAGATGTGTTTGATCGTCTCGTCGTCTTCAAAACAAAGCCTGCACTCTGAGTTGTCCGATAGACCCATTTTTTGCAAGTGATAACTTACAGTATGGTGCCCAGACAAGTAGGCTACCAGGAACCTTAGGTCCGCTCGTCCAAGACCTATAGTTCGGTTTGCATCCGAGGGTGAGACAAGCACTTTTGCCTGTCTTAAATTCGGTAAAGAGAACCAATTTCTCTTATGTTCACTTAAGGCCCATTGTTGAGCATAGTTTTCATTGTTGACCAGCTGATGCCACAGAAGGGCGCGGGGCAAGTGGTGGGCGGAGAGGAACCCAGTCTTGCGAGCTCATCAGCTGTCGAATTACCTTCCACTCCTGTATGTCCAGGAACCCAACAGAGTGTTGGCATTCCCTAACCAGCTTGGAGGAGATTCTCCACGAAGAGAACGCGCTGATAGCGGCCTGGCTATCTGTAAATATGTAAATGTTAGCACCCCTAGTACCTTTAAGGAGGATACTGTGGACGCAGACCTCTAAGGCGTGAATCTCTGCTTGAAAGACACTGGGCCAGATACCCATTGCAATAGAGATTCTGGTGTTGGGTCTGACAACTCCAGCTACTACACCCTGTTCCGTCTTGGAACCATGCGTAAACCATTTCTGGCACCGGAGGTTACTACAGGAGTTGCCTTCAGTCCAAGTCTCGCGATTTGGAATGAGAGATCTAAATTTTCTATTATGGAGAAATACCGTGGTCATATAATCTTGAGCAGATCGATAGGCCAGGAAGATAACTTATAAGTGCAGCATGGCCTGTGTCACTTTCCACTAGTCCAGACGTGATCCGGTTCCGCAGAAGACTTTGCATAGCTGACTTTTTGATATGTATGTATGTGCAGTGGAGTCAGTCCGAGGATTGTCTCCATTGCAGCTGTAGGACATGCACGCATTGCTCCCGACAGAGATAGGCATATCAGTCTTTGTAGCTTACTGCACTTTTTAATTGCTCCGCTTTGCTGCAACTTGGGCCACCAAACAAGGGCTGCGTACGTGATAATAGGGCGGACCATCATACGGTACAACCATTTGGATATGATAAAGGCAGATTGTTTTTAAAAGGAAATGCGATACAAAAAAACTAATTTTGTTTATGTGCATGGATTGTTTATGGCGGGCGGGGAAGGCAAAGGCATGGTTCTACTACTTTCAGTTTCTTATTATCCATATCCCATTGTATGGCTAACAAGTTGTCCAAGTTTTAAGACTCTAGCTGCATTTTTCGAATTTATGCCAAAAATCGGCATCTCGTTCTACTGTGCAGTGGCTGGCACTTAATATTAAGTTTGTTTGCCTCAATCAATTAATATCGGTATTTAGACTTACATATATCATAAATAAAGATTTTTGTAGCTGCATGTTTAACGGAAGAACAACTTACCTGGAAGAAAAGGAAAATATATTTATAAATTAATTTAATTGATACAAAATAATTGAAAAATTTGGTTTTATAAAGATAATATTGTCGTTTTGTCGAATTTTGCGCTCTGAAGCAAGATTTTTGTCCTTAAGGGCCTATACGCAGTTCGAAAAATTTCGCGCGGAATGACAAAACTTTATTTAAAAAAAAATCCCAAAAGGGTTATCCCAAATGGGATTTTTTTTGTATATAAAGTTTTGTCATTCCGCGCGAAATTTTTCGAACTGCGTAGACCCCTTAAAACAAGAACTTGCCATTGATTGGATTTCCAGATCCATTCTTATAAAAATCTTAAATTTTTAGTCCCGAAAAGAGACAGGCGGCCTTTATACCCTGTGCTCAGAGGATCAAGGTCAAGAGCTAAAAACCATCAAAAATTAATCGAATTAGAAAAATACAACAAAAATTATGGCTAAAATTATTACTAATTATTTGGCCTAGGCACAGTATTGTTATTCTGAATGATTTTTCCCAATTAGTGAACCAGCTCAGTACTTTTTTGTTATATAATCATTAATTTTACGCAACAAAAGTATATATTAAGTATGTATAAATAGTTGTTATTTAATACTTATACTTTATATACACAAATTAATGTCAGCCAGACAAAAATAAAAAAAATGATTATTTGTATTACTGCATACACAAACATGTAACAAAATACCTGCGCCACCTAGCGTTAACCACTCGCTTGCGCCATCTGACGGCCATACGCAACAAAAAAATAAATGATAACGCACACGTTGATGATTTTAATTAAACTTTGTTATATCACGGACAGATAAAGGTTAATAAAACCGTCAAGATATTTTTTTTCTAGATTTTCTCTAAACTCTTTATTATTAAGGCAGCAAAGGCCGTAAGTTATCAACTTGCTATTTATAGGTAACATTAAGTACAACTTCTTCCCAGCGTACAGATTCAACCTCAAAAAAAAAAACTCCAATTAAATTGCATCTCTTTATTTGACAAGACCTTTTACTTAGCTTAAGCAAAAAATTGAATCAATTGATAAATCCAACCAACCAATTAATCATCGGTTTTCTCTGGAGGTGTCAAATTTTGGATGGCTTCTAGAAAATCAAAGAGCTTGGTGTTTCTCCAGATTATATTATCTTGACCCAGCTCTAGTAGCAGCTTACTTTGCCGCTCAATACCGTGCAGGTCCCGAAAATGATTGCTCATAAATTCTGTAAAATACTGCAGATCTTCTTCCGTAGAGACTTGCTCAAAAAGCGGCCTTAGAATCTGCACCAATGTGCCCGTAGAATTGCGGCAACTTTTGCAGTAAAACAAGAGGCATTAAAAGAGAACAAGCTGTAGCTAAAGATTAAGACTTACAAATCACGAATGAGAGCAACATTTTCGTTTATAAATTTCTTGGCCAGCAGAAAGCCCAAAGGATTACGTACTACCGCCTTAAAGGCGCGCTTGCCCATAGTTTTGCGTATATTCTTGCCACCAAAGGTCCACTTGAGCACCTTCTCCAGGGACATAATATCCCTGCTGCAAGCCAATGCCGCTAGCATAATGCGCTGCTCGGCAGCCACATTGGAGTGTCTATACATCTTTCTGAGCTGCAGCCAATCCTCATCCGTTCCATACCGTACAGACGCGCAATAGACCATCTCACGCATTTCTACAGGTAACTGCGTTTCTGGGGCACTACATGCCTCAGAGTCCGTTTTTGGTTCAACCTTGCTGGTGAGTCTGCGAATTCTGGCAAACTCTTTGCGGGCTAGTTGCACACAGGCACTCAGTTCATATTGACAGGCCAGACGTCCGATGACCATGCGTAGAAGCGTATTAGATGGTTCTGTATTATTCGGATTTTCAACGATATTCTGGTATGGGATCGTTATCAGATTTCTCATAAACGTCTAAGAAAGGGAGTTGGGAGAAGTTAGTATTATGAAAACGAAGTCTTGAGAACATGATATATACTCTGTACCAGGTGCGGTTCTAGGATTTGGTCTTGGGGCGGAGAGGGAGGGGCCTTTACTTCGCAGTGTATATATATAGCAGAGCTCGCAAAAGACTTTTAACCCATTTGTTCAACTTTTTGAGGGTGGGGGGATCCCCCCGTGGATCCAACACTGCTCTGTATCTTTAGGTTGGTAGCAACCCCCGAAGCGTTTCAGTATTTAAATTAGTCAGACAGTAATCGGATTAATAATACAATATTGAAGGAATCTGGGTATAACTTTGATTTCCGCAGATCTCTGGTTAGAATGCATATTTCCCAAATAATAAGACTTGTATTTTTATGTGCCATAACCACAATCCCACAACCCATTAGCAGGAAACCGAACGAACATTTATCGTGTACCTGTACCTACCAGATACAGCTTTACCTTTGGGTATAGAGTATTACAGCTACTTCATATTCCGCTTGTCACCCACCTTGAAGACCAAGTAACTGGTGGTATGTTTCAGTATATTATTGAAACGTTCAAAGTTGCGTAACGCCGTCTTCCAGACCACATTCTCCCGCTCCTGCTGCAGATAGCTAATCAGACTAAGCGACACTTCATAGCTGAGTATGCCATTCCAGGATAGACTTAGTGCATCATTCACCAGCTGCGCACGATTTAGCGCATGAATGCTCTCATACTCCGCACTATGTAGCGTCTGATTGAGCAGCAACCAATTGTCCACATCATAGTTGACGCGATAGAGCGCACTAAGACGTATATTGAGCAGTAGCCAATCCTCGGCAGTAATATTATCCAACTGCACTGGCTCAGACTGACCAGCATGGCAGGTCAGCCAGTTACGTGGCATCGTATGATTAAAGTCCGCTGCGGAACGACTGGTATAACTAAGTGGCACCCACCAGCAGTAGGAGCCATTCTTGCTGCTCAGCACCTCCTGCGTAGCGTTGGACTCCAATGGAGTTATGAAGAAACGCTGCTGCGTCACCAGCGCCGTATTGTTCTCATAGTTACGACTAACATTGAGCAAGGGATAGCCCCGTTGCTGCGTCCAGGAGTTCATGACCTTTGCCAGCTCTATACCTTTGGGCAGTGTGCTGGCCGTTTCTGCCTGAAGTTGCACGGTTTGCCAAAAGTCCTGTTCGGTGGCGGTGCTGTTGGCAAATTTGATAAGATATGCGCGCAAACTGGCCGTCATTACGTCCTTATCAACCAGATGGTGTAACATGCCCAACAGTACAGTGCCCTTCATGGCGCTGAGCTGCTCGAAGGCGGCCCAAATCTGCTTTTCACTAGAGATCTCGCTTACCATGGCCTTGGTATAGACATGTGCATCTATATCAAATATACGAAACTCATGATCTATAGTGCGTTGCTCTAGATAGTTCCAGCTGGGCTCCACTTGTCTGACGCCAAAGCCGGCTAGATACACGCTGAAAGCCTCCATCAGCCACTCATCCTGCCACCAGTTAATCGAGACCAGATTGCCAAACCATTGACGCACTAGCTGTTTGGCTATGGTATTGGCCACATTCTGCTTGTTTAGCAGCGAGCTCTGCTGCTGCTCATAAAGTATATGGGATTCGGCAAAGGTGTGTAATCCCCATTGTGAAGCAGCCTGGGTACCAACGTCGGGTAGCGCCAGCTGATCTATTTTGGAGAGCGGATAGGATATGTTCAGAAGCTGCTCGTAAAGACGCAGAAGTTTGGGTGAAATATCCGCGGCATAGTACGTCTGATTCATGGCATGTGGTCTGGCCCAGGTATTAAGCTGCACCCAGGATGCTGGTTCAGTGCTGGAGCTACGATTTTCAAACTTATGCAAGGAGAAGGCCACCAAATGTGTGGGCATGGGTATGCTATCTACAAATTTGGTCCACAAAAAGTTTTCGAACTTGGTGCTAAAGTTTAAGTTTAAGCGAATGAGGCAACACTGACATATAGGTTAGCAGCAGATTAATACTACTTACTGATTGCGCACATCCTGCACAGGCATATTGCTCAGCGCCTTAAAGCTTTTGTGATGACCCAGACGTATGGCAAAGGGTGTCTTGAACATGGGATCATCGAAGCAGGGAAACGCCTGACGCGCATGTGTTGGCCTAAATTGTGTAGCCGCCAATAGTTGGCTGTTCTGCGTGCCCCATACCGCATACGAGCTGCGATAAAAGCCCGAATTGTACTCGCTTAGATTACCATTAAAAACTATATCTATAACATAAGTCTCTCCAGCCAGCAGCGCAAATTTCAGCTGTAGTTTTATACGTTCCTGCTCGGGCAGCTGCAGCAGGCGCAGTGAAAATGGTTTGTTTGTCTTCTTGTTGCGCAACTTTGTTTCAGCTAGGATCAGTCCCTTGGAGTTGAGCTCTATATCTCTGGTGCGCTTTTTACATTGGATTTCAATTCTGACACTGCCATCGAAGGGTGCACCAGGTTTTTCCACAAAAGTGTTCAAATACAGGCTGTAGAAATGTGGCACGCAGTTAAGTGAAAGACGATTTGTCACATTGCTGGCAGCGGCAACGCTTCCGATCAGTACTAGGAGCACGGCTAGCATACGCAATTGATTTTCCATGTTTAAAAGCTGTGGCTAGAGCCAGGCCACTATGTCCAAAGTTGAACAAGCGACAAAGATTACAATCCAAATGTGATGCAAATTGCAATTCGTTACGTTACAACAAGATAGTTGGGTACAGTTACGGGTCTAGGATTTGGTCTTGGGGAGTTCTTCACTCCAGAGCTCGCAAAAGTTTTTCTGGAGCCACTGCCACTGGCTGAGTAGTTTAAAAAACTTTGGACTAGCTATGCGCATAAGCCCGTAATGATACACTCAAAAAGAATATGATGCACGCGAAAAAATGCATTTTCAGAATCTTTGAAGTTCAAAATTTTTGTACCACTGTGCGACGTATGCTTAATCCATTTAATACGCTTTCATAACGAGCTGTTATGACAACATAAAGAGAGAATTCCTTTTAACGAATTTTACATACGCTTACGATGATAATGATGGGAAAGACGACCCTTGAAGATTTTTGCGATTTTTAGATAGATAGAGTGAGCAGAAAGCAATAATAGTTTGACCAATTTTTAATTTTTAGAAGCTGTCAAAGTTGCCAATGATGTAGGCGTAAAAGTGGGCTGTATCAAAAAAGCTGCAGAAGTGTCGATTCTTCAACAATAAACTAAATTATGCACTGCCGAGAGTCAAAGCGGCTTACAGTATCTGCAGAAATTTGGGCATTAAACTAAATTTTCCTTCTTACTGTAGTTGCATCGTCAGCGAGTATTAAGGTTTGACGCAGCAACCCTGGTTGAGCCCCAAAAACATCTGCATTCTTTAGTTATTTTAGCTTTTGCTTTTCTCGTGAGCATGTATTGCGTGACAGTCACGCGTTCATCTCTATTATACAATATGCCTGAAGCAATAAATTTGCAATTTGTGTGCAATTTTCGCTGTCTATGCAGCAGAGGGGCGAAGTTTGGCTACTTACACACACACACACACGCACACACCGATACAAACACAAATACACTCGTAAAAACGTTGACCAATAACATAATTTTCTGTTTGCATGTATTGCCAAATGACCTCGTTAAATGTACACAAACACACACACACACGCGCACACACACAAATACAAAAAGAGAGCGAAAAATCACAGTGAAAATGCAAAAAGAGAAACAAAAACAAAATGACGACAAAGGCGCAGCCAAAACATGCGGCATATGTCGCTGTCAGTTTTTGTAGCTGACCAAAGCACTATGGGCACGAATGAAAAAATTTCTGTCAAAATACAAAATCAATCAAAAATGTGTACAGCTCACTTAACTTAGTGTCTAATCTAAGTTTTAATTGCACCAGCAAAATAATTATAAACGAATAGGAATATTGTGCGCCCAAAAATTACACTAGTTTACAGGAAAATGTATCCCCAACATGTTTTACTCGTTACCGTAGTAAAATGGCACGCTAAATCCGAAAATGAAGTCGAAAAATTTTTTCAAAGAACGCATTTCGAGATATTTCGAAAAAAAACACTTTTCGAAATTAAAAAAAAAGTGTGTCTATTTAAAAGCAAATATCTACTAATTTTGCTTAACAGATTTTAATTATTTTTGTACCAAACCGTAGATAATTGAATTATCTATCGATAATACTTGAAACATATTTTTGTCTTTATAAATCCATTCATATGAAATTTTACGTAATTTTTAGCAAATTTTTGAAAAAAATCTATTTTGAACGTAAATTTAAAAATTTTTAAAAATTTTTTCAAACAGTTTTTTTCATGACTCGTAAAGTTTGATTGATTGCGAAGAAAATGGGTAATTGTTTATTAAAATCGGAGTAAACTTATGAAATAAACGAAAATTTTTGTAAAAAGTACAAAAACTAAATTTTTCTGGAAACCTTAAGTTTTATATGGATAATTCGTTTGTTTATAAAGATATCGTAACCAATTTTGGTATTCGAAAGTTTTTTAGAGTAAATTATTAATTACTTTTTATACAACGCTTAAAAAAGCTAAATTTCTGCGAAAATTGCAAAAATTATACATTTTTCAAAAGAGTCACAAACATTAAAAATTTTACTATTAACTACTTAATTGAAAATGATTATTTGATGATGCATTTTTAAATGAAGTTCTTCGGCAAGAGCACGCCAAAAAAAATTATAGCTTATTTAAAATAGATAAATTGCTGGTTTAAGCTTTTTTTGGTCTCGAGAGCTCAAACTTTTGCATTTGCGACACTAACTTAAAAAATTTTTGGGTTTGCTATTTTTTCTATTTATGTCGAGCTCATACTCTTTGTATGAAATTTGGTCTGATAACCATTGAACATTTTTTTTTTAAATTTGCTTAAAAAAAATAACTTTTTTTAAACTTTTTCCTTTCTTGATTAGATTTTTTATATTTAAAAAAAATTAAAAAATAAAAAAAAAATTTTTTTTTTTTTTTAAATAAATAAATTCAAAATTTTAAATTTCATTTAAGTTTCTTCAATTCTGTTGCGGATTCTCTATTTGCGAAATTTCAACTATTTTAAAGACTAAATTTTTTTTTTTAATAGATAAATTATAATTTTTAATAATAAATTAAAAAATATATTTATTTTACAACTTTCTTCATTTCTGTTCCGAATTCTCCATTTGCAAAATTTCAACTATCTTAAAGACTACTTCACATGAATATTTTTAATTTTTTTTCTCATAAGAACTATCTTAAAAATTCATTAAGGAAATAAATTCGATTTGCTTCGATTAAATTTAAGCAATTTTAAATTTTTAAATTAGTTAGAAGCAACTTAATTTTATTTTACAGCCCTTTCCACCATTTCTTTTTTATTAAAAAAAAGAAGAATAAAGGCCCATACGCAGCATGCAAAAATTCAGCACGAAATGTCAAAACATCATATAAAAAAAAATTCCCTTTTTTGGGATTTTTTTTTTGTATGAAGTTTTGACATTTCGTGCGGAATTTTTGCATGCTGCGTATGGGCCTTAAAGCTTAACAAATTATTTTTTTTTATAAATTTTTTCATTATCTTTCTTTTTTCTCTCTCTCTCTATCATATTTCAATTTTCTTAAAATGTGATTATAGAAAAAATTATTTGGTAGGATCATCATTAAACAACCTTCTTCTGAAATTAGCTTACAACAACAAACATTCTTCACACTTGTTCTGAAAAAATATAGCTAAAAAAATTTGTTTTACATTTTTTTCCGTTTCCACTTTTCCATACTGAATATTTGTTTTTTTTTTTTCTCAAATAAGTTAAAAACAAAAATATAAAAAATCAACTTGTTCTGAAAAAAAATACTGCTAAAAATTTTTTTTTATAATTTGCAAAATATTTAAACTCTAAAAAAAAAATATTACTACGATTAACATCCAACAGTTTTTTTTTTTTTAAATTAGTTTAAAACAAACATAAAAACATCCACTTGTTCTGAAAAAATATAGCTAAAAAATGTGTTTTACATTTTTTTTCGTTTCCATTTTTCCATGCTGAATATTTCAGTTTTTTTTTTAAATTAGTTCAAAACAAAAATAAAAAAAATTAACTTGTTCTGAAAAAAATATCGCTAAAATTTTTTTTTTAAATTTGCAAGATATTGAAACTAAAAAAAAATTATTATTACGATTAACATGTTTTTTTTTTTTTTAAATTAGTTAAAAACAAAAATATAAAAAATCCACTGTTCTGAAAAAAAATATTGCTAAACTATTTTTTTTACAATATTTTCCACTTCCATTTTTCCATGTAAAATATTTCAACTTTCTAAAAAATTATTATAAAGATAATTATCTTGAAGTGGAAAATATTGTAAAAAAAAAATAGTTTAGCAATATTTTTTTTCAGAACAGTGGATTTTTAATAATTATAATTATTTTGTACAATTAACATTGAAAAATATTGCTTAAAACATTATTTTGTAAATTTTTTTTTCCATTTTTCAAGGCTGAATATTTCTACTTCCTTAAAAAATGATTATAGAAATAATTATTGGTGCGAAGGGTTTTTTTTTTCAAACTAGGTAAAAATAGTTTTTTAGTATTTTCTCCACTGTTGTTCTGACTTTTCTATACTTAAAAAAAATACAGCTATAAATTTGATTTTTAATTTTTCCCTTTTGCTGTATGGATGCTTTACCGCAACATTTCAACTTTAAAAAAAAAAAAATATTTATGGTAATGTCAGAATTTTGTGCCAAATATAACAATCTGCGCCCACAGTGCAACAATTTGAGGTTTTGGAAAACAGAGTTTTCGGGGTCAAAACGGAAGTTAGTTTGTGCCTCACTCGCTCCTCGCGCTCTCTCTCTCTCACCCCCTCTCTCTCTCTTGTTGAGTGTTGCAGAGTGCGGCAGTATAATTAATGGGCGTATTGGGGCATGCGGCAGGTTACCATCGGCCGCTACAGGCTACCGGCTGCCGTGCGATTTGGGATATTAAATGTAACTATGTTGGCAGCAGAGAGACGAACTAGGGGCGACAGACACATCAGAGCGCTATGAATATGGCATGAGCTGGCAGGAGTCGCTCTTACTCTCTGACAGTTTGAATGTTTTGGTGTATTTGGTGACTAGTGCTGTGTGTGTGTGCTGGTGTGTGTGTGCGCGCGTTGCTGCTGATGATGATCACATGCTATTAAACCGCAATACAATAGCAATTTTCAAATAAATGATTTATGGGGCACAACATGCAGTGCCGGCTGTTGGCTGCCAACTGAATTTGTTGCCACAGAACCCCCAAATGCCATAAAACATCAATGCACACACGCACACACACACAAACATAGACACATATATAGATGCATACACATGATATGCCTCAGGGTATATAAATTTTTCAAACCAAATAACTTAGCAGCGGGCTAAGGCGCCACAACGTCAGACTTACTGCCCACTGTACCATGCCCCCAGCTTGTAGTGACCAGCACCAATTCAAAATGCATGTTCCAATAGTTCATGGGTGGCGACCAAGTCGATTTTTCAGTCAATTGTAAACAAAAGTTATTGGAAAATTAAGTAGAATTTTCGTATTGTATGAACAGCAACGATCATTGTGCATATCTTAAGCTGTAACTACTAACTTTGGTTGGGATGTATCTATTTGTGTGTGCGTGTGTGTGTGTGTGAGTTTGTGGCAAGCTTTGTGGCAACTAGATATCTAGATGCATGCAAAGTGCTTGCTGCTTTTTTTTTCGGTTGCTTTGTACTTTAAAAGGCTTAAAGGCAACTGAGTCTTGGCCCAAAATTGCTCAAAAAGTTGTGGCTTATAGAATATAAATATTTTGATAAAAAAAAACCAATAGCTAATAAAAGCACACAAAATTAATTATTTATTTAAATTTATGAAAGCCATTTTTGAACAGCTTAATAAAACTATCAGAATTGGCTGTTGACAAAAGGTCCTGCTTATTTCTGATATCTGATATATGTAGAAAAAATACTTTTTTTGGTCGACCTCTTCAATTTTTACATATGTGATAGAGCTAAAGCAGAGTTTTTTGATCTATAGATGTGGGGTCATGATATTCATTGTTACTTCTAAAATTAATCTTAAAATGTCAATGCAAACATTCATGTCAAGTTTGAACTTATTATCATTTAATTCCGCGGAAGTAGACGTTACCGCACGTATCAATAAAGACGCGCGCTTTTTGGCTTTCCGAAACATGGGCACAGTCTGGAAGTCAAGGCAATTGTCCCAGTCAACACGGCTTCGTATCCTCAAATCAAGCATAAAGCCGATTTTGCTCTGTGGTTCGGAAACATGGAAGGTAACCGATGCCCTATGCCGAAAGCTCCAAACGTTCTTAAACAAATGCCTGCGTAACGTTTGCCGCATGTTTTGGCCCCGAACAATCACGAACGAAGCAGTTTTGACCCGCTCGCGAAGTATCACGATAAAAGCGGAAATCAAAAGTAGAAAGTGGCTCTAGATAGGCCTCATCTTACGGAGAGACGATGACAATATAGCTAAAATGGCTTTCTAGTGAAACCCACAAGGTAGCTGCCGTCGTGGTAGGCCTAGACAGATCTGGATGCGCTCGGTTCTTGCTGAAAGTCAACACCTGCCATCATGGAATGAGATTCATCGTATTGCCCGTGATACAGGGTTTTCCAATAAGAGGTGTTATTTTGAATCACCCGGTATTTCGGTAGCTGTCACTTTTGAAGCTTTTATTCTTTGACATTTGACAAGTAGAAACTACGCCATTACTAAAAATGGAAGGATACACGCTTCAACAACGCATTGAAATTATTAAAATTCACTACAAAAATGGTGAAAATCTTGCAGTCACAATTCGCAAAACTAAAGCATTTTTGGGTCGTCGTGAAGCAACTTGTCAGACCGCAATACAGCGATTGGTGGAAAAATTCGAGCTGTTGGGACAAGTTAGTGATGTGAAGAATAAAACCCGTGCACGTCGCTCAAGAACAACTGAGAATATTGCTGCTGTAGTTCAAAGTGTTGAAGAAAACCCAGGTTTGTCCATTCCTCGTCGTTCTTTGGAATTGGGCATTCCACAAACGTCATTACACCGTATTTTGCATAAAGACTTGGATCTTAAGGCTTATAAAGTTCAGTTTACACAAGAACTCAAGCCAGCCGATCATCAACAACGTCGTGTCTTTGCTGATTGGGTCCTTGAAATGCATGAAAATGATCCGGAATTCCATCGAAAAATCATCTTGACTGATGAGGCCCATTTCAACCTCGCTGGCTACGTCAACTTTTGCTTGTTGTCGCATCTGGGGCTCGGAAAACCCAAGAGTTATTGTTGAGAAGCCTCTCCATTCTCAACGTGTGACTGTTTGGTGCGGTTTATGGTCCAGCGGGGTCATTGGACCTTACTTTTTCGAAAATAAGGTTAGATCAACAGTTACGGTGAATAGATTGCGCTATCGAGAGATGATTAATGATTTTTTATGGTTGGAGTTGGATAGTATTGATCTGGACAACGTCTACTTTCAACAAGACGGCGCTACGTGCCACACAAGCAACGAAACCATTGCTCTTTTACGGGAAAAGTTTCCGGACCGTGTTATCTCTCGAAGAGGTGATCACAATTGGCCACCGAGATCTTGTGATTTAACACCTTGCGACTCCTTCCTTTGGGGCCACGTGAAAGATAAAGTCTACGCCAACAGCCCAGCGTCGATTCAAGACCTCAAAGATAGAATTCGTGAGGCTATCGAGGACATAGGGCAGCCACTTTACGATTTGGTTATGGAAAATTTCATGAAAAGGATATGGTCCTGTAAGCGTGGTCGTGGTGGCCATTTGGCTGATGTTGTTTTTCATTATTAACGGCATACCTTTCTCTTTATTATGAAATAAACATTCGATCATTTATCTCAAAAAATTGAATTTTTCTTTAAATACCAAAATAACACCTCTGATTGGAAAATCCTTTACTTCGTTACTTTGAACAGCCATAACTTTGCGAAAAAAAATCGTAAATGATCGCTTGAACTTTTAAATTGAAGGGTAAGAATAGTTCTAAATAATGTAACTGGAGTGACAGACAAAAAAATCGTAAATGACACAAACATTTTGCACCCTGTATATAACCAGAAAAGTAGGAAAAACGCCGTTTTTCGGGTAAATAACCTCAAATATCTCAAAATCCTGCGTAGCAAATTACTTCGAAAATTAGCTTTAGCTTTCCAACAACTGGCATGACCCCGGAATTTGTAGGCCTGTGTTATCTTTTAATTCCGTGTAGTTATATTTATTTGTCATTTTTGGAGGTACTGTTTACTACGGCGAACATGCGACTAAAAGTGGAAGATTACTTTTGAATTTTAATATTAAAAAAAAAAAAAAATTTTTTAATTAAAAAAAATGTTCTTAAAAAAAATTAAAATTTTTTTTTTTAATTTTAAATTTAATCTTTGATGGAAAAAAAAATGTTGCCTTGATATCTTTATTTGTTTAGGAGATAGGTCTAAAAATGCAATATTCTGTTATCGATAACTCGATATATAATCGGAATTTTGCCATAAAAATTTACGTGGTTAGCTCTATCACATATTTTATAATCATCAAAATCGAAGAGATCAACCAAAAAAGTGGCCCGCTTTACTTATTTTCGCACATTATATTTTTATAGAAATGCAGATATCTAAATGCTTTGAAAAGAGGGCCTAAGCTTAGGCTTAGATTTTTCTCTCGAAGCCAATTTAAAATCCATATGTTAACTACGGCCAAAACGATTGCAATGACGTAGCAGTTGTCTGCACACAAGTGCGACCTTATGCTCACTACCCCACGCCATAGTATTCGCTATTAGAAAATCGCTCAAGCTAACCTTATCACATCATGTCTATTACTTTAAGAACCAGCACATAGACAAAGTTTAAGAGTCAATGTAGTGTTTGTTCAACTCTAACTACTCTTCTAACAGAGAGCACTCTCTTATGGCCAACAAGTGCGGTAAAGGGCAGAGTCGTTGCTAGTGTTAAAGCTGCCTGCGAAAAATATTAATTTTTATTATTAGAAAAATCGTAAAAACTAACTAACGGTAGCGTTGACAACATTAGCAACAAAAACAAACACACACTCTACCCTTCTCTTCCGACGCTCTTGTTTTGTGCTCTTCTTTTTGCTGTGCATTTGTTTAAGTACATGTTATTAAATGGAGTGGGCACTTGTATGAAGCGGAAGTGTGCGGGTGACGGTAACAACAGCAACAACAACAAAAAAAAACAACAAAAATTTGCTAGCTGTACGTTTCGCATTATGCGTTTTTTTTTTTTTTTCTGCTTTTATTTTGATATTTTTTCTCTCTTTTGCATTTGGCATCTGTCAAAATGACAGTCATAAGAGCAGGAAGGAAATGGCATGAGTAAGAGAGTACTGTTGGGGGGCGGGGAACTGAAATGGCTGACTGGCTGTCACGCAAATGCTTAAGAGCAGCGTGCTGGCGTGTCAACTTTTGTCGCTGTCGCTGTCGCTGTGTGCCTGTCTCTCTGAGAGCCGCTTTGACTACGACTCACTCTTTTACACTCGCTGCTACAAAAACAATAAGACAACGCTTTGTTTATGCTTATATAAAAACGAGCTTGGCATTAAAATTTACAGCCACAACTACACAAACAACAACAACAACAACAATAATGACAAATACAAAATGGCAACATGTTGAAGCAAAAAGACAAACACTAAATATGTAAGTGCTTCTGTGTGTGTGTGTGTGTGTGTGTGTGTGTGTGTGTGTGTGTGTGTGTGTGGGTACAGGTGAATGCACTCGTCTGACTCATGGCTTTGAGCTTTCTTCAGCACACACACCCGCACACATGTCATTTATTCAGCCATTTTATCAATGCCATAATTATTTTTTGTTGCCTACTTTTGAGCGCTGTCATTAAATGCACTTAAAAAATTTAGCTGCAATAAAATACGTTGTCAATGCAAATGATTGCAACTATTTTTAGTTGTTCGCTGGAATTGTTTTTGATTTATGCACAGTAAATTTTTAGTTTTTATAAAGTGTGTCACTCCATTACAGAGAAATAACTTCTTAATGCAATGTCAAAAATAGGCAATCTAAAGAGTTGTCGCTTTTAAAATAAAGGTTCTAGCTGAATAAGATACTGGAAACTGCCCCAAATGATTTTTGAAAAGTAATAATGCAATTCGGATGATAATAAATAATATAAATAATAATATTAATGATGCAATTGTAGGGGAAAAAAAAATATATAAGGGGTGCGCCATTTCTTATGTCGTCATGTTAACATTGAATAACTTGAAAAAAAAAAAACAACCAATTTCTGTATATGAGGTATTTTCATTTAATTTGGTCCTTTGCAATTTATTTGGATCAGCTTTTGAACACAACATCAATCAAGTGGCCGCCTCCATTGGCCACAGCAAAATATGCCCTTTTTGCTGCGTTTTCCATTACCTTTTCGAGCATCTCGGCTGGTATAGCAATGATTTCGGCAAGAATGTTTTCCTTAAGTTGACAAGCACTTTGCTTTTCAAATAACCCCACAAAAATAAGTCCAGAGGAGTCAAATCTGGGGAACTGGTTGGGCATTCAATGTCGCCTCTTTTTGACATCAGACGTCCAGGGAATTTTCGTTGCAGAAACTGGAGTGTTGGATTCGCAATGTGACATGTCGGAACATCTTGTTGAAACCAGTAATCTTCAAGACTTTTTTCGCGCATTTGTGGGCAGACATAGTCAGCCAAAAACCACCGATATCAGTTTCCATCGACCGTTGGGTTCTCTTTGAAAAAATGCCTTGATATTTTCGACGATATGCACGTTGAGTTAACACAACTAAACGACTGTTTTCAATGTACAAAGTAACTATTGGGTCGTTCACTAAGTAATTTCGTTTGATGACAACAGCTGATCTTATTGAATTTTTTCGCAGCCAACTTCATACTTAACCGCTTTACCTTTATATATTTGAACAGCTGATATAGTAAGGCTTTTTTGTAAAAAATTTTGTTACATTTTTTGGAATAGTTTTTGTTTGGTGCCCTATCGAAGATGGAAGATCGAAAACAACATTTTCGGCATATTTTACTGTTTAACTATCAAAAGGGTAAAAATGCAGTTCATGCAAGGCGAAAATTATTTGATGTGTACGGAGAAGATGTGTTGACCGAACGCCAATGCCAAAATTCGTTTGCAAAATTTCGTTCCGGCAATTTCGATCTTGAGGATGCACAACGTCCTGGAATGCCTCTTGAAGCCGATGTGGATAAAATAAAGTCGTTGGTCGATGCAAATCGTCGAATAACAACTCGAGAGATTGCTGAAAGATTACACATGAAGCGTCTAGGATTAATTTCTAAGATTGGCATATGGGTTCCTCATGTTCTTACAGAACGAAATTTGTTTCGTCGCGTTAACGACTGTAATTTGCTTATCAAACGTCAAAGAAGTGATCCATTTTTGAAGCGCATTGTTACTGGCGACGAAAAGTGAGTTGTTTACAAGAATGTAAAGCGCAAGAGATCATGATCTAAAAAGGATGAACCAGCTCAAACCACTTCGAAGGCCGATATTCACCAAAAAAAAAGGTTATGTTGTCTGTTTGGTGGGATTACAAAGGGATCGTTTATTTTAAACATTTGCCCGACAATACCACGATTAATTCTGAAGTGTATTGTGATCAGCTGGACAAATTGAGTGATGCACTCAAACAGAAGAGGCCAGAATTGATCAATAGAAAAGGTGTAGTGTTCCACCAGTATAATGCGAGACCTCATACAAGTTTGATGACTCGCCAAAAGCTTTTGGAGCTTGAATGGGATGTGCTACCACACCCACCAAATTCTCCTGACTTGGCACCTTCGGACTATCACTTGTTCCGGTCTCTGTAAAATTTTTTGGATGGGAGAACCTTCACCTCAAATCAGAACGTCAAAAACCACTAGGACCAGTTTTTTGCCTGCAAGGATCAAAAATTTTATGAGCGTGGAATCAATCTCTTGCCCCAAAGATGGCAAAAGGTATTGGATCAAAATGGAGAATATATAATTTCATAAAATGTTTTACACAATAAAAAAATCGTGTTTAAATTGCACTAAAAAAAACGAATTATATTATATTATATATATTATATAAATTATATTATATTATTTATATCTAAAATTGAAAAATATACATTGAGAGATCTAGTATACGTAATATGAAGAGATTTGGCTACTTGCCTTTTCTACTCAGATAGTAATAACATTTTTAGAAAAATTATTGAACAAAATAGATATAATATTATAGAGGTAAAAAAATTTAACAAAAAACCTATGCAAAATAAATTAAAACCTAACTAACTAGCTAACTCACGGCCCTCTAGTACTTGTACGACTTATAGGAACTTATATATATATATATCTAACTAGCTTAAAAACTAACTTAACTCTAAGGGATTTGTGGTGTTGCCAACATAGATTACGAAAAATTGACTCCAAAATTTTCAGTAGCTTAGTCACAATTAAATAAAAACTAAAGACAACTGCATTTAAATCCCTGTACGCAGCAGTCGGAAGCGCTTCCAAACAATAACTGCTACTTCATTGCTTCATCAAAGACCAGTGTATACCTAATAACGTTATACTCTTTTTTTTGGCGTTTGCGGTATTCAGACAATTTTTTTTTTTAATTTTTCCAAAAAATCATGGGGTAGCACTGTTTTTTCTGATTTCTTTTTTTTTTACGGCGTACTGCTTTAAATGTGTTCGAAAAACAAACGTATATAAGCTATTTAGGAACCATTTTTTGTTTTAAGTTTTATATGAAGCTTGTTTGAAGTACAGAACAAATTGCACTTATTTAGATCAATATTTTAGGCCGTTGCTCTTAAAAATGTAAAAAAAACAAATTTTCAGCCAGCTTGCCAAATTAAAAAACTTCGAAGTGTGCTTAGGATCGTTGGTTGGTTGGTTGGTTGGTTGAAGTGGTGGCTCAGTCCATGAGCCCAACTAGCGCTTTCGCACCATTTTGTTGACACATCCTCGTTTCCAGCTCGTTTGTTGGTTGTTTGTGTAGACAGCTCGGTTAGATCCAGTCCGTACGGTTTAGGAACCTCTGGAGGTCGTTGATGTTTATTTCCGCCAGCTCTCCCAGTCCATTGAAGAGCGGTTTTCCTCGGGTGTTCATTCTCTGCCTCCAAAGAGCAGGGCATTTACAAAGAAAATGAAGAACGGTTTCTTTTTCTTCTGGCTGGATATTGTGGGGAAGCCTCAGTTTGGCCGCCTGTTCTCCAAGAGGCCAGAAGCCAGTAATGACTGCCACCAGTCTAGAGGTGTCCTTCCTATTACTGTTTATAAGCGATGTTGTTTGTTTAAGATTGTATTAAGGCCGTAGGGATCTACTAGTCCTTCATGTTACAAGACTATTCCATCTACGATCCTCTATCTGCAGGTATTTTGTGTTGATGTTTCTCTTGACCACGCTAAGTGGTGTGAACGCCGGTTCCGCAAGAGCTTCACTCATGGCAGATCCATTTCTTGCCAGTTCGTCGGCTCTTTCGTTTCCCTCTATATTCCTGTGTCCCGGCACCCAGATAAGAGTAAAGTTATGCCTTTCGCTTACGCTGGTGAGGCTTTTCCTGCTCTGTTGCACCATTTTGGAGGTTGTGATGGCTGAGTTCAGGGCCTGAATCGCAGCCTGGCTATCCGACAGAATAGCGATGTTGTTTATGAATGTGTAGTCAGCGATTATATCCTACATGCTTCCCCAATCGCAAATACTTTCGCCTGGAAGACCCTGGATAAATTGGGGAGGCGCACTGACTTTTTTATGTTTAGTCTCTCGGAATATATACCTGCTCCGACACCGCAATCCATTTTGGAGCCATCAGTATAGATTGTGGTGTCGAAATTGTTAAGCAAAGATCCCGTAGCCCAATCCTTCCGTAAGGGTAGGGACTATAGTGAAATTCCTGTTGAATATCATCTTTGGTACAATATAGTCAGTCTTATTCGAGAGGTTCTGCGTTGGTTTCGTTAATAAGCTACCATGGCCATGGGTTCTTTCTTTCAAGTAGGATCGTTATTCTGCTGAAAAACAAATCCGCGGTAGTGTATGGTTTCGCGTTGCCAACTACGACGGTGAGGCATTAATTACTTTTGAAAGTCAAACAAAAAATAAATTCTTAGATTTAAATCCAACCAAAACAGCTCTTAATGAGCAATTGGCCTAGCAAGACTTAAGGACCATATATTGTGGAGTAGCTAGAGAGATTTTTGGCTAATATAAAAGTCTTTCATATTAGTTACGAACAAAAGCTTTAAAGTACTTGTAATGTATTGCTAGGGCTTAAACGGGTGTTCTGCTTTTCCAGAGCAGATATTTCAAAAGTTAGAACCGAATCGGTGCAGTTCTACCATTCCGTTGGGAACCAACGACGAGACCTAAGCGAACTTTGCTTTTTTGAAGAATTTAAATTACTTAACTCATACAGAAAACCTATTGTACGTTGGGAAAGGTCTGTCTTTCTCCCCCTCGCTCTCTTCCTCACTTTCTCATCTACTCTTTTCCTTACATTTACATTGCTGAAAGCTAGCACCTCCTTAGCACAAAAACATGCTTAACTCCACGTTGCCTTGCGCCAATTATTTGCCTACTGCCCAGGTTTCAACTTAACCCAGTTCAGCAAAGTTGCGTTTTGACATGGCTCATACGCCCCGTGGCACATGCCGCTCCAGCCCCGGCGCTGTTTGACTAATGCTTGACGCGAAGCTCAATCGTCTAATGACTTGCATTTAATTGTTGCCATTGTCGCTGCTATTTACCCTATGGTTTATATCATAAATAATAAATCATTTCCTCCATTATATACAATGCCCGGGCCGCTCTGCATTTAGCCCCCCAGCAACATTTACATCAATGCAATTAAATGTACAGCAAAATAACTCCAACTACAAAAACAATTGACAATTATTATTTTAATACCCATACTCAGGATTTCATTTCGAACATGGCTTTGTTTTTTATACCCTGTACCGTATGGTATAAAGGGTATATTAAGTTTGTGCAAGCCGAAAATGTATGTAACATACAGAAGGAAACGTCGGAGACCCTCAAAAGTTACCTTAAGTAGGATCAGGGTGACTAGAGAAGTCAATATACCCTTGTCCGTCTGTCTGTATGAACGCCTAGATCTCAGAGATGCTAAGAGCTAGGCGACCAAATTTTTAGATTAGATGTGTAGTTTTTATTTTGCTTTTTCGATATCGGGGTTATAAGTATTATTTAGCTCCCATAGGGGTGTTGCAGAGGATCTCGAAAAACAACAAAAGTTTTAGATCGATAATTCGTTTGTTAATGAAGATATCATAACCAAATTTGGCACTCGGAAGCTTTTTAGAGTTCTCAAGCACTGTACCAAATTTGATCAAAATCGATTGACTATATCATATAGCTGCCATAGGACCAATCGGTCAAAAAAACGTTTTTTGTACAAAATTCGTTGTGTTTCGTTTTTTTGTGAAGATATTGTAACCATTAAGAAGTTTCTTAGAGTTCCCAAGCACAATATGTACCAAATTTGATCCAAATCGGTTGACTATATCATATAGCTCCCATAGGACCAATCGGTCAAAAAAACGTAAAAAATTCGTCTGTTTTTGGGTATCGTAACCTAATTTGGCCGGATTTTATTGCAAGCAGTGGTACAGGGTAACCCAAAGTCGTCTGCGCTCGACTTTAACGTACGCCATCTTTTTTTTTTTTTTTGCTATTGCCATTTAATGGTCACATTTCCGTGTGATTGTTGTTTTAATTATTATGGCTACTTGTTTTTGTGCGCAATTATTTGTTAGTTGACATAAATTATGTCATTTGTCGTGCATAATGAAATTGTTGAAATAAGTTGCCAAAACTTTGCCGCCATTGCCGGCTTCTTACGAAATGTGCCCAAAGTTAAAATTTAGAGCTCTACAAAATAATAAGTGCATAATTGTGGCAACTGAGAAGCGTAAGAAGCTGTGAGGGTAGCTTAAAAAGTTATTCGAAAAATTGAGGGTAAGGCAACACTTACTGCAGCGGTGCTACAATTTTTCCACGTTGCCAAAAAGCCGAATTTTTCTAGGTCTGCAAAAAAGATGATGGCAATCTCTTTTCATCAAGCTATATCTTTAAACTAGGAGAAACATAATAATCGCTAGGCTGTTTTAACCAAAAAGGCGGCCGCCCAAGGGCCCCGTTTTTTAAAGTTTTACCCAAAATGCTGATCAGATAAAAAGCATACTTGCAGGTTATTCCAACTTCCTGCAGCCCCTTCATAGTTTACATTAACAAATTGATTGAACTAACTATATTCTGATGCACAGCATTGCCAGCTCAATATGGCCAGCATCAAAGTCAGCTGCGCACAGTGTTGCCACATTGTCAGAGTTTTTATTGTAGCACGTCAATGCGCTGCACTCAAATAGACCAAGTTTATTATTAGCGCGCTGTTTTGGGGCCAGCCAAAAATGGAGCATGTATTACGAATAGTAAATTATTTGTGTTGTGTTTTTTTTTTTTTTTTTTTGCTTTGTAAAATTCAAGACTTGCATTTCACACACGTGCAAACATTGCAGTGAAATTCTGCAAAGTAGTTTCCCGGTATATCGTACTCCCAAAGCGGCTCTAACTTTCGCTGTTTTATGGGCCTTGGGAGCTGGGAGCTAGAGTTGGCCGTTAAGCCCGTTTGGCACGTTTAAACAATTGCAAACTTTTATGAGTTTTTGGGCAACGCCAACGCTGCATTCAGGACATTCATTGTTGTCCATGCATTTTTCATGCTTTGCCAACTGGGTGGAGGCCAGGATGTAAAATTGACTGGTGCTTTGGTACTTTGACTCGAATGGTATTGTTCGAGGTTGCTGCTAGTCGTACCATGCATAAGTTATGTCTACATAAACTTTTATACGAATTTCTTGAATAAACAGTATAAGTACATTGGATTGCAGGCATTTACTACAATTTGGTATTTGAAATTTGAGTATTTCCGTAATTTCGAAAAATAAAGCTCAAGTCGCAAAACAAAGCTCTCCGGCAAATCTCTAGGCTGCAAATACAGCTGTACAAGTAAATTGATCTAATAGCGGGTACATTTTTGTCTAAACGGATTACTTTTCAAATCGATTCCTTTTTAAATCGATTTCATTTTTGTACTTTTAAAGCTCTAGTCGAAAGCCAAAGCCCTTCATCAAATCCCTTGGAAATTATTTCTTGATTTTTTTTATTTTTTGTATTTGTTCCTTTGTTTGCTCTCTTGGGGGGCGGCCTCGTTAGTCTAGCGGCAGTGCACTAAACTATCATTCCAGAGGTTGTGGGTTCGAATCCCACGTAAAGCCATGGTCCTGCACTTTCCACTTTTCCTATTCCCCTAATTTTTCCTGTCTATTATTTATCCTAATCTCTTGCTTCCATTGTCGCTATCACAATGAGCCTATTCTTGGCCTAAGTGAGTTGGGCCGCTAAGTCCCAACTGCCACCCTAACCTACCTACCTACATCTCTTGGGAGCTTAGCCTCGATCTATCATTCGATCCGGACCAGATTCCTTGATCGTATTGCGCTTAAATTTTTGTCTATATATTAAAGTCAATATTAAATAGATTACTTCTCAAGTCGATTACTTTTTAATCGATTACTTTTCCGGTGATTGACCAGATTTCTCGATATTATTGCGCTTAAATTTTTGTCTATGTATTAAAATCAATGTGAAATGAATTATTTCTCAAATCAATTACTTTTTAGTCGATTACTTGTTAGTCGATTACTTTTTAGTCGATTGATTTTAAAATCGATTACTTTTTAAATGGATCTCATTGATTTTTAGCTAAAGGTCCAACTTTAAAACTATTGTAAATGTTTACCAAAAAAATTGTAACTATCCATAACTCGATATTGGGTAATCGGCATTAAAAACGGTGAATATTGCTAAGTATATATTTCTATCGAGTATTCAAAAATCATCAAAATCGAAAAGATCGACTAAACTCAAGCCATAAGTTGAATATTTTGGTTTGCCTTACAACCGTAGTAAATTTCAAAGAAATGCCCGATAAACATCGTATGGCGTTTATGCTTACGTTATCGAAATCGAAGCTCCGCAATCCTAATGGAAATTTTTAAAAACAAAGCCAAAAATTAAAAAGAGGCTGAAAAATTGCGATAAAATTAAAAACCGTTTAGTATAAGACCAAAAAATCTGAAAAGACGCCGTTTTTGAGCACATCTTATATGTATACCAGTGCTGGAGAAAACATCGATGATCGAAGTTTAAAACATCGATATATCGATGTTGGCCAACAAAGATGTTTCTCCAGCACTACTAAACACCCATTTGATGAGTGCAGAAGTGTTGGAGAAACATCTCTGTTGGCCAACATCGATAAATAGAGACTCTAAACTTCGATCATCGATGTTTTCTCCAGCACTAATGTAAACATATAGAATACCAGATGGAAAGGTGAAGTGCAGCATGTTATACTAATAAAAAATTTTAAAAATTGTGCAGAATATACCAAATTGAAAAACTATACGATATCTTCGAAGCCAATAACTTTTTTTTTCCAAAGACTTCCTTTTTGGTAGCGATATGATAAATTCATACGATCTGATCGATCTTAAAAAATGTACTTAAAGCAAAAAAAAAACACGCGTCTGTGCCAAGTTTCAGCTACGTATCTTCATTCTTCGTATTTCTAACAAAAAAAACTTAGTTTGGAGCCAGTATTTCAGTATTTTTTTTCTGAACAGTATTATTTAGTATGATAGCATACTACAATTAATTCAATACTAAAACATTGTTAATATGAAGACTGACCCACTCTTTTTTAGCCCAGAGTATTGCAATGCATTGTTAAAGCTTGTTGCTACATGCCACGCCCCTGTGTCACCCCTAACGCCCACATTGACTTTGTTGGGGTCCAACTGTTGGCAACGTGTTGAAATATGGAGGACTAGCCAATGCAACCAACTATTAAGCCAAGTTCTTGAGAAACACTCAGATTCACACACACAAACACATATAAAGGACATTGCGAGCTCCAACATTCGTGTGTGAGTGTGTTTGACTATGTGTGCGTGTGCATGTGTCTGTATGCAAATAAAAGTGAGCGTCTGCTTGGCATAGAATTTCAAATGATCTAAAAAAAAAACAAGAATGCAACAGCAAAAGAAAAACAAGTACTTCGCTAACATACCGACTATTGTATACACTTACTTTTTTTCATTTTTTAATAATGCTTGCTTGTTTTTCAAGGCGCGGGAAGACTTTAAAGCTGTATAACTTGGAAACTACTAGAGATGCTTAACTAATTTAAAACCCAGTCTTGTGCACTTTTTTGAGATCTACAAATTTCTGATAGACGTCAAAAACAAAAAAGGGCAAGGAGGTGGGAAAAAATACGAAAAACTTCGTTGTTGTAACTTTGGCGCCCTCTACCGCCTAAAATATGAACTTCTGGGTATACCTTCCATTACAAATAAAATTTTAAATTCAATTTTGATCATTTTTTGCTTGAATGTTTTTGTTTACGACTTATAGAATTCGAGATAAATGGGCCGACGCAAATGTCGAAATAACGGAAAACCCGACACGTGTAGGAGGTCAGCATTTTGGTTATAGACTTTTTGGATGGTTTTTTTTTTTTTTTTAAAATAAAAAAAATTAAGTCCAGCAATCAATTTTTTCCTGGTCAACCCCTTCTTTTGTCTATTTTTATTGTACTATTATTTTTTTGCTAAATTCTCATGAATATTTGAAAAATTATTTCAGTATAAAATGCGTACTTTTTTAAATCTATTTTGCCGATTCGTTTTAATTCCTCTGACAACAAAACATTCGCTTTCAAATCACATGAAAAATTCGTTTCGGTGAAATTGGAAGCACCAAGCATTCAGTTACAAAACGAATCCGAATAAAATGTTTGGATTCCTTTACCCGAGCACGGGCGAATATCTTTTAACTTGTAATGGTAGGTTATTTTGGTATTTTAAGACAGGATTTGAAAGTATTCGTAAATATCAGCACCACGTTTCAAGATATTAAAGGTCGGGTTTTTTCAAACACAATTTTTGACGAGCTATACAAAACACTGGAAATATTCCAAAGCATACAATTCTCTCAAAAGTTTTTTCAAATGGGTTTGTAGGTTTACGAAGAACTTGAAGAACTATTTTTTAACGATATTCAAAATCTAGAAATTTATATTTTTTATTTAGTAAATGCTTTGAAAAATGATTGGTTTCAAAAGCTTCCGAATGCGAGTAAAAATTCCACAGAACTAAAGATCTAAAAATCGATTTAGACTCTTTCTGTGTATGTTTATCAGAATAAAGTAATATGATGCGTAGACACACTGATAGAATCTAATTCGATTTTTTTTTTCGTGCTGAGCTATTTAGAATATATTTGATAGATTTACGTGTTACAAACAAAAAAGTTTTGCTTTAACTTAATATACGCCTTGTTCTAACCGAGAGAATAAGTTAGTGTATAAAAAACAACAATAACAACGAAAGCAATAACCAAGAGACAAAGTTTTAAGTGTTAGCGTGTGTGTATATATAGCGATGTGTGTGTGGCCAGGACAGCTGCATGGCTAAGACAAGACAAAACAGGAAAAAAACAGCAAAGACAGGAGTCAGAAGAAGGAAATGCCTTTGGTGTTGGATGCCCTCCTTTGGCTTATCAATTCAGATGCAGATGCAAATGCATAAATAGCAAAGAGAGAAAGAGAGAGGGAGAGAAGGAGAGAGAGAGAGAGTAGGATGCTAGAGTAAAGAGAGTGTAACAACACTTAACACTTGAAAAAATTTGTATTCAAGTCAAACAGAACTTATAGCAAATTCCATAAATTTTATTATGGAATCCTATATCTTTTATAAATAAGCATTCTTCAATTTGTTTTTTCTTTTTTGCTTAGCTTCGTAGTCCTTTACGGAGTTTAAAACTTAAGTAGGTGATTTTTAAACTAAAATTTAACATAAAATAAATTTATCAAAATGTATTCTACGTTGAGTAAGGAGTCATTACAGGCACTACCGCGGAGAGCTCCACTATAAACGAAAAATTAAATGTTTCATACGAATATGTTTCAACTTGTATTTTTTTGTAAATTGTATTAAAAAAGTAAAATATGCAAGTGTAATTTTTTTTTTTTTATTTTAAAGATGGTGAGAAATCTGACTACAAAGCTAAAACTTCATATTTTGTATATTTTAAGAGCATCTTCTCTTTATAATATCTTATGATTATATTATCATGCACGTGAAAATTATTCATTAAAGTTATAAATACTGAGGCACAAGATGCTATTCTGAATCTCCTGCCTTTGGACAAGGTGGGTAAACAACAAGCCGTTCTATCAGCCTTACGCATGAGAGAGGCGAAAAAATGGAATGACCATGACTTTGGTCACGCAAAGTTTCTCATGGGAAATCCACTTATTCCCGAGAGCACAGACTACTGCATTCCGCAGGAACACTTCTAAACCGGTTTCAAAACCCATATTCCAACCAGGGAGGAGTGGAGTAAAGGTGTATCAGGCCCAGCTGGCTCAATAAGAATCTCCACGGATGGTTCCAAGCTGGACGACCGTGTAGGCGGAGGCGTCTACGTTGATGAACTCAACGTAAAAACAGCTTTCCGACTCCCGGATCATTGCAGTGTCTTTCAGGCAGAGGTTACTGCAATCCAGGAGGCTCTGATAATAATAAGAAACCTACGGGTACGGAATAAGACCATCTGTATTTTTTCGGACAGCCAGGCGGCTATTAAGTCCCTAGCTTCATTTACATCAAGTCAGTGGATAACTGCCGCGGCTGAGCAGTTTTCAATCCACCTCATATGGGTCCCAGGACATAGGGATATCGATGGCAACTGTATTGCGGATGAGCTGGCTAGACAAGGAACTACCAGCATCCTCCTTCAGGACAAGGAGGGCCTGGGTATACCCATGGCCAGCTGTAAACTAAGAATACGAAATTACTTTGCTCTCTTTGCAAACCAAACGTGGAATCGGGCATCGAACACGTGCAGAATCTCACGGCAAACCTGGCCGGCATACAGTAGTAAAAGAACTAAGGAACTTTGCTGTCTGAACAGAGCCCAGTGCTCGACTGTCATTCGTGCTATCACGGGACATTGGCTGGTGGGGATACATGCATCCAGACTAAATGCTCCCCACCATGATTTCTGTAGAAGCTGTGGCGATGAGGAGGAGCTAGAAACAGTTGAACACCTTTTCTGCCACTTTTTTGAGCCTCTTCCTTATACAAAAAAAAATGAAACTATTTGTAAAATTTTTAGCAAAGAAACTAGAGAGATATTTAAACCGATAGGAAGACTACGGTAACTAAAAAAGTTGCCCTTTACTTTGGGTAGCTACCATCACGCAGAGCCTTGCAAAAGTCTTGTACTCGTTACTTCGAAACCTTTCTAAGAAGCAAGTTAAAACTAGTCACACACCATTATTTTCCCATTGCCCATACGTTGTTGCAAAGTTTATTTAAATCGGTAAGGAACTTCGGAAGTTATAGCTGAATATGGGATTTGGTCTTAGGGGGTGTTCTTCACTTCGATGTGTATGTAAATTAGAGCTCGCAAAATACTTTTAACCCATGTTTCCAACTTTTTTTTTGTTGGAGGGGGTCCGAATTAGAAAACCCCCGCAGATCCGCCACTGCTTAGAAGATACTTAAAAAAAAAATCGCTTCCTAAAACCTTTTGCAAAAAAGATCCGCCATCTTATCCTTTATAACTAAATTGAGCTCGAGTTCTAGCGGCTACAGAGTATTTTCGGGCATTATCAATTCGATGTACTCTATTTCCCACAGTAAGAAAAGTGCAGCTTGTCGTACGGGCTTGTACGTACGAAGTACATAGGGGGTGAAGCTCCTTAGTTTTACTCCTAAAAACTCGGTGCAGCTGATACCACTGCAATGATGTCATAATTTGTTTTTCAAAGTTTTTCCGCTTGTTATGTTTCAGAAGCTGTCAAAGTTAACAATTACATTACTTATTTACTTAGGCCTTCACAACCCGTTACCGGGTTACACCCGACCTCAAGAGCTCTCGCCAGGAGCCTCTGCTTCTAGCGCGTCTCTCCAATTTATAACCCCAAGTGTAGACAGGTTCTCCTCCACTTGGTCCTTCCATCGAAGACGCGGTCTCCCTCTTCGTCGTCCATCGTTGACTCTCGTTTCAAACACCTTTTTCGCTGGAGCTTCTTCGTCCATACGAACGACATGTCCGAGCCAGCGCAAACGTTGTATTGTTATGCGCTGGACGACATTGAAGTCGCCGTAGAGCTCATACAGTTCGTGGTTCATTCTTATGCGATAGTTGCTCCCAATACAATAACAATTACATTGCAGCTTGAAAAAATAAAAAAATATTGAACGGGGGGGCGCACTCTTTTGGAGCTTGAGCACTTAGTGGCTCAATCAGAAAGACATTGATGGAAAGTGAAGAAAACGTTGCCAAAATAAAGCACAGTATCAAAGATGATGTTGAAATGTCGTTCCGTAGAATGCCCAAAAAGGCAACCCAACTTACTTTGCGATTGGATTTAGACCTACATAGGTCTTAGATAGTACAGACAAAGCAACGTTGGCCAGAAAATCATCTTAGGTAATCATGCCATACATAATGGCCAGCATCATCTACCTCCATTTAAATTTTCTTTATGGCTGCACTAGTTATTTTTGCAGTGTATCGATGGGAGGTGTAAAAGGGCGTGTTGCTAACCGCGCAGCAGCCGCAATGATTGCATTTGCCTTGTGGCTGCCACTTTGCACTGTTTATGTGTGCATGAGTGTGTATATCTGTGTATGCGTGTGTGTATGGGGGGCGTAAATGCATTTGCGTATTATCTTTCGAGTAGTGGCAGGACGGGAGCCCCCGATCAAATGGCTTTTATGCTTGGGTGCAAATTGGCCACGCACAATGAATGTGTGTGCTTAGAATTTAAGCCAAAAGAAAACGAAAACCGCTACTTTCTCTATGATTGTGTGTGTGGGCCAAGTGTTTTTCTCTTGGCCACTTAATTAACTCGTTGCGGTCGTTGGTTGCGCCATATGAATTATGTTTAATAGGTTCAGCCAGCCAGTTGTTGGTTAATACAAAAGTGCTCGACCCACTGCCCGCCACACTCAGCCATGGAGCCCTGTGCCGCGGCCCTGGCAAGAACTGGAGCAGAAATTAGCACAAAAAAAAACAAAAAAAACTGAGCAACAAATTGACAAAAATAAATACGACATTAATTTTCATGCTGCGAACGTGCACAAAAGGCGAACAACCCAACGAATGACGCCAAATTTCACGAGCTTCCTGTGCTTCCTTTGCCGGAAAATTATATGCTGGCTGACAGCCGAAGCGGGCAAGTAGTAAGCCCGGCTGCATGGGGGCAGCGTGACGGGAATGTTTCCGTTGGGCCAATTGCCACTGACCGAAAAATCTAAAAAAAAAAAAAGAGAAGGGAGCAGCGCAGAGAGCAACAAAAACAGCACAAATGGCAAATGGTAAAGACAAAGTGCAGCAAACAAAACGTACAAGGAGCAGCAAGCACCACAGCTAAAGTATAAGGTGAAAGAAAAAGAAGAAAAAGCCTGAAATAATATTGGTTTAACTTTTGCAGCAAAGCAGGCTGGCTGGCTGGCTGGCTGGCAGGCTGACAGGGAGGCAGGGAGCATTCACTGACTGCCTGCCACATAAATTGTATGAAGCACGCGCGGCAACAATGCCCTGCAACAGAATACAAAGATATGGCAACCATCCAACGAACGGTACTTGCATAAAATGTAAAGAAAGAGCGCACTGTACGTATGGCAATGGCGTCGATGAGCATATGGCGCAGCGGTGGCCAGAAAGAGGCCAACTGTTAGAGCAGACAACAGGCCGATTTGAGATGAGAGGGAGCGAAAGAAATGGCAGCACAATTATCGAACAAATTGATGAAAGGTGAAGTGTAATGATTATGGTGGGCAGAGCAGAACAAACAGCAGAGAGAGAAGCGGGTCACTTTGAAGCATTTAAGTCGTGTTATGGAAAGAGAATATTGAAAGAGAGAGTCACAGGGACTTTTGTTGATCCAAGCAGTGACAGAAATTTTTTTGTTTGACAATTTTGAACAATTTAATAAAAGACTCATTCAGTTTTTTTTTAAGATTTGATGCTACTCTTAGTAGACTGTTTATTATTGCTATAGATTTTAACGATCCGATGTTATTAGAGCGTCTGATTTTGCGTTATTCTAAGTTAACTTCTGTGGTCCGAATCCGAAATCGAGGCCCTAAAAACTACAGCACCAAAGGATTCTAACAAAGGCTCTTAAATATCTATAAAACGAACTAGTTTCGAGGTTTCAGGGAAACTTGCACGGGACTTGCTGGGGTTTTTATACCCTGTATCTTATGGTACAAAGAGGAGACGTCGAAAAATATATTCGAATAAAAACCAAAAAAATAAACTCAAAGTTTAGGTTAGGTTATAGCGGCAGTTGGGACTTATTGTCCCAACTCATGTAGGCCAAGAATTGGCGCGCTGTGATACCGCTACGGTGGACCGTTCACCACTCTTCTCCACTCACGAGGTCTCCTATACGAGATTAGTCACAGCCATCCGGCGGCCTGAATGAATCTTAAGAGGCACTTTGGACTCTGCTCTGAGAGCTGAGACAAGTCATCAAGGAAGTGTGACTTTAGAAAGCGGCATCATGCCTGCACAGCAGCAGAAAAGGTGTTCTACTGTCTCTAGCTTCTTCTCATCGCCACAGCTTCTACAGAAGTCATGATGAGGAGCATTTAGCCTGTATGCATGGATTGCCACCAGCCAATGTCCAGTGATAGCACGGATGACGGTCGAGCATTGGGCTCTATTTAGACGGCAAAGTTCACAAGTTCATTTCTTGCAGTATGTCGGCCATGTTTGCCGAGATATCCTACACGTGCTCGATATCCGATTCCACGTTTGGTTTGCAAAGAGATTGAAGTAGTTTCGTATTCTCAGTTTGCAGCTCCTCGTTTAGCCAGTTCATCCGCAATACATTGGCCCTCGATATCCCTATGTCCTGGGAGCCATATGAGGTTGATGGAAAACTGCTCAGCCATCTCCTCCAAGCGGCAGTTGTTCACTGACTTCATGCACGTTGTCAATGAAGTGAGGGACTTAATAGCCGAGGGGCTGTCCGAGTAGATACATATGTTCTCATTTCCTACTCGTCAGTTTCTTATTGTCATATTGTCTCTCTCGGGGATCGTCACCTTGACGCGGTGAGAGCACTTAGTAGCTGCAATAACTAAGAGCAACGCCGGCGGTAGCATAGCTACTGGTAGGGCCACCCTTGCCGTTAAGGTCTTCGAGGAGCAGTGAAGCGAAAAGCGAGCTACAAAAGGCGTCTGTTCTCAAGGTTAGGGGTGGCCTATTTAAAAGTGACCTGTCACTGCGAGCAGAGTTGTCAGGACTGACTTTGAGCTTATAACTTACTGTCGGAACCCTGCTCCCTCACATATTTCTTTCTAAACATGAGAGTAAACCCGAGGAATATTCATTCTTCAAGTGGTACCCGTGTTCCTGAGGCTAATCCACCTGCTTCGGCAGCATGCACGAAGGATTTGGAGGTGCAAACCCCATGTTTAATAACAATATAATGGACACCATATGGCCCTATGCTCCACTAAGAGTAACAGGACATAAGAATAGAAGAAGAAGTTTCTTATTTTGTCAGAGCCTCCTGAATTGCAATGACCTCTGCCTGAAAGACACTGCAGTGATCCGCGAGCTGGGCCTGGTACGCCTAAGCTCCAGTCCACCCTGGTTGGGATATGGGTTTTGAAATTAGTTGTCGTGTTCCTGCGTAGTTTAGTAGTCTCGGCAATCAGGGGATTTCCCTTGAGAATCATGACGTGACCAAAATCAAGATCTTTTTATTTATTGCCTTTCTCATGCGTAAAGCTGATAGAACAAATAATATAGAATTGATATATCCAATTAAAAAACGAATAAATCTATTCGATTAAAAAAGAATAAAATTTATTCGAATATAATAGGAGCCAGTGTTCACTATATGAAAACCATGCAATATAAACTTCTAAACGCCTCTTTGGATAAAACTCTTGCAGCGCTTAAAGCATCAATTAATTTAAAATGAAACATAATAACTTTAAGCTTACCCCTTAAATCGTTTAAAATACAATATTTCTAGCACTTACCTAAAAAGAAAGATACAAATAATTGTTGTTAAACATTTGTAAAAGAACTTGTAAAATTTAAATTCCAGATTACACAGATTTTAAAATACATATGTAAAATGTGCAAAATATATTGCATACTTACAGGCGCCCCCATTATAATATTATTTATCTAAATAAGCATATCTATCAAGAACAACTACAACAAAAACAAATCCTACATTTTCTATAGTCCAGAATGAATGCAATTTAAAATATTTCATAATAAAAACCAATTAGAAAGAGCTGAAAATTAAATAAAATTCCATAAAGGTAAAATGCTTGACAGTTAAATACTAACTGTAAATTGCTATGAATATATACAGTTATGTAGCAGACAGCACACAAACACGCGTACGTATATGTGTGCATGCACATGTATTTAAAGCATTATGTGATTTGTTGATTTGCTACTGTACTGCATACAACGAAGGACATTTAAGTAGAGCAACTTATATTGTTATTTTATACAAGGCAAATTTGTTCCCATACAATGAAGATGACTTTTAAAGATATAGCACAGCCAAAAAGAAAATATGGCGTATGGGAGACCCTGTACCACTTATTGCTACAAAGTCCGATATATTGCTTAAGCGCTCTAAAAGACAGTTGATTGCCAAATTTGGGTACCATATTTTCACAAACAAACGAAACCTAACGAATTTTGTGCAAAAAACGTTTTCTTGACCGATATGCCCCATGGGAGCTATATGAATTTTTTTTTTTTCCCCCGTATGGGTTCCTCACAAAGAGGTGGGGCACTGCGACCAAAAGATCTTTTGTACCATATCCATAAATTACGGCAAAAGACTTTCCGCTTTCCGCATGAATAGCAGTAGGTCTTTTGTTGGTATTGACCTAAGATGGAAAGGACTAATCCGCTCCTTCCCAAGTGGCAGGCTCTGTCCCATACCAGCGCTGGGCAGTCACAGAGAATATGTCTGGTGGTTTCATCATCCTCGAGACAGAGTCTGCACTCTAAAGAGTCCGATAGGCCAAGGTAAGCTACCAGGAGTTTTAAGTCCGCTCTGCCATGACCTTTTGTCTTGATCATATCCAGAGGTTTGACAAGCGCTTTTGCTTGACGCAGCCCCGGTAAGGAGAACCAGTATCACCTATGTTCTCCTGCAGCCCATTTGTTTACCATAGTTTTGATTGTGAGCCAACCAATACCACAGAAGGGCGCTGGGGCAGTGGTCAGGGTGGAGGCACCCTGTCCTGCTAGATCGTCAGCGATCGTGTTACCATCCACTCCTGAATGTCCAGGTACCCAACATAGCAAGACTTTATTCCGGGAGGACAGAGTTTGGAGGTAATTATGGCATTCTTTAACCATCCTGGAGGAGATGCTCCATGATGATAGTGCACTAATAGCAGCTTGGCTATCTGAGTAGATACACAGCTATATGATATAGTCAACAAGATTTGGATCAAATTTGGTACAGTGCTTGGGAACTCTAAAAAACTTCCGAGAGCCAAAAACCCAAGAGCTATTGTTGAGAAGTCTCTCCATCCTCAACGTGTGACGGTTTGGTGCGGTTTATGGTCCGGCGGGGTCATTGGACCTTACTTTTTCGAAAATGAGGTTTTATCAACAGTTACGGTGAATGGATGGCGCTATCGAGAGATGATTAATGATTTTTTATGGTCGGAGTTGGATGGAATTGCTCCGGACAACGTTTACTTTCAACAAGACGGTGCTACGTGCCACACAAGCAACGAAACCATTGCTCTTTTCAGGGAAAAGTTTCCGGACCGTGTTCTCTCGAAAAGGTGAACACAATTGGCCACCGAGATCTTGTGATTTAACACCTTGCGACTTCTTCCTTTGGGGCCACGTGAAAGATAAGGTCTACGACAACAGCCCAACGTCGATTCAAGACCTCAAAGATAGAATTCGTGAGGCTATGGGGGACATAGGTCAGCCACTTTACGAGTGTGGTCGTGGTGGCCATTTGGCTGATGTTGTTTTTCATTATTAACAGCATAGCTTCCTTTTTATTTTGAAATAAACATCCGATCATTTATCTCAAAAAATTGAATTTTTCTTTGAATACCAAAATAACACCTCTTATTGGAAAACCCTTTATTATAAATAAAATCAAAAAATAAATTGAATTGAATTGAAAAAATTTAATAGCTTTTAAAAATAAAAATTTAATGTAACTTTCAATTTTATATATAAATAATAAAATTATAGGTCAGCAGTCGTGCCTATGCTTGTGGCCAGCAGTGTAGGCATGTTCTCATATGTTATACTGCATTTGCTCAACTAACTTTTGACTATGGAACTGACATTAAAATGTTAGTTATAATTATTTTCCATTTATAAACGTCTCTGTGTGTGTGTGTATCTATGTGCATCAGTCTGTAAATAAATGAGTGAGACATTCTATGGGAAATACATGAGCTGTGGTGACAAGTCAAAGCCTGTCTGAAAGAAAGACAGGAAATTAAAATGTATAAAAATGCAAAAAAATAAATAAAAATATATTTTTAGTTTACTCGTTTTCTATTTTTATACTCTTAGTTGAAGTGCTTTAAGCCTGTCAAAGACGACTTTGGCAGGAAGTACTCTTCAATGCTTAAGAAATAACTTATCTGACATGACGTCACAAGTTGGTTAAGTTGAGTCGGTATCCGGCAGTACAATTCATTTTTTTTTTATCATTGCAAACAGCATAGCTGTGGCTGTACTTTCACAATTGATGAACATTTTTAGCGAGATACCGTCCCGTATTTTTTATCAAATAACGTGTTAAAAAAATTAATGAAGCTAGAGAACTAAAACAGCTTCGAACTTTAAAAACCAAGCTACTTGCACCTTAATCGCTTTCGTTTGTCGTACTGTTTATTATGCTAAAACAAATTGTGAATTCTTAAAACAACCTATGTACTGAAAATAATACTATAAGTGATACATATTAGTACTTTAATACTAGCTTTAGTGATATCGATAAGTAACTAATTTAAGTGAACATCGATACCATGTTAAATAACAATAAGAATAAAAGTAAAAGTATGCAAGACACAACAATAAGGCAAAACAAAATATTTAAGATTCTCAGAAACACCAACTATTAAATAAAAACTTTATCAATAAACTTGCTCAATCTTTAGTAAAAAAATTAAATTAAATAAACCACATACATTGTTTGAACCAATTGTGAACTTTAAGCGTCCAGTCGTAAAAACTTTCTCAGCTTACTGCTATTTATCAGTATATAAAATCCTATGCTGTATGGCCAATTTATAAGAAGTCAACCAAATTCTCGGCTTGTTTTAAACTCTCTTTTTAATAAGCAATGATCACTAGCTTCGCCTAATTTTCCAACACCATCACTGGCTTCTTCGTACTTATGCGCAATTCTCCTCCTGCCGCTTTATCTTCTCTTTTTCTTCATCTTTCAACTGTTGCTTGCTTTATCGTTGTGTATTTCATTATCATTTGAAGTTTGAGTAAAGAGAGTGAATACTCGTCTACGTTTTTTGAGGTATAAGTTATTTGCTGGGAAGAGAGCACTATCTCTGCAGCTCTCTTTTTTTTATATCTTGCATGCTTTTGCTCACGTTTCTAATATAAATTAAGAGACAAAATATAGCTTTTACATCAGAAAACCATTGTACGTGCAGTTGTTGTCAAATAAGAGTAAAAAATATACTTCATTTTGAGTTTATTCAACCCTATGGAAGACAGAGAGCTGGATTCACATGCCTTAAACATATGCAAGACGGCTTGTGATGCTTACTTCGAGGGTTGCCATTAAGATATCTTAACTAATAGTGAAAGAGCGATAATGTAAGATGTTTATTCTCTTATCAGAATTTACACTTTTCCAAGCGTTTAAGTTTTTGCAGCACTCTAAAATGAGCTTCTCTTCTAGACACGTAAATAAAAAGCCAAAGAGAACGAAAAAATTGTATCGGATAAACTATTATATTGTATAAACTTGGAATTTAAAATTTTTTTTGGCGAAATCGAAAAATGGTTTTCTTCTGGTTTATTGTATTATATAACAATCTCCTTAGGTGCCAAGTCAGGCTTGCAAGACTAATAACTTATTTATATAATGCCTGGGAGATGTCTTTGGCGACAGGTTTTTCTGAATTCTCTGAAAACAAATATTTGTTTATTGTTTCGAAATTCTTCTTCCTACGCTGATTCAAACTCATATCTACGCGATTCCTGATGCGTTACCTTTTATGATGTCATAAACGTGTTTTGGGCTAAAAAGATCGATGTAGAGCAGTGGTGGCCGGTCTCTCAATTTGCATTACTCGCGAGGCTATTGCACCAAAATCTGAAGTCTCTCTCTCGTTTTTGCTTGATTGCGGTTCTTGCTCTCTCGTGCGCTTTTGCTTACTGCGCTGTTTACTCACACAAAGAAATGTTTGTTTGTATGAGTTTTGCCCACCACTTATGTACAGCAAAGATTTCGATAATTTTCTTAAAAAACGGCATGTGAAAAATGATATATTTCTTATTTTTAATCATGTCCTTGGACAAACACACACATACCGTTTTTTCAGATAATTATCAAAATCTTTGCACTACATCGATATTTTTAAGTTAATTCCTAGCTTTTACTTTTAAAACGTTGGCCATACTTGACAGCATTTTATTGCCTATGGCTTATAGTTCCCAACTAGTTTAAGCAGAAGTTGTTGTCAAGCTAAATAAACTTTTCTAACCAGAAGCACTTGCTTATAGTTCACAACTACTTTAAAAAGTAGTTGCTAGAAATAAGTAATGATATTGCAGTTTTCCAGTTTTCCAGTAGTACCAAGTGTATTATAGTTTGGTTATATATGCCAAAACGTTTCTCGCGTCGGGAAATAATTAAGCCATGTCCTTACGGATATGTAGATCTTAGTAAGCTTTAGAGTTAGTGATAGTAAAAGTATCTGAAAGATGAGCGTTATTCGTGCGTAGAAGAAGTCGACAACTGTTTAACGCGACCAATTATTATAATCCGTCATATTTATAGCCTGTACTTCGTTTTCCAAATTTTTTCAGTTCCTGGCTACGAACAATTAAAGTGCAGTTTTTGTTTGATTACAAGTTCGAGTGCACCTTTCCAAACAAACACTGGTGTGAGGCAAGGATGCCCCCTATCACCACTACTATTCAATATAGTAGTTGACGAGGTTATGAGAGATGTATGCAGGTCTAGGCGTGGGATTACGTGGAGTCTCAGCCAACACTTGTAAGACCTGGACTACTCGGATGACATATGCCTCATCTCTCATAAGCTTAATGATATCCAAGCCAAAGCGAATGATCTCAAGTTCCTTGCCAGCAAAGTTGGACTCTCAAAAAACGCATCCAAAACCAAAGCGATGCGCCTCAACCACACCAGCCAAGGTAGCATAACCATCTGCGGGAACACTATCGACTTTGTCGATAGCTTCTCATGCCTTGGTACCACAATATCCACAAGTGGTGGGGTGGATGAGGATATAGAAAATCGTCTCAACAAAGCGCGATCAGCATTTGGACGCTTGTTCCGCATATGGAGAAACAAGCTGCGAATCTTCAATGCGTGCGTCAAATCCATTCTATTGTACGGCAGCGAGACGTGGCTGACCCCGCTAAGAATGATGTCGAAACTGCAGTCATTTGTCAACAAGTGCCTAAGGATTATATGCGGGATTTTCTGGCCCAATCGGATATCAAACGCATAACTATGGCGCTGTACAAGTGAAGTTCCTATCGTCGCCGAGATAAGAACACGCAAGTGGCGTTGGATTGGCCATGCTCTCAGGAAAGATCGAAGCAGCAATGTCAGGATGTCCCTGGAATGGAACCCTCAAGGAAGCAGATGAGTGGGAAGACCAAAGGCAACCTGGCGACGTACATTACTTAACGAATTGTCCCTTCACAACATCAGCTGGGACACAGCAAAGCAAACTGCGCCTAACAGAGTCCGGTGGAAAGTTCTTGTAGAAACCCTAAGCTCCTCGGAGGAGTACCAAAAAAAAAAAAAAAAAAAATAAAACAAGCTCGAGTAAGACAGCACCGTGAATAAATTAACGCCAATATGACATAAAAAATGAAATTATACGATCTAATGGATGACGGGAATTCTAAATTGATTATCAATGCAATTTGAATTTTGCTGCTTGAGCTGTTCAAAAATTAAGCATAAAATAGTCACGAATGTCACGATATATAAGGATGCAGATTTTATAATCCAATTTTCATATTTCAGTTCTGGCGGAAGCCTGCAGCTAATTCCCAAAAATATCCCACATGACGAATCTTTCTTTATCAATCCCCGAACAACATCAATATTTTCTGGCCCATGAGCGACATTTGTAGAATTTGTTCTGTTGTAGGGATGTGCGCTACTGATTCGATATTTTGAATATCGAATACTTCCTCGTCGATAATAATAAATATTCGCAAACGTTATTTTAGTTCTCGATATATCGTCGATACGATACCTATTTGTCTAATATAGCTATCGAACTTAATTTTAATGAATTAATTCCGCTTGAGAGATAATATTGCATAAGCCTCGATGGTAGTGCTTGAGAAAAAATCGATTTTATATCGATGCATCGATGTATCGAAGTTTAAAATATCTATATATCGATGTTGGCCAACAGAGATGTTTCTCCAGCACTACTAAACACCCATTTGATGAGTGCAGAAGTGCTGGAGAAACATCTCTGATGGCCAACATCGATATATAGATATTTTAAACTTCGATACATCGATGCATCGATATAACATCGATGTTTTCTCCAGCACTACTCGATGGTGCAATGGTTGGCGTGCTGCACTCCCATCCCAGAGGTGCCTGGTTCGAACCCGCGAGCCGTAAAGCGGCTCCCCATAACCGCATTATTCCTGTTTTTCCAATATTTCATACCCTTAGCAAACCTACTTCTACCCCACTATTCCACTGATAAGCATCACTTTAGCACACAGCTTTGCAAGGAAGAGCAAAACAAGCTGATACAGTAAAATGCGATCAGCAAGGATACAAACCGTTCTCATCTTAATTCTCATCTTTGCCAATGGATGGCGCAACGAGCAAAAGTGTGCTAACCTAATAAGATGAGCCTTTGATGGTAGCCCAGCACCAAGGCACGCCGCGCCCAGTTGGCGTTAGTTGGCAGCCCCACCTCTGGGATAAGTCGCATCTGGCCAGTTAGCGGATCGAACGAGAGAACGCCAAATAGAGTCAGAGGGAAGGCTCTTGTAGATCAAGCCATTCAAAGCAGTTCAAGCAGTTTAGCTAAGTCATACGAAAACATGACCTAACGGCCGTTGTCCGGAAAACGGATCCGAACATTTAAATTGAATTCGTTTTGAAACTTAATTTTAATGAATTAATTCCGCTTGAGAGATAATATTATATAACCCTCGATGGTACAGTGGTTGGCGTGCTGCTCTCCCATCCCTGGGGTCCCTGGTTCGAGCCCGCGAGCCGTAAAGCGACAAAATGCCCATAAACACATTATTCCTGTTTTTCCAATATTTCCTACTCACAATTAAATAGTTATAGAATGCTAGCAAGGGACATAAAATAATTTCCAATATGGCTGCTAGGTGATTATGGTAAAACCCTAAAAGGGTCTTAATTTTTTTTTTATATGAAGTTTTATCTTTCCGCGCGAAATTTTTCGAACTGCGTATATGCCTATAGCCTTTAAATTATTAATTGAAAACCATTAGGATCATCTTCTTTCAATAGCATACAGGAACTCCTTACAGCATCATCGTCTGCAGCTAAGTACAAATCTCAAATTTAAATAAATGTCTCGCTCATGTTGCAATTAACTGGGAATCTTCGATATGCTTTGAATTTAAGTTGCAGCGTATAAAAATTTCGTCCACATAGCCGCGAACATTGCAAAAATCAGTTGGTCACACTAGCTATGAAAACTGCTTGTTGTACTGCATGCAAGCAGTTTACATTGGCAAACAATTAATACGTAGGCGTAAGTACGCAATATAATGATGCAGTAAACAATTTTTTGGGGGAAAAAGGGCACAGGGTATCATGCTGTCAGGCAACGCCACGACTATATCACATTTTTGCTATTTTCTTTTTTTTGGGGGCATATTCTATGGCAAAGTGACAAAATTGTAGACGGTCTGCATGGCTGTGTGCGTGTGTGTGTGTGCCAAATAACTAACAGACTGCAAATAGTTGGTTGGGTTTTGCGTGCTTTGAAATATGAAACGCACACAAGCCTAATGGCATTTCCATGCGTGTGCGTGTGTGTGTGTGTGTGTGAGTATCTGTGTGTGTGTTTGGCGCTTTCTATGCGTTATGATTATATCTTAATGAATGTTATGAAACACATAAATCAAATTGCGAAACCGCCATAAGCAGTTAGACAAAGGACGAGCCGACAACCGAGCCGGGCAACCGAGCCGGGCAACCGAGCAACAAAACAAAAAACACAACCAGCCTGCCAGCGCAAGACTGGGCCTACTCCTGGTCCTACGGCTCTGTCCGGTTGGGTGTAAACTTTGTTTGCTCTTGTTGCATGTTGTTTTTGTAGCTACCATGGCCCATAAAGGATCAAAATGAATGTGAATGAGTGCGTGTGTGTATACGCACAGTGTGACTAATGTTCATGTTGACGAATGCAAAATCATAAAAAGGCGCCAACGAGTGGGAGTTAGCAATGACTCCAGTGCCAGACCGGAACTGAGACACTTTCTGACGTATGTATGTGTGTGTGTGTGTGAATCCCTAATCTACTAACACGCACAGCATGGCAAATGTTTGGCTTTGATTTTGATGTGACCACAAATTGAATCATCACAACATTTCCATTGTCCTTTTTTTTTTTTTGTTTTTTTTTGACAACTTACGACTATAATCTAATTTGTTATAGTGCTCAAAGTGCTTTTGAGACAACAAACTTGTAGCCCAAGAAGCCTTAAAATTTATATAATACATAGATTATAACTAAATTGATTCTTCAAAGATTATAACTGCCTGTACAAAAAGTAAACCAAGTAGAGTAAAGTGAATTTGTCAGCTTGTTTTATGGCAAAAATTTCAAGCACTAATTAAATTTTGGACAAAAACAAACAACAAAAAATGTCTAAAGTGCATCATATTTTTGGCCAACATGGTCTTTGCCTTATCATAATTCATTTTTCAGCATAAATATTGAATTATTAGCATTTAAATACAAACTAATACACTTACGGAAAAGTAGCTCCTGTGCATGTTGTGGGAAATCGGCAAAGGGATATGAGCATGCCAACATTAGAAGCACAAGCTAGTGGGTTCAGAAGCTACCTGGAGCATGGTTAACGTCAGGCCACGATGTATTGATAATGAGTTTGCGTGATCAGTTGGGGTTACCTGCCTATGGATGACTGCGAGTTCCTATAGCAGCTATTATTAACATAGTTGACGCAAAAACTTTGAAGCCTTCAGCCTGATCACTATAATATACTTTAAGTTTGTGCAAATGTATTAAATATAGAGAAGAAGACGCCCAAAGTTACCATTAATATGTTCAGAAGAACGAAGGAAATTCAGCTAGATGTGTTGAAACTGCTGTCTATCTATCTGAAGTCTAAATTAACGTCTAGATCAGGGTGATCTTAAGAGCTAGTAAAATCAAACTGAAGACTACGACTCCGTATATGTGCAGGCAGATGAAGCCATTTTTTTTTTCTTTTGCCTGTACCAAAGCAGTTCAAGCAGTTGAGACACATCTTACCAAAACATGAAGTATCGACCGTACTCCGGAAAACAAAGCCTAACGTTTTATTTGTGAAAATGTATTAAATATAGAGAAGAAGACGCCCAAAGGTACCACCAATATGGTCAGGAGGACAAAAGAAATTAATTTAGATTTGTTGAACCTGCTGCTGTATATCTATCTGAAGTCTATATGAACGTCTAGATCATGCAGATCTTAAGAGCTAGTAAAATCAAACTGAAGACTTAGAATCCGTATACGTGCAGGCAGATGAAGCTATTTTTTTTTTTCTTTTGCCTGTACCAAAGCAGTTCAAGCAGTTTAGACAAATCTTACCAAAGCATGAAGTGTTATCGACCGTACTCCGGAATACAAATCCGAACATTTTATTTGTGAACATGTATTTAATATAGAGAAGAAGACGCCCAAAGGTACCACCAATATGGTCAGGAGGACAAAAGAAATTAATTTAGATTTGTTGAACCTGCTGCTGTCTATCTATCTGAAGTCTATATGAACGTCTAGATCATGCAGATCTTAAGAGCTAGTAAAATCAAACTGAAGACAGACGTTGTATTTGTGCAGGCAGATCAAGCCATTCAAAGCAGTTCAAGCAGTTTAGCTAAGTCTTACGAAAACATGACCTATTGGCCGTTGCACAGTGGCACAAAAGCCGAAAAAACGTTGCAAAAATCATATTTTCTAAGCCAATTGATATATATTAATGAAATAAATTGTAGTTGAAAGAAAAATGTTCGCGTCGTCATGGTTCCATAACATTTACAATTCTTACCCGATTTTAAAGATATTAGACTTGAAATGTTCGTGAAATAATCCTCTTTAGCTTAAAGGGCAATACGCAGCATGCAAAAATTCCGCACGAAATGTCAAAACTTCATATAAAAAAAAAAAATCTCAAAAAAGGAATGATGAAAAATGAAAAATTACTTGGTCAATATTTTATTAGCAATGTTTGCATATTTCTAGACAAACTCATAACAATTATAAACAAACGTACAGCCAAAAATACTAATTAGTAATAATATAAATTATAACGACTATCTTTAGCCCAAAACCTTTGCACCTAAACAAACTTGTTTGATTCTATCGATACATCAGGCTTTAGATAAAGTTTTAGCATTTTTAATAGATATCCAGATATCAGTCGTATGTTTGTAAAAGATATGGCATACCATAAGTTCCACTAGCTTGTCTATAAATACAGCCTGAAATTTACGCAAGCCCATTAGTAACGAACTAAACAACGATTTAAAAAGTACTTTAATATGAAATTCATATACGCTTTATTTGTCATAATCTTGGCCCAGCAGCAACTGGAGGCCAAGACACTTATAACCAATGCAGATATTGATAATGCCCTCTCCCAGTTGGCCAATGCTGTGTCTAGTAATGCCGTCAATGTTACCAATGCGGTTTCTGGCGCTGCAGTAAGTACGATCCATAGCCAAACGCCCCAAAACTGAGCAAAACTCCCATTTAATACTCTAGCAAGATGTAACAAACCAAGTTATTGACAAGACTACAGATGGCGCTGCTGTGGCTCAGACTGTAAGTAAAGTCCCAAGGGCAAAATAAAATAAAGCTCTTATTCTCTTATGTTTTGCTATAGAAAACTGTGGACAAGAATATTAAGAGCACGGCCTCTAGAATTGGCCAACAGACTGCCAGTGTGGCCAAGGAAATTGCTCAAGAACTGCAAGATGGTAACACTTCAGCTGAAGCCCAGGTGGCCAATAGTGTAGAGAGCTCTGTGGGCGTTGCCGGATGGAAAATAGTTGCCGATATGGGCGTAAGTCAAGTCATTTAGTTGGCATGTGCAATGAGTAACTCAATTTTTTTTGTAATTCTCGATTGCACAGAACGAGGGAGCCAAGATCTTGGTAAGTTGTTATTAACGTATATGCTGTGAAAAAGAGTTTATGGGCTAAAGCTGTAGAGTTAGCAATAGAGACATTTCATTCTTAAGATTAAGTTTAGATAAGAGTCATTTCCCAAGAAAGCGTTTTGGTTTATGGCCAATACACAGCATGCAAATATTTCCCACCATTTGGGACTTTTTTTATATGAAGTTTTGACATTTCGTGCGGAATTTTTACATGATGCGTATGGGTCTTTAAAAAAAAAATCGATTTTCGCGTTTGGAGCATTTTTGGCGCCTAATGAATCGGAATTCTAGGCGCAAAAGCTGCCGCACGTCAGGATTCTGACATAACCCCAAAAAACTACATAGAAATTTTTTTCGAGTACCAATGTACAACGATGCTTATTAAATTGGTTTGGTTTAAGGGCCTTACGCAGCATGCAAAAATTCCGCACGAAATGTCAAAACTTCATATAAACAAAAAATTTTCCTTTTTTGGGATTTTTTTTAAAATGAAGTTTTGACATTTCGTGCGGAATTTTTGCATGCTGCGTATGGCCCTTAAACCAAAACAATTTAAAATGTCAAAACTTCATATAATCAAAAACTTTACCTTTTTTGGGATTTTTTTTTTAAATGAAGTTTTGACATTTCGTGCGGAATTTTTGCATGCCGCGTATATGGGACTTGAGCTGAATCCGAATACAGGGTTTAAAACCTTACCATTCCAAAGTTTTAACTTAAGGCCGATACGCAGTTCGAAAAATTTCGCGCGGAATGACATTTGGGATATCCCATTTGGGATTTTTTTTTTTTATATGAAGTTTTGTCATGCCGCGCGAAATTTATTGAACTGCGTATAGCCCTTTAACCTTAAAAAACACCATAAACTTAAATTTTTTTTGAGTTGTATCAGAATTCTGGCAAGCTTTTCTTAAGGCTCGCATTCTTTTTTGTGACCAGATAAACGGTAAGCTCGAAAAATTGCTAAACAATCAATATTACTCCGAACGTTCTCTTATTTCAGGAGGCATAAGTTCCCCAATAAAAACTAAACCGATTCTTTTGTGGGCTGCCAGTAATTGGTCAATCTTTGAACAAAAAAATTAATTATTTTGACCCTTTCTGTTGAGACCCACTATGGTGGCCAGTCCTAGAAAAAGTATTCTGGCGTTAAGCTAAATTAGCATAGCTTTGGGAGCTATTTAGTAGTATTTAGTATTATACCGATTTTTTTTGTTGAATCCCATTTTGGAAGCCACTCTTAGATAAAATAGAAAAAAAAATATTCCTCCCGTTCCTTTAACTAAAACTGCATAGCTCTTACAAACAGTCCTAAGAAAAGTATTCCGATCATTCCTTAAGGAATCCATCCACAGGTCTCTAAATTTGGCATTATAATACCAATTTTTCTGTTGAGTCATAGCATGGTTGCCATCCTTAGAAAAATTGGAATACATATTCCGACCGTTTCTTTATGCTTGCCTATGTTAAGTCTCCCTATATAGAATTATTTTTATTTCGATTCTTCTTTGGGTACTCAGAATGGTGGTCAGTACACTAGTCAAATATAATTTCGCAAAATAAAACCAATTCTTCTGTTGAATCCTAGTATGGTTGCCATTCTTCGAAAAAGTAGAAAAACTATAAAAAAATATTCCGACCGTTCCTTTAACTAAAATACTCTCCCTAATAGTCCAAGAAAAAGTATTCCGATCATTCCTTAGTAAACCTATTCCCAAAGTTGCATAGGTCCCCTTATTTGGCATAATAATACCAATTCTTCTGCTGAGTCCTCTCATGGTTGCCATCCGTAGAAAAAATGAAAAAAATATTCTGACCGTTCCTTCCTGTTCAGTCTCCTAATATTGAATTATTATTATTACGATTCTTCTGTGGGTACTCTGTATGGTGGTCAGTACCCTAGTCAAATATAATTTCGCATAATAATACCCATTCTTCTGTTGCATTCTAGCATGGTTGCCAATCTTAGAAAATGTGGAAAAAATATTAACAAAATATTCCCACCGTTCCTTCAGTTAAAGTTGCCTAATTCTCCTAATATAGAATTATTATTACGATTCTTCTGTGAAAACTAGTCAAATATAATTAGTCTGTAAGTTCTCAGCCTTAGAAAAAAATACTCCGACCGTTTCTGCAGTTAGTGCGATAAAATTAAATATAAATTTAGAAAAAATTGAGTTCCTAATAGGTGGATTAAAAAATAGCATCATAGTATCGAAGCGCAGTGTGGGCTTTGTATTAAAAGCGTCGCTGCTTGATTGCTTGTATCTTTTAAAGAATTTTCTTAAAAATTTGCAAATATTATCTCAATTTATTTTTAACACTTTTTTTCAGACATGTATTCACTTGTACACCACATTCATTCATTCGTTCATTCAACATTTATATCGTATTTTTTGCATAGAAACGACTTAATTGCTTAAACTACTAGTGCATTTGTCTACCTAAACATCTATCTATCTAAATACACTTTTCACATTTTCTTGGGGTTTATGTTTTATTGATATAAAATATATTTACAGGGTGGTCTGGCTAATGCATCTGCACCCTACGACAAGCAGGTGGATAAGGCTTTAGGCGCAGGAGCTGTAAGTACTCGAACATGCCAAAAAGTAAATCCAAAACCAAAAAATACTCAAACTCTAAATTTCAGAGCGCAATGGGCAACTTGCTTGGTAGTTTGTAGGCGCTATGAGTTGGAAATTATATACATACTATATACGATTATAAAAGGTTTATAAAAACTGAATGCTATATATTTGTATTATTGTGACGTAAATATGAAACAAGTTGCTGACGCCATCTAGCGGCTGCACTAAACAGCAAAATAAATGATGACGCAGACGACGCACAGTGGGACAAATTATAGCTTCTTAACGAATAAATATATTTTTATGAAATAAATTTAACTACTAAACCTTTTCAAACAACTTTTTAAAGCACATTTTAATAGAAAGAAAATTCTAGAAATTAAAAAAGCTACAATATGTTTGGAATGTTTGGGTGCGGTGGTGGGCGGCAAAAAATGTTGCGTAGTGTTGGGCAACTCCAAAGCAAGTTACATTGAATTATGCGCAGCTGTGAGTTATTTAAGCGCGAAAACTACACAGCAGGCACAAAACATTGCACAACAGTGCGTATACACAATGTGTAATGTGAATGCAACTGACTGCAGGAGTTGAAGTGTGTGTGTAGATGTGTGTGTGTGTAGTTGAGTGTTTGAATGTCTTTGCACTCAATAGATAAAACTCAGTCCTCGTTGTCGACAAATGATGACAGCAAATGCGAAAAACAAGAACAAGAAACCGACAAAGAAACTTTACAACAAAACGCAATGGACAAAATGGAAAACTTACTTAAAAAAAGTACAGTTGCGGCAATGACTGACTGCGGCATGCACTGTGCCCCATTTTGTTGAAAACTGCAAACTGCTTGAAAGCAGTGTGCAAGCAGTTGCCAATAGAAAAAAGTAGCTGTGCCAGTTTTAAATGTATTTAAATGCACATTTATGACTACACGATTTTGTTGCATAAAACCACGAGGCACTGCGCTGTTAAGTTTCAGAACACAATATTTATTAACATAGCTAAAAATTCAGCTTGAAAAAGAGGGCAGCAGATACAGACTTAATTTTACAAACTAAATCCTAAAGACAGACTCTGCGCAGCTGTTGTTTAAATCTTGGCTCTCAAGCTGCTGTGGTCTCTAAAAACTAGGTGTTTAGACGTACGCTGGGCCAGAGAGTGGGTCAGACAAGGCTCAATCACTATTGATGTAAAAAACTGATGCTCTGGCACGCCTCCTACAAACATTGAGCAAACCTAGCACACTGCCGGCCCACTGGTTACAGTGTATAAAAATGTAGAAAAAATACACAGAAAAAAAAAAAGAAATTGAAATAAAATTAAATAAAAAGCAACAGCCAAAGGCAAAGTGCTGTAAGCAATGTGGCTGATGATGCGGGCGGGTGTTTTCTCAAGCCCCATGCCCCACTACTACAACGAACACATCTCGACCATTATGAAGGATACGCCAGCAGAAGAAAATGAAAATGCTAAAAAGAAGAATAAAAAATAAAATATAATGTTGAAATAAAAAAATGGCAACAACTTTTAAAACTCATTAAAATTAATGAAAGCCACGCACTTCGCGTGCAGCGAAGCATGTATGGGTGCGCGGGTAGGGTGTCGAGATCGGAACTGGGGGGTTACGGGCTGACGACGCAATGATGGCGCCTGTAATTAAACAAGTGAGCAAACATATTGCAACAGCGTGGCATACAACCTCCAATGAAATGGCATGAAAGTTCATTAAAACAAATTAAAAGCAAAGAGCAAAAACAAAAACAACGTGCCGCAAAGTATTCCTTGATAATGCAGCAAACAAAATACTCTGACAGCAAACTGCAGTCTCCAACCCTGAACATAAGTCAGCTGATGCATTGCAGCGTTGCAACAACAATAACAACAACAACTTGCATCAACAAGCTGCCACAGGCCATTATGAAGGCCATTGGGTCAGAGTTGCCATGAGCCTTCAAAACAGCAGCAAAATTCTTGTTCTGCTGCTTACTCCCACTCTCATACACTCAGGGGATTGTTTTCCATTTTGCCATTTTGTTTAGCTAATTAACTAAACGTCAAGCTGTCATTCGCTTTTTGCATTACTGCGTTGCTTCTTTTTCTTACACCAACCCCTCTGTAAAAGGCTTATTAGGGCTTTAATAGGGTTTTTATATCTTAAGCTGCGGCAGCTAAGATGTGGCTAAGCATACTACTAATATGATTAGAGTTGATATAGGAAAAAGTGATAGTTTGGTGCAGGTGCGGATCTAAGATTTGGTCTTGGGGGGAGTTCTTCACTTCGAAGTGTCTATATATCAGAACTCGCAAAAGACTTTCAAACCATTTTTCCAACTTTTGGGGGGTCCGGACCCGAAAACCACCCCCGTGGATCCGCCACTGGGTTGGTGGTATATTCCGATAGAATTTTTAGGCATACAGATCCTTCCCAATGCCGCCCAAATTGCGAAAACCCTAGCTCTCTGGAGCTTCTACAGCTTATGAGATTGGTGAAACTCCGCGTATCCGTTTTGTCTTTCAGTGGTTTTTAGCCTTAGAACGCCATATGGAGAAGAGTTTTAGTCGGACTAGTCTCCAAAATCAAAAAAAAAAGGTTATGGTCTTGCTCTTAGTGGGCATTCAGCTCTTTTATATTTAAAAATAGCTAATACCAGCATTTAAGGTCATTAATTTGCTACAAGAAACATCTCTGTTGGCCAACATCGATATATAGAGATTTTAAACTTCCATCATCGATGTTTTCTCCAGCACTACAGTAAAATTATTACTAAAATAAATTGAAAATCTGCCAACGTTAAGCTCTGCTTAAACCAATTGTGACTTATAAGCAGCCAAGAAGCAAATTCATGCAATAAAAAGCTGCGCGCAAAGTTATCCACTGCTTTTACCACTTGTGAATTACAAGCAATCAAAGTCAAATACATGCAATAAAAAGCTGCGCCCTACGTAAACCTCTGCTTTAACCACTTGTGAATTATAAGCAACCAAAAAGCAAATTAAGACAACCTTTTTGTAAGTATTGCTGAACTTTTCTGTGCTAAATTTATGCCTTGTAGCGATATAAAATTAGAGCTTAGTTTGTAAGGCTTTATGCATACAGTAATTTAAATCATTTTGAGCTTACCCCATAAATAGCTCTTAAAACTACGAGTATATTTCTGGCACTTACCTAGAAAGAAAGACAAAAATTTTTGATGTTAAACATTTGAAAATTTATTTGTAAAATTAAAATTACAAATTAAAAAAAATCGAAATTGAAATCGATATTTCAAACATTTTGCATACTTACCAGTGCCTCAGAACAATATAAATTCTGTATATGAACATATGAATCAACAACAACAACAAATGCAACATTTTCTATGATTAGTAATACATGTATTTCAAAATATTCTATAATAAAAATAAAATACAAAGAGCTAAAAATGATATAAAATGGCATTCGAATAAAATTGTTGGCAGTTTAATGTTAAATTACTGCAAATTGCTATGAAATATACAGTTATATCTAACACACACTCATAAATACATACTCACATACACATACATATATATAACTAATGTGTGATATGTTGTACAGTAGTCACAAAACGATTAGAACAGCTTTATTTTATGCTACGCAGAATATTTTTTAAACTAAGGGCAGTAACTAATTTAAATCATGTTTTTGAAATAAATTATTTTTTTTTAAATACACAAAAAATATTAAGTTGAAAAATACCAAAAAATTTTAGCACTTGGAATGGTTCTGAATTTTAAACTTATATTTAAAAGTTTTTTTTTAACTAATCAAATAAACCTATTTAGTACATATTTTTAGAATAAATAACACAGGCCTACAAATACCGGGGTTTTGTCAGTTGTTGGAAAGCTAAGGGTCATTTCCGAAGTAATTTGCTGCGTAGAATCCAAATCCGAGGCCAGAATTGGCGGTCGAACAAACTGAAGGTTTCTAGTCCAACCTACGCAAGCCCTGGATAGCAGACACGACTTGGGACCTCATCAACCCACGCAAACTGGTCAAAACCCAATTAAATATAGCCAAAACAAGAGCTGCAAAAGCAGAAGCCCAGCGGCAATATAGCGAAATAGATCACAATATTAAAAGAAGTGCGAGAAATGACAAAAGATGATGGAGCGATGATATAGTGACAAAGACCGAGGCGGCTGCAGCCATCCACCGAACACAAGACTTATATCTCTTGGTGCGGCAAACCCCCAAACCACTAAAAGATGAAAATGGTGAGACAACATCGTCAAAGGACAGGCAAGTCACCATATGGGAAAGCTATTATAGGCAACTATTAGAACCGACAGATGATACGCTACCCTCAGGGTGTCATTGCCTCCGGTACCTTCCTAGGCGCGACACACAAATTGTTTGTCCATGTTCTGATGAAATCATCGTTGCCATCAAAGCCTTGAAAACAAACAAAGCACCCGGCCCAGCCAATATCAACCCGGAGTTGCTAAAAGTCAGCCCACAAGTTAGTGCTTGGATATGACTGTCACTGATTCAGGATATCTGGAACACGAAGCAGATCCCCGATGAGCTCAAAGAAGGTATCATAACTCTTCTACCCAAAGTAGAAGATAGAAGTTCGAACAGGAGTTGAACAAGGATGTGTACTCTTTCCTCTCCTGTTCAACTTAGTATAAGACAGCATCATCAAGAGTGCTACAACTTCAAGTAAGGGTATAACTTGGGGTCCTGGCAGCCTAGAGGATCCGGGCTATCTGCTTTTTGTCACACAGACGTTTGTACTGCGCGGCAATGCAATTCAGCCTACGCATCAATGTAGACAAAACAAAAATAATGTTCATCAACACTGAACCACAAGAAACGCGGGTCCGCGGAATTCCGATTGCACATGTGGACAAAAAGTGTTACCTGGGCAGCATAATCGACAAAACGGGCGGCTCCACAGCGGACATAAACAACAGGATCGCAAGAGCAAGAATCGCCTTCGGTTGTCTTGACATGGTTTGGCGGTCGTCATACATTACAAGGCGAACGAAACTTAGAATATTTGAATCCAACGTTACGTCTGTCCTGCTTTACGGATGTGAATCCTGGAATGCTAGAGCGCGAGACCTTAACACTATCCAGGACTTTATAAACCGAGCGCTCCGAAAGATATTTCGCATATTCTGGCCTGCTACAATCAGCCTGCTACAAATGCCGACCTATGGGCAGCAGCCAGTCAAAAGCCCATCCAAGTCGAAATCAGGCGCCGGAAATGGGGCTGGATAGGCCATACACTGCGCAAACCATCAAACAACATAGCTCGTACTGCTCTTGACTGGAACCCTCAAGGAAGCCGTAGAAGGGGAAGACCATCTAACACCTGGAGAAGAACCTTGGAAGCAGAGACTAAGCAAACCGGTGAAGAAAAGAAAGAGCGACATAGAGATCAAGCGAAGAATCACACTTTCAAATCAAAGCTCCATTGGATGACTAACATCTGATGCAAAGACTTTAGGATTGCTTGAGAGTTTTAATCTAGAGAACTGAAAAAGACGATTATCCATTATTGATATTCTGTTGCAAATATTCTTAGAATTTAAATCTTGAGTCTTTGATTTTAGAAGACAAGTGTGTAGAAGATTGGTGCTCCTTAAGTTCTTGAACATGGGTATCTGTATAAGCTCTAAGAAGAAATTGACATAGTCAAGCGCATATTAATACAGTAGTGTGTTCAGAGAGAATTATGTTCAAAGCGATAAGGAAGTGGGTGAAGAGGTAAGCTGGAAGAACCAGGTACTGCTCCAAAAAGTCATTATTTTCATATTTTGTTGTTTCTATATAAGACTTCCTTTTATATATGGCTTAGTAGCTATGGCTCTCCCCCGCTCTGTAGCTTTAGTTTTTAACATCAAGCATACAGTTTGAAATAAATAAGTAAATATAAGACTTCAACCTTGTTTGTAACGCTAGATTTAAGTTCTTGCACATATTTCCTTAACAATGGATATGTCGCAGTCGCAGTCGACGTCGATGTCACTGTTGTCTAATCGCTGAAGAAGCGCTACGAATATTCATGGTACATAAAATAATTGTAGCGTATACGCCACGTGGCTGGCCAAAGTACACAAATTGAAGAAAAGAGAGAAAATCAATTGAAAAACTATTATTACTTAGGGGAAAAACCATCAAGGACACGCGCAGCAAGGCTACGTCAAATAAAGTTGCGTCCGCCCCTAACACGCTTAGCTTCACTCCAAAGGGGGAGAAACCCCCTAAATACTTGCTTACCTGCTCAACGTTTAGGCAGACAAATAAAAGAGGACGCTTGAGTCCCTAGAACTGTAGGGTGGCATACATTTTGACAGCGCTTCCTTGCACTCTAGCTTATACACTTTAAGCAATAAACATTGCGAAAAAAAAAAGAAAAACAGAGAAAAATAGAGCTACGTTCTCCCAGCTTGTTGGGTCCTTTCGACTAGCAGGCATTATGGCCACACTGGCGCACACAATTACACAACAGCAACAACAACAGCAACTATAAGAGAGTGCCAAGTTAACGTCTGCGTCTCCATCTGCGTCCTAGCTGTCCGTCAATGTTGCTGTGTGTGTTTATGTGTGTATCTGTGTGTACTTGCAACTTGGTCGCTTTTTAGAGCTAACGGCAAAGTCAACAAAGCGCGTAATTTACATTTAAGAACTGCCGCACAACAAAGACCAGGAAACGGCAACAGCAGCAGCAGCAACAGCAACAAAAACAACAGCAACTTGCAACAGGGCTGAACAATGAACTGCAAGTGCAACAAATGGCAGCAACACTTGAAAGTAAATTGTTTAATTATGATAATCAGAGGGTTATGAAGAGCAAGCAAGAAAGCTATAGCGAAAACTTTCGAGTGTAAATAAGAGATGGACATAAAGAGAAGAGAGCGAGAGAGAGGCAGACTACTGCAATTACGTCATAGTTAGTCCGATTAAACTTTCGAAGTTTGGTCGCCATACGATCGCTTGAGCCCTTTAAAGTAATGCATCGAATTATCTACGGGTACGACGGGTTGCAGCAATGTGTTTATGCTCCGCCCCAAAAATAAGGTTGTGTGCAGCCCCCCAATGCAGTTTTATCAAAAGGATCAGGCCGACAAATGAAATCGATATAACCATGTACCTCTATCTGTCCATCCAAGGGAGCTAGAAACATGCCAACGCTTAATTGAAGGGCTCGCTTTACTTTTGCAAGAATAACAAAGCTGTCGACTCTGATGGCTTGCTGCTGGCAATAAGCGGATAGGGTGCGCAACTTTTTCTGTAGAATATGGTTAGAGAATCTATGATTGTAAACTGGATGTGCTTTGTCGCATCCTTAAGAATAGTCACCCCAACGAATCGTGGTATCAGTCTTCTCCCCATCGCATACAACGACCTAACGCATAGGGTGTGTGAGAAATTAAAGCTACTAGCTACTACTACTACATTCAGATCTGACAAGCTTATCATTACGATGCTGGGAAACACGCATGATTACCAAAATCGATAACCACCATCTATTTGGCGATATATATCGACTTTATAAATAAGCACTCGATAGCACGTTCAGTGATCGTATATACGTCGCATTTCGCGATATGCCTGCAAAATGACGCTGACGCTTCCTCAAGGTAGCAAAGGACCTCTCTAAGCTTTTTTTTTGCAACAAATCGATTGTAAACTAGACCCATAAGCTGCATTTGAAGATTAAAGTAAACACTTTACAGCGATATGGGATACGGCTGATCCAATACCCAAGCCCAAGGTGAATATTTTCTTATAAATAACATTTGGTCGTTCAAGCTTGCTTTACAACTAAGTCTTGGTTATTGTGGCATAGCGCTTGGCCAGAGCATCAAGCGCATACTAGATTCTTTCAAGCTTCATTTAATACTCTTGACCCTAAAGGCACAGGCTTTAAGTACATTTCCATACCCCGTACCTTTAGGATTAGGTGTATGCTATAAATATTTGCCGCAAACTACTCCTGGAATGAAATTTGTCGTGACGCTCCCAATAGAGTAGGATTTAGATCTGTTGTAGAGGCCCTATGCTCCACAAGGAGAAGAGGACTAGAGTAAGTAAGTAATTGATATCGAGTTTTATCACATTTTTGTGACCCATGTCCATAGGATTAAGGCTCAGAAAAAGGGAACCAAGAACAAATGTACATTATACCAGCTCGTCTCCATATAAACTTCTAGATCTTAAGGACTAAAAATGCTAGAAACATCATCGATTAAATAACGAAGAATGCATCTTCGTACGAAGATGAAGTTTTAACTTTCCGTTTGAGGATCGTAAAAAGAATTTACTTTCTTTTATATATATGTAGGTTCGCACGGGGGCGGAAGTTGGTTTGAACTTAAAAAAATTCGTTATATGAAAAAATGTATTTGAAGAACAGTTCGTTATAGGGAAGTTGGACAGCGAAAGGTACACTCATAAAAATGCAATATTATATGTGAATTTTTTGTGAGCCTTATAAGCAAGGAAACATCGAACACTGCAATCCAACTCTACAACAGTAAGAAAATGCTACAGCTCTCTGCGTATCAAGGCAAAATTATGGTGTAGTATAAGGTGGGCTATCTGTTGGTTTGGTTGTTAAACACACATTATGCGGTATGCTCTTTGACAGATGTCCAGTTCAAAACTACTCAATTTATTATTATTATTATAGGGTGGGCCATCTGTTGGTTTGGTTGTTAAACACACATTATTCGGAACCTACCCGTCCAAAGTGTATGCTCTTCGACAGATGTCCAGTTCAAAACTACTCAATTTTAGTCATGGATCGTTTAACAACCAAATAACGCGCCTTTTGGGAATTACTACAGGCCACTGCGTATCAAGAAGAAATTATGGTGTAGTATTGGGTAGGCCATTTGTTGGTTTGGTTGTTCAACACACCTACCTATCCAAAGTGTATGCTCTTCGACAGATCTCAAGTTCAAATTTACTCAATTTTAGTCATGGATCGTTTAACAACCCAATAGCGCGCCTCATGGTCGATATTATTTTTTATATACATTTTTATTGTATGAATAAAATGCAACTAACAACAAACAGACAGACCCACCCTATATAAATAATTATTTTAGTCTCTCTCACAGTCTCTTTTCTTTAAAAGTTTTTCCTTTTCCTTCCACTGTGCTTAGTTAGTCGCTCTTTTATGTGCCATGTGCGTACGCTACAAAGCAAGTTCCACTGTAATGCGTTATGCTACAAAGAAAAAAACTATTGTGGTGCATTTTCTTTGGTTGTTGGTTATAGTATTTTATTTTATGCAACAACTGCAAAGTTGTTCTTGCTGCCATTGTACGTTGCAATTGTAACTGCTGCTATTGTTGTTGTCGTTATTCACTGTTCCTTGTTTTCGTTGTTGTTTTTGTTGCTGTTGATGTTGTTGTCAACAAGCATTGACATTAATTAAAGGCCAACGTTGCGTATGGTTAACTTCGCTTGCCTGCACTTAGCCTCTCTCTCTATCACTCTGTCTCCCTCTGTGAGTTAGTTGGTGTGCTCATGCTCTATAGCAGGAGGGTATATGGAGAATTAAAGGTTTATATATTATATTATAAGATACTAGAGAATAAATGGGAATAATTTCCACGGGTCCCACAAAAGTTGGAAAACGTGCGGAGTTTATTTTATTAAAAATATTTTACATAGATTCGGACTAAACTTGGAAAAAAAAAGCCGGGACAGAATGAGATACTTAATACTGCTTCAAGAAGAGCGGTACGATAACAATTTTTTTCCCCCGATGCATTTTCTAAAGTAGAGTCTTCAGCGTTTGAAACAGAAAAAAAATTTTATTTCATTTGACCACAATGAGAAAACATTTTTTTACGGTATTCCCATCAAAAACCGCATGTTAAACAAGTGAATAAGCAGTTTCGTTTTGAAAAAAAGATTTTATTCAATTTTGAAATAAGCAAAAAGAAATTGATTCCAAAAAATGTGAACAGTGTTTAAAGGAATGCGGGCTGAACACTGCTTGTTGGAGAGTAAACAGGCAGTTTTGGATTGAAAAACAATTTTTACTTAATTTCACTTCAAGTAAGAAAAATTTTTTTTTACGGTATGCAAAAATATTCCAATCAAGAACTGCTTGTCAGACAATTGAATAAGCAGTTGCGTTTTGAAAAAGATTTTATTAAATTTTGCTAGAAAAAATTGTTTCCAAAAAAGGTGGGCAGTATTAAAAATATGCCAGCTGAACACTGCTTATTGGAGGGTAAAGAAGCAGTTTGGGTTTGAAAAAAAACATTTGAATTTAATTTTACTAAAAGCCTGGCCCTACGCTCCAACTGGAATCAAAGGAAATTATATGTATATATACATTACTTAAAGTAAAAACTACGGTATGCAAAAATATTCCCATCAAAAACTGCTTGTTAGACAATTGAACAAGCAGTTGCGTTTTGAAAAAAGATTTTTTTTAATTTTGCAATAAGCTAGAAAATATTGTTTCTAAAACAGGTGAGCAGTATTGAAAAGATGCCAGCTGAACACTGCTTATTGGAGGGTAAAGAAGCAGTTTGGGCTTGAAAAAAAAACATTTGAATTTAATTTTACTAAAAGTCTCTGGCCCTACGCTCCAGCCGGAATCAAAGGAAATAATATATATTACCTAAAGTAAGAACTACAGTATGCAAAAATGTTCCCATCAAAAAATGCTTGTTAGACAAGTGAACAAGCAGTTTCGTTTTGAAAAAAAGATTTTATTCAAATTTCCCGAAAAATGCGAACAGTGTTAAAAGGTATGCGAGTTGAACACTGCTTGTTGGTGAGAGCACAAGCAGTGTTGGGTTGAAAAAAATATTTAATTTCACTTAAAGTAAGAATACATTTTTTTACGGTATGCAAATATATTCCCATCAAAAACTGCTTGTTAGAAAAAAGTTTTCATTCAATTTTGCAATAAGCTAGAAAAATTGTTTCAAAAAATGGTTGACAGTATTCATAAAAATACCAGCTGCTGGTTGCAGATTAAATAAGCAGTTCCCATTTTGAAAGCACGCAAAAAATGTATAGGGTATCCAAGTGTTGGTCAACGCCGACATCTTTTGTGTCGGGTATATGTGTAAAAGTGTTGCCCACCTGCGGCGGCTTCATTTAACCATTACGCTTTAATTACTGTGCTAAAATGCACGCTTGTCTGCGGCTGCACAAAAACGCTGCCGCATGCTGCACGTCTCTGTGCCGCAGTGTAAATCCATGTAAATGTGTGAATGCGCATTAATGCTTGTTGCGCTCAAAAGTATGCTTTAAATCTATGTATGCTTGTTTGTATGTACTGTAAGTACATATGTTTGTGTTTCCCGCCAACTAAGTGGCCTGACTACGTCACACGAAAGTCAACCAGCAATAGCTAAAGGCCATTATATAAGCCAAAAAAATGAAGAAAAAAATTATAAAAAAGCTGAATAACATACATACAAAAAAAAAATCTATTCAAATGTAAAGCCGTAAAATGTCCATTAAAGTCATAATTAGCCAGGTTATTTTTTTAAGTATAGCATTCATATGAGATTTCAGTGTTGCATAGCAATAAAAGTGCATGGAATGCATACAGTTAATTATATTGAGAACTATGGTCTGCAAATGCAGTTTACAAACAAGCCATGTCCTTGATAGCAAGGCCATCACGTGCCAAAACAAATGTGCAGTAGCAGCGTTTCAATAGTTCATAGAGTCAGCGGGAGGCGTGGCAGACCAAATGCAGAGAACCAGCCGGACTTTAAATTGGAAGAAGAAGCAGTTGAATTGGGCTTTTCTAAGAATCATCTATGCATATATATTCGCAGTGTCGGTACTTGCAAATGTATACCATGCATTTCTAGGAATTCGTTAAATTAGAGTGAATTCCAACTACACCACAATTTTCAGACATTGCTTTCACTCTCTTGGCTCATATTGACTGCTGCCTAACAAACCTAATCATCAACTCTTTGACAACAATGAGCTCACCAATTGCTCACTTGCCACAAACCCAGCACGCCCCACTAACTTAGCAACCACAATCAATTCGAGACACAAGTCAAACAGACCAAACAACCGCTGCATTAATTTGTTGAAAGTTGCAAGAACTGTAAATATTATGCGCATATATGGTGAGTGTGTGTGTGTGTGTGGGAGTGTGAATGTGTGTGTCAGTTAGTATGTGTGCACTGCACTACTCTATCTTTGCTTTAGCTGGCAAGCAGTACCAACCAAAGCAGCGCAACCCTGCTAGCAACTACTTCACAAACAAGTAGTTACAGACTGGTTCAAAAAAATACAGTTGTGGCATAGACAAAGATGCTCAATGCTCTCACTGCCAACTTGTTGTTGCTTACTTGAGAGCGTGCGAGCACAATTTTTTTAGCATTTTAAACACATCAAAACGACAGCTGATCACCTACAGTCAGGTCTCACATAAGTTTATTTATTATTGTATTAATTGTGTTGAATGGAAAGGAATATCCTTAAATAATAACTCAAACCAACACACTTTAACTGCAAAAGTATTTTGAGCTCCCTAGCTCTTGTGGTCTGAAAAATCTAGGTGTTCATAGAGACAAACATGACTCAGGGCTTGGTTCGCGAGGTTACGTTACTGCTTCTTCTGCGGCCTTAAGGTTGAATGGCGATGCTTATCAAATAGCAGCTAGTTCCGAACTAGTATAGTATTCCGTAGATTTCGCATACACACAGACGCTACCTTAAACAGTTTCTCACTGCTTGACCCAATTTAATTAACAAAAAAAAAAAAGAGGGGGCAAAAAATTAATTCTCTTTTTTAAGCCTTACTGTGTTAACGAAATGAAGGCACTTCTTTATCCTTTGTCTGTGTCAGTGTGCATAAATGTAAGTATAAGTGTGCAATTTGAGTGTCAAAATGTGCGTGTCTTTTGTAAAGCCTGCACAACTTGACCATGATTTTCTTCTTTCTTGCTTAACAATGACTCAGTACATCTTATTTATGCTTATAGACTTTAATCTCTCGTTGTTTTATCTTATTGTATGCTCTTGCATTCTTAATTTGGAACTCACGAAGTTAAACTTTACTTTCTGTAATTCCTCAACGTTTTCATTACAGTGTTCGCCATTGACATCTTCTTCATCGTTTTTTTACGCATTGTTGGGTCTCGTAAATCCGAGTATATCTGCACTTGACGAATATCTTTTTAAATGAAATATAACAGATTTTTCGATACGAATTTTTAAAGAATATCACAACCTTAACAGATAAGCTATACGTTTCAACAAAGAAGTTCTTTTACATAAATGCAACTGCTTATAATTCAAAAGTCGTTAAAGCAGTGGTTGACTTATAATTTAAAAGTCTTTAAAGCAGTGGTTGACTGCCAGTTTTTTATTGCATTAATTGTTTCGTATATTATTTTTTAATTTAATAGCCTTCGACTTATTACTTTTTCTACCAATTTTTTATGCGTTGTATCTATGTAACTATGACTCGCATTAACAGATCGTTAAGCCACTCAACAGTTGGCTTAAAAGTGTATATAGTACTGCACTAAGTATGTCAGTAGGTTGCATTTTAGTTGCATCTTCATGTGATTTATGCATAACCATGTCGTCATCGTCATCGTCATCTTCGTCGTCGTTGTCGCTGTCGTTGACAACGTCATCTTTGCCGCGAATGACGGGTTAAAGCTCTGGGCTTAAACTCAAGTGTGAGTCATGTAATCAGCGGTTAAAGGCGACAAGGACTTTTGCAATGTTGTTGGCATAATTATGGCAGGATAAGCTTCAAGATGACTTGCAATAAGCGGGATAAAGCCAAAGAGAGACAGCGCTAATAGTCGCTAGAAATCAAGTCGAAAGCAACTACAACAAGGAGTCATTAATGAGCAGCTGCAGCTGCATCCAAGCAAGAAATGGGTCAACAGTAACAGTACAGACAGCGAACGTGATGAGAAGACAGCGATAAGTGATGATAAAGAAATCAAATGATGATAGAACAGTAGCATTCTAATGAGAACACAGTGCTGCAAATGCGCTAATTAAACAACACACACACACACACACACAAACAAACAAAGTGGGCGCTTGGGGCGTGGTCGGCACAAACTTAAACGCTAATTTGCAAGCTTTTGTTGTTGCTCTAGTACGAAATAAGAGCAAACGAAGTTATGCATAAAATGAATTTCAAATTCGCAAAAAAGTATGCTACAAAAACAAATGACATGATGCATATGCGCGCTGCCTTCCTCTAGCTGTGCTGCCACACCACGCCACACATAAGTGCAAGCAGGAGGACGACAACAGCAACAACAACAACAACTGTTATAACGGCAAAGTTTACAGTTACAACCCCGTTGCACAGCTGTCTGCATGTATTCAAATTCAGATTCAAATTCAAATTCATGGGAAACGCCCGGCAGGTGGCGCTGCATGTGTCAAACGGCACGCGGCTCATTTCCAGCCAGCTTTACACCAAGCGAGGATTCCTCTTGAACCTCCTGTGCTCTTGTTCCCGGTACAATCTCTTTGCGCTTTGTAGGCGTGTGTTTGTTTCTGACTCGCCCAGGCGCCTGCAACAACTTGGATAAAAGTTTCAGCTGCAACATCCGTTCCCAGTCCGGACTCCCGTGCCGTACACTGAGCGAAACTGTATGCTTTTGTTGCAGTGTTGAGTTTTTTTATTGTATCTATGATTTTGATATAGGGAACAATCTTTTTGTTCTATGTTTTACATATCTGCCCAAGTTTGTGTCCAGAAAGATACGAAGGTCGTGTACAAAGCAGAGTCAAATGCTTCTTCATTCTAGCTTCTATCCATTTTGTATCTATCTTGTATCTGTCTTATATGAATCTTGTATCTATCTAGTATTTATCTTGTATCTGTCTCATATCAATCTTGTATCGTTTTGTATCTATCTTGTATCTATCTTTTATCCATCTAGTATCTATCTTGTATCTATCTTGTATCTAACTTGTATCTATCTTGGATCTATCTTGTATATATCTAGTATCTATCTTATATTAATCTTGTATGTGTTTTGTATTTATCTAGTATTTATCTTGTATCTATCTAGTATTTATCTTGTCTGTCTTATATCAATCTTGTATCTTCTTTGTATCTATATTGTATCTATCTTTTATCTATCTTGTATCTATATTGTATCTATCTCGTATCTATCTTGTATCTATCTTGTGTCTATCTTGTATCTATCTTGCATCTATATTGTATCTATCTTGTATCTATCTTGTATCTATCTTGTATCTATCTTGTATCTATCTTGTATCTATCTTGTATCTATCTTGTATCTATCTTGTATCTATCTTGTATCTATCTTGTATCTATCTTGTATCTATCTTGTATCTATCTTGTATCTATCTTGTATCTATCTTGTATCTATCTTGTATCTATCTTGTATCTATCTTGTATCTATCTTGTATCTATATTGTATCTATCTCGTATCTATCTTGTATCTATCTTGTATCTATCTTGTATCTATCTAGTATCTATTTTGTATCTATTTTGTCTCTATCGTGTTTCTATCTTGTCTCTATCTTGTATTTTTTTTGTATTTATCTAGTATTTATCTTGTATCTATCTTATATCTATCTTGTATCTATCTAGAATCTATCTTGTATCTATTTTGTATCAATCTTCTATCTATCTTGTATCTATCTTGTATCTTTCTAGTATTTATCTTGTGTCAGTCTTATATCAATCTTGCATCTTCTTTGTATCTATCTTGTATCTATCATTTATCTATCTTGTATCTATCTTGTATCTATCTTGTCTCTATCTTGTCTCTATTTTGTCTCTATCTTGTATCTACCTTGTATCTATCTTGTCACCATCTTGTATCTATTTTTCTTCTATCTATCTTATATCTACCATGTGTCTATGCTGTATCTTTTTTGTTTCTTTATTGCTAGACAGATAAGCATTTATCTTCTATATCTTTTAAAGCTTCTATATTTTCCACTTTCTTTCTGCCTTTTGTATCTCCTATATTAATGTTATATCTTTATATATATATTTTATACCTTCTCTTCAGTATCTCTATATTTTCTAAATCATCTATATCATCTATATATTATCTATATCATCTATATATTATCTATATCATCTATATATTATCTATATCATCTATATCATCTATATCATCTATATCATCTATATCATCTATATCATCTATATCATCTATATCATCTATATCATCTATATCATCTATATCATCTATATCATCTATATCATCTATATCATCTATATAATCTATATCATCTATATCATCTATATCATCTATATCATCTATATCATCCATATCATCTATATCATCTATATCATCTATATCATCTATATCATCTATATCATCTATATCATCTATATCATCTATATCATCTATATCATCTATATCATCTATATCATCTATATCATCTATATCATCTATATCATCTATATCATCTATATCATCTATATCATCTATATCATCTATATCATCTATATCATCTTTATCATCTATATCATCCATATCATCTATATCATCTATATCATCTATATCACCTATATCACCTATTTCATCTATATCATCTACATTTTCTATATCTTCTTAATCTTTTATATCTTCTACATCTTCCAGATTTTTAATATCTTTTTTATCTATATACTTTTCAAAATCTTCTATATCATCTATGTATATATTCCATATCATCCAGTTCTACTATACCTTCCATCTTCATCTTCTGTAGCTTTACTTTAACATTTTTGTTGAATGCTTCGTTCCACACTCGATTTTGTTTCTTTCAGTGTTCCTCGCCCTTGTGCCTGCGCCTCGCTTAAAATTTGCCGTTTTTTCATCCACTCCGGCGCACACTTTTTGGCATTACTTTAGCACCCTGGCGGACACTGCCCTCGTACACTCTGCACAGTGTCCCGCAAAAATAAATTCAAATATGCGCACTGTGCCGCCGCAGGTTAAATAAATTTGTGTGGCAACCTTAAGGCAAGTGCTCCGTCCCGCACGAGTGCGCCTCTTCCCGATGTATGCAGCGCATTTTGCCGTGCTTTTTTTTTGGTTTACTACGCTTTGCTTTGCTTCGCTTTTCTTTGCGTTGCTTTGGTTTGGTTGGAAAATGAGTTTTCCGTAGCTTAGGTCAGGTTTTTGCCTTGAAAATTATGTAAAATAAAATTAAATTTACACTAGAAACATCCCAGGGGTTGAGCCCCTTGACAGAAATGAAGCCATTTAAAGTGACGTGCATTATGCAAAGTTTGATTATTTTCATTTTTTTTTTTTGAGTTTCCATAACTTTGAGTTTAGTGCCCGGGGGAGGTGGGTGTGTGTGGAGTAGCAGCAGCTTCAATTGAAGATGGACATCTAGCGGGGACTGCATATAGTGCTGATCGTATATATACGGCTTTTTACTGTATCCCAAAGGTAGGGCACAAAAAATTAGTTGCTTTGTGCATATTTTTTTTTTTTTGAGGCTTTACAAAGTTTTGTCAACTTTTGGCCAACACGCAAGTTAAGGCACATTATGGATTCATGGGTTCTGGCCAAAGTCTGAGCCAAATTGGCTGCTCAAAGTGGAAATTATCTTTTGCTTGGGAACAAACATGAAAATGTGTCTTTGGAGTCTTGTAAAAACGAATTGAATGAAGTGGAAATGTAAACAGCTACATGCTTGGCCTACTTGTCGTATGCGTAATTTTTGCTTGTAGGTTCAAGTAAGAGCTAATAAAGCGTTTAAATTGCAGTCACAAAGGTGATGGCTCACAAAAATGCTGCTATTGATTGCTCTAAGCGTCTTTAGCTCTAAGAATCGAATATCAGCTCATTTATCGTCATGTGATCTTGTATAATATTCGATATAATTTCGTTTTGATGATTTTGGGAGCACCCCAAAACGAATCCGAATTAATTGTTCGATTTTATTTTCCGGAGCACGCCCGATGCTCTGTTAAAAAATTTAGACAAAAATAAAAGGCTACTCAACTTTAAATGATTTATTATACTCACTTAGTACTATCATTCAGTAAAAAAAAACCTTTTTATAAAAATGTTTCACAACATTTGCCAAAGTTTAGTCTTATGGTCTTCAAAGTCAAGCTGTTCATACATGGCTCAGACGCTTGCAGAGTAGATTTGGATTATTTAGCTACAAACAACTTAAAATAAATCACAAAATGCACAAATCTTTGATATGCTTAGCGCTGCGAATACAGCGTATAAATATAATACCAAGTATATAAGCAATTGTTTACAGTCTAGTACATGTTTATAGCACCAGGGCTTAATGTTAAGCTCTAAGTGTTGCAATTTGTCCAATTGATAACGCTAAACAAGCCAAAGCCATCAACTTATTATATTTTATGTCACAAAAAGCCATTGCCCAATCTAGAAGTAATAAGTACACACTGGCTCTATACAATGTCTGGCAGGTAAGCGCGACAAAAAGCTGACAGCTGGCTCACTCTAAACATTTTTTTTTTTTTTGCCCACAAGGCCATTAAAAATTTGCATATAAAATGTCAGAGCGTGTGTTTGACAGCAGAAAAAAAAAAATGAGAAAAAAAACACACACAAAGGTCGCCCAAGTCGCCAAAGTTCTCCGTGTCGCATTTGCGTTAGCCTCGTCATCGTCGTCATCGTTGCAGAATGTGTACACATAATAAACATCTCATCATTACACCCACATATAACCAAAAAAAGAGAAAATAAAAAAAAAGCAACTTTACTACTCTCTTCAAGTTCAAGTTGAGCCACTCCATAAGCTGCCAGTGTTGGCAAGTTGCAAATAAGGCTAACAAACGAAGCGTTCAGCTTACAATGTACAAAATTTTAAACAAAAAACAATGATAAGGCACACTGTGCACGCACACACGCACGCATACAGAGTTGCACGGTAAATTTGCTTACTGTAGAAATAAGTGTTAAGCTAGCAAAAAAAAGATACCTACAAAAGCAGTTGAAAGAACTGCTTTGTAATCAAGTGTATTATGAGAGACTGTACGTTGGAGAGTGTTCATCAAAAATATTCAGAGCTTATGAGAGGGGATTAAAAGGGTGCAGAAAATGCTAGAATAAGAAACATATTAGAGAAAGGGAAAACGGCTAAGGCACGATGCTACAAAAGCCATCAACACATTCTTTTTTTGAAATTTTCCATAAAAACTGATAAAGTTAAAACAAAATGTTTTTCATTCGAAAAAGGTATAATAGATAACTCAAAGGCAACTGGGCACGCTCCCCGTCATCTATGTCATCAACACAATATTTTTGCGTTTATTTTAAAGAGATTTGAAGAATTAGTAAGAAAGAGCGCAGACCACCGAAAGAGCTCATCCCCAAGCGTCCTGTCTTCTAAGGCATCAAATTAAACTTTTTTTTGCAGCCTTCTACAAAAACTGACAATATGGCTTAAACATTTAGTTAAATATTTAAATGCGTGTATTTTTAAGAGATTTAAAGAAGTAGTTGAAAAAAAGTGCCGAACACCAGACAAGCCATTCCCAAGCGGTCCTGTCTTCTGGACATCAATTTAAACTTTTTTTGCGGCTTTCTACAAAAAAAGTTAGAAAAAGTGCAGAGCACCAGACAAGCTCTTCCCAAGGGGTCAAATTAAACTTTTTTTTGCAGCTTTCTACAAAAACTGCCAGAGTAACAAGAAAATGTTTTGCATACGTAAAGGTATGTTGGATAGCTCAGAACCACTGAGCACAAGGTCTTCGAAAGAGAACCCCGTCATCAAGAACAAAACACAACATCTCCTAAATGCTGTACCTACAAAAATTAGAACAATTATCGTTAGTTTTTTGAAAAGATCTAAAGAATTTGAAAATAGAGAAGTTAGGTTCAATGGGCATGGTCTTTAAAAAGGGGCCTTGTTATCTAAGACATCAACACAATATTTTTCAACAAAAACTGGTTTATTGGCCACGGTCTTTAAAAAGATGATCTATACAACATCTACTGAATGCTGCACCTATAAAGATTCGAAAAATTATTGTGAGTTTTTTGAAGAGATTTAAAGAACTTAAAAATGGAGAAGTTAGGTTCAATGGGCATAGTGTTTAAAAAAGGAGCCTCGTCATCTAAGACATCAACACAATATTTTTCTTTAGCTTTCTACAAAAACTGGTTCAATGGCCACAGTCTTTGAAAAGATGATCAACACAACAGCTACTGAATGCTGTACCTGTAAAGATTCGAAAAATTATTGTGAGTTTTGTGAAAAGAGTTCTAGGATTTGAAAATAGAGAAGTTAGGTTAAATGACCACGTTCTATAAAAAGAGGCCTCGTCATCTTAGCCAACAAAGTGTTTTCCATGCGAAATATTGTTATAGACTACTTTTAACATTTAGGCTAAGATTTAAAAACTTTCGTAAGAATTGATTTGAAAAATTTGAAATTTGAGAAACGAACAAGCCACTGCATGGGTCTTACAAAAAGCGCCTTGTCATCTGGGGCATCAACAGACTCTGTTTCTACAGCTTTTTATAAAAAGTGTTAAACAAAACACTGGTCCCACATTGTAGCGGACCAATATACTTTTGAAGTTGTCAAGGAATTCATATACCCTGGAGATTAAGCGAAGGATCACACTTGCCAATAGGTGTTACTTTGAGCTCAGTAAGCAAATGTGTAGCAGAGTCCTCTCTCGACAGACAAGACTTACACTCTACAAGACACTCATCTTACCCGTGCTACTTTACGGCGCAGAAGCTTGGGTTGTGTCGCAGACGCATGCAGCAGCGCTTGAGATGTTCGAGAGAAAAATTCTTCGCAAAATCTTCGGTCCCGTCCGTATTGGGAGCGACTATCGCATAAGAATGAACCACGAACTGTATGAGCTCTACGGCGACATCGATGTCGTCCAGCGCATAACGATACAACGTTTGCGCTGGCTCGGACATGTCGTTCGTATGGATGAAGAAGCTTCAGCGAAAAAGGTGTTCGAAACGAGAGTCAACGGTGGACGATGAAGCGAGAGACCGCGTCTTCGATGAAAGGACCAAGTGGAGGAAAACGTGTCTACACTTGGTGTTATAAATTGGAGAAGACGCGCTAGAAGCAGAAGCTACTGGTAAGAGCTCTTGAGGTCAGGTTTAACCCGGTAACGGGTTGTGAAGGCCACCTAAGTAAGTAAGTAAGTTAAAGAAAATTTTTTTGCATTTTGTTAAAGATTTGAAAAATTATTAAAAGTTTTTGCAAAATATTCGAAAAAAAAGAAAACTGTTCTCTGCCGCGGGCATAGTCCTTCCCCCAAAGAGCCATGACATCTAAGATTAATTCAATTTTATGCAATTCTTTCGAAATTGTGTTGCTGAAGAAAGTCTATTCTGCAAGTGTCGGAGCTGCCTGCTTCCGGCGCTTATCTATGTTTGCACAAACTGGTTAAGCCTTTGTGCCTTCCATGCAGGCATTAAAAATAATACATGAAACTATATTTCATATTCCAAGCATAATCCCAGCTAGAAACATAAGCAAAATGTTTAAGTGAATTGCTTTCGGTAAAAAACTTGTCAAATAATATAAAAATATTTTGAGAGACACACTTAAAGCATATCCTGGAATTTTTGGTTAATTTGAAGTGACCCAAATTGCAAAGCAGAAGTCACTGAGGCATGTTGCACAGGGAACGACACGAAAATGTTGCCCAAGGGCTGGACAGGTATGCGAAGCAATTGCTTTTTGGAATGACATTGCTGTAAAAAGAGCTTACAGTTATTATTTCCTATGCCGTTACCTTATGTTCTCTAAATTCCTCTCTCAGAAGGTAGCACGTAATAGTATTTGCAATTTTATGCGTTTAAAGCTGTGTGTGTGTGTGTGAGTGTATCTGTGTGCGTGTGTGTGTTCGTATCTATGTGTGCAATTAAGCTTTCCCTACTGACTTCATTGCATTTGGCTTGACCTTTCACAAACAACTTTCATTTTTTGTTATTGTCTACCTTAATATGCAAAACTCAATGACGTCACTAGACTAGGAAAATTTTTGTTTTTATCTCGTGCAGTAGTTTTGTTGAAAGATTCGAAGAAAACTGCTAAATATTTATTGCACTTACATATATTTGGACAAAATATGATATATGGATAGAAGCTATTTCCAATCAGAAACCATACGCCTCGAGTCCTCCCGACTCCACGTGCTCATCTCTCCTACATTTCTCAATGAATTATGACTTTTTTTTTCAAATGGGAGCAAACCACAGTCGCGCGCTGCTTCGACGGTTTTGGTATTTCACACTAAGCCTTCTTAGCCTTGTGTCCAACGTGGACTCATGGTCCGCTCCACCCCTGTACCGCACCAAACGGATATTGCAGAAGAACCACACGAAATAGCCATGAAGGCATACATCGGCAAACAACAAGAAGTACACAAGCACACAATGTGGTTAGCCATGGAACAAGTCATTTCATTTGTCACATGCAGCTCATCAATTCCTGGTAACGACAACAACTAACAAGGACCAACAAGCAGCTCATTTTGTCACTGTCTGTTTACAAATTGCAGTTCAGGTTATTAAACTGTTTGAATGAATATTGCTTGCGGTCTGAACATTTCTGAGTAGTAGCCATTTTAGACACTCCATGCTCGGCAAATAAGCAATTTTATAACCACAAAGTCAAAGCCGAGCAAACGTTGGAATCGTCGAGCTGGTGAATGCTGCAATGTGACTGGATGGGGTTGTGAGGGGTTGGGTGCCTGTTACCCAACCCGTACAATTGGCGCCCCTCGTCCGGATGTTGCTTACAATGCGCAACAAAAGCGCTAGTCAATGGCAAATTGATATGCCCCTGGCCTTTAAAGTAAATAGTGGTTAGGCTGGAAATGACCGAAGGTAAGGGCGGAAATTGCCAAGGGACGTTGCTGACGTGCTGCGTTAACCTAGCTATGACAGGTTTGTACCAAAATTTTCCGGATTTCTAATGAAGAGCACATAAATTTGTAAAGCTAGTACTGTAGTGAATAAAATAATCCAGTTGCAAATTTGTTTGTCAATGCTACATCCATCAAATGAAGCTCGTCAAGCTCTATAGCAGGCTTCATCAGAAAACGTTGAATGCATAAGACTAGAAACGCGTGTTCGTGTGCGTATGAACAACCATAATCAGTTCTGCCCATAATCCAACAATTAGCAGTTCATGCACAGATTCGTTATTCGCGTCTCTCTGAAAAAGAGAGCGCAGGTTCAACTTTTCTATGGTAGCTATATGAAGTAGTGCATCAATTTTCTCCAAATTTATGTCACTTGTCTTTTGTTTTAGACTTAATATTTGTGCAAAGTTTAATCAAAATTGGTTCACTATTTTTTATAGCTACCATAAAAAAGTTTAACCAGTTTCTTGCACAGCCCAACACGTGCAGATTATTCTAGTTGTTATAGGCGTTCAGGCAGACGACCGACCATATCTACATCTAACTATTTCGTCCTTCTGACTATATTAGAGGTTACTTTCGGTGGCTTTCTCTTCTTATTAACTTATATCACGACCAAGCAGAATCACTTAAATGGCCTAGCTGGACAAGGTACTGCCAACTGATCCCAGCGATTTTTGAAAACTAATAGTGCAGTTCGATTCATAGGGCAAAAATAAATTTTTTTCAGTTTTAAACCTTAACGCTTTACGGCTTTCATTGTGAACTGCTTGTTAGACTGCTTTGCGTGCAATAATTAATGAATTTAAGCAAAAAGGATACAGGGCATGCTAATTTCGGACACCAGCTTAAACACCAAACACGTTTTTTTTTTTTTTGTTTTTAATTTCCCCTGGTTCCCACTAGTTAAGGACTAAGTGCGCTCAACTTGCAGTGTACAGATAAAAAGCGCTGTCAATGGCAACAAGGACTTAGCATCTGCTTATCTTTTCAAAACGACAAGGACAGGCAGTTACACGTATACACGCACACAAGTGAATGCTCACGCATACATACAGGTACAGTCAACAGTACGAAGTAGAGAACAAGCTTACTGTACCATGAAAAATGCAAACAAAAAAAAATTTGTGTGAAATATGGCAACATTGCTTTTACGAAAAATATGTTCAGCTTAGCTTATGAGAATACAGCTTTCTATGGCATCTTTTGGATCCATATTGTATTTCACTTTCAATTTAAGTTTATATTGAAAGTAGTACATACAAAAGATTATGACTTTAATATTTGTATCCAAATTGTAAAGCTTAAATTTTTATATTGAAAGTCTCAAAATTTTTACTATAATAGTACAGGGGAAATTTGGAGACAGTAAAGAACTAGTAAAATTAACCATTATGACGAACAAAGTTATAGAATTAAAAAAAAAACCCATTTTTAATTTTTAATATTTTTCGATAAAGTAGATCCTTAAGTATTTTTGTCCAAAATGGATAATTCAAATAACAAACGCATCTATACTCGACAATTTTAAAAATTTGCTAAGAAATGTTTGCTCTAAAGGTGCATGAAAAATATTCAAAAAAATACGGACAAAAAATTCTGGAAAAATTTATTCTCAAAATTGGGGAAACACTTTTACTCTAAAAATTAGTAAAAAATTGAATACTAAAAATTCGGGAAAAAAAATCTCAAAAAATTCCGTGAAAAATTGTGTTCTAAAACTTCGGGAATAATTTATACACCAAATTGGGGAAACAATTTTTACTCTAAAAACTCTAAAAAAATCCAAAAGGAAAAATTTTCGGAAAAAAATTTTACTCAAAATTGGGGAAACACTGCCTCTAAAAATTAGTAAAAATTGGATACTAAAAATTCGGAAATAAAATTTCGAACAATATTCGTGAAAAATTGTATTCTAAAACTTCGGGAATAATTTATACACCAAATTGGGGAAACAATTTTTACTCTAAAAATTTTGAGTTTGTAAGCTTTAGAAGAAATATTGGTAATAAAATGTTCAGAAAAAATTTCGGGAATAATTTATACACCAAACTGGGGGAACAATTTTTACTTTAAAAATTATAAGTTTGTAACTTTTGGAAGATATATCTAAAAGGAAAAATTTTCGGACAAAATCTTACTCGACAAATTCGGGAAAACTTAATACTCAAAATTGGGAAAACATTTTTACGCTAAAAATTAGTACAAAATTTTAATACTTAAAATTCGGAAGAAAAATTCTCACAAAATTCGTAAAAAATTTTGTTCCAAAAATTCGGGAATATTTTAATATTTTTACTCTAAAAACTATAAGTATGTAACTTTTGGAAGAAATATCCAACAGGAAAAATTTTCGGAAAAAATTTTCCTCAAAATTGGGGTACACTTTTACTCTAAAAATTAGTAAAATTGGATACTAAAAATTCGGAAATAAAATTTCGAACAAAATTGTTTTCTAAAACTTCGGGAATAATTTATACACCAAATTGGGGGAACAATTTTTACTCTAAAAACTATAAGTCGGAAGACATTTTACTCTAAAAATTCGGGAAAAATTTATACTCAAAATTGGGGAAAAAATTTTTTCCGTAAAAATTAGTAAAAAGCTGTATTCTTAAAATTCGTGAAAAAAATCTTCGGAAAAAAAAGTATTTTAAAACTTTAGGAATAATTTGTGCACCAAATTGGAGGAACAATTTTTACTCTCAAAACTAGGCAATCATTTTATTGTATTCCGAAAATTCGGAAAAAATTTGTTATCTCAAAATTTGCACAATAATTGGAATGTTGACAAATTCAAACATCCCATAATTCGTTAACGCTTCAATCGAGTCTTTACTGTACTTTCATATGCTTTCTAAACACAAACTCAGCCAAGTGTACTCAAAAAAAGAAAAAAAAAAAGCAAACACAAAATAAAACAAATAAGAAAATCGATAAACGAAAAATTTGCAGCATATAAAAAAAAGACGCATAAATATCGAGGTAAAATTATAAGCAGGCTGATTTGAAGTTTAAGGTGCGGGGCTGGCAAAGGGACAGTGTGTGTGTGTATTGGCTTAAACAAAATGGCGACAGCAAGTTTTCAACGGCAAGGCAAAGTTTAGCCTCTATAGCAACTGGCTGGCTGAATTGTAAGTCAGCTTCGAAAAGCTGGACCTTTACTTGGCCTGCTTTGTTGGCCATTGTTAGCCATATTGCTGCTCAAATGTAGATAATGCACACGGCGCACGATTTAAGTTTTGGTTTTTTGTTTCCAAAAATAAACAAAAGGCGCGAAGACAAAGTAGAAGCGTTTTTTGAGCATCTAACCAGGGAGCGGGCACTGAGAGCGGGGTCAGTCGATTTTGTCAACGGCGCGTGCAAACAAAGCCAGTCTCAAAATGTGCACAGCGCCTAACAAGGGTTAAGGCGCACCTTAAGCCAAGCCAAAGCAGCGCGCTTTAACCCGCTGTTGCACACGACGCTATCTCTCTCTCTCTTCTGTTCAAACAATGTGTGTTGTTGATAAAGTTGGAAGTAGCCGGACCCAAAAATGAAAACATAAGCGACCCAAAACCAACCCCCAACCGCTGCAAGCCTCGTTAGCTCCCTCGATTTTTTATAGCTTTTTTTTTAGTGTTTGTTGCGGCCGCTTGACTTTTACTTTTTTTTTTAAGTAAGTTGTTGTTGGCTTAGTATTTTTTTTTTATACCCTTTAGAGGAATGGGTTATATAAGGTACGTGCAAAAAAAAAATGTTGCGTGCAAAATCTAGAAGTAAACAGCTAAGACACCAGAAAAGGTGGTGTGGCGGGGTGTTCAAATTTTTCAGTTTGATAGGAAGAGAGAGCATGTGAGATATGGCTCGAACTTTCATTGTAGACTTAAAGAACTTTAATAGCAAGATCTTTTGAAAGAGACCACCATTGTAAAATCAAGGAAACCTCAGTAAAGAAAATGGCTTTCCATAAGAAGTCTCTCTTTACAGTTTCCAACTAAGCCTATGGGACTCGTTCTCGAAAGCTCATTTCCCGAAACATCAAAGTTTCTTTCAATTTGTATTAACTGAAATGCTACGTCAGCAGACAAGCGGGGAGTGAAATTTGGATAAGTAAATATTAGAAAATGTCCATATTTTAAAAGATTTCGTATAAAGGCAGATCTGGCTTTTTTACTACTAAGCCTCTGGAGCGAGTACTGTGTATACTAAACCATTCCGGGGAACGAAATTCGATCACATAATTTGCAAAATTATCCATATTTTAGAAAATTTCGCCTGGACTCACATTCTTACTCTTTACTATTGTAGTAAAACTTTGGGGCGAGTACCTCAGGTATGAAGAAAATGGCTTTCCATAGTTCCTGGTTTCTATTATTGTTATAATCCTTATAATATGTTATCTACGTAGCCCCGTAATAAAAAGTGCAAGAGCATTAAGTGGAACGATCCTCTTATGACAACCATACATTATATAAAATATAAAAAAAAATTTTAATTCGTCTGGAAATCGAAACGTGATCTCGAGTTGACGTTAAGTTTTAAGGCCTCTTCTTATCCGAGGCAAAAGTTCGCTCTACAATATACTATATTGCGATTATCTCCCAAATCTATGCTCCGATTATTATGATGTTTGGCATTAATCGAAAGATATTTTTATCTCTCGCATTTTGCCTATACAAAATAAAGCCGTAATTTTGAAATCAGAAAAGATATATCAAGAAATTATTTGATTGTGAAAAGGAGCGTGTCAATAGAAGCACAAAATAAACGGGTCTGACGGAAAATATAGGGAGTCCAAATCACGAGTTTGGTTATTCCTCATAATCTCCAAGATATAGGCGTTCAGACAAACAGACATGTCTAGATTGATTGCTATGGTCCTACTAGCCAACTATGGGGGATCAATGATACAGATTTTTGTACAAACTTGTATGGATTTCCGTTTCCCCACAATATTACTTTTTGAGGTCACAATCTTGAAACTCGACACGCTCATTCAAAATGTTCGCTATTTTAGAAGATTTTGCCATGAAGCTTTACTTAAACCATTTGAAGAGTTATATTCCAAACTTTTCCTATTTTTAAGAAGTTTTGGAATAGAAGCTTTACTTAAACCAATTCAAGAGTTATATTCAAAACTTTTCCTATTTTAGAAGATTTTACATCGAAGGTTTACTTAGACCATTTGGAGATTAATATTCTAAACTTTTCCTATTTTAGAAGATTTTACCTCCAAGCTTGACTTGGACCATTTAGAGATTTATATTTAAAACTTTTCCCATTTAAGAAGATTTGGTCTAGAAGCTTTACTTAAATTATTCAAAACTTTCGCTATTTGAGAAGATTTTACCTCGCGGGCTAACTTAGACCATTTGGCGATTTCTATTCAAAACTTTCGCTATTGGAGAAGATTTTACCTCGCGGGCTTACTTAGACCATTTGGCGATTTATTTTCAAAATTTAACTTCTAACTTTTATTATAGAAGACTTGGCCTAGAAGCTTTACTTAAACCATTTGGAGATTTAACGAAGACTTACTTATTTCCAGGTGCGGATCCAGGATTTGGTCTTGGGCGGGGTTCTTCACTTTGAAGTGTATATGTATTAGAACTCGCAAAAAACTTTCAACCCATTTTTCCAACTTTTTGGGGGGGGTCCAAGCCCGAAAACCACCCCCGTGGATCCGCCACTGCTTAGACCATTTTGAGATTTATATTCAAAACTTTCCCCATTTTAGAAGATTTTACCTCGGAGCTTTACTTAAATCATTTGAAGAGTTATGTTCAAAACTTTTCCTATTTTAGAAGATTTGGCCTAGAAGCTTTACTTAAACCATTTTGAGATTTATCGAAGACTTACTCAGACCATTTTGAGATTTATATTCAAAATTTTCCCCATTTTGAAGATTTTACCTCGGAGCTTTACTTAAACCATTTGAAGAGTAAGATTCAAAACTTTTACTATTTTAGAAGATTTGGCCTATATGCTTTACTGAAACCATTAGGAAGTCTTACAGTTTACCTCCAAGCCCATGGGGCTCGTGCTGGGGCTTCGAAAGCCCATTACCCAAAGCACCAAGATTTCTTTCTAAACTGCTAAGACAGCAGACACCCGGGGAGTGACATTTTGATAAGGAAATATTAGAAAATGTCCATATTTCAAAAGATTTCATATAAAAGCAGATCTTGCTTGTTCACTACTAAGCTCTGGACCAAATACTTTGTTTACAAAAACTTTTCATAGAAAAGGAAAGTCTTATGCAAATTTAAGAAAAGACCGGAGAACAAAATTCGATCAATTAATATGCGAAAATTTCCATATTTTAGAAAATTTTGCCTAGAAGCCTATTTTCACTCTTTACAAGTAAAGCTTTGGGGCGAGTTCCGTTTATGCGATAGCCATTTCTCCAGAACCGAAAAGATTTCTTTTGAAATTTTAGAAATCTGTTATAGTGCTGTTAAGAAGCACACGGGAACTGAAATTAGACCACAAAAAGTCAATATTTCAGAAGATTTCGCCTACAAGCAATTCTTCACTGTTTTCAATTAAGCCTACGGGGCTGTTTCTAAGGGTTCGAAATTGTCTTCCTTCCAATTGTACTGTATCTGTACTGTATCTGTACTGTATCTGTACTGTATCTGTACTGTATCTGTACTGTATCTGTACTGTATCTGTACTGTATCTGTACTGTATCTGTACTGTATCTGTACTGTATCTGTACTGTATCTGTACTGTATCTGTACTGTATCTGTACTGTATCTGTACTGTATCTGTACTGTATCTGTACTGTATCTGTACTGTATCTGTACTGTATCTGTACTGTATCTGTACTGTATCTGTACTGTATCTGTACTGTATCTGTACTGTATCTGTACTCTGTACTGTATCTGTACTGTATCTGTACTGTATCTGTACTGTATCTGTACTGTATCTGTACTGTATCTGTACTGTATCTGTACTGTATCTGTACTGTATCTGTACTGTATCTGTACTGTATCTGTACTGTATCTGTACTGTATCTGTACTGTATCTGTACTGTATCTGTATCTGTACTGTATCTGTACTGTATCTGTACTGTATCTGTACTGTATCTGTACTGTATCTGTACTGTATCTGTACTGTATCTGTACTGTATCTGTACTGTATCTGTACTGTATCTGTACTGTATCTGTACTGTATCTGTACTGTATCTGTACTGTATCTGTACTGTATCTGTACTGTATCTGTACTGTATCTGTACTGTATCTGTACTGTATCTGTACTGTATCTGTACTGTACTGTATCTGTACTGTATCTGTACTGTATCTGTACTGTATCTGTACTGTATCTGTACTGTATCTGTACTGTATCTGTACTGTATCTGTACTGTATCTGTACTGTATCTGTACTGTATCTGTACTGTATCTGTACTGTATCTGTACTTGTATCTGTACTGTATCTGTACTGTATCTGTACTGTATCTGTACTGTATCTGTACTGTATCTGTACTGTATCTGTACTGTATCTGTACTGTATCTGTACTGTATCTGTACTGTATCTGTACTGTATCTGTACTGTATCTGTACTGTATCTGTACTGTATCTGTACTGTATCTGTACTGTATCTGTACTGTATCTGTACTGTATCTGTACTGTATCTGTACTGTATCTGTACTGTATCTGTACTGTATCTGTACTGTATCTGTACTGTATCTGTACTGTATCTGTACTGTATCTGTACTGTATCTGTACTGTATCTGTACTGTATCTGTACTGTATCTGTACTGTATCTGTACTTGTATCTGTACTGTATCTGTACTGTATCTGTACTGTATCTGTACTGTATCTGTACTGTATCTGTACTGTATCTGTACTGTATCTGTACTGTATCTGTACTGTATCTGTACTGTATCTGTACTGTATCTGTACTGTATCTGTACTGTATCTGTACTGTATCTGTACTGTATCTGTACTGTATCTGTACTGTATCTGTACTGTATCTGTACTGTATCTGTACTGTATCTGTACTGTATCTGTACTGTATCTGTACTGTATCTGTACTGTATCTGTACTGTATCTGTACTGTATCTGTACTGTATCTGTACTGTATCTGTACTGTATCTGTACTGTATCTGTACTGTATCTGTACTGTATCTGTACTGTATCTGTACTGTATCTGTACTGTATCTGTACTGTATCTGTACGTACTGTATCTGTACTGTATCTGTACTGTATCTGTACTGTATCTGTACTGTATCTGTACTGTATCTGTACTGTATCTGTACTGTATCTGTACTGTATCTGTACTGTATCTGTACTGTATCTGTACTGTATCTGTACTGTATCTGTACTGTATCTGTACTGTATCTGTACTGTATCTGTACTGTATCTGTACTGTATCTGTACTGTATCTGTACTGTATCTGTACTGTATCTGTACTGTATCTGTACTGTATCTGTACTGTATCTGTACTGTATCTGTACTGTATCTGTACTGTATCTGTACTGTATCTGTACTGTATCTGTACTGTATCTGTACTGTATCTGTACTGTATCTGTACTGTATCTGTACTGTATCTGTACTGTATCTGTACTGTATCTGTACTGTATCTGTACTGTATCTGTACTGTATCTGTACTGTATCTGTACTGTATCTGTACTGTATCTGTACTGTATCTGTACTGTATCTGTACTGTATCTGTACTGTATCTGTACTGTATCTGTACTGTATCTGTACTGTATCTGTACTGTATCTGTACTGTATCTGTACTGTATCTGTACTGTATCTGTACTGTATCTGTACTGTATCTGTACTGTATCTGTACTGTATCTGTACTGTATCTGTACTGTATCTGTACTGTATCTGTACTGTATCTGTACTGTATCTGTACTGTATCTGTACTGTATCTGTACTGTATCTGTACTGTATCTGTACTGTATCTGTACTGTATCTGTACTGTATCTGTACTGTATCTGTACTGTATCTGTACTGTATCTGTACTGTATCTGTACTGTATCTGTACTGTATCTGTACTGTATCTGTACTGTATCTGTACTGTATCTGTACTGTATCTGTACTGTATCTGTACTGTATCTGTACTGTATCTGTACTGTATCTGTACTGTATCTGTACTGTATCTGTACTGTATCTGTACTGTATCTGTACTGTATCTGTACTGTATCTGTACTGTATCTGTACTGTATCTGTACTGTATCTGTACTGTATCTGTACTGTATCTGTACTGTATCTGTACTGTATCTGTACTGTATCTGTACTGTATCTGTACTGTATCTGTACTGTATCTGTACTGTATCTGTACTGTATCTGTACTGTATCTGTACTGTATCTGTACTGTATCTGTACTGTATCTGTACTGTATCTGTACTGTATCTGTACTCTGTACTGTATCTGTACTGTATCTGTACTGTATCTGTACTGTATCTGTACTGTATCTGTACTGTATCTGTACTGTATCTGTACTGTATCTGTACTGTATCTGTACTGTATCTGTACTGTATCTGTACTGTATCTGTACTGTATCTGTACTGTATCTGTACTGTATCTGTACTGTATCTGTACTGTATCTGTACTGTATCTGTACTGTATCTGTACTGTATCTGTACTGTATCTGTACTGTATCTGTACTGTATCTGTACTGTATCTGTACTGTATCTGTACTGTATCTGTACTGTATCTGTACTGTATCTGTACTGTATCTGTACTGTATCTGTACTGTATCTGTACTGTATCTGTACTGTATCTGTACTGTATCTGTACTGTATCTGTACTGTATCTGTACTGTATCTGTACTGTATCTGTACTGTATCTGTACTGTATCTGTACTGTATCTGTACTGTATCTGTACTGTATCTGTACTGTATCTGTACTGTATCTGTACTGTATCTGTACTGTATCTGTACTGTATCTGTACTGTATCTGTACTGTATCTGTACTTACTATGCTCTCTAAAATTGCAAAACAGCTATTCGAAAATAAAGCCTTTTTCAAGAAAGTTTCGCCTAAAAGCTCTGCTATAAAATCTTTTAGTAATAAAAAGCTAAAGGCTCAAAGCTAAAAGTTCTACGCGTCCTAGTTCTCATGTTTCAGCAAACTGCTCCCCCGAATAAAAAAGTTTCCTTTAAATTCTATTAAGCCAGAAATCACAGGAGAAATGAGAAATTACAAATTTTTCTGTATTTCAGCATGAATCTATTAAAGTAGAAAATTTAAGCCTGCAACATGGGATTTATTGAAAATTTCCAAAACGCAAAAAAAATATGGCAACAAGGTTGTAGCGTATATAAAATTCGATATTTTGCTTATGTGCTCTGCCCACTTGTTTTATTTTTATATATTCCTTCGACTGGGATTCTAATGAAAACATTGCGTGAAAGTGAGAACTTAACATTAAGCAAACACAACGCTGCCGAGTGACTGAGATAGCCAAAGTTTTGGGAACAAAAAAGGGTTCAACTTTTTTTTTGGGAAGCTGTTTGTATGTAGCCCAGAAAACAAACAGAAGCACAGCCAGCAAGTCGCTGAGCATGAAAATGGGAAAACTGTGAAAACTCTTGACGCTGGGCCGGGGGTAATAAATGAATATAGTATGTGTCGCTGTCATATGCAAAAGTGACTAAGACAACTTTTGTGTGGAACTGCCAGACAACAAAGAAACAAAAAACAAAAAGAGAACAGAGAGAACTGCAAACAGAAAACCGAAATAAACTAAGCAACTTTTTGGGCTAAAGCTGACAATCGTTTAAAAAGTCAAGCAAACTTACATTCAAATAAATCATTGAAAGCTTTAAAAATTTTTAAATATAAATATATTTCGTCTAATAGTTGACAAAATGTCGGCACCACATAAGACCGGTAATAGCTTTGACTTGCTAAAAAAGCAAACGGATGAAGTGCTTCAGCATAGTCAGGCAACACTGCCGCTACATCAGGAATTAAACGCGCAGGTCTGGCAACGCTCTATTTTTGCTTGTATTGAGTATTGACTGTACTGTTTTTCTTAGATGGCAGTCATATTTGAAAATTTTACAGAACTATCGCACAAACTAGTTGGCGTTGCGGAAAAACATGAAAAACCCAAAGAGTTGCCAGATGTGAAAAAAATTATGCAGTTACTCAAAGAAACTCCAAAGGCAGCACAAAGCGAGTAAATATTTTTCAAGGACAGTCGCCGGCCCTGGAAAAGTTACTTAGAACTCAGAATGAGCCAAAAACAAGAATCGAAAAAATTAATTTAGTTGTAATACGTTAAAATATATCTCGTTGTGAACTCAAAACCAGGGGCGGCTGCAGGATTTTTTTTTGGAGGGGGTTTTCGCTTCGAATTGCACGCAAAAACTGTTGACCTATTTTTGCCACTTTTGGGGGTTCTGGACCCGAAAGGCCCCCGTAGATACGCCACTGCTGAAAACGTTGGCAGTACACCGTTTACTAGTAGTTGTGGGCCATTGATAAACACGAGCAAAAACGTGAAATCTTGCTAAAAAAAGCCTAAAAACAATCAAAGGCTATAGAAGAAGCAACTTTTTAAAGTACTGTCTAGTTTGCTGATAAAGAAGCATGTCGTAGAGCCTTGATATTGGGCCTAATCTCTTAGACGCAACCCAAACAACTTTGGGCTAAGAATGAGCTCAGTAAGCAGTAGAATTAACAAAGACAGGGGCGGATTCCGAAGAACATTTTTGTTTTTCTTCTTAGTACTCCTCGATGGAGCTTAGGGCTTCTACAAGAGCTTTCCACCGGACTCTGTTAGGCGCAGTTTGCTTTGCTGTTGTGAAGGGACAATTCGTTAGGTATTGTACGTCGCCAGGCTGCCTTTGGTCTTCCCACTCGTCTGCTTCCTTGAGGGTTCCATTCCAGGGCCATCCTGACAATGCTGATTCGATGTTTCCTGAGAGCATAGCCAATCCAACGCCACTTGCGTGTTCTTATCTCGGTGCCGATAGGAACTTCACTTGTACAGTGCCATAGTTTTTCGTTTGATATCCGATTGGGCCAGAAAATCCCGCATATAATCCTTAGGCACTTGACAAATGACTGCAGTTTTGACATCATTCTTGGCGGGGTCAGCCACGTCTCGCTGCCGTACAATAGGATGGATTTGACTCACGCCTTGAAGATTCGCAGCTTTGTTCTTCTGCTTATTTGCTGGTTTCTCCATATGCGGAACAAGCGTCCAAATGCTGATCGCGTTTTGTTGAGACGATTCTCTATATACTCATCCACCCCACCACTGGTGGATATTGCGGTACCAAGGCATGAGAAGTTATCGACAAAGTCGATAGTGTTCCCGCAGATGGTTATGCTACCTTGGCTGGTGTGTTTGAGGCGCATCGCATTGGTTTTGGATGCGTTTATTGAGTCCAACTTTGCTGGCAAAGGAACTCGAAGTCATTCGCTTTGGCTTGGATATCACTAAGCTTATGAGAGATGAGGCATATGTCATCCGCGTAGTCCAGGTCTTCCAAGTGTTGGCTGAGACTCCACGTAATCCCAAGCCTAGACCTACATACATCTCTCATTACCTCGTCAACTACTATATTGAATAGTAGTGGTGATAGGGGGCATCCTTGCCTAACACCAGTGTTTGTTTGGATAGGTGCTCTAATTTCCCCATTGTGTAGTACCGCCAAGTCAGCATCATCATACATCGCTTTTATTATCGATATGATGTTGATTGGCACTCGTTTCCTCGCCACTGCCCGCCATATCGCCGCTCTGTCTACTGAATCGAAGGCCTTCTTGAAGTCGATGAAGAGGAGGTACAGCGGTGAGCGCCACTCCTCAGCTTGTTCGGTTATTATGCGTAGTGTGTTAGCCTGGTCTACGCAGCTCTTGTGTGGTCTGAAACCTGCCTGTTCATCGCGAATTGTTGGCTCTATTTTATCTTGAAGGCGGTCATTCAGTAGGGTTGCTAGTATCTTGTAACTAGTGTTAAGCAACGTTATTCCTCGCCTGTTGTTGCAGTCGCTAAGGTCTCCTTTCTTTGGTAGCTTGACGATGATTCCACTTTTCTAAGATGGGGGCACACACTCAGTCTCCCATATACGAGTGAAATGTGGGTGCAATGTTTCGGCAACTAGCTGCGTCTCCACCTGGAGCAGTTCGGCAGGTATCCCGTCGATTCCAGCTGCTTTTTAGAGCGTCAAAATTTTGTTCACTTACAAACGTTTTTTCATAGAAATCTCTTTAAACCGAACAAAAAAAGCAATAAAGGAGTTTACTTGAAAAAAAAAAATTATAGTATGTAAATTTCGTTGTGAACGAGTTTATTATTAAAACTAGGCAGAATTTTTATTTATGAAATTCGGAAAAAAAAATGTAGTCTTGAAATTCATTCAAATTCGTAAAATTCGCAATTACAAAAACATAAGCAAATTTGGTACAAGAAAATGGAATGCATGTTGACAAATTTCAATTCTCCTAATACAAAAGCCCTTTAATGAAGTCTTTACTGTACTTTCATATGCTTTCTAAACACAACTCAAAAAGAAGAAACAAATAAAGGATTTTTAAAAGATCTTCAAAATAGGCGTATGTTACAATGATGAGGTCTTCATTCGACTCGGTTTGATAAACAATAGATAGTCGGCCAACGGCCAGATCTGGAATAGATGGAACAGAAATTTATAGCTAGTTTCATGAATTTCGACACGGTGACTATGGTTGAGTTTCACCAATCGCTATGACATTGCCAAATATTCATGTGATATATGTTTGTAGACGTTTAATTAAGATGTAATCGCCAACTAGGACGCTTTAAGCAGAATTTCTCGTTTTGGTCTATTTTCAATACCTTTGTAAGGTGTTGTTTCCACTGAGCAGTCAATAAACTATCAAACTGCGCTTTTTGAAGTTTTGATCAATGGAAAATACAATTTTTGTGGTCTCCGCACAACGGCTTACATATTGTATGCATTATTTTGATATGGCAACTCTGTGTTTACGAATGTAATGCTGATGTTTTTACAAATTTTGGACAGCTTTAAGGCTTAGATTAAAATTTGTCAACTGTGTTGTGTAAAATGTACTTGTGTGTGTGCGTGCGTGAGTTTTTCAATAATATCCTTGTTTGCATATGCGTGTGTGTGTGTGTGTTAGTTATGTTTGCAACACTGTTTATGTGTTTTGTTTGAGTGTTAAAAACGGATGTTGCCATATTGTTCAATGCTTTTGGCTTTGTTTGTATTGCACAACGTTGCCATACGCATTATATTTCCATAGTGTTGCAACAGTACACAATTGCGTGTGTGTGTGTGTGAGTGTGTGTTTAACTAATATGCTGGCAGCAGCGCTTTGACACGTTGCAATAGTCGTTACCAACACTGTTTTTGTTATTGTTGGTGTCATTGTAACATTTGTATTGCGATACCTTTTTTTTCGCGTGGCACCAGCCAGCAATAAATGTTTGTTGTGGCAAGGCAAGCAGTTGTCGAGGTAGCGAGAGAGAAGCAGCAGCGGGGTAGATAACTGAAAATCGCTTATTTTACACAAACGACATAAGCCAAGGGAATGGGAAAGGGAAGTGGTTCGCGTATAAAAACCAAAGGAATACAGAATCACGCACGTGCAATAAAAAATGAGTCATCATAGGACGACATTTGTATACCCTTACAGAACTTTATGGTTGATGTACATATGTTTTGGGGTACATTTATTTTATAACACGTGTTTTTTTTATTATTCTAAATCCAACCCCAAAGGGATGTCTATATCCGCGTGAAATCGGGCGAGAGAGATTGCTGGCGCACAAAAAAAAGAATATTATGTACTTTACATGTGACATATGCATTTAGATACGCCGATTCCGTATGCCCGTATGCGAGTTAGAAAATACCCAACACCCAAAGATTCCGAGATAGCCTCTAAAAGCTCCGAAGCTCCACACTCAGTACGTATGCCTCACTCTATATATGTATATTTTTAAACTGCAAGGCGGAGATCCTCGCCATAAACGACGCTCTCATCTGCTAAGGTAACGCTGGCCTGGAAACCGGGGAAATAAATATATACTCCGACAATCAGGCAGCCATAAAGTCACTACAAGCGTTGTCTTCCAACTCGTTGACAGTCAACAACTGCCGCAAATCTATTCAAAAGATGGCACAGCAGTCTGTTATAAGCCTAATTTGGGTGCCAGGGCACCAGAATATAATAGGCAACGAAATAGCAGACGAATTAGCCAGACATGGCACGACCATTTCCCTCCTTCCGAATAAGGAGGATATTCGTATGCCAATGCTCCCAGGCACAAAAGATGTGGGTAAACACATCCCACTGTAGAATCAGTCGCCAAACATGGCCTAAAATCGACCCAAAACGTTCCGCCAGACTCTGTGAACTCAACCGCTCACAGTGTTCGGCAGTTGTTAGAGCGATCACCGGTCACTGGCTTGTCGGAGCACATGCGACCAGAATGAATGCTCCGAGCAATGAATTCTGCAGAAGCTGCAAGTAGAGCACTTCTTCTGTTCCTGTGAAGCTCTATGCAGACGCAGGAAAAAGTACCTGGGAAATTATTTCCTCAATAACCTAGTAGAGCTAGGTCCTATCTGTGCGAGAATGATTGCAAGCTATATCGCAGCAACAGGCTGGGATTCCCTTTAAGAACACTAACTTGGAGAAAGAGATTTTAAATTGAGATCCTAAGCGGTATCACAACGGGCCAGTCTAGGCCTAAGTGTGATGGCTTTTTAAGCCAGCTGCCGCCATAACCTAGCCTAACCATAACTGCGCAAAATTTTAGTTCTTATAAAAAAAAAATGGTTTCCTCGAAGTTGCGGTCGTTTTAGATCTCGGTTTAAGCCAGGCCCGATTTGCTCATAGGGGTATTTTTCACTTTAAAGTCGGAGCGCGCAAAAAACTGTCAACCTTTTTTTCCAACTTTTGGGGGGTACGGAACCGAAAACCCTACGTCTATCCGCTACTGGTTCAAACTATTAAAGTACATACTAAGAACTTGTTTAATGAGTGGCCTGAATAGTTGCATGCCACGAAAGTTCCATAATTTAGGCACTATGCAACACTGGTTACACATAAGTGCACAAAATTTTAAGACTCTGCTTGCAAACAAAAGAGCAAAAAACTGTTTTAGCCGCATGTGGCACATGGCCGGAAGCCTGCTGTCCGTTTCCACTCCCACACACAGGTAGAGGCACACACGTATGTGTGTGTGTGTGTGTGTGTGACAGGTAAGTGAATTTATGTTGCACATGCTATGTGAAACATGCCACTGCATTTGGTCATAAAAATGTCGCACAACAACCATACGTAGAGGCCTGTTTGGTCACAAAACTTTTGCAGAGCACAAAAAAATATTATTTATATGCTGCCCTCTTTACACCTGTCACATGCCGCATGCCCCCCCGCTCCAGCAGCTAACCATTTAGTCACATTGTGCGCCGCGTGTATTGCATATAAATCGTTAAGATTTCCAGCCAGCTCGAATCGCGGCCTGAAATTAAACAGAAATTACAAACAACAGCAAAAACAACAAATAACAAATCATTTGCACATGATTGGCCACCAGTGCGTATGAGCAACCCTATAAAGCAGCCCGCACTTCAATATGATCAACTGCGCACAGGTTTTAAGCGAATGCTGGTTTTTTTTTTGGAGTGGATGGCAGGTTTCGACTGTTTCCTGCAACCCCAGCGTAAAGTCTGCTGTCTCCATGTGTTCCTTTGAGTCAGCCCCATGGCAGACAGTAAGCCTCAACAAAGTACACTTGAATGTTTCTTTCCTAAATGTGTACATACATATGTACATATGTATGTAGATATTTATAGTATATATTCGATAAAAGCGCTGTATGCCACGTCGCCAACAGAGACGCTTCGTACTTGGCCACGTTTCTGGTCTTGTGCTGGTATATATTTTATATACTCTAACAAGGGGAAGAAGGGAACTCTTTAGGCTATGACAGAAAAAATATAAGAATCTTAAATTCAGATTTTGGCTTAATTCTTCAGCTAAGTTCAAAAATGCTTAAATAAAAAGTACATACAGCCGTGCTCCGTAGAACGAAAAAATTCGTTTCTGCGTGCTGCGGAAAACGATTTTTTTTGTCGATATGTGCCTTTTTATTTTCGATAAATTGGTCTTTTTCCCTTATATTTCCAAAAAAAAATGCTCATGTTGTGTTGGCGCGAAATTATTTTTGTTTGATATAAAACAGCTGACAAGGTTGCCGCAGCGCTGCAACTTTTTATTACTATATGTTGTTTACATTTTATTTTCATTAAAATATTGCTAGTTTTTTATTATTCTCTATATTAAATAAAATTACAACAAAAATATTACTTTAGCAATACTATTTATTGAAATTAAACACAGCTTAGCTATTTTTGTTACAAGGGAAATTTTCTTTGCGTAACGCGAGAGCCCTGTCGCCTTTATCATCATGTGTTCGTGTAGATATGTGCACATAATTGTCAGTAAATATCTAACTTGAAGTTGGCACAAATATAATCTTAGAATATCAAAAAATTATTTCAGTTTAAAATTCGTGCTTTTTTAAAGCTATTTTGCCGATTCGTTCTAATTCCTCTTGCAAAAAAATATTCGGATTCACACCACATGAAAAATTCGATTTGGTGAAATTATGAGCAACAAACATGCGGTTTCAAAACGAATCGGAGCACGGCCAATAATTTTTAATCTTGAAACAAGATGAAAATTCTTGAATTTAGAGAAAAGATGATCAAACTTTAAGTAAGTAAGTTTTTTACCATTATAAAAAGATGGCGTACGTTAAAGTCGGGCGCAGACGACTTTGGGATACCCTGTACCACCACATTGCAATTAAGTCCGATATATTGCTTAAGACCTGCAAAATATATTTTATTTGCCTAATTTGGCTACGATATTTTCATAAATAAACAGAAATTAGTCGAATTTTGCACTAAGTTATTTTTTTTACCGATTGGTCCTATGGGGGCTATATGATATAGTCAACCGATTTTGATCAAATTTGGTACACTGATTGGGAACTATAAAAATTTTGCGGCTGCCCAATTTGGTTACGATATCTGCACAAACAAACAAAACACAACGAATTTTGTACAACAAACGTTTTTTTGACCGATCTGTCCTATTGGAGCTATATGATATAGTCAACCGATTTTGATCAAATTTGGTACAATGCTTGGGTACTCTAAGAAAATTCCGAAAGCTAAATTTGTTTACGATATCTTCATAAACAAACGAATTATCCATCTAAAACTTTTTGTTTTTTTCGTGGTCCTCTGAAATACCCCTATGGGAGCTATAGAATATATCCCCGAAATCAAAAAAATAAAATAAACTTGTCTCGTATGGAACAATAAGGGATTTAATCTGAAATTTTGGTTGCTCTAGCTACTACCATCTCTGAAATGTAGGCGTTCATACGGACGGACAGACAGACAGACGGACATGGGTATATCGACTTCTCTAGTCACCCTGATCATACATTAGGTAACTTTGCGGGGTCTTCGACGTTTCCTTCTGCATGTTACATACATTTTCGGCTTGCACAAACTTAATATACCCTTTGTACCATACCAAACACTGTACCAAATTTGACTATATCATATAGCTCCCATAGGACCAATCGGTCGAAAAAACGTTTTTTGTACAAAATTCGTTGTGTTTCGTTTGTTTATGAAGATATCATAACGAAATTTGGCATTAAGAACTTTTTTAGAGAACCCAAACATTGTACCAAATTCGATCCAAATCGATTGACTATATCATATAGCTCTCATAGAACCAATCGGTCAAAAAAACGTTTTTTGTAAAAAATTCGTTGAGTTTCGTTTTTTTGTGAAGATATTGTAACCATTAAGAAGTTTCTTAGAGTACCCAAGAACTTTACCAAATTTGATCAAAATCACAAAACAATTTCTTTATGTTTCAGATCAATCAACGTCAAAAGCTGCAACCGTGAAGGCCTCTCCGAAAATTAGCCACTCGTAGCTCTCTACAGGCGCCATTCTATTTTTTATCCCTTTGGAAAAATTAATTTTCGTGGCTCAAAATATGTAGAATATCGTCACTTTTCTGTATTTTAAATATAAAATAAAGTTTCTTTGAAAAAAATATGCAAAAATTACCTTAAAAAACCATGCGCTGGTGTAACCACTTAAGCAGCATATTTTGAACTACCTCAACATGTTGGAATTGCGTCACCATTTTCGCTTTGACCATCTGACATTCTGATATTCGCATTGTTTTTTTTTTCATACCGATCTAAGCCTCCCAACCCTAGCATATAGTCTGCTATTCTAAAAAGCCTTTAACACTCGAACTACAGAAAAATATTTTAAATTTTAAGGAACTTGCAGATGCAGCATTGTGGCCAAAAGAACTACATAAGCTTTCCAACTGAACACAGCTGTTAGAACTCTAAAAAAAACCTAGACGCTGTTACCAAAATTTCTCTTTTCTTAAAAATTCCCAAGAAATAGCGAACAGCTTACTCCGTAGCTGGGCACCTACTCGATCCTTGACTTATTCGGCATTTGAAGGCTTACTAAATTATAACGTGTATCAGTGTGTACCTACTACAAGCAGAAACAATGTGTACATACAGATATGGTATATGTACCAATCCAATGCATCTAAATGCTTTCAATAAGGTTACACACAGATAACACTAGGCAACCTAATAACTCTTAAATTGATGCTCTTGGCTAAAATATACCCTACCCGAGTATATTTACTTTGGCGCACAAAGTTCCTTTTTTTTTGTAATTCTAATATGTCGAAAATTACGAATATGCCTAAAAGAAAAAATTTATTTACTTCCGCAGTAACTTCCAAAATGCTACAATTTTCAGGAACTTCGATAAATAAGCGATTTAAAGCGAAACAAAAAAAAATGCAGGTATTGACTAGTACCTGTAACACATACATATGTACGATTCATCAAAATCCAAGTGGTCGTCGACCTAAAAAGTATAAATTCGTTATGCAACACAAGTTTTTCGAATTACTAAGAGCACTATTTATGTTCTCAACAGCCATTTTATAAGCTTTGTGAGATATGGCAACACTCAACAAAGTGTGCTTAAGCCCAGCTTTATAAACATCAAAGACCACATTAAAACAGAACCCCTTATTACCATACTGCCTTTTAAGGGTATTCAAAATTTGTTGTCTCCACAAAAAGGTAACATTTTCCAACACTGCTCGTTTTTTGTCGTTGTTTGTTCGTTGCCTGTTGGCTGTAAATGCTGCCGGCGTTGCAGTTGGCGTCGGCTTTGTGCTGCCATGTGTGACGCGTGGTTAAAATTTGATATCCTTGAGCATGGGCAAAAACAAAGGCGGCAGCGGCAACAACAAAAACTTGAATCATGCCACATAGTGCTATAAAATAAAAGTAATTCGAACAGGGGTAAAGTCTACGCTATACGGCTAGTTGGGTGTTCAGCTTGGGGTAGCAGAGGTGCAAGGGGTTGCTACTCTTAGCAGCCTGTCATTTGACAAGCTTACAGCTTGGCCCAAAATCAATGACAAGCACATACAAATACATACTACATATGCTTGGCTATACATAGTACACATATCTTATAGCTATGTACAATATACAAATATATAAATATAATATGTATGTGTTGTTAGTTTTTTATAGTGCATACTTTAAGGCTGACAAGGCAATGGCATCATGGTCAAAACTATCCCACTCTCTCTCTCTCTCCATATATTGTTTTTTTCTCCAAGTATACATTTACAAGTTTGTTTTCTCTGTTCTAAACTTGTTTGTTCTTTTCTTCTCTTAAAGGTTTCAAGTTGTCACCAAATATATATTCTACTCTCGAAAAGTTGTTCTAAATGCTCATTTTTGCTTTTGACCATGGCTTATGAAGGTTGCGCTTATAAGATGACAGCGGCTAGGAGTATTTTTGTTATAGACCAGCATTCAAATTATATATAAAAAAAATATAAATAAAACTAGTAACATAGAAGACTAAGTATTAAGGCAGCTAGAATCCATGCTTTGTGCTTCATGAACAAACTTCCAGCGCCAACAATAGGAACCAGGTTTTTATGGAATAGTTTTTCCTGGTACTAGCAAAAATAAATTTTCGGTTTCTGTTACAGTATCATTGTCATTGAAGCGGGTGGATTTACCCTAAGGAACTGACTACCTGGAGACAAATTTGTTATAGTCGTATTTGCATCCATGTTTCTTTTGTCAATGATATGGTTTAGCAGATTCTGGTCGGTAAGTTGTAAGCTTAAGGACAGATCTGGCTGGCTCTGCTAAGCCTTTAGGATGGCCAGACACATACTGAGGTAGCCGCTCCTAACATGGAGAATAGACGCTGGTGCAGCCGCTCATTATGAGAGAGTTAAATGTTACTGGCAACAAAGAAACAAACAGACGCTGCTAGTGTTGTGGATTGTTGTCACCGTCAACCCTGCCGGCTTGGGAGGCTCTACCAGTTGCTTCGCTACCGCCGGGATCGCTCTCAGGATCCATGCATTTACTGAGCCCCTTCGCCACGACAAGGCCGCAATCCCCTAAGAGGCCCTTCGCTCCAACTAGGAACCTAATATAGGACACTAACTAACTAGCAAAAATATTTCCTACAAAATTATGGCCATTGGCATAATAGGCACTCAATGATTTCTAGCTTCTTTTGGTCAGTAATGCAGTTTCCCTTTGGGATTCCTTTCATATTCTTTTCAAAGTCTAGAAGTTCGAGTGCTTCTATAGCAGCTTTCTAGATGTAACAACTAGACGCATTGAACCATTGCCATTGTCACATATATTTCAGCTAGAAGAATGCGAGCAGATTCTACAGATCGAGATTTATGTGAAATATTGTACAAGACTACTTCGAAGTTCTATTAACAGGGGCACTTAAAAAACGCAAGCCGTGTTTTGTCCATAACTTTATGTATGAAAGATTTGTAGAGCTCTCTCTTGTTGTTGTAAGATTTCTTAAATAAACTACAAATAACCTCGTTTTTGAGGTTATGTCAGAACTCTGCTCTACTATGCGCTTTAAAAATTCAGTTCAACAAATTTTGGATACTTCTCTAAAAGTGTTTAAATTTTGTCCCAAAATAATAGCGCATTAAAAATAAATGTAATACAGTCGAGGCGGTGCCCGACAGTGTAATGCCCTGTACCTTTTTTCTCGAAAAAAGTTTTATTTCTTTTTTTTTGTTGGTGCAAAACGATATTTATACCTATAAGGTCCGCAAATTTTAACCGATTTTGATGAAAATCGAAATTTACGTTAAAGAAGTTATTTAAAGTATATGGGGTAAGTTTCAAGGGGATCTGTTGAGGGGTGTGGGACCGTGAAACTCTGCTGCGGGGAAATGGGGAAAGATATGGACATGATTCAACAAACTTTATCTTCTCAGGAAATATGCGCATCAGCTTGTAAAGTTTCGTATCTCTAGCTCTTATAGGGTCCGAGATCTAGGTGTTCATACAGACGGACAGACGGACGAACAGACGGACATGGCTCAATCGCTACCCGAGATTATGATAAGCATTTTGGTATAAAGGACTTGGGGTCTGCCACGCCTTCTTCTGTCCGTTACATACATTGCACAAATCTAGTATACCCTTTGTACCTATAGATACAGGGTATAAAAAGCAAATTTATGACGTATTCGGGATAGGCAGAATAAGTTTAAAATGATATTATCAAGCAGACTTAATTAATAAGTTATCAATCAAAATTTCTCTCTCTATCTCTGCGCAATACATAAAAGTCATATGACATGTAAAAATTGCTGTAATGTGTCTTGATTTTTGGGATTGAAAAGTAATTAGTGACAAGCCATAATGGAATATGTATACAACATGTTGTACGTGTCACTGTGAGTATCTGTTTATATCTATATCTAAATAAGCTGCATTGTGGGAATATAGATGCAACATCAACAAAACATGTTAAGCCAAGAGCTTAGCCGACAGTGGAATACCCTTTAGGCTAACCAGCGTTACTAACAAATAAATGTTAAACTGCTTGAATTTGGCATACAAACTGTTTGAATGTAGATTGCAAGCAGTTTTCAATTAGGTAATAGGAGTGTTCACTATGTCGACAAGAGTGACCGCATAACAACGTGATAGTGCTGGAGAAACATCGATGTTTTCGATATTTTTTAACTTCGATGTTTCGATACTTCGAAGTACATTTGGCGGCCTTTTTTTGAATGCTTACATTAATTCAGAGTGGGCCATCTGTTGGTTTGATTACATAAGTATTTTCAAATAATAAAATGGAATTAACAAACAAACCAAGAGATAGCTAGAAAAATAAGCAAAGAAATAATAAATAACAATCCAAAAGGATACACAACGAAAGCAAAAGATAATACAGGCCACAAAAAAAAAGTCACTTAACAGGGGACAGCGGCATCCCTTATGGATTTTGAGCAGCTGAATCCGAAGTCCAAAAAACTCCTTCACTCATGGGTTATGGATAACCACCGAAAAATCCCACAAAACGAGATAATTTGAATATTATCTAAGAACCCTTGGATCGGGGTTTTTCGGACTTCGGATTCAGCTGCCCAAAGTCCATAAGGGGTGCCTCTGTCACATGTAAAGTTTACACCACTTTTTTTTGTGAGCCTGTGAGTTATAACAAAAAAATGTTCTGTTCCAGAATTGCAGTCTCATAATCTTTAAGCTAATTTGAGATCCCTTCATTATGGTCATTAAATAAAATAATGTTAACGTTTTTTGATTGAAGCGAACTCCGCTTGTCGCTCACTAGATTGCCAGCCTTGCTAAGCTTTAAAAAGTATTACCTTCCAGTAATTCAACGGGCACATGCTTGAATCTAAGTTTTCGACATTAAAATATTGTCGATGTGCCAAAATTGAGTCAATTTCGGAACTTTTGAGATTTGTTTTTTTCTAAAAAAGCGAAAAAAGTCTGCGACGGGATGCCGTTAATTGCCCATATTTTGTCCGTAATGGGGTTCGGTCGATAATCGAAAATCGAAATAAAAATATCGATGCATCGATACAACATCGATGTTACTTCCAGCACTACAACGTGGTATAAAGGTAAAAATGCCAGACTACCAACAACGTGAGCAACAACGGACAGCTCATGTAATGCCTGAAATCTACAAAAGCATTCAAAATTATGACCTCTGATCTGCCTCGCCTGCTTCTATCCCTCACATATATTACTCAAATTACATACAGGATACAGTGTATACGTATAATACACCCAAAGAGCTAACCATATTGATGAAGCTGCCAATGACGACAGCAATGACGCTGCTGTGGTATCACCACCCAGCATCCAATGAGTTGTATGTACCACTTATCTTAGTGCTATGCACTGCCATGATTCACAATACAAAAGATGCAGCCCAGTGCCAGATCATAGCCCAGCCTGTGCTAGTCCAGCCGGCGACTGGCAATAGGCGATGATAAAAATTCCATTGTGAGTTGTGGGGGCGGTCGGTCATAAGCTTATATTTGGTATACGATGTCACACAAGTGTACAGGGTGCTTTTTATTGCCAGGAGACCGAACAGTGATGGGACGCACAGTCTTATTAATAGATTTGATAAAGGCACATTAAAAAGTAATAAAAAAAAAAATTCGTGTTGATTTATTACGAAAAGGAATTAAGGTCATTCAAGCCAAATGTTGTCAAATATGCCTAGATACAGCTTATTCTATCAAGGGTCGAAAGCTGCTTTAATTTAGTAACTGCCTTATAGTTAAAGTATATTTATTTACTTTCTAAATCTTTAAATTAAACAAAATTGAAAAACCTTTTGCGAAAATAGTTTTGTTAGCAAATCTACAAAGCAGTGCAAGAAGCATTTTAGGTTTTATTTACATTCTAGCTAAATATTACCAAGAATATTCAGGTAGGATTTTGGAATATTTTGCCAATTCGTATTGCAACAAAAAATTCGGTTTCAAACCACATGAAAAATTCGTTTTGTCGAAATTGGGAGCACCAAACATGCGGTTGCAAAACGAATTCGAATAAAATGTGCGGATTCGTTTTTCGGAGCACGTTCGTTTGCTCTTAAATCTGTGATTTTCTTTAAACTCTATATTTAATTAAAAAAAAAAAAGTCACCCCTTTTAATACATGTATGCGTTTAGAGTCTGTATGTGTGTATATGTCTGGCTATGATAATTTTCTAGGCAAAGCTGACAAAACAAGTCCCTGACCCCAAAAACAGAGAAAGCAATAAGAATAACAACAACATCGACGACGGCAAAGATGATGATGACGATGATGACGACAACGTGGATGAAGAAGAAACCAAGAGAAGAGTATGCAATAATGAATAGCATTTTCAGCTTCCTTTCTGCTGCTTTGTCAGCAGCATTAAGCTGCGGGTTTGAGTTTTGGGTTTATGGCTAGGATTTTATACAGAGCTGCAGCTATTTTAATAACCAATATTTTACAGCCAAATGTCGTCTGCACATGTAAAGTGCCCCCAACAACTACAACAAAGCACTGAACTGTAAAACTAAAAAAAAAGGGTGGGGTGAGACTGGTTACAGGTATTAGAGGTTAACGTACAATTAATACAAAACAGTGAAAAATAATAAAAGCTTATAGTAAAGCTTGTATCAAAGCTGAATGCTGAAAAAAGTACGCAGTGTGTAGTATTTTAAATCCCTTAACAAACTCAGTTACTTGGGGAGGGGTTTGGTAAGCTAGAAACCGCAGCCTGATCCATGTGTGACTCATAAACTTCATTGGCTTGTCAGATCGAGTTGAATCTTGAAGCAAGTTTGGCTGCCTAACCAAACCTGCTCTGTTGCTTGCGGAAGTTTCCCTAGCTTACTTCCGTGTCAAGACAGGTTCATAAAATACTTAAGCAAATTGGGCAGCATGGATTCTAACAACTCCAATACATTCTTACCGAGTGCAACATTTTGGCCCGAAGAGGGGCATCTTTCTTTGACTTTTATGGAATCTTGATGCACAAGGTCAATTGACTAGCTCCTTCGCAAGTAATTCGGGAAGTGAATTAGCTGAGAAGATCTTCGACTAGTAGCGAGCGCAATATAGCCTTAGGTTCGCAGCAGTGCTGGAAAAACATCGATGTTTTCGTTGCTTTTAACTGCAAAACATCGATGTATCGATATATCGATGTTTATATTAACCCTAGACCTGTCTTTGCTGCAATAAATGCCCCAGCTGAATTTTTAAATTTCATTATTTTTTATTTTTTCCATACAAAATACACTAAGGGGCACTGAGTGCCCCAAGGACGGGTAAGATGAAGTACATGTCTAGAGTTTAGATATAAGGAAAAAATATGCAGTTCCATGATCCATCGATGATCGAAGTTTAAAATCTCTATATATCGATGTTGGCCAACAGAGATGTTTCTCCAGCACTTCTGCACTCATCAAATGGTTGTTTAGTAGTTTCGACATGGAGAATGCCAGTGGACTTCATGGTCCCACTGGATCTCTACAAAACTTCCCTCAAGCTCTTAGGTTTTGCGTTGGGCTGGAAACCCACCTTGTAAAATCTCCTTTTTCCATGAAAACATCAACGAAGCCTCGGATAAGGACTTCCTATTTTGTTCCCCCCTTAGGTTCTTAGGCTTTGAGTCGGTCTGGTAACCCATTCTGTAAAATCTCCTTTTTCCATGAAAATATCAACGAAGGCTCTGATAAGGGCCCCCTATTTTAATGACAACCCCCGCAAACGTTTTAAGGAGAAGCGACTGGCGAAGGCTTCTGAATGCGGCAAAGAATATGGAAAAATTGATTGCAGACGAGTACGTTGTAGGAAAGTTTGAATATATTATCATTAAGGCAGCTAACTAAATAATAAACGGTCGGCGTAACTCATTTTTGGCCTTCGGTCTAGCACTGGCATCGCTAGCTCAAAGACGCTATTTGCCCAAGAAAATCTCTATTAATTCAAGACACCGCCGTTCGGATTCGGCTATAAACTGAAGGTCCCTGTTCTGTTTGAACAGTTATTAATAGAGATCCCCATGCCCCGTCCAGGGGCGACTGACATAAATTGTCAGTCAGGGAAATATTATTATAACGTGAGAACAAGTCAACACGAAAATTTTTGCTAAAGTAGAGCTGACGCACCAGTCAGAAGCTCAACTATAGTTACGATGTTACTAAGAATTTTGGAAAGCTTGGCAACATCTTCACAACAAACAACAATGTCCACAAGGGAATCAAGCGAATGATGCTACTTAGGTAACACTAGTCTATTGAGCAGTAGAGACCACTCTCGCAGAAGAATCTAGCACTAATGTCCGTCTCACATCAACCATGTTTTATTTCCCGGAGTGTTAGCTCTAGGAGCGTTGTCTTCACTTCAGAGGATAAACATACAGCTTACTCTATTGAGGAGAGAAGCTCACTCTCGTAGAAGAATCTAGCACTAATGACCGTCTGACATCATGCCCATTTTACTGTATAGAGTGTTTGAGAGGAAGAGAATCGGTATGATCAATGATCCTATGGAGTGACATCCATTGAGCAGTAAAGATCATTAGCCCCAAACCGCGTACTTTGTCTTGGTAACATGAAGAAAGGTGCTCAATGCGTGTGTTACAAAAAAGAAGGCGACCGTGTCTCTTTAAGATGAAGCAGCTAGTGGACGAATCTTTCTAATCTTTGGTACCAGGTAGTAATAGAAGGTCCATACAAGAAAAGGAGTGATACATATATAGGGTTTTCCAATAAGAGGTGTTATTTTGGTATTCAAAGAAAAATGCCATTTTTTAAGATAAGTGATCGGATGTTTATTTCATAATAAAGAGGAAGGTATGCCGTTAATAATAAAAAACAACATCAGCCAAATGGCCACCACGACCACGTTTACAGGACCATATCCTTTTCGTGAAATTTGCCAAACCCCAATCGTAAAGTGGCTGCCCTATGTCCTCGATAGGTCCAAAGACCCCGCCGGACCATAAACCGCACCAAACAGTCACACGTTGAGGATGAAGAGGCTTCTCAACAATAACTCTTGGGTTTTCCGAGCCCCAGATGCGACAATTTTGCTTGTTGACGTAGCCACCTAGGTGGAAATGGGCCTCATCAGTCAAGATGATTTTTCGATGGAAGATTTTCACCATTTTTGTAGTGAATTTTAATAATTTCAATGCGTTGTTGAAGCGTGTATCGTTCCATTTTTAGTAATGGCGTAGTTTCTACTTGACAAATAACAAAAAATAAAAGCTTCAAAAGCGACAGCTGCCGAAATAACGGGTGATTCAAAATAACACCTCTTGTTGGAAAACCCTATATATAATACATATGTACATTGCCAGATTTGTTTGAGGTTGTGTTCTTGGCATCCATCGTAGTCTTATTCAAACAACTTTATAGATCGCTGAGATGAAAATTGGCGCTAGAACGTTAGGAGCTAGTGCACTGAGTAAGAATTTGGAAAAATTGTGGAGAAAATAGCAGAACACAGTTTGTAGGGGATTGGGGATTAAAGAAAAGAGGGGAAAGTGCTACTCTGATAACGCCCCATCTCACACAGCACTGGTTCTTCGTGAGCATTTCGTCAAAAATTTAACAAATATCGTTCCGCATTCTGCTTATTCACATGATCTGGCTCCGTGTGACTTCTGGCTCCGGGGACACCTTTTCGACTCGATTAAGATAGTGAAAGCTGAATCGCAAAAGGCTCTGAAGGCCATTCCAAAGGAGAACTTTGCCAAGTGCTATGATCACCGGGATTACTCTGAAGGGGATGATATATAGTAGATTTGGATAAGTAAATAAAGATTTTGCAAATATAAGAAATTTCAACTTTTAATTTAATCAAGGAACGAGTACATTCTCAGAGAAGGAGCGCAGGAGGTAGAGTGCTTAGAACGATGGACAGATTTTGGAGCAGCACTGATTTCCGACCTTTTAAGGGTGTGATTAATGGTTCTTGTTAGGATGTTAGAGGTTGTCCGACTGCAACCATACAATTACTTTTATTATAAAAAATTCCTTACACTAACAAATACACCAAGTTAGTAAAAAATGAAACTCTCAACTTTCAGACTTACGAAAATTTAAGTTCGCATCTTTTTGCTTAAGGGGTCTACGCAGTTCAAAAAATTTCGCGCGGAATGACAAAACTTCATATAAAAAAAAAATTCCCTTTTGGGATATGCCTTTTGGGATTTTTTTTTTATATGAAGTTTTGTCATTCCGCGCGAAATTTTTCGAACTGCGTATAGGCCGTTATAAGAAACTTGGCTATCTCGAAAACGCTTAAATTAATAAGTTTAGAAAACAAATAAACTTACCTTTTGCCACATGCGTGCGCAGTGCTTTAAGGACTATCAAAATTTTGGTTTTAGTTGTAGGTTTTTGTATTTTTTGTGTGGGGTTTGTATTTTAATTTTCGTTTTCGTTTTGGTTTTGGTTAGTTTAATTATTAGAGAGAATTGTTGAAAATGTTAAGATTAGAAACACTTGAAAATGAGTTTACAACAATTGCAGAGATGCTTTTTTGTTTTTTTTTTTTTCTTTGTGTCTTTGTTTAAAACTGCTTACAATAAACTTTAATTAAACGAACGCATCAAACGAACGTAGTAACGAAGAAACGTGGGAACTACGATAACGATAACGAATACGAGTATTTTAAATTTAGTTTTAGAAACATTTATGGGTTAAAAAACAAAATTAGAATTAAATAAAAATTTAAAACAATTTTTTTTTTTTATTTTATATCCAATTGATTAATTGTTGTTTTTTTTTTTTTAATATTATTATTTATGAACTTGGTTTGGTTTTATAAGTTAATGCAACACGCAGTTAAGAAGCATTCACAAAAGATAATAATAATATGTGAAAATTTTCTGGAATGTTACTCGAGCATGCAGGTTCCGGGAATTTTGTAGGTTTCTTTGGAAAAACTACTTAATAACAAGCATGAGGGAAAACTTAGTGCCTGATTAGTTTAAGAAAAAGTATTTACAGCATTAGAAAAGAATTTTGGTTAACTTTTAGAACATTTACAAATTTGCTTAGAAAGCTAAGACGTAGGCACTTTGTAGGATAAGAAATTTTACGCGCAGTTGTACGAGCTTGCTATTTGAAGTATGAACAACTACAGTAAAACATTCAATACCAAACCTTTAGGGATAAACTTGTTTGGGCTAAGTTATTTTGAATGCTTTGTTATTTGGTTTTGCATAAAATGGAAAGTATAAAAGAAAACCAGATGACAAAGTTTTTGATATTTATATAATTAAGATTTTGCTTTCAGTTTTATACTCTTTACTTAATGCAGACTATTTGGAAACTGTCTAGCAGTTTGAGACAAACGACATTTGATGGAAACGGAATTAGAACGTGTCACAAAATATTTTAAAAAAAATTTTTATTGGCAATCAACCGATACGTATAAGTTTATGATCCAATATTGAGTACATGAAATTTAATCGCTACACATTAAACATAATTTAGTGTGTGATGGGGAATATATATTTTTCTTTAAATATTTGTAAGTTTTTGCTTTACGTAGGTCTTTCTCTCTGTTTTTTTACTACTACTACATTCTAGTTCAGTTCATCAACTAGTTCTTATTTTTGGTTTAGCTAACACAATTAGGGTTAACAGATCAAGCTATTTCAGGGATACAAAGTTTTGCGACAGAACGTTTTTAAATCATAGAACGTAGAACGTATAAACTTCTGCGTTTTAAGCAAAATTGAATGCTTTTCTAACAGTATAACAACTAAATAATACCCAATGAGCTGCTTCTAATCTCATGGCCTAACATTGAGCCCTTTAAGACCAGTAAAGAAACAGCGTTAGGCTGTCTCTGTAGAGTCCAGCTATGGCAGGTACTTCCGCGTTTTAAGCGAAATGGGATGCGTTTTCAAAAAGGCTATCTCATGACCCTACAGCTGGAACGCGACGCAATGCGCAGTTTTGTTATGCGTGCCTTTCTGAAATCTTTTTTCGCGCAGGTTCTATCTTTCTATGATAGCTATATGATATGGTAAACGATTTTTAATTAAACTTCTTCAAATGTGAAATGTATTAGAAAATTTGTTTATTTTTCAAAACATCGCGACCAAATTTAGATCAGCTATATTTTGTTTTAGACTTAAAATTATTGTGAAGTTTGATCAAATTTGGTTCACTATTTCATATAGCTACCATACAAAAGTGAACCAGTTTTCTACGATACTTAGTAAAAATCAATGCATCATGGGCTGTCCTGACTCTATCTTGGTACCGTAGTCTGCATGGACAACAAAAATTTATTGATAGGAAAATACGGCAGCTTCCCTTGTGTTTCTTCAAATCTCAAGGCTTAACATTAAGCGTTTCAAGTGCAGTTAAGGAACAGCGTTAGGCTACCTCTGTCAGTTCCAGCTATGACAGATACTTCTGCGTTTTAAGCGAAATGGAATTTGTTTTCAAACAGGTGGTCCTCATGATCCAACAATTAGAAGGTGACGCAATGCGCAGTTCTGTTATGCGTGTCGCTCTGAAAAAAGAGAGCGCAGTTTTCACTTTCCTATGGTAGCCATATGAAATAACGCACCGATTTTGATATAATTTTTCAGTTGTTAAGATCATAAAAATAAAATATAATCTCTGTTTTCATAAATGCAAATATTATACTTTCTTCTGCAATAAAGCAAACCTTTGAAATTGAATTAATTTCACGCTGCGGATTGGTGAATTGGCCACCAAGATCGTGTGATATCACACCGTTAGACTTTTTCCTTTGGGGCTACGTGAAGTCTAAAGTGTTGAAGCTTCATCAAACGCGTCATCGAAACTTGGAACCTCGGCAGGGACAAGCTACGGCGCAGTTGCGGCCAACATTTGAAGGGAATTATCTTTAAAAAAGTGAATGGCAAGAATGGTTCTTGCTATTGATAATAAAGATTTTCCGATACATTTAAAATTTTTGCGTTTTTGTTGCATTTAAAAAAAAACCTCAAGATTAATGACCCTTTACTTCTATTTAGAGAACGCTTGTATTTCTATAAGTTAGGATTTAACGCTTTGGTATTTCTGGCGGCCGAGAGAACTTGTGCAAAAATCTTATATTTGAACTTGAGATCTACGCTAAGAAGTACCTAAGCTTCTGACTTAAGCATAGTAAAGAGTATAATAACTTCGATGTACCGAAGTTAGCTGTAGAATTTGTTGTTTTTTGTGTAGATAGTTTGTTTAACTACAATGAGCAGAGTAAAGTTGGTAATATGTTAGAAAGTTAAGTGAAACATTAGAGTATTTTGTTGAACTAATTTTTTGTTGTTGTCAAAAGTCAGCAGGCTAAGTAAAGTAGAAAGAGAACATGAACGAATGCCGCTAGGCGTACTTATGGGAAACACTATATATGTACTATATAAGATATATGGTTATATATATATAGATATCATATCATATGAAAAAAGAACATTTAAGAGAGCGCTCACTTTTTGACGACATTGTGAAAACGTTAACGAAATTTTCTGGCTCACTATGAAACTGCTTGAAATTTTCTTTTGATTTGTATTTTTTTTTTTCTTGGTACTTGGTGATATATATTGTGGTAGTAGCTAGTAGTAGTGGTGGTTGTGGTGGCGGTGGCGGTGGTTGTGGCGTTGGTGGTGGCGTTGGTGGTGAGTGCAACTTAAGTTTTTTTTTTGTTTTTTGGGCGCACTTAGTACGCTATTAAAACTTGACGCAGATTTTTGTTAAGGTGCTTAATATTGTACATAGAGCATACAGGTGCAAAAGTTTTTAATTTATAGAGTTGGTATTTTGTTTTTTTTTTGTTTTTTTTGCTGAAGTTTGGCGTAGCTGAGCGGCAAATGAAAAACGCAAATAAAAACTGCTTATAAAAAGCCAAAACAAGTTGATTTTGATTTTGATTTTAACGTCTTTTGGCTATAGTTATTAAACGTTAGTTCATTGTTAGTTATTCAATTGTGAAATTGTTATGCGGCGCTAACACGCGACGTAGTACTCTATTTTGAGCATAACATAACACGCGCCGTGACTTTTCCGGTTTGTAGACTCTTAAAATGGAAATGGTTATGGATAGTAGGGAATTGGAAATCGAATTGTAGGGCAAGGGCAAAAGTTTAAACCAAGAAACAAAAAAAAAAGAGTGCCAATGACACTACAAGCAAGTTGCTCTGGCTTGGTTTACAAGGGCGCGGGCGGCTGTCGATGACGGCAAGTGGTTGAAGTTGAAGGCAACAACAACAACAACTGCAAAAACAACAACAACAACAACAACCATGAGCTAAACATATGAAATAACATAAAAAGAAAGCAGCAAAAACAACCCTCCAAAGTCAACTCCGACGCCAACTCAGTTGCTGACTCAGTTGACGGCGGCGGCGACGGCGTGCACAAAAACTACAAGAACTTTACACACACACAGTCATAGTTTTATTTATTTATTAACAATATGTTAATTAATGTTGTTGTTGCTGCTGTTGTTGTTGATGTTGCTGTCTTTGTTGTTGCACGTTGCTTTCAACTTCAACTTTATCTTCGCTTCATATACTATACATAAACATTTCTTCTTTTTACCAATTAAACTTTGCACGCGTTTTGCTTTTGGCGTTTTTTAACACTGTGCTGTTGTTACTGTTATTATTGTTGTTGTCAGTTTAACACTGCACGCACAAAAAAAAAAAAACAAATAAACGTTTAATGTTGTCACTTTGAACGCGGGTGGGTACACAGCGTGGGCGCAGCGCAAAGTCGCAACGTTTTTTTTTTTTCGGAACTTGTTAGCAGCGCGTACAAAGTCGAACTAAACGGCACAACGGCAGCCAATGGCCAATTGAAGGCTTCGTTTGTGCTGCGTGCGTGTGTGTGTGCGTAACAGGACACGCGAGCAAAGCCGAGAGCGCCTAAACTCAATGCGAGTGCCAAGCGCAAGCTTTCGTGCAGCATTGCCAGCTGTGTCAGCACGCTCGCTCGCTCACTCTCTCGCTCTCTTGCGTTTACTTTCTCTTAGCGCTAAATTTGAATACAAGTTCAAGCAGCATAATAATACCCTGTTTATTCTTAATTTATTTTGTCAGCGTTTTGGGAAATTTATTGATATCAAAGCAAATGTTGTACACATGCAAACAGCTGTTTGTATTGAAGTTTAAGGTCTGTACGCAGCAAGCCAAATTGCTGCCAAAGCTAAGCTGCAACTTAAATTTGAAATGTCGTCTTTTTTGCATAATTATTTTTTGACTTTTATAGTACCTACCTATTCTAATTAATTTAGTTGGGGATATTTTGTTTTGAAGCTAGAAAGCTCATAATAGACTCAGGCCTTAAAATTAGCCAAAACTGAACCTTTTTCGAAAAAAAGTTTGCTAGCAAATCTCGTCGTTGACTAAGTAATTTCGTTTGATGACAACAGCTGATCTAATTGAATTTTTTCGCAGCTAACTTCACACCTAACCGCTTTACCTTTATATATTTGAATAGCTGATATAGTAAGGCTTTTTTGTAAAAAATTTTGTTACATTTTTTGGAATAGTTTTTGTTTGGTGCCCTATCGAATATGGAAGATTGAAAACAACATTTTCGGCATATTTTACTGTTTTACTATCAAAAGGGTAAAAATGCAGTTCATGCAAGGCGAAAATTATGTGATGTGTACGGAGAAGATGTGTTGACCGAACGCCAATGCCAAAATTCGTTTGCAAAATTTCATTCCGGCAATTGCGATCTTGAGGATGCACCACGTCCTGGAAGGCCTCTTGAAGCCAATGTGGATAAAATAAAGTCGTTGGTCGATGCAAATCGTCGAATAACAACTCGAGAGATTGCTGGGTTCCTCATGTTCTTACAGAACGAAATTTGCTTCGTCGCATTAACGACTGTAATTTGCTTATCAAACGTCAAAGAAGTGATCCATTTTTGAAGCGCATTGTTACTGGCGACAAAAAGTGGGTTGTTTACAAGAATGTAAAGCGCAAGAGATCATGATCTAATAAGGATGAACCAGCTCAAACCACTTCGAAGGCCGATATTCACCAAAAAAAAGGTTATGTTGTCTGTATCGTGATCAGCTGGACAAATTGAGTGATGCACTCAAACAGAAGAGGCCAGAATTGATCAATAGAAAATGTGTAGTGTTCCACCAGAAGAATGCGAGACCTCATACAAGTTTGATGACTCGCCAAAAGCTTTTGGAGCTTGAATGGGATGTGCTACCACACCCACCATATTCTCCAGACTTGGCACCTTCAGACTATCACTTGTTCCGGTCTCTGCAAAATTTTTTGGATGGGAGAACCTTCACCTCAAATCAGAACGCCAAAAACCACTTGGACCAGTTTTTTGCCTGCAAGGATCCAACAATTTATGAGCGTGGAATCAATCTCTTGCCCGAAAGATGGCAAAAGGTATTGGATCAAAATGGAGAATATATAATTTCATGTCCAAAAGTTTATGAATCGGTAAGCTTATTCAATATGAAGTGGAGCTGGACTGTCACAAGTCGACCTTAAAAAGGCACTCCAGCTCAAAAAAAAAGCGCGTCTTCAAAAAAACAAGCGTATTAAATAAAAAAAATATAAATGTTGATGAAAATAATTATGAAATTATTTAAATTATATTAAAATATATGTGTGCTTACAATTTTAATGAATACAGTAGGTAAAAAATACTGGCGACTACAACGCTGTTTACTAGTGTATAACAGCGTAAGCAGCGTTGCCGCTGTCTACTGGTAAACGAAGGCGTAAGTAGCGATGCCGCGGTCTACAGGTAAACGGGGTGGTGGCGATTGCCTTCCGCCTATGACATTTGTTACTTTGTTGGAAATGAATAGGCAAATAGCAAGGTAAGTACTGATCATTACCTAGTGCCTACTGAAATCTCTAGTTCTGCACTACCCACCCGTACTAAAGGAACTTACACAAAGAATTAGAAATATTTATTCATATTTTTGATACTTCGAAATATCCGCCTTTTGCTCGTATAACAGCAACGTATATTGAACCTAAACTTTTAACCGGTAGGTACTATCAAAATAGAAGGTAATAAAAATTTCCCAGACAGGAATTTTGGCATTTTTTTTTTTTTTTTTGCTTTAATAAGTAATAAGCGCACACATTACTTCTTAAGTCAGAAAGCTGTCCAAAAAACATACAACATATTCACTAACACTAACATAATACTTCGTAAGTTGCTGCGGGTAGACTAATTCAAAACTTGGTATTGGATATCGTTTTTAATTTCGTGCGAAATTTTTCGAACTGCGTATGAGCCTTAAGTTGCAAAATACTTCTAGTAGCTTCCTGTTTTTCGTCAAAAATACTTTAGGCTGGCAATGTTGTAGCGCATAAATTTGTCTGCAATATTTTGACATTTCGAAGGGCAAGAGAGTGGCCAAAAAAGCGCCAACGATACAAAGACAATGCTCCCATTGAGAGTGAGCGCACAAGCTCGATATCAAATTTCCGAGAGAGAGGAAGAGTGAAAGAGTGCCGAACGTGTGTAAACGACACAGTCAAAATAATAAATTTATACAATGTGTGTGTGTGTGAGTGCGTGCGTGTGTGTAACTGCTTGGAAAAAGTAGCTGACTCAAAGACATGTTGCTACGAAAGAGCGTGGAAATCGTGAATTTCTACGTCATCGCGTCGTCGTTGCCGTCACAAAGCTGCCCGTACATGTGACTGTGGGTGTGCGTGTGTGCGTGCGTGCTTTCCCATACAAATGTTGGTAAGTGTGCGAATGTTGCAGCATAGTGTTGTAGCATACTTTTGCGCCAGCATTTATTTAATTAAATATTTTCTTTGGCATACAATAATTTCCGGCGCCCAAAAGCAGGCAACAACATTTGCCAATTGACCAAATGAAACAACGACGGAACTGTCAATTGCCAATACACTTTATATAATAAGTACGCTGTCAATACAAAGCACACACACACGCACACACACACACACATGCGAAAGTACCCCCACACAGACACAACAAAACACTGGGACATGTGGAGAACACGCGCGCGTTTATAGGCCGTCGGCATGGAAATTCAATTTAACGCAATTTTCACATAGTTTTACTTATTAAAAAAAAAAAATTAACCAAATACTTAAAAAAAAACAAAAACATAATGCAACAAAATATGTCTTATTTTTCGATTTTAGTATTTTACACACGCGTTTTTTGTCGCAATTTTTTGTTTTCTATTTTTTTTATTTTTTTTTTTGGTATTTTGTAAGATATTTTATGATTTTTGTTTGAGGCGTACCGTTCAATTTTCTATGCGCTTCAAAGTGTTCGAGAACGCACTGAAGTCATGCCTTTGACATTTGCAATGTTTTAACCTCAAAACGAGCTGCCACGACCACAAAACAAGAGAGCGCACACCCCACAAGAGAGCGCACACCACTCGTATAAAGCGCGCCCACAGCAACAACCCCTTATGAAGCTTTTACTCAAGCTTTTGCTGATATTGAACGCTAGAGCGCGCTAGCTGGCTGTCTTGTATGTAACAGCTGTTAAAAGCTTTAAGCTAGGTTGCTGTCTTAACTTTAAAGCAGCTTTAAGCTTTAACGATAACTGTGCAGTAGCAGCGAAAGCTAGATTTAAAAAAAAAGTAATGGTAACATAGTGTGTGATGGGCAAGGGGAAGCAGAGCGCGTTACCTGACATAGCCAATGCCTTATGGAACAAATGGTGCCAAACAGAGATGAAGACTTCAGAGACACACCAAAGTTAAGAAAGTTGATAAAAACGAATCTGGTTGTTCATATAAACGCACAGATCCCAGAGATGATAAGAGCTACAGAGAAACCAAATTTCCAGGTTAGACTTCTTATGTCATGGAACATATTTTATTTTTAATTTTTTTATATCGCCTTAGTATTGTATAGCTCCCATAGTGGTATCATAAAGCACCTCAACATAAAGCTTGGCCCCGTCGGCCCATGCTCCAGCCCTGCTTCTAATTATCATCAGTATTTAGTTAAGGATATCCAAAAGCGGTCTTTGTATATCAAGTAGCGCTGATGCATTCTATAGGTAAGGTTGATTAGGCTGCTCAATAATTAAGATCATTCAGAGGCCATGAGGTCCATTGTGATGCCTTATTTTGTAAGGGAAGAAAGTAGTGGGAAAGTGGAAGGTAGGTTAATAGATAGACGAAGATTATTTCGAAGGTCAAAAGAGCCGTGCGCAATTCCTAGTCACCTAAGTCCCTTTCCTTGCAGAGAACTCGACAGAGGTTGCCAGATCCGCTATGGGCACATATGCCAGACTAGCCAGGTCTTCAAAGAATGGCTTACCCAGAAACTGGATTCGTCTTCTAAGAAGGACTGGCAATCACATAGCAGCTGTTGGATGCTTTCTGTCTGCTCCTCATCTGCGCAGCTGCGTCAGCAGTCATGATGGGGGACTTGCAGCCTCTCGGCCATTAGACCTATGGCGCACCATGCTGGTTCTGTTCCTATGAAATCGTTCTGTTTGCGATAAGTCGTCCTGTAAAGCTCTTTTTATGTCCGTAACCGCAAGGTTAGCTGTCAGTGCTGAACCGTACCTGGCACACTTATCCGCCCCATGCATTCTGTGCTTACTTATTAACTCCCTCGATACCTGGTTTGCCCAAATGACCAAATATCCAAAAGAGTGTGATTTCGTACTGCTCTTCAGGTCCCCCAAAGCCAGAGCAAAGCTGGAGCCTATTAAGGCGGAATGAACGTTGTCTATTAAAATCAGCCAAGACCGATTTGTTATCTCCAAACCCCTTTTTAAACCACTTCTTTACTACTGACTGGGCAGTGTGAACAGGGTATACGCAGTGGTTGCAGCTCACAAATTTTTAACGCTAATCAAACTTTTGACACGCTCTGGAACTTAAACTTATATGTACCATGTAATCAGTAGCAATACAACTAAAAAACGTCATTTGACCATGGCTCTGCATTGGCTTATACTATTTCCCTACGCGTACTTAGCTCTGCTTGCTGCGCAAAAACAAACACTAGCACTGCCCAATTATATCCAGCCCAAGAAATACAATCTAAGCCTAGTGACGCTCCACAACAACCAGAATCCCAATGGTATTTTTCAAGGTCGCGTGCGGATCGAGCTTATGGTGCTGAAAGAGACGCGCCAGTTTACTCTCAATGCCCACAAACTACAGATCGACCCAAAGATCAGGCTTGTACGCAAAAACACCAATCGTCGCATAACACTGAATCGTACCGCATCCAATCCCAAACTGCAGCAGCTGTCGCTATACTTTAACAACAAACTGTGGCTGGGCGAGCTCTATACGCTACAAATAGATTTTAGCCGTAAGCTGGGCAACGATACCAATGGTTACTACCGTCACAGCTATGTGGATCGAAAGAATAAAACGCGCTGGTTGACGATGACACACTTTGAGCCCAATAAGGCGCGACAGGTTTTTCCCTGCTTCGATGATCCACAATTCATGAGTTTGTACACCATACAACTGGCGCATCCCAAAAAGCTACACGCTCTAAGTAATATGCCTGTTGTGAAACGAACAAGTCAGTAAGTAGAGTGGAATTACCGATAATTCGAACATGTAGCGGACGTAGGGCAAGTTGAAATATGGGATTGGTGATTATTTTCGGATTCGAAGGTCAGACTATGATTGGTAGTGGGATTCTAACATAACCCCATAAAAACTTTTTTCGAGTCCGAGTTTATCACATGTTCCCCGACTTCTAGCAGATTGCGGGAGACGTCACCTTTAGCTAGTTATCTTCTATGAAATGACGCTTAGACTTCAATATGAAAAAGCTCTTTTGATAATGTGTCCTCCATGTCCGAGAGTAGTTCTTAACTTTTCGATGAATGTTTTCCATGTTTCTATTACCGTATTAAATAACTCTGTATGAAGGGTTAACCCCACCAAAATTTTAATGACAATCATTTTTGAGCAAGCAAAAAAATCGTCTCCCCATGACGTGGCTGCCACTAGGACATGGGCCTGTTGGCTCAAAGTCCTAATGCGGCCCTGGTTTTTAATATAGCAGCTGCAATGTCTTGCGATTGCGGGAGGGAGAACATGACGCTTGGTGCCTCCGAGCACCCACATCAGCCTTAGTTCCTTATGCATATATCAACCTAGTCGGCAAACCCCAGCCTAGGTCAAGGGAAGAAAGTAGCACTAAGATTATTCCACGAAAAAGAAATCGTAGACCAGCGAGAGATGGTTCCACGAAAAAAAATCGTAGACCAGCGAGTCGCCTTATAGGGTTCTCGTCATACCAGAGCTCCCTGGTTGAGGAAACCCCTGGCTCATGACGAGAAGGTCTCCCTAGTTCCTAAATCTCGCAACACCGTAATAATCCATTCTAACTCATTTATTTTGACAGTGAAGGAATACCAAACTATGCGTGGACGTATTTTGCAGAGTCCATATTGATGCCCACTTATCTGGTAGGTTTCACACTAAACCGATTTCTCAATCACACTCACAAACGTGACAAGTTGCCGGCATTAACTACCTGGATGCAAACGGGTGCGGCTGAACAGAGCCAGTATACCATCGAAATCTCATCCAAACTGCTCGACTACTATGCACAGCTGTTTGCTTTTGCCTATCCCTTGCCCAAGATCGATCAACTGATCTTGCCAGACATTGCCTTTGTTGGCAGCACAGCCTGGGGTCTAATCTGTCATAAGGAGAGCGACTTTGTCTATGATGCACAATATTCGACGCTTAAGTCCAAAAAAAAAGGGGCCCATAATATGGCAATGCAATTTGTGCATCAGTGGCTTGCCATCCTATTCTCCACTATGGGCTGGCGTGACGCCTGGTTTAAGGATGGCATAGCCAGCTATCTGGCTGGTTTTGCTCTGGAAGAAATCGAACCAGCTTGGCATTATCACGAACAATATATGCTGCAGCAAGTGTTTAATATGTTACAGCAGGACTCGCGTCTAACTACAAACTGGCATGAGCTGGAGCTGTTCGCGCAAAGAAAATCCGCCGTATTGATGCGCATGCTGCATCATGTGCTTGGCAGCAAAGTGTTTCTGAAATCACTACGGCTATACTTGACGGAAAACGCATATTTTACGTCCAGTCCGCAAGCGCTTTGGAGCATCTTTCAAAGCGAATCAAAGAAAGAGTTGTCTGTACGAAAAGATATTGATTTAATACTTTTCATAAGCTCCTGGTCACAGCAGCAGGGCTTTCCGCTCATACATGTCACACGAGACTATAAGCAAAACGCGGCTGTTATCACACAGACGCGCTTTCTGCGTACGGCCCGAAAGGAAAGTACGGCGAAGAATTCCCAGCGGCGCTGTTGGTGGGTGCCACTCAGCTATACCAGCAGAGAGGAAGCGGACTTTGCACACTCCATGCCCAAGGCATGGCTCAAGTGTGATAAGAAAAATGTGCATGCTAAGTTGCGCCTAAATTCCTTACCGCCACCAGAGGACTGGATGATTTTTAATATACGCCTAGCGGCACCCTATAGAGTCAACTATGATCCGCAAAACTGGCTGCTAATTAAGCAGGCGCTGGATAAGGACGACTTTAGTAACATTGACAAGCTGAATCGCGCACAGATTGTGGATGATGCGCTGAATCTGGCTTGGAGTGGCATCTTATCATATAAAACAGCATTCTCTATGCTGGACTTTCTGCGGCGTGAGCAGGAATATGTGGTCTGGAAGGCAGCACTGCAAAATCTAGATCAGATTGACAATTTGCTCAAACGAACTACAGCTCAAATTGTATTCAAGGTGGGGTATAAGGGGGGGTTCTCATTTTGAAATGTATATATATCAGACCAATTTTTCCAACTTTTGGGAGAGGTCCGGACCCGAAAACCCCCCACTAAGACTAACTAATGACTTTCATCTTAAAATCCGGCTGCTTTCTGGTTCCAAGCTTGTTCCTAGTAGCCAATCGTTTTCCTGGAGTATTCATGTTTTCCTAAGACTTGCAATGAATCCTTTGTTCTAGTAAGTCCGATATTGTTAAACTTGTACAAATCCTGAAGCTTTTGGAACTGCAGCCACTTTAACAAAAACAACAAGCATCAGAGCTGAGAAATGTTTAGCTCGTTTCGAGAAACTTTTGCTTCTAATGACTGGAATTATGCATTTTTAATAAAGAAATGATTTTGTTTGGCCTATCGACAGGAGTGGGCATGGAACTTCCGGGGATTCACCCTGAAGCCCAAAAAAAATTTAAATATGTACAGTAGTACAGAGTGTGCATATATTTATATCAGAGCTCGCAAAAGACTTTCAACCTATTTGCCCAACTTTGGGGGGGGGGGGGAGTCCGGACCTGAAAACTCCCCGCACAATGGCACTCCCACAGCTCTTGACCCTCGATTTACAACATATTAATGCCAGCTAATCCCTTCCAGAACTACATGCGTCAGTTACTTAAACCCAAGTACGACGAGTTCTATCCCAATCAATCCAACTCGCAGGCAAGCGAAGCCACACCACTGATGCGCATAGTGCTGCAGCTGGCCTGCCTCTACGACCTGGAATCCTGTACAGAAATGGCGCAAAAGCGCTTTGTCGCCTTGGATCCGCTAAATAATACCATACATGTGGATATGCGTGAAGCCATCTATTGCACGGGCATACGCTTGGGTACGGAGGATAACTGGTTGCTGGTGAAAAAACTCTATCAGAGCTCACACATGCCAGATGAGCAGATTTATTTACTTACTGCTTTGGGCTGCAGTCGTGAAATCTGGGCGCTGGAGCAGGTGCTGCTTTGGGCTTTTAGCGGCAAGAATATGCGTCTAGAGCGTGCACAGCGCACGTTCCAAGCCGTGGTTCGCAATCCCGTAGGGTTTTTAGTTGCCCAGAAGTATTTGGCCACGCATATACAAAGCATACTTAAATTGTAAGTATCAGCGTACACAGTAAGAAACATATGAGTTAGTTTTCTAAACTTTTGCAACAGCTGCAACAATTCGACGACACTGTTGGAGCGTATTATAAACCCACTGCTAGAGGAGTTTTCCACTGAGGAAGACTTGAAGTTTATACGTAAACTCTTTCAAAAGAACCTGAAGCAACTGCCCGGCATGGAGATAACGCTTAGACGTCTAGTCGAGCTGGTACAGGATAATATACATTGGCGGAAAAATTTATACTCTGATGTTTTAGAAGCTATAAATGGAACTAGTTTGATAAAACAATAAAAAAAAAATTTGTTACCGCTTTTCTGGAATTACATATGTTCCTATTCCAGAAAAAGGTTCGCAGCGCCACCAAAGCAGGGAGTCTAAAATTTCGTAACCTTTCAAAATTTTTTTTTTTAATTACGAACCATTAATTCCATAAACCGCACAAAATGCGTCAGTTTTAATTACTCCGCGAGGGTGAAATGAGCTGCTTCATAAAATGAGCGTAAATGTCCAAACGTATTTTTTACAGCCCACTGATTTTGAAATTAAAATTCCCATTATTTGAAAGCGTTCTTTGGCTGTAAATCTATTCAGGATTAAATGTTGAATCATACTAAAAACTAACCCTTTTGTATTATTGTTGAAATTATATGACAACGAAATCGGGACGGGAACCCCCAAAAATCTTCAGCCTGAGCTGAATTCATTTTTATACTCAGCACAAAGTTGGTGCACAGCATAAAAAAAGGAGACATCGGAGACACCCCAAAGTTATCTAAAGTCTAATCAGGGTGATTAAAGAATTCAGGTGCGGATCTACGATTTGGTCTTTCAACCCATTTTTCCAACCAGTGGATCCGCCACTGAGAGAATTTACTACACCCATGCTCGTCTGTCCGTCTGTTTGAACGCCTTGAGCTCAGAGATAATACTAGCTAGAGATCACCATGCTCCGCCCAAGAAATTGATTCCACGCTCATAAAATTTTTGATCCTTGCAGGCAAAAAACTGGTCCAAGTGGTTTTTGACGTCCTGATTTAAGGTGAAGGTTCTCCCATCCAAAAAATTTTGCAGAGACCGGAACAAGTAATAGCCCGAAGGTGCCAAGTCTGGAGAATATGGTGGGTGTGGTAGCACATCCCATTCAAGCTGCAAAAGCTTTTGGCGAGTCATCAAACTTGTATGAGGTCTCGCATTATACTGGTGGAACACTACACCTTTTCTATTGATCAATTCTGGCCTCTTCTATTTGAGTGCATCACTCAATTTGTCCAGCTGATCACAATACACTTTAGAATTAATCGTGGTATTGTCGGGCAAAAGCTCAAAATAAACGATCCCTTTGAAATCCCACCAAACAGACAACATAACCTTTTTTTTGGTGAATATCGGCCTTCGAAGTGGTTTGGTCCTTATTAGATCATGATCTCTTGCGCTTTACATTCTTGTAAACAACCCACTTTTCGTCGCCAGTAACAATGCGCTTCAAAAATGGATCACTTCTTTGACGTTTGATAAGCAAATCACAGTCGTTAATGCGACGAAGCAAATAACGTTCTGGAAGAACATGAGGAATCCATATGCCAAGCTTAGAAATTAATCCTAGACGTTTCATGTGTAATCTTTCAGCAATCTCTCGAGTTGTTATTCGACGATTTGCATCGACCAACGACTTTATTTTATCCACATCGGCTTCTAGAGGCCTTCCAGGACGTGGTGCATCCTCATGATCGCAATTGCCGGAACGAAATTTTGCAAACGAATTTTGGCATTGGCGGTCGGTCAACACATCTTCTCCGTACACATCACATAATTTTCGGCTTGCATGAACTGCATTTTTACCCTTTTGATAGTAAAACAGTAAAATATGCCGAAAATGTTGTTTTCGATCTTCCATCTTCGATAGGGCACCAAACAAAAACTATTCCAAAAAATGTAACAACATTTTTTACACAAAAGCATTACTATATCAGCTATTCAAATATATAAAGGTAAAGCGGTTAGGTGTGAAGTTGGCTGCGAAAAAATTCAATAAGATCAGCTGTTGTCATCAAACGAAATTACTTAGTGAACGACCCAATATATAAGGCCTCTATTTTTTGTTTTTATTGCGAAATAAATAATTATCAATAAATATCAAACTTTTCATCCTGCCAACGAAATCCGTTAAACGCATGATTATTTTTTGACAGTATTGCATGCCCACTTATCGATAACAATTATTAATTTGTATTTAAACTTGCGCAAGCTGCTGCAATATTAACGTTTTAAGCATTAATTGCCTTATTTTATTTTATATATAATATATCTATATCTTATATTTTTTTAAGTCTCTTTTTATGCATAAGAATATTCGTCAAAATTTATTTGATTTTTGTACAAATGCTGCCTACTTAATATAACTAGCAATTGCTAACAGCGAGTAGGCAAAACCAACGAGTGCTTGATTTTGTTTTCACAACAGCTTCGTCGTCTACAGCATAAGGCTCCCACACAAACACAACAATAAAACGTCGCGCTAGTGAAGGATTGGAAAGTAAGGCACACACGTTATAGTCCAACCCTCAGCAACAACGCAGCACAACAACAACAACAATAAAGAAAAAAATAAAAAAAACAACAACTAAAAAAAAGCGCAGCATATCATAAGGGGCGCCAAAAGCAACGAGCTCTCTAGCACTGCTGTCTACTGTATCCTCACAGAGCACAAGAGCGTGAACGTGTGAGAGCGTAAAAATTCTAACGCAGGCGCCTCGCCGCCCAGAGCCTGCTGCTCTCTCGCCGCTGGCAGTATGACAGTGATGGCATACCTACCCCCACTCGCTCACACACACACACACGCTGACAAAGCCGACAGAAAACACAACAAACCGTAAAGCATTCGCCCAGCGCCACCGTCAGCAGCGCAGCTGGCAGCGCCGTAAGCAGCGACGTTGGCGGCGCTCGCAAGGCGCACTATTGGAATGGCTACAGCGCGTGTGTGTGTGCATGTGAGGTTGCAGGGTGGTAGACGAACCCAGCAACAGCAGCAGCAGCTTTCTACCACTACATAAACAAAACTACAAATTTATGACCATAGCACTGGGGTTGGGAGCTCTTCATGTTGTTGGCAGCTGAGCGCCGCAGTTTTTCGGCTTGCTCTCTGCTCTCTCTCTCTCTGCCCATCTACAAACTTCTCTACTTCTACTGCTACTTCTGCTTGATTCTATTTTCCTTCTTTTTTTTTGTTCTTCCTGCTTTTTTTGGGGGTAGTCCCGCATTCGCTTTGTGGAGCGCCAATGCGCGGCTCTGTTTCTTCTGCAGTTCGTTAGCTGGGCGCACATTGAGTTTTATGCTGACTGTGACAGCAGAAATAACGACAAAAACGACGACGACGAGGACGATAACAGCGGCTATGGCGCTGGCAAGGATAACTGGGACTACTGCTGAGTATAGCTATATAGCTGTGGGCATTGAGCATACACTGAGCGTAAAGACGAGCGAGTATGCGTTGTGTTATGAAATTATAATTTTTTGTTTAGGGCCTATACGCAGTTCGCAAAATTTCACGCGGAATGACAAAACTTTATATAAATTTGGATATTTGGGATATTCCTTTTGGGATTTTTTTTTTTATATGAAATTTTGTCATTCCTTAGAAGAGATTGCAAAAAATATAACGATTACAGTCGACTACTATATGCTTTACTAGTAGAACCCATTTCTAAGTAGCACCACCACGTTATCTTATGATTAAGCAACTGATATCCTGTAAACAACAACAGAAGGTCATTTCAACTACAATATTTACTTAAAATATTTAAAAGTTTAGACACCGTTCGTTGGTAATCCCAAATCGTAAAAGTAAATCGAATCGTAAATCGAATAAAATTTCTGAATAAAAGCAGTTTTACCTTACTTTAAAAAAGTGCAAGCTTTTACATTATTTGCATTTTTTTTTTGTCAGTTCCTAATAAACACTCTTACAAAGTTATAAATGACTTAAAAGCTCTTGTTCTCACAGCAAATGGTTTTTTTGTGCGGTTGCGAGTTGTCAGCAAAAAAATAAAATCTAAATCTGTTCATAAATAAATAAAATCAAAGTATACAAATTTTATAAGCGATTTATTTTTGACAGAAATCCTTAAGGATCTTTTTCAGACTTTCTTAACTTACAGGTAAACGCACAATCCTATAACATTTTACAGTTCATTTTTGAATTTAGAAAAAATTATTCGATCTTTGTTCAACCAATATTTTCAAAATGGGCATTAGAGGGTCAAAATTCGTTCAATTTTACTGCGGGGTGTTCTCTTACCGGACACAAACGCTTTCAGCGAGAGCCAAGGAGCATTATCCCAGTAAATTTGTTTAATTGTTTAGAAAGTCTTCGTAGAGATTTGTTCAACAGTGGACGAAACTTTATCGGGTAATGTTGCTCGAGTGGCGATTCTATCATGTTCCCGCATACAACTACTAAATAGTGATGGGGGGGGATATATGATACTGGTGCTGCAACTACTCGGCGCAGACTGGTGAAGCTATTGCTTTATAGCTGAAAGTCCTCGCCAGCTAATCAAAACGAGCAGAATGCTGTGAGGCCATATTAACTACTAGATTATAATAATTTATTATTTATCCTGTTTGGCAGAACTATCCCTTTTTCACCAGCATGTCCGCTTACAAAACCAATCAATACACATTAAACTACACCAAGTTACACCAAACATCATTTATTTGAAACTTCAACTTATTGCAAATTTCTTGCAGTGTAGCCACGCGCGTTGCGTAAATTGCGAATGAGCCACAGCAGGCATAAAGGACCATGGAGATTCTACATATAAGTATGCGTGTGAGTTTGTGCGCCTCTGTACATTTGTGTATGTATGTGTGTGTGATAGAAATAGCAGCGACTGCGCTATCAAGTACCGTTACCGTTGCCATTGTCGCTGCCGTCGTCATCTCAATTCGCGTGCACACACACACAAACACACACGCACACATAGAAACAAGCGATAAAGCGTTGTTGGCGGCTTTCCGCGTCAGAAGCAGCGACAGGACGACAACGAGCCAACGACGATACGACGACGACTTGGCCGAGTGCATGTGTGTGTGTGTGTGTATGCGACTCTGTATGCTAAGTTCACACTGCGGCACACAGTGGGCCAAGGCTTGTTTACATTGCAGTGTGAAATAAATGCCGGTTTTTTTTTGGCGTTCATTAGAAAAAAATGCTGTCTTAGAACTTGACATATATTTTTTAATCATGTCTAAAATTCATAATAAATAATACAGAATTGGGATGAAGTAGAACCACGCCTTGATTGTTTAAAGTCTACTATGCTGTCTTGGAACTTGACACATTTTTTAATCATGTCTAAAATTCATAATAAATAATATAGAATTGGATGAAGTAGAACCACGTTTTGATTGTTTAATTGTCTACTATTTATATTTCCGCCCTGTGCTCCAGCTAGGAGCGATACAACTTTCAACCATTTTCGTTTGGCAATTTGTGTTAAGAAAATAAATAATTATTTATATTTCAGTGTCAAAAAAAAAGAAAAATGCATGTTGACAGAGGGCTGGCTACAAAATAATACAGGGCTGCACACAATTGTATAAACATATTATACTATATTCTATACAATTTAGCGATAAAATAAAATTAAATTTTTATGCCCTGTACCGTATGGTACAAAGGGTATATTGTGTTTGTGCAAGCCGAAAATGTATGTAACATACAGAAGGAGACGTCGGAGACCCCTCAAAGTTACCTAAAGTATGGTCAAGGTGACTAGAGAAGTCGATATACCGATGTCCGTCTGTCCGTCTGCCTGTCTGTCTGTCCGTATGAATGCCTAGAGCTCAGAGATGGTAAGAGCTAGAGCAACCAAACTTTCAGTTTAGATCCCTTATTAATCCATAGGAGACAAGTTTATTTTATTTTTTGATATCGGGATTACATTAAATAGCTCCCATAGGGGTGTTTCAGAGAACCTCGAAAAAAAGGAAAGATAGATGGATAATTCGTTTGTTTATGAAGATATCATAACAAAATTTGGCACTCGGAAGTTTTTTTATAGTACCGAAGCACTGTACCAAAATCGGTTGACTATATCATATAGCTCCCATAGGATCGATCGGTAAAAAAAAATTTGTTGGTGCAAAATTCGACTGATTTCTGTTTATTTATGAAAGTATCGTAGCCAAATTTGCCGACTTAAATATCTTTTGGAGGTCTTAAGCAATATGTCGGACTTAACCGCAATGTGGTGGTACAGGGTATCCCAAAGTCGTCTGCGACCGACTTTAACGTACGCCATCTTTTTAAATAAGTTTGAGTTTGTGTTCCTTTCATGCAATATTTATTTAAAAAAAGCAGCACCAATAGGCATACATGCTGTTTTTAAGCAAAAATAAAAGCTTGCTCTCATTGTAAATAAAAATGTGTTAATAAAAATTAATTCATTTAAGTTTTATAAGAGCAAATATTGAATTTAAAAGAATTTATATTGTTTGCATATAGAAAATACAAATAAATAAAATATTTCAATTATGTGTAAAGTAAATTAGAATAAGATTTGATTAATTATGGTTACTCTCCTAAGAAAAAAGTGGAGATGCAATAAGTACATAAATTGAAAAAAAAAATAATAATGTAGTAATTGTGTATTTAAAATATATTTACCTTTAATGAAACATGTCACTACTCAATATGCCGCTTTTTTTAAAAAATTTCATTTTAAGTACTCCTATTTGTATTCTCTAAAGGATGTAAGATGTATTATTATAATATAACCAATATAAAGCATTATTTGTAAATAAACAAACTTTTGCGAGTAATTTTTTTTTACAATTGTAGCTACAAGAATTGGCAGCTGTTATACGAGTATGATGCTGCAAGATGATTATAACTTATATTGAATATTTAATTTTTATTATTTTTTCAAAATCTCTTTTGTCTCATAAGCTTGTGCCGTCTAAGAATTCGCCAAGGCCAAGTAATTGTGTTGTCTTGTGTGAGGAGTAAATATTTTATGAAAAAATAGTTAAATATTAAAAGATTGAGAGAAAAAAACGCTTTTGTTTGCCAACCAATAGTCCCCATATTATCTAAAATTTTGCTGTTGATATGGTCGATTTTGTTTTTTTATGTTAATATAGTATCGTATAGAAATGTCAGCCAGGATTTTGAAATAATATTGAATTTTGTTTCTAAATTAGTATCGACTTGTTATCGTGGTTTCTAAAATATATGCTGAATACTTCGATGCTACTTGCGCCAAACTGTGCCGTGTTGTGACGCTCGCTTGTGTTAGTCCGTGTCGCAGTGTAAACGCAGCATTTGCTGTTTGCTGGCGCTAACTGAAACTTTTTCGCACTCCCACACACACACACAAACACACACAAAGCTACAGCGACGGCAGCGACGACGACTACGACGTCAACGACAACGTCGACTTTGTCTACGAGGACGAGGACGTACACATAAATAAAAAGTTTTTCATTCCGTCGCGACCAGCGAGTAACGGCATATGAAAGCTGCGGAGAGCAACGGTCAACATACAGCTAACGGCGGACGGACTCGAGAATAAAAGGAACATCCAACAATTCCAATAGTTCAGAGCACATATTTTATTTTTTCTTTTTGTTTTTTTTGTTATCGTTGTGGTTATTGCAATTTTAAATAATTATTGCAAGCAGTGTATATAAAAAAAAAAATAAAGCAAAAAGCAAAACAAAAAGCAAGCTAGCAAAAAACGCAGAACTAAAGTGTAACAACAGCAACAAACGCAATTTTTTTGATAAATTATTTTTGAGTGCAGCGTACAAAGCAAAAAAAAAGAAAGTTTTCTGCAAAAACGCAGTAAGTGATGAAAAAATAAAAAGCAGACAAATAGAAAAAGCAAAAGAAAAACGAAAGAAAAGTGTAGAAAATAAGGCAAAAAATGCAACGGCAAAATTTTTGGCGAATGGCGCAGGCGGCGACGAAGAAAAAAAAAACACAGTGAGGGCGAGGCGTCTAGCCCCCCACCGACACACACACACACTGGCATACACAAACATGCTGGGTGGATGTCGCGCGCACACACACACACGCACGACAGCAAAAAGAAAATGCCCAAAAGGAGCAACAACAAATAACATAGCATAAAGCACAAAGCAACTGAGCAAAAGAGAAAGTTTCAAGCGAGTTGCTTTTTTGTTATTGTTGAAATATAATAAAAAATAATTCTAGTTTTTATTTTGTCAGCGTATGCGTGAGTGTATGTGTGTATGGCGTTTGGCAAAAAATTTTTCACAAACAACACAACAACAACAATAGTTGCAATATTCGTTATATACCCTTGAAGTGCAATTTTCCAAGATGTGCGGGGGGGGGAGCGTATTCCCCACTCACGTTGGGCGTAGCAGCTGCATCAAAAATGGCAGCATGTTGTTGCATATGTATGTATGTGTGTGTGTGCGTTTGTGTGTCTGTTTGCGTCTACTATTTAAGCTACGAACTAGTAAACAACAATAAAACAACGCAAATACATTTATATAAAAAAACCTCTCCCAGAGTTGCCACATGCCACAACTCTTAGGCACACACAGACGCACATCGACTCACTTAAAGGCTCGCGCACATAGACACAACAACAACAACATATGACCGTTAAAGGCAGCCCAACGAGTAACGGCACTAGGCAGCAGTGTTGCCAATTCCGCTATTTTTTCTTTAAGTCTCATTGCGGCAAGCGTGAATTCTGGGTTTCTTTTTTTTTTTTTTGAGAATATGTTACCAATTATATATTTTTCTGATATTTCTGTAAGCAAAAAAAATTAATAATGTTTTTAATTTATTCTAATATTATTTGTATTATATTTTTTACTTTGTAATATAAGTTTTACAAGGCTTAGCTTAAATCTAGCTTAGTTTTAATTGAATGGTTCACAAGCCGAATCGATTAACTCCAAAAAACAAAGAGTTGAGAAAAATGAGAAATAAATCAATTATTATTCAGTGTCTTTTGTCTTTTATTTGTCATTTTGCCTTTTGGTGGTGTACATTTTTATTTTTGAAGATTATTATTATGAAAATTTGGCATCTATCAAGAGATCATCCATAAACTACGTGACGCTCCAGGGGGTGGGAGGTTCTGGCGAAGCGTCACGATCATATAGAAAATCTTCAAAAATATTTCGTCACTGTTTCACAAGGGTGAGGGGGGTAGTCTATTTTGAAGAAAATCAGCGTCACGTAGTTTATGGATGATCCCCAAGTACTTTAACATTTAAATTTAGCAAAATTCAAAAAGTGGAGTTAATCTATTTGGCAGTTGAGCCATTCAATTAACAAGAGAGTTCAAAATAAAGTTTTGGAAATAATAACAATGCACTAGCTCTCTACATTAATTATTTTAAGTGAAGTTTTTCAGTAAGAGTTAAAGCAAAAAGGACAGGCATATGTATATTTACATTTGTAAAAAAGTAGTTGACAGTCATATGCTTTCTACGCAAATACATATGTATGAATACATTTGTATAAAAGTACTGGACAGTCATATGCTTTCTACACACAGAAAAATTAATTTAAGTTCGAATTTGCTTAAAAAAAGATAGTTTTACTCTAGAAGCAGTTTTCTAAGTGTTTTACGCTATCTATTTTCCTTAAATTAAGTAAAAAAAACTTAATCGATTTCAGCATTAGGACTCAACATTCTAACAGTGAGCACGAAATGAGTTTTGAGAGCTTTTCTTCTTAAAGGCCCATACGCAGCATGCGAAAATTCCGCACGAAATGTCAAAACTATATATAAAAAAAATTTCCTTTCTTTGGGATTTTTTTTTATATGAAGTTTTGACATTTCGTGCGGAATTTTTGCATGCTGCGTATGGGCCTTAAATTAAGAATGACAAAAAAACAACCAAAAAAAAAATTTTTTTTTAATAAATAAATCATCCTAAGCATTCTCAAATTAAGAATTTCCGTCTATAAAAAATTGCTCTTGATATAAGAATCAACAAGAGTTTTAAGGACAAACTGATCGATTTTAAGCGAAGTATTTTTTAATTAATTTTTTTTCAGTGTAGTTGCTTTTGTATATAATTCTGCTCGGTGAGTTCGGTAAACCCGAAAAAGGGTTTCGGTTTTAGAGGCAAGCCTTTTTTATTTCGAATACTTTTAAATTATATAAATGGATATAATTTTTATCATTTATTTATTTTATTTTTATTTATTTAATTATTTAAATTTTATACTTTAAAATGTAAAGCTAGCTTTAAGCAATATCCTCATTTTATTGGTAAATAAAGCAAATTATAAATAAATAATTAATTCTTATACAACTACAAAATTTATTTAATTTTTTTTTTATTTTATTTTGATTATATAATACAGGTATTTTCATTACAAGAATATCTTTTTCATATGTTTGGCACAATGTGTCTTCAAATATATACTAGCTCTGAACGCGATATCGTTATTTTTTGCGGATTTAAAATGCTCACTAAAATCCGATATTGGAAAAGTCTATTTCAATATAAACTGGGCTTTCTCTAGTTCTGTATAAATTTTTTATCTAGACGCGATTATTATTTTTTTGCGTAAAAGTGTCAATAGCTTTCCTACGAGACACATGTCATTCATTTTCGCAACTAAGTACTTGCCAGTTTCCGCGCACTGTCTGCAAAATGTTGATCAGCAGAAGATACTGATTTATTACGACTTTATAGCAAATTTTATAATTTTATACTATTCTTTTAAATATTCAAAACAGTACAAATATGATTTTCAAAAAGTAAAACGGAATTTGGAGGTAAATATTTGTACGGGGCAAATATAAGCCTGTACGTCTTTCCTATATACAATATATGTGTGTATGTAACAATTCACAAATTTAAAGAGATTGATTTAAAAAGTGATCCGCATTACTTAAGTACATATATGTTTATAAAAATTGTAAATAACTGATTTTAAATTTTAATTTTTTTAATACAATAAGCCACCTCCATTGGATTTTTATTTTTTAAATATAGTGTAGCCTTTTTTTGACTTAATATCCATTGTCAATTGAGCATTTCTTATTATTTACCTTTAAAAAGTTTGGCAACCCTGCTAAAAAGGCTCGCGTGGCGCAGCTAACGGCTTTCGCGCTCGCTAATAACGTTCGCTCGCTCGTTCTCACTTTTGCGCTTTACTCGTTGCTTTGAACGCTGCGTATGTGTGTGTGTGTGTGCGTGCGTCGCAGTCTTCATCGTCGTCGTCAACAGCGCTAACGGTATAGCTCTGTTCTCTTGCGGCGAGTGTTGCGTCCTGACAAGCTCTATGCTGCGGGTGTACATAAGAAAAAAACCAACTACGTATTTATTTATTTATTTTTTTAGTTTTCTAACTCAAGACTAAGAAACAAAAACAAAAGTAAAACATAATTTTGTGAGCAAAAAAAGAAATGCAACTGCAACAACAATATAAGCAACAGTCTATAAAAAAGCAACAACAACAACAAGCAGCACAAGAGCAGCAGCAGCAACGCCAGCAGCAGCCGCAGCAGCAGCAAACACAACCACAACAACAACAACAAGTGTAGTAGTGTGCAGTGCGCTCGCGTGTGTGTGTGTGAGCGTGTGCGTGCGTGCTTGTGAATAATGAAGAAGAAGCAGAAACAGCAGCAGAGGCAAAGTGCGCCAACAGCAGCAGAAGCAGTAGCAGAGGCCAAGTCAGCAGCAGCAGCAGCAGGTTCAACGCGCAACAAAACGGCAGCAGCATTGGACGCGGCGCGTGTTAAGCAACAAACTAGCAGCAACAACAACACCAACAACAATAACAATACAAACAAAAGTAACAAAATTGTTAGCGCGTCGCGTCGCAGCAGCAGCAGCAACAACAACAATACAACAAACAATAACAACAAATAGCAAAAACTGAGCAGCGTGCGGCAAAGCGCAGCAAAGACGCAGCCAAAAGCGCTGCCCAAGACAACAGAAGCAGCAGCAGTAGCAACAACAACAACAACAAAACAAACGAAACGCGGCAAACGTGCAACAACAACAACAACAACGCCACTAAGCGGCGGTAGCAGTCGCAGCAGCAGTAACAGCAGTCGAAGCAGCCGCAGCAGCAGTAAAGCTAGCAGCGGCACAGCGCCAAGCCGCAGCTGCAGTCGCAGCAGCAGCAGCAGCAGCAATCAAAGCGCCAACATTAACAACAACAATAGTAGTAACAACAACAACAACAACGCGAACATGTCAAAAGCGACAGCCGCCGATTTTAGCGCTTTCGATTTTAATGACAGTTCCGATAATTCCGATACACCCTTAGTGCCGCGCGCGCCCTTTCTAAGTCGTGCCGCTGCAGCAGCGGCCGCAGCAGCAGCAGCGCTCAGCGCCAGCAGCAGCAATAGCAGCAGCAGCAACACTAACAACAACAATAATAATAATAATAATAGTGCAGCAACTGCCAACAACAATAGCAACAACAACAACAACACAGCGAGCAACAACAATGCGACAAACGCAACAAGCAACAACAACAACTGCAGCAACTCACTGTCGAACAACTCGCTGCACAGCAGCAGCAATCACAACAACAACAGCAGCAGTCTAAGCTCACATTCAAGCAGCAGCAGCGACAGCGGCCACAGCGTTGCACCACATCAAGCGGAAGAGCCAAGCGCTGCAGCGGTAGCAGCTGCCGCTGCAGCAGCCGCAGCAGCTACCACAGCGGCCGTTGCAGCAGCTGTAACAGCGCTGCATAATGGCAAAGTTAGCAGCAGCAGCAGCCAGCAGGAGCAAAATACGCATTATCACAACAAACAGCAGCAGCAGCAGGAACAGCTGGAGGAGGAGCTGGACGAAGATGAGGATGACTATGATGATGATGAGGAGGAGGAGGATATGGACGAGTCACACACTGCACTGGCGCCATCGCATAATATGAACGCCAGAGAAGCGCCAACGGAACAGCTGCTGCTGGCCAGACATGCCAAGCTGCAGCAACAGCAGCAGCAGCACGACGCTGAAGCCGACTACGATGATGATGATGGCATCGACGATGATGACGATGAGGATGAAGACGATGAAGAAGGCGGCAGTCATACGGCACTAACAGCGGCACATTTAAATTCAGCCGCTGCAGCCGAATCTAGCGGCTTGCATATGAGCGCTGTAGCCGCCGCAGCGGCGGCAGCAGCAGCAGCAGCCGCGGCCGCAGCAGCGGCAGCCAAGCTAAATGTAAACAATGCAGCACAGTTGGAGCACAACAGCGCTGCCGGCGTTGGCGTTGGCAATGGCGGCACTAACGGCATGCCCGGTAGCTCCAACAGCCTACTGGATGCTGGTGCACTGAGCATGGTCAATGCGGCGAGCACTGCAGCAGGCGGCAGTGGCAGCATAGTCACTGCCAACAGCCTTATCGGCGGAAACAGCAACACCAGCTTCTCCACCAACAACAACAGCAACCATGCGCTCAGCTCGACGCTAGGTGGCGGCACCTCTTGCGGCGAGCAGCCAATGCGAAACTGCTCCAATCAGCAGCAGCAGCATGCGGGCGGCAGCACTGGCGGCGGCAGCAGCGCTGCCAGCGATCGTCGCAAATATCGACATCAGAACTATAGTAAAAACATTTATATTGGCACCAAAAATGCCGAGAAATGGGAGCATATGAGGACGCGGCTGCAGTTCAAGAATGATGTGGAATTTGTCGCCTATTTGCTGAATCTGGCCGATAATGATACGGATAGACTTAACAAGTGAGTAAAGTTTTTATTTGTTTAAGACAGTGTTGGGCAGACTCTCAATTTTCATAGCACGCGAGGATAGGGCACAAAATTCTGCAGCAGCGCAGTCGCCTAGCTAAGTCATTATGCTGTTAAGTTGGGTTACGAGAAATGTAACGATATCCCGAACCAAAAACGGGCATTCAGTTTCACCCTCCGGGGATTTCTAAATCTATACCGAACGTCGCAATACCCGATCAATTTTCTTTTTTTGTAACGAAATTTTGGAGGCTCAATAATAGTTTCAGATTGATCTAAAAACTCACACCATACAATAACCGTTTCCGATTCGTTCCAATCTCTGGCCGGAACTTTGGCAGTTCTCCACTTTTGTCTTTAAGTGAATTTTGGGTTTTAAGGTGTGTGGCAAGTACGCCTGATTCCGAATTTTAAGAAACCTAGAATCCTGCAATCTTGTGCAAAAGTGCGATCCATGCTCTGGTACTTCACTTGCATGCAGTTTTCTCACATTAGCCTCCCATACCCTTATAGAATTTTTCAATTAACGTGTCCTTTTTTTGAAATTGTCTTTAAAACCTTGAAGATTGTGATGAGGATGTGTAGCTGTGTTGAATTTCGGTAGGATGGCTTTCATAGTTCTATTGAGTCTCATAACACCTTAACTCGAAAAATGTGAATATCTTTTTTTTATATAAATAAATTATAACGATGACAAAAAACCATGCAGAAAATATACATTTTGTTGGACGGTTCGTTAACTTGACTCGTCTCGTATACTTTAAAATACATCGGAAGTTTAAATTTGGTTTCGATATCTTTATAAGCAAACGAATTATGAACTTAAATATTTTCATGTTTGTCAAGGTGCTCTGTAATACCTCTTTGCAGGGCCGTAGAGAGCAGGAAAACGTACCGGCCCCTCTATTACACCGTTAGCTTGAATCACGTCAATACGACAGTAATTACATCGGAGAAAACTCCGAGCCCGTTGGGAATCCCCACACCTCGCTCGACGCGCCTGCCTATAGTATATCCGTCTGTATGAACGCCTCGATCTCTGAGATATTAAGAGCTAGAGCTTCCAAACCTTATTATTGTTATATTATTAAGTATCCATGGGGTTGTTTGAACGCATCTCGAAAAAACCAAAAGTTTTAGATAGATGATTCGGCTACTTACTTACTTAGGTGGCCTTCACAGCCCGTTACCGGGTTACAGCCGACCTCAAGAGCTCTCGCAAGGAGCCTCAGCTTCTAGCGCGTCTTCTCCAATTTATAACACCAAGTGTGGACAGGTTCTCTTCCACTTGGTCCTTCCATCGGAGACGCGGTCTCCCTCTTCGTCGTCCATCGTTGACTCTCGCTTGAAACACCTTTTTCGCTGGAGCTTCTTCGTCCATACGAACGACATGTCCGAGACAGCGCAAACGTTGTATTGTTATGCGCTGGACGACATCGATGTCGCCGTAGAGCTCATACAGTTCGTGGTTCATTCTTATGCGATAGTCGCTCCCAATACGGACGGGACTGAAGATTTTGCGAAGAATTTTTCTCTCGAACACCCCAAGCGCTGCTGCATCCGTCTGCGACACAACGCAAGCTTCTGCGCTGTAAAGTAGCACGGGTAAGATGAGTGTATTGTAGAGTGTAAGTTTTGTCTGTCGAGAGAGGACTCTGCTACACATTTGCTTACTGAGACCAAAGTAACACCTATTGGCAAGTGTGATCCTTCGCTTAATCTCCAGGCTGATATCATTTTCGATGTTGATGGCGGTGCCAAGGTATATGAATTCCTTGACAACTTCAAAAGTATATTGGTCCGCTACAACGTGGGATTCTAGACGCCGCGTATCCCTGTGAGTAACCAGCATGTACTTCGTCTTGCCCTCATGATTCGGTTGCTTATAAAGATATCGTACCCAAATTTGTCGATCGCTGAGTTCCCAAGCATGGTACCAATTTTAATCAAAATCATTTGACTATATCATATAAATCTGTAGATCGCTGAATCGTAATCTGAGTTCTGTTTAAAACCATCACGTTTCTGACATTACATCAAAAAACTGAAAATTATGTTATGGTTAAAAATTTTGATTAGTGATAGTGGAAAATAAGACTTTATTTTCATCTCTTCTTGTCAGGTTTGCAAAATAACGAAAATCGTATTATTGTAAATAAACCTTTTGTAGAGTTGTAAAGTCTAAACTTCTCAAAAAATCAGTCTGCAATAGTATTTTCGAAGAAAACTGCTTAATCTTGAGATTTGTTTTAGATGTGTTGAGTTGCATGAGGCATATGGGCCCTGCACCTAATTACAAAAGATGGATAGATTTTACAATATCATTGGCTTCAACATTGAGCCTCAAACTTAATCTTTTACTTGACGTGTCTTAAATAACTTTTAAAGGCTGTCGTCTCAAATTAGCCAAAATATTCTGGCTTATAAATCCTCGAAGCCCTCTCAAGTTACGTTGCAAAAGGGCGTTATAAAGGGTTATCAATCTTGAGATTTTTTTTTTAAATACAAAAAACCACAAAAATTTCAAATGAATCGAAAAATCTTTATTATCAATAAAAAGAGCAATTCTTGCCATTCACTTTTTAAAGATAATCCCTTTCAAATATTGGCCGCAACTGCGCCGTAGCTTGTCCCTGCCGAGGTTCCAAGTTTCGATGACGCGGGTAATGTTGGCCTCTAAAGCTTCAATCGTAGCTGGATCCACAAACACTTGAAACTTCACGTAGGTCTATTCGGTCGAGTGTCATCCAATAATGAATATTGGGTCTCCAATTTGTTGATGGTATGGTGTATAGTCGGTAGGTCTATTATGGCGACCATAAAATGGCCTAAGCGCGCGAAAAAACATTCTTTACAGAACGCGAATTTTCATATATAATATATAATGAAATGGCACTGAAAACAGAATAAAAAACACATGGCAACTTGACAGTACTCACGCGTGATTTATCTGATTTATCAAACAAAACCCTATTGAAAAAAAACCTCAAGATTTACGACCCTTTACAACGTTATAGTGCGCCATCCAGATCAAAGGTATGGCGGCTTACTCGAATCGCTTACGTATTCAAACATATCCAAACGTTTCAAAATAAAGCCTTACCTCTCATTACTGATTGTGATTGATACGTAAAAATTCGAGCTTACACCATAACCTCAATCTGGCAGCCGTTGACCTCCAGATCAATAAACATACTAGTTGCTACAATGAAAGACTCAAAATTCACCGTAATGAAAATCCAATAAGGAGGCTCTAAAAAAGAAGTTTTAAAAATCTGATTCAATATCCAGTAATGTTGACCAATTCTTGGCCTTCAGATGGAAACACCGCTGTGGCCCCTTTTATGATATCTCCAGCTATTTAGGCTGGATCGGCGATCAAAAATTAGAAAAATTTCTATATTTTTGATTATTTGCATTGCAAAACATATAGGTATACATAAAAAAAAAGAAATACATACATTAGGGTGGGTCAAATTTTTTTCGAATTTGCGGCGCCCCCAAGGATTTTTCTACGGACAATTCTAAGCAACTTTGCCGAACAAACCATAGGTCTATCTCAAATTACGAACCTGCAGATTTTTTTCTCAATTTTTTCAAGAAATTAGTAATTTTTGTCTCTGGCGGCACTCATAAGTGAAAATAAACATCAAGAATTAATTCCTTGACCCCCAAAACCACCTATATACACATAAAAAGATGAAGTTTTGGTTTAAAATGTTATGTTTTTGGCGTTATAGGGGAAAACATCTATTTTTTAAAATCTGCAGGCTGGAAATTCGAGATAGACCTATGGTTTCTTCGGAAAAGTTGCTTAGAATTGTCCGTAGAATAATCCTAGAGGGAGTCGCGAATTGACTTTTTTGGCTCCATACAAGTTGACCCACCCTAACATGCATCATTCAATATCAGATAGATAAATATATATAAGATAATGCGAATGTAAAGACATTATAATTCCTGTCTGTTAGAGTTCCCATCATCACGTACCTATAGTGCTGGAGAAAACATCGATGTTATATCGATGCATCGATGTATCGAAGTTTAAAATATCTATATATCGATGTTGGCTAACAGAGATGTTTCTCCAGAAACACTAAACACCCATTTGATGAGTGCAGAAGTGCTGGAGAAACATCTCTGTTGGCCAACATCGATATATACATATTTTAAACTTCGATACATCGATGCATCGATATAACATCGCTGTTTTCTCCAGCACTAGTACCTATAACAATAAACGAACAGATTTTGCAAAAATCATAGCATACCTTCAGGAACTAACTTAGAAATGCTTAGGAAACTCCATAACCTCAAGATCAATAATCTTGGAGTAATGGAGTTAAACGGACCGCAGATGCGGATTCTAAAATTTCTGCGTTTCTTTCTATATTTTTTGTAGCACAGTGTTCTTGGCAAGAAGATGCCAAATTTCGAAGTTTTAGTGGATAGTGGATATGAGCTGTGAAATTCTTTCACGCGGAGAACGGGGCAAGATGTTGACATGAATCCACTAACTTCGCATATATTCATAAAATTAGTTTGGTCAATCGCTAACCGAGTTTATGATAAGGCTTTGGGCTTTATAATGCTTTCGTTCTAAAATTTATTGGATGCATCAGCTCAAAATAAAGTGAGTTCAATTCGCAAAATTTTTGTGAAAAAATAATTTTTACCAAATCTTTCCGTAAAACTTTCTAGAAACTCATGGGTTTCACAGAACTCCCGTCTAGTTAGTCAGCCGCTTGAGCTTTTCTTGCCGGAAATTAGCCAAAGAGACTGAAGAGCAGCTTTCGCTGTCATGCTCTCTGCTTGTTTATCTTTGAATTCATTCATACACTGTTAATTATTTACTTTGATTGCATTTATAACAAATCAGCAAAGCTTTGTGCAACACACAAATACAAGCATGGTTCAACACACATGCAACACTCATACATACACAGAGCGCACAAATGCCACAAAGCAATAAAGCAATAGTGCCCAAGCCGTAGAAACAAAAGCCGTAAAGGCAAGCAGCTAGAGCAAAAGATACGGCAACGCTTCGCTGGCTAGGATTGTTGATAGTTGAGCTGAACGGTGCTGTGCTGTATGGAGTGGCGCGGTATGGCGTCGCGTGGAGTGGAGTGGAGTGGAGTTGAGTGAAGTGAAGTTGGCTGAGAGTACTGGCCGCCTTTGGTTAAGAGTGGTGGGGTTAAGGAATGGTATATATGGTTTGCAGCTTTTTGGGCAGTTGTCAACACACATACACACACAAACGCACACACAGTTGCCTTTGGCTTGGCTGCCAAAAAGGGTGACTTCCATGGTTGGCTGCCATGTTGGGCAATGGAGGTAAGAAGAGCGCCAAAGCGAGCCATGTAAAAGCGATTCATGCCCGAGTGCATCAGCAACATGGCACAGAGTTGCCACACACTTGTACTTGCACACACACATACATACATACAATTGGTACGCGCTGTTTTTGTCGTTGAAGCCGCCAACGTCGCTGCCGCCGTTGCCACTGCTGCTGCTGCTGCGCTTGTTGCAGATACAAAGGCACAGCGGCACTCATGCGGTTGCATGCAACGGCGCTTTCATGTTGCCTGCCATTTTCCCTGCTGTGTGTGTGTGTTTTTTTTTTTTTTTTTATTTGCCGGAGGGGGAATCTTTCCTAAGATACCGTCAACCATTGACGGCATGCACGATTCATACTGCACGCTAAAGGTACACCTCATTCGGGACCACGCCCGGGCTATGATATCTCATAATGCCGGACTTGCGATACAATACGCCTACGTACTAAACCCTTAACTCCGTTACCTCGACCACTCACCCTGCGGGACTGCTTCCACGTATTACTTCGCAGGGCTGGCTAGCTTTAAAGCTTCATCAATTAATATTTGCGTTTAACGCATCTCTTCTATTTCGCTCAATGCGCCTGAGTTCTTTTTGCACTCTGGTGACGTGTGTGGCCACTTCCTGCCATTTGTCCAATGACTCTATCATGTATGCTACAATGATATTAGCGTCTGGCAGCTCGTTTCCTGTGGAAAAACGAGGACAGTGAAAATTGGCGTGCTCTGCGTCTTCCTCTATATCGACGCACACCGGGCAAAAGGGGCTATCGTCGTGCCCGAATCTGTGGAGGTACTTTCTAAAACCCCCGTGTCCAGAAAGGAATTGCGTCATATGGTATGATGCGTCACCAAAGCCTCTATTTAACCATATTTTTATATCCGGTATAAGCTTGAAGGTCCACCTTCCTTTAGTTGACGCTTCCCATCTTGTTTGCCAGCTACTAATTGACGCCAGTCGCTCCTCCTGTTTAACCTTTCTTTTGTCTGCAGCATTGGCGCGCCTGTCGTATATCCTTTTCATCTCGTCTGCGAGAATATCCGCTGGTATCATGCCTGCTATTACGAACGCTGCCTCATCAGATACCGTTCTAAACCCGCAACAGGCTCTGAGAGCGCAAAGCCTGTACACCGAGAGGAGTTTCCTTCTGTTTTCCTTAAACTTTGCTGCGTGCGCCCAGATTGGAGATGCATATAGAAGAGCTGAGGTTGCAACATTCGCCAACAAGGTTCGCCTGGTTGACCTGGGACCCCCAATGTTTGGCAGGATCCGTGATAGTGCCGCTTGCACTTTCGCTGTCTTCCTTACAGCGTAGTCAATATGCGCTTTAAAACTGAGCCTGTTGTCCACCATCACGCCTAGATATTTAAGTGCGGCTTGGGATTGTATGGCCTGTTCTCCAACCCTTATATGCATATATTCAACTTTTTTCCGACTAGTGATCAGCACTGCTTCGGTTTTGTGTTCTGCTAGCTTCAGACCTGCTAATTCCAGCCAGCTTTTGACCTGTGAAATTGCATCATTTGTTAAGCATTCGACCACCTGCACGTGCTTGGCCACTGTCACAATGGCAATGTCATCCGCAAAGCCAATTATTTTCGTCTCTCTGGGTACTGGTAATCGAAGCACCTTGTCGTACATGACATTCCACAACACCGGTCCGAGAACAGAGCCCTGTGGTACGCCGGCCGTAACTTTATAGGTTTTGATTCCCTCGCTGCTATCGTACAAAAGGTCTCTATTGGAGAGGTAGCTCTTCAAAATCTTAAAAAGGTATAGTGGGATGCCAACTTCGTGGAGGCTGTCTAGTATTAGCGGCCAGCTGGCCGAGTTAAAAGCATTTTTAACATCCAATGTGGTTACGGCGCAGTACTCCTTGGTGCCCCAACGCCATCTTTCTCCGTCTATTGCCTCCATAGCTATGTTGACAACCGTCTTGATCGCATCAATCGTTGACCTAGATTTTCGGAAACCGAATTGCATGCTACATAACGCTCCTTTTTCGTCCAGGACGGGCAGTAGTCTGTTGTATATAATACGCTCGAGTATCTTGCCCACGGTGTCGATTAGGCAGATCGGCCGGTATGATGATGGGTCAACTGCTGCACCTTGCCCTTTTGGCAACAGAACCAGTCGTTGCAACTTCCACGGCTTAGGAAACGCACCTTCTTCGAGACATTTTTGCATTGCTGTGACAAATAGTTCGGGTTTCAAACGTATAGCCGCCTTGAGGGCTAAGTTTGGTACGCCGTCGGGGCCCGGAGCTTTGCGATCTCCAATCTTCTTGCACACGTCTATAATTTCCGTAACAGATACTGGTGGGATCTGTTGGGTGTTGATGGTGCAGTCAGCATCCTCTATTTCAATCTCCGATCTCTGTGGAAATAACGTCGTTACAATTCGGTGCAGCATATTCGGGCAGTCAATTGCTGGTGCTTGCTGTCCTGGAAGCTTCTTTAAAACCATTTTGTAAGCCGTGCCCCATGGATTGATGTCAGCTTCGTCACACAGCTGTTTGAAGCTTTCAATTTTGCTTTCCTTAATGGCCCTTTGTAGTTTTTTCCTTGCCTCCCGAAAGTTTGTAAGAACCATCACGTAGCATGCCCTACCCCTGGATCTTTGCATTTTACGCCGTGCCTGCAGGCAAGTTTTCCTTAGTTGCGAGATCTCTTCGCTCCACCAGTAGCATGGTGCTCCTTGTCGCTGTGGCTTCCGCCTTGGCATGGCCGCATCGCATGCCTTGGACACAATGCCAGCTAGCTGCTGAGCGAGCTCACTTGCGGTACCACCACCTAGGTCTTGGCCGTGCAGTGTGTACTTGAAGGCGTCCATATCCATCTTTTTACGTCCCACTTTGGCCCTGATGTTTTATTTGGGCACCTCTTTGTATTTCTTGCCAATTCAAATATGATCGCCTGATGATCACTGTGGGTGTATTCCTCGCTGACACGCCATTTTGTTTTCTGCGCCAGTGAGTTGCTCACGAACGTCAAGTCAATAATGGAACCCGTACCAGCTTTACGGTAGGTAAGCGCGGAGCCGGTATTTGCGATGCTAATATCCACTCTAGCTATGGCCTCTAGTAAGCTTCGTCCTCTGGCGTTAGTAAGTCTGCTACCCCACTCGATCGCCCATGCGTTGAAATCTCCACCGATTACCACTGGCGATTTACCGTCAACGTCAAGGATTATGTCGTCCAGCATCATCTCGTACCGCTCCTGTGTCCAACTTGGTGGAGCATAGCAGCTATAGATATAGACATTGTCAACCTTAGCTCGTACAAAACCCTCCACTCGGTCGTTAACCTCCTGCAGGGAATGTTTGCGTGTCCAGATTGCAGCTTTCTTGTCCTTACTATAACACCATCTAGCCTCTTTCTTCACTTTGTACGGCTCGCAGATTAAAACTACCTCGCTTTTTTGCTCGATTGTCGCCTGAGTAAGCAGATCTTGCGCTGCTTCGCAGTGATTGAGGTTGATTTGCATAATTCTCATCTCCGTCTTGTAGCTATTGCTCTTCTGAAGACCGCGCATTTGCCGCTTCCCGCTACATGCTGTGCGTTAACGCCAGCTTGCGTCTTACAGAACATACATTCTGGGTCCTTGTTGCAGTCCTTGGCAATGTGGCCTTCAACGCCGCACTTTCTGCATAGCTGCGAACGATCTACTTCACTTTTGCAGTCCCTTCGTATATGGCCAAAATCCAAGCATTTGAAACACTTTGTCAGTTCCAATCTTTCACGGAGCCTAGTGCTCACCCAGCCTACCCGTAGGGCTCCGAATTCTAGGGCTTTCTGCGCGCTTTCCGCTGGTAGCCTTATCGAGGCTATCTGCGTGTGTCCGTACGCTCTCCGAAGCCTTATGTCGGACGGATTAACATCTAAAAGCTGGATCTGGTCCTTTAATGCCTTACAGATATCCTCACATGTTGTGGTTTCCTCCAGGTCTTTGCATTCGATAGAGATGCGGTGTGACAGGGATCGCACTTCCGCTTGCTCACCAAGTGACTCTCCGACTAAGGCTTGGAACGAGGCTGTCTCTTCTCCGGACTTGCCGAGCTCCAGCAAGAGTTCGCCTTTCTGAGTTCTCCTAACTTTCTTCACTGCATTGCCCAGACCACTCAGTTTTTCGTCGGATTTGACCTTTCTGAGTATGTCTGCATAGCTGGTTTCTCCCTTAGCAGCAATAAGGATCGCATCGGGTCTGGTCTTCTCCTTACTTGACCTTTTTGGTTTTGACTCATCCTTGAGTTTCTGATTGGCGCGTCTGGCGTTTTTCCCTTTTCTAACCACCTCTGTCCAGGCTTCACTTTTTTCGACGTGGGGTGTCGATTGTGGATCTGGAGAGTCTGCCGGAGGTCCTAGTTTCTCGGCGCCCGGCTGCTTTCCCCTCTTAGTTTGTGGTGTCTGAGCGTTTGGCCCTTGCTTCCTTTTAGGGTCTACCGCTAACCTAAATAGGGGCGACGTCTGCGAGGATTGGTGCGTTCTTATTACTGCCTTTGCCCTTTCATCGTGCAGCTGTATTGCCACCAACTCGTACAGCACTCTGATGCTCTCGATTGAGTCTCGCATCGGCTGATGAATAGATCGCCGTTTGCCATCCTCAAGCATTTCCACCAGCTTTGCTATCTCCTCTCCAAGCTCGCAGAAGACCGGACTGCTAAGCTGCTTCGCATGCTGCACCGGTTTTGCTCTCTCTTCATTTGCTATGGCTGTCGGGCCGCCGGCTGGTGACCTAGCCATCCTGTTACTCCTCGAAAAAGCAGCGCATTCCTCCTGCGAAGGATTCATGCTGCTCTTTCCTACCATCTGGGGTGATATTATATTTTTGTCCATACTAGAGGGTCCCAACTTCAAGTCGTTATCGTCAATCGATGTGCAGTTGCGTCAAAAGATTCCATGGTTATCTATGCAAGCAGTGAGGCCATGCGAGGGTTGACACGCGCCTTCATGGGGTCACGTGTTCAGTGCCGAATCCGCATTAGTCGGGAGTGTTACATCCGAGCCTGCACCACCAACTTAATGGCGACGAAATAACGAGCGTACTTGAAGACCTGCCAGGATTTTAATGGGACGGAGGCAGTTATGCCATTAGCCCAGTAGCCGTTTCAGCTAGATTTCACTCCGCTTAATAAGGTACTAGAATGACACTCCTGTCAGCCCGAGTTGTCTTATCCGATAGAAGTTTCCAGTGGTCTAATCAAGGTTTTACTGGTCTCGACCTTGATGCAGTCTGTTCGACTGCTTAAGTTTCGCCTTCTCGTGTTAGTCAGACGCTACACGGGTGTGTAACTTCTGTCCAGGGGATACCTGGCCTAGAGCCGGAGGTCACGAGTTGCTTTTTCTGATCATAGAGGAATCGAGCTGGCCATCACCAAGTTGACGGCAGTCAGCGTCTTTCCACCTACTAGAGGTACCACTATGATCAGAAACTTCCCCGTGCCAATTTAGTCGCCTCTTACGACAAGCTATGGCATGCTGTGGTGGTATTCTTTAGGCCGCTCACCACACGGTGTACTGTGTGTGTGTGTGTGTCGTTGTGTGTGTGTGACTGTTGTCGGTTGTTTCACATACAGCATGCACTGCCAGCCGCCATGTCAGCGGCTGTGTACTGTGTGTGTGTGTGTGTCGTTGTGTGTGTGTGACTGTTGTCGGTTGTTTCACATACAGCATGCACTGCCAGCCGCCATGTCAGCGGAAGCGGAAAAAGCAGGCAACACACACGCACACACACACATATACATGCATATGCAAGCACGTAGGCAATGCTGCCATTGCCATAACCAACAATATTGTTGTTGTTATTGTTGTTTAGTTCTTGTGCCACAATAACAACATTTCATATGCATACGCACATACATATGCATACCATGTTGCCAATCTGCAGCAGCGTTCTATGCATTTATTAATGGCTGACAGTGCATAGGTGTGTGTGTGTGTGCGTGTGTGTGTGTATGTGTTTGTGAGTGTTGCCTCTACTTCTTGGCTCAGCAAGACTGTAACCATAGCAGGGAGCGCAAGAGTGTGAGCACAAGATGGCTGCCGCCTGTTGGCACAAAAATTCCTTCATTTTTTTGTATTGCATTTGACTTTGTTGTTGCCGCTGTGACACTCAAGCAAAAGCTTAGTGATACAAAACTTTGCACAAGCTTTTACTCTCAGCTTAAAATTGCGCTCAGTGCGATCCATCAAGAAGGACACGCAATGCGCAGCTGCTTTATTTGTGTCTCTCTGAAAGAGACCATTGGTTAAATTTTTGTATGGTAGCTATATGAAATAGTGAACCGATTTTGTTCAAACTACACACAAATGTGTAGACTATAAGGCATGTTGTACAATACGGTTGTTTTGCTCGAGCAGCTCGTATTTCTATTGCATTGTTTGTGGAGTCGTCGTATGAAGCCGCACGATTATCGTACGAAAAATCAAAAAGTTTTAATTTTTTTTGGTAAATCGTAAAGTCGGTCACAACTTTTGTTTGATTGAATTATTGTTTGGATAAATCGGTCTCGTCAAAGTGGAAATTGCCAACGCAAACGTTTATGCAACACAATTTAAAAAGTAGGTTGCACATTTTGTCGCATCGTTTGGATACAAAACGTACAGCTGAATAAACAATTTTGTTGCACGACATGCCGCACTACCTTGCTTTAGATTTTCTTTTTGATTTTTTTAAAATCGTGATCAAATTTATATAACTTATATTTTCTTTTAGAAGTATGAAGTTTTATCAAATTTGGTTTACTATTTCATATAGCTAAGGATCTCCCCAATTGGGGTATTTTCGTGAAGCTACTCAATTTATATAAATCGAGCAACTGCTTTGCTTGTCTTGATCCCCACGTGCTTAACCATCTTGTATTTCCCAGGACTCTCTTCGCTTGACTTACCAGCTGTTTGGTGTAGTGTCTACCAATACTACAGCAGGAATCAGATCCTATAAGTCGCCGAACCATTTTCGCCATTTCAGCAGCTATTTCAATCCGTAGTAGTGTGAAAATTTCTATATGGAAACTATTGCAGATTATTTCATATGGAACCACCACACCTAGTGCAATAGTGGCGTTATCTAACGTTAAGCATTTTTATAATGAAAAGATAACACTGTTTTGTTTTGTTATCTGCGTTCACTGTCAAAAATTTTTAATCGGAATTTTTCGTGACTTTTTTTTTTGCATAAAGTTTTTCATTCCGTTCGTAAATTTGCATGCTGCGTATGGGCCTTAAAGAAAAAAAGCTGGCGCCTTTCCGAATGCTACGTTTGACTCCCTCTGCTCATGTATAGTACGTCAAATAAATCAAACTATTGAGGGTTACGTAAAGATTACTAATTCTTTATAAAAGCTGCGAAAAATCATCTGCATCAACTCTCTATAAGCTTTTGATCAGTGTGGACTATCTTTAAGCCATAGGCAAATATAAACTGCTACAGGGTTCAGTGCATCGAACTTTCGTTCTTGATGCGTTGGACTGAGTAATTTATTTCTAATATATAAAAGAATTGAAGTTTTGCCTTGTATTTCAGAAAAAAAAACTTTTATTTTTAATACTAATTTCCAATAAGATACAATTTCAAACAATAAAGTGATTTACAAGTTGTGACCATGTGACGTCATATCAACAAGGCTACAGAATGCTTCTTCTCTTTTGCTTTACTTAAACGACATATGGTTAGGTTAGGTTAAGTAGGCAGCTCAGTTAACTGAGATCACCCAGAGACCATGAGGTCCATTGTGTTGCCTAATTTGAGAGAAGGAAGAAAGAAGTTGGAGAAGGGTGGGGAAGGGAAAGGAGGAGGATCAGAACTGTAGGACATCCCTAATCACATAAGACTCTCCTATTACAAAACCATTTTGAGGATTCGACAAACGCAGCCAGATCCGCAATGGGCACATAAGCCAAACTACCCAGATCCTCAAAGAACGGTTTGCCCAGAAACTGGGTTCGTCTTCTTAGAAGCGCCGGGCAGTCGCACAGCAGGTGTTGGATGCTTTCTGTGTCCTCCTCGTCTCCGCAGCTTCGGCAGAAGTCGTGATGGGGCATAAAGAAGAGCACGATTTAAGCCCAGGTTAAGACAGCTTTATTAATGTGACGTCACAGGCGCATCGTTCGTATAGGTACTATAATAAAAATGGAGTCTATGAGGCTTAAAAAAAAAAATTTGCCTTGATTAATTGCCTTTGAGGCTTTCGTAAGTCTGCTTGCCAAATTTTGTAGTCTTTAGCTCTTATATTAATAAAAGGAAAGTCGAATATTATTGAGGATCCGAAACTGATATAAATTCAGAAGTTTTTTTTTAATATTGTAGATTTTTGAAGCATAGTACGCTTAATGTCTTTTATAATTTTTTGAGCTCAAGCTGACGACTTTTGCCTTATTGGCCTTAAAGAAAAGCCAATTTAGTGTCAAACACAAATCCAAGGACATTCAATAATTCCAAACTACTAATAGTTCAATTACCAAGCTTATCGATTTTTACTCAACGCAGTTGAACGCTTAATATTCAATTCTTTTAAGTTATACCAGTCCTGCTGTAAAGTACTAGAAGATTATTATTTGCTATAAAAAGACAAACATTGTTGAAGGCATTAATACCAGGCATGCGTACCCATAACACGCTTGTGCCGAACTTTTGTTGCTTGCTCACATAAACACTGCCGAATGCTAGCCGAAGGCGTAACGCACTGCTTGTAAGTGATACAGTGAGCAGCTTTTTGTCGCTCACTACGCTTACATAGTGCAGAAACCTGAACTGTCTTGCAAATATACCCCTAAGCGTACCTGGAATTTTTTGTCAGCGGTTTCGGTTGAAGACATTTATACCAGGCATGCATACCCATAACACGCTCGTGCCGAACTTTTGTTGCTTGCTCACATAAACACTGCCGAATGCTAGCCGAAGGCGTAACGCCCTGCTTGTAAGTGATGCAGTAAGCAGCTTTTTGCCGCTCACTACGCTTACATAGTGCAGAAACCTGAACTGTCTTGCAAATATGCCCCTAAGCGTACCTGGAATTTTTTGTCAGCGGTTAACCCCCCTCCCCCCACCGTTTATTCCACTCAACGGCTCCATCATATACCCCATTCTTGCCTTTCTCTCTAAAATTTATAAGGCATTATCATTGACCATACGAACAGCCTATTTGGCCCAACTAGCAGATCTTCTTTTTTGTTTTTTTGTGTGCTCTTTGTGCTGTTTTGTACCACTGTGCGGGCCAAAACGTCGCATTGCTTTACATTGTGTCAGTTTGTCAATTTGTCGATTCGGCATTTCGCCAGTCTGTTGGTTGGTTCGGAATGGAACGGAACACTGGCTTTTTCACCAAAAAGCACAAAACTCTACAATTGTTTTTGTGTGTGTGTACGAGTGTGTGTGTGTATAAGTGTACTTAATGCGCCAACGAGCAACGCACACGAAATGCGAGCGACGTCGTCGCCAGCCCGGACAGCTCCTCAACCCGCTAAGCCAACGTAACGCCCTCAAGCAGCACATTAATGGCAATGCCATGTATGGGGGCGCTTTTGGGGGCTGGACGGCGGGAACGAGTCTAAGGCAGCGAAAACAGAGTCGAGCAGAGCAAAAACAGACGCAGATATAGACGCCAAAACAGAAACAGAATCCAACCAGCTGCTGCTGCTGCTGCTGCGGTCAAAGCTTTACCCAGGGTGGGTTATGTTTGGGGGGTCTGCCTTGAAACTGCTGCTGCCTTTCTAGTGGGAGTGGGAGGTCTCTGTAAGTCGCTCTGTGTGCACAGAGTAAAATGGGGGCAGGGTAAGTGGCAATGGTGGCAGTCACGGGTTTGCTGCTGCGCTGCGTTGTTTTCGATATTGTTGTTAAGGTCCTAAGGTGGAGGATTTAATGAAGGATAACGCAAACACGCACACACAGCGACACACTCAGTTGTGTGCGGTTATGCGCGTTTTGAACCATGTGCAATTCCCAGCGCCAAAAACAACAACAAAAACAATGACAACCACGACACAGTACGATGTATTACACTTAACGTTCTCACTGGCAAACTGCACTGATGAATTTCCTGTACACAAAACTTGGCTAGCAGACACGATTTTTATTGAAGTCTGTTGCGAATGGCATAGTAGGCATAGCTGGGCCTGATAATTGGTGAGCTGACGAGGCATAAAGAGATGTCGTCGTCGTCGTCATCATCACCAACATCATCACTGCGTACCAGCAACCAGTTGCTGAGCTTTTGCTTTTGCTAGCAAAAAAAATAAGTCGGCCAGGGACATTTTTTTTAAAGGCTTTCTGTTTGTTACAGTTGTGCTGTTTCACTCTTACAACTGCCTACCAGCTTTGCACTTGTTCATTATGCCTATTGCTATTTCATGCTGACAAGTCAAATTTTGGCTTCACTGTGCTTTTGCTAGCAAATAATGTAAGAATATCGGCCAGGGCCATTTTTTAAAGGGAGCCTAAAGCTGTTTCTTTCTATCTGACTGTTGCACTTAGCCAACCCTGCTTCATTACAGCTCACTGCTCTTTGTTAGCTAGGCAACACTGCTTTATTGCTATTTCACTCTTATACTTTCTTCCTCTTGTTTTGCTTTTGTTTTCTTCTTGTCTTCGCATAAAGTCAAAAATCCAAAGCTGATTTCAGTTCTTTTGAAAGCTTCTTGCCTTATGGTTACAAAGCTCCCAAAGAAATTTCAATTCTATTGCCGTTTCATTCTATTTTAGTGTTTACTACTGCCCTTTATGCCTATTGCTATTTCATTCTAACAACATATATGCTTACATTTGCTAGCAATTAAAAAAAAGGCTCAGAGCGTCTTTTTAAAGGCAGCCTATTGCTGTTTCATTTCAGCTCACTGCTCCTTGTTCTGGATTTGCAGAAGACTTCGACTTTACCCTAAGCTAGTTTGCGAACTCTCCAAGATCTGGCTTTCCATTCTGAAGCTTAAGATAGACTTGAACTTGGTTGATATTGAAATGTAGCAGGGGAAGGGTTTCGAAGAATTTGAGTTTCTTCTGAAATTGTAAGCATGAAATGAAATTTTTTTCTGCCCAAAGCCTTTAATACTTCAAGTGTGGGTCTATAGGATGATGGGTTGAAATTAAGCTAAAAAAAAAAAATATAAGACCATATCGTTCATGATATTTAAAAACGTGATAATTCTTCCTATAGAGTAAATTTTTCAATATAAATCTCTTAAGATCGATAAAATGACAGCGGAACAGAGTTAAGGACTGTACTCTCTTCTGCTCACTCTAATGCCACTTTCCTAAGCAAGCCATTTCAGTCTAACAGCTGTTTACCTAAAAAGCTTAAGTTGGTAACACTCTTTGCAATCCATTGACTACTTTTGCGACCACTGTGCAGCTACCATGTCCAGTAGTCCTGATGTTGACTCCACATCCCCCCACAGCTCTGAAAGCGTAAGCGAAATTAATTAAACGCAAGCCGCGCGCTAAAGACAACGACAGCAGCAAACCAAGGCGGGTTTGGGCTGCAGGGAGCGCCACGGAAGTGGTTTGGAGGGGTCATAACGTTGATTTGGAACACTAGCGACATGACTCTGGGCTGCGTTGTTTGTCGGAGGGCGTGTACACAGACACAAACAGGGGACGCTGGACTGAAACGGATGCGGACGTGACACCGCAGCATGAACGAATTTCATTTAAGTCAATGACAGCGGCGGGTCCTTTTGTTGACCAGCGAAGCCTTACGACTTCAAATGCTGCCAGCCTCAACCGACCCACATTTTGTTCTACCCACTCATTAACTGCACGCCCTCTCTCTCTCTCTCGCTCTCTTACTCACAATCTCTCTTATGGCTTTTTGTGTTTTGCAGTTTGCCGCCACCCTCACCCGCGCATACGCCTACCAAAGGTTTCGATGGCAACTTCAAGCTGGAGCCGAATCTCAGCGTCAAGGAGTTTGCACAGACAAACGAGAATGGGAATATTGAAGCACCCGTAAACATGCCCACGCCCACGCCACCTCAACGCAAGCGCTACAAGAAGCGTGTACAGTTCAATGATGCAGTCAATGGCTTTACGGGCAAGGCGAAAGCTGGCGCTAACACTGCCGCTGCTGGCTTTGCAGGCAGCAACAGCAGCTATGGCAGTGTTGCGGTCTCGGGCAAGTCTAAAAAACATGAGTCCAAGGCAGCCGCAGCAGCGCTAAAGGCTGGCGCAGCTGCTGCTGCTGCAGCTGCGGCCGCCGCCGCTGCGGTTACACGCAACAGCAGCGATACGCTGCCCGAGGTCTTGGACTGCCGCATCGCGGAGAAAATCAAGAGCGAACTGGAGGCTAGCAAGGAATCACTACCGAATGCGCTGTGCTTGAAAAAACGCGATAGTTTTGGCAGCACGGCCGCTGTGACGGCGCCACAGCAGCAGAGCGATGATGAAGACGACGAGGATGAGCCGCATACGGGCACTGTACTGGTGGCACCTAATGATGATACGCCGGGTGCATTGAACGGACAGCTGGGCAACTTTCATGTGCGCTCCAAGTCCAGTGGCGCCAAGAAATCGCAAACAGCCAAGACAGCCGCTGTAGCTGCGGCAGCGGCGGCTGCAGCTGCAGCAGCTGCTGCCATGATGCCACCAAACAGCTATGACGAGCAGGAGGACGACCTGGTGGGTCTAGGCGCTGGAGCTGACGATGATGACGATGATGATGAGGAACTGGATGAGGAAGCGCTGGCGCGCGAAATGAAAATGGAGCAAAATTTTGTAGAGGAAGAGGATGAGCATGATATAGCGTTTCGTTCGCAGCAATCCTGTCGCGAATGTTCAATTACGCATGATCACAAGCTGTGTCCGCTGCGCAATGCCTGCGGCAATGTTACCGATGCTGTGGATCTGGCTGAGTGGATAGAACGACGCAATTTGGAGGCACTGGCCAAGCTTAAGGCCGATGCACAGCGACAGGCCAAGCATGGTCGGCCGCGTCACGATGACGACGAAGATGACATGGAGGATATGGACATGGATGAGAGCTCACAGCTGTCGGAGCTCGAAACAAAGCCGCTTATCACCTTTGCCGAAGCCTCGGTGCCCGCCGAATTTGAGCTACACAATGTGGAGCCCAATGTGACCGGCGTCTTTGCGCGCACCGAGGTGCGTGCCTATACGAAGCTGGGACCGCTCATCGGACAGCCCGTGCAAACGGGCGAGGTGCGTGAGGGCAATGATATGAAGTGGATCTTTGAGATGTGCGAGGCAGGCGCCGATAAAAGCTATCTGCTGTGCTGCGACAATCCCAATACATCAAACTGGTTGCGTTATATACGCCCAGCGCCCAGCTATGATGAGCGTAACGTAAATCTGGTATCCATTGAGCGGCAGGCGTACTTTGTAAGCTGCAGGGACTTAAAGAACGGCATGGAGCTGCTGTACTGGAGCGACGACTGCAATACCATGTGGCGCAAAAAGCATACGGAGAAAACAAGTGGGTGTAGTCCGCCAGAACGTAAGAACCAAAATTAATTTCATACTCTTTCTTTATCCTTTACCTGCTCAAGATTGCGGCGGCTGTAATCTGAAGTTTGAGCATCCGCTGTACTATCGCACACATTGCTCTGTCTTTCACGATCCCTCGATGAGCCTGACCATACGCAAGTATCATTGTAAGGTATGTGGAGAGGCTGTGCTCGGCAAGGATAATATCATGAAGCATGCGGCGGAGAAGCATGATGGCAAAGGCGCCTATCAGTGTCAGTTTTGTAATAAATTCTTTCTGCGCTTAAATTATCTGGAAATGCATCGGACCTATGGCTGTGCGTCCAATCCGAATCGGGCGAGACCGTTGTGTGACTTTTGTGGACGCAAATTCTGTCAGCCGCAGAAGCTAAAGGCGCATATTAAGCGTATGCACAGCGGTAAGTTCGGGGATACCATAGTTGTATCTATATTATTTGTTGTCGTCGACATGTAATCACGTAAAAGCTAGCTAGCGTAACGTTAAATACGTATGTACTAACAAAAATATAAACTATGTAAGCGGCAAGAGAATGCAAAATTAGCGATATAACATAGTGTAAGCTCGTATATCGTAAAAAAAAGCTATATCGTAATGTGTTTAACGTAAGCTGCGACGACGTATTGCTTTTGTTCACGTAAATACACACTTAAACAAACACATTTTGAAGTTGAATCGTATATCATAAAAAATTTAAGTTGGACAACAAACTGCTTGTGTTCTTCAAAATATATATACTAATGCAAACCGACATTGGAATAAAATCGTTTATCGTAAGCAGTATTGATATTCTGCTTGAGTTAACCTATACACACATTGTATATCTTTAAAAGCGCTATATCGTAAAAAAAAGTAACGCAAGCTAGGCTACAAGCTGCTCGCTTTTGCCTATACACACATTGAACATGTGTCGTTAAAACGTAGTTGACGTAATGCCAAACTCACTGCTTATATCGTAAAGTCTTTAAAGTAAGCTACGTTACGTACTGTTTACTTTTTCTCATTAATTCACTCATTCATTGATATGCCATATTGAAAAGCTTAAAGTAAGCTGTTTGCACGTACTGCAAGCGTTTATAAATACATAAGTGGTATATCGTAAATTCGCCAACGTAAGCTGCGTCAACGTTATTGCCTAAAATTACCTGCTTGGACGCACTGTACAAAATACGCACAAAAACGTACACAAAAAAATCGAAAGTTGTAAATCTTAAAATACGCTATATCGTAAATAACTAACAGTAAGCTGCGTTCACATAATTGCCTAACGTAAGTTGCTTGGACGTACTGCTTACAAAAACGTACACAAAAAATTTTTTATTATATATCGTAAAATACGCTATATCGTAAATTTCTAAAAGTAAGCTGCATCAACTTAATTGCCTCACGTAAGCTGCTTTGACGTACTGCTAACAAAACTGCATTAATAAAATAAAATTATTAAACGTAAGCTGCACATACACATACATATATCTCTTATTGTATACACAGCAAATAGTATATCGTAACAAATTATATAAAGTAAATTTCGCGACTTTAGTTGCGTTGACGTTCTGCTTGCGCTTACTGATAGACACTTTTATAAATACAAATGTATATGTATATGCATATTTCAACATACAATTAAAACAAAATTGTATAGCGTAAAAGACGTTATATCGTAAATTATTAAACGTGAGAAGCGTTGACGTACTGTTTGCGCTTGCACATAAACACTCTCATACATATGTATGTGCAGCCACATATATACATAGCACAGTAAACTTTTATATCGTAAAATATGCAATATCGTAAACTATTAAACGTTAACTGTGTTGGCCACACTGTTTGCGTTTGCTCATGCATAAACTCATGCATATGTTTGTGTAGGTATGTTTATCGTAAAAAAATAATATATCGTAAATTGCTCAACTTTAGCAGCATTACTGCTTGCACTTGCTTATACATACCTAGAGGCAAAATTATATATCGCAAAATACGCTATATCGTAAATTGTTGAACTTAAGCTGCGTCGTCGTACTGCTTTCGCATACCATACACAAACACACATACACAATCATTATGTAACAGCTATATATCATACTATGTACTAACTAACAACTTATATCGTAACGTAAATCGCTTAGCCGTAATTGTAACCATATACTACTAATACTTTTACTAATCAACGCTAACAGGCGCTATAAAAACATAACTCTGCATCTGCAAACGTTCATCATTTTGCCCATCTTGAGTTGTATGCCAATTGGTCGAAACATTTTTATGCCTTTTTTCTTTCACTTGCTTAGTATTGTATTATAAACATATAATTTTTTACATAGTCAGACATCAATATCGTAACATACTAACACACAAATCATGATCAATTTGCATCACAGCATAAACTTCATGCTTTTAGTGAATGCTTGAGTTTGCTCTTGAGTTAATTTGATTATTTTTCGTATAATTTTATTTTGTTTTTAATTTTGGATTATACTATATTTTTGAAACCTATGTATGATATTATGTATAAGTCTTAATCCCGCCAAAAAAAAAAAAAAAAGAAAAAAAATAAACCTATCTTTGATCTAATGCTACTTGTCCTTAGTGCCTTATGTGCCTTGTTTCTGCTTACGTTTTGTGTTCGTTCGTTGGTTGGTTGCTTATCTCTTGGTTGTACTCTCTGATTTCTTTCAAAATCACCACAATCCAAAATTTCATTTTCTTCATACAATTTCATTTTAGATATGGCTGATGTTTTACGAGATTTTCAGTGTAAATTATGTTCAAAACTTCTAGGATCGCGTGCGGCATTGCAACGCCATTCGAAGGAGGTACACAGCCGCAACTCGACCGTGGTCAGTTGTCCGCGCTGTCAGAAACTGTTCCAGAATCGCAGCAATCTCAAGATACACATGCTCACGCATTCCGGCGTGCGGCCATTTAAGTAGGTTCGACCTCAGCCAACCACAGCTCCATTGTTTAAGTAATATTTTTTTGTTTTGTTTTAAAGATGCGCGGAACCGGAGTGCAATGCCGCCTTTACCACCAAACAGTGTCTGCAGTTCCATTACAAGAAGGTGCATAACTATACACAGGAACAGATGCCCAAGATTGAGCGCAGCGTCGCCTATACCTTTGATGCCTATTCTGGCGGCATGAAGGTTGACTTTCTGGGTAAGCCTAGAGCGCCTTTAGCGGCCGCGTCCGGGCTAGCAGCGCCCAGCCCTAACGCAGCGCTGAATTCTTTCACAGAACAAGCACCGCGTCGTCGACGCAAGAGTCTTGAGGACCAGAACTCTATGCTCAGCTCTAGCATGCAAAGCGATACGGAATACTCAGATGACAACATATTCGAGGCCATCAAGAAGTCGGGAAAATCCATTAAGGATCTGTGCCGCAATGAGCCCAATCTAAGCTTACTCTCCTCCAAAATCTCTAGCATCTTTGCTGAAAAGGTTACGCCCAGCAGCGCGCCCGTACCACCCACGTCTGCAGTCAGCGGTGGACGCAAGCGTAAGCGCAAGAAAGATCTGGCAGTGACGGGTGCACAGCAGCAACAGCTGCAACAGCATAGCCAGCACAGCCAGCAACATGCCTTGCATCCACACGACCAGCCAACGCCACAGCATTACCAGACGCCACATCAGCCCACGCATCATCATCAGCAGCAGCAGCAGCAGCAGCAACAGCAGCAACAACAACAGCAGTCCCAGCATCATCAGGCACATCAGCAGCAGCTGGCGCAGCAACAGCAGCAGCAGCAGCAACAGACGCATCATCAGCAGCAGTTACCAGCCGGTGCATTGCTACATGGTGGCGGCGGCGCTGGCGATGATGACGAAGAGGATGCACGCATGGAGCAAGTGCGTCGCAAGCAGAATGCGCAACTCAGCCTTGTCGAATCGTTTCTCACCAATACTGCGCATAGATTAAGCGCACAGCAGCAGGTGCAGCAGGTGGTGGCTGCTGCCGCCGCTGTTTCTGCCATGGCTGGCGCAGGCGCAGCGGCTGGTGATGAGGCCAGCAAGCTGCATATGATGGGCCACATAGGTGTGGGCATGGGCGTAGACGAGGACGATGATGACGATGAGGAGGACGATGATGCCGGCCAGGCAACAGCACATCATCATCAGCAGCATCATAGCCATAGTCACAGCCATAGCCATCCACATCATGCGCACGCCCATGCGCATCATCATCATGCCCAGCCGCATCATGTGGCCGCAGCGGCAGCGGCTGCCGTGCAACAGCATCAGCAGCATCAGGCGGCACAGCAGCAGCAGCAACATGAGAATAGCGGCTACAGGCATGCGGCAGCTATGAATGCTGCATTGGGTCAGAATCTGGTGGTCAGCAAGGGCAGCAAGAAATGGATAGGCGCCGACGACAGGCATTTGAGTGGGCGTGATTGTGCCTCCGTAGATGCACGTTTGGGCCTAGGCAATGGCGGCGACGGCGCTGGCTCTGGCGATGTGGGTGATGCAACGACGGCTGGCAACATGGGCAGTGCCGCCTGTGGACTGGCCAATGCAGCCGATGGGCCGGATATGGGCTTTGCGGTGCCGCCCAGCGCAGTGGATGAGCATAGCAAGCTACTGGGACAGAATCGTGACTTTTTGGCGCGTCTAATGAGCAGCGCCAGTGCCAATCATGCGCACGCGCATCATCATAGCGCCAATACTCGCGAGGAGGATGAGAATAGCTCGTTTCTGGATGTCGTAGAGTCCAACAACAATGCTGCAGCTGCAGCAGCGGCGGCAGCCATGTCACAGTATCATCATAATGCAGCGGCTGCGGCGGCAAATGGTGGTGCAGCTGGTGGAGCTGGTGGTGCAGGCGGTGCTAGCAGTGGTGCTGGTGGTCATACGCCAACAGGCGCTGGCGGGCTTAGTGGCGTGGGTGGCGGCTCAGCTGGTGAGCCAACGCAAATGCAGATGAACACGCTGTCTCACTCACAGTCGTTCATGAGCTCTTTCTATAATAATGCAAATGCAAGACTGAGCGGTGCCGGGGCTAGCGCCTCCTCTTCAGCCATGCTGGTGGAGGCGGCACTTAACTCCGTTGGCAATATGGCCATGGACAGTGAGAGCAGCGACTTGAAGGTAAGCGTCGGTAGGGCGGCCCCAGAAAATGTCACAAAATTTGCTTGTGAGCGAGAGAGACAAATTTTGTTACATTTTACCAATGACGTCATGGAACTACAATAACATATATGCTTTTGTATAGGTACCCACCGAGAACAACATTAACACCGACAGTCCCATGAGCGCACATGTGGATGCCGAGACGAATCGCTTCGGTTCGGCAAGTGGTGCCAATAGCAGTGGCATTGCCGGCATGGATAATTTGGAAAACGAGCTAAAGATGATGAAGAATCTGGGTAGCTTTCCCATGCAAATACCACCGTTGCCCATGTTTCAGGGTGCCTGCAATATATCACCCAACGCCTCTACACCCACAAATCCGCAGAGCAACCAGAACCAGAATGATGTGGACGTGGATGCTGGTTCAACGCCGCGTCCTCAGCATATGAGCGGCAGTGCCGCCGACTCTGATGGTTTCTCCTCAACGCATCATCGTACGCCGCCTTCACCCCCGCCCATATCGCCTGGACGTGACTATGGTGGTATGTTCAATTCTGGCGCTGGCAGCAATGGCACACCAGGTGGTCCTGGCACTGCGGGCAGTTCTAGCAGCGGTGGCGCTGGTGCTGGTGGCAGCAGCAGCGGTGGTGCTGGCGCAAACAATATGTCTGCCTCATCACCGCTGCCTGCGCTGCAGGCACAGCGACGCAATGCTTCCAGCGTGGGCAGCACATATCCCGAGCATGAGCTTATTTCGCCGGCTTCGTCGCCATCCATACCGCGCTATAACTTTAATGGTGATATGATGCGCCACAAGCGCGCCGAGCAGGAACAAGATCGACGACAGAATATCTCGCGTCATAATCATCTATCCAGCGATGAGGAGAATAGCATCATGCCGCAGAACAGGTGAGAGTCGGCTTAGGTTGTTCGGTAGTGTTCAAGCTTCCTCACTCTATATTGCTAAACATTGAGGCACAGTCTACGTCTTACCGCGTGCTAAGTTTCTTCTGTTCATGGCTACGAAGCTATTTAAGATTAGCAATTCTTTTTTTGTCAAATATTTGTATTATAAGCTGTTGGGAATCAAGTTCCAGCAACCCCAGAAGTTGAAACTAATCGCTCAAACATTACTCTTTGCAGTGCTGGCCAAGACATGCGCATGAAGTTCCCGCAATCGCAAATCGATTTAATGTACTCCAAATACGAGAGCATGGCCTCCAATCTGAAGTACAACAATCAGGAGCTCGACTCACCGGCCGAGTATCGTAATAGCAACAGCAATGTTGCCAGCGCCGCAGCAGCAGCGGCAGCAGCCAGTGCCGCCAACGATATGTCCGATCTGCAAGGTCTGGACATGTCCTCACGCTCCAATGTGGGTGCGGCCAGCAACTATCATCACAACTTTCAGCTACCAAGCAGCCGTTATCATCATCACATCTACGACATACTGTCGGATCGTGAGCAAAACCAACAGGCTCAGGCACAGTCGCAGCAACAGCAGCACCACAGCTCGGCAGCGGCTGCAGCAGCCGCTGTGGTAGCACAGCATACACATCAGCAGGAGCACAGCAGCCAGCTGGCCATGCAGCAGCATCAGTCTGCGGCGGTTATGCATAATATGCTGAGCGATCAGCTGAGCGAGCAGGAGCACGATCAGACCACCTCGGTGGATTTAAGTCGCACGGCAAACTATGTGGTCTCATCGCCGCCACAGCTGCCCTATAATCATCCGCATCATGATATGCTGCGCATGGCCTCGCTGGACTTGACGCCCAATACAAATATGGGCGTGGGTAATAATCGTTCGTTTCTGTCATCGCAAATGCAGCATCAAAGCCGCGAGAGTCTGGAGCATCATAGACTGCTGTCCACGGTGGAGCAGCATCGCATATTGGCCGCCTCAAATGCGGCCGATCAGCATCGTTTGCTGGTGGATCCTACGGCTCATCTATTAATGGAGCAAAATAATCGCTTGCTGGGCACAGCGGATCAGTCGCGTTTGCTTGGTGAATCGGCTGCAGCGGCGGCACAGAATCGTCATATGGCGCGTAGTTTTGGTGCCTATCATCAGGTTGCTTCAAGTAACTATCATCCGGGTGTTAGACCACCACCCGTATTACCATCGGCTAATCATCATGCTTCCAATCCATCAAACTATCATCCGTTTCCGGCTTACTACTAAACGAGATAGTTTCTATGTTGTGTGCTATATATGTGTGTGTGTGTGTGTGTGTGTGTGTCCGACTATATACTTGTATTATGTAAACTTGAAATACAGTGACAAAACGACAGGCAGACAGTAACTAAAGCTATATATAACTATGTGTACTATAACTATCATATATCCTAGTTAAGATATGATCTAAACGCAGTTGTATATGATTTAGATTAAGCCGGATACGGTACGGCTGCACTTGCGCTTAATTTTTTATCGCGACATTTTTTTTAGAAAACACGCGAAAATTCTTTGGTCTCAAGGGATAGCATGATCTGCGTCTAGCACATAATACCCACAAGATTTGTAACACAGCTCAACAAGTTGTTTTTTTTGGAACTGGCTTTTCCATGTCGCATTTTGAGTGATAAATCTTTCAACACATCTTGACAAGATATGGAGAAAATAGTGTAACAAAAAAAAGCGCTGGAACATTGTTCAACTTCCAAGTCAGTTAATTAAAGCGTGCTAGTCCATTGGAGCGTTATTGCTATTGAGGTGCAGTTTCTTCTAGGAATAATCTTCGTGCCGGCAATAAATGTACAAAAAATGTGCAGGCATATTTTTCCCTAATTAAGTCAGATAATAAATGCATCCCCGACCATAGTAGTGTAGAGTTGTAGCCATTAAAGTGCAGTTTCTTCTAGAACAAATGCGAAAAATCCGAGATTTTCGTGTTTTCACCGAAACAAAACTACCTGATCCAATACTAGTAGAAATGTCTGCATGAACTCTATAGATTATGTCCTATCCAATTCCAACTAGTCGAACCAATTGAAAACATTTTTGATTGACTGTGTAAACTGTACAAGTTTTTCCAGGGCCGCATTAAAATGTGGTGGCCAAAGGGCCTAAGGAAAACTAAGGCGTTCAATCTTAAACGAACTAGTCAAGCAGACAGTTTTAATTGACTATATAAGCTGTATACACATTTCAAGGGCTGGATTATTGGGCACAAGGGCTGCCTAAATAAGGTGCGCTGTTACGTTTAACCGCAATTTTTCTTAATTACTTTGGGTCCTTGGGGGCCTCAAGCCACAGGTCGTAAATTGGCTGTACACCGCCATCGTGGAACCCAACCTTGATGCGGTTATTTGGTGGCAAGCCCTTGATAAAGTACAAAACCTTAAATTTTTTGACAAATCAGAAGACAAGCTGCGATTCGTATAACCGGCGCCCTCAGGTCAACCCCCACTAAGGCCCTATTTGCGTTCCTTTATTGGCTCCCCTCGTGGCCGCTGGCTAGGCAATCCGCCAAGATCGCAGCAACGCGACTTCACACAATTTCCCACTGGCGCTCCCTACCTGGGCACGCCACTATCCTCAACATGAACCCACCAGTCCCTAACTCCTTTGACTACGTCAATAAATACCCAAGTCTGCACAGCGGTTTTGACTTATCTATCCCGAGCAGGGAGGAATGGAGTCACAATCTTATCAACTCCGAGAGTTCCACCGAGATATATACCGACGGATCCAAACTAAATGGTACGGTCGGCAGCGGTATATTCTCGGACAAGCTCAACTGGAGGGTGTCCCTCAGACTACCAGACCACTGCAGCGTTTTTCAGGCTGAAGTCCTTGTCATCTACTTTGCTGCGAAATCGCTACAGGAGGGTGGAAACTTTGCAACTAGCACTACTATCTTCTCGGATAGTCAAGCTGCAATCACAGGTTTCAACGCCAACTCACACGTGCACGTTTGCCAACTCGCCCTAAACCAGTTATCCCTGCTCTCTAGGGTACACCTCGTTTGGTTACCCGGACATAAGGACATACCGGGAAACTGTGTGGCGTATGGACAGGCCAAACAAGGCACCTCTCTTGTCCGTCGTCTATAACTGCATAGACATCGGCACACCCCTCGCCACAGTCAAACTGGCCATCAATCAGAAATTTTTGGCAAGTACCCGCACTGCTTGGTCCAATGAGGACTCCTGTCGCACCTCAAGACTTACCTGGCCAATCATGGACGATAACAAAACCCGAAAGTTGCTTACATTAAGTCGCAACTACCTATCGACCACTGTGTCCATTCTAATAGGACACTGCCGAAAAAATGCGGCTGCGTATCCGAAGAGGAGGAGGAAACCGTTTTACACTTTATGTGTCAGTGCTCCTGCCTATCAAGAAGAAGATTAAGGACCCTAGGATCCCCTTTTCTGAACAGCCTTATTGACCTCTCAAATCTCTGTCCCAGGGATATTGCCAGGTTCAGCAATAATATGGTTGAATAGTCGTGCCTGTTCTTCTTCAGAGCTGACCGGGTGCTGACCATGAATGCCTGTATACGCAGTTATAAAGACATCCCTGGTCAGCTCTCGAACAGCGTTACCTGTGGCATCACAAAGGGCCTCATTGTGCCTAATTGCGTCTGGGCTGTTACAAGACAGGCAACCACTATAACCTAACCTAACCTTGGGTCCTTGGCCGCGGCGCTCAATATCTAAGCTGTATACGTATTTCAAGGTCTGGATTGTTGGGCCCAAGGGCTGCGTAAAATTGGGGCGCTATTACGTTTAACCGCCATTTATTTTCATTCCTTTGGGTACTTGGCCCCAGCGCCCAATGTGTCAATACGGCACTGGTCATGTTCATCTGATGAAATTTTGTCAACACATTTTAAGAAGACAAAACTTTTTGGGCGTACCATGTTGTAATACAGACCTGCTCATTTCGATCAAACGAAATTTGTTTAGCAAAATTACTTCAAGATATAACTTTTCAGATTTTTTTTTTCAGGAGTCAACGCAGTTCGAAAAATTTCGCGCGGAATGACAAAACTTCATATAAAAAAAAATCCCATTTGGGATATCCCTTTTGGGATTTTTTTTTCTTATATGAAGTTTTGTCATTCCGCGCGAAATTTTTCGAACTGCGTATAGGCCCTAAAGACGCTCAAAAAAATACCTTTAATATTTCTTATATGTGCTTCAATAGCATCACACTTGGAGAAACTAGTTCCAAAAATTATAATTAACTTTGTTGCACTGTGTCTTACAGATTCATTCGAATAGTTCAATTTGAAGCGCAAATAAGTTTTAAACATAGCAATTTTTGGTTCCTCAGTTCTTGCATGTAATTATACTATAAAATAAAATAGATATTTACGCTTAATTATATGCTAACAACATAAATACACACACATATATCTAAAACTTATAACTTATGCTAAAAATTTAAGTTATTTAATTTGTTTTTAAATAAAACCAAAGACAACAAAAAAAAAAAATAAAAAATTTTGTGTGCCAATATTTTTAAGTGTAAATTGATTTTTAAAAAAAATTAAAAGCAAGTTGGGCTGTATGTATTTTTTTTTTATTATATATCACTAAATATTATTAATATGTATAGTTGTATATGTAAAAAACTAGCACATAATTATGTAATAAACCCAACAATGAAGCCTAATAACGCTGTGGAACATTTTTTTTTTGTGGATGATAGTAAATCTGGAAACCGATTCTTAAGTTTTTGGGTTCATTTTAAAAATACAATTATGCTTTTAAAAAGTATTCAATAAACTAAATTATTTATCTGTAGCATTTTTAAGCACAACTTAAAGTTAAGCTGTTGTAATTTTTTATTTATTTAATTTAAAAAATAAATGCATTTGAACTCACTTTTTTTTTTAAGTTATACACATATTTTGCTTAAATCTTGCGCTGTAAAATTTAAAGCATAAAAGTTATTGTTAGTTAATTAATTAATTTTTCTAATTCTGATTTTAATAATTTTTTTATAAATTTTAATTAAGACATTTATGAAATTTTGCAAGTAAATTAAAGTTAATTAATACAGTTTTTTTAATTTTGATTTTAATAATTTTTTAATTAATTTTGCAAGTAAACTTAAATTTTTTTTAAAATAAATTTTAATCAAAATTTTTCCCAAAATTTTGCAAGCTAAAGTTAATTAATTAATTTTTGCATTACTGATTTTAATCATTTTTTTATAAATTTTATGATTTTGACTAATTTTTTTATAAATTTTAATTAAATTTTTTTCCTTAATTTTGCAAGTAAACTAAACTTAATTGATATTGGCTTTAAAATATTTTTTAATATTTAGTTAAAATTTTTTTCTTAATTAACTAAAAAAATTTTATAGTGTAATTTATAGTTTTTTTTTATAAATTTAAATTAAAATTTTGTTCCAAATTTTTCAAGCAAACTTAAGTTAATTAAGACTTTTTTGTAATTCTGATTTTAATAATGTGTTCATAAACTTTAATTAACATTTTTTCCTCAATTTTGCAAGATAACTTAAATTTTTTTAATAAATTTTAATCAAATTTTTATCCAAAATTTTGCAAGTAAACTAAAGTTAATTAATAAATTTTTTAAATTCAAATTTGACTTAATTTTTTATAAATTTTAATTAACATTTTTTTCTAAATTTTGCAAGTAAACTAAATTTCATTATAAAAAAAAAATTTTTAATTCTGATTTAAATCATTTTTTTTATAAATTTTAATTAAAATTTTTTCCTAAATTTTACAAGTAAACTAAAGTTAATTAATATTGTTTTTTAATTTTTTTTTAATTAAAAAAATTTTTTTTTTTAATTTGTTTCTAAATTTTGCCTTTGAACTAAAGTTCTTTATAAAATATTTCATTCTGATTTTAAGTTTTTTATAAATTTTAATTAAAATTTTGTCCTAAATTTTTCAAGCAAACTAAAGTTAATTAATACATTTTGTTAATTCTGATTTTAATAGTTTTTTTATACATTTTTCCCAAAATGTTGCAAGCAAACCAAAATTAATTAATAAATTTTTTTAATAATTTTTTTTTATAAGTTTTAATTCACATTTTTTTCTAAGTTTTTTGCAAGTAAACTACAGTTTTATATAAAAAAATGCTAAACTAAATAATTTAGTTTACTTCATTTTCTAGCTTATCACTAACAGATAGGTGTAACCAAAAACCTAAAAAAATACTAAAAAATACATCAAAAAACTTGGCTCACAAGCACTATCATCTACAATTGAAAACATCCATTTACCAATTTAGCTGTTGTACAGTGTATTCACAAGCTAAAAACGAAATACCAAAAAAATACCAACATAAATTGTATAATTGCCGCATAAATGTAAAATGTTTTAAAATGAAAAAAAAAACCCGTTGCTATTTTTACACCATAAAACAAGTTAGAAATTCTAAACGAGTACAAAAAGTTGCGCAAAACGATTTTAAGTCCTGTACACTGTTCAGCAGGATTTAGTTCATGGAAAAACTAACAAAGCTGGCCCAAGAAAAGCTGCCCCCAAAAGCGAAAAACGCGGCACACTCGCTAAAATATAAACTAAATAAAGTCTTAAAAAAAAAACACAAGTGTAAAAAGCTTAAATACTAAAACTTAAAATCAATTTGTTAACACAAAAAAAAAAATACCGAAAAATGCTTAAAAAAACATGAAAGAAATAAATAACAGAAACATATGATAGCATACATAAGTAAGTATGACCGATCAGGAACTTGGCTCAAGCAGCATTAACATTTATGTAGCATTAAAAAAAATATAAATTTATGTAAATGGCATAAACATAAATGATATATAACTAATAACATTTTTTTTTTTTTTTTGTTTTTTGGTAAGCCTTTATAGTTTTTTTTTAGTATTAAAGTGAAATATGTTTGTGCGTAGCGCTAGACGCATACATACATAAAAAAATTTATATATATAAATGTACATGCATACTTATATACATACCTACTTATACAGCTATAAAAGATATATATATATAAATATATATAGCAAGTAAATAAATTAATGCATATTATGTACATTATTAAACTTAAATTTATATAAACGCAAAATTATACCAAAAAAAAACAAAAATTATATATATATAACACTCAAACAACAACACACACTCATAACAATGATAATGATGCAAATAATAATAATAATTATAATAAAAGCGATATATATAGTTTATACATATATTCGATAATAATGCTGATCATATAGATCAGTTCTGAGCACAATGAGTGACGTTGACGCTGATAATGATATATATATATATAAATGCATATATGTATGTATGTATACATATATACATAAAGCGTAATATAAAATTATCGATTATTAAATAACAAAAGAAAAATTATTTGAAAAAAAAAATAAAACAAACAAAACAAAATATATAAAACATTTTTTTTTTTATTAGCATATTAGGGGGCTTTGCCCTCTGCTTGCTTTGCGCAGTAGTCACTTCTTTCTACAATTTTGTATAAAATATTCTGTTTTTAACTACGACTAGTCGATTTTATAATAAATACATATATGTACATGCAGTATCTTGCTTGCGCCATCTAGCGGCCGCACTAAACATATAACTAAAGTTTAGTTTCTCATGGCACGGGCAGACTTTAAAGCGTTCTAACTTTGGAACTACTAGAGATACTTACATGATCTAAAAACCAGTCTTGTGTACTTTTTTTAGATCTACAATACACACCAAACACAAAAAATGCCAAGGGCTAGTGTAAAAATACGAAAAACGGTTTTGTTGAAACTTTGGCGCCCTCTAACGTCGAAAATATTAACTTCTGCCTATACCTTCCCATACTCGAAATTCAATTTCCATAATTTCTTGCCTTGGAAGTTTTTGTGTACGACCTAAAGATTTCGAGGAAAATGGGCTCAAACATATGTCAAAATAATGGAAAACCCTAGGGGGGGAGGAGGTCCTCATTTTGGTTTTAGACTTTTTGGATGGTCCTTAATACATTTGTAATCCATTTTTTCCTGGTCAAACCCTATTTTTACTGTACTATGTGTTATTTCAAAACCTTCTAAAAAAATACCGTGTAAAAACAGAATTGGGTGTATTTTGCCAAATTTTAAAGCTACTCTGACTATAACTAAAGATTTTACCGGATTTCAAATAAAAATTCAAACCACTAGGTAGTTCGGACAGCCAAACTGTTTCTATCGAGAGCATAACCAGTAAAAATAATCGAACGAGCAGTCCACACTTCTTTTACAGTACGACAACGTAGCCTAGCTTAATAGAACATGTTCAAAATTTTTAAGTTAAGGCCTATACGTTCGGAATGACAAAACTTCATATAAAAAAAAAATCCCAAATGGGATATTCGAAATGGGATTTTCTTTTTATATATGAAGTTTTGTCATTCCGCGCGAAATTTTTCGAATGGGATATCCCAAATGGGATTTTTTTTTATAAATGAAGTTTTGTCATTTAAGAACTGCGTATACCCCTTTAACCCAAAACAGAAATATCTTAGGATGAAAAAACATAATTCTATAGCTTCAGAGAAAATTTTCAAAACCTTTGAAAATAAAGTTTACAATCTTCTTTTCTTCTTTTATTCCTTTAACTCCTTGAGGAGCATAGGGCCTCTGTAAATATCTAAATCGTATCCGGTTTTGTGCCAATTGCTTCACTTCCCTCCAGGAACATCCTGATTCTTCAGCTTTTTTCAAAACAGTTCGGCGCCATGTTGTTCTGGGTCTACCTCTTCTTCGGTTGCCCTGCGGGTTCCAATCAAGGGCCTGACGACAAACTTCATGTGGTGGCTTACGCAAAGTATGCCCAATCCATCCCCATTTGTGACTAGTAATTATGTAGGATATCGGCTTCATATTACATCGCTGCATCAGGTCAAAGTTGCTGATCGTGTTTGGCCACCAGATTTTCAGAATGCGCCGGAGACCTCTTCCAAGGCCTGTATCTTGCTAAGAATAGCTTCTATTGTTAGCCAAGACTCACTCCCATAAAGAAGGATGGATAGCACATTAGATTTGTATATCTGGATTCTCGTGTTTGATAATAGAAAATTGGAATTCCAGATCTTTCGGAGTTGCGCGAAAGCAGCTGTGGCTTTAGCAACTCTGGCTTCTATGTCTGCCTTTGCGCCCCCGTCTGCGGCTATGACACTGCCAAGGTAGGAGAAAGAGTCCGAAAGTTCAATGCGCTCATTACGAATTAAAAAGTCGTCATCGTTGTTGGCGTTCACTTTCAATGCCTTTAATCTTTAAGCTGCACTGTAAACGTCCAGGGAATGCCTCTGTTTTTTCCATTTAGTGTATTGCGCAGGATTTCGTCGATGATGATTAGGAATAGAACCGGTGACAGAAGGCAGCCCTGACGGACTCCAGAGTTCCTTGGAAAAGGTGCAGACAAGCTTCCGTTGTGTAGAACCCTGCATTTGAAACCCTCATAATGTGCCTTTATTAAATTGATTAGGCTCATGGGAATTCTAGCTTTATGCAACGCATTCCAGATGTATGAGCGATGCACACTGTCGAAGGCTGTGCGGAAATCGATGAATGTCAGCTGGAGAGATGACTGCCATTCGTTGACTTGCTCTATTAATATTCGGAGTGTGCTGATCTGGTCTATGCAAGAGCGGTTCATTCTGAAGCCTGCCTGTTGTTTTCGGATGGCATTGTCTAGTGTGGCATTTATACGCTTTAGCAGAATGGTAGTGAGAACTTTGGAAGGTATGGACAGCAGCATAATGCCTCTGTAGTTCCTGCATAGTGATAGGTCGCCCATTTTCGGTATCTTCACTATGGTGCCTTCCAGCCAATCCGCAGGAAGACGATTCTCGCGCCAAATTGCATTAAAAACTAGCTGAAGGAGTTTTGCAGTCATATCTGGGCATGCTTTTAAGATCTCTGCGGGAATGCCGTCACTCCCAGGAGCCTTCCCTGATTTAAGACTCTTGATAGCTTCGGTTATTTCTCTGGTAGTTTACAATAATAATATTAAAATCGTTTAGAAATTTCCGAAATTTTACGCAAATTTTTTCCGAATTTTCAAGGATCTAAAAAAAAGGATATGTATCTTGTAATCTGTTTGTGAAAAAGCTACAGTAACCAAAATATGTATGGGCCTGTTCCTGGTTTCTATTTTAGACTCCTATTCGCATATTCTCTTTTTTTTTTTTACGATGTTGATATTTAAAAAATTTTAGGACTCCACACTTTGCTTTTACTGCCCATCTATTAATGGGTACTCTTTGACTTTTTTACAAAGTCTTCTGCAGATTTTTTGCGATAAGTGTAAAACTATAAAGTACTTTATTAAATCGATAAAATAACTTCGAAATTCAGATTGAGTACAGTAAACGAAGATTTTCATCTGGGAAAAATACTTAATGGACGAAACTTGCAGGTATCGTTAGGGACCTTGTTCTAAGTCTAAAACCGAGTTTTCGAATTAGTGGGTAAGGGGCGTAGCAGCCCCCTCTGACAATATATGTTGGTACGGTTTTTGCATGATATGTATCTTTTTTTCTATCTAACTTAGTCATACTGACTAAGCCGATATTCTTGCAATTAAAATTATCTTTCAAAAAAGTCTTAAATCTAGGCTGTAGGTTTGTTAGTTCAAGCACAATGTCTGTTTAAAGTTGAAAGTTGGAAATCGTATTTGGTGTTTTTCGAATAATTTCCAAATATCTCAAAACCGGTAGATTTTTTCGGAAATTTTGCTAAAGTTATTGAAATTATCTACAAAATAAGTCCCCCATCATGATTAGATGTTTTTTTATTTGTATTATTATAAAGTAGAAGTTTATTCTTAATTATCAAAGCTTTGTAGCCAGAGCAACGTAAGCCTTCAGGCTGTTCAAAAAATTATTATATTATTATTATTAAATGTTTTTTTTTTATGTTTATTTCCCAAACATTTTAGATCAAGCGTCGTATCTTACAAAACTGCGTATTTTTTTCCCAAATTTTTCGCAATGCCGACTATATTGTTTTTTCCATAAGTGTATCATAACGATAAATTGCACTATTAAATCGATAAATCGAAATCAAAGCGCAGCACAGCTGTGTGTAAGAAAATCATGCTTTTTTGGCTCATTTTTCATACTTCGTTCCTTCCAATTCCAAATTTTTCAGCCAAAATTTTGCTTTCGTTATATTTGTGAAACTTGAATAGTTTTCCCAAATTTTTTTCAATACCAACTATAGATAACGATAAACTGTACTATCGATGGTTCTATCAAAATCTAACTAAGTCGTGTTTTTTGGATTATTTTTCAAGCACATTTTTCTGGTACTTTTTTACAACAAGACTTTTTGAAATTTTCAAACTAATTTTGACGTCATATAGAGCCCCTGGGCCGTGGCGCCTGCGGCCGTTGCTTTAGTCCGACCCTGTGTATCTTTGACGCCCCTGAAAGCGTGCATTCTTGTTGTTTGTGTTGTGATAAGCTGAAAAGTTTGATGACCGTGAAAAAGTACCCGAAAAAAAACAGGGTGCTTTTTTCTTTATTTTTTTTTTTTGAATTTGTAGTTTATATGTATTTATTTGTAACTTGCTGCGTGCGCCTTGTGTTTTGATTCAGATTTAAATTTTTGTTTTTGCTACACAATTTTGAATTTGTCGGGAAGGGGCGTCAAACGACAGGCAAGGTGCACAAAACAAAAACAAACAATAAAAAAAGGCGATAAACAAGGCAACGGAAGATTAAAATAATTGATAAGAGCAGAAGCTGCAGCAGCAGCAGTACGCGCAGACGAACTAAAGAGATTACGAAAAAGAGGGAGAGCGCCAGCAATTAAGAGAGCGAGAGAGAGAGAGCGCCAGCGCGCTATAATGACGCAATAGATATGCCAATGAATGAAAGTAAGCAAAGTAATTTTCGCAGTTGGAGCAGCCCCAAAGAGCAGCAGCATGGCTTCGGCTTCAACGGCGTTTGGGAGTGCGCACGATTAGCAAGAACTAAAACAGTAAGAAACGACTACTGGAATTATGGCCAGAGAAATGTGCTGCCGCCGATTATTGACGCTGTCAAGCTGAGCACCGAATCGCTGATAATGGCGCCGGATGAAGTACTCAGAGCATTTGAGCAAGTCATAAGAGAGGCCAAAGAGCTGCATATCTACTATGACGATGAGGAGGAAGAAGAGCAAGAGCCGAAACAAAGCGTTATACAGCTGGCCACCAGTTGGCTGCTCAGCTTGCGTAGCTTGCCCAGCACGCTCATGTCATTAGTTGGTACGGCGCTCAGATACGCACTACACTTCGATATGCATGGAGGCGGTACCGGCAACAACATCAACTTTGTAGAGGGACTCATTGACTTTACAGCGGGGTCGATTGGTAACTATTAAATGCGCTATGACGCTTATTCATTGATAATTAACAGCACATTTGCAGGCGGCGCTGCTCAGGTCTATGTCTCGCAGCCTTTGGACACCGTCAAGGTAAAGTTACAAACCTTTCCCGATGTTTATCGCGGCATGGTAGACTGTTTTGTCAAGACCTATCGCAAGGATGGCATTGCACGTGGTCTTTATGCCGGCTCACTGCCCGCCGTTGTTGCCAATGTGGCCGAGAATTCGGTGCTATTTGCTGCATATGGCGGTTGCCAAAAGTTTGTTGCCTTTCTGCTGGGCAAGGAGCTAGCCAGCGAGCTGACCACGCCACAGAATGCCTGTGCCGGCTCTTTGGCTGCCTTTTTTTCTACACTCACGCTTTGTCCCACCGAGCTGATCAAGTGCAAGCTGCAAGCTTTGCGTGAAATGGAGCATTTTGTAGAGCCCGGCATGAATAAGCTGCATACACCTTGGACACTCACGCGTTATATTTGGCGCACGGAGGGTAAGTAGCTATTGCCATGTGGTTATTATTATTATTATTTTGGGGGTTTGTACTGATTAGATTTAGCGCGCGTTTGTTGTTTCTTTATAGTTTTTTTGTATAAAGATAATCGCTTGGTCTATCTGTAAACACTAGGTACACATATGTAGATACCATATACATAGGCACGCGCACGTAGTATGTTTGTATGTACATATAGTTTATACATACTTATGTATGTGGGCAGCTTTAATGTTGCCAGATGCTGAAAAAAAATCAAAACATAATTTCATGCTCAATGTAAAGTTGAAGCCATTTCCATTTGGGCACTTCTGTTATTGCTTAGAGTTTAATGACGTAGATAGTGCTTTTATGAATCAGTAAACCAGTTGCGGATCTAGGATTTTCTTGGAGGGGTCTTTACTTCGCAGTGCAAAACCCCCCTTGCATCCTCCACTGCAGTTAAGGCTCCAATTTAGCAAATTCCAAAACAATTTGTTCAAATTGGATTTGTCAACAGACGGAAAAGTGTAAAAAAAAAACAGGTTTTCCCACCCATTTTACATTATTCTATAATGAAATACTCTTATTGTGCGGTACAGACTTCAATATGAGGCCGTTACCCCAGAATCGGGGCGCCCGATACTCTAAAATCTTCGTTTTGTTCAAATTTCTATAGCCCCAGTGATGAGTGACATTCGTTAAAAGCTTAACGTGTATTGTTGAAGCCCTCCATATTGTCTCTGCCCGTAAAAGGTCCGTTCCTCATTCTTTTCCAAACTTTAGAACCTGCACCTCTTTGTTGGAAATCTTTCAAGTTTTGATTTATTTTTTAACGAAAGCTTGGCATTGCTATGTTTATTAGGTCCACATGTGTCAATGTACCAAAATTGATAATCCTAGCTTGTAAAGGGTCATCAATCTTGAGGGTTTTTTTTCAATAGGGTACTGTCAAGTTGCCGTGTGTGTTTTATTCAGTTTTCATTGCCATTTCATCATGGAAAGACTTACAACCGAACAACGTTTACATATTATTATATTTCGAAAATTCGCTTTCTTTAAAGAATGTTTTTCGCGCGCTTAGACCATTTTATGGAACCAATTCGTTGAACAATTAATTTCACGCTCCGGACCGGTGAATTGGCCAAGATCGTGTGATATCACACCGTTAGACTTTTTCCTTTGGGGCTACGTGAAGTCTAAAGTGTTTCTGGATAAGCCAGCTAAGATTGAAGCACTAGAGGTCAACATTACCCTTGTTATTCGAACGCGTCATCGAAAATTGGAACCTGCGCATGGACGAGCTATGGCGCAGTTGCGGCCAACATTTGAAAAGGATTATCTTTACAAAGTGAATGGCAAGAATGGCTCTTTCCATTTATAGTAAATTTTTTCAGATTTTTTTGAAATTATTGTGTTTTTTTGCATTTAAAAAAAAAAACTCAAGATTGATGACCCTTTACATAGCCATAGTTATATATTGTGCTTCTTAAAATTAGTTTATTGGAGTTGTTATAAATGTTGTACTTTCTTCGAATTCGTGCATTTACATTAAACCAGAATGTATTGCTCTCTCACGTTACTTGCCATTGAACACTGGAGTTCCCTAATCTCAAACGTTAACTGCTTCAGAACTTAGCGCCTCTTCAGTAACATTTGTTTTTCCAAGATCTAGGGATTTCTATATTCGAATCCATGCACAATTTTTACTTTATAGGTTCGGAAACGCTTCGTTCTCGCTCGTACAAGCTTTACTCTAGAAGTAATGGGCCAAAAATCGCAAGACATACAAAAAACTTTAATTGAATAACTCGGAATAAACGATTTCTGGACATCTCATTTATCAAGTTTCAATTCAAAAGACATGAAAACCCCATTATTCAACTGTGCCGGAACTTAGCTCATCTTTGCTTAGATTTGTTGTTCCTAGATCTCATGGTTTTCATATTTTGCATACTATTAATACTCATTAATTTAGTTTCCTTCCTGCTATACAAACTATTGGACCAACCAACTTTTACTGTAGAAATAATAGGCCGCCAAGCTAACAACTGTTTAGAAATGCATCTAGTTCCAGCATGACCAGAATCTGAGCAAAAACTACCAGCTTTAACAGCTTCGGAACTAGCCACATAATATTACATTTTGGTACATCCAGATCTTATGGTTTTTATATTGGCACGGCCATTTAAGGCTTAATAATTTAGTACATATATGTCTCATAAGGTCGGAAGTACTTCCTACTCGCTCGTACAAAGTCTTAGAGCAACAACCTTTTACTCTAGAAGTAGGGGGCCTAATAGCCCATGACTTACAAATAGGTTTACAATCAACAACAAAATTAAGTTTTTTACCCTAAGAATATTTGCTCTCCCAACAATCTATAATTTTAAAGCTAGATGGAATTTCTTAAAGTTTCAGAGTTCACGTTTATAATACATGCATAACTTATATCTCAAAATTATATAAAAATATATTTTGGGATAAAGCGAAACCCAATATAACCCAGCCAGACCATAAAATCAACTTGTGTCAAAATTTCAGTGTCTTAGCTTTTTGGTCTTCACAAAACAGGCAATACGTACAAACGAACTAAGGCATAGACAGTAGGACATGGCTAAAATATATTTCTAATTATTTGGATAGTCAGGAGCTCGCGTCTCTTTTTAGGTGTTTAGCTTTTGCACTATTTTAACGTTTGTACCTAAACTAGAAGTTCTCAAAATAGATCAAAAGTAAAGATCTGGGTCAACTTCTGTCAAAATTCCATGCTCCAAGCACTTTTGATCTTCGAATAGACAGATAAACACGACTTAAACGATTTTCTTTGACGTTCTGAACATTTTAGTAAATAGCTAGTAAAGTCTTTTATGTCCTACTGGTTGAAGGCTACTACTTCACACATTGTAAGCATATTTAAACGCTCCAAAGATAGGTAAATACAAATATGTATATACAAATATTTGAAGAGTAGAAATCGACATTATTCTGTATTTTACAAATTTAACTCTTAGGCCGCGCGTACACAGAGCGCTGATACGCGCTTACATGGCATAAAATTATCGGCGCAAAAAAGTCAAACACCCTGTGGTCTATGAGAGCGCGTAAACGCGTGCATAAGCTGATGCTGAAATTAGCATACAAAAAAATCATGCGGCTGACCGCTCTGATAAGTCGGCGCTCTGTGTTCGCGCGGTCTTATGAAAGTCATATACACATCCTCATCACAAAAAAACTAGTAAACATAAACAATATTTGTTATATTAGCTTAACAACAAAATATAGTCATTTAGCTGCTTCTCTAGGAACGCATTACAAACCTACTTAATTTAGATACAAACAGTTTAGCAAAACTAGCTACTCCTGGTTTCAAAAGTTCAACATAAGCGCGTGCATTTTTGGCCATGAATCATGTATTACAAATTGGTTTTAACTTATCAGTCAAGTAGAAATTTTTCTTAGAAAAATATAACATCTTAAAAAACAACTTGATTAGCTTAAAATTCTAGGAAGCTTAACTAGATTTCCAGCTTATCAGTGCAGCAGCTCCCCAGCTGTGTGAGATAAATAGTATGACGTTTATGTGTACTTTGACTGTGCAAAAAGCATACTGACTGCAGCAACGTTTTATAAAATGCTTTCTCTTTTTTATTTTTTTATAAGGCATACGCGGCTTCTATCGCGGCTTGAGCTCCACATTTATGCGGGAAATGCCAGGCTACTTCTTTTTCTTTGGCAGCTATGAAGGCACACGTGAGCTGCTACGCAAGTAAGTACCAATTGGCTTATAGCTTGTACTTGTTTAACTGAACTTATGTTTTTTTTGTCGTTCTTAGAGCCGATCAAACCAAAGATCAAATTGGTCCACTGCGCACCATGGTGGCTGGTGCCGTTGGCGGCGTTTGTCTTTGGACTTCCACCTTTCCCGCTGATGTCATCAAGAGTCGCATACAAGTGAAAAACCTCAACGAGGGCATGTTAGCTGTTGGAGCGGATATTATACGCCGAGAGGGTTTTTTGGCGCTCTATCGTGGACTGCTGCCCTCAGTAATACGCACAATACCTGCTACTGCAACGCTATTTGTTGTCTATGAGTACACCAAAAAGGCCATGCTTGGCATGCTGTGACCCAATCCGTAAATCCTATATTAACTAAATTTCCATTGTTTTGCTTCGTTGCTTTTTTTTTGTCCTGTTTATTATTGCTGCGATTTCGTCAAGATCCACCTTAGATATTGGCTGCTGCAGACAAGCGCCGTTTAATAAATGACTGACGATCGGTGGACGTTTCCAGCTCCCGCCATTCATGCCAATATATCTGTATAGAAAAGAGATAGCATTAGTTTCGTTTTTAGTTTTATACAAATAATGAAGCATGTACATATGTGTGTGTGTACATTACATATCCATACATATATGCATTAAATAATTTATACATAGCAACTAGCTTGTGGCCAGACTAGCTTTAAACTAGCAAATGTTAAACTTTTTTATACAAATTGTGTATTAAAATTACTATGTAAACCATAAAAAGAGGGTGCTATCTTATATTTCATTTTTTTAGTATGGTAATACATAGTCTCCATGCAGATGTGTCCCTGGGCACACTAACATGCCGCCCAACTAGAGTTCCAGTCGTACTGCAGACCTCAGGCAGGCCAAGCAACTAACTATTTTATAAAGATAGCAATTCTTGGGGCTTGAATGCGCTTCATTACAATGGTAAAAATTGATTTTTTAAGAATCAAAAATAAAATCATTGGTGCAAGGAGCAGTTAGCGGTACCGCGAGAGGCCTCATAAAAAATTTAGTGATCAACACAAGTTTCAAATGCAAAAACCTTAGACTTGAGAAAATTTTAAAAACTTTTAAGATACTTCTGTATTTGATGAAACATCACTTACCACAACCGGTTTGTGTCCCAGCTGGCGTAGCTGCTTTAGCTTAAAGTCAAACTGTCCCGTATGCCGGTTCTTATCCCGAATAACATTATTCCAGCCAGCTATAACAATAGTCAAAGTATCCATATGCGGCGCTTCATTTGCGCCCAACAAATGACTGCGCGTCAATATGGTGCCGCTATAGTCCTCTGGGCACTCGGGACTTAAGGCAACGGCGCGTTGCTGTTTTCTATCATAGCAGATGACCAGATCACAGCGCTCATAGTGCGGCAGCACATGCTTGAAACAATTGGCACGTAACAATGTAGACACACTATCGCGTATTTCTAAAAGAATGCGATCCGTGCTGTTCAGCTTGTAGCGACTGTTGCGCTCGGGTATGTACTGTGTATAGAGTTTGCCCATGGTGCGCCGCTGCTTGTCCGTAAGCCGCGGCCCATCATAGTGCGTGCCCAGCAGCTGCACAAACGAGTCCAAATGAAAGTACTCGCGTCCAGGCAAGCCAGTGCGATAGGTGTGTTGCACAAAACGTGACTCAAGCGCCACTTTCAGCAGCTCGATGTCATGCACACCGCGCATGCTAAGGAACTGCAGGCAATTGGTGTAGCAACGTGGATAGCGTAAGATCTCATCTATACGCTGCCGCAGCAGTGCAGGTAAACGTTCGCAGATACGCTGTTCCACGCACGAAGCGCTGTTGTAATTAAAAAGCGCCATGACAAAGCAAATGCGCTCCAAGTCCTTAAGCCGCGCTGTATCCAGCTCGCGTTCAAAACGCTGCAGTATGCATTCGTTAAGCTGTTCATCGCAGCTCTGCAGATCAGAGCCCAGCAAAGCCATATGCAAACAGCTTACCAGTGAGACACGCTGTACCTGCTGCTTTAGCTTTTGCATAAGTTGCAGCAGGCAGTCAACCTGCGGCAGTTTACTGCTGTAACGCAGCACCTTGAGCAGCGCCACTAGTGTAATATCCTCTACGACGGACAGTTCGGCCTCAAGACGTACGCACAACTGTTGCAACAAGTCCGGATTGCGTATGGGTGTTTGTGTCTTAAAAAAGCCCATGGACATAACGCCCAGCTCAGCCAGCGTCATTTGTTGCACACAACGCGCCAAATTCTCCTCAAAGTCAAACATTTCGAAGACAGGCCGACGCAGCACATTGCACAAAAACATGGACTGCACCAGCTGCTCTGGCGGCATCTTGCGCACCTTGCGACCCAGTTTGCGCAAGGCCTGCCACACAAATTCACCAATTCTGGCCAAGCCTAGTTGATACCAAGCATCGCAGACCAGCAGCAGCTGCTGGACAGGCCATTGATCAATGCGGCGACAGCATTCAATATCCAAAGTGTTCCACAGCTCCATATAATTAGCTGATTTGGTGGAAGCAGGCGTGGGCAATTGTTTAAGCAGCTGCAGCGTTTCGATCAATTGCGTATCGGAGAGCAAATGCAGATTATCACAGAAGTTTTGTGTGAATTTCTCAAAGCGTGCATCACTGATGCACGTTTGGGTGTGTCTACAATGCGACACCAAAGCCTGCAAATCCTTAAAGAGCTCATCGACAGATGCAGCTGTTGCGGTTGTTGGTTCCAAAACGCGTAGAGGTGCGTTTGTTTCTAGTTGTGCGGATATAGCAAGTTGCTCGTTGCTTGTATTAAAAATCTGATATGGTTTTAATGAAGCAACCAAAATGCTGTGTGCAAATTTATTTTCATGATCCACAAACGTTTTGGCAGAGCACGCGATTGTTATGCGATATTGCCGGCAGAGCATGTGCTTAGCTGGATGTGCGACACAGCGCCATAGTGGTGCCCACATTGTGCAGGCAGTTAACAAATTAAGCAACCATTAATTAAATTAAACTGCATTTAATTGTTAACTTTTAAAAACGAAATCAAAATAATCGTTTACAAATTATTAAAAATCACCAGCAGCTCGTTAATGCGTTGCCGTATAGCTGCAAAAAGACGATTAATAACATATGGCGATAACAATAACGATAGTTGACAATCGAAACGGCTGAGCATAATTGCTTGGATTTGTAATTTTTTTTAGTTGTATTAAACACAATTTGAGAACTTTAGAAACACATTCGCATTATTAAGCAGCTTTAAACAATTACAACCTGGTATGCAATGGTTGGTGCGTTCTTCTTCTTCTCAAATTACGGAAGTGTGTGCGAAATACTAAAAAGCAAAGTATGCAAAAAAAAGTGCTGCCCTTTTTTTTATAGCAAAAATATGCACAGCTGTTCTGTTTTGCCGCCATAACCAAAACTATCAAGTGTGTCACTAATTTTAATTTTGTATAATTTTCTAATGTTTTAAGACAATTTCGAAGTGTTCAGTTGAACGGATTATGGTTAATTTTCATTATATATTTTTATTTCAAATTTTATCAAAATTGTGTGTACATGCAAAACCAAAACGAGTGGAATGAAGGTAAGGTGTTCTAGATTTAGAGCAGTGGTGGGCAGTCTCTCAATATACATACATAACTCGCGAGGCTATTGCACCAAAATCGTCCGCAGCGCAGTCGGCTCATGTACGGTACAATCTCTCTGTCGTTTTTGCTTGATTGCGGTTCTTGCTCTCTCGTGCGCTTTTGCTTACTGCGCTTTTCACTCGCGCAAAGAAACGTTTGTTTGCATGAGTTTTGCCACCACTAATTTAGAGAGAGAGATATCTTGGAAAAGTTATGTGCTGTCGTGTTCCGCAAGTATCAGAAAATAAATTGTACAAAATTTTTAAATAAAGAAAAAATGTTTCTTTCATTTAGGGTATTCACGCTTTGTGTTGACTTGTTGACTTGCTGACTTGTTGACTTTTACAAAAACAAAATGTATGGCAAAATGCAACCCTGTGTTTCAACTCTCAACTCAACTTTTCAACAACCCAGACCCTAGTCTACTTTTTGCTGTTGACTTGTTGAGAAAGTGTTGTACAATTTGTTAATTCGCTGCCTTTGCAGCACTAACGCATTTGCCATTTTTTAGCCATTTCGTGGTATGAAAAGCAACGAGTTACTGTAAACTCGCTAAAAAAAGAAAAGCGCCAAATTTAAAATAATCAAATTGTATTAACGCAAGTAAAAAAAGAATGTGCCTTTCCTGTGGGAAATTAAGTACATTAGGCATTATTACTTGTTGTTTGAGTTTGCGCAAATAAAAGAGTAAAAATAGATGCGAATTGGAAAATGCAGGGGCTGTACTAGGCTAAATATTTGCTGGAACTATTGTGGAGTTACCCTCAGTATTTGAATAAATCGGGTTTCGTCGAAGGAAGTGAGCACGTTCTGGCACCAGTCAATTGATTTCGGGATGTGGAAGTGGTCACCGCAATGCGAGAGTATAATTGCTTTCATGTCCTCATGATAATTATCTAGAACTTCGTCAATTTGCACGTCGCCACGGAACCCTATTGTCTCTGTATTAAACAAAATTTAGTTTTTCGGCAATGAATTTGTTTTAGCAGACTTGCCTGCAATAAAATTTATTTCATCCAAAGCCATTTCAGCTACAGCTTCAATTAATATATATTTTACGCTCTATCTCGTCATTTTTTATTCAAGATTTTAAATTTTGATGATAATTTGCAGCAATTTATAAAAGTAAACAAACACAGGGAAGAAGCAGCACAAACTCAAATACAGTTTTTTTACAATTGTTTCGCTTTTGCAGCAATAAAATAATAAAAATCTGTGTAATCCATAGCTACTTTAGCTACAGGTTTAGTTAAAATAGATTTTATGCTTTGATTTGGCATTTTTAATTCAATACTTTTAATTTTAATAATTATTTGCAGCATTTTGCAAATGTAAACAAACACAAGAAGAGGAAGCACAAAATCAAATACGGGTTTTCTGCAATTATATCGTTTTTGCAGCAATAAAATAATACAACTCTATGTAATTCATAGCTACTTCTGCTACAGATTCTGTTAGTATAGATTTTACTCTTTTACTTGGCATTTTTAATTGAACCTTTTGAATTTTAATGCAATTTGTACCAATTTACAAATGTAAACAAAAACAGGAAAGAAGAAGAAAAGTCAACAAGTCAACTCAAAAAGTCAACAGGAGAGATTCACGCTTTGGCCTGTTGACTTTTTCAACAAGTCAGCAAGTCAACAAGTCAACACAAAGCGTGAATACCCTATATATTGCGAAGCACTTTTTTACTTCACATATTTTGCCCATAAGAACTAAAGATCTTTTTTTAAGATTGTAAAAAAAACAGCGCTTTGAAATAATTTAAGAGGTAAAAGGGGTAAAAAGAAACTTTACCAGCTAAGGGCCTATACGCAGTTCGAAATATTTCGAATATCCCAAAAAAGGGAATTTTTTTTTTATATGAAGTTTTGACATTTCGTGCGGAATTTTTGCATGCTGCGTATGTGCCTTAAATAACAAAGACGGATGCATATAACTATGTATGTATATCAATTTTGTTTGTTTATGATCATACGGGGGGTCAGGGCCGTAGAGACAAAATCCGGTCCCGGGGGGAAATGTACCGGTCCCTCCATTACACCTTTAGCTTGAATCACGACAGTACGACAGTAATTAAACCGGGCCCCTGACAAAACTCCGTGCCGGGGGGAATCCCCTCTTTCCCACCACCCTCTCCTCAGGCCTGCTGGGCGTAACTATAAGGCGTCTCCAGAGTCCTTAACTATGTTATATAGATTTGCACAAATATAAAGTACTCATTTAGGGTATTCACGCTTTGTGTTGACTTGTTGACTTGCTGACTTGTTGACTTTTACAAAAACAAAATGTATGGCAAAATGCAACCCTGTGTTTCAACTCTCAACTCAACTTTTCAACAACTCAGACCCTAGTCTACTTTTTGCTGTTGACTTGTTGAGAAAGTGTTGTACAATTTGTTAATTCGCTGCCTTTGCAGCACTAACGCATTTGCCATTTTTTAGCCATTTCGTGGTATGAAAAGCAACGAGTTACTGTAAACTCGCTAAAAAAAGGAAAGCGCCAAATTTAAAATAATCAAATTGTATTAACGCAAGTAAAAAAAGAATGTGCCTTTGCTGTGGGAAATTAAGTAAATTAGGCATTATTACTTGTTGTTGGAGTTTGCGCAAATAAAAGAGTAAAAATAGATGCGAATTGGAAAATGCAGGGGCTGTACTAGGCTAAATATTAGCTGGAACTAGTGTGGAGTTACCCTCAGTATTTGAACAAATCGGGTTTCGTCGAAGGAAGTGAGCACGTTCTGGCACCAGTCAATTGATTTCGGGATGTGGAAGTGGTCACCGCAATGCGAGAGTATAATTGCTTTCATGTCCTCATGATAATTATCTAGAACTTCGTCAATTTGCACGTCGCCACGGAACCCTATTGTCTCTGTATTAAACAAAATTTAGTTTTTCGGCAATGAATTTGTTTTAGCAGACTTGCCTGCTTCAATTAATATATATTTTACGCTCTATCTCGTCATTTTTTATTCAAGATTTTGAATTTTGATGATAATTTGCAGCAATTTATAAAAGTAAACAAACACAGGGAAGAAGCAGCACAAACTCAAATACAGTTTTTCTACAATTGTTTCGTTTTTGCAGCAATAAAATAATAAAAATCTGTGTAATCCATAGCTACTTTAGCTACAGATTCTGTAAGTATAGATTTTACTCTTTTACTTGGCATTTTTAATTGAACCTTTTGAATTTTAATGCAATTTGTACCAATTTACAAATGTAAACAAAAACAGGAAAGAAGAAGAAAAGTCAACAAGTCAACTCAAAAAGTCAACAGGAGGGATTCACGCTTTGGCCTGTTGACTTTTTCAACAAGTCAGCAAGTCAACAAGTCAACACAAAGCGTGAATACCCTAATTGAAAGATGATGTTGGCAAAAAGAAAAAATAAATTATTTACCTAGTTATTCGAGAACTTGTGGCAACTCTACAACATGAACTTATCGATAGCTGCCCAGTTGGTCAGCTGGCAAGTTGTAATAATAAATCTTTAAAGCGGTAAAAAAAGAAGCGACACTTTTTGTTGGAATCGAAATCTAGAACACGGGCAGTTATTTTTAAAGAACCGACAGTCTTCAAAACCGGTTAAAATAAAAACATTTTTTTTATTACTACTACTATTTTATTAAGCAAATTAAAACGTTCCACATAATCTCGTCTGTTCATTACCCATAAATCTAATTTAAGCCCCTTCGCCTAAAAGATCTTTTTCAAACTGAGTGAATACTTTTGTAAAGGGTACTTTAGAGTCTGCCAGGTACGAAAATAAGGAAATTGCAGGGAATATTATGGTCGGGATGTTTTAAAAAATAATAAAGTAGAAGGCCTTACGGGTGCTGGCATGCGAAGCACACTTGGGCGCGTAGCCCCATAGTTTCCAAATTTATTTTTTATTTAGCTTATTTAAAGCAAAAAACAGCTGATTTTGTGACGACCGTTTTAATATCAACCCGAAATACCGCAACAAAATTTCGATAAATACCACAAAGGCTTTAAAAGATACCACAAAATTAATAAAAACGACAAAAAAATACTATATTTATTAATTAGAGACACACTGTTTGGTCTGGAGTCTAAAAAAGTTGTGGCTTTTGTTTCGACGTGATTTTCTCGGCTGCAGTGTAAATATTGTAAGTAAACTTATTTCTATGCTTTACGAATATTACGACAGGGTGGGGCCATACTGAAGAAAGCAAAACATGTTTTCGTGCTGCTGAAAGGGAACATTATTTCTAATGTGTGCAGCCACACCAAAAAAGTCGAAGCAGCTGCAAAAATTGTATGAAAAAAAAAAAAAAATATATGCTTCGGCAGCTAAAACGTTTTCGCTCTATCCAGTGTGGCCCCACTATAAAATATTTTATTAGGGCAATCGGTTGAGATCTCACAGATGACAAGAGCTCTAGAGCAGCAAAACTTTCAGAAAACCTCGAAAAACCCTAAGTTATAGATGCATAATTCGTTTATTTATGAAGATATTGAGAGTAACTTACAGTTTCGAAAAACTGTCCCAGACCAATCGGTCAAAACAACGTTTTCAGGGTATAATTCCTTTGTGCTTCGTTTGTTTATAAAGATATCGAAATGAAATTTGGCGCTGAAAAGTATTTTACCGTAACTATATAGCCACCATAGAACCGATTAGTCAAAAAAACGTTAATGGTCCAAATTTCTGTCCTTTTCGTTTATTTTAACGAATTTAGGGATCAAAATTTTTTTGGAGTACTTAAGCAGTAGACCTAATTTGATTGCAATATGATGGTACAGGTTATTTCAAAGTCGTTCACGCCTTAGTTTAATGAACGTCATCTTTGTAGCTAATGTTACACTTTACCAAAACGGCTCTACACTAAAGGTAAAGTGCGCGCAAAAATTTCGCCAATTTTATTCTTTTCTGAAAACAAACCTGCGCAATTTTTATTTTATTCGGTTCATGAGAAGCGCAATTATTGCGAGAGCGGGACAACAACAACCGCCCTTAATTCCACACTCTCTGTTTCATTGGATTGACAACTGTCTCTCGTTGCAAGAGCGAGACACCATCAGTCGTGCTCAGTTTCACTTTTTGTGTATCTTTGGATTGATCTGGGTCAAGGGCCTTATTTCCTCATTACACCCTGGACCTTATGGTACTAAACGTATATATTACGTTTGTGTAAGCCGAAAATATATGTATTTTATGTTATATTCTCTTTGTTAGATATTTTTTATTTACAGCTGCTGCCATAACAGCTGTTGCAAGTGTGGTAACACTTGACGATAAGTATGTGCTAAGGCGATAGCAATAACGATAATTGCATATCGAAGCGGCATAAACTTGGCAATAGGGTTGTTGAAATGTCGAATTTTTGGATTATTTAGTGAATAAAGTTATTTTTAAAAAGGTACGATTTTTGGATATTAACAGGAAATTTAAATGGCTTTACTAAAGACATTTATTCATAGCGTTGCATTTATTTGGCAAACTTCGTGGAATATATGAGGAATACTAAAAAGCAAACGCAACTTGCAACATGGACGAGTGCATATTAGAGCTGCTTAACCCAGCCACCAAGGACGCGAATCCACTTAGTATTGAAGGTGCGCAACTCGTGAATTTTTTTTGTCTACTAAAATAATGTCAATATTATCTTTTAGAAAGCTCAAAATCCATTGCAATAAGCAGAAAAGAACGCGAAGAACAAACGCCTTCGTTCGATCTAACTGATGATGAATGTTCGAGCAATTCCAGCATTAAAATACTAGAATCGTCATCAACTATCACAGCAGAATCCTCAAAAACCGTCAGTCCAACGCATTATCAAACTAATCGCATGCTTATCGGATTGGTGCGCAAGCATCCTGCGCTTTATAATGCGAAAAACAAAAACTTTCAAAATGCTAGCTACAAGGAAAAAATATGGTCAAGAATTGCCAACCAGCTAGCTCTGGAATATAGCGAATGCCTTAGCGCGTGGGCAGAGCTGCGTTACAAATATCAGTGTCATGTACATCGTCTGCGCAAGTTTTATAGTCAAAATCACAACAATGCGCATCATCGTCGTCCTATAATGCTCTTTGAGCAGGAATTAATATTCTTATATCCACATGTAGTGGTCTGCCCTTTTAAAGTAAGGCCTCTGCATGACGTTGTAGGGCCAAAAGCAAAGCGTAAAATGCCTATTGCGTCGAAAGCAGAAATTATAGATGTGGAGGACGAAGATAGTAGCGGCATGCGTTCGTTTAGACTTACGAAGGAGCTGATGCAATTAATAGACTGTGTGCGTCCCTATCCGCAACTTTACAATACGCATCACCCAAGCTATTGGAACTATCGCCATCGTGGTTACATCTGGGGTGCCATATCCAATGAGCTAGGTCAAAAAGCCACGAAACTTATGAAAACGTGGCTGCATCTGCATACACGTTTTGAATGGGAACATGTGCACCTCAGATCGAGCACAGCGCTGAAAAATCATCTACAATTTCTGGCGCCGCATATTGCAAGAACGTAAGTTATTTTACTTATTTAAAGACAACTTTTTAACATGTTTTCCATACAGTAAGGGAACCGTTTGCAAGGTTTCGTACTACCTAAGGGACGCCTGGCATGAACCCATAGAGCATTTCCGTGGTATAACTACTCTACTCAACTTGCTAAAGAAACAAATCGATTTGTGCGAAATTATTGATCAATATATTGAGAATAAGCAGAAGCCCAAGCGTTATCATGATCTTTGGCGGCGCATTGGTCAATTAACGTCATATGAATATCAAAGCTGTGAGGTCACTTGGTTAACACTGCGCACGTTTTATCTAGAACTAGCTGAAATGCGTCGCTGTGGGTATCAGCTTCAGGACAAATGGTTCTTTGAGACTACCATTGGCGACATGTATGCGCTAATGGCCACACGAAGTCTCCAACGAAAGTCTAAATCTAAGGATGATACAGATAAAGACAATCAACAATCTGCATCAACGCCCCGTTTACCACTTGCCATTGTATATCCACCAAAGCCAGGAATAGAGATAGTGACACTGCCAAAAGGCATAAAACCAGTGGTTAGCAACCCATTGGCTAGCACGTCAGTGGTTAGCCAGCCAATGCTCAATAAGACAGTAGTCGGCAAGCCAATGTTAAGCACACGCATAAAACCCATGCTCAGCCCGACAGCAGACAGCAGGCCAACGATCAGCGAGCCATTAATCACCAAGCCCCTTCAGACAGCAGCCAGTACTTCAGTGCTCAGCGATCCAACAGTCAAGCTAGCCAGCCAAACATTAGACAATTCAGTGATCGGCAAGCCAGCAAACAGCGTGCCCAACACGAGCCTTAGCCATAATAGCACGTCACCGCAGAACTTTGTAGTGCCAAAAATAGTTAGTGTGGGATCGCTTAAACCCATTTCAAATGTTGCAGCACCCTCGACCAGCCACATGAACCGTCCGGTAATGCAGTTAATCCAAAACCCTGCTACTACAATAACAGTAGCGTCACAGGCTTTATCCCCATCATCTTTTTCAAGTGGCTTGCCCCCAGAATATTCATTACAAACAAACGCGCCCATGCCAGTTGTAATAAGGCCAAAGGCAATTAACATTTCGCCAACAGCGCCGTTTAACATACGTTCCGAGCGTCCCAAGATTATAAGAATGGGTCTAGGTCCGCAGCAGAATTTATTTAAGCCGGGCTTCGCACGCATTTTACGTGCCCCAGCGCCATGCAATGGCAACAGTAACATGATACGAATGCCAGTGGCTCTGCGTATGCCAAAATTGGTGCCACTCTCCAACAAAAATGAGAAGACAATAACAACGCCATTGTTAAATTCGATAGCTTCCCTAAGCGGTGCTGCGGTTCCACCACTTGCAAAAGGTAGTTTTCGAACTCTCGATAGCGATTTGATGCTTCCCAAACCGCCAGCCCCAACACTGCAGAGCATACGCATTAATAGCAACTCACACAGCCGCACAATTAAAGCCGCAGTGCCCAGTGCGCCACCAAGCAGCACTTCTCAAACTACCAACGACGCTGCAAAAGTGTTAAGCATAGAGCCGGATAAGGTGGAGCCAAAAGTGGAGTTCGTTAACAGTCCACTTACGGGAAAAATGCTGCACATTTATGGAGCATCGCTATTGCAGCAATACCAGTTGACTATGTCGCGTTTGACGCTCTTCATAAGAGAGATAATGGCAATTCCGCAGCTGCATTGCGATGATCCAGAGGTAGTTGTTAAGTGTAACGATTATTGGTATCATATATCACGCAAGTTTCATATGCCAGGTGAATATAAAAACCAAATGGATTAAATATACGTGAGTCTAAACTTTAGCTTATCAATTTCAGATTTGGTTTGCCGTGCCTGCTGGAACTTTTTGAAGCGAAATATAGCCATTTTTCCACAAATGTTTAATATGTCCACGCTTATGCGACCTTTTAAAAGCAAATTTAAGGCCTGGGAAACATCTCATAAGCTTTTTAGCAAATTTGATGAAATTGCTCGCAAACATCTATGGCAGTTACATCAGGATCAGTTGCCGGATATTATTGAGCATTGCTCGAAGTACGAGCACTTGTATAGCGATCTGCGTAGAGATAGAACAAGTAACGAGGAGAAACCACGTCTAAAAACAAACGCGGGTATAGCAAGGCAACAAGTTTGGAATATTGCTCGCGTGCGTTTTCCCAATAGTAAGTTTATTTTTTCGCTTACATTATTATAATTCAAATAATCCTGTTTATCTATTTTAGTTAATTCCAGCGACGTTTGGCAAATGTTTAAATTTGCCTTTAAGAGCTATCTGGAGGATTTAGAGCGCGGCATTGAAAACCCCTGGCCTCAAAACTGGTGGCAGGCATTGGAAAAATGCAGGTTCCTAATCAATGTGCGTTATCATCCCCTCGAGCCATACTACTACATTGTGTACAACAAATTCCATGAAGAGGTGCAACGCTGCAGCATGTACGAGGCTTTAATGAAACCTATACCAGACAAACACCTGCTGGCTAAAGCCAAGGGTAACGACACTATAATGCCTTGGGAAACTGAGGAAGTCAAGCGTTTGTTCAGCGACAAGCCGTTGGAATTTAGCTTGGAAGCGCCAAAGAGAGACAATGTTGTAGTGCCGCCTACAGGTAGTGCTGAGGAGCTCATGAAGCAGCTTAATCAGTCACAAGCATCTAGCAGCCAAATACTAACGAAGGAAGCTGATGACAATTTTGATAGTGATTATACCCAGACAGTACCTTGCGTGGATGCCTTTCAGTTAACAGCCACAATGCGTCGCTATCCTAATACCTACGAAAAGTGCAGCAGCAATGAGAAGCGCAATGCCTGGGTGCAAACGGCCGAGGAACTAAATGCTACGGGTACGGGTGACAGAATCTGTTTCAATTTTTCTTTTTCATTAACAAACTGATTTTTCTCTTAGTGATGGACTGTCGCGTGGCTTTGCAAAATGCGCTATTTGAATATCGTACACTTAAACAAGTGGATCCCGCCAATCGCTGTCGCTTAAATCAAAAGTATTATCGTCATATGGATGAAATATATAAGCAGATAATGCCAAGCGGCAAACTGCAGGTGCGCACGCCACATGATATTAATCAGGCCTGCTGTGATATACCTGCGGAACCAGTCTATCCGGAACGCTACTTACCCGAAATCAATATGCATACCAGTAAACCCTCTGTGGTGTTTAAAAACTGGGCTTTTGCTCTAGGTAATCTGTCCGTTTTGGCACAAGAGGAACTACGTCAAAAAGTTTCGGCTATATTTGACAAGTATGGTGCCACGCCAGACACAAATCCAACCGAGATTAAAGCAGTTAAACACAAGTTAACACCAAATAACTCCAAATTTATAAATCTAATGAATGGCGACGACTCCGATACGGACAGCGCTACCAGCACCCCCCCAAAAAAGAAACTCAAATTGAAAGGCAATGTTTCGTAAAGCTATGCTAAAATGTAAGGGGTCTGCCCTAGATAACCTATAAACGCAATTTCGAGCACAAACCATGTGTGATAGATCTACTATATGTCAAGACAGCTGGTTACCCATTATTAAAGCTATTGAATGGAACTTTATGAACTTAAGCCTGCTTCTTCTGAAGTTTATTGGCACAACATTTAAAACATAACTATACACTTTTACATAGAATCTAAATGTGCTCTTTAACATTGTGGAACAAAAAATTTGAATCTGTCTGAAAACATACTGCTGCCCCAACGAAAATGTTTGAAGGAACAAAAAACCACCAGATGTATATAAGTATTTAATTTGAGATATGTGCAAAAAGAAGCAAGCCTCTGTTTTTATTAGCAATAAAAAGTAAATCGAAAATATAATGCTATCCTTAAAATGTATAATTATAGTTTTTTAGTAACCTATTTACTTAGACAATGTTTAGATGTCTGTTATATGCCAAGAACTGTTTTAATTTATGACTAACTATAAAAAACTGTAAACTACGAGCTCTCCAATAACTAGATTATTAGTTTTATAAATAAAATAGTTTTTAATTTTTGTTAACCATAATAATGTCTGCAATAGCTAATAAACTTTCTAAAAACCAAATATTTCTTTAACAGAAACGTTTTGCTTTTGAGTTAGCAAGCAGGAAGGAGATATTTGATGTAAATTTCTGATTATCAAATTCTTTTGAGAGCGTTGAAACTTGCAAGAAAACAAAGTTGTCAAGCGCCAAATATGTATAATGATATAAGATGAATGTATGTATGTATGTATAAACCCACGTAATCATCTGTGGGTTTTTTTTTTTGTAATAGCATTAGATTCTTAAGATAAAGCTGTTGTACATGCGATATGAATTAAATAAAATATATGTTTGCCTAAAACTATTTACTTTTGGAATGTATGAGTTTATGTAAACGATTTTTTTTTTATTACTTTTGCTTTATCGAACCTTCGTCAAAATCGGAGACCAATAATAATCCAACACGTTTGGGTGATAGGCAAATGTGCTTGAAGAATACATCGAGAGGGAAGTACGCCTTAATATCTTTGGTCCTTTAGGCATTGCTGACGACTACTGCATTCGTCGGTATGACATAGACAAGCAGATAAACATCCAGCGCCTTCGAAGTCTCGCTCATGTTGTTCGTATGGATGAAGAAGCTTCAACGAGCAGGTTTTCGATAGGGCTGTTGTGGGATACAAACGAAGGACTAGACCGTGTTCCGGTGAAAGGAGCAAATAGTAGGCTCACCTTTGGTTTCACGAAGTGAAGAGGCCATAAGCGCAGGGAGGGACTTTGTATCTGAGGCCTTCATGGTTTGTTATGGTCAGTTAAGAACTTTAAAATTTAAAGTTAAAGTTAAAATAACTCTTAATGCAAAGAGTAGAACAGACTTAACAATAAATAAAAGTTTGATTCTGAGCAGAATTTCTGGGTCTCTGAAGCAGACTATGATGTCCGTTGTCGTTTGTTACAAAGGAGTGAAGTTAAATTTTAACATCTCATATACTGGTTAGTAGTGCTGAAGAAAACATCGAAGTTTAAAATTTCTATATATCGACGTTGGCCAACAGAGATGTTTCTCCAGCACTTCTGCACTCATCAAATGGGTATTAAGTAGTGCTGGAAAAACATCTCTGTTGGCCAACATCGATATATAGAGATTTTAAACTTCGATCATCGATGTTTTCTCCAGCACTACTGATTAGAATCAAAAAGTACTAGTGAATATTTGTAGCGCAAAGCGGACGGTGAAGGGCGGTTGGAATGCGTGATCGTGTTAGTGGGAAGTCTCTCTAAGAGATCAAAATGCTTTCCAGTCGCCTGCGGGCAAGCAAAAGTAAGCAAACCGACTTCCGTGAACCTTTGTTAAGAAGTGTCGTCACTATCAAAGGGGGAAAAAATCTTGAGCAGCGCTCCGTTAAACTCGGGGTAAATGCGACGGAGACCCTCGGAATGATTAAGAACGCCACCGCGAATGCTTTCATAAGCCGCTCAATAGTGTTCGATGGGCATAAGCTGTTCCGGGAAGGGCGGAAGTTCGTAAAAGAAAATTTTTGGGCAGAAAATTGTGGCCCGTAGAGTTTCTGATACGAGCATGATCTGCTCGTTTGGACTGACAGTAAACTTATTAAGTGGCATTTAAAAAAGGAGAATTCTAGGCAGCATAATTTCAAATTAAAAGTTTTAATTTAAAACAGCTGACCTCAACATCTCCCGCCAGGCGCCCTCTGCCTTTCGCGTGCCTTCCCAAATTAGAAATACCAAGGGAGGATAGGTTCTCCTCTACTTGATCTTTCCATCGGAGTCGTGGTCGTCCCCCGGCTTTCGCTTCGAACACCTTTCTCGCTGGAGCTTCTTCATCCAAACGTACAACATGCCCGAGCCAGCGCAGACGTTGTATTGTGATGCGCCGGGCAACATCTATGTCATCGTGAAGCTCATACAGTTCGTGGTTCATCCGTATGCGATAGTCGTCGGGATCGAAGATTTTACGAAGTATTTTCCGCGACACAACCCGTATAAGATCGCGGACAAGATGAGCGTCTTGTAGAGCGTTAGTTTGGTTGGTCGAGAGAGGTCTCTGCTACACATCTGCTTACTGAGACCATAGTAACACCTATTGGCAGTCGTTTTATCTTCAGGCTGATATCGTTTTGAATTCCTTGACAACTTCAAAAGTAGAGCGGTCCGCTACAACATGGGAGCCTAGGCGTCATGTGTTCCTGTTCGTAGACAGCATATACTTCGTCTTGCCCTCGTTAACTGTCAGATCCACTTTCGCTGACTTCTTGTCGATTGCGGATATTCCCGCAGTAACATCTCGCTTACAACGTCCGATGATGTCCATATCATCAGCGTATGCTAAATAAGATTCTTTACCTAAGCTTAATTCCAAGACGTCTAGCCAAGGATTATAGACTTTGTTCTAATTTTTGTTTTTTATATTCAAATCCAGCCAAAATGGTCTAATTGGACATTGATTCATTCCTAATGTTGATTTCAACAAGCAGCTTAGCATAAAGTCACAAAGATGTTACCTATTCCATAGTTGGCTCATATTGTTGGCCATCATGAAATTCATAAAAGTTAGTTTATTTATTTATTTGATGATCCAAGATTTTCATGGGACACTGTAATCCACATTATAACGCGATATGCCTTTTGATTGTGCGCAATTTCGCTGGTCCACTAGCATGGCCGCCCACTTTAATGACACACATGGGGGATGCGTGTCCTGCTTGGACCACATCAAAGTAAGCCCAAACAAATGGAACAGCAATTGTCTCATGATTTGATTGCACACTATGGCTAGCGAGGGTTGATGAACATGGGGCGTAGTTTGGGGTTGGGCGTGTACACTACAACTAAAAGTCGTTATTTGATAAGGATTCATAACAGAATATGCTCATATTACCAAATGGCAGAGCGTTTTAGCAATGCAAACCAAACTTGTACTGAAGGCTATAAAATCATCGAGCTGCACGGTGAGATTTTGAACTTAAGCGCTTTAAATTGTCATGAAAATCGAAGCAGTCGGGAAGTAACACAAGGCCACCAAAACCAGTTCCAATTCTTTAAGATTGTAATATCAAGCATGTATAGACTTATCCAGAAATCCTAGTTTCAAACACGCGGACAATAACTTTGCCTTTAACTTCATAGCTTCAGTATTTAGTTTGCCTAAACTACAGACCAGACTCAGGACTTAAAAGTAGCATAGCACAATCCTAAGTATGGCCTACCAGCATACATTCAAGATACTAATCCTAGGCGACGCTGGCGTGGGCAAGAGTTGCCTTATGTGGCGCTTTACGCAAAATCGCTTTACGGCCAAACATCAGAGCACTGTTGGCATGGACTTTAAGCAGCGTAACGTCGAGGTTTGCGGCACCAATATCAGACTGCAAGTATGGGATACAGCTGGAGCGGAACGCTTTCGTACTATTGTGCGTAGCTATTATCGTGGAGCACACGGTGTGCTGCTCGTTTTTGATACAACCAGCATGCAGAGCTTTCAGAACATGAGCACTTGGCTGAAGGAGCTAAAACGTTTTAATTGTGAGCACATAAACATCATTCTGGTGGGCAATAAATGCGATGCATACGAAAAGCGTGAGGTGAGCTTTAAGTGCGCGGAAAGTTATGCCGAGCGTCTGGGCATCAAGTTTTTCGAGGTCTCCGCTAAAAGCGGCATTAATGTGGATAAGACTTTTGAATCTTTGGCTGTGCAAATTTGCGAGCGTCTGGTGCTGTGCAAACCCAAAGCTAAAGATCAGATCGAAATACCAGATGAGCCTGGAAAAGTGGCAAAGCAGCAACAGTTGGAGCAGACAGATGCAGCATGTTGCACTTGTGGCAAGCCCATAGATGCAGCTGAAGTTTGCAGCCAGATGGGTATACGTTTGGACACTCACAAAATGTATCCGTGCGTTGCCAATTGTTGTTAGTGTCGCCATGTTACCAAGTCTTGGATGTTATATTTTTTACTATTTTAAGATATCTTACATGAATACACAAAAATATTAATCATTTAAAGGCGGCAAATATTTGTATATAATGGGGCCTTTAAGGGTAGCCATCCAGGGCCGCACTAAAACGTGTGCTGACCCAATTGCCCACATATTTCCCCAAGGAACGCTTAGATCTTATTCCTGGTTCAAATAATTTCGAAAATACCCTAAAAATTTGTTTGTGCCTGACGAAATTTTTTGTAACTTCTTCTTCAAGCGTCGTTAGAGCACTTCGGGCACAGTGGAAACCATCACACTGGATACCGCCTTTTTGGAAAGACCAATTAATTCAGGATTCTCATCCAAGTTTTTTTTTTTTTTTATAAACTGCTTGGTTTAAGTTTCCTATAGCTTCCTTTATTTTCCTAAGTACTGCACCTAAATGCCATAACCTGATGCCAGCTGTGCACCTGAACATAGAATTAACATAAACGATTGGTCTCGCGTCCATAGAACAAAGGTCTTCGCGAGCTGGCTGCTGTTAACCACTTCAACTTGAAGCACTTTAAGCTCCATTGCACCTTATTATGCCAGCCACTATCTTGCTGTAGCAATAACGTTTGCTCTCCCGGTGATTAACGCAATTAAACAGGTGCTCAAAATGATGTTTCCAGTGGATTAGCCACGAGTTGGAAAGGGAGGCTAAAACATATCTCCGGCATGGGAGCTAACTGTCAGGTCATCAGCCTGATGGCGCGCTCACACGCCGCTAATAAGCGCCACATTAGCAGCATGCGGCCCATTAATCCAAGCTGGGGTGGGTATGTATGCTGGCATTATGTTTGGGGTTGGGTCTTCAGCTTACGGGGGTTGCTACTGACTATTGACGTTAAAATTCCATTAGCATCAGACAAAGCCAGACTGGACATGCTGCAAGTGTATGATTTGTAGAGCTCTGTTTTTTGTCTATCTTGTTTTTCAGCGAGAGATTAGGCTAGTTGCATGCCACAAACTTTTAAAGCTTAGTTAAAGTTCGCATACACCTGGGTTTTAATGGAGTTCACATGACCTTCGCGGCCATAAACAATGGTTGCCAAAAGGGCGCTGGCTGGGCACTTAACAACAGACACACACACACAATGATAAAGATGCTTACAAACAGTGAGAGTAAAAATTATGTGCGCACATTTTAAAGAGCTAGTGGAAGAGTTACAGTCCGATTGGATTTCTATAATTTTGGTGTGCAGTAGCTTTGTTGTTGTTGTGGCTAGTTCCTTTATATCCCGCATAGGGCCTCTGTGACGCATTTCCATCTTGTACGGTTGTGTGCGGTTACTTTTAATTCGTTCCACGATTTCCCTGATGTACAAGTCTCGGCATGTAGCATTGGGATCTTCCATAAACTACGTGACGCTGATTTTCGTCAAAATAGACATCCCCCCCACGTGACGCAGTGACGGAATATTTTTGAAGATTTTCCATATGATCGTGACGCTTCGCCAGGCTCTCCCCCCACCTCCTGGAGCGTCACGTAGTTTATGGATGATCCCATTCGTCTTCATGAAGTTTTTGGACGTCCCCTTTTTCGTCTACCTAGTGGATTCCAATGTAATGCTTGACGACATATTTCATTTGGAAGCGTATGTCCAATCCATCGCCATTTGCGTCTTTTTATAAAGTTTGCCATTGGTTCGATGTTGCATTTCCGGTAGAGTTCTTCATTGGTTATAATAATAGCTTTGGTAGTTATTATATGTGCATATATATATGGGTCTTTGGAGTCACTGCATCCGAATTCGAGGTATGAAAAAACATAGCACATGGGGACTCGGACATAACTTCATAGACGAGCATTCAACTATGCATTTTGAAGCTTATATCAGAACCTTGATATGCTGAGCTCTTTTGAACGCGGATTCAGATTCAGCGATGCATAATACCAAAGGCACTCCACGTAGACATGATCTACACCTTCAAAATGGATGGCCTGGATTACAGTGCGATATCCATCTCTGCCGTAACCGAGCAGGCGTATAACCGCCCCGTGGTAACTTCTGGCAGCAGAGTTCTCTGGCTTGAGCATAAGCTTTGGGAACACATTTCCCACACGCATGTGGACGCCACTAAATCTATTGCTTTAAGTGTCTGAATAATTGCTAATCCCACTGTACACATAGAAACCCAACAACACGCACACAGCGTAAAGCATTTACCCCCAAAACACAAAGCCATTAAAAAGCGGTATTGTTTATTGTTTTTTCTTTTTATTTTACTCAAAACTGCTAATTGAACAGTTTTGTTGTTATGTAATAGAAACAAATAAATAAAACAAAAAAAAAAATTTATATATGTATGTATATAAAAAAAATAGCTAGCAAACTATTTAATGACAGACAACAGAACGACCCACTCAATAAATAGTGGAAGAGTTAAAAAAGTTGAATAGCTTCAACGAGACATTGGGCGGAAGAGTGTATCTAGAGAGGGTTGTGGCAGGCACATATGCTCTGCAACGGAAGCTCATCACACATGGTTATAAGGTTCATAAGAAACGCTACCGGGCATAGTCAATAACAACAAAAAAAAAACAAAAAAACAAGTACATTCCGACTAGGAAATACACTGAACACTTCTTGATGTCTAAAATTTTTTTATGTTTTTGAATGGAGCTCAATTTTATCATCTAGGGCGTAAGAGGCCCCTTAAAGAGAACTAGTCAGATGCTCCCTTTTTTCAAATGCAAAAACATCAGCAACGAATAGGTCTCAGCGATGAAATGATCCAGGATCGGAATGCCTGCAGACGAATGCTGAGATCGCATACCCACACCTCAGGAGGAGCATAAGCGAGTCCGAAAAGAGGTAAACAAGGGTTTGGGAGAAGAAGAAAGGCTTCTTCACTCCGCCATACCAACCCAATAGCTAGCGCGCTGTCCATCAGGATCTCACAACGAAGCAACCTAGGAGCTTTTAGTCCAGCAGAGTGTTGGCTAGGTGTACTTATATTTATTTATTGACGTCATAAAGCCAGGCTATTGCAGACTCTGTTCAGTTATTTCTTGGTGGACTGCCCTAGATGGAACTTGTGTGGCACATGGCTCATGGCATCCATGAGTCGGCCGACTTTCCGTTTCCAAAGTCCTATAACATATTATAATATCCTCATGATGAAGTCGCTTTCTATGATCTCAACAACTTTGGTCCTTAGCTTCTATCCAACGTCTAAATTATATTTATTGCATTAAATCAAAGTCTGAACTTTTTGTAGGATTGCCATTTCGAATCAAGAATAAGTTGGTCTTGTTGCTACTTGGCCCAGTCGCCCACACACTTGCCGCGCTCACTGCAGCCAACTTCACTCCCATTAAAGATTTCATCCAAATTTTATAATATAACGCCTTTATGAAGTCGCATTCCAGTATCTCAAAAGTTTTGAGACGCATTGAATCGAAAATGGAACTTTTTGTAGATCTCGTAAGCTGGTATCTATAAATTTAATAGACAGTGTAAATATTTTTCAAAGATTGTTAGTTATAAAAATTAGCATCTTACTTATACATATATAGGGCCCGTCGGGAACAGCGTTAGACCTGTCAAAACACTTGGAACATCTACAGAATGCAGGTAGGCATCATTTAAAATCAGCATCCGTATAGTTTCCCCTGATTTTCTCGGCTGCTCAAAATTTCCTCATCATTTCTTTTTGCGTTCCGGCAGATCGCAATCTTTGGCTGGAGCTTGAGTCTGTAAAGTATAGTACCCAATTATTATTGATTACAACAATGTACACTTACTTATACCCACTCATAGTGGAGCTTGACCGCAAACATGGAGTACTCCTAGTATAACAGGTATGCATTATGACAATTGAATTCTAGTTCTATTTAAGTCCAAATATTACAACGAACTCTCTCATAGACTTGCTGCTTTCCAGCAATCTACAACAATTGGCATTCAGATACAATAAAAGGATACATAAGCTAATCAATATTAGCTGCAGACCGGAGTAGTCATAATGTGCCATAGGACTTCGACTTGTATTGCATTAGCCCCCAAGTACTTCTTCGTAATCCCCAATTCCAGTTTCTGTCTATGTTTATATGCATATTTATGAGGATGACTTCGAGCGCTCCAAATGTACCAAGTAGACTCTTAAAACAAATCATAACATTTATGGCTGATGATGATGATGTCTTTGGTTACGGTATGATCCAGCCGTAGGCTGTGAGCAGTGATCACTAGCAACCAGAAAGCCTACAGCAAGTCGAGATTTAATATGACTAGGACGAGACTAAACATGGCGCATAAATTTGTTCGCCTATCGTAAAACCATAGCGCAGATGGCCTTCTCTGTGTATATTTTGTTCTCACTGTGGCGTTTGGGAGCTGATGTGGAAATGGAGCAGTTGGTTCATCGCCGTCATTGGAAGATGCAGTGACACTGCTGTCTTTTGCTAAAACTTGGATTGCATTACTTTGGAAAGAAGCGTATTTCTTGACTGAAACATAAAAGTATCTTTTTGTGGCGGATACAAGATGCCAAAACGCGCTAGACATTTGAAAGAGCGTAACATGACACAACTTAACTTCACAAGCAATATATGTGGATTGAAGCCATCATCTGCAGTTGACACATGAGCTGCTGTGTGTTCCTAGAAAAAAATCGATATGTGTTATTAATAAAAATGGCACAACAAACATACCTTTCTGCGTCGGAAGGAAAGATAGCAAATCGCGCTAGAGATTTTGGGAGCGCCATATGGCTACGATTTTATGGATACGCCGGCAGGACTGTTGGTGTAACAGTGTCGCATCATACCTTCCGGAAAATATGGCCAACCAATATATTTGGACTGGTGCCAGCGTCTGATCCTAAAAGTAACTTTGGGAATTTGTTATTAGAAAGAGTAGCGCTCTATTTATACAACATGGACGTACCTTTTGTGTCACGCTAGAGATCCGTAAGAGCATAACATGGTAGTAGTTTCTCTATTGATACAACATGGAAGTACCTTATGTGTCACGCTAGAGATCCGTAAGAGCATAACATGGTAGTAGTTTAATGTTCATATGATCGTTGGAATTAATGCTCCAGCTATACGTTGTTCCTTTTTCAAGCTTCAAACTGCGCCTGCTGCAGAATCGTCGAGGCTGTCGTTGTTCATTATTTCCACATGATCGTACGAATTTGATATGTGCATGCCTGCGGATTGTTGGGGCGCATATGATCGTCTCTTCTCTTACGTAAACATCAATTAACTCTACGCCTACGGTTTGTCGGGTCTCACATTGTCGTCTCATTTTTTTTTTTTTTTCTTAGATGGTCCAAGGTATACTGCGTCAACTGAAGTTGTTGATCATCTTAATATGCCTGTTCGGATTAGTGCACACACCCGACGACTGCGGATTGTTGGATCTCACATTGTCGTCATATCCTTTTCGTTAATATCGCTGCTCTCAGCTGCTCCAAAATATCCTGCGTCAGCTGAAGCATCGTTGAGGATGTTGTTCGTCGTCTTTACATAATTGTCCGGATTGGTGCACTAAATAGACGAATGCGCATATTGGCGTCTTATCCTTGTCGCAAATATCATTGCTCTTAGCTGGTCCAAGGTACGTAAGCTGGAGTAACGTTGAGGCTGTTGTTCATCGTCTTCATACAAGCCTATGGACTGTTGGGTGTCGTTTCATCCTTTGCATAGATAGCATTGATTTAGCTGCACCAAGGTATGCTGCTTCTGCTGGAGTAACGTTGAGGCTGTTTTTCAACTTCTTCATCCTTCTTGCAAATATCACTGCTCTTAGCTGGGGTCCGAGGCATGCGGCGTCTGCTGGAGCATCGTTGAGGCTGTCGTTGGTTATCAAATTCAAGTTTTTCAACATCCTACAAAGCAAGTAAAAAATTGTTTCTTCAAATCTTTCCATGGATGACGCTTAAACTGTCTGGTCGGAATTGTATTCCTTTGTACCTACCATATTCTTTTTTTTTACATTTTACGTTTACATAATGTACTCCAGCCCTTATAGGGTATCAAAATTAAAAAACAATAAGAACAAAAAACAAAAAGCCATTAATGGTTAAAATAAAAAATACAAAAAAAAGCACTCAGTTGTTGTTTTTGCTTTTTGTTGTTGTTGAATTGTGCATGAAGAACAATTACAATTTCGCAAACAAAGATAATTTGCGAATGAGATCGACGACACGATATGATGACGAGAATGACGACACACACAATGTACATACGCACATACATATGTAGGTATGTATGTATGTGTGTCTAAAATACATAATGTGTAATGGACGGCACTATTAATTTAATGAACAAGCTCATCTTCATCATCATCGTCATCATTAAGGATAAGCGAAACATCTAAACGTGTTGTTTGCTGGGGTTGTTTGGTGGGGGGCGGACAACATACTTAGCCTCACCCCGCGCAGCATTTCAACTTAATCAACTTGTGCGCTAATCAGCTGACGGCAAACAAAGCCACCAGCTGCAGTTCGCTCTCAGCTACTCACCATTGCGGTAATTTGCCCATTGCCTTCGTTTGCATTCGCATTGTTGGACTTGCTCAAAAATTCACCACACATGCAGCATGTGTCACAGTGGGCTGAGTTGTAATTGTTAGTTGTTCAAATAAATTAAGCGGCTTGTTAATTGTTAATCAAGAAGAAGAAGTTCTGCAAGAAATTACAGCAGCCACCCATCCCTGGCAGTTTTTTTGTATATTTTAAATTCATTTAAGGCTTTTAATTTTATTTTAGTTTAAATCTTTTTCTAAGATTTTTCTTTTATTATTGACATGTACATTGGCCACCTCTATGTAATTAGTGATGAGAAAGCTATTGTTGAAAATAAAATTAATTTTTAAGTTTTTTTAAGCTTATAGTTATGGTTTCGTAACTTCTTGTAAGCAAAATTAATAAAAATTTAAAAGTGAAATTATTTACAAAAATTTAAAAAAATTTGTATGCGGAAAACTGTAGTACCTAGACTATTGGCTTTGCATAAAACTGTTTCAAGTACATAATACAGATAAAAAGTTTTGCAATTTGGCTTTTGTCGGCCATGTGCCAAAGGCCAAAAATTGACTTCCATGTATGGGGAAGAAAAAATAAAAGGCAAAATTTGTAAACTAGCTCCATTACATCTAGGCTTAACATGTGAAATAATTTTATGAAAAAATTTATAATTTACTTCACTTTTTTAATCAATTTTATTATGGGCTATTGAGGGAAAATTAAAACAAATTTTGACTAAAGTACAACTATAAAAATTATAAATAAATAATGAAAAAATTATTAATAAATAATTGATTACTTAAGTGCATAGATAAAAAAATACATATTTTATTGAATTAGATTTCAGATAGAATATAAGTTTTTTTTATAAATTAAACTCAAAGCCCTTACGGTCACTTTTGCATTAATTTCAATTCAGAGACTATTTAGAAGATAGCTAAAATAAATAAAACATGCTTTATTGCTTAGCTTAAAAAGCTTTTACACTTTGCTAAGTAAGTAATAGACAGTAATGGAGTAGTTTAAAAAACTACAGAGGAAATAAAATGCGCGAAATTAGCAAATTAAGTACATTTAGATCGTTCTATGAAATGATTTAATTACATAAGCGAATATAAGCTATTTTTGACTACTGAGGCAGGCAAATGACTAAGACTTAAAACTTTGCGAATTAAGGTTCATTGTTTACTGTCATGTAACAGGGAATATGTACTTTAGGTGTATCAGTCCGTACATAGCCGTTTTACAATTTTAGACGCATAAAAGATATTATTTTGTCAAAAATATTTCATCGATAAGCTGAAAGCTTTAAGAGAATTTGACATTTAAAATGACGTTTTTGAGCAAAAATATCTTCAAGGCATTTTTAAAGAAATTTTATAGCTACTTCGACTATATTATACATTTATTGTAAAAGCCCTTACTCATTTTGTTTAACCATTTTCGATATCTTGATATCTCTGACTACTCTAACACTCTGTGGTCAAAGCACTTCTGCGATAAAGAAAGCTCAAGAATATTTTTATCTAGGCACATACCCGCAATGGATTTTAAAATTCACTCTTGTTCAACAATCAACGTATACGTGATAACTTAACAAATATAATCTAATATAATTACATTTATTTTGATTTTACTTAAACTTATTTTTTTTTTATGAAATATTATTAAATAAACAGATATGTATATTGTTTGATTGCCATCAACTAAAGAGTAATGAAGTGAGCGTGTCGCACACAAGGCATGCAGGTTACAGAACACATTATTAGTAAAAGTGTGCACTATCTTGGAACTATTTTTGTGCAGCTGACTAAGTAAATGCTCTGTTCCGTAAATACATATATTGGTTGCTATGCGGGCTCTGCTTACTGGGTAACCATATATTCTTAATAAAAGGTGTATTAAATTTTACATGGAATCACTGCTAATCCTAAGGCATTTTTTTCGTTGTATTTTCAAGTAGTTATATTTTTGTCAAGTCATGGTAAATAAAAATTACTGCAATCTGTCTAATCCAAACAAGAAATCTAGTTCAATGCTGCTGTACGTGACTTGCCTATTAGGCCTAATGAACTTTCTATGCCTCTTGCATTTGACACTTTAGTAATACGACAAGTGTTTGGATTGTATTATGAACGTTGTTACAGACATTGTATTGTAATCAATGGGATTTTGCTGTTTTTATACTCTTTACGCATTGGAACAAAAGTATGCAGACCATGACTGTGCGTATGAACACCAAGATTTGGTGACCACTCGAGCTAGAGTCATATTTTACCAATTTTGTGAATGAAGTTCATCAGTTCAGCAGTTCAGATGGGTCTCGGTTTTTTTTAGCTAAGCGTATTTTGTGCTCAAAACTAGAGATGATAACAAGAAAGGAACTACTAATGTATTGCATTAAAACCAACGAACTTTGAAAACTTTAAATAACTAATTAATTTCGTTTTTGTAAATGTAATATAAGGAACTTATGAAATATAAAGAAAAAATATTTATACAGTGAGTTTTGGAGTCTTTTCCGAATCAAGTATAATGGACAGATAAAGCATACATTTTGCACATTTGTATTTGTGTGAAAAATATTAAGTATGCTTGAGAACAGCAATATTGGCAGAAATTGAAAGATAAAATAAGCTAGTTTTAAAAAAATGTTTTTCCGAAAGAAACCCTCAATGCGAAGAATGCCAGATTTAAGGCTATAAGCATATAGAAAAGTTTATAAACATTTCAATTTATAAATATGTGCATATCCATTTAATCGTGAAATTACTTTTGTACAACAAAAATGGAAAGAAAAGAAAATGGTTAATTTAAAAACCTTGAATTTGCCCATATGAAAGAAAATGGTCATCGTTATATGACACAGTACTTTCATTTGGAAAAAAACACACAAAATTATCACAAAATTTTCCGTCAATATGCTATCACGTATTTTTAGTCTGCCAATATCCAATACCATTTTGTGAATTTTTTTTGTTTAACCATTTCTGGAGTGGTCACCTCTTTTGGATTTTCATCTTGGCAACTCAATCAACCTCGTTCAAACTTAGCCACCCAATATCTAACTGTTGTAAATGAAAAACCAGAGTTCTGGGAAGGCTCTCGTAATTTGCCTTATCTGTTTTTTTATTGGCGTGACGTCACTCAAATTTCGTTTTTATTGAACTTAAGGAAAACCATAACATTGGCTTCAATATAAATAGCTTTCATAAATACGTTTCACTTATTGAAAACAATGATAAAAATTTATTGGAAATTAGAAACTTGCTCGTAAACATAAGCCAATTTCACCAAAATTAAAACTTTAAGCGTTATAGCTGCGTCTTTCACCATCCAAAAAAAAGGTTTGGCTATTTTTTAACATGTTTTTTTTACGTTTGAAAGTCTGTGTAATCCTCACGGCGGTTTTGAACAGAATTTTAGTCCTTGTAATAAATTCGTCGGGGACAAGTTAATTTGGTATCATCGTTTTAAAGATAATTAATAGTTGCGCAGTCCTTGAGGCGACGTTAGCTGGAGCTAGTTGAAGCATTTTCTCAGTTCGAAAAATTTCGCACGGGTTGACAAAACTTCATATAAAAAAAAAATATCGCATTTGGAATTTTTTTTTTATATGAAGTTTGGTCATTCCTTGCGAAAATTTTCGAACTGCGTATGGGCCTTTAGTCTAAATACTAGAACCGTTCATATAAGTTTATAATCAGCCTAGCATTGTACCTACTGGAGGCAAACGAAATGTAGTCATCTACGGTACTCAGATTGAAGTCACAATGCAAGGTCGTATTCATACGGAAGTAAGGCGTAATACTTTATTCTGCTGGGTTTGGAACCTTTAGCGGTTTGACTTAGCAAGGACAGATCTGAGGGATCTGCAGATTTTTCTTGAAAATTACCAGTTAGAACATAATTTTATTTAACTTTTCTTTGATCAATGTTTGTTCGTTAACGCGCAAGGCATTCGCGATTGATGCCTGGGGATCCTTTGAACTACTGTTTCTTCTTCTCTATCAAACTATGCCCAAGTCTGGCGTGGAATAGATTCTCTTTTATCAATACAAACAATCTTTCCAACTATCATATAAAAACCTCTTACACCAGTATTAAGTTGTATCTAAATATCTGAAGTATTTTAATTTGGTAGACAAAATCAAATAATAGCTTTGTTCAAAGTATCAAAGTCAAACCGTATACCATGGTTGCTAGTAATCTACTTCTTAAATTAAAATTATAATAAATTTAAATATGTAAGTAAAATAAGAAAACAAAAATGTTATTATATATTTAGTTTTTCGGTCATGATGTACCATATGCTGGATCTAGATATACACAAGTTACACAAGCTTTCGTAACTTTTTTTGCAGGGTATCAAATTGTCGGGCACTGGGACTGCGACTGCTGGAAATTTTTGGAGAAAGTATGACGACAAAATTAGTGTTGATGGTATGTGAATTGATTGAATTTTCCTAAAGAATACATAGCCAGCTTGCAGCATAGTATATTATGTCATGTCGATCAACAGGCACTTTTGAACCACTGTGCGCAAACTCATCATCATGATTGTGTTGTTGTTGTTGTTTTTGTGTTATCGCATATCGCTCTTTGCGGCTTTGTACTTGTTATTCGCGAGAGCGCCGCGACTGCTGCGCGCTGTGCTCTGTCTCTGTACTAAATTATGCGAGTCCGAAGCCCGAATCAGCAACAACAACAACAAAAACAACAACTAGAAGCCGAAATGAAAAAAAACTGTGTGTTTCGTTTTCAGTTGAGGTTCACTCAACGGGAGAGTCGCAGCAATTGGTGCGCATGGTCGCCGCGTTACGTCTCTGCCACTGTCTGCGTGTGTACGCGTGTCTTTCGGGTCTTTTCTAGGCAAAAACGAAATTGAAACTGAAACGAAGTCGTAGAGAGACAACGACATAGCCAACAAACGAGGAGCTACTAACGGCTATGGCAAAGAAGAAGGTCGATCAGCTGCAGTGCTTCTGTTTTTTTTAAATTGTCGCGAAGATCGCAGCGTGTCGCGGACTATTAAAATAATTGTAGCTTCATATTTTTTTTTTTTATTGTGTTCCCATTGTTATTTATTTTTTTGCAAGCAAAAAGTTGTAAATAAAATTGCATTTTGTGCTTTGAAAACGACAAGCAAATAAAATTGCAGTAAAGTGCAAAAGCAGTGTCAAAAAAGTGCAGTTAGAGTGCTTGAATGTGTGCACTCCAGTGTCAGTGTGTGTGTGTGTGTGCGCGAGTGTGTGTGTCAACAATTGCACACCGTTTTGGTAATTTGCTCTCATTATTTAAAATAATTTTTTTGATTTGCTTTTATGCTTTTGTACGCTTTAAACTTGTATTGTGTATGTTTTATTTTTTTGTGTCCCTGTGCTACCTGAGCCTTGCCTTTGCTGCTTGTTGCACTCTCATCTTGCACTTTGTTGCAAGTTCAAGTTCAATGTTTGGCCCGCGGGGGTGCCAAAAGTGTAGCAGAGGGCAGCGCGGCTTTTTGTTTTTTTTTATTTGTTTTGTTTTGCCGGCAAAATTGACAAAGAGTTTTGACGTTTCGCTCCTGGGCGCCGCCGTTGCGCTCTCGCTCTCTCTCACTTGGCCAACTCGCTGAGTCACCCGCGCCGCCCTGGCGCTCAGCGTGCTTAAACATTGTGTCGCGTTCAATGCACCTTCTTAGCGGCTTCTTCTCTGCTTTTTCTTCTGTGTTATTTGCAAAAAAAAAAAAAAAACACAACTACAACTTTTGCGCTCTTCGTACTTTTCGCTTTCTGTGCATTTTGACAGCGCGCGTTGCTAATCATTGCGGTATTTCACACTCTCCCAAACACACATACAGTAGGCGCCTAAATTATTCGCACACCTTTTAGACCAGGACAACTTAGTTATTGACAAAATTTGATAACCTTTTTATAAGCAAAAGTTATAGTAAATATTCTCTATATTCATATGTACATATATTTAGTAAAAAAACCTAGTCTGGCATGACGATACTTCAACTCCCATTCACAATTCTTTAGCAATAATTGTTTAAAACCAAAGATCAATATTTAATAACTTGAAATGAATATATACCCAATTTTGTGTATAACACGGTCTAGAAAATAGACTTTGTTACACAATTTTATTCGATTTAGCACGATTAAATAAAGCTATGGGATTGAAATCTTAAAGAAACATACTTTTATCAATCTAATCTTTTAGAAATTTACTTATGGAATTCCCCTATATGTATTTTCATAGAAGCTTAAGGATTTACTTTTTGTACGCAGGTTTTTTCTGGAACGTATCTACAGAATTAAATGTATTTCACTTAATGATTAAGAATTTTAAATTTTAATAGTAAAGTATAGTAAATGACAGTGATACAATTTGTAAGATTTATTTAGATACCTAAGAAATAAATGTTTGAAGTCTTGGAGGATTCAGGAATCCCTTTTTTGTACACGTTTTTTTCACGCAGTTTTTTTCTGGAACGTATCTACAGAATTAGTTGTATTTCAGTTAATGATTAAGACTTTTAAATTTTAATAGTAAAGAATGATAAATGATAATGATACAATTTTAAAGATTTAGTTAGATGCCTAAGAAATAAATCTTTAAAGTCTTGGAGCAGTCAGGAATGCCTTTCAGCTGCTTTTAACCACATGTCTTCGCAAACCGAAAAAAAATTAAATTTTTATAGTCCATTTGTTTTAAGCACCTTCTTCTTCTATTAATTCCTAACCTTGTCATCTGCCAAATTTGTATTTTCTGGTTGCTTCTATTTCAACTAACTTAACTTTTTCGTGAGAAGTTGAAAAATAATTGCGCTCTATTCTATTCTCTAACTCTTGCAACCGAATTTAACAACAAACTTTGTGTAAGAAACTTATTTTTAAGTTGGCACCAGCTTTCGTTCGAGAAAAAACTTTTTAAGTGCACCAAATTATTTTTTTGAGACATTTGCTGTAACATTTTCACAAATTTTTTCATCTGCATTAACCATAATTGAATATGAACGTAGAAAAACAAAACAGTATGCAATGAAATATCGTACAATATGGCGTAACGTTACATACATTTTAAACTAAATAAAAAATCAATAAAAATCATTAAAAACCCGTAGCTTTTATTTCGTTAGTTAGCTTTACTAAACTTTATTAACGCAAAAATAATAGTCATATATGATTATATCTGGCGTGACGTCACATTCGCATTTAATTTAAAACAAATTAAAATTATAATGTGGAGTGAAAGTTATGTGCTGATTTTTGCATTCTTATTTTCATTTAACAAAACTTTTGGGATAAGAGTGCAAGTGCAACATATGCACTTAAAATTGTAAAATGATCTTTAGTAACATGTTTTTGTTAAAGTTTTAAGTTTTTTGGAAATGCTTTCAAGCCCCAGTGCCAGAGCGTTATCGCTAGCTAATCCAAACTGGAGACTAGAATACACAGAACCCCAGTGAAAACCTTTTTTCAATATAAAATTACTTCCTGCTGAATATAAAAGTTAAAGCTGCACGAATAAATAATGCGCCTACTGTGCATAAACACGTGTGTACAAATACATTGATACAGAGCAACGCACTCTATACCTTGCCTGATATTCGCATTCTTTTAGATTTTCTCATATCCCTTTTTCTTGTTACTGATAAAATAATATTTGAGCGTATTAATAATCGCTTCATGCACTAATTTAGTTACTTGAGGTATACGGCAAAATTCTAGACAGCGACTTACCTACTGACGCGCAGTGTACAGTCGTTGGCATAAGTATTTGCACTAAGTAAATAGCATTATAAATAATTTATTAAAAATTAATATGGCCATAAAAAAAAAAATTGAAAATAAATACACCACATTTATTTATTATAAAAGGAATTTAAAGAAGATTGGATTAACTAAAAAGTCTATTGAAAAAATGTAAGGTGTCAATGTATCGATCGTTTTTATGGGAGCTATATGATAGAGTGAGCCGATTTTGATAAGATTTGGTATAGCGCTTGGGAACTTTGAGAAACTTCCCAAGGCCAAATAAGGTGATATCTTTATAAACAAACGAATTAAAAACTACTGATACTTTTGGTTTCTTCGAGTTGCTTGGTATCCCAATGGCAGAGAAAGTTTGGTTGCTTCGGCTTTTATCATTTCTAAAATCTAGGCGTGGACAGACGGACATGCGCATAGCGACTTTTCTCATTACCATGATCGTTTTTTAGGTAACATTGGGGTATCTCCGCAGATGTCGGTAATTTTTTTTTAATCTACATTTTTTCTCAAACATTTTTTCGTTGAGGAAAGCTATTTTTTCTTTATCCAGCTAGGCGCTTTGGCCACAAAAATCATGTTACGGCAACGCTGTGCATTCATGCTAGGGGTCCTTAGTCATTTTCGGAAAAAATGGCTCACTATGTTCACTAAACTGTGGCAACTTTTGGTTTCAGGGTTTTCAAAGCCCCAGACTAGAATATTTAGCTTATTTATGAGCCGCCGAGATGAAAACGTGCTTTAGCTAAGTATACTTTCTTTTTTTTTTTGCAAAAATTTGGCAACTTCGTTTAAATTTTCCAAAATTAATGCTCTTAAAGTCTCTGCCATAATTTCGCTCACTGCTGGCATATTTTTTACCGAATTTGTTTTTAGCATATCTTTTTATTTTACAAACAGGCAACCAATTTTTACTCTTGAAAAATTATTTATTTCTTTACTTTTTTTAAAACAAACACTACCACGCCAAAGTTTAAGACCAGCTGAAAAAATAGCTTCCGTAAATTCCAAGATAACGACTCAAAATATATGTTCAAATTTTGCAAAAATTATTTGGAATCAATGGCGGTGTACTAAAAGTGAAGGATTGGCCAACTCAAGCTACGAACGCCGAACCAAACAGCTAAACTTACTTATGTGAATGTCTAAGCAGAGCTTGGGTACAACCGCATACAGCAAAACTCATCCACTTTGATGGTAAGAAAACGCAGAATTTGCATAGCCAACAAAAAAGATGGAAAAACAAAAATGATATCGTTTAACTATTTTCCATAGAGATGCAAAATACTTACCACTAATAAAATGAAACGCACTCATACGCCAACTTGTGAATAAACCTATTAAATTAACAAAAAGTAAAAATGAAATGTTCGGTTGATTTAAAACTTTTGTCGCAAGAACACTTATATGTGCAATATTTTACGCCTTCAAAAAAAAAAAAAAAATCTGCAATATTTTGACGCTGACAAAAAAACTTTTTTTCATTATATAAATTTAAAAGTAAGCGCATAATTTTTTCACTGACTGTACATATTTGCTAAAACGAGTGAATTTTTAGCCGGCCTTAAACTTATGCAGTATAGTGTATATCTGCAACATTTTTACGCTATGTCAAAAAAACATTTTTTTCATTATAGAAATTGAAAATTTAAAAGTAAGCGCATAATTTTTTCACTGACTGTGCAGCTTGGTGTATAACTGCAATAGTTTTACGTTATGTCAAAAAAACTTTTAATATTATAAAAATTTTAAATTCAAAAGTGAGCGCATAATTTTTACACATTTTTTCAGCTGGTCCTAAACTTTTGCAGCATAGTGTATATCTGTCATATTTTTACGCTATGTCAAAAAAACCTTTTTTCATTATACAAATTTAAAAGTAAGCGCATAATTTTTTCACTGACTGTACATATATGCAAAAACGAGTGCATTTTTTCAGCTTAGTGTATAAATGCAATATTTTTACGTTATGTCAAAAAAAACTTTTTTTCATTATAAAAATTTGTAACTTTATAATGAGCGCATAATTTTTGCTCAGACTGTACATATTTGCTAAAACGTGTGCATTTTTTTTTGGCACTCTAAATCTTAGTTTTTTTTTTTTTGCTTTCAACTTTATTTTTAAATTTCTTTCTTTTGTTTTAGTAGAGTACGATAAGCAGCAATGAACATGTAGCTCTTAAATACATAGCTGCTCGTCTTATCGCGCCTACGAAAACTTGTCATGAGCTAGTCCAAAAAAAATAAAAAACGAGAAAATGTATCTCGACCACCTTCCGTGTGGGCTCTGTCTGCACTTATGCAACATTTTGTATATAAACTTTATATGCTAGATATAGTATACTGCAAAGTATCTCAATGCATATCCGCAATCCGTGCGTGACCCAACAACAACTAAAGTCATTCAATGCGCCTACAATGCCAAAATTCTTGTGAATCACAAATTGTTTTTTTTTGTTTTTTGTTATAATTTTTTAAGCTAAAATCAACTTTTGACTTATGCAGATACAACGTGGGCGCTGGCCAATTGAGAACTTGCTGAGCTTGCCACCGTTGCCAATAAATCCAAAAGTTAAAAAAAAACAAAAAAAAGAGTTAAAAAGACAAAGTCAAACTTGAAAATGAACGCTTAATGCTACACATCAGCTTCTAAATATAGACTAGGAATACACACACTGTTACAGATACATAGATACATGCGCAACAGCTACAGATACAGTACAGCTTGAGATACATGCCACTAATATGAACTTATTTGATGATGATAAATATTGGCAATGAGTCTTGAGCCAATTGTTGGACGCACGTCGAACCTACCTCAATGATTTGTTCTGTATCTGTAGCCGTAGTAGTGCTTGTTGCTGTATGTGTATCTTTAGCTGCAGCTACGGCTGCATTTGTATTTGTTTTTTTGGTGTTGGCATTTTGTTGCACGTGTTGTGGCAACCACGCAGTCGCTGTAGGCTCTGTAGACTCTGTGCAACAAACATGTCAACAGCAGCCGAGAGCAGACAGCAGACAGTGCTGCACCCCACGCAACATTTTTGCGCGTGGCAGCAGCCGCGACGTCAACGTCAACGTTGACTGCGCTGTTGCTTATCGCTGCTGCTGCTGTTGCTGCCGCTTTAATAACTCCTAATCTATTTGTCAATATTTCCTTGTTTAGTATTTAAACACTACGCTTGCGTATCTATATACATATATACATACATACTATGTGTATCCGTATCTGTATCTTTGCTTTATTTGCAATCTGTATGCGTTGTATCTTTAGGCCAGCTTTGTGCATACAATGCCAAAGTATTCATAAACAATCCGTTTGCCAGCAGCTTGTCAGTTGTCGTATTCACTAAAAACAACAACAACAACAACGACAACGACAACAATTTCAGCAAGTTGGTGCCACATTTTGTATCTTTAGTTCGCTCTTCGATTGCCGCCCTTTTCTGCCTACTTACTCTTCCTACTCTAGGCAAAGGATGTGTCATTATAGTCGTATAGTATACCGTGGTGCAAAGTTATAATAAGTTGGTTGTTTGGGAGCTGCCTTCAACGAACCCTTTATAGGTTTATTATATGTTCCTAAAGATTCGCAATCCTCATAGTCTTGGCACGCCTTCGTTTTGTCTGTATGAACAAAAATATCTCGGAAACTATCAGATCTAGTGTAGTCGGAATTTGAACGATTTATGTCGATGTCTTGCTACTTCCCCTTTAGGAGAATTTCGTGGTTTATATCCAACAAGAAATCGAATGAAAATTTCGCATAGTTAATATGGCCAAAGAAAAAAAGGAATTCCCTTGTTAAGTTTATCCTAGCTCTTATAGTCTCTAAGTTCCAGGCGTTCATACAGACAGATACACTGACGGACAGACGGTCATGTCAAGATCAAGTTCTTGTCTCCTCAAATATCTCCAAACATATGCCGAAAAGTATAAGACCTATAGTAGTAATAATTTGAACGATTTGTGTCGATATCTTGCTTTGTTTGCCTTTGGAAAAATTTCGTGGTTTATATCCACCATGAAATCGGATGAAAATTTCGGTTTGGTAATATGACAAATGATAAAAACGGAAGCGATTCGATCTTGCTGGGCAAATAATAAGTACCATGTTAAGCTTATTTATCCGAGCTCTTAAAGTCTCTAAGTTTCAGGCGTTCATATAGTATACACAGACGGAAAGACGGACAGTCGTGTCTAGATCAAGTTCTTGTCTCCTGCTGACCATATTGGTGGTCACTTTGAGGGGTTCCTGGAGTCTTCTTCTCTGTATTTATTATAACACACATTTGAAATTCTTGCAGCAAGGAACAAAAACTTGAAATACGTAAATTTTACAATTTAAAGTAAAAACATTGGATTCCCTGAAATTTATCGACTATGTAACAAAAAAGCTCTCATTACGAAAACTTCCATCAACTCAACCGATTCGTGCTTTGAGTTTAAACGAATTCAATTTCTGATTAGTCTTGAGTGCTTAATATCTGATAATAGCAGGCAAGCCAATATATTCAGGCTGAACAAGTTCTTTCGGGTTCACTTATAGACACAAAAATAAATGCAAATGATATCTGTGGACATTTGACAAAACAACTTATCTGGAGAAATTTTCCAGGATTTTTGTTATAAATATAACTTTTGAAATCCGATATTTCTAGGCGTTCTGGGTCAAAACTTATCAAGTACGTCAAATGAACTTATCTCTGTTTTTTTTTTCCAATTGCGTACTACAAAACAACTTAACTCAACTAAGTTGGCCATTTTTCAAAAAACACCCACATTTAAGGTGTTTTTTGGTTCTCCTGTATAATTTGTATATAGTCGATAAAATAGACAAACAGGCGGCATAGTAGTTGAAGAGTGAGGTGTGCAGTGAGCGAAGCCCCTTACTTGTAAAAAAAATAAACGAAAAATATAAAAATGCTATACTAAAGAAAATCGATCCAAGTGAATGTGAATATCAAATTTTTTCGAAAAGAATTGATCGACTTTGTATGTTGGTATTTATAACAAAATGCGAATGTCGAAAAAACACTCTGCCAGGACAACGTCTGACGTGTCCATCAGCAGACTTAAATACAAAACTCTTTTTACTTTTTGGCAATACCAAAGGATAATGAAGATGTCTTAAAGTGCCGATGTGCTGCTGCTGGTATTTACTGGACTCCGATTACCTTAGAGAAAGAAAAGCTTAGGCAACTTATGTCAGTACAGAGTATACTATAGTCGCAATGACTTGAAATAAATAAATCCGGCGGGAGCCCCTTATTTGTACATAAAACATGTTAGTAGTTTCAAAAAAATTTTCATTCAAACGCTTCAAAAGAACTTGTGGAATGCTTACAGTTCGGACTTGCCGACTATAATATACCCTTTTATTTACATTATCGAACGACTAATGTACATTTTAGTCTACAAGATAAAATGCAATATTCAGCCGTACTTCGGAAAACGAACGCTTTGAAACAGAATTTTTCGTGCTCCCAATTTTAGCAAAACGAATTTTTTATGTGGTTTCAAACCGAATATTTTGTTGCAAGCGGAATTAAAACGAATTGACAAAATAGTTTGAAAAGTTTTAAACTAAAATAGTTTGTTCAATATTCTTTGATATTCTCAGATCATATTTACGCCAATTTCAAGTTAAATAGTTATAAATAAATATTTTTAACTTCTTTTTTTCTGTAGCAACCCAAAAACAAAGCATGCGCAACTCAAACCAAATATGATCCGTGTCTCGTATAAAAAAATGGTCATGTCTTGCTTAAAAGAAATTTCCCTTGCTATAGAAATAGAGCATTATCGTGGATAATTTTCCTCGAACGGTGTAGAGCTGTGAGTAAGAGAAGTATGAGTAGATGGCGACAGTAAAAAATTCGGATTTGGGAGCACGCAAAACCGAATCCGAATAAAATTGTTCGTTTCGTTTTCCGAAGCACGGCCAAATAATGCCGTTTATTGAATAGAAGGTCTATACTTCGTATATTTTAATACCCTGTAACTTCATTTTGATATGTTTAATACTGTTGACGTTAGCGCGAAGACAATTTCAAAAGCTCAAAGATCGTAAAAATCAGTTCAGCCGTTGTACAAAGCAAACACGAATTTGGTTGAGATAGGTATGTCTAAGCTGTGCTCCAGCTCGGAGCAATACAACTGTCAAGAATTTTTATTTTGTATTTTGTATCAAGGAATTATATAAGCTGATAAAAAGCAAGTCGTATATACATATATTTCGAAAGAAAAGTGAACTGCATCTTTAAAAAAGCTTTTCATTTGGCTGGTCCAATAATAATGCCATTTCTGGATGAATCGGAATGGCAGATCCAATGTATGGTTCCTACCTATTCGTCGCACAGATTGGCTACAGTCAAGCAGTTAAGCGGCTAGTGGTTGGCAGTCATGATCCAACAATTAGAAGGTTACGCAAATGCGTTCTTCTTGTATTCCTGAAGTTGAGAGCACAGGCTCACTTTTGTATGGCAGCTATATAAAATAGTGCGCCCATTTTGACCAAATTTATGTCAGTTGCATTTTGTTTTAGACTTAGCATTTGTGTAAAGTTTGATCAAAATGGGTACACTATTTCACATAGCTACCATACAAGATTGAACCAGTTTTCTGCAGAGTCGAAATCGCGCACTCCCTCTGGGAAATTGCTGATACATCTGTGAATACCTTACGGACATCAGGCTGCCTGTGTAGGACTGAGTATCTACGTAATCAGGGCCGTAGAGAGAAAATCCGGGCACGGGGGAAAAAAGTACCGGCCCCTCTGTTTAACCTTTAGCTTGAATCACGACAGTACGACAGCTATTAACCCGGGCCCCTGAGAAAACTCCGGGCCCGGGGGGAATCCCACCCTACTCCCCTCCCTCTCGACGGACCTGTACGTAATACAGGGCGAAAACGTAAAGTTTCTATACGATTTTAATTGGCTTTGCGAAATTTCGACCGGGTAGCGTTGGGGTCTTTTGACAAAGTTTCTTTTCTTCTCTTGTTCTTCTGCACAGACAAACGGATGGCTCTATGATTCCGATCAAGCACAGATATATAGTACTCTGTAGTGGAAATGACTTCTGCTGCACAATAAAGCCAAAGTATCTTTATTACAGGGTATAAAAACTTTATGACGCGTTCTACAACCAATTGAGTTGAAAGAAAAAATGACTGCAAGTAGTAAGTAGCTCAACTTACTTGTCACTTAACTTTCAGTTTCAATTTCATTTATATTTCGCATCGCTCTCAATGTGAAATTGAAATTGAAGGTGAAATTGTTTAAGAGTCCCGACCTCATTCATTCTTCTTTTCAATTGAGATGTTGTTTTTGATTTCTGGACAGTGCCATAAATCAATTGAGTGAGTGAATTATTGCATGCGATATTTGATAAAGCCGCCTGCAATTGAAATGCAATGTCAGTTTGTTTTTTAACAATAACAATACCAATAACATCAACAACGATAACAAATAATAAATGTACTTTTCAATAAATTTATAAAATATTTTTTTGCATAACACTCATATCAATTGATAGCAGCAGACACACACACACGCAGTTAAAGATACAGTATCTTTAAGTTTCATACGTTAGTTCCATGCTTTTAGACAATGCAAATCGTCTTGGGCAAGGTCAGTTCAAACTGGTTGTGTTTCGAGTTACTCTGGCAGAGTTGCTTACTTAAGAAAACAAGACACACAATTGAAGCAATTGGCAGCCAGTTTTAAAATATATATTCTATATACATATGGTGTATCTATCTGAGTGTGCGTGTATGATAGAGATAACTCTAAGATAGTGCAGCAATGCCAAAAGGAGCGACTTTTACTTTCAGTGCAGTAACAAAAAAAAAAAAAAATCCAAAAATTGATACATCCCGACTCTAATATACACTGTACTAGGCTTAATTTCCATAGTGTTCATCCCAGAGAAACCTTCTTTGTCTTTACGATGTAAAAAGTATCAAAATATCGGTATAAGGAATTGTTCGTATATATTCGCCTTTTAAAATATCGGTTCGGTAGCGCATTTTCCTTGTTCACAATTATTCTTTTTTTGGCTTTAATTTTCGTAATCCCCAAATGATTTGAACGAAATCTGCGTTTGAAATTTAAAATAAAATTTTTTATCTTGACGATAGATCAAGTATCAAAAGTAGGCAATCAGTCTTCATTCGTACACGTTCGATTTTAATATCGAATAGGGAGCGCACTTTCCTTGTTTATATTTGTTTTTTGTATCATAATTACCGAAATTCCTAAACGATTAAAGTTTTAAATAAAATGTGTTAGCTTCTCGAAGCATCTAGTTTCAAAATATCGGAATCCGTATTTAATCAGACTTGTTCGATTTTTAAAATATCGGTTCTGTAGCGAACTTTCCTTTTTACATTTGTTTATTTCTGCCTATAATTCTCGGGAATCCCAATAGATTGAGATTTAAAATAAAATTCGTTTGCTTGACGATATATCGTGTATCTATATATGGAATCTAAAGCGCACTCTCCTCTTTATATCCTGTACTGTATGGTACAAAGGGTATTTTGTGTTTGTGCAAGCCGAAAATGTATGAAACGTACAGAAGAAGACGTCGGAGACCCCCCAAAGTTACCTAAAGTATGATCAGAGTGACTAGAGAAGTCGATATACCCATATCCGTCTGACCGTCTGTCCGACTGTCAACCAAACTTTCAGATTAGATCCCTTATTAATCCATAGGAGACAAGTTTATTTTATTTTTTTGATATCGGGATTACATTATATAGCTCCCACAGGGGTGTTTCAGAGGACCTCGAAAAAAAGCAATAGTTTTAGATGAATAACCAAATTTGGCAATCGGAAGTTTTTTAGAGACCCCCAGCACTGTTCCAAATTTGATCGAAATCGGTTGACTATATCATATAGCTCCCATAGGAACGATCGGTAAACAAAACGCTTTTTTTTACAAAATTCGTTGTGTTTCGTTTGGTTTTGAAGATATCGTAACCAAATTTGGCAGTCGGAAGTTTTTTATAGTTTCCAATCAGTGTACTAAATTTGATCAAAATCGGTTGACTATATCATATAGTCCCCATACGACCGATCGGTCAAAAAAATTTTTAGGTTCAAAATTCGACTGATTTTTGTTTGTTTATAAAAATATCGAATATGCCGAACAAAATATGTTTTGGAGGTCTTAAGCAATATTTCGGACTTAATTGCAATGGTACAGGGTGATGGTACAGGGTATCCCAAAGTCATCTGCGCCCGACTTTAACGTACGCCATCTTTTTATTTGTGGCCATAAATTCAGAAATATCTTAACAATTAAAATTTAAAATAAAATGTTTTAGCTTTACGAAGTTGTTTATTTATGGCCGAAATTCCCAAGAGATTGAAATTTAATATAAAATTTGTTTGCTTGACTATATAACGTGTCTCCAAATATCGGAACAAATACTCATTTGGACTTATTCGGATTTTTAAATATGGGATCTATAGCGCACTCTTCTCTTTTTGTGGCTATAACTTCCAAACGATTTTTATAAAACCAACGTTTACTTTAATTAAAGGCAATAGATTGATATATAAAATACAATTTCTCAGCTTGACGATCTATCGAGTATCAAAATATGGGAAAGAGTATTCTTTCGTCTATGTTCGATGCTCAGCATATAGGATCTGTAGTTGCGCTACAGATACATAAAATAAAATTTCTAAGCTTGACGATATATCAAGTATAAAAACTTTGGTATCATATCTAACGTCTAAAAAAAAAGCGCCGCGAATGCAGATTAAAGACCTATACATTCCAATTTTGGGTACTAGATGTTATAAAATTCGAGATTCTTTGTTTTATTTGGAGAGAAAGATGTAAATATATGACTTGGTTGTTCATGCTGATCAAAGACTTATATGCTCTATTGGTTGGGAGATCTTCTGCCCGTTACATTCGTTTGTTCAAACTCATTATGCATTTTCATCTAGGTATAGTTGGAGATCGGTAAAGTCGGGCGTAGACGAATTTGAGATTTCACAAAAAATAATGTTGCGAAGATTTCGATCCAATTCGGCATAGAGATAAAATACTTTCGATTGCCGAATTTGTTAACGATATCTTTATAAACAAACGAAAAGCGAAAGAATTATGCCCCGAAAATGTTTTTGTCGACCAATTGCTTTGAGCTATACAGAACTTGGGAATTCTAAAAAAGGAACGAACTAGTTTGATTACGATTTCTCCTATGCTCTTGAAAATCTTGGTTTCTTTGAGGAGGTATATAATAGCCCTATGGATACTATATAATGTAAAAGAGATATAAAAAATATACCGAACTTGTTTTCCCTTAACTATGGTTTTAAACGGCATAAAAAGTTTGGTTCCATGAACCATCCATGGATGGGCATGCCTAAATCAATTTCTTTTGTCCTCCTGAACACATTGGAGGTCATTTTGGAGGGTTTTGGAGAGTTAATAATACTTACATATAGTTAAATATTAATGAAGTCTCTTGGGGTTGAAATTAAAAAAGTTTTTTATATTAAGTCGATTTTGTTCATTACCAAGGCACAAGTGTCAGCTGAGATCAAAGAGTCGTCAAGATTCTCCTGTTGGTCAGTTGAATACAAATTAACGAACCTTGTAATGAAATTTGGTTGGTTGGTTTTCTAGGTTTCTAGGTTTTCATACAGAGGGTTAGACAGATAAATTCCGCTCAAACACAACCAGTGGATCATGTTGATACAAAAAACTGACGCCTCCTACTGCCTCTTGGAAGCATTGGACAAATCTATCATACTCCTAAACTTATAGTTGCAGGGTATAAAATCAACACTGTGGGCAAGCAAATAAAACAATCATGCAACAAACAAACAAACAAATGCACACAAATGGACAAAGGGACGGACAGAGGTTGGGACAATGAGCTGACAAAAGGAACGATGACGACGCTGTAGACGTCGACGTAGACGCCGACGCTAGGCAGCAACAACTGCAGACAGTCGCGCAGACAAATGGCACGAAGAAGAGAGCAAGTGAGCTGAAGAGAGATTGGCAGAGAAGTAGCGAAGAGAACAAGTCATGCTAGGTTTACACTGCGTCGCGGAACTTCACATCGGCTGAGATGGAAACGGGAAAGAAAATTTAATCTTGGTTTGCTCATACTGCAACAGAAAGCGTCCCAAACCAGGGTTTTAAATTATATACCGTCTCTTCTGATGCCGATCGAAATTTTTATACCTTCTAATAGAAAGACGTAACAGAACATTAGTTCTTTATGCAAACATGCTTAAGCGACTGAATTCCCATATTTTTGGTAAATGGGATCTTCTTAACGACTTAAAGTGCCTTAGCTTGATTTTTACTTAATGCAACAAAGACGAATTTCTATAGAGTTTCTTGGGAAAAGATTATATATTTTAGACTAAGTTATACTTAGATTTTTTGTTACTACTCCTTTTACACTTTAAGGGGTCTACGCAGTTCGAAATATTTCGCGCGGAATGACAAAACTTCATACACTTCCCATTTGGGATTTTTTATACCCTGTGCCTATAGGTACAAAGGGTAAACTAGATTTGTGCAATGAATGTAACGGCAAGAAGGAGGCGTGGCAGACCCCAAGTCCTTTATACCAAAATGCTTATCATAACCTCGGGTAGCGATTGAGCCATGTCCGTCTGTCCGTCCGTCTGTATGAACACCTAAATCTCGGAGGCCATAAGAGCTAGCGATACGAAACTTTATCAGCTGGTGCGCATATTTCCTCAGAAGATCAAGTTTGTTGAATCATGTCAATATCTTTCCCTGCGTATAGGCCCTTACTAATAACACAGCCGCACAAATAAAAGTGTCGCGATCTGAGTACGAGACATATATTTTCATATGTATTTCGACACGTTCAATCTAAATCCGATAATTGTTCCGAAAAACCTCTCAACATGTTTTTTTTTTTTTTTTATATGTTTTTCAAACAAAAATTTTTTGAGAGCAAAAGAAAAATCAAAGTCAAATGAGTTCGTTTGTTTCTTAGGAGTCCCAAGTTCTGTATAGCTCGGAACAATTGGTCGAAAAAAAAGTTTTCGCGACATTTCGTTTGTTTATAAAGATATCGTTAACAAATTCGGTAATCAGTATGTTTTTGGGGTCTCTGAATCCGAATCCGAACACACAGCTGCCCTAGCACGTCAGGTTTCTGAGATAGCCTTCAAAATAACTTCTATTATGATTTATTATAAGGTCATGACTTGCTGGGGATCTTAGGAACTCGGATTCGACTTATCGGCCCCAAAAACATTTACAAGACATGGTGGGACTTCTGAACCTAAAAGTAGTTTTTTTTGTGTAATTGAGTTTAAATATATCCTCAAAGAGACCGACCCATTTTTATTATACTCTGTTCCGTATGGTACAAAGGGTATATTGTGGTTGTGCAAGCCGAAAATGTATGTAACATACAGAAGGAGACGTCGAAAACCCCCCAAAGTTACCTAAAGTATGATCAGTGTGACTTTAGAAGTCGATATACCCATATCCGTCTGTCCGTCTGTCTGTATGAACGCCTAGATCTTAGAGATGGTAAGAGCTAACTGTTTTACTTTTTCGATATCGGGGTTATATTATATAGCTCCCATAGGGGTGTTTAAGAGGACCTCGTTTGTTTATGAAGATATCATAACCAAATATGGCACTCGGAAGTTTTTTATAGTTCCCAATCAGTGTACCTAATTTGATCATATTCGGTTGACTTTATCATATAGTCCCCATGGGACCAATTGGTCAAAAAAACATGTTTTGTACAAAATTCGTTGTTTCGTTTGTGTTTGAAGAAATCGTAACCAAATTTGGCGGTCGGAAGTTTTTTATAGTTCCCAATCAGTGTACCTAATTTGATCATATTCGGTTGACTTTATCATATAGTCCCCATAGGACCGATCGGTAAAAAAAAATTTGTTGGTGAAAAATTCGACTGATTTCTGTTTGTTTATGAAAATATCGTAGCCAAATTTGCCGAATAAAATATCTTTTGGAGGTCTTAGGCAATATGTCGGACTTAATTGCAATGTGGTGGTACAGGGTATCCCAAAGTCGTCTGCGCCCGACTTTAACGTACGCCATCTTTTTTTTTCGAGTCGTGATGTTCGACAATTTTTTTTATATGTTTTTGGGGTCGCTCAGAGCTCTTTTTTGCATTCAAAAGTCAAGACCTGGCCTCCAAAGTCGATTTATTTTTTTTTTTGTCTGGCTGTGTTTTAACATAACCTCAAAAGATTACATAAGAAATCTCTTTTAAGTCCTGATGTCCGAAAATGTTGTTTATATGTATTTGGTGCTGGGAACTTTTGAGCTCGGATTTGGATGCAGCGACCTTAAAAATATTAAGAAGCTATTCTGACCTCTGGATCCAAAGGTTGTGTTATTTTAAGAGTTTTCATAGTGTGTATATAAAATGCGAGATTCGCATATAAGACAAGATGACGACATAAATCAAGGAACGAAATCTGACTATAGATATTTTGTTAAAATTTAGTTTGAGTTCTCGAGTTCTTGAAATCTTTGATAAGTCACGAACATATCAAATTGCTCTCGTGCCATACAAGTCTTAGGGTGCTCCCACAGGTGTAGGCTCTGGAAACTTTTGTTGCAATAGCTCCAACGAGTCGATAACATTGCTCGATATTGCTCGTCATTGACTGTCATCGCCTGTTCGTACTCGTTTAGGAAGATCCGCCGAAGGGATCTGCCTTACCCAAGTCCACACCAAACAGTTGACATCCGTTCCATGGATACATTTTTCGACGGCATTTATCATTTGAATTGAGATTTTTTCTTCATTCTATTTTTTTTTTTTCCCCGTATGGGTTCCTCGCAAAGAGGTGGGGCACTGCGACCAAAAGATCTTTTGTACCATACCCATAAATAACGGCAAAAGACTTTCCGCCTTCCGCATGAATAGCAATAGGACTTTTGTTGGTATTGACCTAAGATGGAAGGGACTAATCCGTTCCTTTCCCAAGTGACAGGCTCTGTCCCATACCAGCGCTGGGCAGCCACAGAGAATATGTCTGCTGGTTTCATCGTCCTCGAGACAGAGTCTGCACTCTGAAGAGTCCGATATGCCAATTTTCTGTAGATGGTATCTAACAGTGTGGCGGCCAGATAGGTATGTTTTAAGATAGGAGTTTTAAGTCCGCTCTGCCATGACCTTTTGTCTTGATCATATCCAGAGGTTTGACAAGCGCTTTTGCTTGACGCAGCCCCGGTAAGGAGAACCAGTATCTCCTATGTTCTCCTGCAGCCCATTTGTTTACCACGGTTTTGATTGTGGACCAACCAATACCACAGAAAGGGGCAGGGTATGTAGTCAGGGTGGAGGCACCCTCTCGTGCTAGATCGTCAGCGATCGTGCTACCATCCACTTCTTAATTCTAAATTAAAGTTAATTAATTGTAGGACTTGTTTTATTAATTATTTATGGCTGTGACCACGAACATAATTCTAATAGTTTTTCGATTGTTAGTTAGTTGGGTGAGAGTTTGACCATTTCTGCCACTGTGCGATGACTCTCGCGCTCTCTCACTCTCTTCTAAAGTGTTGCTTATCAAGAGCCTAGGTCTACTCAAGTTTATCACAAAAAAAAAAAAAAGAAACAATTACAACAACATCAATAGCAACAACAACAACAACAAAAGCAGAGCGATAAGTGTCTCTTTGGTATTTGAAATAGAGATTAAGTTGGACGACCCAAAAAAATATTGAAATAAAATAAACTATGCTAATGGCTTGAAATCAACAAAAATGTATGTCTTTGGGTTCGTTTATCTATTGGTTTGTATTTGTATCTACAAATATGGAATCTATCCATATCGCTACACTTGATATATACCATGAATTGGCATATTTAAGTGTATACATGTCGTATACGTTGTATCTTTCGGTTCAATCTATTGCATAAACAATTCACACAGTTCATATTTGAATATGATTTTGTGGAAAAATTTATGAACTCACTTTAAGAGCGTCCAAATATCGTTTTAATTAACTTGAATTTTACGCTGGCTGGTTACCTTTTGTTGTTGTTGTTGTGTGTTTGTAAACAAAACAACAAACAAACATAAACAGTTGAAGATACAGAAATATTTCATATCTGAAGCTTATTTTTTTGGCAAACAAGCGTAAAACTATAAAAAACTTTGCGTTTTTTTTTTTAGAGCCAAAATTTTTTGAAGTTTATACAGCTGTTTGTGCTTTGGGAAGAGCGTTTTAGAATGCGTATTTCGTGAAATATTGCAAAAACAAAATAGTCTGCAGTGCTGGACTAAAACTAGGGCCCTGGGGCCACAATTTTATTTTTAAAATAAAATTGCACAATTACTTGATTGAGCAATCAGCTGTGCTCTGGAAAACGATAAAAACAAATCGAACAATTTTATTCGGATTCGTTTTTGCGTGCACCAGAAAACGAATATTTTTGTAGATATTTCACTTTTTATTTTCAATAAACTCGTATATTTTCCTAAGTTTCCGGTTAAATGCTCACATTGTATTGGCGCGAAATTATTTTTATTTGATTCAAAAAAGCTGACATGGTTGCCGCAGCTTTAGACTTTTTTATTACGCTATGTTGTTTACATTTAATTTTCATTAAAATAATGCTAGTTCTTTATTATTCTTTATGTTAAATAAAATTACACAAAAGTATTACTTTAGCAATACTATTTATTGAAATTAAACACGACTTAGCTATTTTTCTTACAAGAGACATTTTCTTTGTGTAACGCGACAACCCTGTCGCACCTATCGTCATGTGTTCGTGTATGATTTGTGCACATACACGAACACAAAAAAAAATCTTTTTGGCGATGCATGCTATTTTTTTAGTTAGTCAGAAAACTTGAAGTTGACATAAATATAATCTAAGAATATCAAAGAAAATTTAAAAAAGTAATTCAGTAAATAATTGCAGCTTTTTTCAACCTATTTTGCCGATTCGTTTTAATGCCTCTTGCAAAAAAACATTCGGTTACAAACCACATAAAAAAGTCGTTTTGGAGAAATGCAGTTTCAAAACTAATCCGAATGAATTGTTCGGACTCGTTTTTGGTCTGGCTTAAGAAATTTGGCCTTGGTTGAAATGATATTTAAATTCAATTTTTATTTTCAATTTTTAATTTATTTATTTTTTATTTGTTTTATATTTTTTTTATTTTTTTATTTATTTATTAATTTTTTTAGTTTTGCCTCTTGCAAGAAAACATTCGGTTTCAGACCACTTTAAAAATTCGTTTTGGTGAAAAACAATTCCGAATAAATTGTTCGGACTCGTTTTTAGTCTGGCCTTAGAATTTTGGCCTTGGTTGAAATGATATTTAAATTCAATTTTTATTTGCAATTTATTTATTTATTCATTTATTTATTTATTAGTTTTTTAGTTTTGTCTCTTGCAAAAAAACATTCGGTTTCAAACCACTTGAAAAATTCGTTTTGGTGAAATCGGAAGCACCCAACATGCGGTTTCAAAACGAATCCGAATAAATTGTTCGGACTCGTTTTTAGTCTGGCCTTAGAATTTTGGCCTTGGTTGAAATGATAAGTATTTCAATTCAATTTTTATTTTCAATTTTTAATTTATTTATTTTTTATTTTTTTTATATTTTTTTTTTTATTTTTATATTTATTTATTTTTAATTTTTTTATTATTATTATTTGATACATTATTATGCTATATCTTAATTAATTATTATTAAATTAAAATATAGGGTTTTCCAACAAGAGGTGTTATTTTGAATCACCCGGTATTTCGGTAGCTGTCACTTTTGAAGCTTTTATTCTTTGACATTTGACAAGTAGAAACTACGCCATTACTAAAAATGGAACGATACACGCTTCAACAACGCATTGAAATTCTTAAAATTTACTACAAAAATGGTGAAAATCTTGCAGTCACAGTTCGCAAAACTAAATCATTTTTGGGTTTTCGTGAAGCACCTTGTCGGACCGCAATACAGAAATTGATGGAAAAACTCGAGCTGTTGGGACAAGTTAGTGATGTGAAGAATAAAACCCTTGCACGTCGCTCAAGAACAACTGAGAATACTGCTGCTGTAGCCCAAAGTGTTGAAGAAAACCCAGGTTTGTCCATTCCTCCTCTTTCTTTGGAATTGAGCATTCCACAAACGTCATTACACCGTATTTTGCATAAAGACTTGGGTCTTAAGGCTTATAAAGTTCAGTTAACACAAGAACTCAAGCCGGCCGATCATCAACAACGTCGTGTCTTTGCTAATTGGGTCCTTGAAATGCATGAAAATGATCCGGAATTCCATCGAAAAATCATCTTGACTGATGAGGTCCAATTCCACCTCGGTGGCTACGTCAGCAAGCAAAATTGTCGCATCTGGGGCTCGGAAAACCCAAGAGTTATTGTTGAGAAGCCTCTCCATCCTCAACGTGTGACTGTTTGGTGCGCTTTATGGTCCAGCGGGGTCATTGGACCTTACTTTTTCGAAAATGAGGTTATATCAACAGTTACGGTAAATCGAGAGATTATTAATGATTTTTTATGGTCGAAGTTGGATGGTATTGATCTGGACAACGTTTACTTTCAACAAGACGGCACTTCGTGCCACACAAGCAACGAAACCATTGCTCTTTTACGGGAAAAGTTTCCGGACCGTGTTATCTCTCGAAGAGGTGATCACAATTGGCCACCGAGATCTTGTGATTTAACACCTTGCGACTTCTTCCTTTCCTTTCAAGATCTCAAAGATAGAATTTGTGAGGCTATCGAGGACATAGGGCAGCCAGTTTGCGATTTGGTTATGGAAAATTTAATGAAAAGGATATGGTCCTCTAAGCGCGGTCGTGGTGTCCATTTGGCTGATGTTATTTTTCATTATTAACGGCATACCTTCCTCTTTATTATGAAATAAACATCCGATCATTTATCTCGAAAAATGGCATTTTTCTTGAATACCAAAATAACACCTCTTATTGGAAAACCCTTTATAACAGCGATTGCAGCTTTATAAACTTTATATTACTAGGCAGGAGGCAAAGACCCTTAGTCTCCTTTTTTCTTTGAAAAAATATGAATTATTTTGACATAGTCTTTGTTTTATAAATTATAATGCTATATCTTAATTATTTATTATTAAAAACTTCATACTACGTATTACTGGGCAGGTGGCAAAGCCCCTTAGTTTCCTATACAAAAATAAAACCTTGTTTTCGTATAGCCCTTGTATTTGTCTTAAAAATTCCTTACATGATCAAATTAAGATAAAGCATCGATTGCACTTTGCGCCGATAAATGTTTACATACGGTCTTATACTTTTTGACTGTATATAATGTATTTTATTTATTTAGTAATGGGCATAATAAACAATATAAATATATGCATACAATAAAACTGTATAAATAAAATGCTTTAACTTCAACGTAAGCTCATTTTTTATGCATTTTTTTTATTTTTTTTTTCCTACGTGTTTTTTCACGCGCATTTTGTATCTTTTTTTTGTATCTTTTTGTCTTTTCGGTTGTCAACTTCAAGATACGTTCGCTTAGTTTATTGACTTATTATTATTATTTGTTCGTTTTGTTTTAAATTCTTGCTTACGAAGGCAGTTTGAAAATTAATCGATTAAGTCGAATCGAAAGATGAATCTAAGCACGATCCATGAAATATTTCGGTTTAGTTTTGACCAGGAACGCCAAGTAATCAGCAGCCCTAATTTGATGAAAAAAAAAAACACTTGATTTTTGAAAGCTTTCTTCATAAATTTCCAAAAAAATGATCATACACTTTTCTTATAAATCTGTCACAATTCGTTTGAAAGCGATTTCTGGCACACGCCCACTTATGTTGCTATAATATGCTTCTTTGCCTGACTTACTTACTTTTCGGCCAGCCCTCGCTTATGCGACAACTTTAAATTGCAATTCCAACTTCCGTCAACATTTAATTTAAAAAAAAAAAAATAAAAAGCTTTTCGCTTTTTAGCTAATCAACTGATTTATGTAAATACAAATTCCGGAAAATGTTGTGTGTGAGTGAAATACGCAAAATATGAAACAAGTTTTCACAGCTCTGTAGCTCTTCGATTTTTCCAGCTGCGATCTGCCAAGGCTGAGGCGGCTCGTCAAACGTCCAAGTCGTTAAAAGCAATCACATTTGGACAGCGTTGATAACTAACTAGCTAACTAGCTTTTTGCCATGTGTATGTATCCATCAGATACATACATTCACTTTTTTATAGCGCACAAATAAAAAAAGAAAATAAATGACAACTTAAAGTCAGCGAAATTTCAGTTTTACTTCGAGATGATGACACGAATCAATCGTTTTTTTCGTTTGTCGGTAACTTTCAATTTAAATGGATTTTTTTCAAAAAGTATTTAATATCTATAGTAAGTTTAAAGTGAGCAGTCCTCTAGCTAGATTGCTTTGATATAATGAACTATTGGGTCGTTCACTAAGTAATTTCGTTTTTTTTAGTGCAATGTAAACACGTTTTTTTTATTGTGCAAAACATTTTATGAAATTATATATTCTCCATTTTGATCCAATACCTTTTTGCCATCTTTCGGGTAAGAGATTGATTCCACGCTCATAAAATTTTTGATCCTTGCTGGCAAAAAACTGGTCCAAATGGTTTTTGACGTCCTGATTTGAGGTGAAGGTTCTCCCATCCAAAAAATTTTGCAGCGACCGGAAAAAGTAAAAGTCCGAAGGTGCCAAGTCTGGATAATATGGTGGGTGTGGTAGCACATCCCATGCAAGCTGCAAAAGCTTTTGGCGAGTCATCAAACTGGTATGAGGTCTCGCATTATTCTGGTGGAACACTACACCTTTTCTATTGATCAATTCTGGCCTCTTCTGTTTGAGTGCATCACTCAATTTGTCCAGCTGATCACAATACACTTCAGAATTATTCGTGGTATTGTCGGGCAAAAGCTCAAAATAAACGATCCCTTTGAAATCCCACCAAACAGACAACATAACCTTTTTTTTTGGTGAATATCGGCCTTCGAAGTGGTTTGAGTTGGTTCATCCTTATTAGACCATGATCTCTTGCGCTTTACATTCTTGTAAACAACCCACTTTTCGTCGCCAGTAACAATGCGCTTCAAAAATGGATCACTTCTTTGACGTTTGATAAGCAAATCACAGTCGTTAATGCGACGAAGCAAATTACGTTCTGGAAGAACATGAGGTATCCATATGCCAAGCTTAGAAATTAATCCTAGACGTTTCATGTGTAATCTTTCAGCAATCTCTCGAGTTGTTATTCGACGATTTGCATCGACCAACGACTTTATTTTATCCACATCGGCTTCAAGAGGCCTTCCAGGACGTGGTGCATCCTCAAGATCGCAATTGCCGGAACGAAATTTTGCAAACGAATTTTGGCATTGGCGTTCGGTCAACACATCTTCTCCGTACACATCACATAATTTTCGCCTTGCATGAACTGCATTTTTACCCTTTTGATAGTTAAACAGTAAAATATGCCGAAAATGTTGTTTTCGATCTTCCATCTTCGATAGGGCACCAAACAAAAACTATTCCAAAAAATTTAACAAAATTTTTTACAAAAAAGCCTTACTATATCAGCTGTTCAAATATATAAAGGTTAAGCGGTTAGGTGTGAAGTTGGCTGCGAAAAAATTCAATAAGATCAGCTGTTGTCATCAAACGAAATTACTTAGTGAACGACCCAATAGTTCCGCTGTTAGGTTATAAACTTTTGCAGTTGACTTTTCAAATATATATTTTTGGAGCACTAAGTTCTCCCGGTTTTTTTGATGAAAATGTAACTTTATTGTAAAAAAAATGGTTACCAATGACTCATTCAAAGTATTGCCCATCGCTAGCTACAACTTTTTCCCATTTTTCTGGCAGAGCGGGAATACCTTGACGGTAGAAGTGTTTGTTTTTTGAGGCTATCCACGAATCAAGCCATTTTGCGATATCTTCATGAGTGGAACTGCTGATCAGCCAGACCATGTGCCATCGAGCGGAACCAGTAATAATCCGACGGCGCAATATCTAAGCAACATAGCGGGTGGGGTAGGACTTCCCATTTGAGCGTTCCCAAGTAGGTTTTGACAGGATTGGCAATGTGAGGCCTAGCGTTGTCATGCAGTAAAATCACTTTTTCGTGCCTCTGCTCGTATTGTGGCCGTTTTTCTCGCAGTGCTCGGCTCAATCGCATCAATTGAGTTCGATACCGTTCCCCAGTGATGGTTTCGCCTTGTTTCAACAGCTCATAATAAACAACACCGACCTGGTCCCACCAAATGCACAGCATAACCTTCGCAGCGTGAATTTTCGGCCGAGCCAGTGACGTGGAAGCATGACCGGGTTGTCCCCAAGATTTTTTCCTCTTTGGGTTGCTGTAATGAATCCATTTTTCATCACCCGTCACGATGCGATGAAGAAAACTCTTCCTGCTTTGTCGCTGGAGCAGTTGTTCACAGGCGAAAAAACGACGCTCAACGTCCCTTGGTTTCAAATCATAAGGAACCCAAGTTCTTTGCTTTTGAATCATTCCCAACGCATGCAATCGCTTGGAAATGGCTTGGCGGGTAACTACTAATGCTGAAGCAAGCTCTTCTTGCGTTTGGCACGAATCCTCATCGAGCAATGCCTCCAATTCAGCGTCTTCGAAGGTTTTGGGTCTTCCTTTACGTGGACGGTCGTCAACATCGAAATCACCGCCTTTGAAACGACGCAAACAATCACGGCACGTTGTTTCGCTTGGAGCAGCATCTCCGTACACTTTTTGGAGCTGTCGATGCTCTTCAGCTGCCGTTTTTTTCGAACAGAACAAGAAAATCAACACTTCCCGCAAATGATGATTTTTTGGCACAAAACTAGACATTTTCACACAACCACAAGTAAATAATGCATAAAGAAATTCACTAATGTGCCATAGCAGTTTGCTTACCATATGCCTAAGCTTCGTTTATGAAGTTTTGGGTATGTCAAAATCGACCAGAACTTTCTGCTAAAGCCATCTATTGACAAACAGCGAGAACTTAGTTGCGTACCTAATAATAATATCTGAAACTCAAGATGATACATAATGAAGATGATAGATGATGAACAAGTACTTTCCATACGAATTTTTTTGTGTCAGCTGAAGTTCTGAGCTCCATGAGTTTCTATTTCCGTGATGTTATGTAAGCATTTTCCAAAAAAATATCGAAAATAAAAACATCGATGCATCGCTGAAACTATCGCTATTAACGATACTCGACTCGTTAGTTAGTGAGTATTTTATGGGCCAGCTTCCATCTCCACCCAATCCTCTTCAACCCATCCTCTTCTTCTCTACCATTCGTGTGAGCCTAATAAACAAACAAAAGCTGAACTTTTTCAAAAGCAACATATCATTAAAACTTCTTAGTGCATAAATAATACTAGAGGGCTCCGAACCCTGTCAGCCTTCTATATATATAAAATCGTAAACTCTTGTGAATTTTGTGTGCGGACGGACAGCCTCCAGCCCAGCCTCACCTGCCTTACAAATATCATGTGACTTATGTGAGCCTAATAAACAACCAAAAGTTGCAATTTTGCAAAAAGACAATGATCACTACAGCTTCTTAATGTATCAATAAAATTAGGGTTCTCCACACCCAGCTAGCACGCAAAGGCCTTCTTTATTAACTTCGCGACCTTCCGTATATAATATCGTTGGCTGTTAAGAAATCCGTGGGCGGGGGTATCGCCAACATATCACTACAAGTTCACTTTTTACCAGTAAAACAAGGTGTTTCCGCGCTCTGCTAACACCCAATGACCTTCTATATTCATTTCGAAACCTTTCGAATATAATATCTTAAGCTCTTGCAAATTTTGTGGGCGAACGCACAGCCTCCAATTCACCCTCTTCTTCTTTACAAACATATACTCATGTGAGCCTAATAAACAAACAAAAGTTGAACATTTTCAAAAGCCATGGTAACCCTAAATGGCCTTCTATATTTATATCGAGACATCCCGACGATGCTAGCCTTTGCACTTTTCCTAATTTCACTGAAACTTCTGTTGAGATACTAACAAAACTAGGGGTTTCCGCGCCCTTTTTAAATGGCCTTCTATATTTATATCGAGACATCCCGACGATGCTAGCCTTTGCACTTTTCCTAATTTCACTGAAACTTCTGTTGAGACAGTAACAAAACTAGGGGTTTCCGCGCCCTGCTAACCTCCAATGGCCATCTATATTCATTACGAGATCTTCCGACTATGATATTGTAAGCTTTTGCGAATTTTTGTGGGCTGCGGGTTAGACTTTTGCAAATGCTAACATATCACTGTAACTTCTTAAAGTATCAATAAAATTAGGCGGCTCCGAGCCCTGCTATATTCTTGAGATCTCCCGACTATTATTATATCGAAAGCTCTTGCGAATTTTGTGGGCTGGGGATAAGACTTTTGCAAACGCCAACATATCACTACTACTTCTTTAAGTATCAATCAAATTTAGGGGGCTCCAAGCCCTGCTATATTCTTGACATCTCCTGACTATGATATCGTAAGCTCTTGCGAATTTTGTGGACTGGGGGTTAGACTTTTGCAAATGCTAACATATCACTGTAACTTCTTAAAGTATCAATAAAATTAGGCGGCTCCGAGCCCTGCTATATTCTTGAGATCTCCCGACTATTATTATATCGAAAGCTCTTGCGAATTTTGTGGGCTGGGGATTAGACTTTCTCAAACGCCAACATATCACTACTACTTCTTTAAGTATCAATCAAATTTAGGGGGCTCCAAGCCCTGCTATATTCTTGACATCTCCTGACTATGATATCGTAAGCTCTTGCGAATTTTGTGGGCTGGGGGTTAGACTTTTGCAAATGCTAACATATCACTGTAACTTCTTCAAGTATCAATCAAATTAGGCGGCTCCGAGCCCTGCTATATTCTTGACATCTCCTGACTATGATATCGTAAGCTCTTGCGAATTTTGGGGCTGGGGGCTAGACTTTTGCAAATGCTAACATATCACTGTAACTTCTTCAAGTATCAATAAAATTAGGGGGCTCCGAGCCCTGCTATATTCTTGAGATCTCCCGACTATGATATCGTAAGCTCTTGCGAATTTTTGTGAGCTGGGGCTTAGACTTTTGCAAATGCTAACATATCACTGTAACTTCTTCAAGTATCAAAAAAATTAGGGGGCTCCGAGCCCTGCTATATTCTTGAGATCTCCTGACTATGATGTCGTAAGCTCTTGCGAATTTTGTGAGCTGTGGGTTAGACTTTCGCAAATGCTAACATATCACTGTAACTTCTTCAAGTATCAATCAAATAAAGGGGCTCCGAGCCCTGCTATATTCTTGAGATCTCCCGACTACGATATCGTCAGCTCTTGCGAATTTTGTGGGCTGGGGATAAGACTTTTGCAAATGCTAACATATCACTGTAACTTCTTCAAGTATCAAAAAAATTAGGGGGCTCCGAGCCCTGCTATATTCTTGAGATCTCCCGACTATGATATCGTCAGCTCTTGCAAATTTTGTGGGCTGGGGATTAGACTTTTGCAAATACCAATATATCACTAGGACTTCTTAAAGTATCAACAAAATTAGGGGGCTCTGCGCCCTGCTTACCCTCAATGGCCTTTTATATTCATGTCGTGACATCTCGACTAGGCTATCCTTTGCACTTTACTTAATTGCCGCAGTGTATATAGCTGTGAGAATGCTAAAGTTGTGCCTGCACGACTTTAAAATACCCTGTACCCTGTAAAGTATTGTTCAGGCAAAGGTGGCTAAATTTATTAAATTTTGGGTATAACTTTCGAAGTTTTGAATAAATTAAGCTATGTGTCGAGTTTTAAATTGCTATATGGAAAAGTTTGCAAATAAGTCTTAGGCTTTAGTCTAGATGAGTCTACATGCTAGTTTTGGTGACTTCAGCTAATACTTCAAAAGGTTTGATTTGGATTGATAGGGTCACACTTGAAGATAATGCGCAGCTTTTGGTAAAGTCTGGTCTCTCCAGCTCTGATAGTCTCAGAGAACCTTTTGTACATACAAACTGCATAAAAATTTTACTACGGATATTTTCTTTTGACGTAATGTTTACATGTTAAGCAACTGTCTGCTTAAAATTGAATTTTTTATTACTAATACAAAAAAAACCAACAATTTATTTGCTATAATCCTCAGGTGCTTGAAATATGATTGGATTGTGCTAGTTGGAGCAGTTGGAGCTTTGCTTAAGTAAATCTGCTATGTTAATTAAATGTCAACAGAATGCAATGAGAGCGCAGCAATGAGCATAAATTGAATTTTTGTGCCAAAAAACTCAAGCCAAAACCCAAACCGAAGAGAAAACGAGTCGAGAGAGAGGGGGAAGAGAGAGAGTGATACAAACCGAGAGATACAAATTATATGCAAAGATGGTCAACGCAGTGATGGATGCCATTGCGGTAAGTGGAATAAATAATCCTTGCTTGTTGAGTGATTATTCGTTTATTTAATTTAATTTTTTATAATTTAACGATTTATGTATATGTAGTTATATATATAGTAGACATATATACGCATAAAGCTATGTACATACTTTTGATGTGAATTTCTAAATTGAAATTGCAGTCACATTTGAAATTCGCCGTCGTTGTCAGTTTGGCCCCGACAGGCAATTGAAGTTTTTGTATTTGTACTTCAAACGAGTAACTCTATATGTAGATAGTTTTTTTTTTTTTTTTTTTTGGTTTCTGCATTTTTTTATGATTTTTTTTTTATTTTCATATTTTTTTTACTCGTTTCGTTTGGCTTTGCCCACATTTTCAATTTGAATTTGTTTGCTGTGGCAATTGCTCAATTGGCTGGTCTGGGTGTATCTGTATCTGTATCTACAGCTGCAGCTGTGTCTGTCTGTGTGTATCTGTGTGTTAGTGTAGCTGTTTGTTTACGAGTCGAGTGTCTGTTGCATATTACACGCTAATCCATGTGTTTAACCTTTTTTTTTATTTATTTATATGCATATATATTGAATTTATTATAAAGCAACGTGCACACTTTAAAGCGTTCAATGGAGCGTATGAGTTATATGCAACATAACTAATGAGGCCTGTGTTGAGCAAAAATAAAAGAAGAATTTTCCATAGTTTTTTAAATGCTGATAGAATTTTTGAGTATTTACTAAAAAAGTGATTTCGATTTTGGAGGTACCACAATAACTTTTTTTTATGTCCTTTTTAGTTTTTTTTTTCCAAGTTACTACTAGCTTGGTGTATTTTAATTGAGTTTATATCTTTAAGGCAAGTAATTAATAACATTCTAATTTGGAATATCGAAAATGGATCTTAAGATATTTGAAAATTTTATAAATACTGGTTTACTATATTCATTTACATATTTTTTTTCTGCTGTGATGGTATGGATTTTTCACTTCTTCTTCTCCTCAGCTTTACAGTCTTTGGTGGACCATAGCTTCCGCAACAATCTCTCTCCATTTGTCCCTCTCTACAACGACATCTCTCCAGTATCGGAATCCTATTTTTCTGAGATCGGCCTCTACATCATCCATCGTTTCTTTGGATGTCCTCTTCTTCTACCTCCATTCGGTTGCAGTACAAAGGCCTTTCGAGCTATTCTTTCCGTGGACGTTCTTAGCACATGACCCGCCCACCTCATTCTCTGTGTTTTAATAAATCTGATAATTGTTTCATGTCCTGCTAGCGATTCTAGTTCATGATTGTATCTTATCCGGTAGGTGCCATCCGGTAGTTTGATAGGGTCATATATTTTTCGACATATTTTTCTCTCGAGAGGGCCATATTTTTCTCTCGAAGCACAACAGTTGAGCTGCATCTGCGTTCTTCAAGACCCAGAGTTCGCAGGCATATGTGAGTACTGGTCTTATTACTGTTTTGTACATTCTGAATTTTTGGCTGCCTGAGAGAATCTTTGATCGGAATAGCTTTAGATTTGCATAGTGTGCTTTGTTCGCGGCCTGTATTTTTTCCTTAATTGCTACTGTCGAGTTTTTTGTAGCAGATAACATTATACCCAGGTATTTGAATTCTTCTACGCTCTCAAAAACGTAGTCGGCAATTGCTAGATTGCTAGAGTCAGTGATAGAGCTGAATCGAATCTTCTTCTCCCAAACCCTTGTTTACCTCTTTTCGGACTCGCTTATGCTCCTCCTGAGGTGTGCGATCTCAGCATTCGTCTGCAGGCATTCCGATCCTGGATCATGTCATCGCTGAGATCCATTCGTTGCTGATGTTTTTGCATTTGACTGATCCACGTATTTTTCGGTCTGCCTGCCCTACGGCCGTTAACTGGAGCTACGGTAAGTATTGCCTTCTTAGCGGGGTTCTCCGGCGGTCGCCTTTGAACATGGCAATATCAAAGCATCTGACCTACTTTGAGCGTCTCAGTGATAAGCTTTTTAACAAACAGGCTGCCTCGGATGTGTTTGCTCTTAATGTGATCAACCTTGGTCACATCCGCCATCATCCTTAGCATTTTCATCTCAGTCGCAGATAATTTACTCTCGTACTTTTTGTACATCGTCCAACATTCGGACGCGCTAGAGTTTTCTCGCCACTTCATCCATCCAACACTGGATCGAACCATATATTTTGTCTTATCAGCATTAATTTTTAGCCCTGCCGCTTTGGAGTTTCGTTCCAGATTTTTGAATGCATTTGTCAGTGCAGACTTGCTTTTGGCCATTATTAGTACAAGTCTGAAAGTTTTTGTTATTTTTTGTTTTTGGATTTTTCACGTGCAAAACTGAAATTTTAAAATTTTTTTCAAAATTTTGTAGTTTTAATTTATTTTAAACACTTTTTTTTTTGTTAATTTTGAATATTGTATAAATGTTGGTTTACAATATTTATTATTATTCATTTACTTTTTTTGTGCTATGATGGTACAGAGTATCTGAAAATAGTTTCACTTTGTTGCCCGCTATTTTTCACTTGCAAGATTAAAAAAAAATTTTTTAAAAAGTTAATTTTTTTTTTTAATTGTGTAGGTTTAATTTATTTTTTTTTTATTTTCAATAATGATTTTTTTTTTGATTTTTTTTTTTTTTTAATAATTTTTTGTAATATAATTTTTTTTGGAATTTTAATTATTTAAATAAAAAAACTTAAAAAAAAAAATTAATTCACAGCATTCTTTAATTTCAACTTTTTAATAAACGCCAAAAACCTTTGGGCAACTCAAAAACTCACTAATTTATCAAACAGCCCTCTTCGATATCTTTGACTCTGCAGGAAAGTGTATACGAACGTTCAAATGTAACATCTGCTTAGCATGATATCAATAACACATCAATTATATACATTTTTGAAAATTTGCTCAATTTAATGAGCTGCTCTTGGAACATATGACAAATCTACAAAAACTATTCCTTTTCGAACTTTATGCGCCTAAAACCGAAGACCTTAAACAAAAATTTGTAAACAACTTGTGAATTATTTTATTTTTTTTTTATTTATATAAGGTGCGCGAAATAAGTAAGTGGTACACTTTCTTTAGGGCCTGCTAAAGCTTTTCTATACATCGTATGATGTCCAACTTTCACTTATTTTTTAAAGCTGGCTTTAGCCTAACGTTGATCAAGAACTTAAAGCTCTGTGAGCTTTTAAGTCCCGTTACTTTTGTTTAAAGCTTCAACACATTGGCTTGTAGAGCGAAATAAGTAAGTGGTACAGTTTAGTTTTTGTGACAACAAACACGTGTTGCAGTGAAACGCATGAATTAAATTGCGTAGTTAGGATTTTTTTTCGTTAAATTATTAATAACAATTAAGTTTTGAACACATATAAAAAAAAAAAATTGTTTTTTAAAACGTTGTATTATAGAAATGTTTCGAAACCACTTTCTTACCGATGAGGAGCGGATAACAATATCCGTGTACAATGAAATGGGTATGTCCGTACGCAAAATTGCTCATAAAATACAAAGGAGCAAAACTACTATACAAAAGTTCCTAAAGGATCCCGAAAATCATGGACGGAATGGTCGTTCTGGTCGTCCGCCCCTAGTAGACAATCGAGATAAAAGGAGAATAAAAAATCTAGCGATAAAGGAGAACAAAAGTTCATCGCAAATTTGTTCAGAATTGGATCTCCCTATTTCAAAGAGACGTGTGCAGCAAATTTTGAAGGCCAATGAATTCGTCTCATATGAAAAAAAACTTCGCAAATGTCAGCTTCTTCCACGCCATAAGGCAGCACGCTTGCACTTTGCTGAGATGCACAAATTTTGGGTCATAGAGTGGCAAAATATCATTTTTAGTGATGAAAAAAAATTTAATCTTGATGGTCCTGATAATGATTTGTACTATTATCGTGACATAAGAACAGAAAAACAAGTGAAAGTATCTCGGAATTTTCAAGGAGGGTCACTGATGGTATGGGCTGCTTTTGGCTTTACTGAAAAGAGTCCAATGTGCTTTGTGACCAGTAAAATGAACTCTAAGGACTATATAAATTTATTAGACGATGTTCTAATAGAATTTGGTGAGCAAAATTTTGGTGATTCCTGGATTTTTCAACAGGATAACGCTCCAATCCATGTTTCCCGGGAGACAAAAGAGTTTTTTAAGGCTCGAAATATACCAATATTGTCGTGGCCAGCAAAAAGCCCGGATCTTAATCCTATTGAAAACCTTTGGGGCATACTTTCACAAGGGGTGTACAAAAATGGAAGGCAGTTTAATACCGTGAAGGATTTAAAAGACTCTATAATAGCTGAATGGGCCAAGATAGACAAATCCCTGCTTCAAAATTTAATAAACTCAATGCCAAAAAGGATTTTAAAAGTCCTAAATAACAAAGGAGGCCATATTTAACAGGTTTTGCAACACAAGTTTAAATTTAAGTTAAGTTATTTTAAGTAAAAGCAAAAAACATTGAAGTGTACCACTTACTTATTTCGCTCTGTAGGATTTTTATTTAATTTTTATAAATTCCTATGAAAGGATTTTGAAATTTTTTTTTTTTTTTATTATTTGTTTTGTTATGAAGTTTAAATAAAAAATTAGTTTGAACATAAATAATTTATTTCTTCTTTGCTACGAAACAAATTAAGGTGTACCACTTACTTATTTCGCACACCTTATATTTTGTATCTGACCAAAATTAACCAAAACAAAGCCAAAAAAAAAGAGCTGTAAAAATATTTATAAATACCAAAAAATCACAAAAAAAAAAAAACAAAAACAAAAACAAAAGTGAAGCTCAAATTAGCACAGAGCGTGGGAGCCGGTTTGCGTTGACGCTGACGCTGATGCCGACAGAGACGCAGACGTTGGCGTCGCTGTTGCTTTGTGTTGATTATACCCTGCATCCATAGGGTCAAGGGTATTATAGATTTGTGCAATGTTTGTAACACTCAAAAAGAGGCTTGGCAGCGCATGAGATCGAGATACCAAAATGTTTTTCATAAAGTTGCTGAGTGATTGAACTACGTCTCTCTGTACGTATGATTAGCTAGATTTCGGAGAACTTAAGATATACAATTTTATGCTGAAATTGGTCATAGTAGAATTTAGTGGTCAACTAAAACTATTATTACTAAGAATAGTATGGAACATTTTATTTTATTTTAATTATAATTAGTCCCACTCGACACAGTCCACCGTCCAGCTCTGTGGGAAACCCTCGGCAGTAAAGGCATCCCCGACAAAATTGTGTCAATGATACGCGAGCTTTACAATGGTGCCCATTGCAAGGTCCGCTTTAAAGGTGTGTTAAGCGACGAATTCGAGCCTGGTACTGGGGTGAAACAAGGGTGTGTCCTTTCGCCTACGCTGTTTTTGATCCTGCTGGACGGTGTAATGGATCAGACAAACCGAGACCTTCCATGCGGCTTAAGGTAGAAACTCGATGAGGTATTAACAGACTTGGACTATGTAGATGATATCTGCCTGCTAGCGCAGCGGTTTGATGACATACAAAGGAAACTTCACTGCCTAGCTGAAAACGCCTGTAAAGTTGGTTTAAGAGTCAACGTAAAGACTCCTCTCCAATAACACAACACCACTTCTATTGTACAACCAACCCATAGAAGACGTTGACTCCTTTACGTATCTTGGCAGCATAGTCTGTAAGGACGGTGGATCCACGTCAGATATAACCGAACGCATCAACAAAGCGCGAACTGCCTTCTCATCGATGACCAGAATCTGGCGAGCGCACAATATAAACACCAGAACAAAGCTCCGCATTTTTAAATGCAGCGGTTTGTCGGTGCTCCTTTACGGCTGCACCACATGGAGCACAACACAAACAACACGCAGAAAACTACAAGCGTTCGTCAATGGATGCCTCAAGTGGATATTGAGAATTTTTTCGCCCACTTGGGTTACAAACGAGCAGCTACTTAATCTAGCTAAAATCCACCCGATCGAGCTAGAAATCCGAAAAAGGAAAGGTCATGGATTGGCCACACTCTTAGACGGCCAGCCCAAGACATTGCAATAGCAGCACTCGAGTGGAATCCGCAGGAATTCCCCGGAAGACCACGAATCACCTGGATAAGAATGGTCCGAAATGAAGGAGCTGGTCAACATACTATGACATGGAACCAGCTCAAACTATTGGCAAAAGACAGAAGTAGATGGAGAGAATTTGTTGACGCCCTATGCTCTTGTTAAGCTTTCGAATAGCATAATCAAGTTTTTATATTGTATGAATAAAGGAATATATATATATATATAGTCCCACTGTGCCTTGCTGCACTTCATTTCACTTTTGCTATATTGGCATTTTTAAAACCCTGTACTAGTGCTGGAGAAAACAACGATGTTATATCGATGTATCGATATATCGAAGCTTAAAATATCTATATATCGATGTTGGCCAACAGCAGAGTGCAGAAGTGCTGGAGAAACATCTATGTTGGCCAAAATCGATATATAGATATTTTAAACTTCGTTACATCGATGCATCGATATAACATCGATGTTTTCTCCAGCACTACCCTGTACCGTATGCTACAAAGGGTATATTAAGTTTGTGCAAGCTGAACATGTATGTAACATACAGAAGGAGACGTCGGAGACCCCCCAAAGTTACCCAAAGTATGATCAGGGCGACTAGAGAAGTCGATATACCCATGTCCATCTATCCGTATGACCGTCTGTCCGTCTGTATGAACGTCTTGATTTCAGAGATGGTAAGAGCTAGAGCAACCAAACTTTCAGATTACATCCCTTATTATTCCATAGGAGACAAGTTTATTTTATTTTTTTTTGATGTCGGGGTTACATTATATAAGCTCCCATAGGGGTGTTTTAGAGGACCTCGAAAAAAATCAAAAGTTTCAATTCGTTTGTTTATAAAGACATCATAACAAAATTTTGCATTCGGAAGTTTTTTTAGAGATCTTCAACACTGTAACAAATTTGATCGGTTGACTGTATCATATAGCTCCCATAGGGCGGATCGGTCAAAAAAACGCTTGTTGTGTTTCGTCCATGACAGAGGCATCATTTAATATTTTTTGTCTTCCTTATTGTTTCTTTCATATTGTTAATAACCTTCAAATTATTTTATAAAGGAAAAATAATGCTAAAATAATAATAATTAATAAATACTTGCTTAGAAATTAAATTTCTCTTTTAAAGCCAGGAGCGTTCGCTTCCTTTTCATGCTGGAATTCAGGGCTGAATTTTTTAGGCCTGATTGAACGAACTATGTCAAGGAAGTGTTTGTTGCATATACTTATGCAAAAAACAGCCGCAACAAGATTAGAAACCCGTTATTATTATAGCCCAAGCATTTGACAGTGGCAAAGTATGGCTTATTAATTTAAGGCAGTTGCAAGGTGCTTGGCAAGCCATGAATGGGGTCTTGGCGGGTAAGGTGCTGCCAGTGTAGTGCAGTGGAGTGCAGCAGACCCAAGGCCTTTCGAGGCCGCCGGAAGTCAAGACCAGTTGCGCTGGCTTAATAAAATTGAGTCTTTAGACTCTTGTTTTTAATTTTTAAGTTAATGCAAATCTGTTTTTTACAATGTCTTAAAGAGCATTTTCGAAAGTTCTAGAACCTTTTTAAGAAAATTTAATTTCTTAACGATTAGGCGCTTAAAATATACTTTGAAGATTTCTGCAGCTTTATTTTCATAGCCAATACTTAGAGAAGCAAACGAGTACGCCCATACAAACTTTATACCCAACATAGGGGGCTCCGCAGCCTGCATGCTCGCTAAGGCTACTTACGCCGATCTTAAAAATTTTTACGGCACACTATTCTTCTTTTATAGGTAGCTTTTTTTAGTGTAGCTGTAAATCGTGAAATAGTCTGCCAGATGATATTGATTAGTTATATAAATATATACTAGTACTTAGGGTCTGACAAAAAACTTGTTGAATAAACTTTACGCTAACCTCACATTTTTTTTTCGCACATTGCAGCTGCTCAGCTCTTTGGCCAGCGATTTGGATATAATGCTGAATGATTTAAGATCTGCGCCGACAACAACAACAACAAACACACCAAATGTTGCAGCAGCACAAAGCGCACAACAACAACAACAACAACACCGTGAGATGCAACAACCCATGCGTCAACTGCAGCCGCAGCATTGGCGCAGCATCAGCAACAACAACAACAATATAAGCAACCTGCCACGCGCTGCAGCTTGCAACACGGCCAATTGCATTGCAACATTGAGCGACATCAAATTGAAAGCTAATAAAGTTGCAAGAACATCAACAACAACATTTTCAAAAACGACAACAACAACAAGCACAAAAGTGACGACGACAACACCGCAGCAGCAGCGACGTCGCAGCGCTGCCGCTGCAACGCAAAAACCAACACCGCCGCAGCGTCGACAGCTACGTCAGCCAGCGCATCAGCGTCAACGCAGCAGCAACAACAGCAACAACAATAATAGTAACAACAATGACGAGGGCGATGATACGGATTGCAGCGAACTGCTCAATCTCACCTCGCCGCTCTCGGCCAGCGCCGCTGCCACGCGCGTCATTGGACTCTCGCCGGACGTCAAGAAGCTGCAAAAGTTGCCACTCTGGTGCCGCACCAGCAGCAACAACAACAACAGCCCGCGTGCATTGCCGCCTGGTCAGAGCATCTTGCGCAAATTTCCAGTTAGCCATCAATTTCATCATGGGTAAGTTCAAATCCATGCAAGCATGCAAATAGTCAATTTTTATAGTAACCAAGTGTTGTACGCGGAAATCACTTGGTGCAGCTATAAACGAGGGTGGGCTAAGAAGTAAACGGTTGCGAAGGGGAAAGGGGAACGAGCCTTGGTTTCGTGCATCACCAGGCCATTATCGGGTTACTACTTTTACTACTACTTATAGTCTTGACTCCTAAGTGGAGCATAGAGCCTCAGGATTACGGCCTGATATAAAACGTTGCTCCAGGCGCTGCTGCTCCGCATATGATTGCTCTTCATCGTGATTTCCAAATTCGTAAGCAAGCCGAAAATATTGTCTTTCCAACGGAAATACGGTCAATCCCTTCACCGAGTTCCTACAACATCCGCATTTAAACCAAGCCAGCGGTGCCACTAGTTGTTTAATCGCTTACTCGTTGTTCCATCCGAAGCTGTGGTCATCACTCACGTAATAAGGAGCTAAAATCTTAAGGCGTATTTTCCTCTCCAACACTCCAAGAATATTTTTGACCCATGCTTCAGCGCCTGAAACAAAAACTGGTAGGATGAGCGACGTGTGCAGTGTAAATCCTTAATACGTTTCCGGGGATCGTCCACTTTTCGAGTACCACAAAACCCACCTTGCCGGATTCTTTTTCAATAGCCGCCTAGACCTCGGCAGTATCTCGCTTGGGACGACCAATGTTATCTATATCATACGCATACGCAAGCAACCGGACACTTTTATAAAAAATGGTCCTAATACAGAGTCAAGAGATTGCAAGCTCTCTCCTGTCTTGACTTGTTGAAAACCACGAACGGTACCAAATGGTTCGGGGACGTCCTTTATCCCTTTACACAGCTGCGTGTATCATTCTCAAAATCATTCTGGACAGTCGCAACAAATTGTGGTTATTATGGTTACATAGGCATCGAGTAGAGGGGTACATATGGGGTGGAAAATTGTTTCGTAGCGCAATGGTGGTATGGTACCCTCTTCTTTACAAAACTAAGCTCGCTTACCTTAAAGCCTACCCTCGTGCGTAGCCTTTTAGCCTTAAAGAGTGCATGTGCTCCTACAGGCTGACGTCAGCGTTGTGCCTGCGGACTGTAACATGGCCATGCTTGGCCAAGCGCTACATGCAAAAGTTAGACCCAAGGTCCAAGACCAAGAACATGACAACAAAGATGGAACTGGCTAAGAGAGGTACACGTAAATACCCACTACAGCTAATTGAAAGCGATTTAGGGTCTGGGTCCAGCCATGCTTCGCTGAGTGCGAAAATTGTATGACTAGCTGCTTGAGTTGGCGCTCATCAACAATGAATGGCAGTACTAGCGGGAAGCAAGGTGAGCGGGCTGCTAACCTGTACCAAGGTCATAAAGCGCAAAAAAGAAATTCCAGGAATGAAGCGGAAATAAATAGTTTTGACTTTGTTATTGTGGTGGCACAAAATGTTTTAAATATGAATCTTTGCTAGAGTCAAGTCTAGTGGGTATGGGCTAACCAATGAGTTAGTTACAGAACTTTAAGGTGCCTTTAGCGAAAGTTAAGGTACGTCTTGTATTCTGCTGGAAAGTTTTTGGCTTGTTTTTTTTCTCAAGGGAGGTTACGTCTCTTCAGGTGAAACACCAGCTGTTTTGCCAACTTCCGAATTGAGGTAATCTTTTTCCTGGACTTTGTAAGTCTATTTAAAGGGTCATAAATTTTGAGTTTATTTTCAAATGAATCGGAAAATCATTACTATCAATAGAAAGAACCATGCTTGCCATTCACTTTTAAAAGATAGTCCATTTCAAAAGTTGCCCGCAACTGCGCCCTAGCTCGTCCATGCGAAGCTTCCAATTTTCGATGACGCGTTCGAATATCACGGGTAATGTTGGCCTCTAATGCTGCAATCGAAGCTGGCTTATCCACAAACACATTAGACTTAAGAAGGAAAAAGTGTGATATCACACGATCTTGTTCACCGAATTGGTTCCATAAAATAACCTTATCGCGCGAAAAACATTCTTTATAGAACGCGAATTTTCGTAATATAATTGTAGGATTTGTAAACGTTGTTCGGGTATAAGTCTTTCCATGATGAAATGGCAATGAAAACTGAATTAAAAACACAGGGCAACTCGACAGTATTCTCGCGTGTCTTATCAAAAAAACTCTATTGAAAAAATAACCTCGAGATTGATGACCCTTTTGTAACGTCTGGTGCAACGTCTATTGGGAACGGCTAGCCTGTAGCTCAGTCAATAACGCATACTTTCTTAGAGCTCAAGATGTGCCGCGTGTAATTGTTATGACAGATTTTCTTCTTAACTGCTCATAAGAACACCCCATCGGGTTACGGCTTGACGCACAAAATCACTCCAGTTGTCACAGCTTAGCGATCGCCTTCTGTACTTCATGATGCCAAAGGTTGGGATAACTGGGCCTACTACGGTCTACCTCTTCGCAGGGTTCTCCCAAAAATCGCATTTGCATCCGTCAGGGTCATTACCCATGCTTTAATTTGCGTAGGATGAGCTTTTTGTACAGTGAAAGTCCTTAATACGTTTGCGGGGCTAGCGAATTTTACGGGGATCTGTTTTTGAGGCTATATTTTTTTCACTCATTGCAATCTATTTTTTATGTGGTGGGTCCCACATGCATGTTTTTGTTGTGTCCTTTATCTCAAACTTCTTATGGTTCTTTGCGAAGAGTGTGGTCTATCCAACGATCTCACATGCATAACCCTATTTAAAGTCCGAGGGACTTCGCTGCACTATTTACTCGCTGTCCTAACTCTGACTGGTATTAGACAATCCAATCAAAAGCCGACTGCGATGCCGCAGAATTTTGTGCGTGTTATAAAAATTGAGAGACTGCTCAACACTGCTCTAGGGACAGTCTACTCTACGTCAACCCAGACTATTGATATAACAGATAAAGGTTTTGCGTATCGTTTGGTCTTAGTCTTTTACATTTGTGGAGCTGACTGCCTAAAATGGTATTTACCAATTAATTGCGCATACGTAAAACTTAAGAACGGATGAAATTATTATTTTTTTTTTTGACATTTATTTCAAAGTAAAAATATTTTCGATTGCTGTAATTGTTATCGATTAAAAATGGTGTACATATAAGTTTTATAATGCGCAAGATGTCATTTTGAAGAGAATTGTGCTCGATGTTCTTTTGGGAAGGTTCTGATTAGACGGGTAAGGATTGCTGAACTCAGTAAAAGGTCTGTAATACAAGATTTTTCTACTAGCCCCAAAGTGTTGCGTATTGCAGCGTTTACGGTTTGGGTTTTTTTTTTTAATAGAGCGTTTGCACTGGCATAGGCCATGGAGAAGTTTTTCTTTCACGTTTATTAAAACCGCGAATCTTTAAAAATTATCTTAAGCTGTCTAAAAATTGTTGGTTCACATTATGCTTTAAGTATAACTTAGATTTTTAGTGTAAACATAGCATGGAAAATATCGTAAAATTTCAACACAAAGCAAACCATGACAGTTTCAAAAAATCTATGCATTCGACGTAGCGACACATTATTTTCAGTATCATATAATTCCTGCTACTGTGAACAACAAAACTAGAATAAAATAAAAATTTAAATTATCGGAAAATATATACAAAAACAAAAAAATGGAAACTTTAAAGAATATTTTTATGTCGAGTGATAAAAAAGGCGAAAAGGAAGGCAAGGGCCACGGTGCAGTGAAGCCTAGCCAGCTTAAGGGCAAAGCCAAGCAGGATTTAGATGCAATGATGGTTTCACAGGAAGATTACGTGCCATCCAATACTGGCGCTAACAACGGATTGACTTCGGAGCAGGCACAGCAGCAGTCTGATGTTAATGACCCCGACATACCGATCGCATTGACTGTAGAACTTGCCGCTGGAACTGATGAGGAAGTGAAGCAGTTAAACGAGGTTTATGTCGATGCCTTGGATAAACGTAAGTACCACGAGCAGTTTTATATGAAACTGCAGTGAATAATTTTTGGCATATCAAACGGATTGAATGTAGACATTGTTGCTGCAATTAATGACATAAAGCTGGAAGAGCAGGGCGGTGGTGATGCTTACCATGAGGTGAAGCCAACAGTTGATGGCATGCCCAACAGATTGATGTTAGAACTTGCTGCTGGCACTAATGTGAATGGTTCCGGTGATGCCGCAGAGCCGCTCTTTACTAAAGCCGATGCAATAATTATTGACATGCCAAAAAACTTGGAGCAGGAAAATGAGAAGGTTGGTGATGTCGAGGCTACCCAGTTTGCCATACAGACCGACTCGACTGTAGATGAAGCAAAGAATGGCTGCGTGAATACCTTGGAGGAACGCCAATACTGCAAGCCGCTCTTCATGGATATGGCCTCACGCGATATGGACATATCAGACGGATTGAACCTAGGCCTTGCCACTGGTACTAAGGAGCTTGCAAAACAGGCAATGAAGAATCGTTTTGGCAACTGGAAAGAATTTAAGCCAATGTGTTTTGATTTGCCTGCATCCACATCAGGCATATCGGCTCGCTTGAACATGGATTCCACTGCCGGACATAATAAACCGCAGCAGTTGCGCATTGATGCTGCGTCATCTGCTATGACGAACGAGAATGGTTGCGGAGATGTCGCAAAGCCGCTCTTCACTAAAGCCGATGCAATTACTAATGATATGCCAAAGGACTTGGAACAGAAAAATGAGTTGGTTGGCAAAGCCTGCACTAAGTTCGCGACTATGGATGAACCAAAGAATGTCTGCATGAATACCTTGGAGGAACGCCAATACTGCAAGCCGCTCTTCATGGATATGGCCTCACGCAATATGGACAAAGCAAACGGATTGAACCTACGCCTTGCCACTGAGACTAAGGAGCTTACAAAGAATCGTTTTGGCAACTGGAAAGAATTTAAGCCATTGCGTTTTGATTTGCCAGCATCCACATCTGGCATATCGGCTCGCTCCACTGTCGGACGTTATAACCCGCAACAGCTGCGCATTGATGGTGCGTCATCTGCTTTTGCCATGCGCAATAGCATGATGGTAAATCTTGGCGCTGGAACTAACGAGCAGCCAAAACAATTTAGAGACGTATCTGTTGATGCCACTAATCGTAAGTACTACAAGGTAGCAACACATTGATTTGAACTCATCCACTTTTCGTACTCCAAAGGTGAACGTGAAATGCTTACCGCTGGAATTGGCGTGCATGGAACATTGCCCATTGCTGTCACATATGCAAGGCCATTTTTTCCCACTTTTGTGCCGCACGTGCAGCCGTTGTTGCCTAATTATTCCTTTGAAGTAAAGCATCCATTGCCAAATACCTGGACCATGTGGTTATGGCAAAAGGACGATACCAAGCTATGGAAAGATATGTTTACGGAAATCGCTAGTTTCGACATGGTCGAGGATTTCTTTATTTTGTTCAATCTCGTCAAGCAGCCGTCAGAAATACCGACTTTCCAGGACTTGCTGGTTTTCAAGCAGGGCATTAGACCAATGTGGGAGGATGAAACCAATATGAAGGGTGGACGCTGGACAGTGCTTGTCAGCAAGAATCGTAGGAACTTGATTAATACGCTTTGGTACAATTTACTGCTTTGCCTCATTGGCGATTCTTTTGGTTATGCTGACCAAATCTGCGGAGTGGTTGTCAACATGCGCACAAAGGTGGACAAAGTCTCGTTGTGGACCAAGACTGCTGAGCAAAGTGATATGCTTTTTCGTATTGGCTTCGAATTTAAGAGGCTTTTAGATCCGCTAGGCTTAACAGGCCCAGTTTATTTCTATTCCAATGAGGACTCTATGGTGATGCATAAGCCTGCGCCGAAGTTTACCGTATAGGCGCATAAGGTTTTTGGTTTGCAGATGCACCGACACTAAAAGAAACAATTGAAGGATTTTCACGCACACTGTTAATATTTTTTACAAGCTAAATGGACTATTAAGCAAGGAATAGTCATATGAGCAGACACACATGGGTTCACATAATGGTTCTTTATAGCAACCATGCCAAGTTCACAAGCAAGTGCTCCCAATACAATTTACACACAGTTTTTCTAGATCAGTACAGGTTATAAATTTTTTTGATGTTATTATTTTTACATAATTAAACTCCACCATACACTAACACTAAATACTTTGGTGTATATTATTAATGGAATTTGTTTACACGGGGTCTGTACAGCGTTGCGATCTCTGGCGGCTTGTTGGCATTTGGGAGTTTCCGCAAATGCTTCTTCCATTTGAAGAATATTTACCAATAGGGATTTTGGGATTTTGGATTTATGGATTTTTGACATAGTAGTTATACCTATTCACAAGAAAGGAAATTAGTTGCAGTGCAGTAACGAATATCTCTGCTAAATATGGCAGAAAGAATTAAATGTTATTCCGAGACTACGCTCACAGTGTTCGGTAGTTGTTAGAGCAATCACCGGTCACTGGCTTGTCGGAGCACATGCGACCAGAATGAACGCTCCTAGCAACGATTTTTGCAGAAGCTGCAGAGATGAGGAAGAAGTTGAGTCAGTAGAACACTTCTTCTGCTACTGTGAGGCTCTCAGTAGACGCAGGAAAAAGTACTTGGGAAACTACTTTCTTCAATCGCAAGTTACATAGTAGCAACAGGATGGGAATTTTTTTAGTTTTCCTCAGGAGAAGGGTGAAAAATAGTGATCCATGCGGTTTCACAACGGGCCGGTCAAGGCCTAAGTGTGCTGGCTTTTTAAGCCAGCTGCCGCTCTTACCTACCTACTTCCCTTTCTATGTCAAGATCAGACAAAAGAAACCTGAAAACTTTACATGCCTCTTCCTCTGTTTTTTTTAAGAGGCACAGAGTAATAGAGATTATCCAAAACATAACCATCGTCGGATATCCGAGCTTGAAAAAAACTTTTTTGTAAGGTGACGTCATAAACGTTCCATTTGAAGGATATTTTTTTTTTTGTTAGAGTTTTCTTATATAAGATGTATGACAGATGCATTCGTGGCGGAGAGACCCGTCTATTTCCCTTTTTTTTTAAGAGGCAAAGAATAATAGAATAACCGGCCAAATACAATCATTGTCGGATTTCCGAATATTTTTTTTAAGGTGACGTCATAATACAAGTTAGCCGAACTGAAATATTTCAAAGAAAATTAACTTAGCCGAATCGTATTGGTTTGTACATTTTGACAAAAAACAATTCGTCGTTTATATTATGTTTGTTAGAGACCTGTCTGTTTCTCTCTTCTGTTTTTTTAAGAAGCAGAGATTAATAGAGTAACCGAAAAATTTCAAGGCCTCGGGCGCGGACTCAGCCGACATTTAACATTTTGGGATATACGAACTCGAAACTGATTTTTTTTTTTTTTTTAATGTGACGTCATAAGCAATGGTTCATTGAGAGAGAGAAAAGCTCAGCTTGATAAGCGCATTAGCCAAACTGAAACTTTTTTTAAAGCAAATGAACTTAATCGAATCGTATCGATGTTTACATTTTGGCAAAAAACAATTAGCCGGTTATATTTTTTTTTTTCATGGATGATCTAAGTGCTCATGATTGAGTATAAGCACAACCGTCAGTAATAAATGATGCTAATCATGTCAAGGTCAGACAAAAGAAACCTGACAACTTTACATGCCTGAAACTTGTTCATGTTCTTAAGTAACTTACACAAAATATAGAAATAGACAAACAGCTGTCTGTCAGGCTTCAAAAGCTTTTTGTGGCAGTACTTGGCAACAATCTATGATGGATTTTGTTGTGACTCGTATTACCAAGCAACGTCAGCTCCACAATTTAAGGGCACAAAGCCAACAAAAGTGTGATTAACCAGTTGTCCAAAACAAAAACATGAAATCTGTGTAACCCCCTCTTGACGCAACGTTAAACTAAAACATAAACAGAGACAAGACACACAAAGATATTGTAATCCATATAAGAGCAATATGTTTAGCATATAAATTATGAGGCCCCCCGTCTGTGTCAGTAGCGCTACTGAGGAAGGGGTTTTTGTGTCGGACTTGGTTTGGATTTCTTGGCTCGTGGGCGTCACAAGTAGCTGAAGAGTGCGTGAAAATGAAGGCGAAAAATATGTTAAAATGAAGTGTTATATATTTTATGTGACTGGCCAGGCCTATAAAATAATGTCAACCAACATATAGTACAGTTGGGGGGGAAAACAAAAACAGCCAAGACAAATATGGCCAAAAAGCATAAAGTTAAGTAAATATGAATATGGCCATGTTATAGAATAGTAGTAGTGCCATAAGGCGGATGATTCTATGGGTTTGTTTAGTTTTTGTTTATTTTTTTGTACACTATAGGCATTGGAAGTGAAGTATATTGGATTTATGCAGGGCTTAGCAGGCGTGGCGGTTTGGAAGTTCCATATGAACACCTTTAGGCCAGAGAGCATAGGAGCTAAATACAGCAAAAGGGATGAGAGCCACAAAGCCTAGGTGTGGACGTGGGACTACATACAGCAGCTACTCTCAATGCATCCATTTCCACTCTCACACAGCATCGTATAATTTAGTTTGAGGCAGCTATACTAATAGCACTTGGAGCTCTTCAGCCAGAACAATTCCGGAAACAAACTTACTTATATGAAATGGTTCTAGTTGGCATGACCAAATCGTTGACTCACAATTCCGTATTGATCAAGTATGCGAGAAGAGGCTGGTCAAGTTAACACAAGAGAGAAGAATTGATAAAGGACAGAGATAGCTAAAAAGAGAGGAAATTATAAGGGCTATTGCTTTACTCTCAATAGTGCAAAAATTGCTCTCGGCGCTCTATTGTCTCCTTCTTTTTGTTATGGTGGAAAAACTCATGATCCGACAATTAGAAGGTTGCGCAATGCGCTGGTCCCATATTCGTGCCTCTCTGACATAGAGAGCCCAGTTTAAATTTTTGTATGGAATATTCTTGCTGTATTTGGGCGTAGCGTTATGGAAGAATTTTGTTGGTTCAACTTTTGTATGACAGCTATATAAAATAGTGGATAAATTTTGATCAAACTGCACTTGGCGCTCTTTTGACTCCGTGAATTCTTTTTACAGGGGCAAAACCCCTGATCTAAGAATGGGAAGGTTGCACAATGCGCAGGATTGTTATTCATGTCTCTTTGAAATAGAGAGCACTGGTTCAATTTTTGTATGGAATATTGTTGCTGCATTTGGGCGAAGCGTTATGGAAGAATTTTGTTGGTTCAACTTTTGTATGACAGCTATAAGAAATAGTGGAGCAATTTTGATCAAACTACACATAAATGTGAAAACTAATATGAAGTGCATAAATATATATAATATTTCCCTGACTGACTATTTTGTCAGTCGCTCCTAGGCGGAGCATGAGGATCTCTATTAAGAAGAGAACAGCGACCTACAGTTTATTATGTCTTGAATTAATAGAGATTTTCTTGGGCAAATAGCGTCTTTGAGCTAGCGATGCCAGTGCTACTGCGGGGAATCGAACCAACGACCATCGGGTAGCAAAGCAATATATGTTAGGAAATTTTTTTTTATTTTTTAAAATATCGTGACAAAATTTATGCCAGCTCTATTTCGTTTTAGTCTAAACATTTATGTAAAGTTTGAACAAAATTGCTTCACTATTTTATATAGCTGCCATATAAAAATTGAACCAGCGAAACCAAACTCACGATACCTTGTAGAATTCTTCGCATCATGTGCAAAACCTTTGCTGTTAGACACGAAATTCTTAATTTTTTTCATCAGTGTCAGAATTTTTAAAATCCTGCGCCTAATAATAAAAAATAACATTGAGCCACCCAATTTAGTGGGTGCCTAATAAACAATTGCTAATCCAATTCGCTGTAAATGATTTTGTATTTTTTTTTTCCCCAAAAATTCGTTGCAGAGTATGCTAATGTCGGGCGCAGCGCCGACAGATTCACATTTTTTTTTTTTTGTTTTCCCTACTGTTCACTTTTTTTTTTTTTGGTTTTTGTTAGTTTTGTCACAAAGAGTGCTCCTTGCTCCCTCACACTTCCGTTTATCCAATGTTTCGCATAGAATTGGGAATTGTATCGTTTGTAGCCGCAAAGGGTTGTGACTTTTGTATCTTTAGCTATTTATTAAATTTGTTTGCCAACACAAACACTTACACACACATACTGAGACTCACACAGATACAGCCGACGATGAGGACCAGCGAACATGAGCTGCGTAACTAATTTGCCTAAAATGCACAGTGTCTCATCAAAGACTCAATGGCAGACGCACAGTGGTCATAAAATTATTTGAAATATATTTATGCATATGCTACAATTTCTATAACGTACGTGTTTTACATAGGCACAGTGGCGGATTCAGTAAAAAATGCAGGCAAGAAAAGTTTTTATTTTATATACAGCGTGATTTTTATTAAGATGCTGATTCGTTAGAACGGAAAGTCCTAATTTCATTTCATGTAATTTTCGACAGCGACCATACTGCTTCTTAAGATTCTTGTTTTTCTTTAAAATCAAATATTCAATTTTCAGTTTTTCGCAAAAAGAATTCGGCTCAGATGTCACTCCAGCCAATAATGTTTTCAGCAGTTCTACCGTAAGAATGGCTGGTGTCTGTACAACTTTTCTGAAAATATAAATTTAAAAAGTTCTTAAGAGGCGACTTTCTGAAACCAGATCGTGTCTGAATAACAAAACTATATTTATAAAGGTTTTCCAATAAGAGGTGTTATGTATATATGTAACTTTTAAAGCAAACGCAAAAATCATTTAAAAATTTTGCAAGAAACTCAGCAGAAGTTTGTCAATAAATATTAATATCTGGCTCCATTTCCCTTAGGAAAACTCTCTAGCTTACACCCGCACTATAAAAGCCTTTCGTTCGAACATAGTTATTTAGCGTGTTATCCAGATAATGTTACAAAAATGATTGTTTTCAAAGCCTTCAACCTGAAGCCGAATACGGGATCCAAAAAACCCCAAAACCGAAGGGCTTCGGTATAATTTCCAAAAGCGTCATAACAATTTTATTTGCTTTAGAATCAGAGGTTTCAGAAATAGCCCAACACCGAAGGGTTCCGAGATAATCTCCGAAAAACCTCCTAACATTTTTATGTCGCTTTAGAGTCAGAGGTTTCGGAAATAGCTTCCAAAATAACTCTTTATTTTTTTGTTTTTTTTTTTCTTCGATTTATTTCAGAAGCCTTGACTATTGGCATTTTTTTTTTAACCTCATTATTCTCTTAGACTTTTAAAAATTTATTTTTACTTTAGTTTTATTCAAAGCGCCAGCATTTTTTACTTCATTTATTGCATACTTTGTCCCACTGTGCCGTTCTGCACTTCATTTCACTTTTGCTCTCTTGGCAACCCCTAACCACACACACACATATTCAACGAAAACCGCAAGAAGTTTTTGCAGAAAAGTGTTTTGTGGTCTTGAGTGAGCGCATTTGCGGAGCGGGGTAAAAGGGTCTGCTGCTGCTGCTGGCTGCTGCTGCTGGCCAAATTAATGATGTCTTGGATGGCTGACAGTCTTAGCAACATGCTCAACACCATTATTACCATCATCGTGTTCATTATTATGGTTGTCGTCAACGTCATCATCATCAGCAGTTTGATTATTATTGCAACTTTACGCAATTGTCGCGTTTCAGGTTACTTTTCTCGTTGTTGCAAGTTCAACGTTGCGTATGAGCAACCAATAGAGATGATTTTATGAATTGTGGCAAGTGAAAAACGATATGTGGTACTCAAAATGAGACAGGTGTTAACTTTATTAAACGACACACAAACACTTGCCAAAATCCTTAGTTACTTCGTAACCCCATGCGCACCATGCCATCCACCCTTTTAAAATGTAACCCTCGCTCTTACCCCGCTGTGGTTTTGCTTTTAAAGCTTGTCGCTGACATGTAAACAGATTAACATAATTAATTTATTTGTGTGTATTGTTGTTCCTATTTGTTGCCTGTGGATGACACCTTGTTTTTGGGTGCTGCGGGAGGGATGGGGGTTGGTGTTGCTTTGCAGCCAACTAATTTGAGCTTTGCCACATAATCAACTTAATTAGGTAGTCGCATTAATTATAATACATAAATATTTGACATAATATGCAGAGTTGTGCTGTCTGTGTTGGAAAGTTTAGGAAAAGTTCTAGACTTTTGGCGAAAGCAGCGCACAGTGTGGCCAAATACTCAGTTTTATCCATAAGATCTAGATTATTTGAACATAAAGGCGTTTTCATTTTGGCGTGATGTTACATACATGTACAAAATATGACTGAAAAAAAGGAAAAAGCTAAGTCTCCAAAAAGTTATAACTTATACTTATCTATGTAGCAACTAAATGTCATGATTGAAGATATAAAAAAAAGAATTATAATATAAAAATAAACATAAAATTAAGGCGAGAAAATATTTTAATTAACAATTAAATTAAATTCTCTCTCTTACATAAAAATTGTTTTAAATTCGTCGTTGTCGACCTCGACATCGTCACCCTCATCATTTATTTTTCTGTTTAGTTTGGCCGCTAAATGTCGCCAGTAAGTTGTTGAATATTTGTGTGCATAATAAATGCAGCTAAACATAATTAAAGTGATTATTTTTAAATTAAAAAAAAGACAGAGGTGCGTGCTGCTGAGTAAAAAATGCAAGGGTCAAAACACTACTGATAATGATCAAATATTGTTGGGAAATTAAGTAGAGGCATTTTAGAACTATTATGAGCAACAAGAAGAATTGGACAACGCTAGAGCAAATACATCCTTTGAATAGGCACACCATTGTGTGGTATACTGACGGGTCTCTTACTAAAGAAGGCACCGGACTGGGAGTTGCAGGACCAAGAACGCGACTGTCAGAAGCTGTGGGTATATACACCAGCATATTTCAGGCAGAAGTATGTGGCATAGGTCGATGTTTGGACATCAACCTGGATAGAAAATATAAAGACAGAGACATTGCCATACTGTCAGACAGTCAAGCCGCGATCAATACGGTGACTGGCTTGAAGATTAATTCAAAGTTGGTTCAGAAAACTAGTGCCAAGCTCAACCATCAGAAGGACAATTGAACAAAGTCTCCCTTAAATGGATCCCGGGACATATGAATATTCTCGGGAACGAAGCAGCTGACGAACTGGCGAGAAATGGTGCTGCGAAACTACTAGAAGGGCCTGAACTTTATTGTGGCATTGGCAGTCATACGACTAGACAGCTGTTAAGAGAAGAGGAGAGGTCCAGACGACCGCTGGTGGACTGGCACGGCTGGCTTACGGTAAGCCAAGCAACTCCTCGGTTCGTATAACCTAAATAGGTTCAAGAAAATATGCCAACTGGGCAAGAATTCTCTTAGGATACTGACTGGGCTACTGACGGGACATTGCAGACTCAGGAAACATCTGAGTACTATTGGTATCGTGAGCTCGAGCACATGCAGGTTTTGTGAGATTGAGGAGGAAACCTCTCTGCATATACTTGCAGAGTGTGACGCCCTTGCCAGAAGAAGGACATCCTTCCTCGGCTGGCATAGAGAAATGATGCATGACATCACCAGACTAGACCCATCTCAAATAATTAAGTTTGTTGAAGATATAGGTCTAGTTGAGGAGCCATAGGGCTTAGAAGGGAGCACAATTGATCCTACAGGTCGCAGTGCAGCATTCAATATTATTATTAAGTAGAGGCAAGTGGGTTGAATTCGGAAGTTGGGTGAATCCTGAAACGCACCCTAGCGGATTTCTGAGTTGGCATTTGAGTATGAAACCAAGTGACAAATAAACGTCATGACCGACGCTAGTTTTTCTTAACTCTCCGCTTCGAGTTCACGTGTTTTTCTGTTCAGTATAATTTTTCTAAAAAAATTGCCATCTCGAAAGTTTTATTTTAAGTTTTTGTGTCGCATCTCACTAGCCAACAATTTTTTTTCCACATTCCACATTTCAATGCATTATTCAATTTTTTTTTTACCAAAAATAGAGAAATATGGTGGTTTTTATCATTTTTGGACACTTTCGGATTGTCTCCAAAAAAAATCGAAAATCGCGTATTCGGCATTTTTTGCTCGAAGACCAATCTATCTGACAAAAAGTCTTTGTATCGGTCTGAAATTTCGATACAATGTAACTTATCAATGCCCTAAACGACACAACTTTTAATTTTGAAAAAAAATAAAAAATCTCCAAAAAGTCTACGAAAATGTTCTTCCGAATGCACCCCACTCTCATCTACCTAAATTTTTAATAAAATCAAAAATTGTCTTTATTTACTCATATGGTTTCGGTTTTAATAAAGAGTCATCAATCTTGAGGTTTTTTTTTTTTTGATAAGTCAAGTTGACATGTGTTTTTTATTTAGTTTTCATTGCCATTTTATCATGTGAAGGCTTACACCCGAAAAACTGGGGCCAGAATTGGCCCATCACGTCAGGATCTTGAGATATTTGAGCTTATGTACCCGAAAAACGGCGTTTTTTCCTACTTATGAGGTTTATAACCTAAAATATCTCAAGATCAATTCTGGCCCCGGATTCGGATTCTACGCAGCAAATTACTTCGGAAATGACCCTTAGCTCCCCATCAACTAAACCAGTTGGCCTGTTTTATTGTCTCAAAGGCTTAATGCAAATGCTAATGACGTCGAGGGATATACTTCGTAGCTTTGAATAGCCATAAATTAGCAAAAAAAAATTATAAATGATCGCTTGAACTTTTAAATTAAAGGGTAAGAGTGGTACTTAATGATGTAACTAGAGTGACAAACCACAAAAATTATTTGCACCCTGTTATTATCATTATTTTCTTTATCTGTCATTGGAGCATAGGGCCTCAATAAAGCATTTCCATCTGGTCCGGTTGTTAGCTAGCATCTTTATTTCGTTCCACGATTTACCACATTCGTCGATTTCTTTTTGTAGGCTTCTTCTCCATGTAGTCCTAGGTCGGCCCCTCTTGCGGCTGCCTTGGGGATTCCAAACAAGGGCTTGTCGACAAACTTCTGTAGCTTCTTTACGCAAGGTGTGGCCTAGCCACCGCCATTTTCTTAGTTTGATCGTATTGGCCATAAGTTACATTTTGTATAAAGATCATCATTGCTGATGACATTTGGCCACCACACCTTAAGAATACGGCGGAGGCATCTGTTTACAAAGCTCTGAATTTTTCCACCCTGTACATAACCTCAAAAGTAGGAAAAAACGCCGTTTTTCGGGAAAATAGCCTCAAATATCTCAAAATCCTGGCCTGATAGGCCAATTCTGGCCACGTATTCGCATTCTACGCAGCAAATTACTTTTAAAATGACTCATAGTTTTCCAACAATTAAAACATGTTGGTCTTTGTAATTATGGACTCGGAAGTAGCGACCCCAAAAACTTACAATGACCAACGTCTGACAGACAGACTCGAAAAAAGTTGGATTTTAGAGCTAGCGATTCTAAAAACGTGTAAAGTAAATACATGAGCTTTTATATAACTACGAAAAATATTATATTTATTTTAATTATTTACCTAATATAAAAGACAGAACATTATTTCTGACGCCTACATAAAAATGATATAAAAAATGTGATTTTTTTTTATTTTTATTTGCGATAATGATTTTGACAATATGGATGTTGATCATTATGAAGTTCAAGATATTGTATTTATATGTTGTTGTTTTAAACAATATACATATATCAATCATATTTACCATACAACTGTCAGTCAATCATTCAGCTTTGTTTGCTTTACAAGCTTGAAGGAAACAAGTTGTAGATTTCAAAAGAGGTAGAGAGAGTAGCTAGATTTAATGAAAACTGACCAACTGACAAGTCATTCCAATGCCGATTGCGAATATACAACTGCAAAAAGCGTTGTAAGGGGAGCTTAAGTTGGCAAACCCCTCGAAATAACGACGTTTCCATATAAAACCCCCTTTAAATTTTTTTGCGGCATACACCACTGCGCAGCTGTAAGCCATTCAATTGGCAAGCGTAATTAAAATAGAAAGCTCAAATTTCGCAAGCTCCAGAGGGGATCTGTACGGGTGCATGGGTAACCACCAGATGAGTCCAAAGCGTGGCTTAGCCATTGTATTCCATGCAATGGCTTAACAATGGCTTAAATTTCACAGCCTTGGCTTTTGCACATGTCAGTCATTCATTCATTGAGTCACGAAGTCATGCACTCATTCAAACAGTCAGTCGGTCGCTCGGTCGGTCATCCATTCAGTTACTCACTTATTCAATGCACGCCGTGGCGGCCATTTGTTGGCCACAAAAACTGAGGGCACTAAATTTCCCCAGACAATAAGGAAGGCGGCAAATAACGTACAAATAAACATAAAAGTGACCAAAGTAATGTTTAAAAAAAAAAAAAAAAAATGAGGGGCAAAAAGAAAAAGTAAAGAAAAACCTTAGAAAAGGAATTAGGGGTTGAAGAAGTTTACATACCCTCAATGCTTAATATGGCTACGATTTCGACGCGTTTTCAGGCCTATTAGGGATTTCAATTTCCAAATGAATAAATGAACTGTGTGGAGCATTTAGAGTAGTCGTTGTACCCAATATGTTCACTGACTAGAGTTGGAACGTTTTTGAGTGCATACTTATACGTACTTATGTGATAGCTCTCTATTATAGGTATTTTTTTTCGATACTTTTGTAAAAAATGTCTTGTTTTGATCAGCGTCGAATGTAGCACAAAATTGTTATTTCATCATAAGTATAAATTTTATCAGAGTGGTTAAAGAGCGTAGTAGTGGAGTACGAAACCCTGAAACATCCTGAATTCGCAGCTGCCTTTGATATATAGTCATAGACTGTCTCTTTGTAGCAAAATTCAGAAAGTTAGTTATTTTTCAAAGCCTAATAATGATGAAAAGCATGATGCATGGTGAATATTACAAGCCGTCACGAATTTGTTTAAAAAACTGGTTCAACTTCTATATGGTAGCTACTCGAAAAACTGAAACAATTTTGAGCAAACTTCGCAAAAATGTTTAGTCTACAACAAAATACAGCTGGCATAAATTTGCTCAAAATTGATCTACTTTTTCATATAGCTACCATACAAAAGTGAACCAGTGCTCTTTGTAGAAAAATTAAGCAAATAAGTTATTTTTTAAAGCCTGATAATGATGAAAAACATGATACATGATGAATATTACAAGCCGCCGCGAATTTGTTTAAGAAACTGGTTCAACTTTTATATAGTAGCTGCACGAAAAACTGAAACAATTTTGATCAAAATTCCCACAAATGTTTAGTCTACAACAAAATACAGCTAGCATAAATTTGCTCAAAATTGATCCACTATTTCATATAGCTACCATACAAAAGTGAACCAGTGCTCTTTGTAGAAAAATGAAGCAAATAAGTTATTTTTTAAAGCCTGATAATGATGAAAAACATGATACATGATGAATATTACAAGCCGCCGCGAATTTGTTTAAGAAACTGGTTCAACTTTTATATAGTAGCTACACGAAAAACTGAAACAATTTTGATCAAACTTCCCACAAATGTTTAGTCTACAACAAACTACAGCTGGCACAAATTTGGTCAAAATTGATCCACTATTTCATATAGCTACCATACAAAAGTGAACCAGCGCTCTTTGTAGAAAAATTAAGCAAGTAAGTTAATTTTGAAGGCCTGATAATGATGGAAAGCATGGTGTAATGAATTAAACAAGCTGCTGCGAATTTGTCTAAAAAACTGGTTCAACTTTTGTATGGTAGCTATTAGAAAAAGTGAAACAATTTTGAACAAACTTCGTACAAATGTTTAGTCTACAACAAAATACAACTGACAAAAATTTGCTCAAAATTGATCCACTATTTCCTATAGCTACCATACAAAAGTGAACCAGTGCTCTTTTTAAGAGACACACGAATAATGGAGCTGCGCATTGCATGTTGGATCGTGAATGGAAAGCCTAAAGTTTTTGTAAAAACCGTAGAAAAGCAAACTCTAAACTAATAAAAAAAACTAGGAAATATAAAAATTTCACTTCAAACGCTCTCCAGTTCGAGTGTTATAGGAATTATATTACAGCGCGCTGCTAGAGTATTAAAAAGGAATAATCAGTGACTCTAAACCAAAAATAAAGCATATCAACGTAAAGATAAAGAAAGAAAGTAAGAGTGTCACAAAAAATAAAAGGCGGCATAATATGCAAATTGAAAGGACACATTTTTCAGTTAGCTCGTTTTCGGAGGTATGGCCAAAAAAACAAAGAAAATTTTTTTGTGTTTGGGGGTGAAAAACTTTTCACTGACGTAAATTGCATATTAAATTTTACATTTTTCATATTTATGCAGACGCCGGCGTCGAACAAAACAGTCGTAAAGTGAAAAGTGAAAGTCCACTAGGAATGAGCAGAGAGCTCAGTGGTAGGGGCACTAAATTGTTGCAACTCCAACAACAACCATAACAATAGCAACAGCAACAACAACAACAACATTTCAATTTAGCAAAATATTCATTATGCTCAAGTGCAGAGAAGAGCAGAGCAGAACCAAAGCAAAGTAATGTTAAGTAAAGCGAAAGCAAAGCAAATGGCGCTAAACGGAAGCGGAAACGTGCCAAGCAAAGGTGCCGAGCAATAGATTCAACAACTGCTACACCCACTCAACAAATTTTACTCCACCTACAATGGCTGTATACTCTATAAATGTAGCTGACCACGGCTTATTATTGGTTCCACTGCTTTGTCAGCTGAGCTGGTCACACTAGACCACAAGATCGCTTTTTAAACTCTATCATAAAATATAGAAAAAAACATGTCTCGTTATATCTACATTGACGTTGTTCTTGGATGCCAGTTTTTCAAACAAAGCCTCTTACCTTATACAGTTGATAAACATGAGTTTACTTTAAATTATTTGGAAAAAAAAAAAGAATTTTATCTAGGGCCTCTTCTTTATGTTTTTCTAGGTTGAGGGACCTCCCCCTGTCAGCAATGTTTTCAGACGTAGCTAACTAGGGCTATTATTGACTTGTGTTTATGCGTGGGATGGCAGGCACACTGCCTTATTAATTGATCTGGTCACACTATGAAACTATGTGACTATGGTCACATTGTGAAACAGTCTAGAAAGGTATCACTTTTTAACTTTATTACTTCCAATTAGTTAAGAAAAAATTCGGAATTTGTATTCTCAAATATGCCATTGCACTGCTCCTTACAGATTCCAATTACTATGAGTTTCCCTTAAGCAATTAAAAAAAAAGAATTATAATCACCTAAAGCTATACTTTTTTCCCGATTTATGGATGGCTTGTTAAAAAGAAAGAGTCATAAAGTCAGCAATGCTTAAACTCTAAAGTGGGCTTCAGTTAGTTGAACTGGTCACACTGCTTGATTGCGAAAAACTGCTTTGTGCAGTTTGACAAAAAAGGGACTTATGGCATCTTCATGTAAACATGTTTGATCAGGGTTATTATTGTTTTGAAATAAATTCAGCCGATGGGGAATACAAAGTGCAGTCACACTGGGTTGTTTGTTGAGCTGGTCACACTGCGCGCATTATATCTCATGCCTACTAGGTTAATCAGTATATAAGAAGTATATCCCATACTCTCATATGTTGTATATGTTTTTGGGGTCGCTGAATTCGAATGGGAAATAAAAAGACCCCAGCACGCCAGAGATCTGATGTAATCTCTAAATCCCCCACAAAAAGAGATATTTGAAGGTTATCTTAGAATCTCGATGTGCTAAGTTCTTTTCGACTTGGGATTCGAATTCAACGGCTCCAAAAATATATAAAAATAATTATCGTCAGACAACCGGTTTCGAAAAAAAGTTGTCATTTTTCGAGGTTAGGGTAGAGCGTAGACCTGTTGGACAAATTTGGATAGCGGATTTAGAGTCAGCGCGTTGAAACATATCCCTCGTGCTCAGATCATGCTATGTACTTCACTTGTTCAAAGTGTTTCTTTCGAAAATGAGCACCAGGGTTTCGAAATTCAAGCAAAAAACTTGATCGATTAGGCTTAACTTTTAGTTGGTAGGCGTTATGAATAAGCAATGTGCTGCGGAGCTATTGATTCAAAAACAAAAAAATCGAAGAATTCTATCTTCCAACATATACTAGCTCAAAATGTTTCTTCCGTAGATGAACACCAATGTTCTTGAGCAATTAAACGCTCTCCAAAATTTTTAACATATCTTTTACGAAAACTTTTTGTACCGAAATTCTCGCAGCTGCTCCACAGAACACACTTTGTACATAACTAGCCATAGGGTATTTCATAGTCTTAATTTAAAAACCTACAAGTCTTAAGGCTTTTACTTGCGCCATTGTCGAGCAACGTCTTCATTGTCGTGCCGCTCTGCTCCGTACTCCCACTGACACTTTCTTGTAGTTCCCCATCTCTTGGTGCTTGCCATCATTGTCGTCGTTGTCGTTGCATTGTGCAAACTTTTCATAAAGTTATGAAAAGTCATTCAAGTGGACTTTAGAGTGTTGTAGAAGGGAGTTCTAGAAGGAGCGCGTCTGCGTCTAAGCTTTGGAAGTCGTGGCATTTCGAGCACTTTGTGCCCATTTTGCCACATTGTGCCGTAAAAGAACAAACAACTGCTGCAAACTAAAGAAAACACAAGCCACTTGTGTCTAAGGATTTGCAGTTTGAGGTTAGTTTCCATCGAAGGAAGGGCTTTCAGTTTGGCTTGACAATAAAGACGTCAAAAATGTCATCATCATGCGCTAAGTTAAAATGACAAGTTTCAGCGTGACGTTACTTTTTAGCCATTATTGTGCTCAACCCCTACATTGGTAACCATTAAGTTGTTGGCGTGACACCTGAGCAAGAGGAACAGGTGTAAATGCTGCCAAAACTTATTAGAGAACACTTTAGGGAGCATCAGTAAGTTTATAACAGCCAACAGACCAGACGTATACGCAATATTTATACAAACAAACAAATATTTGCACAAGGGTAGGCTAAGTAGTAATAGGAGCAGCAAACGCGGAGCTCCCTCTAAGTACAGAATATCGATTTTAGACTTGGAACAGCGTCCCGAAAGTTTCAGCAATTAAGTATTTTTTTTTCTAGCTTGCTCAAAGAGAAGCCGCTGGCGACCGCTCAAAGCTACCACCAATATGGCCAGCAGGACAACAACTTGATAAAAACATGTGCATAGGTGCGTCTGAACATGTAGATCTTGTAGATGATAAGAGCTAGGATCACCAAACTTGGCATGTGAACTGCTTATATGTAGAGCCAGTCCGTGTATATTCTTTTTCTACTGTCAAGATGGCGTACTTTCAAAAATGGCGTTTACTTTCCGCGCTTCTGACTAAAAACAAGGTTAAACAACTTTTTCGAATACAATTTTCAACTGGTAACTGAAAAGGTAACTTCATAAATGTTATTTGAAACTTTGAAATTTGGTTAAAACTAGAAAGGTGGGCTATGGTATTTAGAAAATTTGGGGTCCTGTAAAATATGATATGAAAATGAGAGAAACTCCATCTTGTGTCAGAGCCTAAGTCTGACGAAGCTTGATCTACCAATTATGACTGGCGTTACAATGAAAGTTTTTTACGTCACCAGTGTAGATCTTCTTAAAGCCTAACTCGTGAGACTTCTCCCGCAGCAGCAGTGCCAGCTTAGGACTCTGGATGCCATGCTACCTGCTCTACTGAACTTTTCGTCTCCGGGTAAAGGGGTACACGTAGTTCGAAAAATTTCGCGCGGAATGACAAAACTTCATATAAAAAAAAAATCACAAATCCCAAATGGCACTTTTCTTTTATATGGGATGGGATATCCCAAATGGGACTTTTTTTTTAAAATGAAATTTTGTCATTCCGCGCGAAATTTTCCGAACTGCGTATAGGCCTTAAGGTCCAATCAATTCTGGAATTCCTGTCATACTTCCATAGCAAGACATCTATTAACTCGAATTTGTTTAAGTTCTTGTAGTTTTTTATATTGCTCCGAATAGCTCTTAGTTTATTGCTATTCACCTTAGTTCAGTTTGGACGCATTTTAACTTAGGTAGCTGCTAGTGTTTTCCATACCGCTTACAGTACAGCCTGCCCTCGCAAAAGCAAAGTGTTTTGACTGCCACAGGGCCATGCCTCCATTACTGCACCCACCTAGTGTACTTCTAGACTCTATATGACCACGGACATGGCCAACACCGCAGTAAATAATTTCCAAAAGGTTGTTGAAACATTTAATAAAACCAATATAAATCATAACAAACACTTAGCATGACAACAACACGCACCCAACAGACACAAACACACACACGCACACATGCGGCAGACGCAACAAAGCGGAACTGAAATTCCAAAGCGTGGCACGGCCGTAGAATTTTCCGTCAGCCGGCAACTCTTGGTTTGCCACAAAAACTTCTCTGTGCCGCATGGCACAAAAATGCCATATACTATATACTAGAAAACAGAGCGAAACCAAAAACCCACACCAAATCGCACTAAACCCCGTGTCCGGGGCGGGCCGGTGCCGGTACGGGTCCAGTGCCGGTGACGGTCGGGGCCGTTGCCGGGCCAGCAAATGACAAACATAAAGTGACTATGGAACAGCATCTGTGATGAAATTAAAAAAAAAATGTAGAAGTACAGTAGACACTGGAACGTCTGACATCAAATGGAAGATTTCGGTAGCTAGTAGTCGATGCCTTCCGTCCTATGCCTGCGGAGTCAGCTGAACAACTTTTTGGGCTTTTTTATATCGGCTATCTGGTAATCCTTTGCAATCTATAAATCCATTCCTACCGAACTTGCTGGAGCCATCCTCAATGCGCGCTTTCTTATGAAGTTGGTGACTTCCGACTATAATAGGTGCTATGCCTTCGGAGTTAGCTGAAATATTTTTGGGATTTTATGACAGTACATATATTGGAATCCTCAAAAACATATGATAACCATGGTCTGATCTCGGACTATTTGGAAATTGTTTTCAAACTATAAATCCGTTTCTTCCGAACCTGCCGGAGCCACCCTGTATGCGTGCAGTAGACACTGGAACGTCTGACATCAAATGGAAGATTTCGATATCTTGGAGTCGGTGCCTTCCGTCCTCAATGCGCGCTTTCTTATGAAGTTGGTAACTTCCGACTATAATGGGTACTATGCCTTCGGAGTTACCTGAAATATTTTTGGGGTTTTATGACAGTAGATATATTGGAATCTTCAAAAACATATGAAGATCATGGTCTGATCTCGGATTATTTGGAAATCGTTTTCAAACTATAGATCCGTTTCTTCCGAACCTGCCGGAGCCACCCTGTATGCGTGCATTTTCATGGATTTTTGGGTTTTATCCTAGCTTACTTAGGCAGTTGTGGTAGAACCACAAGAGTCCGGTTCTAAGTTTCTTTAAAAATCCTACACGAAGTAGACTTTGCTTTAAATTTCTTCTAAGGATTATATTTGTATCGTTGCCCATTTAATTATTATTCATAAGTTAAAAACCGTCCAAAACCCGTATAAAATATTAGTATTACCTATTGTTAGAATGTTGTCGAAAAATTCGTTACGCAATGCGGTTTTATTGGCGGCAATCTACGGAACCCAACGTAGGGGCAGCTGGAGCCATCAGGAAGAATGTCGTTACAACGAAATAATCGAGCGCTTGAAGAATACAGATAGACTGCGACAGGCTTTGATTGATTTTCCCATAAATATTGGAGCACAGCTGCGTGAGTTGCATAGTATTGAGATGCTCAAAAACTTGTTGCCGGAATTTAAAAGCCGTGTGGAAGAAATTACCACGTTGGATTGGTTAAAGTTGACCAAGTTCGAAGCAGATGTAGAAAAGGCGGATAAGGAAGAGTTGTCTATTTCTAGCACTACTGCAGTATCGGATGCTAATGAGTTCGACGTGTCTGCAGCTGATCTTAGCATTTGAGTATTGCAGGAGTAGTATAAATAGACGCAATCTTAATCCCTTGGTGACAAAGTAGAGGCAGAAAAGACGCGTATTAAAAGTAACAAGTTTCTAAATTCTCGATGTTATTAATTTTGAAACAAAATATACGTAAAAGCTAATTGAATTTAATTTATCTTGTTTGGTTCGATTGTGGAATAGCGTCTTGGTGCAACTTTTGAGAGAGAAGAAGTGGCACGGCACGGCTGGCTTACGGTAAGGCAAGCAACTCTTCGGCTCCTATAACTTCAGGAGAATATCCCAAATGGGCAAGAATTCGCTTAGGATACTTACTAGGAATCACCTAAGTACCTATGGGTATCGTGAACTCGAACATATGCTGGTTTTCTAAAATTGAGGAGGAAACCTCCCTACGTATACTTGCAGAGTGTGACGCCCTTGCCAGAAAAAGCACATACTTCCTCGGCATTATCATCATTGTTGGCTGTACAACCCATGCTGGGTCTTTGCCTGCTTAAGTATTTGCCTCCATTCGTCCTTTCTTCTCGCCACCGTCCTCCAATTTCTCACGTTTAGCTCTTCTGCATCACTGTCTACACAATCAATCCACCTAAGCCTAGGCCTTCCTCTTGCGCGGTTCTGATAGCATCTAGCGAATAGTATGTTTTGTGCTGGGTGACCGCTGTCCGCTCTTATGATGTGGCCCGCAAGTCTTAATCTTTCGATTTGTATTTTAGTTACAATATCTGAGTTTTTATACAACGCCATTAACTCGTCATTGTACCTATTTCGCCAGGTCCCCCTTTCGTTGACTGCCCCATGTATTCTGCGTAGCACCTTCCTTTCAAATATTCTCAGCTTTTCCATGTCATTTTTGTTCAAAGCCCAGGTTTCACTGCCGTATGTTAACACTGGCGCGATTAGGGTTTGGTATATTTTATTTTTTTGTCTGAGAGTTAAGTACTTAACTCCTTAGGTGCTTGAAAATGCTATAGCAGCATTTGTTTGTAAGTAGCAATCTATTGTCTACTTCCTTTGATATATTATTTTCGCTATCAACCTTTGCGCCCAGATATGTGAATTCTTTAAGCACATCAAAATTGTACGGGCCAACTTGAAAAGTTGATCCAAACCATTCTCCTCCTCTTTGCATTCTTGTGACCATCATCAGCTTCGTCTTTGTCTCATTGACTCTCAGTCCGACCTTCTTAGCTGCTTCATCCAATTTCAGAAAGCTTTCCTGTAGATCTGTCACCGATCTGGCAATAAGGTCGATGTCATCTGCGTATGCAAGTAATTGAACCGACTTGTTGAGGATGTTACCTCTGGTGTTTATACTTCCTCGGCATAGTGTATCTATATATGACATAAACCGACTGGACCCATCTCAAATAATTAAGTTTGTTGCAGATATGTATAAGGCTAGTTGAGGAGTTCTAGTGCTAGAAGGGAGCACAATAGATCCTACGGGTCGCAGTGCAGCATTCCCCACACCTATTGTTATTACAATGTCCAGGAAATTAAATTATCTTTATTCTCTTAAAAGATTTGGCTCGTTAAAAATACGTCTAAAACGTCTTATCGATCAGCTGATTTAAAAATTTTGTTAAAATATCACAATAACAAAAGAAAAGTACAGCATTTCATTGATAGGTACACACTGTTTTCAACTAAGTTGCAGTTCTTGTTGGGAAGCGTTTCGTGTGGCTCCGTACTGTGCTCTTAAAAGTCAGCTGTTCTAGTTGTCGTGTGTTTACTGTACCACCGATGCGGCTGGCTTTGACGTCGCCATGTTGCAACGCGTGAACGAACACACCTTTACGTTTGTGTGTGTGTGGCAACCCTAACCCCCAACTTTCATGCTCTCCTCCAATGCGCTTGTCGCCTTTTATAGTACACATAGTTCTCCGTGCGTTGTTGTTGTTGCTGCTTCCCCATGGCAACAACTACAACAACAAAAATGTGCAAAAAATTAATTGCTGCGCATAAATCAAAAGACTTTGCTGCTATGCGTACCGCTTCTCCAGCTCCCCGCTCACTGGAAGAGTCATCATGCTCTCATACTCTCTCGCGCTCTCTCTGCATCTTCAGCTATCTGCCAGAGTGGCCACAAAATTTGCTTGATGCTATTTTTGATTCTGCCATAATGCTCAAAAAAAAAAGACTGCTTCAGTTTTAAAGTGAAAATAAAATTTTAGATGAAAACTCTTAAGCATCCATCAAGGTCAGTTTGTATGGTTCCGGGGGTGGTGACCAGCATTTTGGCAACTCACCAGTATGTATATGTATGTATTGGGCACTAAAATGTGTAGACAAGTTAATAATCATGTTTTGAATTAAGTGCGAATTTCAATTCAACAAAATGTCGTCATTTTATGTTAGAATTTTCTTAAATTTTAAACTTCGGAGTGGAACTCAAAAAATAAAAAAGACAGAAAGTTTTTGGCTGGCCAAATTAAGATATTATAAACTGCTGTAAAGATATGTGAATGGCTGGCTACTAAAAATATATAGCATGGTTTATCCTAGATATTAGCGTGAAGATTACAACCGTCCAAAATGACCTTAAGCAGATACAGAGGACATGCGAATCAATCCTATAATAATATTGGAAGCTCTTATGGAATCAAAACCGCACCATATTGTAATAAGGCTCCAAATGGGAGCAGCACTGCTTAGAATGTCCGCCGAGCGAATTGACAAAGAACACATTATAACTGCGGGAGTCGCTGATAAACTAAAAAAGTGATGTCTTCCATGTTGCTATCCAGAGATGAGATGACTTTAGAGAACAACTTTTAAAGCAACTTAAAACTTTTGTGAAAAGCAAAACTAAATGAATCACCCTACAGAAGCCACATCCTATGAGGTACACTTAGGGGTGGGTTTTAGACGAAGAAGGATCTGGGAGATGGAAGACCGCAACTATAAGAATCTCTGGCTATACATACCAGGATGTTCTAAGCAGAAGTGGATGCTAAAGGCAGATGCGTGGATATCAACCTAACAAGGAGTTACAAAGACACAGAAATTGCAATACTGTCAGTCAGTGCGCTAGCTGGATTGAAAATAAATTCAAAATTGCTTCAGGAAGCCAGATTCAAATTAAGCCATCTAGGACAATGGAGTACAATTTCACTTATATGCACGGTACCGAAGTAGCTGATAAGGGCTGACAGGCATACCAAACAACAGCTACGAAGAGAAGAGGAGACATCGTGATGAGACTTAGATGGGATCAACAAGACTGGCTTACGGCAGGCAAAGGAACTTGTCGGTTTCTAAAGGGTTTTCCAATAAGAGGTGTTATTTTGGTAATCAAAGAAAAATTCCATTTTTTTTGAGATAAATGATCGAATATTTATTTCATAATAAAAAGGAAGCTATGCTGTTAATAATGAAAAACAACATCAGCCAAATGGCCACCACGACCATACAGGACCATATCCTTTTCATGAAATTTTCCATAACCAAATCGCAAAGTGGCTGCCCTGTGTCCTCGATAGCCTCACGAATTCTATCTTTGAGGTCTTGAATCGACGCTGGGCTGTTGGCGTAGACCTTATCTTTCACGTGGCCCCAAAGGAAGAAGTCGCAAGGTGTTAAATCACAAGATATCGGTGGCCAATTGTGATCACCTCTTCGAGAGATAACACGATCCGGAAACTTTTCCCGTAAAAGAGCATTGGTTTCGTTGCTTGTGTGGCACGTAGCGTTGTCTTGTTGAAAGTAAACGTTGTCCAGATGAATACCATCCAACTCCGACCATAAAAAATCATTAATCATCTCTTGATAGCGCAATCCATTCACCGCAACTGTTGATCCAACCTCATTTTCGAAAAAGTAAGGTCCAATGACCCCGCCGGACCATAAACCGCACCAAACAGTCACACGTTGAGGATGGAGAGGCTTCTCAACAATAAGTCTAGGGTTTTCCGAGCCCCAGATGCCACAATTTTGCTTGTTGACGTAGCCACCGATGTGGAAATGAGCCTCATCAGTCAAGATTATTTTTCGATGGAATTCCGGATCATTTTCATGCATTTCAAGGACCCAATCAGCAAAGACACGACGTTGTTGATGATCGGCCGGCTTGAGTTCTTGCGTTAACTGAACTTTATAAGCCTTAAGACCCAAGTCTTTATGCAAAATGACGTTTGTGGAATGTCCAATTCCAAAAAACGACGAAGAATGGACAAACCTGGGTTTTCGTCAACACTTTGGGCTACAGCAGCAATATTCTCAGTTGTTCTTGAGCGACGTGCACGGGTTTTATTCTTCACTTCACATCACTAACTTGTCCCAACAGCTCGAATTTTTCCACCAATTTTTGTATTGCGGTCCGACAAGGTGCTTCACGACGACCCAAAAGTGCTTTAGTTTTGCGAACTGTGACTGCAAGATTTTCACCATTTTTGTAGTGAATTTTAATAATTTCAATGCGTTGTTGAAGCGTGTATCGTTCCATTTTTAGTAATGGCGTAGTTTCTACTTGTCAAATATCAAAGAATAAAAGCTTCAAATGTGACAGCTACCGAAATACCGGGTGATTCAAATAAGCACCTCTTGTTGGGAAATCCTATATAAATTCGATACAATGGAATACAAACTTACTTAAATGGATACCAGGACATAACAACATCCTCGGGCCTGAGCTCTTTTTTTGGAATAGACAGACTGTTAGTGCAGCTTTTAAGAGAAGTGTAAAGAGCCCGACAAGACTCACACTGGAAAAGCAAGTTCGGCTTGCGGCAGGCAAAGTAACTCCTTTCTTCCTATAGTTTGAATAGCTTTATTAAAATCTCCCAATTTGGCAAAAGCTCGCTTAGAATACAAACTGCGTTACTGATGGGACTCTGCTGGCTTAGTTAATTTCTGAGCATCAAAAGCTGCATCTTAGATTCTAACATCTCTTCTTCTTCTTAGCTTCACAGTTTGACATGGATCATACCAACATCAACAATCTTCCTCTAGCTTACTCTCTCCCTCGCTTCATCTTTCCAATCTCAACATTCCAAGTATATTTCATATCAAAATCCTTTAAACGTTGCAATGGTCGATATCTAAATACGTTTCATATCCGAGGCTGATGTTGATGTGTCCAGACTGACATTGGGGCGTCAACCTAAAGGCCAGCCCTTTTCGGGAGTTTCACTTTATATCTTCTATACCTATCACATCCACCAAGGTTTCTCTATATTATATATAGAAGATTACTTGCTCTTCATGATAGCTTCTGTAAGATTAAGAAGGAATACTTCCAACACATACTTACTGAGTGTGACGCTCTTGCCAGCAGAAGATCATCCTTTCTTTGTGTTAATAGAATCTTGAAGCACGATCACGATATCATTATTCTAGAAACATTCTAAATAATTAAGTTCATCTCGTGGACAAGCTGAAGAAATCTGTGGCTAGAAGAAGCTGCAAAAATCCTTAGGGTCTTGGTGCAGATGTTCCACTAACAATATTATTACGAATTCGATAAAGAAAAAATGTGAGATTCAAAAATTTCATTTTTAGAGGTACTGGCTTTTAAAATCTCCAAGATCCTTTGCTGAATATTTGGGATGAGCGTCTTGTAGGGGACGAAATAGTCTGTATAACACAATCAGTTCGCTGAGAACTAATAACGATTAAACTGCCTGCTGAACTTATTTTCATATTCTATGCCTTATGGTCAATGTATAAGATGGCTAGGCCCCCTAAGTAGAATGCCAGTAAAGCATTTCACAGACAGCCGATTGGAAGAAGAAGACGGGGACGTCCAAAGAAAAGGTTGCTAGATGTAGTGGAAAATTATCTTCGTTCACTTGGTGTCTTGAACTGGAGGAATGCAGCGGTCGATCGAAGAACATGGAGAGGAATAGTTGCGGAAGCTATTGTCTGACCAAGACTGTAAAGCTAGTTATGATGATGATAATGCCTTAGGGTACAAAGGATATATGGAGATTTTAAACGTTGTGAATTTAGGTAACATAAAGAAACAGACATAATTAAGAAGATAGAAGAAATTGGTACAGACCAATACAATCGTATTTTATTTTGCTACGCGACCTTCTAAAGTCATACAATTTCGAAGCGTAATATTTTCTAAAACAACATTTTTTTGTATAGATTATAATCGGACCATAAATATTGTATCGCAATAATATTATGAGCGCATAGTATGTATGAGCATAGCTGAGTTGACAAAGCGATGGCCTCCCACACCCTAAAGCACATCATATTAAGGCATGCCTAATATACATACTAAAGCTCCTACCCATAGACCTTCCAAAACCATTTTACATTGCCCATTTTTGCATACCTTTGCAGACGCCACTAATACCACTGAAAATCTGCAACAGCGCAATTAGCGCAAACAGCAACACACAGCCTGGTCACACTATAATTTACAACTATTTTACAAACAAGCCAAAACATGGCCGGAAATTAAATCAAGATTTGTGCATAGCTTTAGTCCAAAATCCCAAACAGAACTTAACAAAAACCAAACATCATAAAAGTGAGAGTTGTAACAAAAAAAATTGGCTACTAAAATAGCAAAAAGAGTAAAAACATTAAGGGACCAACTCCATTTGCATATTTTTGTCGCCATCGTTGGTTAACTCCAACCAACTATTATTAGAATGAATACCTACCAAAAAGCTGACCATGAAAATGAATGAAAATATGTTTTTTTTTTCGGGCTAGACTAAGAAAAATGTTCAAATATGTTGCCCACATGTTTCGGGTCGTTTGGAGTCGTGAGTTGGAGTTTTACAAGTGCAATTAGTGTGAGACTTAAGCGCGACTAAGCCAGCCACCAACGCTTTGGTCATACTAATCCACACACACACACAGTTAGTGACAAAAGAACAAAAAAAAAGCAACATGTATTAGAGTCCCAAACACATGGCAGCTTAATTTTGCTTAAAGTTGTCATTCAACTTGGGTGTGACCAGAGTAACCAATAGATTGGGCCAACAACGACACTGCAAGACAGACGGTCACACACATAAACAAAAGTTGGAGTAGGACGACTGCTTCTATCTGGTCTGATAAATTGCTGGCATATAACATTTTAACAGCGACTTTGTTTGATGTGGTTAACTTTAAATGCATGGCTCCCATGACGTATGCGTAATATGCAAGCAGCTCCAAAAGGTGTGAATGCATTCAAAAAAAAAAAAAATCTAGCTTTCATATAAATACAACATGACATGATTAATTATACACATTTAGATATAAACTAGTGGATCGGTTACTGACGGCACATAACGACTTTAGCATACACTATAGCAGAGTTTTAAAGTCAATTGAATGAAATTAAGTTGCGTACATTTTTCTGACATAATTTATTACGACTTCCGAAGTATCTTGACAAGACTGCAACGAACAACTTTTTTCGATTTTTGGCTCAGTCACGGTCGATTATTACTCGTCAACGAATTTCGTGAAGATCATCGCGCACAATCGGCCGTAATGGCAGAAAACATCGATAGAGCAAGCTCGTCTCGTAGTATTCTGTGAGATTCAGGTACTATATCTCTGGGCATTAGTTTCACATTTGGGCGTCAAAAAAAGATTCGTATTGATTGGTGCAAAGAAGAAATAAAACCTTGGGGCTTTAGACAACATCCAAAAGTTCGTGACACGAAATGAATGTCGGATTTAAGCCTATGAGCCTTAAACAAATATGGGTCGAAGAACCCCTCGCAAAGGAAGGAGCAGGATCGAGTCAACTGTCACTTGAGGATCTGAAGATTCCTCTAAGGACGATTAACCACAGATCAGAAGAAAACGCTGCAGTCAGATCTGATAGAAAGTGGTACGCACAATGAACTGCAGGACGGCTCGCACAATGTGCAAGAAAATAAACAGCAAACTAGCCCAGTATATTCTGGAACTCCCAAAAAGAGATTGCAGACTTATGGTGGGCATACTCACTGGTCATTGCCTTACAGCAACTCACGCAAAGAAGCTAGGCATTACCAACAACGACGAATGCAGGAAATGTAGGGAGACAGACGTCAGAGAGACTCTGGAGCACCTCATTTGCCGCTGCCCCGCCCTCTGTACATCGAGACTCCATTATCGAGAAAAACCCTGGCTTACCTCACTGGAAGAGGCAGCCGACAGGGCAACTCAAAAGCTTCTGGCGTTCGCCAAGCATACGCGCATACTTGACGACTAACGTGCATTGTACACCAGCCGCACCTTCCGGTACCACGAAGGACTATTTAGTCTATGTGTGACTCCCCCAGGGGTCAACCGGTTCAACCTAATCTAACCTAAATGATGAACAGTTTGCTCGAAATAACCGATCATGACGCCACTGCACCACTTGAGCAACGTTAAACGGGACGGTCATTTCTGAAGGGTGTAGAACCATATGTTAATTACAAGCCGGCGCGGATCCAGGATTTGGTCTTAGGTCACTTCAAAGTGTATATTTATCAGAGCTTGCTAAAAACTGTCAATCCATTTTTCCAACCCGAAGGTGTTACGTGGAATCGCCACTGGTCACAAGTGTTCAGTAAAATACAGAGTACTATCAAATATTTTTTAATTGGTACAAAACATCCTTAGTTGTCCACGGTACAGTTCCCTTATGCTACGACACAATACGTATAACCCGATTCCCAACACGCAAACGCCCTCTGAAACTCGCATTCCGGAATTGTCTCAAGAAGTGCCGTCGCGTGCCTTTGACCGTCTTCTACGGAGCTATATCGAGTTCCCTTGACATTCCTTTTGAGCCGTGGACAGAAAAAAGTCCGGCGTTGCCAGATCTGGACTGTGATGGAGGACTTAAGCTCCGCCACAACGCTTTTAACGCGATTAAAACTGCGTGTATGCCTTCTGAAACTCGCTTTCCGGGATTGTCTTCAGAAGTGCCGTCGCGTGCCTTTGACCGTCTTCTACGGAGCTATATCGAGTTCCCTATATATTCCTTTTGAGCCGTGGACAAAGAAAAAAGTCCGGCGTTGCCAGATCTGGACTGTGATGAAGGACCTAAGCTCCGCCACAACGCTTTTAACGCGATTAAAACTGCGCGTATGCCTTCTGAAACTCGCTTTCCGGGATCCTATATAGAGATGCCGCCGCGGACACTTGACCGTCTTCTACGGAGCTATATCGGTTCCCTTGACGTTCCTTTTCAGCAGTGCACAGAGGAAAAAGTACGGCATGGCCAGATCTGGAGTATAGTAGTAGTGGGACAAAGTGACTACTCTGTGCGGGGCGAGAAACTCCCTCACGAACAGCGCCTTATTGCATGATCACACTTTTTGCATGTCCAAACCTTCGGTAAGCATTTTTTCGACTTCGAATTCCCTAACTCATCATCAGGATAATGTTTGTGCGCCAGTCTAAGTTCAGGAGCGCATTGAAGATGGCCTCATTTTTAACAATGCTTGAAGTTGATGGCAATAGGCCCCCCAGAATAGTTGATGGCCGTCAAACATTTTTCGCGAATCCCAGATCCTCAAAACCCCATAATATCAGGAGTCTGACATAACCTCAAAAATCCTAAAAATTTTCGTGGTTACCTGAACTGCTGGGCTTTCAGGGCTTTCGCATGCGGTGGTCCCAAAAATATTTAAAAAACATTATCATCAACTCCAAAAACCCATAAATTTTTGTGGTTATCTGAGAGAGAGCCCTGACCTACTGGGGTTTTGTGGACCTCAGATTCGGATGCAGCGATCCCAAAAATATTTAACGTTATCATCACCTCAAAAAACCTAAAAATTTTGGTTGATGTTTGAGAGACATGACCTGCTGGGTTTTTGTGGACCTCAGATTGGTATGCAGCGATCCAAAATATATTTAAAAAATATCATTGGATATCAGGACTCGAAAAAGATGCCTCTTTTCAGATTGAGAGGCTAGACCATGTCTTTGGGGGCGCTAAATCCGAATCCGAGCTCCAAAAAACCCCTGCACGTCAACGCTCTGACTTAATCTCAAAAAACCACAAAACAAGAGGTATTTTGAAGATTATCTCAGATACCTGATGTGCTGGCACTTATCTGGCCTTGGATTCGGAATCAGCGACCTTAAGAACATAAAGAAAGCAGCGCCACAAAAACAGTCTCGAAAAAAGATCATGGTGAGTTTTGATAGAACCCAGACCCGGAGTCAGATTCAATGCATCGAAATATATAAGAAAACTTATGTCTCGTGCACGAATCACGAGAACTCGTGTAAATTCGTAACTCGGAAGTTCTTAAGCGATTTTCGCAACTTCTGATACATTTTTATTCTCCTAGTTCTTTTGGTTAAGGCCTATACGCTGTTCGAAAAATTTCGCGCGGAATGACAAAACTTCATATAAAAAAAAGTCCCAAATGGGATATCCCAAATGGGATTTTTTTTTTTATATGAAGTTTTGTCATTCCGCGCGAAATTTTTCGAACTGCGTAGACCCCTTTAGAAATAAAAAAATACGATTTATTTTGTTTACCCTGATTTTTGATACACTTTGTTGGGGTTTTATTTGTTCTAGGTTTTTTACAACAAAAATTTGTGTACATAGGGTATATAAATATTTAACTCGAACCGCTGCATTGTGCCCAGCTGGAGTTCGTACCAACGCTTTATGTAGATATTATCTTACACACTTAAAAGCTAAAATTTGTTGTTGCTTAATAACATAAAAATTTATTTATGACTTTTTTTGCTTGTGGTCATAACGTCAGGAATGTGGAGTGTTCAAAAGTTCCAATCGTTTATCTCTATTAATTAGCATAAGGTATTTATATTTTTACGCTTTATCCTGAACATGACCTGATGGTCCTTCCTTTACCAACTTGACAGCATCATTAGAAGGCTGATGAGATGATGGCTCAATTGATTAAATTTTTTTCAGAAACTGCTCTATTTTTGTAAGACTTACATACTACTTATCGAATTTTGTCTTTTTTACTAATAATATACAATATTTACTTTTATCTTTGCAGGTAAGTTTTGTTGAAGCTGTTTTGAAGACTAACCAAGTACAATTTTTCCCAAAAGTCAGCAAGTAAGTCTTTCAACTAATTGAATTCTTCTTTGACTGTTAACGAATATGAGAATATTGAATTAAATAACTATGATCACCCTTTCAACATGATTGTAGTGGAGTCACTTAGGACTGGCACTCTTTCAGATTCTGAAGATTACACAGACCAACATGGTTTAGTTGTTGGAAAGCTAAGGGCCATTTCCGAAGTAATTTGCTGCGTAGAATCCGAATCCGGGATTGGCCCATCACGTCAGGATTGTGAGATATTTGAAAAAACTCAGTTCTTCGGGTAAATAACCTCAAATATCTCAAGATCCTGACGTGATGGGCCAATTCTGGCCCCGGATTCGGATTCTAAGCAACAAATTACTTTGGAATTGACCCTTAGCTTTCCAACAACTAACATGACCCCGGTATTTGTAGGCCCGTGTTATTTATACCCACTGTGCATCGTTAGAGTTTTATCTTGGCTTAGATTTTGTATCCTAGGGCTATCATCTTATTGAAATTGTTGTGAAAATTCTGGAGCATCCCATAAAGTTGTTTCCCGCTGTTTGCATAAATTTGTCATCTACATTCCAAATTTTTACAAAGATTTTAGGCTTCAAAGAAAAATTATCAACTCACATTTCATTTATATGCCATTATTTGTAGCAGCTACGGAAATTTCTATCACTAAATAAATTATTTATGGAAAAGTTGTTTCGTCTTAATTTATTAAATTAAATAAATATAATAAAATTTTTGTCCGAGTAGCTGTTTGTTTGGGTCTCTCGATATTAACCACGAGCGTAAGGGCTTTATCTCAGAAGAGAAGACTTTCCGCATATTCTGTTTAAAATACTTGGATAAACTGTCTTCGCATTGGTGATTCGTGATATGGTCTGCAGGCATTATTAAATCCAGTTTTGTGAGTTTTTCGCCCCATTTTATCCTATTTTTCGATGAAAAAGCGAAGTCAGGCGTCTGAAAAAACCTAGATTTGCTCGGGACGTATCGTTTGATTCTTCAGCACAATGCGAATGTCATTATTTGTTGGTTCGTGGTAATTGACTCGGGCGTGTTCACTGATGTCTTGGCATAACTCAAATTTAAACTCTAGAAGACGACGCATCTTGGTGTTGAAAGCTCTCGTCTGATTGTTTGGTCTTGGATTTGAATGTAGCTTCGTGGGTAAGTCGCCAAAATGAAACAGGTAGCCATTATAATCATAGTTTTCCCACAAAACACAGATGTAGATAACTGTTTCCACATACTCTTTGTCATGGAAACCTTTAGTCATACAGCTTGTTACTCTATCCAGCTGTTCTTTCGTTCCATAAAACATATGGAAACCAAACTGGTACTTTAGAACAGTCTTCTAACAGCTGGCTTGGAATCCCCGGCTGGGTAGACATAGTTTCAACTCTTAAGGAGACAAACTACTTTGAATGCAACAGCAAGCAGTTCAAGCAGTGCTTGTACCAACCGCCCATAATCCAAGAAGTAGAAGACTTTTGCAAGGATAATTAGATGCAGCATAACTTTCTGTACTTCCGGGCAGCAAAAACTGGCCGTCAATCCAGTGACCAGTGTTTACAAATGCCAACGGAGAGACTCACCAATATGATACTCTTTACCTTTCAACCCGCCAGCATCATGCTCAACGACTTCAACCCCAGCAGCAGAAAATCATATTCAAAACAAGACGCTGCCGAAAACGATCGACGACAAGAATCTTCGTCAACTGCTGCTGACACCTCCAATGTGTAGGAATCTATTGATACCGCTCGTGCATACTTGTTCTTTTTAGACGCCTGTGTTGAAACTGCTTCGACAGTTTAATGCTGCACTCCATATTACGAATCACTCTTGGGTAAACATTTTATTCAAGTCTGCACGCTTGGAAACGTTTAATGCGCGTATACTCTTCATCATTATCTTCAGAACCCTGCAATTTTGGAAAAGGCGCGAAAACTTTTGGTGAAGCCATATCTAGAAATATTCAAGTAGTGTTAAACAGCTCGGGAGACCCAAACTGAATGCAGTTTCTTGTACTAAAAAAAAAAAAAGACTAGACACAATATTTTCAACTATACTTCTTAATAAATGAAAATTTTTGTAAAACAAGCTAACGATCATTATTCAAAAAAAAGGTGGGGCCTAAAGCAAAAAAGGCATTTATATTTTTTTAGGCCCATACGCAGCATGCAAAAATTCCGCACGAAATGTCAAAACTGCAAATAAAAAAAAATTTCCCTTTTTTGGGATTTTTTTTATTATATGAAGTTTTGACATTTCGTGCGAAATTTTTGCATGCTGCGTATGGGCCTATAAAAAGAAAAAGAAATAATGCACCTTAAAGTACCATACACAGAATGAAAAATTTCGCACAGAATGCCAAAACTTAAATATAAAAAAAAAAATATCCCAAAAAAGGGAATTTTTTTTATATATGAAATTTTGACATTTCGGAATTTTTGCAAGCTGCGTATAGGCCCTTAGAAAAAAACCCGTTTTTATGCTTAGTACGAAAAGGATCCAAAGTATACTAAGGTGACGTGGCAGACCATAAGCACTCCCTACCAAAATTTTTATCATAACCTGGAGTAGCGATTGAGCCATGTTAATCAGTCTAGTCCGTTCTTCTATGTGTCTGTATGACTCACAAGATTTCGGGGACCAAAAGAGCAAGACGCGGAAACTTGAACATCAGATGCGCTTTATATCTTTTTTGGTCAAGTTTTTTAGAATTATGTCGATGAATTGCCGCTTTACTCGTGGGAGTATTTTGCGATTCAAAACATCTTTGATTTCCTGCAAAGTCTAAACCTAGCTTTTAGGCTGAAGCGCTGGAAAGTAAACGCCATTTTTGAAAGTACGCCATCTTGGCAGAAGAAAAAGAATATACTTGAACTTGCCGCTACATAAAAGTAGTTCACAAAGCAAGTTTGGTTATCCTAGCTCTTATCATCTACAAGATCTACGTGCTCAGACGCACCCATATATATATATCCTAAAGTTCCAAGGTGGAACATAGGGCCACAACGAATTTCTTCCATTCGGTTCTGTTTTGTGCCAGTCTTTGTAATTCGTTCCAGCTAAGTCGCGTGTCACGGGTTTCCGACTCTAGCTGTCGTCTCCAGGTGTTCGCCGGCCTTCCTCGTCTACGGCTTCCTTAGGGGTTCCAGTCAATCGCGGTTCTTGTTAGATCGCCTCTTCCCCTGCGCAGAATATGGCCGATCCAGCTCCATTCTCTTTTTCGAATCTCCAACTCTACTGGCTTTTGTTTTGTTTTGGCCCATAAATCAGCGTTTGAGATAGTGTTTGGCCAGAATATTTTTAGTATTCTTCGAAGACACTGGTTAACGAAAACTTGTATAGTGTTTACATCGTTTGCTGTCGCATTCCACGTTTCACACCCATATAATAACGATGGCTCAACATTTGAGTTGAATATTTGACGCACCTATGCACATATGTTTAATAATAATTTTTTAATTTAAAAAATAAAATACTTAATTGCTGCAACTTTAAATGATTAATTGGGAGCTTGTTCCAAGTCTAAAACCGATTTTGCGTATTCAGAGGGAGCGACGCCGATTACTTCCCAGCCTACTCCTGTGCAAATATTTGTTTGTTTGTATAAATATTGCGTACACGTCGGGTCTGTTGGCTGTTGTTAACTTGTTGATGCTCCCTAAAGTGTTCTCTAATAAGTTGTGGCAGCATTTACAACTGTTCCTCTTGCTCAGGTGTCACGCCAACAACTTAATGGTTATCAATGTAGGGGTGAGCACAATAATGGCTAAAAAGTAACGTCACGCTAAAACTTGTTATTTATAACTAAACGCATGATGATGACATTTTGGACGTATTTTGAAAGCCCTTCTCTGGCAACTGCTAGATCTTTATTTAAGCAATATTTTTGGTACACCTCAACACTCAGTTTTTTGTTACCCATTTTGACAACGAGCAATCCACATTTTTAAACAAATTATATACACTGTCCAGCGTTTATTGTTGCTATTGTAACTCTTTAATGCACTGTTGACAAACTTCACTTGAGCATGTAATTTGAGCATTGAACCTTACCTGGCGACAGTTTTATGACCCACCAATGAATACACAACCCTTACCCCCTTTCAAACACACGCACACTATTAGTTATTTATATAAACTTTGAACTAGGAAAAATGCCTCAGACCCTAAGATACCATTGCAGCGGTTTTTCGCTTCAGAGCCTAAAGGGTATGCTGCTATGCGCTGGGTTCCATTGTAACAAATGAATTTGGGTCAAAAGTTGTGCAAATTAAAAGGGGCCAAAACATACACAGGAGACGAAAGTTTTTGGTCAAAACATTTGCACGTCTCTAAAGTCCATCCTGGCCACAAAGAGGGACAAAAAAAAAAAAAAACAAAAAAACTATGGCATATAAAAGGGGTGGTGCTCCATACAATGCCAGCCATTCCAAGCCATTCAATTCGATTTGATGCGATTCGCTACGCTCTGATACCAAACTGCTGAATGACATTCAACTGGTTCCTGCCAAATTGCAGTTTTTATAACGCTTCCGCATTGACTGCTCCGAAGCACGTAGTTCAGCTGGGTCAGGTCAGCCAGTTGAGAACCTTTGGAACAGACAGGGCTATGCGGGTCGTTCAATTGAACTTAAGTTTAAAGTGTGAGTTGCTTGGCTGTATTAGCTATGCTTGAGCCTTTGTAAGCTGTAGACAATGGTATCAAATACGTCCAGGAAATCCAGACTCGGTAGGCTTTGAAGAAGTCTCCATAGTTGTGCTATGTTAGGTTCAAGTTCTGACCACTATTTGCTGGAGAAACTATTAGTCGAGTGCTGTTGAAAACTGTTTACTATAGTTCCTATACTCATGCAGGTTCTAAAACTACATTTTTTTTCACAATGCTGAAAATCCGGAAAATTGACTCAGTACTTTTTACCAAAATTTACAAAATTTCTATATTTGGTATTTGAAAATGAAAAGAAGGAAAGAAAGAAAGAAACAAACAAACAAACAAACAACCAAAGAAAGAAAGAAAGTAAGAAAGAAAGAAAGAAAGAAGTTAGTTCTTGAAGCAAATTTACTTGTAGTTTTTGTTCGGAAGCGTTTTTGTCTGCTGCGTACAGGCCTTAAGAAAAATCAAAGTTAATTGCTTTTACTGAAAAACTTTACAAACCCTTGTCTCTTGTCTTAAATTAAACTTAGCTCAAAAACTTGCTTCGTTTGTCTGCTCCAAGCTGCACTCACAAGAGTTCTAAGTATTTCACCTTCTTGTAGCTATGGGAAGTGTAACTAAAACTTCGTTGCCTTCGAGTGCCTTGCTCACATATTCACTTGTTTTTTTTTTTTTTTTGCTTTTTTTGAAGCTCATCTTCTCTAAAACCAACAACAACAACAACAACAACAATAAAAGGCACACTAAAAACGTTAGAAAAGATTTACACCATTGTTGGACTGTCTGCCGGGCTAGTCTACCGCACCACCGAACTACCCCTGACCACGTACATAAAGCAGGCCATTACTTTTGGTATTGCGGGTTTGAGTAATGGATTAGATTTTTACTTACTTGTTGGTCGGTTTTGGGTTGGTTCTGGGTTCTGTTCAGAGCTGTTGTGGCAGCCACATGAGCAGCCACAAAGCGTTGGTTTTGCAGCTTCTATAAAAGTCGGACACATAATTCACGGAGTCGGTATTGTGGGAGCAGACAGTGGGTCAGCTCTTTTGCAGCTGAGCGTTATGCTGTGGTGGGAAATGCTAACTCGAGTCCTATTTTTTTTTTCCAAGATTCTTTCAAGCCAAAGTTCCTACAAAGCAACTGGTTAGAGCATTATCCAGTAACATAAGTAAGAGCAGATTGCTGCAGATTATTGTATACGCTGATCCCGTCTACCTTAACCGAAATAAAATTTGCATATCTTTCAGCATTCTTGCACCACTTGAGCCAACCTCGACAAGCTGAGATTCTTGGAATGGAATTCGTGGAATTCTTCTTTAGTAAATCAGCTAAAAAACAAAGAGTTACGAGAGGCTATAGAATATAAAGCCTATGCAATGAGTTTTGGAATAGTTTGTTTGTACCCAAACAAAACATCGCGGTACTATCGATATATCGCTGTTCTTATATTCGATAGTGCTTGTATAGCGTCACATAGAACTTAGGACCTTAAAGAAAAGGTGGCGTATGTTAAAGTCGGACGCAGACAGTCGTCCTTGTACCACCATATTGCAATTAAGTCCGACAAATTGCTTAAGACCTCCAAAAGATATTTTATTCGGCAAATTTGGCTACGATATTTTCATAAACAAACAGAAATCAGTCGAATTTTGACCAACAAATTTTTTTCCTATTGGGACTATATTATATAGTCAACCGATTTTGATCAAATTTGGTACACTGATTGGGAACTATAAAAAATTTCTGACTGCCAAATTTGGCTACGATATCATCAAAAACAAACGAAGCACAACGAATTTTGTACCCTGACCGATTGGTCCTATGGGAGCTATATGATATAGTCAACCGAATTTGATCAAATTTGGTACAGTACTCTAATAAACTTTCGAGTTCCAAATTTGGTTATGATATATTCATAAACAAACGAATTATCCATCTAAAACTTTTGGTTTTTTTCGAGGTCCTCTGAGACACCCCTATGGGAGCTATACAATATTACCCCGATATCGAAAAAATAAAATAAACTTGTCTCCCCTGACATAATTACGCATCTAATCTGAAAATTTGGTCGCTCTAGCTCTTACCATCTCTGAAACCAAGGCGTTCATACAGACGGACATGGGTATATGGACTTCTCTTGTCACCCTATCATACTTTGAGTAGTATAGATTATGAGTCTTACAACACGAACTGTAATTTTTCATTGAAATCAACCGGATTTATATATCCTTTTTATAATTGAATTATTTACTTTGTTCTGCAGAAATGCAGTAGTGCCCAATAACAACTTACACTGAAAACATTGTGCGTTTCTGCACGACTCAGACACTTGACTACGTAAAGTAGGGCATTTCTGCCAAAAGAAGCGGCAATACATAGCAGTGTGCACAAATTGTTTATACATAAGTGAATTCTTCGATTTTTTTGTCGTGCAGAAATGCAGTAGTGCCCAAAAACAACTTACGCTATAGAAATTCTGCATTTCTGCCCGACTCAGAGCCTTAACTATAAAAATTAGTGCACTTTTGCCCAAAAGAGCGACAATTGTTGCGTTTGGTATTATTTAGGTTAGCTTGGTAACCAAAAGCCAAATGTATGTAGCAGAAATTGTGAATTTTCGCCCGACTCTGACTCGTGACTACGAAAAGTAAGTCACTTCTGCCAAAAAGAGAGGCAGTATAAAGCAGTGTGTACAAATTGTTTATACATTCTTTGATTTTTTTGTCGTACAGAAGTGCAGTAGTGCCCAAAAACAACTTACGCTATAGAAATTCTGCATTTCTGCCCGACTCATGACACTTGACGACGAAAAATAGGTCACTTCTGCCAAAAGAAAAGCGGCAGCATATAGCAGTGTGTTCAATATGTTTATGCATTGTTTATAGCTACACTATAAAAATTATACATTTCTGCCCGACTCAGATCGTTAACTACCAAAAGTAGTGCACTTATACCCAAAATAGCGACAATTGTTGCTTTTGGTAACTGTTGGTCACCAAAAGTATGTAGAAGAAATTTTGTTTTTACCATTGAATTTGGAATTTCCTTACGTTGCTAGATCATATAATATATATTTGGGGTGTTCAGGCACAAATGCATAAAGGCAAGAATACCCATATAAGGACATGAACAACCCTAACAATCAGGGATTAAGATTAATTGAACAACTGTTGTACACTATGACAAGCAATTTCAAGACTTAATGCCGAAAAATTGTCAACTAAAATTAGAGTAGCTCAGTCTGCTTTAAAAGAAATTTTGTACACATCTGGAATCTCACTTGATTCCAAAAACTTCTCAAAGCGCCGTCGCTGCATCGATTCTTCAGGAGTAAGTTCTTCGATTTTTACAATTTGAGTTTTTATTTCGACGGCTAGAAATGCAATAATGCCCAAGAAATATTTACACTACAAAAATTAGGCACTTCTGCTCGATTCATAGAACGTTGACTACCAAAAGTAGGGCACTTTTGCTCAAAAGGGTAAACTTAAAAAAACGCTACGTAGACGTCGACGTGTAAGGAGTTAAGGAACTGAAAGCCTAAGCTAAGAGGACTAGAAATGCAATAGTGCCCAAGAAATATTTACACTACAAAAATTAGGCACTTCTGCTCGATTCATAGAACGTTGACTACCAAAAGTAGGGCACTTTTGCTCAAAAGGGTAAACTTAAAAAAACGCTACGTAGACGTCGACGTGTAAGGAGTTAAGGAACCGAAGGCCTAAACGAAGAGGACTATGCTTGCCAAGTGTTGCAAGAAGCGGTGACAAAGTCATTTGTTAAGGTTTAAGGGTCGCCAAGGGAGACGAAATTAATTTTGGAAAATATATCAAAATTTTTCATTTCGCTTAGATATTCTAAAGCTGCCGAAATGTTTGTTATCTATAAAACTTTGAAAAATTGAGCATCATTATTTAATACTTGGTTTTCATATTGAAGCATTATTTTTTTTTTTGTTAAATCAGTCCATTTCTTAGGTATTGTTTTTTGTTGGTACATTGTTCAGCCACCCTGGTGTTGCCCCATTCCAGCCCTGCTGCGCCTGCTACGTGTTTGGCTCTGATGTCACGCTCTACTTGGTCGCATCGCATTGCAACGTAATACCAGACTGCCAGACACATTGTAAACACCGTCAACAGTCTATTAAAATGCCAGTCAAGGTATGTCGCCCAGTCAGGCGGCATCCTTATCAGTGGCAAAGATGTATAACCCCAGCCAGGATGTTGCAGCTCACCCCCTTCGTTATTTGTCTGTTTTTTTTTTTTTTTTTGTATTCCGTGTTGCTGGGCTTTAATGTGACCCTTGCGGGCTCATAAAATATCTACATTTGCTTTATGGTTAAGAGTTCGTCTAGGCAGAATTCTATTGTTTTTTTTTTTTATTTTTTCGATTGATTTTAATACAGTTTTATGTTGAAATGATAAAAATCAGCAACCCCCGTTTGGAATGTGCCACAGGTGGATGCCACGATTTGACCACAAACAAATGAGCTTAAGATAAGCTGGTCTTAAGATAACACTGCACAGCAAAAACTAAGGCTGTGGCGTTTTTTTTTGTTAATTATTTGAGGCCATGCTGCGGAAAACGAATCCGAACATTTTATGCGGTTTCGTTTTGAAAACAAAGAAAAAAAGAAGTTTGTTAGGAATAAGTATCGCTCGGTTTCACTATGCATTCGAAATCGGAATTAAAATCCAAAACTCTTACTCCAGGGGTTCCCAAACGCTTTTTATGGAAGAGCAAAAACCAATACATATGAAAGAAAAACACTAACACATCTAAAGCGAATAGTTTTTTCAAGTTATTATGTGCACTGAAAAAAATAGTATATACTCTTATAAATGTTTCGATCTGCGTTGTAACTATTGAAGGTATACTTACTACTTAATAAGTATACCTTGGTAACTATTTTTTCTAACACGTAGTGCACAAAAATTTCGTGTCCGCGATCAATCCCATACCCTTTTTTTTCAAGTGCAAGAGTTCAGAGAGCACAAACGCGAAACAACACCAAATTACAGTGAAAATCAGTGGCCCAAAAACAAATATACGCAAGGGTTGTTTCTGTGCTCATGAGCTCAGAGAGCAAAGAGAGTAAGAGAGAGAAATCACGAAATTGTTTTTGTAATTCTGTTCCGAAATTCATACAACCAATTCGACTAGTCGTAAATGTCATAGAGCTATTGATCAGCCTTGCTCCCGAAAACGAATCCGAACATTTCATTCGTATTCGTTTTGAAACCGAATGTTTGGTGCTCCCAATTTCACCAAAACGAATTTTTCATTTGGTTTGAAACCGAATGTTTTGTTGCAAGAGCAATTAAAACGAATCGACGAAATAATTTTTTAAATAATCTTTGATGTTCTTAGATTATTGTTATGCCAACATAAAGCTAGATATTTACTGAAAATTATTTTAAATTATTTTTTTCTGACTCAAGCTAAAAATTTTTTTTGGTGTTTGGGCATGATAAGTGCATACACGAACACAAGACCGATTGCTGCGACAGGGATCCCGCGTTACGCAAAAATAATTTTTTTTAACATTCTGATTTTTAACGACAAAATTTTCTTGAAAAATTCAAAATTTTGAAACTGCGTGCGCATTTGGGCCCCCGGGGCCCTAGTTTTAGTGCAGCACTGCATATTATTTTATTTTTTCGATTTTATTCAGCAAAAGGTGATGGGTCTTGGTGAGGGGGATTAAAACTGTAGGACATCCATATTCACCTAAGACTTTCCTATTACAAAACCATTTTGAGGATTCGACAAACGCAGCCAGATCCGCAATGGACACATAAGCCACACCACCCGGATCCTCAAAGAACGGTTTTCCCAGAAACTGGGTTCGTCTTCTAAGAAGCGCCGGGCAGTCGCAAAGCAGGTGTTGCATGCTTTCTGCCTCCTCCTCGTCTCCGCAGCTGCGGCAGAAGTCGTGATGGGGAACATGGCCAATGGTGCAGTGCCCCGTTACAACTCCACCATCCTGGCCCTGTTTTTATGAATTCGCAGGAGTTCAGATGTGCGCTTTGGGTTATACCTAGGCCTGAGTGCTCGGGAGATGCGACAACCGGTCCGCGTGTATTACATTACTTGGCTTAAAAATAAAAATAAAACAAAACCACATAAATAAATGAAAACCGATTTCGATCGATTTCGGCACAGTGCTTAGGAACTCTAAAAAACTTCTGAATGTCAAATTAGTTTGCGATGTTGCCCTTATAGAAGCTATAGAATATAACACCAATATTGAAAACAATATCTTTGAAAGTTTGGTTACTGCAGCTCTTATCATCTCTTAGTTCTAGGCGTTCATACAGACATCATATATCATTGGCGGGACCAACCCTGGTCGTGTCTTTGCCTGCTGTAGTTTTCGCATCCATTCGTCGCGATCTCGGGCTTGTGTTCTCCAACATCTCCGTGCTAAATCCTCTGTATCTTGATCGACCCCATCCAACCGCCTCAACTTCGGTCGACCTCTTCTTCGGTTACCTACACACTGTCCGAGCATTATTCGTTTAGGAGGATAGCTATCGTTTGCTCTAATTAGGTGGACAGCCCATTGTAATCGGTTTGTTTTAAGGAATGTTATTATGTCGGGGTGACCGTATATACTATATAACTCATGTTTATATCGTTGTCGCCATATTCCATTTTTTTGTATAACTCCAAGGATCTTACGTTCAAATATTTGAAGTTTGTTTCCATTTGCACTGCTTAACACCCATGTTTCGCTTGCGTAGGTGAGAACTGGTACAATTAGTGTAAGGTAGTGCTGGAGAAAACATCGATGATCGAAGTTTAAAATCTCTATATATCGATGTTGGCCAACAGAGATGTCTCTGCAGCACTTCTGCACTCATCAAATGGGTGTTTGGTAGTGCTGTAGAAACATCTCTGTTTGTCAACATCGATATATAGAGATTTTAAACTTCGATCATCGATGTTTTCTCCAGCACTACCTTACACTAATTGTACCAGTTCTCACCTACGCAAGCGAAACATCGATGTTTTCTCCGGGACTAAAAGGAACAGTGATGAGTACACACATTCACAGTGTAATGACTGAATGGAGAGATGGGTTGCCAACCAGAATGGATGACAAGTACTTTAAATCTAAATTCAACAAAAGTCTACCTCATTTGACACAGCATCAACGATCGAAATTGGAGAGAGAGGCATTAATAGCTTACCATCGAGCTCTTACTTATTTGGGAAAATGGTACGATTTTGAAAAAACTCCATTTCAACACTTTTCAGTGTTGAACCTTGAAGACGAAATAGAAAACTATTTCTTCGAGCGGCTGAAGCGCTCTTTACGACGAAATACTTTCTTTGGCGACGATTATCCACAAAATCAAACAAATTGACCTGCCTGTCGAAATAAAATGGGTAAAAATTTTCGAAAGTTCTGACGGATTTGTCCAATTGCCCTTAATTGTTGGAAAAGTTTTATCGATCCCCATCAGCAATGCCTACGTGGAAAAAGTTTTTTCAGTGTTGAAGAATGTTTGGATCGATTTGAGGAATCGAATGAGAGTCGAACTGGTGAAGGCAGAGCTTCTGACGAAATTAAACCTCTATATGGGTTGCGAAGAATTTGCTCTTTTTTTGAATCAAGCGGAACAAGAGCCACTTCTTCGAAAAGCGATGACAAATGAATAATACATGTGGAAAAAAAAAACTATGTAATAACTTTGTAAAAATACATCAAGTATGAAAAATCCGCTTTCCACGGATAACCACCCCACCCCCACATTGATAGCTTGCCGGGCGAGAGACGCTACCGAGGTGGTAACCCTACTTATTATGCTGTCGAATGCTGCTTTAAAGTCAATTAATAAATGAAAAGTGGTTTTGTTCTGTTCCCGTGATTTTTCTAAAATCTGGCGTAGAATGAATATTTGATCGGTGGTGGACCTACCTGCTGGGGACTAGTTTATCATAAATCAGACTCGAGTATATTTTATAGATAGTGTTTAGCAGCGTAATGGGTCTGTAGTTAGTACATAACATTTTATCGCCTTTTTTATGAAACATCATATAAAAAAAAAGTCCTATATATCCCAAATGGGATTTTTTTTTATATGAAGTTGTGTCATTCCACGCGAAATTTTTCGAACTGCGTACATCCCTTTAGAAAAGAACTTCCTAAGTCAAAACTCGAAAAAAAAGTAGCTCTTACAATTTCTTTTGTATTGAGCCCAAAAGTTTTTACGAAAATGTACTTTGTAGCACAGTGTAAAAATTCGCTTCAGAAGTTATGAAATATCTATTTGTTGGCCAAAAAGTAAATCAAATAGCCAGAAACTTAAGTAATAGATGACTTATCACTTATCATTGGCTTTAACTGCTGGCTGCAGCCATTAAAAATTTTCTAAAAACCCTTTTAGCCAACAAACTAATCAAAAAAAAAAACCTTTTCCTTACTTTGTCACTCTTTCGCTCGAATTGAAATGCGAAAGTTTTGGTAGAGCGGGGAGTTTTCGTTACCAAAGCGCTTTTCACTTTTGTTGTCAAACATAATCCAACTTGTATCTATTTACATATTTATCTGCATTCTGGCAGTGGGGGTCGGCGCTGGGACAGAAGTTTGGATGCTACTTGCTGGTTTACTACGTGCCGCATATTTTTGTTTTTGGGGGTTTGCCTACATCACGAGGGTTGTGTTGCTTTGGAGCACTTTAAACGCCTTTATGCCTTAGATTTATAGTCACGGCTTTTATTTATGTCACTTTGCTGTTGTCTTTCGCCGAACCATTTTTCTTGCGGTTTAGCATGCAAAGTGTCTCTGCCACGCCTCCAACTTGCTGCATAAAATCAATTTCTATGCTGAGTTTTTCCTTAAAACAAAAAACGGAAAAAAAAGAAAAGAAAAGTGTTGCAAGTTAATGTTGCCCCGACGCGTAGCAGCGCTACCAGTCTATATGATATTCCAAGTTCTAAGCCGTGGGTTGCCACAGCTGACGCTTGGGGCTGGGCAACACCTCTCTGTGTGGGTAGCTAGGTTATGCGTCTGTCTGCGTCACTGGAGCACATTTGGCGCACTCTTGCGCGCTGTCTTGCATATTTAAGTTGCCCTCGACTCCAACTGCCAAGTATCCACTACCCGCTCTCCGTTAGCCTGCTCCTACTAGCTAACAGTGCTTTATGCTGTGTCCGTTTGTCTGCAGGTTTCCGTTTCATTGTTACCTGTATCTTGGGTGCCCCGGCTTCATTAGCAGCTGCCCTTTTCCCCCTGTCTCCTGCCACTACACAGCTCTGGCCTGTTCCGTCGCTTGTTTCATGATATCTTTGAGAATATTTTCATGTTGCATTCATTTCCGTTCACTTTCAATTCACTTCCGCTCGTTTCCGGGCACAAACCCACTAGCTCATGTACTCTGTCCCTGTCGTCTGCTCTTACTCTTAAAGAGAGTTGCTTGATGTACGAATTCTGAAATGGATTTATATGGATATTTTTGAATTTGAAATTAATCTTATAATTTTTAAAATCAATATCAAGACATTATTTTTTACCAAAAACAAAGAATTAGGAGTTAATAGTTCAATATAAATTTTAATTTAAAAATCGAAAAATAGATCTTATTATTAAATTTTTATTATAAAAAAAGATATTTAAATTCTATTTACATTTTCAATTTAAAAAAAAAAATTAAATTTATAAAGTAAAATTTTTTTTTATAATTTCTTAAAAATTAAAAAACAACTCATATTTTTTGATCAAAATAAAAAAAATGTAACTTTAATTTTAATTGTGTGTAAATATGTTTCACCAGGAATCGTAAATCTTCTAATTCTTAAAACAAAAATCATATTATTTTTTACCAACAAAAAATAAAAAAAATAATGAATTAATAGTTCAATATAAATTTTAGTTCAAAAATCGCGAAAGATCGATTCTATTATTAAAAAAATATTTCAATTTTATTTACATGTTGAATTTAAAAAAAAAAATTTCAATTTATAAAGTAAAAATAAATAAATAAAGTAAAAAAATTTAGCAATAATTTGTAAAAAATTAAAAAATAACTCATTTTTTTGACCAAAATAAAAAAAATTAAACTAAATTTTATTAGAAGAACGCGAAATTTTGTATAAATACATTGCTCTTAATTCTTTTAATATAAAAAATTATAACATTATTTTTTACCAACAAAAAAATAAAATAAAATTATAAACTAATGTTCTAATATAAATTTTAGTTTAAAAATCCCAAAATATTTCCTATTATGAAATTTTTATAATAAAAAAAAAAAATATTTTAATTTTATCTACATTTTCAATTTAAGAAAAAAATAAAATTTCAATTTATAAAGTAAAAATTTAGCTAGATATTATAATTTCATAAAAATTAAAAAAAAAAATTATTTTCTCGACCAAAATAAAAAAATTAACCTTTTTAAATATCATATTAGAATTTGTTTAAAAAAAAAATTAAACTTATTTTAATTTTAAAATTACGAAATTTTGTATAAATATGTTGCGTCAGGAATCGTAACTTATAATTTTTAATATAAAAATCATATTATTTATTAAAAGTTTAAATTTAAAATTAAAAAAAATATATTTAAATTTTATTTACATTTTCAATTTAAAAAAAAAGATTTCAATTAATAAAGTAAAAAAATTTTCAATAATTTCTTAAAAATAAAAAAATAACAAAAAAAATTAAACTAATTTTTATAAAAAGAACGCAAAATTTTGTTTGTGTAACTCCAGGTATCTTATAACTTTAAATATAAAAATCATAACATTATTTTTTACCAACAAAAAAAAAAAAAAAAAATAAATTAATAGTTCAATATAAATTTTAGTTAAAAAATCGCGAAATAGCTCCTATTATTAAATTTTTATAACAAAAAGAAAATATTAAAATTTTATTTACATTTTCAATTTAAAAAAAGATTTCAATTTATAAATTAAAAATTTAGCTATAATTTCATAAAAATTAAAAAATAACTCATATTTTTTCGACCAATATAAAAAAGTAAACTAATTATAATTTAAAAATCGCAATTTTTTTAATACCATATTAAAATTTGTAAAAAAAATTAATAATAATTTAATAATAGTTAAATAAAAATAATTTTTGAATTTTGATAGTTTATATTTGTAATACTCAAAGAAAAAAAAAAAAAATGCACAATAACTTTTATTTTAAATTTATAAAATCTTAATCGACAAATAGTTATTTTTAATATAAGAATTAAAAAATAAAAGTGATTTTGCTATTTTTCAATTAAAATTTATATATAACTATTAAGTTAAATTAATTAATTAATTAATTAAATAATTTAACTTAATAGTTAATAATAATAGTTACAATTAAATATAAATTTTAATTAAAAAGTCGCGAAGTATATCTTATTTTTCAGTTTTAATAAAAAAAATAATTTTTTATTCAACCTGTTTCTATCAAAATATAAAAATTATGAAATAATATTTAAAAATTAATTTTAATTTAAAAATCGCAAAAATTTATAATGCAATAAAAATTTCAAATTCAATTTATGTTCCCAATTTCAAAAATAAAAATTTCACAATAACTCTTATTTTCATTAAATAAAATAAAAATTCAATCATATTTTTTTTTATATAAAAATTCGAAAGTGGCTCTTAATTTTTATCAATATATGTATAAAAGCTATAAAATAAAAGCTATGCTATCCTTTTAATTTTAAAATCGCAAATAACTCCTATTTTTTATTTTTTTTAAATAATCGAAAGTAAAAATAACTTAATAATTAAGCAATCATTTTTAATTATAAATAAAAAAGAAAATATGAAAATAAATATATTCGGATTTTTAATTAATATTTAATTTAAATTAATTGTTTTTAATTTTAAATATAAGAATTTTTTCATCTTTTTTTGTAAGAATCATTGTAAATCTTAACAAACTCCGGATTTCTTAATGTTTTATACAAAAAAATTAAAATTTTTCGAAAACTTAGAGCATACCAGCTTCGTTGCAGTTGAAATTTTAGAACTTAATACTGGTTTTATGAACTGAACTCGAGTCCTTTATTAATGAACTGTGGGCTAGTTTCATTTCTGGTCCTTTGTCTGCGCTCCTTGCAATGCCGAATTAGCAAAATGTGTGAATATTTTGTGTTAATTTCCGTTTAATTGTTTAATATGTTGTTTGCATTTTCTATTAGCAAATTTCCTCTCTAAGCAATTAAACCATGGCCATATAATGTGACCGGGTCGGTACGCCCTAACCGCGTCCAAAAGTCGCTTTAGATTTCATTTAATTGAACTGGTTAAGGGTTGTGTGATGCTTGTTGGGCTGTTCTGTAATTGAGCTTACCAGGTAATAACCGTGCGTAGGACTAGGCTCAAGTTGTCGCTTTAATCCCATCCATATATAGAATGGCGCGCACTTGCTTACTAATTTAAATCATTTTAATGGTATTCATTGGGCGTGGCAACCCAATGGAGATTTGAATAAAGTTTGAGCAGTTATACACTGAGAAAATTTATTCAATGAAACCTTGTGATATATTGGGGAAATAAGTCAAAAATAAAAGATGGTTCAGTAAGCCTAATAAGAATATTTAACTCTACAAAAACCCTACTGGGTCTCTACCTGTTGCACAATTTGCCTCCACACGTTCCTGCTCTGTGCACGTCTCCTCCAATTGGTAACTCCAAGTGATGTTAGGGCTTCAGTCACTTGGTCTCTCCAACGTATCCAAGGCCGTACTCTCCTTCGTTGTCCGCCAACTACCGCGTCGAATACCTTACGAGCTGGTGTTTGCTCCTCCATACGTGCGACGTGACCCAGCCAGCGAAGTTGCATGCCACTCATTCGCCTTATCACGTCAATGTCGCCGTACAGCTCATATAGCTCATCATTCCATCGAATGTGGAAGGTACCGTCAACGCAAACGGGTCCAAAGATTTTGCGAAGCATTTTTTTCTCAAACACCCCAAGAGCAGCTGCATCTGATTGAGTCAATGTCCAGGCTTCAGCACCATATAGAAGCACTGGAAGGATGAGCGTCTTGTAAAGTGTTAACTTCGTCTGTCGAGAGAGAGCTCTGCAATTCATTTGCGTACTAAGCCCAAAGTAGCACCTGTTAGCAAGAGTAATCCGTCGCTTAATCTCCAGGCTGACATTATTGTTGTTGGCAAGTGCAGAGCCAAGGTGTATAAGCTCCTTGACTGTTTCAAAGCTATAGCTTCCTGCTGTCAGGCGAGAATCAAGACATCGGGATTCCCTGCTGTAGCACACCATAAACTTTGTCTTGCCCATATTTACAGCGAGACCTGCTTTCGCCGATTCCTTTTCAATTGCTCCAAAGTAACATCACGCTTGGTTTGACCAATGATATCAATATCATCGGCGTAGCCAAGAAGCTGGACACATCTATTCCCAAGTACTGTGCCCGTCTGATGTACGCCGGCATTCCTTACAATGCTCTCCATCGAGAGGTTGAAGAGCATGCAAGAAAGCGAGTCACCCCGCTTGGTATTAAAGGTTTCGAAGAGGTTAGTTCCCAGCTTGACGGAGCTGTTGGTGTTGCTCAACGTCATTCTGCAGAGCCGAATTAGCTTTGCAGGAATACCAAGATTAGACATAACAGCGTACAAGCAATCTCGCCTCGGGCTATCGAAGGCAGCCTTGTAGTCGACAAAGAGGTGGTATGTGTCAATCTGGTTTTCGTAGGTCCTTTCCAGAACTAGGCGCAGTGTGAAGATCTGGTCAAAATTTGATTTACCGGGTCGGAAGCCGCACTGGTAAGGTCCATTCAGTGCTTCGGCATGTGGCTTTAATCTTTCACACATAAGGCTCGAAAGAACCTTAAATGCGATTGGAAGGCGACTAATACCACGATAGTTCTCGCGTAGTGTGGCATCACCCTTTTTCAAAATAGGGCAGATCATGCTGAGGTTCCAATCTTCGGGCATGCTTTCCCTAAGCCATATTTCGCAGATGCATGAACCTTACCAACTCATCGCCACCAGCCTTGAACAGTTCAGCAGGCAGGCCGTCAGCACCTGGGGCTTTATTGTTCTTAAGTCGCTGGATTGCGAGCTTGACTTCTATATGGCTCGGGGCCGGCACCTCATTATCATCATCGATTGGGGTTAGTGGATCCTCTTCTCCGCCGTCGGTGCATGTTCGCTAGCTAGCAGGCTTGAAAAGTTATCTCTCCATAAACTCAACACGTTTTATCGTGCTTCGCTTTTTATACTTGCATTTATTTTGGCAGAGCATATTTATATGCTATTATGCCAGCACACTTAATTAAACATATTATTTTTTTCAGTGTAGCAACTAATTCACGCACAAGTTCTAAGCCCATGCAAATCCCAATGCCATAAATGTGGCGCTGGGCTTAGTTGCTACCAATACCAATCCGCCAGTAGTCCGGGTAGTCCGGAGTTTTTGCTTATGCTCCTCTCTCTCTCTCTATCTGTGCACAGCGTGTCTCAGCTGTAGTATGTATCATCTTTGTTCCTCTGGCCAAGTTTTGGAGCCTTCAGACAATGGCAAAACCGCAGCCAACTTTCAATTGTTTCTCTTGTTGTTTGGCAAAGTCGTAATAGAATAAAGTTTGCATCATGGGAATTTCAACTGTTGTTTTTCCAGCGCCTTGCCACCTGAAGTCCCCAGTCCGCCCCAAGCCAGTCCCAATAGCCTTTGCCACCGCCTGCTAACAGTCCCAAGCCAGACAACATAAAAAACATAGATAGATCTCCTGCTGCTGCTGCTTCTTGTACTTCTTCAGCTTTTACAACATGGCAACGTTGTATGTGCCTGGTAATCCACTCAGCCTTAGACGCCAGAAGGAACAGGCCTGCTCCGCCTGCCCTACCCTGCCTCTGGCATGACCCCGCTGCATGCGTGACAGTTGGCATCATGGCCGCCATTTTACGTGTAATCCAAAAGCGAAAATGTTTTAAATTTTCTTTATATTGTCTCATTTTTATATGATTTTTATATACACTGTATTTAGTGGTTAAGGGGTATATTAAAATGGTGCCCAAAAAATATTGCTACTGAGCATCTAAGCAACATGAGCTACATTTGAAATCTTAAACTTGCCTTTGGTTAATGAAGCGTTGTTTGAGGCCCTCATTTATTTTCGTACAAAACAGAGTTTTTTTTGACCAAATCCTTCAAAAATCTATAAAACGCATCTCCCATATCATTTTTAATTCGAACAAATTCCAAAAAATAAATATTATAGTCATCTCCTATTCTTTTGAGCATACTCAAAAAAAAAAAAAAAAAAAAACAATATGTAAAGTCTTCTTCCGATTTTTGACAGAATTTTAATTTCGCCGAAAAATTAATTTTTTTTTTTGAACCAAATCAAAAAAAAAAAAAAACATTTTCCTGGCATCTCCTATACAAAAAGTACGTTTTTTGAAAGTATTTTTTTTCAGAAAGTCTCTCGGTACAAATTCAAAAGTTTTGATTTCTTTGACTTTTTATATTTCGGACTTACGACTCTAGTATAAAAAGTACGAGAGCGCAGTAAACAAGAACGCACAAGAGCGCAAGATCGACGATCATGCTCAATCGCGAGAGAAAATTGTAACACTTACACATGTACGTGTGCCGACTGCGCTGCGGCAGATTTTGGTACCCTATCCGCGCGAGCTATGTAAATTGAGAGACTGCCCACCACTGACTCATACAAACAAACATTTCTTTGTGTGAGTAAGCAGCGCAGCAAAGAAGAACGCACAAGAGCGCAAGATAGACGATCATGCTCAATCGCGAGAGAAAATTGTAACACTTACACATGTGCGTGTGCCGACTGCGCTGCGGCAGATTTTGGTACCCTATCCGCGCGAGCTATGTAAATTGAGAGACTGCCCACCACTGCATTAGTGTATATATAAGTCGGCATATCCCGACATTGGCATTAAACCAAAGTAAGCCGCCGTTTTACCTACTTATGACTGAGCAGCAACTGCGCTGCTACGGCCATAACTGTAGCTGTAACTGTGCTTATTGCTTTTATTTATTTACTGTTACGCTACACTCTCTTTGTGTGATTTGTTATTGTCTGCCGGCGGCAGTCGCAGGTGTTACGCTCTCATTTTTGTGGTGTTTATGTCAAAAAGTTGTTGTTGTTGCTGTCTGAGCGGCTATAAAAAAGCCGACGCTTTAAAGTAGGCAACATTTTTTTTAATGCTCTTTTGCTCAAAGAGCAAAAATGTGAGTGGGTTAGTAGAAGTTGTAGAGTGGTAGCGTCTTGCAGTATAGAAAAGAGAGGGTGCGCTTTTTCATTTTCAGCGTTTGACACTCTTTAAGAAAAGGTAAAAAGCATTTAGCGTAACTAGTGTTGAAAGTTTTATTGATGTGCTTAAAAAGTTCTTACGATTAATAAGAAGATAATTCAAATACCAATAAACAATATTATAATCAAAAGTTGTCATTTTTGTATGGACTACAAACACTCTATCAAAAATCTTCTTATAAGCTTAGGGATTCAATCACAATACAGCGTACTTTGCTTTCCGTCTCTAGAAACTTTTGAGAAACCCAAATAAATGAAGACATTAGTTAGGTAGGTAGGTAGAAGTGGTTGCTTTACGACACACCTAGGCCTGTAAAAGGCCCGTTGTGATGCTACTAGGGATAGTCTCTCTACTCTCCTGGATCCTCTCTGAACCAACCTGTCGATTTAATAAACGAATTAATCTTATTTATTCTGAATCCTGCGAATTCAGTAACATTCCTAATAAGTTCGGAACCCAGTGTGTTCAGTCTTCTCCTGCATAGTGCAACGCATCCACACAGGAGATGCTCCACTGTTTCCTCCTCTTCTACTTCCTGACAACTTCTGCAGTAGTCAAAATGAGACACCCCCAATCTGTTAGCGTATCTACCAATAAGACAGTGTCCAGTAAGAACCCCTATCGTTGCTCTTACGTCCTGTCTAATGAGTTTTAAAAGCTGCTTTGTTCTATTTAGGTTCCATTGTGGCCAAGTTTTCCTGAAGACATTAGAAAGACAGTTTCGAGCTGATGATTGGTTCATTCAATCCAAATTTTCTTAAGAAAATAGTCATTATGGGTTTGTTTTAAAGAGTATCGTGAATGGGACAGAAATAGCTAGATTCATGATTTTCGCAATGGTGACTACGCTTGCGTTTATGTTCGAGACTTAGCATTCGTAGCACCCCTAGCTTTACACATGATTTAACAATTATAATGTCACGCATTATGCAGGTGACTATTTGAATATACTATTTAAGTGCAAAGATTCAATTTGTATATGATAGCTATATGAAATAGTAGACCAATTTTGATCAAACTACGCAGAAATGTGAAGTCTAATATGAAACAGATAAAAATGCATAAATACATGCTAAAAGATTTTTTTATTTGATGATCAAAAATACATATATTTTTATGAATCGCGAGATATTATAGGAGGGGTCAGAACGGACACGAGAAATGGTTAACAATACCGGGCATCTTTTGGTGGAGATTCAGATCATATTTTATCGAATCAGATAAATTTATATTTTTTAGCCTTTTTATTGGATTCCCTTAAGGGAGTCCTTTTGCCATCCTATTACGGTGCCTTTTAAGTCTATTTTAAATTGTATTTATTTTATAAAATTTTTAAGCGAATCGGACCACTATATTGTATAGCTACCATACAAAAATTGAACCAGTTTTCAAAGCATCCAAACTCGCGTACTTCTAAAATGCATTGCATCGTGGCTTTCACATAGCCAAATTAGTATAAAATATAGATTTCGTCGTTTTTTGTGCTGGTACAACCATACCCGCCACTTAATCTCTCTTAATCATTGAAATTGAAGATTCGGAATCCCCATTAAATCTTTGTATTGTTTTGTTGAAGGTTCCGTGTGGGTGGTGGCGTCTACATTGAGGAATTCAATGTCAGAAAAGCTTTTCGACTCCCGGATCGCTGCAGTGCCTTTCAGGCAGAGGTCATTGCGATCCCGGAGGCTCTGACAACAATAAGAAACTTACGAGTACGAAACGAAAACATGTGTATCTACTCGGACAGCCAGGCGGCTATTAAGTCCCTCGCTTCGTTGACATCGTGCATAAAGTAAGTGAACAACTGCCGCTTGTCTCTGGGGGAGATGGGTGAGCAGTTTTCAATCAACCTCATATGGGTCCCAGGACATAGGGAGCTAGACGAGGAACTACCAGCATCCTCCTTCAAGACAAGGAGGGCCTGGGTATACCCATGGCCAGCTGCAAACCGAGAATACGAAATTACTTCGATCTCTTTGCAAACCAAACGTGGAATCGGATATCGAGCACGTGTAGCATATATCTCGCCAAACATGGCCGACATACTGCAAGAAAAGAACTGGAGAACTTTGCCGCCTAAATAGAGCCCAATGCTCGACCGTCATCCGTGCTATCACCGTACATTGGCTGGTGGGAATTCATGCACACAGGCTAAGCGCTCCTCATCATGACTTCTGTAGAAGCTGTGGCGATGAGGAGGAGCTAGAGACAGTAGAACACCTTTTCTGCCACTGCCCTGGACTGTGCAGGACAAGATTCCGTTTTCTAAAGTCACACTTCCTTGATGACTTGTCTCAGCTCTCGGAGCAGAGTCCAAAATGGCTCTTAAGGTTCATTCAGGCCGCCGGATGGCTGTGACTAATCTCATATAGGAGACCTCGTGAGTGGGAAAGAGTGGTGAACGGTCCACCGCAGCGGTATCACAACGGGCCAATTCTTGGCCTGCGTGAGTTGGGACTTTAAGTCCCAACTGCCTCCAAAGCCTAATCTAACCTAACCTTTGTTGAAGGTTTTTTTACACGAAATTTAAATTTTCCTATTTCCATGAGTTAACATAAACAATAATGCATCTTCTTTAATATATTAAAGAAGTCTATTAACAGATATTATTTGAGAGCCGCAGTATTGCATTCTATACTACACGGCAAATTCAAAGTTACTGACTGCCCCACCACATCAAAAATTTGTTCACATTTCTAGTTAATTTAAGATATTGTATACAGAAAGTAGAAATCCTTTAAAGATAAGACAGCCAGCAACCAGTTCATCATGGTAGTGCAATTTTCAAAAAGTTCTTGCAAGCTTTACACTGATATTTAAGTTCAAATATAAGATCATTTCTTGATTTTTTTCGCTAATTTTTGGTCTCTGTCAAGTGTTTATCCTAGCATTTTGGCCATGTCCTGATGGAAGTATGTTTGTTGCTTGCGCTCCTTGGTTGTAGTCCATTTATTGGGCTTTGATTTGGCTGAACTCAGTGATTAGACACGGACTGAGAGCCAATGGCTGGGAGAGTCATAAAACTAATCAAGTTTAAATGCGACTTGGCGCATTACAGTTAAGCTGCTTTAATGGTGCATGACATTCCCTTTGCGCTCTCTTACTCTCACTCTCCCCACACACACACACGCGCGCACTAATTAAGTAATTACTTTGCGCTCATTAAGCGCGGCAAGAGAAATTCAACTTCAATTTGACTTGATGCTGTCTGTTCGTTTGTCCATCAAGCACTCACACACACACACGGACACACACACATATGCCCACACACATACACACTCACACTTTAACGCATTTTATGTTTATGTCTGCTCTTCGAAGTAGAGCTTTTCTCTTTCTTCTGCTCACGCCTAGCATCAATCGATTGAATCGACGTCGCTTAAATATTAATGATGAAATAAAATGAGCAGCAGAGCGAAAGCAGCGCAGCAGCAGAGCAATAGTAAAGCGTCGCATTCGCAAGCAGCATCAAAAACTTTTGCGTATCCTTTGCGGGGAAGGGTGACTGGGGCGACAGCTCATGACTCATCCGTTTTAGAGTTGACTTAAGAGAACCAACAAGTGCGCTACAATAAACTTGAGAGAACAGGCCAGAATAGAAAGAGTCAGGTTTTGGACATTAAATGAGTTTTATAAAACTATCCTTGTAAGTATTGTAGGTATTCTGGCAAGCATGCGAACTTTTAGCACCGAACCTTCTTTTTTAAGTTTGGAAAAAGAAAAAAAAAAAATATGAACGCTGATGTTTCTTGTTTTGTCAATATTTAAGGGTCACTCAACCCGAGTTCAAATACACTCCAGCACTTCAGGGCTCCAAAAATCTCAACAAAAATTCTATAAAACGAGTTATTTTGATAGATGTCGTGATACATCAAGTTTGAGGCGTAGAATTTTCGGACATATTAAAAAAAAACGTCGAACATCAGAATCCGAAAAAAATTCTTTAAGGTGTTTTTTGAGGTTGTGTTAAAATAACAACTTTCGGAGGTTTGGCTATGTCTTCTATATATATGGATGAGAATTTTCGGACCTCGGATTCGGATTCAGCGACATCAATAACATATTAAAAAAAGATGGCGTACGTTAAAGTCGGGCGCAGACGACTTTGGGATACCCTGTACCACCACATTGCAATTAAGTCCGACACATTGCTTAAAACCTTCAAAAGATATTTTATTCGGCAAATTTGGTTACGATATTTTCATAAAAAAAAAGAAATCAGTCGAATTTTGCACCAAACAATTTTTTTGACCGATCGGTCCTATGGGGACTATATGATATAGTCAACCGATTTTGATCAAATTTAGTACACTGATTGGGAACTATAAAAAACTCCCGACAGCCAAATTTGGTTCCGATATCTTCAAAACCAAACGAAACACAACGAATTTTGTAAAAAAGCGTTTTTTTGACCAATTGTTCCTATGGGAGCTATATGATATAGCCAACCGATTTTGATCAAACTTGGTGCAGTGCTTGGGTACTCTAAAAGACTTCTTAATGCCAAATTTGTTAACAATATCTTTACAAACAAACGAAACGCAACGAATTTTGTAGAAAAAACGATTTTTTGACCGATTGGTCCTATGGGAGCTATATGATATAGTCAACCGATTTTGATCAAATTTGGAACAGTGCTTGGCAACTTTAAAAAACTTCTTAATGCCAAATTTGGTTACGGTATCTTCACAAATAAACAAATCACAACGAATTTCGCACAAAACACGTTTTTTTGACCGATTGGTCCTATGGGAGCTATATGATATAGTCAACCGATTTTTATCAAATTTGGAACAGTGCTTGGGTAGTCTAAAAAACTTCCTATTGCCGAATTTGGTTCCGATATCTTCAAAACCAAACGAAACACAACGAATTTTGTACAAAAAACATTTTTTCGACCGATCGATCCTATGGGAGCTATATGATATAGTCAACCGATTTTGATAAAATTTGGTACAGTGCTGGGGATCTCTAAAAAACTTCCGACTGCCAGATTTGGTTATGATATCTTCATAAACAAACGAATTATCCATCTAAAACTTTTGCTTTTTTTCGAGGTCCTCTGAAACACCCCTATGGGAGCTATACTATGTAATCCCGATATCAAAAAAATAAAATAAACTTGTCTCCTATGGATTAACAAGGGATCTTATCTGAAAGTTTGGTTGCTCTAGCTCTTACCATCTCTGAGATCTAGGCGTTCATACGGACAGACGGACAGACGGACAGACGGACAGACAGACAGACGGACAGACGGACAGACGGACATGGGTATATCGACTTCTCGAGTCACACTGATCATACTTTAGGTAACTTTGGGGGGTCTCCGACGACTCCTTCTGTACGTTACATACATTTTCGGCTTGCACAAACACAATATACCCTTTGTACCATACGGTACAGGGTATAAAAACGTCGAATATCAGAATCCGAATAAAATTCTTTAAGTTGTTTTTTGAGGTTGTAATAAAATAACGACTTTCAAAGGTCTGGCCATGTCTTCTATATGTACATATATGGATACGAGTCCGAGTTCCGAAAACTGTCAGCAGCCCAGGGCTCTGACATAATCTCAAAAAACATCAGGATTGAGGCTGAGAATTTTCGGACCTCGGATTCAGCAACACCAAAAATATATTAAAAAACATTGTCGAACATCAGGACCCGAAAAAAATTCTTTAAGTGTTTTTTGAGGTTGTGTTAAAATAACAACTTTCTGAGGTTTGGCTATGTCTTCTATAAATTTGGATACGAGTCCGAGCTCCGAAAACTGCCCATTATCTCAAAAAAGAGTTTTGAGATTCATTTTGGAGTTTATCTCAGAAACCCGACGCGCTAACCTTAACCTTCGGATTTGAACTTAACGACCCCAAAAACATATACAAAATATTGCTGGACAACCGGTCCCGGAAATATAATACATATATGTGAGTCACTTGTTTTTGGGCTTATTTTTTTTTTCTTTTCGTCTACTTTTTGAATCCGTATGGTACAATGGCCGCCAAATCAAAGTAACTCCTTAATTTTATCCCTTTAACATTATGTTATATGCTAATCAGGTACTTTTGAGGTAGCTGATCATAAGCACCTTACAAGTTTTTCAAAATTTCAAAATTGCGGACCTAAGAAGGTTTTTCGTTTTTGTGTTTAAAGTTTGATTTGGGTATGCAAATATGGGTTTTCGGGGTCGCTTATCACGAATCTGGGGTTAGAATTTCAAAATTATGAAATGGCGGACTTAAGAACGATTTTTTAGGTTTTCGGCGGCCATCTTAGGTCCGCCATTTTGAAAAACTAATAAAAAAAGATGGTAATGTTTAGTTGTGATATTTATGAAAGAGCTAAGAAATTAGTACAAAAAATAAATTCAGAATCGAAAAGAATTTTACGAATGCAAAGATCAAAAAAACATAGCATGGATAAACCTCAAATATTTTCATTTTTTAGAATTAAATTTAACGTAGAATTTTTTTTTTTTTCAAAATCCACAAGTTTTCATACGTTAAAATCAGAAGCTAGTAAATTCAATTAATTTTCGCGCATTCAAGCGACCAAAAAAAGATCTAAAAATTTCTGCGCTGACAAACCAATATGCCTGAAAGTCTTGATTGTAGCGCCATATCAAAAAGCACAACTTAAACCCAAAAAAACCGAAAAGTGTAAGAAAAATATCAGACACCATAATTAACTTGCTCATAACGCGCACAAAATAATGTACGGCCAAAAACGAAGGATACCCAACAACAAGAATGACATTCCCGGAGAGACTTTAGAGACATCATTGAGAGACGCCAATGTCGGCGTTGTCCTTGCTGTGCTGTTCGTCCCAATCGTCCTTGTCGTCCTCATCATTGCCGCCAGTTGCCAGATGCTGCCCCGCCATGGAGCCCAAAATAAAAAGGCAACTTTTGGCTTGCATTAGCGGAGTGGTAAAGATTTGTGCATGTGGGGTAATTTTTTGGTGGCAGACACATTTTGCCGCTTGCTCTTTTCTTTGCAGTTAGCCCTACCCTGCTGGGGGGATTTGTTTTTTTTTTTTTTTCTGTTTTTCAATTTCTATGGAAGCCGTGCACTGAAGTGCTTTAAAAAGATAAAAGCCATTTATCACACACATCCAAAGACACACACTGGAAACCACACACGCGTGCCACATTTTCCACATTCTCATTGAACTGAGTAATCCCGGCTGCCAGGCCATGAAAATTATGAAGCCAAAGTAACGTGTGAGCCATTGAGTTGGGGTAGGCAATAGATTGGGATCGGAACGGAAGTGACTCATTCTAAGCCGCTTAAAAACGTTGAATATACTATGCTGCGGAAAATTTGAAAGGCATGTCAAAAAATTTTGAAAACTCTGTTTTTGGGAAAATATTGTTGAAAGATACAATGCTCAAGAGACATGAAATTATTAGTTCTTTTAAGAAGTTTTTCTTTTACTCTTAAGAAGGGACGCTACGCCTGCCTCTGCATACTTTTAAGTAAGTCCAGTGCTCCATGCCTGAAACATAATACCCAAAAAGAACTTAAGCGACGGTTAAAACGCTTATCGGCAACTTTAGCGCCATCTACCGATTAAAATATGAACTTCTGAGTATACACAATCTTGAATTCGAGATAATTGAGCTTAAAAACAATTGGGAGCAAATAAAGTTTTCCGACTTTTGAATGCATTTTCTAAGCCTTAAGGTATTTTCTAACGATACATAAGATTTATTTCGTAAGTAAGCTCTATTAAGTTAAAGTTGGGACCATCCAGACATATTCTTCATAATATTATTTTGGAAACTACAGCAAACAGAATTTTTTTCGTGAATGTTTTATACAATTCGAAAATATAGAAGCAGACGTCCTAGACCACTTAAAATTGTCTAAGGCTTGAACGGGATGACTAGAGAAGTTCTAAATCTATATACATAAAAGAGAGTTAAGATTTATGTTAGTTACACCATTTATAACTCAAGAACGGCTGGGCCGATTTTGATGATCTATGGTTTGTTGGACTCTTCTCCGCACTGGTTAACAGAGTAATGCATAAAAGATCGGAAAAAATCACATAAAAAGAAGTTAGCCGCGAAATTCTCTTATGGAGGCTGGGGGTCAGATATCGACATAAAATCTTCATCTGCGTCACTATTATGCGCATCTTTTGGTAAAATTTCAGCTTCATAGCTCTTATAGTCTCTGAGAATCTTTTACTCATACGGACAGACAGACATGGCTATGTCGACTCGGCTGTTGATAGTGATCAAGAATATGTATAGTTTAGGGGATCTACCACGCCTCTTTCTGAGCGTTACATACATTTGCATGAACTTATAATTTCTTCGTGGCAGGATGCAGAAATTCGGCGACTAGAGCAAGTTTTCAACACATAGAGTCTAAGATTGTAGAGAAGAAACACTATGCTTAGAAAACAGCTCAGAGAAAAGTTGGAGTTAAGGACTGCAGAGCAGGAGCGTATATATTGCGTAGATCACAGAGCAGATAGATTGAAGATGTAAGGCGAGACGAGCAAGTAAGGAACACTATGCAAAGAGGACTGCTCAGAGAATATTTAAATTTCACTATTAAAGAGTAAGATCATGAAACATTGCGTAGAAAGCAAAACAGACAGGTAGGAAGATGTAAAGAAACAGATAGATAGACACGTAACACAGCACAATACCAATTCGCTGAGTCCGAGCAGCGACCTGCATTGTTTCAGGGTATTTTAAAGATGGGTTGATGAACATTATGGTAATTGAGAGTTCAACAGGGTATATAATAATGTAAATAATCTGCATTGAATAAAGAAGATCGTACGGGGGTTGGCGTGTGAAGCACGCAGGTGGCAGACCCCCTAGTCTCATAATAAGAACTAGAGTTACCATGCCCTGAATTAAGGCCACTTATTATTTGAGAGTTAACAAACTTTCGATGTAGAACCCTTATTAATTTGGAGCTACCATGCCCTCAATTAAGACCCCTTATTACTGTATAATTAGTTAGTTTTTGATTCAGGTTGCTTATTATTTTAGAGTTACCATGCCCTCAATATAGGCCCCTTATTATTATCGAGTTATCATACTCTCGATTTAGTCCTCTTATTATTTTAGAGCTATCATACTTTCGATTCGGCGCCCTTATTATTTTGGAGTATGGAGTATGCTATGCCTTCGAGTTAGGAACCTTATCATTTTAGGGTTTTTTGTTGTTTTCCCCCCGTATGGGTTCTTCACAAAGAGGTGGAGCACTGCGACCAGAAGATCTTTTGTACCATACCCATAAATTACGGCAAAAGACTTTCCGCTTTCCGCATGAATAGCAATAGGACTTTTGTTGGTATTGACCTAAGATGGAAGGGACTAATCCGTTCATTTCCCAAGTGACAGGCTCTGTCCCATACCAGCGCTGGGCAGTCACAGAGAATATGTCTGGTGGTTTCATCGTCCTCGAGACAGAGTTTGCACTCTGAAGAGTCCGATAGGCCAATTTTCTGTAGATGGTATCTAACAGTGTGGTGGCCTAGGTATGCTACCAGGATTTTTAAGTCCGCTCTGCCAAGACCTTTTGTCTTGATTATATCCAGAAGTTTGACATGCTCTGTTGCTTGACGCAGGTAAGGAGAACCAGTATCTCGTATGTTCTGCTGCAGCCCATTTGTTTACCATGGTTTTGATTGTGGACCAACCAATACCACAGAAAGGCGCAGGGGCAGTGGTCAGGGTGGAGGCACCCTGTCGTGCTAGATCGTCAGCGATCGTGTTACCATCTACTCCTGTGTGTCCAGGTACCCAACATAGCACGACTTTGTTCCGGGAGGACAGGGCTTGGAGGTAATTATGGCATTCTTTAACCATCCTGGAGGAGACGCTCCATAATGATAGTGCCCTAATAGCAGCTTAGCTATCTGAGTAGATACAGATGTTTGCTCCCCTAGGTCCCTTGCTAAGGATACTATGGGCGCAGATCTCTATGGCATGAATCTCTGCTTGAAAGTTGCTGGGCCAGATGCCCATTGCACTAGAGGGGTTTTAGGGTTACCATGCCCTGAATTTAGGCCCCTTATTATTTGAGGGTTACCATATTCTCGACTTAGACCCCTTATTATTTTAGACTTTCACATTTTTTACACAGGTCCCTTATTACTTTAGAGCTACCATACCTTCGAGTTGGGTCCCTTATAATTTTAGAGCTATCATGCCCTCAATTTAGGCCGCTTATTATTTTAGAGAAAAAAGCTGTTTTTTTTGCTATCGACATTACATTATATAGCTTTTTTAGTGGCTTTATGCAGCAAATCCAAAATAACTTAAAATTTGAAGGCCATTATACTTTTATGGATGCAGATATTCTATACAAAAATTTGGCTTTCGAATTTAATGAAAATTAGTTTGCTACTTATAGCATATTGCGAGCTGACCGGGTGCTGACCATGAATGCCTGTATACGCAGCCATAAAGACATCCCTGGTCAGCTCTCGAACAGCGTTACCTGTGGCATCACAAAGGGCCTCATTGTGCCTACGTGCGTCTGGGCTGTTCCAAGACAGGCAGCCACTTTAACCTAACCTATAACATATTGCAGCCATAGCACCGGATCGTCCAAAAAACTTTTTGTGTTTTCAAGTAAGAACTCTTTACTTTAAGCCGCTTATCACAGTGTCAAGTGGATTGTAGATTTGTGAAAGGGATCATGAGAAAAGCATTACATAATAATATTTAAGCGATTGAACCCTGTGCGTACCTAGATCTCGGAGACTTTATGAGCTAGGGATAGAAAATTCCAATAAACGACCATTTCCTTTATTCGTAATCATTTGAAGTTTGTCGTTTGATGTTCTTTTTATTAGCAAATTATCGTATAGGGTATAAAAGCCTCTCATTCGTTTATTTTTCTGGCACATAAGCATTCCTTCGATCGATTAGGTTAGTTAGTAGCCTACTCGTCTCAGTTAAAGAACTCATACACGACTTACGATATGAGCTGAAGCATTTTTAACACTCTTTAAAAAGAGCCGTGCTGCCATACTTCGATTACCTTTAAAATTTGGAGAAGTTTTTGGCAATACTCTCGGCTTCAAAATTAAATTTAATGCAAAATAGTCTAGAGACTTCTGGCACACTCCCAACAACGCTTGCGCCTCAAAGCACGCTACACTTTCATACGCAACGCGCAAAATTTCAATATTCAAGTAAATAATTTTAGAGCCTAAAAGCATGCCACACTTTTTTGGGTTTTTTTTGCACGTAGCTGAAAACTTAGCCAAGTCATAAACCAGTTATTCAATTTCTAATGCCAAAGGTTTCTCTCTTGCCGCAAAGTGTATTGGAAATTGTTTATGAACGGGTTTAGCTGCAGTAGCAGGGGGAGACCCTAGTTTGTGGCAGGTATTTATCGTAAACAACAACAAGAGTAACAACAACAACCTCAAGCACTTGTTTCTGCTCGTTTCTCTTTAAGATGTTGCCGCCATTCATTGCAATTACAGTAGTAAATTTTGCCGCAACGTTTACTTGCCACTCTCGCTCGCACTCACCCGCTCTCTCTCTCTCTCTCTGCCGCACTGCCTCTCTTTGGCGTTCAACGTGTGATGTACTTTTATCGCATTCGCGTGTCTAACATGCATGCTTCAATTGAGGCAGCAGTGAAACGTGCAACCCCCACCGCCCACTAGCCATCTAGTGCCGCCCATCAGCCACAACAACAACAACAACAACGAGGCATGCAACAAAGCTGAAAATTGTTACTTTGCTGAAAGCAACAGCCGTCAGCCGTCAGTCTGTCTATGCTGAGACTATGGAAAAAGCGAGTAGAGACGAGACACATCCAGAAATCTAGAGTACTGGGTTAATATGTCTATCAATTGCATGCTTAGTTGGCGCTGCTAACCAAGTTAATTCATATTAATTAACTCTTGTTGCATGCATTTGTCATTTAGCTAATATTGTTGCCACAGCAATTAACAGTTGTCTAAATATTGATACGATTTGTCAAGAGCTCTTTACTGTGGTGTAGAAAAAAAGACGCTCGAGGATGCCTAATAATTGTGTAAAGAAAGGGTATCGTAGATGGATAGGATAATCGTTGAGCGTTTGTGGCTAAGACTGACTGTCGATTCGCTGCTTATGGTTAACCCTTTTGAGGATACGATGAACAGATAAGAGAGCGCAGGACTTTAAAGCATGGCTACTCGACGACTTTTTTTATGAAGTACAGTGCTCGGGGGAGGCTGCAACTCCTAGAGGACGCGTCGCAGTTGGCGGATAGCGGATGCTTCACAGATGTGGGTGGTAGGATGAAAATCAAATACCTGCCGCGGATCAACAGTCCAAATCACTTGTCGGTGGAGGAACCATAATTGGTCAACAGCTCACTTCTTACCTTTTTTGGAAAGTCACTGCTAACTACCGAATATGGGCGGTTTAACCCTACCACTGCGTGCAGATAAATTCCTGGCACCAATACCCGGAATGCTGGAGGCCTGTAGACTCTAGCTGGCATTCCCAGAAGCAGACTCGGATGCAGTAGTCAAAACATCTGATTACTGAAACCATTGTGGCCCTATACTCCTCACCCGGAATAATTATATACAGGGCAGTTACATAGCAGATTGGGTTGATTGCTTTCTAGCTTATACTCCTCCTTAAAAAAACGACAGAAGTCGTGATAACGAACATGCATCCTATAAGCCATTCGGACTATCTTGTAGCACCCCGTAGCTATGCCTATCATCTTGACCAGAGCACTCGGAAGATGTGTCTTGGTTCCGTTTACATACACTGAATATCCGGAACCCTTAAGCCATTAGTAGCGCTGATCCGTACCTAGTGCGCTTGTCTGCCCCCTCGATGCTAGGGTTGCCAGTAGTGCTGGAGAAAACATCGATGATCGAAGTTTGAAATCTCTATATATCAATGTTGGCGAACAGAGATGTTTCTCCAGCACTTCTGCACTCATCAAATGGGTGTTTAGTAGTACAGGAGAAACATCTCGGTTGGCCAACATCGATATATAGAGATTTTAAACTTCGATCATCGATGTTTTCTCCAGCACTAGTTGCCAGAGTAACCGGGTACACCCAAAAAAGAGTAATTAATTATGTTGGCTGCGAACTGAGACCACCATCAAATTACAGATGAGCTTTATAGGATACGCTGTAACCTTATTCTTAATCCAACAACCTATGGCCAGAAGACTCTTTAAAAGCAAGTTATCTCCCAAACTTTTTGTAAAGAAGCCAAGGTCACTAAAGTCGTTATGAAGACTTATATGTAAAAAATCTTTTTTAATTTTCAAGATACCACCCCGTAGAGGTGTCTAAGCGTGCTCTATTAAAGAAACTTTGGAACTTGTCCAGATGATATCTGGTGGTGTTTCTTGGTTGTTAATTAGACTGCCAATCGCGTGCCGATTCGGGCGGCGAAGAACTAGGTGCAGGATATCTAAGAGTCGGATAGACAAGACTGTAGCATACTCAAGCCAAGGAACACTGTTGAAAACGAGAAGAATGTAGAGTGATTTATAGTCGCAATGTCTCGAATTCATTATAGAAGACTGTACATTGGTTGGCGTGTGAAGCAGGAAGAGAGCAGAGCCCCTTATTTTAGGCAAAAACACGATGTTATTCCAGCTCATTGTATACATATGTCCAAATTTTATAGATCTGATCTAAAAATCGAACAGCATGATTTAAAGTCGTGTAATCCTGATCTTGGAAGAACCAATAGAAACCGGAATTTTTTATTGTTTTTAACGATGATTAGTAAATGCTGTCATCTTTTGATAACGTTCAAAGACATTCAGCAGCAAATTTTTTTTTAGTTGAATACACAAACCCCAGAACTCCCGAAATGCTGGTTCCTATTTCATTTTCTACGTGCATCTCTGAGTTTTCCATAAAGAAAATAACGCACTGCAGAATGAAATAATTTCAACGTGATTGGAACTGGAAATAAATAAGTTCGTAACGGAATAGCCAGTGCTCTAAAGTTTTTGTTTTCCTTCCCTTTTGTGTACGGCTTTTTATACCACTAAGGTTATCACCAAGATTTAGAATAAAAAAGTTTTTGTTTGGTATAGAGTTTTTTTAAAAAAAAATATATTTTATTCAGTGCCTGGTTAAAGGTAGCTGCACTTGTTTTTCATGTTTTTTTTTTTTTGCTTTCTATTCTTCTCGACCAAGGTAATTAAAGTTTGTTTTTTTTTATGCATGGGTTTTCCTTGCAATTTTCTTGTTGCAAGTTGGTGCTGCTCTTATTGGATTATGCGATTTCTCTTTCACACATTTCCGCGTATTAAGGCATGTTAAGGCCAATGCACGCAGCCGTGGCAGGTGGAAAAGCGACAAGAGATAGAGGCCTCGAGTGAGTCGAGAGAGAGCAAAGCGCGTTAACAGTAAGAGATAGAGACAAGGCTTTTCACCGACCATGCAAAAGCGTGCCAAACCGGTCCAACCCATAATGGTCCTCATCTCCGCAATAGTTGCCTAAGTGATAGTTTCAGTTTGGATACCCTTCCAGAGAGCTTTTTAGCTGTGTGCTATAAGATATAGATGCTATGGAAGATAAAGAAGAAAAAAGATACACAAGATATGGATGCTATAGAGGATACAGAAGAAATGGCAGACATGGACGACATGGAAAATATAGATGATTTAGAATATGTAGAAGATATAGAAAATGTATGAGGTAGAAGATATAGAAGATATAGAAGTTAAGAAGATATACAAGATATAGAAGATATAGAAGATATAGAAGATAGAGAAGATATAGAATATATAGAAGATATGGAAGATTTAGAGGATATAGAAGATGTGGAAAATATAGAAAATGTATGAGGTAGAAGATACAGAATAAATAGAAGATAAAGAAGATATAGAAGACTTACAGGATATAGAAGATATGGAAGATATAGAAGATATAGAAGATATGGAAGATATAGAAGATATAGAAGATATAGAAGATATAGAAGATATAGAAGATACAGAAGATATAGAAGATATAGAAGATATAGAAGATATAGAAGATATAGAAGATATAAAAGATATGGAATATATAGAAGATTTAAAGGATATAGAAGATATGGAAAATATGGAAAATGTATGAGGTAGAAGATACAGAATAAATAGAAGATATAGAAGATAAAGAAGATATAGAAGATAAAGAAGATATAGAAGATATAGGATATATAGGAGATATAGAAGATATAGAAGATATAGAAGATATAGAAGATATAGAAGATATAGAAGATATAGAAGATATAGAAGATATAGAAGATATAGAAGATATAGAAGATATAGAAGATATAGAAGATATAGAAGATATAGAAGATCTAGAAGATCTAGAAGATATAGAAGATCTAGGAGATATAGAAGATATAGAATATATAGAAGATTTAGAGGATATAGAAGATGTATAAGGTATAAAGTAGAAGATATAGAATAAATAGAAGATAAAGAAGATATAAAAGACTTACAGGATATAGAAGATATGGAAGATATAGGAGATTTGGAAGATATAGAAGATATAGAAGATTTAGAGGATATAGAAGATATGGAAAATATAGAAAATGTATAAGGTAGAAGATATAGAAGATATAGAATAAATAGAAGATAAATAAGATATAGAAGATTTACAGGATATAGAAGATATAGAAGATATAGAAGATATAGGAGATTTGGAAGATATAGAAGATATAGACGATATAGAAGATGTAGAAGATATAGAAGATATAGAAAATATAGAAGATACAGAAAATATAGAAAATATATAGAAGATATTAAAGATATTGAAGTTATTGAAGACATTGAAGATATTGAAGATGTCAAAGACATAGAAGCAATGAGATTTTTAAGACTTAGAGAGACAGAGATATGGAATTTCTAAGTCGGAGGATCAGAGATATAGGTATATAGATATATAAAGTAAGATAGAGATGTGGAGATATGGGATTTTCAGAGACTTAGAGAGGCAAAAATGCGACTTGGAGAAACAGAGATGGAGAGATATATTTTTGCCACTTATTGATGAAAAGATGTGGAGATATGGAATATTTGAGACCTAAAGAAAGATATGTAGAGATGCGGAATTTTTGAGACTTAGCTATGTAGAGATGTAAACATTGAATTTTCGATTAAAATCAAAACATGTCGAGATATGGAATATTTGGGACTTAGGGATACAAAGAAGTAAATATGCGAAATTTTTGAGACAGAGATACAAAAATGTGAAGCTATTTGAATCTTTGAGACTTAGAGGAACTGAGATGAAGAGATATGGAATTTCTTTTACGTATTGATGCAAAGATGTGGAATGTTTGAGAATTTGAGATACAATGGAAGCTATAAGACTTGCTTAGAGACACAAATATCTTCGAAATTTGGAGACTGAGACAATCAGAGATGTAGAGATACGGACTTTACGAGACTTATTAATGCATAGTAGAAAAGATATAGATTGTTTGAGACTTAGAGATACAGATAAGTTGAGGTATGGAATTTTTTATACTTACGTTTATATAGACATAAAGAATTTTTTAGACTTTCATATGCAGAGATTTAGAGATAAAGAAATTTTGAGACTTAGAGACATGGAATGTAGAGAAACAAAGAAGTAAATAATCGAAATTTTTTAAACAGAATACAAAGATGTGAAGCTAATTGAATTTTTGAGACTTAGAGGAAGTGAGATGTAGAGATATGGAATTTTTTAAACGTATTGATGCAAAGATGTGCAGATGTGGATTGTTTGAGAATTTGAGATACAATGAAGTAGAGATATGGAAGCTATGAGACTTGCTTAGAGATACAAATATCTTCGAAATTTTGAGACTGAGACAATCAGAGATGTAGAGATACAGTCTTTTTGAGACCTATTAATGCATAGTGGAAAAGATATGGATTGTTTGAGACTTAGAGATACAGATAAGTTGAGGTATGGAATTTTTTAGACTTACGTATATGTAGACATAAATAATTTCTTAGACTTTCATATGCAGAGATTTAGAGATAAAGAAATTTTGAGACTTAGAGACATGGAATATTTTAGATTTAGAGATATGGTGGTGCATATGTAGAGATTTATAGAAAAGAAAGAAGCAGCAAGACTTATGGATAAAAAGATATTCTATTGAAGAGATAATGTTGACATTTTTTGAAAAGATTATATTGATAATTTTTTTTGAATACAAAGGCAAAATTTAGGAAAGAGCATTTAAGATTTCCCCTTACCAATGTATGTCTCTTCTGTCTAGTCTTATTATTGAAATTGGTTTAGAAGCAGACAACAAAAACAACAGCAACAAAGATAATAAAAAACAAGAACATTGCTAATTAATTTGCATTTGTTATGAGCCTCTTTCGTAGTCTTTGCTGTTGTTGTTGCTCATCTATCGATTAATTTTGTTGCGTCTAATTGGCAATCGTTTAAAGTTGATTGAACTGCGCATAAACTGTCATTCATTCACTAAAGTGCCAAGAGATAAAAAGTAGGGTGAAGAGAGCGAGGGGCATGAAATATGTTGCCACCCAAAATGTTTGACATTCCTTGGGCCTTAGTTGAACTGATCGTCATGTGCGTATGAGTGTGTGTGTGTGTGTGTGTGTGTGAGCGCCTTTCATCGCTCTCCCGAAGTATATTGCCTGCTATATTCGCTCGCTCGCACAGTGGGCAAAAACATAAAAATTTGGTGTAGTTTTGATTTTTGGTATTTTAGCTAAAATATTTATTGAGCAGTTAGCGTTTAATAATAAATTTGTTATTATCATATTTAATTTCTTAAAAAGTGTAAATTTTCTTAATTTACAACAAAATAATATCAAATTTTTATACCCTATATCTGTAAAGTACACAGAACGTTTTTTTGGTAGATTTTTTTTTATACAGGTCGTTAAACCTAATTTTCAACGTTGAACATTAAGGGCTAATAAAAATTTAGATTGCAATACTAGAAAGTCATATATTTCTCAATTTTTTCAAGAAATTAGTCATTTTTCTCGAAAAAGCAAAAAAATGGCAACATATGCACAAAACGCCCTCTGGTGGCAATCATAAGTGAAAATAAACATCAAAAATGAATTCCTTGACCCCCAAAACCCCCTATATACACATAAAAAGATGAAGTTTTGGTTTAAAATGTTATGTTTTTGGCGTTATAGGGGAAAAAATCTATTTTTAAAAATCTGCAGGCTCGAAATTCGAGATAGACCTATGGTTTCTTCGGCAAAGTTGCTTAGAATTGTCCGTAGAATAATCCTAGGGGGCGCCGCAAATTCGAAAAAAATTTGACCCACCCTAATATATAAGCATGTCCGTCTGTCTGTTTGTGCGAATGAGCCACTAGATCTGAAAGATGTTAAGATAGAGCAAGCAAACTTTTAAATTAGATCCTAGTTTTTTATATCGGCTGTACATTATATAGCTCCAATATTGGTATTCCAGAGCATCTTAGAAAACCAAAAGTTAGATGTATAATTCGCTTGTTTATGAATATATCGTTACCATAATTTGGCGTCTGGCAGATTTTTAGAGTTCCTAAGCACTGTACAAAAATTTTAATCGAAAAATTTTATCATATAGCTCTCATGGAATTGTTCGTTCGCAAAAGCATAATTCGTTGGTTTATCGTTTGTTTATGAACATATCGTCAACAAATTTGACAATCTGAAATTTATTGAAGTACTTAAGCAATATATTGAAAGAGATTGATGTTGCAGGACATCTGAAAGTCGTCCACGCATTGCTATAGTATGCGCCATCTTTTTATTGAATTGTTTCAACAAATTCATCTTGGCAAAAATGTTTTTTAAAAATGGGATAGGTGCAAGTGGGGTGAATTTGAAAGAAAGTTTTTGAAGATTTGGAGGGACAGAAAAAAAGTTGTTCAAAACTGAAAGTTGTGTCATTTAGAGCATTGAATAAGCTACATTGTGTCAAAATTTCAGATCGATACGAAGATATTTGTCAGGTAGATTGATTTCCGAGAAAAAAATTACAAATTTTCGACTTTTTTGGTGAGAATTCGAAAATGGCCAAAAATAATAAAAACCGCCATAAAATTCCATCGCAAACATTTTATTTCTTTATTTTTGGTTAAAAAAAAAGGTTGAACAATACATTGAAATGAATGAATATGAAAACAAATAATTGTTGCTTAGTGAAATGCCTGAAAAAATTGGTTTTAAAAAGATGGGTCTGAAAGGGCATTCCTTTTGTCAATTTTCACTGCCTTCAGCATTTCCAACATCAGAACTTGGAACCGGTTTACGTGGATTTGTTTCGCTTTTTTTTTATAAGTTCCTGGAATTTTGACACAAAAACAGTTTGAATCCGTGCTAAAATTATATTTTCAATTTTGGCTCATTTCGATACTTCCGGATTCACCCGAAATCGAATTTTTCAAATCGGATTAGCGTCATTCTGGTGGCTTGTGAAAAAAGAAACGAATATCTTAGCATTTTTAAGGCATAGAGTCTCAATAATTCTATGGATATACTTACATTTGATTTTACTCGAGAAATGTTGAATGTTTTGTGTTATCGACACAAAATCTTAAAGTAACACTTTCAAGGTAGCAATTTTTTTTAGAAAAATTATACTGAGCTGAAAAACAAGTGTACTCTAGTCATCATCATCATCCTAGCATCACAGTTCGGGGTGAACCATTGCTTCCGTTACAAAACGCCTCCAAGTTGTTCGGTCCTCAGCACTTCTTCTGATATTCGATATCGCACTAATATCATTTTCAACATCTTCACTCCATCTCTTTCTGGCCGACCTTTTCTCCTGCCACCTTGCCGCTTAGTTTCAAATATCTTTTTTGCCGTTCTTGTGTTGCTCATACGAAGGACATGGCCATACCATCGTATTCTTAGTGCCTTTATAAATTTTATAGTGTTTGCACCATCGATGAGAGTGTCTAGTACTCTAGTCGGAGTGTTATTAAAAACTAACGTCGGTCAAGACGTTTATTTGACACTTGACTTCATATTCAAATGCAAACTCAGAAATCTGTTAGGATGCGTTTCCGGATTTACCCCACTTCTCGCTTTTGCGCTGTCTTTGTTTTTTTTTTTTAGATTTTAATAACTGAAACTTCTAAAAAATTATAAATTATTATAAGAAGCCTTATTCATGAATTTTTTGGATTTTGTTGAAATACAAATAGTTAACAAGCAAATTCAATGGAGTTTCTCATGAAATTGTAAGCTATTAATTTATCAGTGCAAATTTAAACATCTCGCCCACTGTTGTGGTTCGCTGCCTTTGGCGCTCTCAGCAACAGCTGTTATAATGCACTTGTGTTTGTACAAACATGTACAGAGACTGCTCTTCTCTGCGCTTGTCTGCTCTGCTCCAGCCGCAGTAGCTTCAGCGACATTTCGTTCAGTCACAAACAAACTTTCAATGCGAACGTTACACATTTCGTCTGCAACTGCGTCGTCGTGTTCCGTGATCGAGAACGTGGTCTTGAACAACGTCTTCGTCGTCGTCGTCGTGGTCGTCATCGTCATCTTCTTTGCGATAATTGGTCTCTTTGTCAGCAAAGCGTAACGCGCAGTGTCCGTGACAGTGGCCTGCAGTTGGAAGAGACGTTAAGCCTTGGCTGCTGCAGATCTCGGTATGCCCCCAACAGTTGCAGCAGCTTTCAGTGCCTGACCCTGACAAAATAGCTTGCAACTTGTCAACCCACGCAAATCTTTCGCTTTGTTTTGTTTGCTTTTTTTTGTTGCGTACACTGTAGCCAAAGGTTAAGGGGGTTATATGTGTTATTGTCGCCAATCCAGGGTGCAGCTGGAGCCATTAGGTAGTAGGTTTTTGTGGCTAAGAAGAAAAGAAGAGATGTTGACCAAGACAAGTCTGATAGTCAAACGTTTTCAAGCGCTCAGAGGATTGTAATCGATTTGAGGGTGTGCCAAAATCTTATGTAAACTGTTTGTGCCAAAGATGTAGTGTATATTATAGTCGGGATTTGGCGATTAAAGTCGCTTTACTTTTTTGTTGCTTGCTTGATTCATGACGCACAATTAAACGGAATTCGCAAGAGACCCCAAACATCTTTAACAAGATTTTGTGGTATTGTTGTTGTAATTTTTTGTCGTTTTTTTTTTTTTTTTTTTTGTGGTTCTCATTGTCGTTACTTTATTGCGCGTCTGTATAACGGTAAAGAGAGTTTTGTACAATTTGAAGCCCCATAATAAAAAAAAAGAAAAACAAAAAAAACAATCACGACAAAGACCATAGCACAATACCAACGAAGGAAACCCAACAAAGTTTCTGTTGTTGTTAAATTAAACAAATGAAAATTGCAATTTATATAATTTATATAAATGTATATAATCGTTGGTTGACTCTGTAATGAACAAAGCAGATAATATCTTATAATGCCAAGGTGTGCGCCTAAAGTGCTGCAACATTTAGATACGAAAGTTGAAAGATTAAAAAGTTTTCAGCTGGGAAAATTGGTTTCATTAAAAATAATTTGAAAGAAAATTGTGAGTTTAAGTTTGGGGTTTGTTAGGCCAAACAGTTTTATTTCGGGGTATTTCGAATTTTCATTCAGATTTGTGGAAATTACTATTCTTTCGAATTACTGACTTTCTCATACAGAGCATTCCTTAAGATGCCCTCTTAGCTAAAGATTTTTGAAATCTAAACATTAATGTTCCGAATATTGATTCCAATTTGTCAATGCACTTTGGTCTTATAAGGAACATACCTAAAGGAAATCTTTGCAACGGTTGCCTAAAAGTTAATTCCGATTTTTCAGAATTGCTGCACTGTTCTAGCTTCTTTCTGACTTTTTTATGTATGTCAATCCTTTGGATCTCCCGCTTTGCCAACGGGTTATCATGGCTATTCCGGAATTCAATTACGACTTTTCGAAATATTTGCACTGTTATGGACAACGTTTAGGATCTTCTGCTTTGCAAGCGGCTTACGCATGGCTATTCCAGAATTCGATTCCGACTTTTCTGCACTGTTTTTATGAGCCCCTGACGGGCTAATCCAATACGCTTCGGCCTAACATAGGGCAACTATGCTTTGCAATAGAGGTTTTGTAGTTAAGGTTGGCTATTCCGTATTTCGATTCTGAGTTGACGAAATAACTACTATGTTCTAACTAATTCCCGATGGGGTAACATAATGCGCTTTGTCCCAATGTAGATCTTGCTTTAGGATCCTCTGCTTCGCAAATCAACCACTACAGACCGTCAAACCAAAGCTATCGTGATGCTTTGAGAACTTTTTCTGGCTTTCCACAACAGACGCATAAGGCATCTTAATAATAATAATAATAATTAGTTTTACTAGACTCTACAAAGTGGCTTACTCTAGGAGGGATCCTACTAGCCTACTACGTGATCCTTTCAGCTTAGACATAGTCGAAACCCCTTGCCAGCTTTCCACAACAGACGTATGAAGCAGCTTAATCCATTTAGTTTTTTTTATCCAAACATACTACCTTGATTACATCTTACGAAGTAATTTATAATAATATTGTTAGGGAAAAGCTGCACTGCGACGCTTAGGATCTATTGTGCTCCCTTCAAGCCCTAGAGCTCCTCAACTAGCCCAATTTCCGTGACAAACTTGCCCAATCGGGACAATTTCTTAAACCTAATTAAGTTGTAGGAACCAAGAAGTTGATTGGCCTGTCGTAAGCCGTCTGTGCCAGCCCAGTCAGTTTCCCGACTGGACCTCTCTTCATCTCTTAGCAGCTGCTTGGTAGTGTGTCTGCCAATGCCACAGTAAGGTTCAGGCCCTATTAGTGGTTTCGCAGCACCATTCCTCGCCAGTTCGTCAGCTGCTTCATTCGCGGCGATGTTCTTGTGTCCCGGGATCCATCTAAGGGAGACTCTGTTCCATTGTCCTAGACGAAGCACTTTACTCTGAGATCCTGCCCACTAGCCCACAACGTAATCCTTTTAGCAGAGACATAGTCGATCCCTTCGCCGGCTTTCCACAACTGACGCATTAAGTACCTTAGACTATTTTGTTTTTTATCTAAATACACTACAAGATTGGCTTGATCCTACGAAGTACTTTACTCTGTAACCCTCACAAGAGCAGCGGCGTAAGACTTACCTTCATCTCTACCCTTTCTCTAGTTTACTTTCTACGGCGGAAGTGATATCTGCTACTCAGGATAGCTTTGTTTGAAAACTCCAATCCTCCGCAAGCTCAAAATCTAGAATGCCGAATTCCTTTACATGAAGCAAGCTTACAGAAGTACTTTGGATTGCTCTTACAGCTAATGCTATTCAGGGTATATGATGTCCCAAATTTGCCTGCACTTAAACAGGTATTCTGCCTCTTCTGATGCTCATTTCCGACTGAATTGGAGCTGAGTATGCTCACAACTAGTGCTGGAGAAAACATTGATGATCCAAGTTTAAAATCTCTATATATCGATGTTGGCAAACAGAGATGTTTCTCCAGCACTTCTGCACTCATCAAATGGGTTGTTAATAGTGCTGGAGAAACATCTCTGTTGGCCAACATCGATATATAGAGATTTTAAGCTTCGATCATCGATGTTTTCTCCAGCACTACTCCCAACCAATCGCTGATTCAGAATCCGGGATCCTAAAATCAGTCGCTGATTCAAAATCCGGGATCCTGAAATAAACTAAAAAAACCGCATAAAATGAGGTTAACTCAGTAACCTGACGAGATGGTGTTTCAGTGGCGTATCCACAGGGGGGTTTTCGGCTCCGGACAACCCCAAAAGTTGGAAAAATGGGTGGAAAGTCTTGGGCGAGCTCTGATATTTAGACACTTCGTAGTGAAGAGCCCCCCCCTAAGACCAAATCGTAGATCCGCACCGGTGGGTTTTTTTTTTTTTTTTTGACTCGGATTCAGCGACACAAAAAAAAAGTCGATTTTCGGGTTGGAAGCTTAGACCATATTTACTATCTGTTTTTCGGGGCGCTGAATACGAATCCGAGTGCAAAAAAAAACCTTTCCATTTCAGAGTCTTGACATAACTTTAAAAACGAAATATTTTGAACGTAATGCCTATAAAAACCATATATTTAATCAAGCTCTAAAGTTTTTGGTGAAAATCGCGCAGAAATCGTCAAGAAAACGCGTTGCGGTCGCGAGTCGTTAAGTTTAAAATATTTTATCGTGCATTTACTTATATTTTTTTATTGCTATTTAAATGAAATTTTTATTACTTGTATGCATTGAATGAAAAGTTGTATACATTGTGTGTTTTTTTTTTTTTCATAGTTACTGTGTGCGGCAAAGAGGCCATAAATATTTGCACATGCCACATATGTAGTATCTACCATATACATACGTATATATGTGCAATGCATTAGTTTCTATACAAGTGTATATATGTATCTCAAAGTGTGTGTATCTTTTGATTAGTCGAATTGAAGCGCATTTCACTTGGCATATGCGCAGTTTTTATTTTAAAGTGTTTCTTCGATATCAACGTCAAGGAAAATATTCTATATAGTAACATGACCACAGCGACAAGTCTGGGACGACATATACTGGAAAAGTTCTTTCAGTTTCGGTAAGTGCAACCAACAGAAATATTTGCCAAAAATAAATATGGGGCAAAAAAAGGAGATAGTGATGGTAAGAAGCTAAGCGCAGCGGGGGTGCAGAACAAAATATTAGAGAGACAGAGAGAGAGAGAGTACAAGCAGTCTCTATTTTGGTTTCTACATAAAGTACAGAAAACTTTTGAAGGTATTTGCAAAATTTTCAACGAGCTGCATGAAGTAAAATGATTTCTGCTTCGAACTGGGCTGTTAAATGTTGCTTAGAGCTGCACTGTAAAAAATTAGGTATAGGGTGGATGTATATTTTTTGGGAGATAGAGCTGATCGATTTTTTTTAAGTCATGGCTCAATGATTTTTAAGATACTTTTACCTGTACAAAGTTGTAAAATTTGAATTCTTATTTAAAAATCTAATCACGGGGGAAACTCAGATGTCTGAACCGCCCATTATCTTCCTGTGTATCCGAGCATATATGCAGGGTATAAAGCAGACTTTGAGAATACGAATACATTTATTATCAATCAATGCATCAGTGGCGGATCTACGGGGGGTTCGGTCTCGGTTCGAAATAAGGCATTCCACAAACGTCACTACACCGTATTTTGCATAAAGACAGACCCAAGGCTTATTAACACAAGAATTCAAGCCGGCCGATCATCAACAACGTCGTGTCTTTGTTGATTGGGTCCTTGAAATGCATGAAAATTATCCGGAATTTCATCGAAAAATCATCTTGACTGGTGAGGCCCATTTCCACCTCGGTGGCTACGTCAACAAGCAAAATTGTCGCATCTGGGGCTCGGAAAACCCAAGAGTTATTGTTGAGAAGCCTCTCCATCCTCAACGTGTGACTGTTTGGTGCGGTTTATGGTCCGGCGGCGTCATTGGACCTTACTTTTTCGAAAATGAGGTTGGATCAACAGTTGCGGTGCATGGATTGCGCTATCGAGAGATGATTAATGATTTTTTATGGTCGGAGTTCAATAGTATTGATCTGGACAACGTTTTCTTTCAACAAGACGGCGCTACGTGCCACACAAGCAACGAAACCATTGCTCTTTAAGGGAAAAGTTTCCGGACCGTGTTATCTCTCGAAGAGGTGATCACAATTGGCCACCGATATCTTGTGATTTAACACCTTGCGACTTCTTCCTTTGGGGCCACGTGAAAGATAAGGTCTACGCCAACAGCCCAGCGTCGATTCAAGACCTCAAAGATAGAATTCGTGAGGCTATCGAGGACACAGAGCAGTCACTTTGCGATTTAGTTATGGAAAATTTCATGAAAAGGATATGGTCCTGTAAGCGTGGTCGTGGTGGCCATTTGGCTGATGTTGTTTTTCATTATTAACGGCATACCTTCCTCTTTATTATGAAATAAAAATCCGATCATTTATCTCAAAAAATTACATTTTTCTTTAAATACCAAAATTACACCCTCTATTGGAAAACCCTTTACAAACTTCGAGAGGGAATCCGAATCTTGGGTTCGTACACGCAGGTTTCTGAGGTATAACCCAAAAATCAAACTTTTTTTTTCCGATTTATGTCTTTTAACAATGTAGTCTTTTTTTCTACTTTTTTGGCGTCGCTGAATCTGAATCCAAGGCCCTAAAGTCCCTAGCAGATCAGGGTAATGAGATAAGTTCCTAAATTCGTCTTTATTAAGATTATGGCAGATCCCTTGAATGTTTGACTTTTTGGACCTCGGATTCGGATTCAGCGACCTCGTGAAGTAAATGCGATCCAAAAATCGATTTTTTTGTGACTTTTTTATATTATAGCTTCAAAAAAAAAACACATTTTTTTCGAGATCAGTTGTCCGCTGATTTTTTTTTATATACTTTTCGGATCGCTCTATAAGTATCCAAGGTAAAAAAAAGACGTACGTTAAAGTCGGGCGCGGACGACTTTGGGATATCCTGTACCACTGCTTTTGTGCAAAAAACGTTTTTTTGGCCGATCTGCTCTATGGAAGCTATATGATATAGTCAACTGATTTTGATCAAATTTGGTACAATGCTTGGGCTTCTAAAAAACTTCCGAGTGCCAAAATTGGTTATGATATCTTCATAAACAAACGAATTATCCATCTAAAACTTTTGTTTTTTTTCGAGGTCCTCTGAAACAACCCTATGGGAGCTATATAATATAACCCCGATATCGAAAAAGTAAAATGAACTTATCTCCCCTGACATAATCGCTCTAGCTCTTACCATCTCTGAGATCTAGGCGTTTATACAGACAGGCGGTCAGACGAATATGGGTATATCGACTTCTCTAGTCACCCTGATCATACTTAAGGTAACTTTGGAGGGTCTCCGACGATTCCTTCTGTATGTTACATACATTTTCGGCTTGCACAAACTTAATATACCCTTTGTACCATACGGTACAGGGTACAGGCTTCGTTTTATGGGGTTTTCGAGATTATTTAAAAATTATTCGCTGTCGGAGATTTTCGGACTCCGGATTCCGATTCAGCGGCTCAAAATCTATGTGGATTGCTCTCTCATATGTAAAGCTTCTATCATTTTTTGGGCCCTTCTCTTATGTGGATGCATACCAGTATCACAACACTGAAAAAACCCGGGGCTTCCTTCCAACTTTGAGATTTGAGCCCGAAACTCTACCCTTGTGCATGCATTTACTTTAAATGCAATTCGGAGTTTGGTCTCTTTAATATTATAATGCAATTATTTCCGATATTTATGTGGCGATTATAAAGACTTTTTTATTCGGCGCATTTTGTTCATGCAAACTAGAAGGGTAACTTGAAAATTTTAAAAATAAGAAGGAGCTAGAAAATTAATAAAATAAACTCGATCTGCCTGCATGTATACGAAGTCCAAATCTTAAATTTGTTTAAACCAGCTCTTGTGAGCTCTAAGAACTGGGTTGACTGACAGGCAGCCACGCAAATAGACGGACAAACGAACATGTTTGGATCAACTAATTTAGCTCTGCCGATCATACTCGAGATGAATTTGGAAGGTCTCCGGCAACTTCCCTATGTTACATGCAGTTTCACAAGCTCTTACCTTAGGACACAAGCAGTGGCGGAACCACGGAGGGTTCGGGTTCGCACCCCCCCAAAAGTTGAATTTACAGTTTTTTGCGACGTCTGATATACCAGGGTGGTCCGATAAGCACTTAGCCAACAAAAGAAAAACGAAAGTTTTGGATTCGCTACGAGTCCGATTCGGCTGAAATTCCGACAATAGTCGTCTACAAGAATCTATATACACTTCGAAATGAAAAACCTAAAAAAAAAAACCTTCCTAAGACCAAATCCTGTATCCGCAGCTATACAAGGTACTATAATAAAAATCATAGAATTTTGGGAGTGTCGGATAAGGCAGCCTTTGAAATCGTTAGCTCAAAACGCAAAACTACATAAGAATACCGTATTCCCCTATTTTGTTTGATTCGGACACTTAAGAACCATTCTCAGCATTAGTGCTGGAGAAAACATCGGTGATCGAAGTTTGAAATCTCTATATATTCTGCACTCATCAAATGGGTGTTTAGTAGTGCTGGAGAAACATCTCTGTTGGCCAACATCGATATATAGAGATTTCAAACTTCGATCATCGATGTTTTCTCCAGCACTACTCAGCATGCATTCCTGCTGCATAGAGTCGGAGTTGGTCAACTTTTTTGCTCAGTGTAAAAATACATCCAAATGCAATATATTAGCGATCAAAGAAACCAAAAAAAAAAAAAAAGAAAGTGCTTTAAGTGCTACAAATTGTTGCCCTTTTTGTTGCAGCATGCCGCAGATCTTTCAGGAACTGCAAAATTTTGAACAGTTACGAAGATGTATGGGATGGACTGATTAGTCTAGTATTTCCTATAGCTAATGTTTACAAGACATTTGTCATAGTTTAATGACAGAACATTTGCTAAGACTCACTCTCTCGCTCACGTCGTTCTCTTCTCTCATGCGCTCAAGCAAGTTGTTTACAATGCAGCCCTGCAACAAAAACAGCTGTTTGCAGTTGGTATAAAGAATCGCAACTAAATAAATAAATAAATAGTCGTTGTATTGATGAATGAAAAAAAAAAAAAAGAAGAAGCCCTGATAGGGCATAGCAACAAAAGGTCAAAGAAAAAGAAACAAGAACAAACAAACGTTGCCAGCTGTAGATTGGAAATGTTTTTGTGGGGCATGGAGCTACACAATGTGCTGTCAAAGTTTCGACAATTGCTGCTCATAAAATTAGCCCCAACTGCTGATAATTTTTGCGCATTATCCTTTTGTGAGCCTTAATAAACATATTTTCTCATTTGCTCAAAGACCCCAAGCTCATTATAAGCAGCTAGCCGCAGCATACGCGCTTGCCCCTCCGCTCTCAGTTTACATGGAAACTTTCTCAGACAACCGCTAAGCATTTTTATCGCATGCTATAATTGTCTGCATAACAATAACACTTTTCCGAGAGGGGGGTGCACGCCCCCCAACCCATTATAACAACAGTGTCATAATTTTTAACAATAAAAAGTGTTTTTGTTGATTAAATTGAAATGGCGCTAATTTTACACGCTAAAGCGCAAAAAGCATAAAAAGATACAAAGATACAATAAAATAAAAGAAAAGTGCAAAAATATTTCCAGGGCCTAGAAAATTTTATGGCCACTTGGAAAATGTATCTGCAAAGTTAGTGCTTTATGTTGCTAGTCGTTTTCTTTTGGAAAGCTAGTTGTTATTGGGTTTTGAGCACTTTAAGTTTAAAACCAAAACTGTGAGGAAAACTAAAATTTTTTCATGTTGTTAGATTTGAAGCTTTAAGGCTTTCGTATAAGAAATAAAAAGAAGTCGGTATTTAACATTTTTGCTCATAAGTTTATGAACTATTGGAAACGAAAGAAACGAAAGCTTTTTTTGATATCTGTTCAGACTAGTGCTGGAGAAAAAATCGACGTGATATCGATGCATCGATGTATCGAAGTTTAAAATATCTATATATCGATGTTGGCCAACAGAGATGTTTCTGCAGCACTACTTACACCCATTTGATGAGTGCAGAAGTGCTGGAGAAACATTTCTGTTGGCTAACATCGATATATAGACATTTTAAACTTCGATACATCGATGCAGCGATATAACATCGATGTTTTCTCCAGCACTAGTTCAGACTAAAGATTTTTATACATAAAGGGTACATAAAGTTCGTGCAAGCTGAAAAGGTCACATAAAGAAGGTGAAGTCTAAAACTCCCAAAGTTACTTTAGACAATAGGATCAGCGTGACTAGAGAAGTGGATATACCCATGTCCTATATCTCAGCGATGGTAGAAGCTAGGTTAGGTTAGGTTCAGTAGGCAGCTCAGTTAACTGAGATCATCCAGAGACCATGAGGTCCATTGTGTCGCCTAATTTGAGAGAAGGAAGAAAGGAGTTGGAGAAGGGTGGGGAAGGGAAAGGAGGAGGATTAGAACTGTAGGACATCCCTAATCACCTGAGTCTCTCCTATTACAAAACCATTTTGAGGATTCGACAAACGCAGCCAGATTCGCAATGGGCACATAAGCCAAACTACCCAGATCCTCAAAGAACGGTTTGCCCAGAAACTGGGTTTGTTTTCTTAGAAGCGCCGGGAGTCGCACAGTAGGTGTTGGATGCTTTCTGTCTCCTCCTCGTCTCCGCAGCTTCGGCAGAAGTCGTGATGAGGAACGTGCAGCATTTAAGCCATGTGGCCAATGGTGTAGTGCCCCGTTACAACTCCTACCACCATCCTGGTCCTGTTTTTATGAAAACGCAGGAGCTCAGATGTGCGCTTTGGATTATACCTAGGCCAGAGTGCTCGAGATATGCGACAACCGGACACCGTGTCCCATTCTCTTCCCGCCAGAACTCTGGCCGTCTCCCTGATTTGTAATACAACGTCCTGTAATGGTCTTTCTATATCCGTAACCGCAAGGTTAACTGCCAGCACTGATCCGTTCCTGGCGCATTCATTTTTTTCAAAAATTTTAGCTTAAGGCCTATACGCTATTCGAAAAATTTCGCGCGGAATGACAAAACTTCATATAAAAAACAAGTCCCAAATGGGATATCCCGAATGGGATATATTCTTTTTATATGAAGTTTTATCATACCGCGCGAAATTTTACGAACTGCGTATACCCCTTTAATAGACTTTTAAATTAATCATCGTTTAAACACTTCAAAGCCCCTGCTTTAGCCAAATTTCAGTATAAGGGATTTCAATTCTAATTACATTTCGCCATATTTATCAATACTTGGCGTTTTCAGCGCGCTTTGCTTGAAGCAGCGCATCGGCCATGTTTACACAGCGGCCCCAAACTCTTACACATGTGAACATATGGGGCGGACAGCTCATAGTCGTCATGCCTGTCTGGGCACTCTTCAGCAGAATCCCCCTAACTCTCTTTGCTTCAAACAATGTGGCCTCTCTTCAATTCAAGCGCCAGCAGACGGCATTCTTTTTTTTCTTTCGTTTTTTTTTTTTTTAATTTAATGTATCTTGCTATGATTATTTGTTTATTTGTAGCGCCAAACTCATGCTCTCTTAAACGATGCCGCTCTGCTTTCTGCTACGCTCTCGCTCTCTTCGTCGTCCAGCTGTATGGCTTTGCCCTTTGCTGCGGCAACTTTCGCTTGAAAATTTATTAATTTATCCTAGGGGAGCAATAGTTTTTTCTATGTATGTGTGTGTGAGGGGGCAGCCGAAAGCAAATAGCAGCAGAGCGAACGACCCACAGTCCCTGCTCTGCCTTTGCCTCAGGCTCGCTCTTCTGGCATGCCACGCATGTTGCCCGCCGTGTGTTGCTTTTTTTTTTGTTTTGATACACTGTAATCTATGAATAGCGGCTATATTAAGTTGTTGGAACATTTAAGCCAATTTTTTATACTTTTTACTAGTGCTGGAGAAAACATCGATGTTATATCGATGCATCGATGTATCGAAGTTTAAAATATCTATATATCGATGTTGGCCAACAGAGATGTTTCTCCAGCACTACTAAACACCCATTTGATGAGTGCAACTTTCTATTCCGAGAAGTTTGGCGAATATAACAGGCTCACTAAAATAATCGTTACTTCTTTATTTATAGGTGTTACCGATTTCTTTCAAATTTCCGCAGTAAATTCGCGCGCATAATAATCATCGTTTTAATTAGGCAGTTTTTTTAACTCGAAGTTTTATCTTTCATTAAACAATTTCTTTACAAATATCTGTATGAGTACAAAATGCTCTCTGGAAGCATTAACCCTGAAAATCATCAAACATTCTCATATTAAAAATTTATGTCTACAAAAAAATGAAAATGCTTTTGAAATATGAATTTTACTCTTTTTAGTAAAGAAATTGCACTAGGCCTTGTTGCAACAATTTGAAGGTGATGCAGAGTTACATTATTAGTGTCTCTCTTAAATTAAGAGCAGAAGTTAGAAATTTTTGTTTGGTAGCTATATGAAATAGTGAACGAATTTTGTTCAAACTTCACACAAATGTGTTGACTAATATGAAGCACATATTATTATTATAAGTTCCTTGGTGTAATTACAATACATATGTGGAATATATAAAGTAAATACGCCTAAGAGCATAGGGCGGAGAATATGAAGCACATAATAATGCATAATCACATGCTAAAAATATTTTTATATTTTTTCAAACACCGTGACTAAATTTATGTTAGTCATATTTTGTTTTAGACTAAGCTTAATCCAAATTGGTCCACTATTTCATATAGCTACCATACAAAAATGGAATCAGTTCTCTGCGCATACGAACTCGCGTGTTCTTTGCGTCACCTTGTAAAATTCATTGCTTTATGGCACTAGGCCGAATTTTGATGCGCTTTCTCAGTGTAGACTAAAATATACAACATTTTTTGTTTAATTTTAGTTTTAGGGAATGACTTAAGGAAAGTAGAGTGTAGGTCATAGGCGGGGTTTTTTTACTTTCAAGGGTATATACGAGGGTGGTCCGATAAGTACTTAGAATCAACGCTACTATCGTAAGAGAAATTGACTATTGTGTAGTACATTCTCGTAGAATTTTAGGCTACTGTCGAATTATCTGCCGAAACGGACTCGTAGTTTTGTTGTGGAAGCGAATTCAAAATTTTCGTTTTTCTTTTGAAGGCTAGGTGCTTATCAGACCACCCTCGTATATATATACATATATATATGTATTGTATATCTTCCAATAAAAGGTGTTATTTTGGTATTCAAAGAAAAATGCCATTTTTTGAGATAAATGATCGGATGTTTATTTCATAATAAAGAGGAAGGTATGCCGTTAATAATGAAAAACAACATCAGCCAAATGGCCACAACGACGACGCTTAGAGGAGGTCTTGAATCGACGCTGGGCTGTTGGCGTAGACCTTATCTTTCACGTGGCCCCAAAGGAAGAAGTCGAAAGGTGTTAAATCACAAGATCTCGGTGGCCAATTGTGATCACCTCTTCGAGGGATAACATGGTCCGGAAACTTTTCCCGTAAAAGAGCAATGGTTTCGTTGCTTGTGTGGCACGTAGCGCCGTCTTGTTGAAAGTAAACGTTGTCCAGATCAATACCATCCAACTCCGACAATAAAAAATCATTAATCATTTCTCGATAGCGCAATCCATTCACCGTAACTGTTGATTCAATCTCATTTTCGAAAAAGTAAGGTCCAATGACCCCGCCGGACCATAAACCGCACCAAACAGTCACACGTTAAGGATGGAGAGGCTTCTCAACAATAACTCTTGGGTTTTCCGAGCCCCAGATGCGTAAATTTTGCTTGTTGACGTAGCCACCGAGGTGGAAATGGGCCTCATCAGTCAAGATGATTTTTCGATGGAATTCCGGATCATTTTCATGCATTTCAAGGACCCAATCAGCAAAGACACGACGTTGTTGATAATCGGCCGGCTTGAGTTCTTGTGTTAACTGAACTTTATAAGCCTTAGGACCCAAGTCTTTATGCAAAATACGGTGTAATGACGTTTGTGGAATGCCCGATTCCGAAGAATGATGAGAAATGGACAAACCTGGGTTTTCTTCAACACTTTGTACTACAGCAGCAATATTCCCAGTTGTTCTTGAGCGACGTGCACGGGTTTTATTCTTCACATCACTAACTTGTTTGTCCCAACAGCTCGAATTTTTCCACCAATCGCTGTATTGCGGTCCGACAAGTTGCTTCACGACGACCCAAAAATGCTTTAGTTTGGCGAACTGTGACTGCAAGATTTTCACCATTTTTGTAGTGAATTTTAATAATTTCAATGCGTTGTTGAAGCGTGTATCGTTCCATTTTTAGTAATGGCGTAGTTTCTACTTGTCAAATGTCAAAGAATACAAGCTTCAAAAGTGACAGCTACCGAAATACCGGGTGATTCAAAATAACACCTCTTGTTGGAAAACCCTATACTATAGTAAATTTCTCTTGCGATAGTCGCGCCATCGGGCGGTGAGGCTAAGTACTTATCGGACCACCCTCGTATATCAGAGCTCGCAAAAAACTGTCAACGCATTTTTCCAACTTTTGCAGGGGGACCCGCACCCGTAAATCCGCGTGGATCCACCATTGGTGTATATAAAAGTCAGGGTGTTTCGAACAACTTGTTGAAAAATATGGCATTGGTTATATCATTGTCGTTTACCATCAAAATGTTAGTGTATTTGTTAGTTGTTATTTGCCAACTTTATCATCTTTTACTTATGCTCTTGTTTCCGCTACTTTAGCGTCCGTTTGTGTTCCCCGTTTATTGTCCGTCTAAAGCTTCAGCTACTTGAGCTTCAAATGGCGCAGCATGCCGTTAAGATACTTTTGCTCCTGTTGTTGGTTGGGGTAGGGGCTAAGGGGGCATTATTTAATTACAGCTCGCCTCGCTACAGTTGTCGCAGTTGCCCCCGCTCCAAAACTTTTGTAGCTCCCCAAAAGCCGTTGGCGCTTCTTTTTTTTTTGTTTTGTTTTTTTTTTTTCAAACAAAAAACGTAAAAATATTTTGTTAGCATTTGGTAGGAGGCGTGGCAAAGGCAGCAGCGTCAATAACTTGACCCTGTCAATGGCCTGTGGGAGCCTCAGAACAATTTCTGAAATGTTGCCATAAAAGTTTTTAATTATTTTATGCCAATGTTTTGTTGGATCCTAAGTTTTTAATAACAAATGGCAGCTATGCAAATTTAATTAATGCCATTCTTTTTTACTTACTTTTATTCTAATTTATTGTTGTTCTCTTTTCAGGTGAGTTTGGAAAAATTAACTAAGATCCATCTTATGAAGTTTTTACAGTAAGTAGTTAAGCAAATGTTTTAGAAATAAGTTTGTAAACGCTTTTTCAGGCAGCTCCTCTGGAGTGCTAGCTGAGCTTAAAGAGATTTAAAAAGAAAAGCAATCGAAATATTCGTTTGGGTTGTAGACGCTTTAAGCAGTTACATTCGTAAAAATAATATCTTATAATGTGAGGAATCAAGTGATTTCTGACAGATATCTATATAAAAGATAGAATAATGTCCTAAAGCTTCTTCTTTTTGTCTTGGGAACTCTCTCTATGTAACGCCAATATCGAAAAAAATTAAATAAAATTGCTCCCTTAAAATAAAAGTGTATCTAAACCGAAAGTTTTGTTAACAACTCCTTCTCTATAGCACATACACTTGCGTCTTTCACAAACAGAGACAGAGTACAAAAATTCCTTTCCCCCCATTGCAGATCTCACAAAGCTATGTACACCATTAATTTATACCACACAGCTACAAAGCTAAGAGAGTTAATGGGGACTTAGTTGTGAGTCATTTCGGATGAGTTATCATCTTTGTTTGCAGTTTGCAGAGACTTGCCAATTTCTTCAGAAGAGTGTTGTGGCTCTTCTCAGGCAGGATAAGATTATTATCTTACATCAATGTCGTTGTATCTGAAGCATTTACTGAACTTCTGTAATCTTTAAAGAAAGTATGCGCAAACGTAACTTATTTTTCAATTGGTCCAAAAAAAATCTGAAACAATGTTCCCTTTAAGCGATTTTGTGCAAGTTTTATGTACTTTAAGCTGAAAAAAATTGGAGTTCGTACTCGAAATTTATACTTTCCATACACAGCTTAAAGAGTCAGCAAAAATACGAAAATTCTATACATTGTTCCCTTTAAGCGATTATAAGCAACAATCATATATTTGATCAATTTATCAAAACTCTGAAAATTATTTTCAAAGCAAGAACTTATACAATGAGCGCAACAAATTGTTAAACATTATTTGCTTTTTTTTTGCAAATTCCTTGTAAACGATTATATTGTCAAATCTCTGTAATTTATACTTCAAATTTCACTTAAATAGGCATACCCATTTCGCTCACCAAGTTTTGAGATGTAAACAGTACTTATCTTTTAATGGGCCCGAAAAATATTTAAACCATATTCTCTTTAAGCGATTATACGTCGTAGTCAAACATTTTAACGTTTCTAATATGCAGCACTAGTAACTGCTCAGAACCATTTTTTACGCCAATTCGTAATTTATTTTCAAGGCCAACTGTAATGGGCAGCGGCATTCTTACAACGCGTCCAAGAAATTCCCTTTAAGCGATTATATAGCCCAATCTGTAAAATTATGCTCAGAGTTCACTCTAAGAGGCATACCTTCTACCAAAACTTATTTAAAAAGCCTAGCAGATAATTAAACAATATTCCCTATATGCGATTATACGCATTATAGTTTCAGTTGGGAAGCGAAAATCTCTGTAATTTATACAAAAAGTTAACTTTATTGATCATACTCATTTGCCATACCAAGCTTAAAGCGGCAACAAGAACTTAGCCCATGGGCATAACAAATTTCCTTTAAGCGATTATATAGTTAAATTTCTGCAATTAATACTTAAACTTCATTTAAATAGGCATAACCGGTACCAAAACTTGTTTAATACTCCCAATAAATTCTTACACATAATGCCCTTTAAGCGATTATACGCAATTGTCAAATATTTTATCGATTGGAATATAGTTTCAGTTGGGCTGTGAAAATCTCTGTAATTGATACCCAAAGATAACTTTAATGGTCATACTCATTTTCCATACCAAGCTTAAAGCGGCAACAAGAACTTAGCCCATAGATCGAATAAATTCCCTTTAAGCGATTATATAGTCAAATCTGTGTGATTAATATACAAAGTTCAGTTTACTAAGCATATCCGCAACCAGAACCTATAAAATACTTCCAACAAATTCTTAGGCAATATGCCCTTTAAGCGATTATACGCAACTGTCATATATATATATTACCGATTGGCATAACGTTTCAGTTGGGAAGCAAAAATCTCTGTAATCTATACTCAAAGTTAACTTTAATGAGCATATACACAACGCATACCAAGCTTAAAGCGGCAATAAGAACTTAGCCCATGGGCCCAACAAATTCCCTTTAAGCGATTATACGATAATGTCATATATTTCATCGTTTAGTATGCGTTGACAAAATTTCTCTGGTTTGTTTCCTTTGTTGTTATTGTTTTCAAATTGTTGCTGTTGGTTTATAATTAATCATTTGCCGCATTAAAATAGCAACAGAGAACAACAACGACCAGAACCAGAAATATGCACATTATGTGGCAAACCGAGAGCGGAGCAGTACAAAGCTGTGGAAATGCCAGAAACAAACCAGACGGAGACCAATGAGGCGAAAACCAAGCTGAACCGAAACCAAACCAAAAACCGATATAAATTGTATTATGGGAAAATTAATTGTTTTTACCGGGGCGGTCGGTTGTGAGACATTAATGGGCCAACCCCATATACCATATAGATATATATATATTCGGACCATGCTGCCTCCCGCTCTGCCTTGCAGCCAGGCCAAGGACATTAATAAGACCCAAAGGATGTGGTGACATTAATTGCGCGACGCACACACACACACACACACACAGAGGAACACTCACGCATACGTAGTCATTACATTTCCATATAAATATTTATCGCATGCTGATGATAATTCCAACCACAAGGGTAAAGTCCTATCTCTGCAAAAACCCTCTCTGTAACTACGAACTATGTCAGTTTATATTGTCAATAGTTTTTCAATTTTGTGTAATACACAAAGGGAAAGGCTGGAACTGGGGGTTTGGGGAACTGCTGCATTGCAATTGTAGGCACATGTTGCACGGCATTGCCTTTGTTTTTAGTGCTACAGTATGACCAAGAAATTATTACACATTTGTTTAGGCATTTTAATGGGGGGCAGGGGGTTCGACAGCAAGTTAAGGCCTAGCTCCATTGTAACCCATGTCAGCTAAGCTCAGGCTACCCTTGTCGCAAGCACTGGACTAAACACCCTAGCAACGCAGGCACATTAATTACTTTAATTAATAATTGTGTGGCATTAATTTTGATTTATACAAACTGCGATATGGAGCTCAATCCACTGCTCACTATTGTTTAGGACCAACTCTTGAGATTAGGAGTTATTTCGAGCAGGTTTTTGCTATAAGTTTACTGAATTTGCCAAATTCTAGAAATAGTTTATGTTTATTTATTTCACTTAATAAGCAATAATTTTTCATTTTATATGGTAGCTCTTTGCTGAACGAATATGCATGTCCAGAAAGCTTAAGACCTTCTATTGGGTCGTTCACAAAGTAATTTCGTTTTTTTTAATGCAATGTAAACACGATTTTTTTTATTGTGTAAAACATTTTATGAAATTATATATTCTACATTTTGATCCAATACCTTTTGCCATCTTTCGGGCAAGAGATTGATTCCACGCTCATAAAATTTTTTATCCTTGCAGGCAAAAAACTGTTCCAAGTGGTTTTTGACGTCCTGATTTGAGGTGAAGGTTCTCCTATCCAAAACATTTTGCAGAGACCGGAACAAGTAATAGTCCGAAGGTGCCAAGTCTGGAGAATATGGTGGGTGTGGTAGCACATCCCATTCAAGCTGCAAAAGCTTTTGGCGAGGTCTCGCATTATTCTGGTGGAACACTACACCTTTTCTATTGATCAATTCTGGCCTCTTCTGTTTGAGTGCATCACTCAATTTGTCCAGCTGATTACAATACACTTCAGAATTAATCGTGGTATTGTCGGGCAAAAGCTCAAAATAAACGATCCCTTTGGAATCCCACAAAACAGACAACCTTTTTTTTGGTGAATATCGGCGTTCGAAGTGGTTTGAGCTGGTTTATCCTTATTAGACCATGATCTCTTGCGCTTTACATTCTTGTAAACAACCCACTTTTCGTCGCCAGTAACAATGCGCTTCAAAAATGGATCAATTCTTTGGCGTTTGATAAGCAAATCACAGTCGTTAATGCGACGAAGCAAATTTCGTTCTGTAAGAACATGAGGAATCCATATGTCAAGCTTAGAAATTAATCCTAGATGTTTCATGTGCTTGTGAACGGTTGCGTTAGACAAATTTAATCTTTCAGCAATCTCTCGAGTTGTTATTCGACGATTTGCATCGACCAACGACTTTGTTTTATCCACATCGGCTTCAAGAGGCCTTCCAGGACGTGGTGCATCCCCAAGATCGAAATTGCCGGAATGAAATTGTGCAAGCCGATTTTGGCATTGGCGTTCGGTCAACACATCTTCTCCGTACACATCACATAATTTTCGCCTTGCATGAACTGCATTTTTACCCTTTTAATAGTTAAACAGTAAAATATGCCGAAAATGTTGTTTGCGATCTTCCATCTTCGATAGGGCACCAAACAAAAACTTTTCCAAAAAATTTAACAAATTTTTTTACAAAAAAGCCGTACTATATCAGCTGTTCAAATATATAAAGGTAAAGCGGTTAAGTGTGAAGTTGGCTGCGAAAAAATGCAATAAGATCAGCTGTTGTTATCAAACGAAATTACTTAGTGAACGACCCAATAGTTTATGTTTATTTATTTCACTTTATAAGCAATCATTTTTCATTTAATGTGGCAGCTCAGAAAGCTTAACCCTTCTTTATTATTTTGTGACACATCGACCATAATATCTCTTGTTAACTTAACTTAAATTGTTCATTATGGCTTAAAATTTACACCAAAACCTTACAACAGCTGCTAAAACAAATGAATACCCTTAATATCGCAGCTTCTTAGCAGATGAGCAACAGCTGTTTAAAGCTGATCGCTTCTTTAGCTGTTGATTAGTTGGTCGAGGCCATGTAAAAGAATACCACAAGGCAAACAACAATAAAAAGCCAGAACAAAGGGGAACAAACAAACAAAACGAATAAACACACAAACACACAGACACACATACGTAATACTTGAGCGCAGCTTTGACGTTTAGCCGCTCAGTGGCTTAGTCGCTCTCCCACTCCCCCACAAGCAAGTTGTTGCCATGACAATGCTGCTGCTGCTGTCCCACAGCCACAAATAACAATAAGAAACTAAGCCACACATGCACACACTCACACACACACACACATATGCACGCCACTTAAGCACACTCTGTCTCAAACACACACGTTCCACTTCCTTGGCATAATCTCTATAGCTAACCCCCACCCGCACATTTTGTTTAGTGATCTTTTCATGTGACTAGCGAGCGCGCTGGGTCGCTCTCTTGCTTTTGCGGGCGCTCTCTCACTTGCATGCTTCGTTGAGCTTTTTGGCCACCAACTACAACTACAGCAACAACAACAACGAGTTGTCTTTATTTGGGGATTTTGTTTCGTGTTGTTGATTTTTTTGTTTTATTCTTTGCGTTCGTTTTGTTGTTGTTGTTGTAGTTGTTGCTGTTTGCATATGTTTCTGTTTCAGTTTAATGGCTGCTCCCGCTTGTAATTTTTATGCCGACAAAAGCAACAACAAAACGCATTTTTATGTGTCCCGCGGTCACTGTAGAGTGCAGTTAAGCTCATGCATATGCGAGTATGTGTGTGTGTGTTTGTGTTTGTGCATCTGCATATGGTACAGTGCAGCAATTAAGTTTACGCACAGCAAGTTTATCTGTAACGCTATTTGCGATATTTTATTGATGTATTGTTAATAGAATCATGTAGAAAAACGTTTTGTTTTTAAATAAGATTATTTTTATTTCCATAAATTTAATTGATTACATTTTATTAACCTATAGCTAAGCTTTTCTGTCTCTCTGCAGAGCAATAATGCCCTTGTGAGTATTTACAGACACATCGTAAACGTGTCGTCAATAGCTGAAATGAGGAACTTAGTTTGTACAAAATTTCGAGTTTTCAAAAAATATAATAGTCAAACTTATAGAACACTTAAAAGTTTTCATGTCCTTGATCTCCAAGCTGATTTTAATTCAAAATTGCTTTTTTTTAACTACTTATAATTTTACAATAAGAACTAGATCGCATATGTTCGTTTCCACAGAAATGTCAACCGTGGTCAAAAATTGCAGTGTTAAGAAAAGAGTGATTTTTCTCAACATTGTAAGTCAAAAGTGGGCTAAATTTGATAAGACATTGATTATACAGCTTCTCTTATTTAATTGCATAAATAATTGGCCTGCAAACTGAAGATATTGATGTTTTTCTAGTTTTTACTACTTTTTGAGTGAATTTCAGTCTAATTTGGTTAGGTTTCTCATTTACTTGTTTTGTTTCACATTTCTCTTAAATTAGCAATTTTTGTACACAGAAAAATTTATATTTTCTAATTATTAATGTAAATATAAGTATTTTTAAAAATTACGTGAAGATATTCATAAAACTAAAAGGGTCGAAAAATATGTCGCGTACTGAATGGTCACGTACTTAATCAGACTTAAGCTTATAAAAAAAAAACTAGTTTATACATTTTCACAAAATAAAGCTTAAAAGAAAGCTTCAATATTTCACATTAGTTAAAAAGTAATTGTTTTCAAATATTTTTACATTTTTTGTAGATGCAGTCGAAAACGACTTCTTTTTTTGTCGCGTACTTAATCGCAGATTTATTGTCAATATATTGGAAACGTTGAATTAACAGATCATACTTTTTGCACTACATATACAGCAACAAAAAGAGTATCAAAAAATAAAAACAAGAAAAAACTTTGATTTTTTCTTTACTTGCACTTAAAAGGCGTACGAATGTCGCGTACTGCAATCCTGGAAATGCCCATATAGCACCTAGTCTCAATGGAGACTATTAATATTTCAATATTGTTTTCTCCATATATGCTTTTTTACAATTATTGCGGAAAAACTTTGTCATCTGTTATTTCCGTAACCGTAAGCAATGTCTTTACTCTTGTGGTGAAATAGTTTGCTTTTCCAAGCAACAAAAACTTATCCATTACTTAACGACAAGTTTGGTACTACGAAGGTTTCAATAATTTTTAGGAATTTTTAACATGGAATTTAAGTTCGTAATTTTTAAGTTCTTTGTGTGAACACCCTGCGCAGATGTCATCCTAAGTATGAATTTTTATATTATGACTCCGTAAATTTTTGTCTAACAAATGCTGGGTTATATAGGTTCCCGTTATTCCAAATAGGAACATATGGTCTCAAACAAATGCTGGGTTATGCCATTATTAATAATTGTAACAATGTTTTCATAGATGTGCTTTCCCGCACAAGTTAGAAAGAATTTTTCGGTTAGTTGCACAGTGGCCCCAATGATTAATCTAGCGCAAATTAGAGATTTTGCCAACCAGATCTCATACAATTTACAATTTAGTTGGATTTAGAAGCACTGCGTGAAGTTCATATTATATATAGTATTTCCTACATTTCCAAGGTGGAATATAGGGCCACAACATATTCATATTCATATGATCGTGCAAATAAATATGGCAACTGCACTTTTCGTGTTTTTCAAAAAATGATTATACACAAAAACTCAGCTCAGCCGTGCTCAATCTTTTATATTATTATATAATTTTCGAAAAGTTCGTATTAAGCAAACGATTTTGAGATCACTTTCACAAAGGAATTGACTTGTGTCTACCATTTCTTGATTTTACTTCATCGTATCCTACCTGGCAAATACTGTTTAATGTATATCAGCCACTGTGCTTGTCTAGACGTTTGACAAATTGCCCAATTTTAATGACAATGTCTGCAAAATATTGTTATCGGTGTTCACTAATGGGATATTAAGAACACTAGTTTTTTTTTTTATTTGTATAGACTTTTTTGGTGATCAATTGCAACGCTGATACGATAACAAGCATGATTTGTATTATTTCTTCGTTTTCCGAATAGGACTATGAGTATTTTAAAATTGCACATAGTTATTTGAGAATATATGAGTTTTTCGAATAATTTCAATTATCTTATCAGAAATTGTTCCAAATAGTTAAAAAAAACAGTTTAATCAACAAACATTTTGCTTATATATAACTTATAAATATGTAATACATATTTATAGCGATGCGCAGAGGGAAGCCGTGGTCATTTGGTTGCTTAATATCAATTAATTTCTTACTAATTAATTTTAAATTCTTTTTACGGATGTTCTATACCAACATTAACAATTGGAATTGGAATGCATCAAAAATAAAAAAAAAAATGCTTTAAAATTTTTGCAATCTTTGAAAAAATCACTAAGCCTAAACTTGTTTAATGCACTGTAAGTGCATGTTCGTGTGTGTGCGCCTAAAACAAAGCGCATTTTTGTTTGTTCTTTTTGTTGTTGCTAATTTTGACGTCGACCGCAATGCGTTGGGCAGCGGCATCGGCAGCGACGGCGACATCGACAACATTGCAATCAACGTCAATGATCTGCGCTGCTGCCGTCGCTGCCAAAGAAGAAATAAAAATAAAAACGCATGCGATTTGCACAATTTACTCGCATGCATTTTAAAAGCGCAGCAAACAACAAAAACAAACAGGGCACAGCATCTCAGTTGCAGTCAGCGTGACAGCGCTGCTGCCGCAACAGCGAGAGCAAGCTTCCACAAGTTTCTGTAATATTACCATGGTAGAATATTTTTATTCTACCATGTAATATTACGACGCATCGTTGTTGTTGCTGCTGCTGCTGCGTGAGCGCTTGCGGAGCGCAGTGTAAACGTAAACACGAACTGCCTTCGTGCTGGCTGCTCGGCTGCGCCAAACAACGTCGTCAACTTGCCGGCTGCGACGCGCCGCGCATGGCTGGCAAACGTATTTTGCGTTCCACAAGCGACGGACGTAATATTTTGTAAGCGGCACGCGGTTTGTTTTTGTTTTGCTCTGTGCTTTTGTTTTTTTTTTCTTGTGAGACGCGGCATTGTGTTTGCGTTTGTGTGTGAGCGAGTGGAAGTCGATCAAAAAAAAAAAAAAAATTGAAAGAGAAATAAAAAGCTGTGTGCAAAGCAAACAGAAATTAATAAGAAACAAAATAAAACAACAGCAATTGCGTTTATAACATATTTATTTTATTTTTGTTAAATGTTTATTTTATTTGTGTGTTCTTTTTTGTTTGTTGTTGTTTTTTATGCAGTGCGACATTCAGTTACAAATTGTGCCAAGTGTGTTTGTGTGTGTTTGTGATTTCTATTTGTTTTGGGCTGACTGAAAACAACAACACAAACAAAAGCAAAACATAAATTAATCAAAAACAAAAAAGTTAAAACGGGAACGCATTTGCCGTTGGCATCGCTCGGCACTGCTCTGGCTCAATATTGTTGTAGCTGCTGTTGCTGTTGCTGTTGCTTTTGCGGCATTTGTTTTTGTTTATTTTTCGTGAATTTTTGCAATAAATGCAAGTAACTAAAAAAAAGAAGCAGAGGAAGCAGCGGCATAGCAAACAAATTTTAAAGCCCCCAAGCTGTTTTTTTTTTTTAATTTTGTTTTAATACGTTACTTCATTTGAAGTTTTTTTTGCTGGACCAACTATATGTACAGTGAGACAAGAAATTATGCGAACACTTTTAAAAAAAATTGAATTTAGTCTATGAAAAAAAAGTTTTAGAAAAGCCTCAAAAACCAAATTATGGCATGGAAAAAGTTTGAACCCAAGCAGCCCAATAATTTGTTGAAAAGTAAAAGTCGCTAGATTTTGGCCCTACCAAATGTTTAGAATATTATTTGTTTTTTCGAATAATATATTTCTTTGATTTAAGAAGTGCCCGATTCTTGATCTCAAAATGCTGTTTTGAAGTAAAATGCATTTAACTTAAGAGTTAAAGGTATTCCAAAACTTTCTGGTCTTGTGGCATTCAAAAGTTTAGTTAGACCAGCTGAGTCTGCTGTCAGTGTTGAAAAGTAGCATTCTCTATTCCCGAGCCAAGAGTTCTAGAGTTGTCCCAATGCTTAAGTATAGATTCGTTTTCAACAAAATAAAATTTTTATAACTTACCACAAATATTTTTGGGGTGCGAGCTCATTCAAAAATCTTCCCTTACCCAAAATCTTCTTCCACCACGCACGGTATGTGTTCACTTTCATGTAAAATGAAGACTGCAGCAAAGTTTCTTGGCTATAATTTTTGTATCCGATTTTGATAAGACATACACGACGCATTTTTCGGGCGTTCTAAAAACTGAAAAATTTTGACTGCTGGAAAGCGAAACTGATTTTGAAACGCTGCGAGATATTTTCTTTACATACGACTTCCTGGAAGGGTCTACTTATTGACATGATCAAAAATGTTCAATCTCAATGGCTTTTACTTCTGTCCCCACTTATACAAGCTTTCAGTCTTGAGGCTATATCCATATTTCCTTAGCTAACACTTGAAGGAAGTGTATGTAACCATAATAAGGCATAGAGTACTTAATAACGTCAGCATTACGTTTTGGAACGCTATCTTTCTGGATATATGTTGAAAGCTTATCTACCAATGATATTTATTTACTTATGTTCTTAAATGTTGTAATATTGATAACGATCCATTAATACACCAAACAAAAGCTAGGCCATGCCTGATAGTGTAAACTAAAAGCTTTGGGTCAGTTGCTATCTCACAGACGGCAGCAAATACTTTGCGGCTATCTTTTGGAGGTATCTTTTGCAGTAAATGCAAAACTTTCAAACTATTAAAAAGTTTCATCTAAGTTGCTCAATTTTAGATCTAAATGTTTATACAAAATTTTCTAGATATTACACGCTAAGAATAATAACATTTTTTCTATTTGACCGCACTTAGACTTTTCCAGCACACTGTATTATACATACATGTGCTCATAGCTCTGACATTAAGCAAAAACAAACTGAAAATATATGTTTATATGTATCTCTACTATGTGGTTATGATTCGCATCCAGTTTTGGCAGCACATTGATCCGTCTAAGAGATCGACAGAACGGCAGACAGACACCTAGCCGAGATGTCTCTGACTCACGAAGCTCGTTCGTAGACATCTTTTCCATTGAAATTGTTTTGTATTTATATTTTTTGTGCTTAGTCTTTGGTTGAGTCAGCTTAGATTTAAACGCACAACAATCATACGTATGTATTGTTCATAAAAAGTACATATATATAAGGTGTTGGAAGAAGAATGAAGATCAAAAGCAGCAGCCGCAAAAAAAAGAAGCAAACTCACAGCGAAATAATTGCTAAAATTCCTACACTCTTGAGATTGATAAAGTTAAGTTTAATAGTGTGTAAAGAGAAAAGAGTAAACCTCATTAGCCAGTCTAATTTTTTGTAAAAGACATATATCTAGATATGTATATATGCTATGCTACAATGATTTGTTAAATTGTTTCTTCTTCATGAGAGAACTAGTTGTTTGTGCTATTCTAATTATATAGCCTCAGCTCTTGACGCTTAACTTTGTTGTTAAGTTTTTTTTATTGAATGCTTCAAACAGAAATCTACAAGTATTAAATATGTGCTTTAATAATCACAGTGCTGCGACCCTTGGGGTTTCCCAGTCGAGTCTATTAGTGAAATAACTTTGAATTATTTGGAATTTTTCTGAGTGGATGACTTTGTATGCCAACATTCTTTGCACACCTTTTGCTGCGTGGAATCTTCTTCAAGTTCAAAAAAATCTGCAGGCGTTAGTCCTCTAAATAGTCTCTAAACAAACTAGTATCTTGAGAAAGTTGGGATCTTTTGGTTTTTTACAGGCAGTATCTAAGCAGAGCTCTTGCCCGCTTGCTAGATTTTTTTTTTTAAGTTTATCGAGTTATATGAAATGCGCTTCTTCTTGATCTATTTGTTCACAAATTCATTTTTGGAAATCTTGCTGTGAACAACTGAGTAATATTTCCTTTAAAGTATCTATGAGATATTTTTAAAACTACCAAATACAAAATTATATACCTTAAAATGTAATCGAAATCGAAAAAGTAGTGCAAGTTATGCTATTTCCTTAAGATACATGCCTTAAAAGTATCTTTCAGATACATGCTTAAAAGATTATATGATGGTTTCAGAAGCTATAGAGTTGTGTTGAATGTGCTACTTCCTTAAAAGTATCTGTAAGATGTTGTATCTTTAAGATACTCTTTTATAAAATATTGTATCTTTAAGACACTTTTTTTTAAAAGATATTGTATCTTTAAGATACTTTTATAACTGTAAGATACTCTAAAAGCTTCCAAATACTTTGCGATTCGATCGACCTTAACACAGTAGTGCAAAATATGCTGATTCTGTAAAAGAATCTATAAGAATCTGTAAGATACTTTTACAACTTTCAAGTACGAAAAACTTGTAAAAATGTATAAATGAAAGGCGTAATGCTTGGAGATACAATTGATATTACAGAACAGTAGTGCACAATATGTTGTTTTCTGAAAAGTATCTATACGATACAACATTCTTTTTACTATAAGCAAGATACTTTTATTATTCCAAAAACCAAAAATGTATACTTTAAGATGCTATCAAACGTAAAACAGTAGTGCGAAATATGTTATATGCTTAAAAGTATCTGTAAGATACGGTGCCTTAAAAGTCTCCTTTAGGCACATGCTTTAAAGACAACATGCTGATATGAGAGTAGCTAATTATATTAAATAAGCTATAGGGTAATGCACAATATATTGTTTTCAAAAAGTATCTATAAGATACTTCCTTCTTTTTACTACAAGCAAGATACTCTTATAACGCCCAAAAACAAAAAATTTCTACTTTAAGATGCTATCAGGCCTAAAATAGTAGTGCAAAATTTGTTATACTCTTAAAAGTATCTGTAAGATACTATGCCTTAAAAGTCTCTTTTAGGCACATGTTTTCAAGACAACATACTGATATGACAGCAGCTAATTATATTAAAGAAGCTTAAGTGTAGTGCCACAAGTGATATTTTCTTAAAAGTATCTTGCAGAAACATATTTTACTGCGCTTTAAAGATTACATATAATGCCAAATGAAATGACAGCCGCTCATAACATTTTCATAGGCAGTTAATTTTCATATGCAAAGTCTCCACAGCGGCTGATCTCCTCTAAGAACACTCGCAAGAGAACTCCGCCTCAGCTGTTAAAGTTATAATGACCAACGACCCAACTAAATCATTAGCAAAATCAATTTCCCTTAATGTGACAAACACTTGAGTATCTTTGCCGCCACATGGGGCATAAGGCAGGGGATCAAGCAAGTTTATGGCATATAACATATACCAAAATAGATGCATGGATTGTATCTTATGGTATCGTATGGTATAAGAACAGCTGCCTTGATCATTTCCACTTGTAACACTTTTTTTTTTTTCATTCTGTATTTTTTATTATATACACATAAATAAAGTATATGCATAAATTGTTGAGTCCATGGTTGTTAATGGGTTGGCAGCGCCATTTGCGGTTGGGCAGTAGTTTGCGTGTTAACTGTAAATCAAATAGAAGAGTCTGAGAAAATATTAAGAGGTGTAGAGACGCAGAGAAATGACCATAATCATTTGCTGCAGAACCCATGTTAGGGTCGCATTAACGCTATGCGGTAAAAATCGCCAGCAAAACGCGCGAAAATGCAATACAGCATAAATAACAGTATGACAGAGTATCTATGTGTGTGTTTAATTGCATCTGTGTGTATGCTAAGTGCGACGTATGTGTGCTTAAAACAAACTTAAACATTTGCAATTTGTTTTGCATTGTCGGTTTAATTTAAATGCATTGTGAGCTCGAATAAATTTCAGCTTTATTTTATAAGTCCATACATATAAAAAGAAAATGTATATGTACACATAGATACATACAAAAAAAAGAAAATTTTTTATTTTGTTGTTAAAGCAACGAAGCTTAAATGCACTTACAAAAAAAAATTGGTAACTTGAAGCTGAGCGGGAACGACTGCTGAGTATCTCTTTCGTAGGAAGAATGCAAATGTATCTATTTGCGTTAATGTCAGCTTAGAACTTTAAAAACTAGATAAGGGCAGATACAAACAGACTTTTATCTCCATATTGTATAACTTTCGAGACTTCAATTCCAAGTATTTATTTACTTAAATCATATGCCTTAGAAAAGCATTCAACTAGCTCTCTAAAAGCTTCAGAGATTCCAATCTCAAGCTTTATATTCATAAGATACTCTTTGCAAGAGTATTGGAAATTCAAACTTGTAAAAAATGGCGTGAAAGAGAACTAGTGTATGGAATGAATACATGTACAAATGAATGAATGAATGAATGATTAAGTGTGCGCTTGACTGCTTTATGCAAATAAAACAACTTTAACAGCAGCAGCAACAACAACAACAAGGCAAAAGTTTAAAAATTTTAAGTTTTACATAAATTTCATTTAATTAAATTTACAAAAAAAAAAACCAGGCAATGAAAATGCATTTGCAGCATGAACAATTTATGCAGACTTCTGCATTTTAAATTTTAACTGTTGAACGTCAACGAACTGTCAAAAGAAAATATAAAAAAAAATAAAATAAATAAAAACAGAAAAAGTGAGAGAGAGCGGGAGAGTAAAAAGAAAATCAACAAAAAAGCTTAAATTTTTGCAACTTTTGCAAAATTTTTGCATTTGCAAAACTTAAAAAAAAAAAATCAACCAACAACAACAAAAGTTATACATGTAAGTTTCAAACAAACAAAATATTTTATAACATATTAAAATTTATGCTACCAAAAACAGAGTTTTCCAGAAAAATTTTGCACTCTACATATATTAGTTTGCTTGTTTTTTTAGTATGATTATACTAGATAATATATGCTAGCAAAACAACGACTTTAGACTGCACCTATGCTAAGCTTTTAAACCGCAAAAACGAATGAATACTAAAAAAATACTACATAAAAATGTTATAGAACAAAAAGTTCAAGACCATGAGCCAATATAGTTATACACATACAGTCAACAAAAATGAAAAATATAAAAAATACTAAATTGAAATAGTCTAGAACAAAAGATGCTAGACCACGAGCGGATTTCGTTTTTCGTAGCGTTAGAATTTAAGCTCTTTAAGTTTTTTTCGCTTAAACCGCAAAATCTAATAAATACTAAAAAAATACTAAATAACGATTTTGCAATGAAAAAAGTTTTAGGTCAGGATTCAATATGATTATACGCACAAAGCCAAAAAAAAATAAAAATATCAAAAAATACGAAACTAAAAAAGTCTATAACAAAAACTTCTAGATCACGAGTGGATTTCGTTTTTCGTAGTGTTAGAATGTTAAACTCTTTTTGCCTAGTTAGCCAAATAAAAATGTAACAAAATAAAAAGTACAAGACCATGAGTCAATATGATTATACGCTTACAGCCAACAAAAAGAAATATTTAAAAAAATACTAAATTATATTAGTCTAAAACAAAACATTCTAGACCACGAGCGTATTTCGTTCTTCGTAGTGTTAGAATTTGAGCTCTGTATGCTTTTTTGCTTAGTCCGCAAAAAACGTATAAATACTTTAAAAGAATACTAAATAAAAATAATGCAAGAAGTTTTAGACCATGAGTCAATATGATTATACGCTTACATCCAACAAAAATTAAAAATTTAAAAAAGTACTAAATTAAATTAGTCTAGAACAAAAAAATGCTAGACCACGAGTGGATTTCGTTTTCGTAGCGTTAGAATTTAAGCTCTTTAAGCTTAGCCCGCAAAAACGTATAATTATTAAAAAAAAAACACTAAATAAAAATAATGCAAGTCAAAAAGTTTTAGACCAGGTGCCAATCTGATTTTACGCATTCAGCCAACAAAAATGAAAAATATTAAAAATTCGATATTAATCAATTTTTTATCTAGACTATCTAGATAAAAAAATTAGACCCCAAGCGCATTTTGTTTTAAGTAGCGTTAAAATGTTAATCTCTTAGTCATCGAAAAGAAAAAAATACTAAATAAGAATGTAAAACAAAAGTTCTTGACCAGGAGCCAATATTGTTATTAGCATAGTACAAACTACAATCTTTCTTAAGCTGGCTAAAAAATGCAAAATATAAAAAAATACTGAATTAAATTCAGCTGAAACTAAAATTTCTAGACCACCAACGAATTTAGTTTTCGTAAAAACGTTAATCTCTTAAAGCTTTTAGCAAGCGAAAAGAAAAATACTAAAAAAATATAGCGCAGTGTGTTAGCAACAAGTTTTTTTTGTTAGTATATTAATAAAATACTCATTTAAAATAGTGCATACTACTTTGAATATAAACGCTAGCAAAAAACAGCAAGCGAAAATACCAAAATAACAAAATTAGCCAAAATACCGCAGCCTGTAAAAAACCTTTTGTTGTTACAAAAATAAAAAGCTAAAAATACTAAGATTTAATTATTAAAAAATACTCAATTAAAAATACTGAATATTACGTCGAATATAAACGCTAGCAAAACACATTAGCAAAAACGTAAAAATACCAACAAAATTTGCTAAAATACTGCAGCCTGTAAAAAGCGTTTTGCTGTTAAAAAATTAAAAGCTAAAAAATACTAATTATTTATTATTATCATGTTTAAGTGGGTTGCCAGTATTCAAGTACAAAAAATTCGTTACTTTCAAGCCGGGCAAGACCGACTTCGATATTTCCTTAATATAATTTGTAGAAACCTTTATTAACGATCGTTTCAACTGCAAATTATTAAAAAATACTTAATTAAAAATACTGAATACTACGTTGAATATAAACGCTAGCAAAACACACAAGCAAAAACGGAAAAATACCAAAAAAAAAAAAAAAAGCTAAAATACTGCAGTCTGTAAAAAGCCTTTTGCGGTTAAAAAATTAAAAGCTAAAATACTAAGTATGTAATATTATCATTTTTAGGTGGGTTGCCAGTATTCACCTAGAAAAAATTGTTTACCTTCAAGCCGGGCAAGACCGACTTCGATATTTCCTTAACATAATTTGTAGAAACTTCAAATTCCTAACTGAGGAACTGCTCATCGTCAGATAAGCTCCAGTTATTACGAAATCAGATAATACATATGTTAGTTAGGCAATTTTTTTGAAGATACAATAAAATGTGTTTCTAAAGTCAACTATTAATGCTCATCAAGATTATTTATACTAGATATAACAGTTCCGTGTGTGCTTTCTTCTTCTGCTGAAATACACAAAATCGTCAAACTAACAAAAACTTTTAACATAAAAAGAAAGTTAATCGTTGTTCTTAAAAAAATACTAAACTTAAATACCGCAACTTGTAAACAGAAAGTTTTAGAAATTTTTTGGCCTATACGCTATCAGTGAATATGGTTACCAACAGGGTTTAAAAATCACCTAAGTAGTATACCGCAGCTTAAAATATATATACCTACTATTTATTAGTATATATGTATATATTATTTTCATAAATTAGTACATAAAGGCATGCAAATTTGATTCTCGGATTGATGTCAATGCAAATATGCGGCAAAGGCAATGCATAAAATTTTCAAATGCAATTTGAATTTAGTTATTGCTAGAAGAGTAATGCATCTTAAGTGCGCTCTTTTTTCCTTATGTCTTTAAATGAATGCATTTAAATGCAACTTGAATGCTATTTTTGAATTAGATTTACTTTTGCAGTCAATACTTGCTTTAGCAAAATGCCGGAACTCAATTTGGAAACAAGTTTTGGTAACTGCTATCCATTTTATCAATCCAATTTTTGCAGCCAACAAAAAAGAAAACACAAACGTTAACGATACACAAATGTGTGTATATGTTTTCAACTATTTTTTTAAGATGAATCTTAGGTAGAAATACTTACACTAACTTTTGGTGTAGGGCACGTACTTTTCATGTTATTGTTCAGTTTAGTAAGTTCCTTTTGTGCTTAGACAAGGTGTTAGTTGAAATTTCTCTTCATATAAGTTTAAATTTTTTAGATCTCTGGACAGCACAATTTGGAAGCAAGCGATTATAATTATGCAATATTAATGAGTAAGATTATAAAATTAGCCAATGATTATTTGACCATGAGCAGCTACTTCTTTCGTTTCGGGGAATAGAGCATGTATCAGCGTTGTCAATCGCTCTCCGCCTTAGCCACGTCTAGACAGCAGACAAGTATGGCAAAACTTTTTTGTTTGTCATGTATGCAACAATCAATTGCCGGGAAGAGCTCTGTTATCAGTGCCTTGCACACAGGCCATAACAAACATTGGGCATGTACAAATAATATATTTGTACATAGATGCGTTGATATATCTACTTGTGTGTATATAGTGTATAAAAACAAGGGTGATAACTAAGAGTCCAAGTGTGTGCCGCTGACCGGCTGCGTTTGACCCTCAACCCAAGCACCTGAATAAGAGTGTGGGAGACTCAAAGTAATATACCAAGCCGTTTAGAGGGTGCTTTTTTGCGTGCAATATAAGCTTGTTGCTGTTGGAAACAGAGTGTGATAAATCAGAGCTTTTTTGTTGTTAAGTACTATTTAGTCATGAATGGACTAATATGCCAAACAGTGCTAGCAACTAGTGTATGTACTCTTTCAAAATAAGTTTATTTTATGGTTATCCTACTATGCTTAGAAAGTTGTATTATTAAAAATTTTAACTCCCAAACCAAAGACATAATTTGGATGATTGAATTTTTTTTAAGTCCATTTGTTTTCAATGATTATATATAACATTATAAAAAGTCACTCTTCTGAGCACATAACCCTTTACCCACAGAGCTGCAAAAATCATTTTTCCACCAAAAAACGTTCCAATATTCTTGCACAGTGTAGTCAAAATTGTTAATAGAATGAGAGCCCATAAGTTTTACCTCCGAAATTCAACATTTGCAACGTTCAAATGCCCGAAGTGAGTTTCCAGCTTGTATCTTTTGCTAACCGCTAAATAAAATACTTTGCACCCAAAAAGAAACACCCTATATATGCAGACCCGCATAGCCCCGAGCCAGCAGCAGCAGCAAGTTGCGATAAGGCCATGGCAACTTTGGCCCAACGACAATTTGTTTGTAATTTGTTTGTCTGTTGTCTCCGCGCCAAAGTGCAAGTTTATCTATTCGTGTACCCGTTGCTGTATCGACACAAATCGTTAAGTAAACACAGAGAGAGAGCAAGAGCGGAGGCAGAGAGAGGGCCGCAGCTGATAGAGTACCGACAAAGTCAAAATGATTTTAACCGCAGGCGCAAAATAAAAACAAATAAACAATACAAATTGCCAACAAAATGCAGCAGCAGCAGCGAACATGGGATTGGGATCATTGTGGTGGGTTGCGTCCCAAAAAAAAACCCACGTCCAGTTTCGTTTTTCATTTGAAGCATTGCTGCACCTGCCTCTGCTTATCAGAGAAATTCTACATAACTCAATTGTTTGAAGACCTCTCGAAACCCTAGCACTCTCTGCTGGGTCTAGGGCATATCGTAAATTTGTCGCTACGCTTTTGATTGAGCATTTGGCTTGGCGCCCATTGCCACATTTTGAGTTTCATTTCGAAATTACGAAATCATTCTCATGCCCATTGGCTCAGGGTTCTTGCTATGGCATGGTAGGCTCAACTTGAAGCCAATTGCGCCATCAACCCACACAACGCATGTATTTATTTATATACAATAAAAATAAACCCCCCAACAACACAAAACAATTAAGAGCTAATAAAACAAATAGAAAAAAATGTGTTTCTTACGCACAAAACATTTTAATAGAACCTCGAAACGAAAAATGGTCTTACATTGATTTTTCTGTTTCTTCGTTAGATTAAAAAACTGGAGCAGAAAAACAAAACGTTTTTCATTGGAAACGGTTTAATTGTTTGATTTAAAGGAAATTCCATGTAAATGAAAACGCTTGAAACTTTATACACAGATGATAACTTTAAGTTCGCCATCATCTTGATTTTAGATTCTAAAGCAATGTAAAGAGGCAAAAGTTGCTTGTGTGAAAAGTGGTCACTATTTAACAGATGATCTATTGCTTTGACGTTTTGAGTGAGATATCTATTCATAGAAGCATAAGAAAACTAGTTGAAATTTATTTTGAAAGAAGAATAGTTCATAAACAGTATTCCAAATGCTATAATTATAATTTTGCTTACAACATATTTAAAACATCTTCTTTAAAAGATAAATCAAAGTCTTCTTTTAAGTCTTCCTCTTTCTCTTAACTAATAGTTCTATTGCCAAAACCTTAGAATGATCAAGTAGACTTTCTATAACTTGCTCTACGCATATCATCTTTAATATATTGCTGAAATATGGCTTAAATACGAAAGCTCTTTGTTATTATTCTTTCTCTTAAGTTAAGCTGTATCTGGCAGATGATCTATTATTCCGACGTTTTAAGTGAGATATAGCTTAGTTCTTGAATTCAAATGAATTTCTCGACTAAGGGCCTATACGCAGTTCGAAAAATTTCGCGCGGAATGACAAAACTTCATATAAACAAAAAGATCTCCCAAATGGGATTTTTTTTTTATGTGAAGTTTTGTCATTCCGCGCGAAATTTTTCGAACTGCGTAGACCCCTTAAGTGGATAGAACTTCATCCGAAAGATTCTTCCGGCTATAACGTTGCTCTTCAGTTGACAAATTTTTGTTGCTACTCTAGAAAGCTCCAGAGCAAAAAGTCTGTCAAATCTAGACGATGGGATACACCACGTCTGGTAATGTTGCACTAAGCGAACTTGGTTGGAACCATATGTTATCTAGGTTCATATTCTCCATCAACCAGTTTCGATTTTTTTCGTTTTGTATAATGTATGGCTCAAATAAGTTGCTTCAATAAAATTCACATTAAAAGTTACTTGCCGAAGGCAATGAAGACTCTTAAAATTGACATGGATTACACTCTTTCCAAACGTGGCCATTTGGATTGCCTATGAAAATTATTTGGTAAAAAATTTTGCCTCATCACCAAAGATAATGTTTGTATACAAAACTTTAGCCGAAAGCGTTTTTAAACTTTTTTTTTTTTTTTTTTAACTTTAAGCAAACAGTGTTAAAATAAGTCAATGTTAAAAAAATTTTAGCGTTGCCACTTTACAGAGTGAGAGTTACCAGCTGCAAAAAATTGGACAAAGATTTTGAAAATCGTTTCATTTTGAGTGGCAAAGCTATAAGAAAAGTAAAGCGCATTTTTCGAAAATAAATGCAGAAAATGATTTTTGTATTAAAATTAAAGAAAAATTTCAGCGTTGCCACCTTATGTAAAAAAGCTTTGCAAAGTATGCTGAAGTGAGCCCAGCAGAGAATTCAATATTTAAACGACTGTGCAAGAAGCTAAAATAGTTTTTGAAAAATTTACACACAAAATGCATAATCCCCAAGAGGATTTTTGTATCAAAATTTTCTAAAATTACAGCGCTCTGCACAGTCAGTATTACCAGCTGTAAAAAATCGGACAAAGCTTTTAAAGATCATTTAAATATGACTTATGTTAAGCAAGCAATACGAAAAAGCTATAATGAAAGTAAAGAGAAGAAAGAATATAAAAGCAGAAAATGTCTCTATTAAAATTTTTGAAAAATTTCAGCGTTGCCACCTTGTGCAAAAAAAGCTTTGCAAAGAAGTGAGGCTAGCAGCTAATGGAATATTTAAGAGAATGTGAAAGAAGCTTAGAACTTTTTTGAAAAATATACACACAAAATTATTAATACTTATCTTAAAGAGGATTTTTGTACCAAAGTTTTCTAAAATTGTGCAGAAACAGTGTTGCCAGCTGTTAAGAGGGGACATCTGTGTGGAGCATGGTTTCTTAAAATCATTTATCCATTTTTTTTTTTTTTCCAAGAAACTTTATTTTGTATTCAAAATCCAAATAGGTGACGTTATTATACATATTTTGAGCTACAAAAATTAGTTTTTCCAAAGTAATAAAAAACAAAATGGCGCTTAAAGAGAGCTACGAGAGCATGACTAATTTAAGAAGAGGGCTCCACGGCTGCAGCTTTGATCTGAAACGCAAAGAAATTTGTTGCTCTTAATTTATGCAATAAAAGCAAGTGAATCACAAAGGGGTTTTCAAAAATATCAATTTAAAAAAAAAAATGTCATAAGTTTGAAAAAAAATTAGTTTTTCGTCAAAAAAAAATAATGAAAAATTATGGGTTGTAAAATAAAAAGTTTTGTTATTACTTTGACAAAATCCCACGTTATAAAGATTGTGTCAAAATTTCAAATCAACTGGATAAAAATTGACCGAGTTATTCGTGAAGCCATTCGATATAAAGTGGTTTCGAGAAAAACGCGTTTAAGGCCCGATCGCGTGGCGATGGTGCCATAAGTGGCGAACAATTTATTCTTTTTAAATCACTTCGGGACAACATTTTTGATATAATTGTGTACCAATTTCGCTTAAAAAAAGATTTTCTGAAGATTCTACACAGGTGTTAGCCCTTAAAAATCGAACCAAGCCTTTTAAAGATGTTCTAAATACGACTTCTTTTAGCAATATGGAAAAGCTATAAGAGAAGTTAAGAGCATTTCAGGCAAAATATAGACAGAAAAGCACTTAACTTAAAGATGATGAAAAATTTCAGCGTTGCCAACTCACTTTTAATGAAAGCAATAGAGTTACCAGCTGCGAAAGTTTGAAAAAAGTTTAAAGCCTTTGTTGTTACACAAAGAGTACCAAGAGTTCGCAAGACTCCCGCTTATCGAATACACAGATAGTTTATGTAAGCTGCAAACATTACAACATAGTTTAAATAGCTTCAATCTGTTAGTGTATCTTTAATAAAATATAACTGCCCGCAATAGTATAAATCTTCAATGGCGCCCACACAAAAATGCGTTTCAACGCACACACACACAGAGAAGTTTGTGTATAGTAAATTATTTTGTATCTTAGAGATAGATGAATAGACACACACTCAAAATGTATCCGCGCATGTTGAACTATCATTAGCATTCGAACAAGAAGTTTACTTTGTATTCTTGTAGGCGGCTTCAGCTATATGCATATAAAAACAAAACAACAAAAAACAACAACAACTGACTCTTTGTTTTTTGGCTGGCAGCCGCTCTTCCAGTTGGCTTCTTGGCTTGATTAAATGTTGCCAATGACGACGACGACGACGACAAAGACGGGCAAATCCGGCATAGAGCTGGCGCAAAGATGTTTTCAACGCAAAAGTTGAAAAAGATACACAAAACTGCTGGCAGCTCAATCAGTTTCAATCAGAAAGTCGCGACGCCATCAAACTCTCTCTGTCTATAAAGTGTATATAATCCAAACGCTGAGTTTGGTACGTATGGCAACCACAATTGCCCTGCTGCTTGGTTGCTCCCTTAGCCACAGCCCCGAAGCCCGCAACCCCGCCGCCATTGACGTTGTCAACGTCTCAAGAATTTTAAACAATGAGAAATGCGCGGTTTTCAAAAATGCTGCAAAAATATTGTTAGCCGGAGAGGAAGCTGCTTGAACTCTTTAACAGTATTTTAATGCTTGCCGCAATCAAGGGATTTTTTTTTTCGGTTCTAATAACTTTACAGATTTATTGCACGCTGTTGGAATTTAGAAGATTTACTATAATGCTGGTACTTTAGCGCCAAAGTTTGTGCTTCTTAGATTTTATAGCTTTTTATATTTAAATCGTAATGTTATATTCTTCCAACTCGTTATAGAAGTAGACGAGATTCACTTAAGAACAAGACTTTACTGGCTTCAAGATTTTTCACAAATCTGTGATAACCCTGCAGTTCGGTCGTTCAATCCTGTAAAATTCAGTCATGAATTCAGGCATGAAAAGGAAGCGAACGCTGATGGCTTTGTCAGAGATACAAGGACACATACAAAAATTTATCTGTCTAACTCTTGCTTTTGACAGACAAGTAAAGCAAACAAGAAGGAGCAAAGAGGAATATGAAAAGTCTATTGTATTTTTTTATTTGACTTTGTATAAGTATTGCAAATAAAATTTTGTTAAAAATGTATGAAGAATATTTGTTCCAGTGTATTATTTACTCACTTATGATTTCATACCTGACTTTGAAAAATAAATCAGCACTGCATTCATGTGCCACTTTATTAAAAAAAACTCACAGCTGATTTCAGTCATGACTTTTCAAAGTCAATCATCACTGAATTCATAGCTAATTGTTACGGCTAAGTTTCAGGCCTGAACGCCTAAGACATGCATGTGTTAAATTCAAAGACAAATGAATGCGTAGATTTATGGCTGGTACTGAAAATTCAGGCATGATTTCATGACTAATTCAGGCCTGCGACATACTGAAGGGACATAATTGAATTTTGAAAAGTTTTCATAGATTTAGAGTGCTTTCATTTTTTTTTCCAATTAGAAAAGGTGGCCATAAATGTGCTCTAGGGAAAAAGTTAAACTGCAAGATGGTTTTATTCGGGCAACAAATTTATTTAAAAAAATTTCAGATTTAAAAACTTTGCTAGTATGCCTGTATGATTCTTTAGCTAAAGCGCGTCTACAAAGTAAATCACAGAGACTCTTGCTTTCGCCGTTTTACCCCAATGTTTGAGGCTTTATTGTTAAAAAGTGGTAATATATTTATTGTTGAAAGTAGTGCTGGAGAAAACATCGATGATCGAAGTTTAAAATCTCTATATATCGATGTTGGCCAACAGAGATGTTTCTCCAGAACTACTAAACACCCATTTGATGAGTGCAGAAGTGCTGGAGAAACATCTCTGTTGGCCAGACTGTGTCCCATGTATCGAAATCCATGGTAATCCAAAGCAGCAATATCTGGCGAGTACGGCGGGTAAGGTGGCACATTCCATTTAAGCGTGTCCAGGTATTTCTTGACCGGTCTTGCGACATGTGTCCGAGCATTGTCATGCTGGAGGAGGACTTTGTCGGGTCTCTCTCGGTACTGTGGCGGTCTTTTCTTCAATGCACGACTCAAACGCATTAGTTGCTTTCGATACCGATCTCTTGTGATGGTTTCACGCGGTTTCAGAAGCTTATAGTATACAACACCGAGCAGGTCTCACCAAATACAGAGAATAACCTTAGAGTCGTAAATATTAGCTTTGGCCGTTGACGTGAAGGCATGTTCAGGCCTTGCCCATGTTTTTTTGCGCTTGGGATTACCGTAGTGGACCCATTTTTCGTCGCGGACTACAATTCCATGCAAAAACCCCTTACGATTATGTGTTTGAAGCAGCTGTTTAAAACTGAAAAAACGCCTCACAACATATCTCTGCTTCAACTCGTACGGATACCTATTTCCTTGTTTCTGAATCATTTCGATGGCTTTAAGGCGTTCTAAATCGCTAGTTGAATAACTCCCAATGATATTGTCATATTCGTTTGCGTTTGTGGGATTTTTGAATTCAAATCCGACGTCAAAAAGACCGTAGCACGTCGGGTTTATGAGATAATTTCCCAAAATATGTACCTTATTTTTACCTGTGTTTTTTTTTCCTGAAATCCGGCAAGCTAAGCTTTGCATAGTCTCTATTTTCGAGGTTTTTATCAGATTGACATTGCTATAGTCGTGCCTTTCCGTCACTGAACAAGATCTGCATCAATGCCGTTTGGAATCGTTTCTTATATGCTAGAGCTAACTGACTTATTCTCAAAAAGTTAAAAAAATTATATATTTTCATTTTTACGCTTAAAGGCCTGTACGCAGTTCGAAAATTTTTGCGTGGAATGACAAAACTTCATATAAAAAAAAAAAATCCCAAATGGGATATCCCAAATAGGATTTTTTTTTTATATGAAGCTTTGTTATTCCGTGCGAAATTTTTCGAACTGCGCATACCCCTTAAGGGCCTATACGCAGCATGGAAAAATTGCGTACGGAATTGAAAAACTTCATTTAAAAAAAAATCCCACTAAATATATAAAATATAAAAAAATCCCACTATCCCACGAAAAAGTGGGATACTTTTTCCATGAAGTCCCACTAAATAGTGGGATATTTTTTTCCATGAATTCCCACTAAATAGTGGGAATTTTTTTATATGAAGTTTTGCCTAAATAGTTTTTATAATATATTTTTTATATATGAAACTTTGTCATTCCGTGCGAAAGTTTTGTATGCTGCTTATGGGCCTTTATAAGAAAACATTTTTTCAGTGTATGCACAAAATATGAGTTCACGAATCGCACATAATTATTGGAATGTCTAGCCGAAAATAGTTTTGAGGCTTGAAATAGCATATATATAAAAACGGCAGAAGATTTCTCTCGGATGTTTTAAACAGGCAATGGACTCGTCCAGAACCGAGCTCTCAAGTCTCTGTTACGGAAATAGAGGCAACCAGAAAGCCCTTTTTACAAGATGTAGGACAGCTTTTGAATGAACCAATGCTATATAAAAATGTTAACAAGTTGGACCTAGCTGCAGACTCTGATGATGAGGTGCTGTGAAGAATTCATATTTACTATTAAAAGAAGACTCAAAATTGTTTAAATCAAAAATGCTCTCAAGAAATACGAAATTCAAAATATACAAGTGCCTCGTTCGACCAGTGCTAACATATGGCTGTGAAGTTTGGACCCTGAAAGCAGCTGAACTAAAGCAGCTCAGCATCTTTGAAAGAAAAATTATGCGAAGGGTGTATGGTCCACTACGATTAAATGACGGCACATATCGACGCCGATACAATGACGAAATTGAAACCATGATGAGAGGCGAAACAATTGTACGGTTCATTAAGTCTCAAAGAATGCGATGGCTCGGCCACGTGCTACGCAGGAGCGACGAGGCACCGACAAAAAAGCCTTTACTGTACAGAGATCTAGGATGCCGAGCTAGAGGCAGGCCGAAAAAGCGATGGATCGACGCAGTAGAAGCGGATCTGAATTCAATGAGGGTCCAGAACTACAAGCTAAAGGCGTTGGACAGGGACGCATGGAGAAAGATTGTGAAGGAAGCTTTGGCCCACACCGGGCTGTGATGCTAATAATAATAATTAAAAGAAGACACTTTGCTCCAACTAGGAACCTAAAATGGGACACTGACTATTAGAAGAAGGCGAACAGAAGATTTATTAAACTATAATGTTAATGTAAAATTATTTAAAGACAACAATCTTGAACAGAAATCAAGCTTGTACATTTTCAGACCTCAACGAACATATTTGCAGTTTATAACAAAAAAATGGTTTTTGGCCCATAGTGCAGCGTAGTGTATAATGTACAGCCCATATAATTGATTAGGTTCATTTAAAAATGTAATTTAATTTAAAGATGTACAAAAACTGAAAAAAAATTGCGTGTGAGTTTCGTTTTGCCAGCTAGCGACTTATAGATCATTGGGATTCTGGTTCAGAGCGGTTTCGTATTGAAAATAAATGCCATAGGCTTGTGGCAAATGTTATTAAACCTAGAAGATTTGCTTAATATTATTATTGTTCTAAACACGGCAGCCATTTTTTTTTGTTCGAAACGCTACTCTTTGATTTCTTAAACAATTTATGTTTTTGTTAGACTAAAATAGTTAGAGTATCTAAACTTTGTAACATTCTTTCGAGTTTGTTGGTTTTTGGCGTTGGCGTTTGACGTTAAAACAGACATATAGTAAAAGACAACAAACACAATGCACCTGCAGTTTGCAGAGGTTATGAATTGTGTTTGTTGTTGTAGTTGTTGTTGTCCTATTAAAGTAGTTTTACCTTTTTGGCCATGACAGACTGGAAGCAAGTTACCGCACCCCTTTGGCTGGTCCAAAGTTTTGGGCCCAAACAACCTACACGCAGATGAAATGAGAGCTTAAGATGCCTGTAGCAGTAACTTCTAGTAGTTGTACTTGTGTGTGCGGGTAGATTGAAATATTATATCTATAAATGTGTATCTATGTGTGTGTGTGTATCTTTGTAGCTACATATGTATCTTATGTTTGCGAAACGATTTATGTTGAAATGCTGCACGGCTGCTAATATGCTTTAAATCTTTATATCTCCCACTGCTTCCTCTACAACTTGATTGTTGTGTGTGTGTGTGTGTGTGTGTGTGTGTGCGTTTGTGTGTTTAGCTGCAAATGACAGTCAAGTTTGAATTTGAATTTCAACACTGACATTTAGTCAAAAGTTGCACACAACTGTACCAAATGCCAAGTGCAACCAGATGAAAGGATATTTAAAGCAATTATGCAAAAGGCCTTATGGATAAGGCTTGTTTGGGCAAAAACAAGTGAGTCGACTATATATAGAGCATACTGACTAACAAATACTCTTACTGCATAATTTTATGTTTATGTTTTGCAATCATTTTGATGCGTTTTTTAAAGAAGCTTATAAAAAATTAAGTATACGCATGTATGGGGAAAAAGTTTGAAAAATTTGAAATTAGGGGTGCTTCAACGGGAGCGATTTAATTTCAAAAAGCTACCAACAGGCAAGCGTGTGACTTTTTCTGCAACTGATTTGACTCACGTCTTTAGTATATTCTGTCAGCTCACCATGGAACGATATAGGGTCCAACAACGCTTCAAAATTTTTGAAATTCCTATACAATTTAGTATAACTAAAATAAATAAAAGACAAAAGTTTAAGAACCTTCTTATTTAGAGTAAGTTCAAATGATGATGATCGAAGTTTAAAATCTCTATATATCGATGTTGGCCAACAGAGATGTTTCTCCAGCACTACCAAACACCTATTTGATGAGTGCAGAAGTGCTGGAGAAACATCTCTGTTGGCCAACATCGATATACCGATATTTTAAATTTCGATACATCGATGCATCGATATAACATCGATGTTTTCTCCAGCACTAGCTTCTATAGGACAGATTAGTCAAAAAAACATTTTTTGTACATCGATGCATCGATATTTCATCGATGTTTTCTCCAGCACAATTATGCATAATCGATTCAATCGATAAATCGGTTTTTTGCGTTACATATTATGTATACTGCACCTTAAGTTGAACCCAGACCTGTCCTTGGGGCACTGAGTGCCTCAGATGAATTTCAAATTTAATTATTTTTTATTTTTTTCATAAAAAATACACTATGGGGCACTGAGTGCCCCAAGGAAGGTATGAAGTTGGTAAGACGAAGGACCGGTTCTGAGTTAAGGAGCTTAATTTTTTAGTACAAAGGTGTACGAGCCCCGACCACTATTAATTCGTACGGCAAGCTTTTTTACCCGTATGCAATGTTTAACAGACGATATTTTCAATACCAAAGTAGATAACACATGCAAACCTATTTTTTTCTGAAAGATCAATTTATTCTCTTAATTTTAGAAAAACCAATTTTTGTTGTACTTCAACAACAGCAACAACAACAATATTTTCTTCGAATGCTTAGCTTAACTGATAAGAAAAATTTGACCAGTATTAATTCGTACGGTGCGTCAAATATTTACTATTTGATAAAACATGTTATTTTTTTTTAAATATTTATATTGGGTAACATCGTCTTTTGCCTTTACAACACATTTACAACGCTTTGGCATAGATTTTAATAAATTCTGGCGTTGTTCTGTTGAAATAGAGTCTCACATCTCTTTCAATTTTGTTTTTAAATCAGAAAGGGTTCTTTGAGGCTAATTTTTTAGGTTTCTTTTTATTATTCACCATATATTCTCGATTGGGATTAGGTCCGGACTATTTGATGGCCAATCTAAGACCCAAATTTCCTTATACTGCAGCCATGATTTGGTTCGTTTAGCAGTATGAGATGATGCTCCATCTGGTTGAAACGTGTATTCACCACAGACAGCCAGTTGTGGTATTGATGGCAGCAAACTTTCTTCTCGTATGTTAATGTATTTTCAACGTTGACCATCCCATCAATAAAGTGCGGTTGTCCTACCCCTTTGGCAGACATACAACCCCACACCATTATGCTTGCTGGGAACTTAACTGTCCTTTTAAGGCAGTCTTTATGGTACGCTTCAGTTGTGTTACGGATAACTCTCCTTCGCACATCACCGATATTCACATCAAATTTAGCTTCATCGTTAAATATGATAGAGTTCCATTGCCTTTGAGTCCAAGACATTCGTTCCCGAGACCATTGTAAACGCTTCTTCTTTTGGCGAAGCGTAAGCAATGTGTTTTCCTTGGCCTAAGAGTAATTTAAGATATTGAGTATGTAACATAGATAGTCCCTATACATACTTTATAGAACTTATATCCAATATCTCGCAACTGCAGGCGCGTCCACTCACGCTTAACACTTTTTCCGATTTTATCAGACCATTCTGATGCAAAATTTTTTGAACTTTGGCGACGATCAGCCTTCACAATTGTGGCCAGGGCTCTTTTATCACGATCTGTTATTGCCGATGTTCGGCCTCTATTTGCGTTATTATTTTCAATATTACAATTATTCTTAAAATTTTTTACTATCCCTGAACGGACGACTTAGCCAGATTTAATTGCTTGGCTATTTCACCAAAAGTGTTCCCAGATTTATAATAATCTTGAACTAAGCTTCTTATTTCTTTTCAAATCGGCTTACCACGTGCCATCGTTGCTAAACTTTGAATAACTTGAAGCAATAACACATTTCTTATATTCTGCATTGCATAACTGTTTCCAGATTATGACTAGATAATGATTATGTTACATAGTTTGCTTTTGTTTTGATCTTCTTTCAAATCTAAGCTAAGCTAACGCACCGTACGAATTAATACTGGTCAAATTTTTCTTATCAGTTAAGCTAAGCATTCGAAGAAATTATTGTTGTTGCTGTTGTTGAAGTACAACAAAAGTTTGTTTTTCTAAAATTAAGAGAATAAAATGATCTTTCAGAAAAAAAAAATAGGTTTGCATGTGTTATCTACTTTGGTATTGAAAATATCGTCTGTTAAACACTGCATACGGGTAAAAAAGCTTGCCGTACGAATTAATAGTGGTCGGGGCTCGTAGTGTCTTACTCGTTTGCACCAAAAATTAAAATGAATTAGTTGATTACAAAAATTCTATAATCCCAACTTTTGGGAGCCTACGCTCGTGACAAATACGCGAAGGGTCATGGCCATATACATTACCTTTATAGTGCTGATCATTTTAATGCAACTTTTAGAGTCCTATCCATTTCACTCGAAACATTAATATACCCCTTAACCTTTGGCTACAGGGTGTCGAATAAGACAAAGAGTGAGAGCAAGCGCTTGTTAGAGGGAGTTGGCAGCTGCTTTGGGTGCGCCTTGCAACATTAAGCGGCCTCAACGACCGTGGCAGCCACATAAAAATGCTAAATAAAAATAAAAATTGATTATCTGGCACTGGAGGAAGTAAAATTGAAAGTTAAATAGGCAAAAGTGAGAAGACAAAACAACAACAACAACAACAACAACAATAACAAACAAACAGCTGAAACCTCAGCTAAAGAAATGTCAACGAGCGTGAAAGTGGCAGAGACCCTGGTCTGAAACTGGAAGGACGGGGGTACGGCATGCGCGGCAATCAAAGTTGAAAATTAGGCAATAAAATTAAACGAACGACAACGTTGATGATGGCAGCAGGCAAAGACGACGAGGGCGTGGGCACTCAATGCTTTCGAGGTGGGGCCGATATCACACCAAAAAGTTAACCTTTTGCAACGACAACAAGCCAGGAGAGTGCGGATTGGTGGGGGTACGGTGCAACAGCAAATAAAAGGCCGTAAAATGTTGAAAAATTTGGAAAATATTGACTTGCCACATAAACGAGAGCATTTTTAGCCTGATTTTATTTACTCAAATAAGAAAGTGTTATCTAGTATCTTTAAATAGCTAAATCTCTCTATATTTTAATTGGGCTTTAGTGCTCTGTGCGCTCCTATTAGATAAAGAAGAATGATTCTTCATACAAGAATCACTAAATGAGCATTGTTTTATACGGTCCAACTCTTAATCATCTCATTTAAACGTATTATATACATCAACTTGCCTAAGATTTACGTTTGTAGAAGCATTTATCGAATCGAATGCTGGATAACAATATATGACTAGATAAAGAAGAATGATTCTTCAAATAAGAATCACTAAGTGAGCATTGTTTTATACGGTCCTACTCTTAATCATCTCAAGACTCATCTCTTAATAAAATCTTCTTCTAAAAAATTCAGAAGTTCTACAATCATGTCTACTAAATTTTGAGTTGCTCAAAGCCTTTATTTTACAGATGACCATATCATTTGAAAGAAATCTTTTTCAACTAAGTCATTTCTTTAAGTTTGAAAAAATATGAGACTCGCCAAGGGACAAATTTAGTTAAAATGGGGTTTCCTTTACTAGCGCATTTAGAGGATGACCAGCACATTCAAAAGAAATCTCTTTCCACTTGGTCATATTTTCAAGTTAAAAAAGGGAGTAGACCCACCAGAGACTTAATTTGGTAACAGATGACCATATTCTTCTTCTTCTTCTTAGCTTTACAGTCTTTGGTGGACCATAGCTTCCGCAACAATCTCTTTCCATTTGTCCCTCTCTACAACATCTCTCCAGTGTCGGACTACTATTTTTCTGAGATTGGCCTCTGCATCATCCAGCCATCGTTTCTTTGGACGTCCTCTTCTTCTTCCTCCAATCGGTTGCAATACAAAGGCCTTTCGAGCTATTCTTTCCGTGGACATTCTTTGCACATGGCCAAGTCAAATTATTCTCTGTGCTTTATTAAATCTGATAAATGTTTCATGTCCTGCTAGCGATTCTAGTTTATGATTGTATCTTATCCGGTAGGTGCCATCCGGTAGTTTGATAGGGCCATATATTTTTCGCCATATTTTTCTCTCCAAGCACAGCAGTTGAGCTGTATCTGCGTTCATCAAGACCCAGAGTTCGCAGGCATATGTGAGTACTGGTCTTATTACAGTTTTGTACATTCTAAATTTTTGGCTGCGTGAGAGAATCTTTGATCGGAATAGCTTTAGATTTGCGTAAAATGCTTTGCTGTCGAGTCTTTAATAGCAGATAACATTATACCCAGGTATTTGAAATCTTCTACGCCATATTAACATATTTTTTCATAGAAATCTATTTTCACTTGGCCATGAATTCAAGTTTGGAGAAGCACTAGACCCGCCAGAGACTTAATTCCGGGAAATGTGGTTTGTCGAAAATCATTCTGTAGCGCATTTAATAGATAACCATTTTATTTCAAAAGACATCTCTTTTCAATCTGCTATATCTTTAAGTTTGAAACCGACTAGATCGAATTCGTAGCGCATTTAAGAGCTGACCATATTATTTCAAGAAATCCCTTTCCACTAAGTCATTTCTTGAAGTTTGGAACAGTAGAAGATCCAGCAGGGGCCAAGTTCAGGGAATATGATGTGCAGAGTGGATGACCGTATAATCACTTTGCACATATTTTTAAGTTTAAAAACGGCGACAACGTCAAGAAAAAAAAAGAAGCGACCTTTAGAACACTTTAGAAGTTCCTTGAGAAAAAAAATTGTGAGTTTTAATATGTCAATAAAAATAGCCAAAGATCTGTGTGAAAGCAGGCTAAAATGGTAGCACTGGTTCATTCCGCTTTTAGAGTACGTTGCCAGGGTAGCAAAAAAGTTCTTATTGTTTCTAAAGCTATTGTAAAATTTTGATAAAAATCATTTACCCGCGTACAGTGTGTTGTATACTAAAAAAAGAAAAGTCCATTAAGGCTGCAGGTACTATAAAGCATATTGACTTTACTTTGGATTTTCCTTCTTTTACTATTGTCCATATTCTTTGCATTGTTGCCACACTTCACTTGCCAATAAGGGGCTGCAAAAAGTGGGCCAATACTTGCCAGTTCAGTTACCTATAGTTAGTTGATTAGCTGTTTGCTTGGTTGGTTGGGTTGGTTGGGTTGGTTGGGTTGGTTGGGTCTGTTGGTTGCTGCTTTGGTTACCTGGCAACAGTTAGTTGTGTCCAAAGCATAGGTCAATAAATTGTGTAACCAAAGCGAGCATTTCTTGACTAACGTTTTATATAAAAATCAGTTGAATGCGCTGTAAATTACTTTAGTGCCATAACTTTGACAAACTTGAGGTTGTTTGCAATGCCCCAGGGCAAAAGTCCTTAACCTTAGTGTGCTGCATCATCAACATCAAGAGAATTTTATGCTGCTATTTTAAGCACAGTATGGTAATGTACACTGGCGGGAAAAAGTTAGCGCACACTGAATAAATGCCAGAGCTAAGCAATAAACATTAGTGTTGGAAACTATAATAATGTTTTATATTTGAAAAATATAACAGCAAACCTTTTTTTTTATAATACCAAAAAGTAGAGATTTTTTATTAGTGGAGCTGATTTTGAAGTGCTTACTTCAATAATCCCAATATCTAGTAAAATAGTCAAGCTCTAAAAAAAATTGTTAATAACAAGCCTCTTATTAAAGTTCTTTTTATGCATAATACTTATGTTAAGAGAGAGAAACAAAAATCTGTTTTTTTTTTTTTGAAAACTACAGTCTTTATCTACAATATAAATATATGTAATAGGTAAAAAATATAAAATTCCAAAAAAAATTTATAAGATATAAAAAAAAATAACTCTTTTAGATAGTTCCATCCCAAAGATAGAAAATTGTGCGGAACATGTGGGTGAAACGTGTGGGGAGACATTGAGGCCCTATGCCTTAAGGACATAAAGGAACTTAGAATATATGGAAGCATGCCAGAACGTTAGAAAATTTGCCTGCGGTTTCGTTTTAAATTGTTTTTGAGCACTAAGGAAGTACTTTGGATCATTAGGCACTCAAGTGGATATATCTTTTTCAACAAATAGACTTCAAAATTGGCGCCTGAGCTATTTTAGACAATAAGAGAATACGCTTTTCAGCATGCGGTATAACTCAAGCCCAAAGAGTGAAAAGATTTGTTTTTTCTTTAAATCCACTTAAACAAAAAAATGAAAAACTAGTTGAGCACTCTAAATAATTGTAAAGCGTGAAATACGCCTTAAATGGGTTATGCGGCAGTAACTTTTATAGTTAAGCGTTCTTGAGATAGAGAAAAGTGGGATGTGCTTTGTTGTAGAAACACCTTAGATAAGTTCTTTGATAAATATTTGAGTTCTATATTAGTTTTTGGCTTACGTATCTAAGGTAGATATTGTATTTGAAGCTATTTGCTTAAAGTGTATGTATACTTTTTAGCGTCAGTGTAATTGTTGCATTTAGTGTATTTTGCTCTACTAAATGACCACAAAAGTTTCCAGTCCGCTCCATTTTGACATTTCCAATTATAGCAACAACAGCAACAGCAACAACACCAACTACAGTAGAGAGCTACAGTAAAGCCACAGTAATAACTGCTAAATGAGCACTGCTCTTAATCAGCTAAATGCATCATTAGAAACGTGAAGTAGTAGAAGTTGTTGTTGTTGTTGTGGGTGTTCGGTTGCAGTTTGCCTCAAGAGAAATTTAATGGACGAGATGTACTCATATAGTACTACAAATAGCAAGTAGCAGCTAGCTGTGGCAGCCGGCGGCAGCGTTGCCTCATTAAATTTCCGCTCTCTTTGCAAAATGAAGTGGTCGCCATCTTCGTCGTCATCGTTATCGACATCAACATTGCCATCGCCATTGCGATTATAAATTCCAGTCTCTGATGTTGTTGTTGCTGTTGTTATGCATTGCTTATGCTCTGCAAATTCATAAAATAACTGTAATTGTCGTAGTTTTTCTTTCATGCTGCGTTGCCGCACTTCACATAGAACAGCAGCATCATCTTCAACATCATCTCTATCAACTCTTGGCCTAACTTTGACTTGTTGCCAGTCACGTTTTTTGTTTTTCTATCTCTCGCATCTTTAACAGCTCTTGCAGTTTATATTTTTAACGTTGGTATGCACTATGGTACTAGTTGGTTTATCGAGTTGTCTGTACAAATCTATAAAAAAAGTCGTGTTTGGGCTGCAAGATTACCTACCAGTTAATGCATTAGTTGCTAGATGTGAATTGACCTTAAAATTTTTCTCAACCATATCTTAATAACAATGAAAAATTTTCTTACAATTAACTAAAAATCTTAAAATCTAACTCTTAGTAACTAGAGAGACGAGCCAAGCGAAGCGCAAGGGCACTACCTACCTTTTCTCAAATCGTTTCGTCGTTTTTTTGAACCCTTATAACTTGGGTTTGGATTATGCTAGATCAACCAACTCACATATTTTGACTAAGGTGTAGAGTTTGTGAAGTTTGACCTTGTAGAGTTAGAAGCTTGGCTCTACATGAGATCTGATAACTTTTTGACAGTGCGAGTCATATGGTCTCGTCTTGGCAACATTTTACATGAAAATGTTTTTGGTGGGATATCACTTTACAGCTGAGATAGTATAGGCAAGTGGGATGAATTCGGTAGACTTTTTTGGTATTTTAAGTGACAAAAACATTATATTTTTTAAAATTGAAAGTTTGGTCGTTCAGGAGATCGAATTAGGTACATTGTGTTGAAATTTCAGCTCGATACGAAGATTTTTTGTCAGCTAGATTAATCTTCGAGCCAAAAATTCTTAATTCGTGATTTTCGATTTTTTTTTGGTGAATTCGGAAGTGTTCAAAAATGTAAAAAACCGCAAACATTTTATTTCTTTATTTTTGGTAAAAAAAAAAAAATGAATGAAGGTGGAATAAAAATAATTGTTGCCTGAAATGGCATGAAAAAATGTTTTTTTTTTTTAAGAAGGAAATCGTCTGAAAGAACACGCCTTTTGTCGATTTTCACTGCCTTTAGCATCTCTAACAAATCATCAGAATTTGGAACCGGCTTACGGGGATTTGTTTTAGTTTCTCGTTATTTTGATACAAAAACAGTTGAAATCCGTGCTGAAATGAATTATTTGCCTCATTTAGACATTTCCGGATTCACCCCAAAGCGTCATTCTGTTGACTTGCAAAAATCGAAACGAATCCTTTAGCATTTTTGTAATATGTTGTTAGTTGCTTTATCTCCTAGAGCAGCATAGGACCCCAGTGACGCATTTCCATCTCGTACGATTGTTTGCGTTTACTTTTTATTCGTTCCACGATCTCTCCGATGTACAAGTCTCGGCATGTAGCGTTCTTCGCCATAAAGTTTTTGGACGTCCCCTTTTTTGCCAATCCAACGGCATGTGCGTCTTTTTATGAAGTTTGCCATTGGTTCGATGTTGCATTTTCGGTAGAGTTCTTCATTGGAATATAGAGTCTAGATAATACTATTGGATATACTTACATGTGATTTTACTCGAGAATATGTTGTATGTAATGTACAGAAGGAAACGTCGGAGACACCCAAAGTTACCTAAATTATGACCAGGTTGACGAGAGAAGTCGATATACCCAAGTCTGTCGGTATGAACGCCTAGATCTCAGAGATGGTAAGAGCTAGACCAAATTTTCAGATTAGATGCGTAATTATGTCAGGGGAGACAAGTTTATTTTACTTTTTCGATATCGGGGTTATATAATATAGCTCTCATAGGGGTGTTTCAGAGGACCTCGAAAAAAAAAACAAAAGTTTTAGATGGATAATTCGTTTTTTTATGAATATATCAAAATTTGGCACTCGAAAGTTTTTTAGAGTACCCGAGCACGGTACCAAATTTGATCAAAATCGGTTGACTATATTATATAGCTTCCATAGAAAAGATCGGTAAAAAAAAAGATTTTTGTACAAAATTGGTTGTGCTGCGTTAATTTGTGAAGATAACGTAACCAAATTTTAGTTTTTTAGAGTACCCAAGCATTGTACCAAATTTGGCCAAAACCGGTTGACTATATCATATAGCTCCCCTAGGAAGATCGGTCAAATAAACGTTTTTTGTACAAAATTCGTTGATTCGTTTGTTTCTGAAGATATCGTAACCAAATTTGGCATTAAGAAGTTTTTTAGAGTACCCAATCAGTGTACCAAATTTGATCAAAATCGGTTGACTATGTCATATAGTCCCCATAGGAAAATTTTTTGCTGCAAAATTCGAGTGATTTCTGTTTGTTTATGAAAATATTGTAGCCAAATTTGCCGAATAAAATATCTTTTGGAGGTCTTAAGCAATATGTCAGACTTAATTGCAATGTGGCGGTACAGGGTATCCCAAAGTCATCTGCGCCCGACTTTAAGGTACGCCATCTTTTTAAATACTTTAAAATAAAATGCTAGCTGATTTTTTTTAAACTTAAATCAAGCTTATTTCAATTATATCTCAAAAAATTCGCATTCCATATAGAAAAAAAAAACCCGCAAAATACTTAGATGTTCTTCATCTCTCAGTGTATGAAAGCAATACGAAATTTGTCTTCCTTGCTGATTCTCTGCTTTTTGTTTTTTGTTGTTTATTATTCTCGGTATTCATGTTACCAAAACACAAAAAAGCACAGGGCATTAAAGTTTAGCAAGTAGCAGAGCGAAGCGTAGTCAGAGCACCTGTTCGCTCAGCCCATCTGGCCAAGTATCTATAGATGTATGTATGTATTTGTAGCTGAGTTATGTTAGTGTGGCTGCTGGTGTGTGTGTGTGTGAGTGAGTGAGTCCCATGTCCGGCAGCACTCACATGAACAGAATGAAATTTTCTGGTTCATTGCAAGCATTCAAAATGTAATCGGATATACAGTCAGCTGCTGCGCCAGCTACCGGCTAACGTCTGGCCCTGGCCTTATACCAAAACCCGAGTTGTGGAACTCATGTGGCAAGTGTACAAGAGTAACTGTTGCAAAGATTCTTTTGTGGCAGCAAAGTTGTTGGAAACATTTCGGCGACCCTTTGGCAATTGTAAGTTTTTGTTTTGATCGTGAGAGAGCGTGTGCTCTCTCTTGGTCGCTATGTTGGCGCTCTTGCTCGCTTGCGCATTCCACGCTATTTGTGTTGAACTTTTTACAGTTGCTTTGGGCACTTGGGGCATACAAAATAAATTAAAACGAACAAAAACAAAAGCAAATAGAAAAAAAAAAAAAAAAACAGTTTCGTGTCGTGTCGAACGCTTCGTTGACTGGGAGATTGGGTTTTGGCTGGAGAGTTTTGTAGAGTTGCGTTGGGATCTTGATAATTATTGCAACATAGTTTTGCCACAGTAGCCACAGCAGCAGCAGCAGCAGCTGTTGTGGATGCTATCGTTGTGTGTATCTGTGTGCATCATATTTCTCACATATTGTTGTTGTACTGCTGTCGATGATTCAACAACAGCGTCAACAGAGACGACGAAAAACTAAAAACAAATATAAAAGGCACTTGAAAAATATTGTAATAAAAATATTTTTTTTTTTTGTTGGAACATTTTCGTTGAAATCAAAAGTTGCGACAAGTTATATTTATACCTAACAAAAAAAAAATAAAAAAAATTTTAGATACACGCACACGCAGTCACTCTCTCCCGCTCTTGTTCTATTATGCTGGCTTTCTATGGCATCCCCCTACCCATATTTTTTTGGTATCTATATATTATGCTTTTTGGAAGTGGCTTTCAATTAAGTGCCTTTGATTTATAGAGGAGCCAATTTTAACGGTATGCGGACTGACCCATAGATCGTCATTTTGTAAACCAAATTCCCCAAAACCCCAATGTAACTAATTTATGCGCATAGACACAAACCCAAGACAACGCTTAATAATAGAATCAAATCTAAAATTTAAAGACTTTTAATTTTGGTTTCTAAACTGTTTGTGGTTCTTTCATTCTTTCTTGTTTGTTTTTATTTTGTATGCAAATCGTGAGACGCGAAAGTGTCAGTTGCTATAAATCATTTATGGATATTTCTTGCTTCTGCAGACATTGATGAGCAAATTAGTTTTAGTTTTTTTTTTTTTTGGTGCCCTGGGAACTGAATGATCTACAATATTTGGGGTTATAGATACAAACAGATTTTCAGTGTTCAAAAAATGCTTTTTGTTAAAATTTTCAAGAATTTCAAATTGTTTTATGCGACTGTAGAACATAGTTCACGCTGTTTTAAGCATTTTTATAGCTGCAACATAATATCTTTTAAAAAATATTGTGGAATTTTTAAATGATCTATATTGTTTTAGCTCATAGCTAGCGCATAGTTTACCAGATTTTTGTCAACATAAGCATACAAATTTTCAAAGAAATTCAAATTCTCTTGTAATTTGTAGATTTGTAGTTTTGCTTTTGAAAATAAATTAGTTGCATCGAAATTTTGTTTGCTTTGGCAACGCTGCGTACAGAGTTGCAATTGACTATTTACACTTTGAACTTGTTTATCGTTTTTCTGCTTCTTACTCGCACTTTAAATTACAAATTACAGTAATTTCAGTTAGTTTAATTAGAGCTTGCTCAGCAGCACAAGAGCGCAAATGCTGCGGCCTCTCTCTCTCTCTCTCTCTTTGCTTGTTGTTACTCGATCGATGACGTCAGCGTATTAAACGTATTTATGCTGTTGTCTGTTGTCTTCTAGCTCTTCTTCTTTTTGCTATCAATTGAGCGCTATACTAAAACAAAATGCAATAATAACAACCGCCGCTTCTTTCTCCCCCCCTACTGTGTATAACATTGCTTTGGCTACATGTTAATTTTGTTGTAGTTTTTGTTACTTGTCGTTCTGCTTTCATTTTACCAAAAACAATAAAAACAACAATGAAAACAAACTGTGTTTTCTTTTTGCAATATATGCAAGTTTATGTGTGCATATGTAAAACACTGAGAGAAAAATTTGAGTACATTGCGCGCAAATTGAACTCTTACTATGCAAAAAACTTGTGTCCTGTAAAAGTCTTATGATCCCTAAGGTTTTATGATCCCTAAAGCTAACTTTTTCGTTTTTAAGTACCCTGTACATGATGTTGTACATAAGGCACATAATCACCGTTGATGATGAGAGTATAAATGCGTTGTTTTAGATTCTACGCGAAATACAATTTCACGATTTTTTATACAATTTCGAATATTGCTGAAAAAATATCCCCATTCGTGAAGTTAATCAATCCTGTATACTGGTGTGCCCATTTTTGTAACATCTCAGATCCTTAACGATTCCTTTTAACCTGCATATACATTAGGGTGGCCACCGCCGGTTTTTTCAAACCGACGATATCAATAACGCCTCCTTTTTACCTGCATATAGCGCCTGTGAAATTTAAAGACAATCCGAAAGTATTTGATGGTCGCGAAAATAGGTCAAAAAATTAGGAAAAATTTCATATGAATGCATAAATAGCGAGTTAAAAAGGAAACGTTTTAGGCGGTGACATTGTTAAAATCGTTAGATGTTGCAACAATGGCCACCCTAATATACATTATTATTATAATTATTATTTGGCTTTAACAACCCTACCTGATGCACAATTAGCCTCCAAACGTTCCTGCTCTGTGCGCGCCTCCTCCAATTGGTAACTCCAAGTGATGTTAAGGCTTCAGTCACTTGGTCTCTCCAACGTATCCGAGGCCATCCTCTCCTTCGTTGTCCGCCAACTACCGCTTCAAATACCTTACGAGCTGATGTTTCCTCCTACGTACGTGCGACGTGACCCAGCCAGCGAAGTCGCATGCCACTCATTCGCCTTATCACATCAATGTCGCCGTACAGCTCATATAGCTCATCATTCCATCGAATGTTGAAGGTACCGTCAACGCAAACAGGACCGAAGATTTTGCGAAGAATTTTTCTCTCAAACACCCCAAGAGCAGCTGCATCTGATTGAGTCGTTGTCCTGACTGCAGCACCATATAGAAGTACTGGAAGATGAGCGTCTTGTAAAGTGTTAACTTCGTCTGTCAAGAGAGAGAGCTTTGCTATTCATTTGCCTACTGAGGCCAAAGTAGCACCTGTTAGCAAGAGTTTTCCATCGCTTAATCTCTAGGCTGACATTATTGTTGTTGGCAAGTGCAGGGCCAAGGTATAAAAACTCCTTGACCGTTTCAAAGCTTTAGCTTCCTGCTGTCAGCTGAGAATCAAGACGTCGGGATTCCCTGCTGGAGCACACCATAAACTTTGTCTTGCCCATATTTACCGTGAGACCTACTTTCGCCGATTCCTTCTCAATTGCTCCAAAAACGCCAGTAACATCACGCTTGGTTCGACCAATGATATCAATATCATCGGCGTAGCCAAAAAGCTGGACACATCTATTCGTAAGTATTGTGCCCGTCCGATGTACTTCAGCATTCCTCACAATGCTCTCCATCAAGAGGTTGAAGAGCATACAAGAAAGCGAGTCACCTTGTCTTAGACCCCGCTTGGTATTAAAGGTTTCGGAGAGGTTAGTTCCCACCTTGACGGAGCTGCTGGTGTTGCGCAACGTCATTCTGCAGAGCCGAATTAGCTTTGCAGGAATACCAAGATTAGACATGGCAGCGTATAAGCGATCTCGCCTTGGGCTATCGAAGGCAGCCTTGTAGTCGACAAAGAGGTGGTATGTGTCAATCTGGTTTTCGTAGGTCCTTTCCAGAATTTGACGCAGTGTGAAGATCTGGTCAATAGTTGATTTACCGTGTCGGAAGCCGCACTGGTAAGGTCCAATCAGTGCTTCGGCATGTGGCTTCAATCTTTCACACATAAGGCTCGAAAGAACCTTAAATGCGATTGGAAGGAGACTAATACTACGATAGTTCTCACGTAGTGTGGCATCACCCTTCTTCAAAATAGGGCAGATCGTGCTGAGGTTCCAATCTTCGGGCATGCTTTCCCTAAGCCATATTTCGCAGATGGGTTGATGCATCAACTTTACCAACTCATCGCCATCAGCCTTGAACAGTTCAGCAGGCAGGCCATCAGCAACTGGGGCTTTATTGTTCTTAAGTCGCTAGATTGCGACCTTGACTTCTATATGGCTCGGGGCCGGCACCTCATTGTCATCATCGAATGGGGTTAGTGGAAAAAAAATCCAATTTTTTTTATTATCTATTTGAGAAGCTAATGGACATATGAGGTATTTAGTTGGATTATTTATATATATAAGTTAATTTCTTGTTTTTTGATCAGAATTTCGCAATATTTTTTGTTGGCTTGTAAATACAGTGAATTGGCTTCCAAGGTCACAAAAATTAAATTGCTGTAGGATTGGAGGCTTGTTTTCCAGATTTAATTTAATTTGATTTAATCTTATTAAAAGTTTTTGCTTATTTTGGTTTTGCTTGCTGATAATTTATTTTTATGGGCTTCTTGTGGTAGATGATGAGAGGAGTGCTTTTGGAAATATTTAGTAGGAAAGATGTACTCTGAAAATGAATTTATTTGAATTTAAGGGGCTGAATCGTTGCATTAGTAGATTATGACTATAATTGTGATTTCGAATAGGTAATAATGGGGAACGGCTTGGTAAATAAGAAAGAAGAATCTAGTTAAAAAAATTGCTTGGTTTGGTCGGTCTAATAACATGTGAAGATAATGTTAACTGAATCTTTTTCTTTAGTGTATAACCCTAGGAATATAAACTACTTAATGTCTTCTTGGTTTAAATTTAGATGATGAGCTCCAGATGGCAGATCTCTTTAAAAAAGTAACTCACACTATGCTAGGCTACGATCGCGAACTCGAACCCATGCAGGGTTTGTGAAATTGAGGAGAAAACCTCCATACTTGTGCTGGAGAAAACATCGGTGTTATATCGATGTATCGTAGTTTAAAATATCTATATATCGATGTGGGCCAACAGAGATGTTTCTCCAGCACTTCTGCTCTCATCAAATGGGTGTTTAGTAGTGCTTCAGAAACATCTCTGTTGGCCAATATCGATTTATAGATATTTTAAACTTCGATACATCGATATAAGATCGCTGTTTTCTCCATGCTCCCTACCTCTAGCCAGTGGAAGGATATTTTTGCTCGGCGGGCATAGAGCATCGATATATGATATCACCTGACTAGACCTAACTCAAATAATTGAGTTTGTCTCTGATAATGGGTTAGTTGAGGAGCTTAATACATGCTACGGGGCGCAGTGCAGCATTCCCAAATAATATTTTTATCAATATTATGCTAGGCTTGAGTTTTGATAGCTTTAACAAGTACATTTTACACTTAAATTTAAATTTTGTTCACACCGATTTAGCTGCTGCTAAAAACATTTACACTTACATTTTAGCGCTTAAAAAAACAGCTTTGAATGAAACTTTGTTTTGTTTCAACGTCTGCGTACTGGCCTTAATACAAAAACTAAATTTATGAGCAAAGTTTTTCTGTCAGTGTAAGCTTGTTACTTTGGCCAAACATACTGCATTTGGTGGAACGTCATCCACATGGGTTCCACAACGGGGTGCAGCGTGTAAAAGTTGTTTAGCAGGTTTTTCATAGTTGCCGTTGTTGTTGTTGTTGCTGCCGTTGTTGCACTTTCATATTTTATTTTGCATTGTGGCAAACAAACCGTAAGATACTCCAACAGCAGCAAAAACAAAAAATACCAGAAATATTCGTAGCTGCATTTTTGTAGCCTTCGTATCATAAATATTTCAACGCCTAAGATTGGACTGCTCTCTGTGGTTGTTGTTGTTGAAGTTGTTGTTGTTGCAGCTCCTTTCACCCGGCTTGCTTTTGCAATTGAACAGCTGGCCAAAAAAAAAACGCATTGTATCTAGCAGATACAAAATGTGTGTCTTATAAACAAAGCCAATAAAATTTATGCTTGATTCTGTTTTTATGCCGCGACTGGAAAATGTATCTATAAGATACTCATGCTAGTATTTTTGCAAGTTTCTAGCTAGATATTCTAGAAATTCGCTATATTTTAAGCATCCCTTTAATATTCCTTGGGACTTACGACTTTTCAAAAAGCTCTATTTTAAGCAAGCCAGATGTTCTAGCTCTAAAGAAGATTTCTTGCAATTTTTTAATTTGTTAAAGTCAAAGAGCTGCTGGATGTGTCTATAAGTCTAGTGCGTAGATTGTGTCGGCAATTTTTTTGTATCTGTAGATTGTTTCTATACCACGTAGTACCTGGTGTCTGAGAATATTGATCTGCCTAGGAACCCCTCTCAGTAGCTTAATCAGTGTTTCTACGTAATTTCATGCGTGAGAATGTTGATCAGACCAGACAAATATCTAGCAGGATATGTTCAGGAACCCATGTCAAGAGGTTAGCAGTGTTACTTACTGATTTGTCCGCAGGTTCATTCAGGAAAGCATCTGAAACATTTTTTAGTTCGTTTATGGATTCGTTGAGCAGTATAAAGAGTTTTCTAACTATTGACTTGCTAATAGGGTTGCTACCTGCCTCGCCCGGCAATTCCGGGCCTAGGAAGTGGTCGTCGGGCCGCCGGGCCAATGAAAATTTTGCCGGGCCGCCATATGAACTAAGTTAATTTGAATTTTCCTCGTACGCTCTGTATCTGGATTATCGAAAAATGGCCGGGTTTAAAGCAATATTTTATCAATGAAGGAGAAGATGAAGTTGAAAAAACGATTTGGAGGTTTGTGAAAGATGAAGAGAATGAACTGAACGACGATCTCAACGAAAATTTAACGTTCCCAGAATGCCATTTATACTTGGTTCATCATTTTGTGCACCACACGAAAAAGAAACAGTGATGAGTACACACATTCACAGTGTAATGACTGAATGGAGAGATGGGTTGCCAACCAGAATGGATGACAAGTACTTTGGATCTAAAGTCAACAAAAGTCTACCTTATTTGACACAGCATCAACGATCGAAATTGGAGAGAGAGGCATTATTAGTTTACCATCGAGCTCTTACATATTTGGGAAAATGGTACGATTTTGAAAAATCTCCATTTCAACACTTTTCAGTGTTGAACCTTGAAGATGAAATAGTAGACCGAAAACTATTTCTTTGAGCGGCTGATCTTGATGTTGACGAAGACGCTCTTTACGACGAAATATTTTCTTTAGCGAAGATTATCCCCAAAATCAAACAAATAGACCTGCCTGTCGAAATAAAATGGGTGAAAATTTTCAAAAGTTCTGACGTATTTGTCCAATTGCCCTTAATTGTTGGAAAAATTTCATGGATCCCCATTAGCAAAAAAGTTTTTTCAGTGATGAAGCAAGTTTGGACCGATTTGAGGAATCGAAAGAGAGTCGAACTGGTGAAGGCAGAGCTTCTGGCGAAATTAAATTCCCATATGAGTTGCGAAGAATTTGCTCTTTTTTTGAATCGAGCGGACCGAGAGCCATTTGGAAATAAAAAAACTTAGTATGTAATAACTTTGTAAAAATATAAAAAATACATCAAGTATGAAAAAATTTGATAACTTGCCGGGCGAGAGACGCGACCGAGATGGTAACCCTACTTGCTAATCAATCAGCCGTGCTCCTGAAAACGAAAAAATCAAACCCAACAATTTTATTCGGAATCGATATTTTCGGTAAAAAATTCGTGCTTTTTTGAAACTATTTTGCCGATTCGTTTCAATTTCACTTGCAACAACGCATTCAGTTTTAAACCATATGAAAAATTTGGTTTGGTCAAATCGGGAGCATCAAACATGCGGTTTTAAAACGAATCCGAATAAAATATTCGGTTTTTGTTTCCTACATCAAATAAGAAATAATAAGTTACCAGCGTTTTTCAAAAATATGAGATAAGCGAATTTCATAATTGAATTGAGGGAAACTTTTAAAAATATGCCAAGACTTTTATTAGATAAAAAAAACTGCCGCAAGCTTTTTAAAGTCAACTTCATGTCTTTATTATGATTGACTCTTGATGAGCATTATTTCCTGACTTTAAGTAGTTCATTCGTTGACCAAAAGCCCGGAAATTTGGTTTCATGTAGGTGTACATTTATATCGTTTAAAACACCTTTCACAAAACTTGTACAAATTAACTAAAACCTGCCCAATTTCACGCCTAAATATACAATTTAGTTAATAGTCACGGCGTATAAATTAAATATGCATTAAAAAAAAAAATCAAAAATAAAAAAAAACTACATAAAACTAAAATCAAATTTAAATATTTTATACAAACATAATAAAATCGAGCAAAATAAAAGCGCTCCCAAAGAAAAAGATTTACAAAATTTATGTGGCATGTCACACAGGGCAATATTTATTTAGATAGCTTTGCTTAGAGGCTTTTTTTTTATGATGCTTCGCCCACTCAAAGTGCTTTTTGGAAGGGCCTTGAGCTATGGCTACACAGATACATTGCTGCGTGTGTGTATGGATGCCAGCGACGAAGACGAGTGGGTTAGTAGGCGACCAAAAACTCAGAGCTACAACCTCAATGCCAAATGGAGCAGCTCTTGTCATTGTTGTTGAAATCAATTTGCTAATGTTGTCAATGCGTTGACAAAATAGTATATATGTACACAAGTACATATCTATATGTACATATATAAGCCAAGGGTTGCCAGACACCTGTAAATCCCCAAGCAACGGGCAATTACAAGCCAAACAACAGAGCTCAAAAAGTAAACGACGGAGCACGCAGTAAACGCATTCATTGAAACCCTAGCTCACCCTGCAAAAAAAAAAAAAGTAAACCTAGCAACAATACGAAATCAATTACACTAAAGCCCCATGGAACACAGCATGGAATTGCTCTAATAGTGGGCAGAGGCAGTAACATTCCGAGCGTGAGCAACCACCCTCTGCTGTCTGTGCAACACGTCGTCGCGCACGTGCCGAGCACACGACCTCATGGCGGCTGCTCTTGGTACCGGGCTACCGATAATTTGTAGTGCTTGTAACAAGCAGCCAGCAACCACCCAGACGATAATGTCGAGAAAAGCTCAGTCAAAATTGAAAAATTACAAAACACAAAAGGCAAAAAAAAAACTTGTCGAACCCCTCTCATAGTTGTATGAAAAATTGCATACTTATGTGGAAAAGCATAATATATACTCGACATATATGATTTTTAAACTTTATTGCAGGCCACTTATGTGGCGCTAGGAAGGCAGAGAGGGGCAAAAGAGAGCGCATATCTGTGAATCATATTCGCTTGGAAATCAATGCAAATACATAAATGATGATAACTCGAAACAGAACGAATGATTCATTACATTTTGAATGCATTTTAACTGGGTTTGCTTAATAAATAAATAATTTTTGGCGGAAGTGAATAGAAATCACTCAACTCAATCGAAAATTATCACAGAAGCTCATTATGAAGTACTTCCACCAGCACTTACCTAGAAGAAACAACTTTATTGGAGGGGATCTAATGTACAACAACGGAATCCTTATGTTCGCTTGTTTACTTTATACAGAGGGGCTAATGTCCTAACGAATGAGTTTGAATGCATTTAGGCCAGACCCCGAATCAACGGGGGGTTTGGGCGTCCCCCGCAACAGTTGGAAAAATGGGTTAAATGTCTGTTGGCGGAAGTGAATAGAAATCACTCAACTCGATTAAAAATCATCGCAGAAGCTCATTATGAGTTACTCCCACCGCACATACCTAGAAGAAACAACTTTATTGGAGAGGATCTAATGTACAACCACGAGCTCCTTATTTTCGTTTGGTAACTTTACTGTATTCGGGGCCTTATGTCCTAACAAATGAGTTTGAATGCATTCAGATCAGACCCCGAATCAACGAGGGTGAACTAATTGCAATCGAAATTCTTGCTCACGAATTTAATGATTTGGTGAATATTTCATGATATGAGATGATTTTGCGTGAATTTTGTACGTTTTTAGGAGAGAGTTTTGGGCGAAGACAATTAAGCGGCGTAAATACCCTGAACTAAGCCTATTTGAACTGCTTTGGAACTGAATAGATTCTCAAGCTAAGATTGGGTGCATTTTTCTGTGGCAGGACGTGCTTTTAAGCAAATTTCACAATTTTGGGCCGGATTAGGTGAAGTGTTCTGAGCAAGGACAAGTAAGCGGACTCACTACCGTGGACTTAGTCAAAATGAACTTCTTTAGGAGGATCATAATCATCAAGCTGGACTCTGCTGTGGCTCTGAGCAAGCACAAGTAAGCGGACTAACCGCCCTGGACTTAGTCAAAACGAACTTCTTTATAAATAATAATTACCTTGACGGATTATTTTGTCAGTCGCCCTTGGGTGGAGCATGGGGTTCTCTATTAATAACTGTTCGAAGAGAACAGGGACCTACAGTTTATAGCCGAATCCGAACGGCGGTGTCTTTAATTAATAGAGATTTGCTTGGGTCAACAGCGTCTTTGAGCTAGCGATGCCCGTGCTAGGCAAATGTTCCAGTGCTTCTGCGGGGAATCAAACCACCGACCATCGGGTTGAAAAGCGAGTACGCTACCGACGGCTACCCTGTACTACATGCAGCTACAAAAAGACATTGACTCGTTGGAGCTGCTGCAACAAAAGTTCCCAGAACCTACATATGTGAGAGCACCCTTAGACTTGTATGGCACGAGAGCAGTTCGATATGTTAGTGACTACGCTACCGATGGCCACAACGGACTTCTTTAGGAGGATCTTCAAGCTGGAATCTGGTGTGGCTTAACTTTCGGAATTTCGGGCGTTTTCAGTAGATGCATCTTGTATATCCACATCTTACGATGCATTTGAGTTTCTAAGTAACTCAGCCTACTTGAGCTTCCTAGGAAGGAACTTGAACTGCAAACAGAGCTTTGATAGTCTCGAGTAAGTCGTGCTTAAAGCGAATTTAAAATTTTACGTGAATTTAAAGGAGGGTGTACTGGGTACGGACAAGTAAGCAAACTAAAAACCATATACTAAGCTCAATCGAACTGTTTTGCCACGAACTTAGTTCCCAAACTAATATTTGTTGGGTTTTTCCTTGGAAGCACGTGGTCTTGAGCGAATTCTGGATCTTTGGGCGGTTTTAGGATAAGTATCCTGGGTAGCCATCATCAGCTGGCAGCATTTGATTTGTAAAAAATATATCTGGAACTCAACCTGACCGAGCCATCTTGGGGGCCTGATCTGCAAACAGCCTTGGTGGGTTTGTCTTTGGGAGATTCTGCTCATAAGTGAATTGAGAATTATTTGTGTATTTAAAGGGGAGGGGCTGTCCTGGGTGCGGAGAAGTAAGCGAACTTAACACTGTGAACTAAGCTCAATCGAACTGATTTGACAGGTTTTTCTTTGGGAGGAGAGCGAAGGAGGAGGATTATTGTGAATGTACTTTCTCATTTCGAAGAATATGATTTCTAAAAGACATCTTGAACTTAGCCTAATCGAGCTTCCTAGGATGGAACTCGATCTGCAAATAGAGCTTTGGTAATCTTTGGTAGGTCGTGCTTAGAGCGAATTTAAAATTTTTTGTGAATTTAAAAGGGGGGCTGTCCTGGGTACGGACAAGTAATAGGATTAAACAACGTGAACTAAGCTCAATCGAACTGCTCTCTAACGAACTTAATTTCCAAGCTGAGTTTTGTTGAGATTTTCTTTGGAAGGTGAACGAATTTCGGAATTTGTGTGGTCTCAGCAGAAGTATCATGGATATCCATTTTCATTTCGAAGCATTTGAGTTTCTAAAAGACAAATTTTGAACTAAGCCTAATCAAGCTTCTAAGGGACGAACTTAAACTGCACATAAGCTTTGGTGAGTTTATCTTTAAGAGGACGCGCCTTTGACCGAATTTTGAATTTTTGGCGGATTTGAAGCGGTGTTGCCTGGCAACGGACAAGTAAGCGGTAACATACTCTGTAATAGTGCTGGAGAAAACATCGATGTTATATCGATGCATCGATGTATCGAAGTTTAAAATATCTATATATCGATATTGGCCAATAGAGATTTTTGTCCAGCATTTCTGCACTCACCAAATGAGTGTTTAGTAGAAACATCTCTGTTGGCCAACATCGATATATAGATATTTTATTTGCTCGTGGGGAACTTCATCCAGAAGATGAGATTTGGTGTGGTTTCCTTTGGTAAGACGTGCTTTTGAGCGAATCTCAGAATTTTAATATCCTAGGTATCCACACTTCTTTCAGATTATTAATGTTTCGTAAAAGACTTGAACATGTTTTATCAAGCACTGTAGAGATAGTAGTCATACTATGAATATTATTCTGATACAGATACAGCTGGTTTTGGCACTCCATGAATACTTAGTTAGACGTAGTTTGGGTAACGCTGCAATGCGATTTGGAAATCAATGCTCATAAATGATGCTTCATTCGGAATGAATGAATGAATGACAAAATGATTCATGCCAGTTGAATGCATTCTAATCATATTCATTATTACGCTTCAAATGTCATGTTGCCCTGAACTTTACGAACCCAAACGAAAAAAGTCTAATAACAGTTTTTATTATTTTTATTTTTTGCTTAAAACTTACGATGCCATTCAATTGGAATAATGGAAACACACACACACACACACTCAGATTTAAAGTGTATAATTTTCAAGTACATACTTATTTTACATACCATTTGTTCAAGTTACTTGGAAGGGTGCTCTTTATATGTCAAGTTATGTAAATAAGCTGGATTGCGGCTTTTCCAAATGGTTGCGGCTTCTATGCATGGTTGGCCTTGAAATCGACCAACAAGAACAACAAACACAACAACAATGGCCAAATGGCTCCATAACTAAAAGTCACTTTACCAAATGAGAAAAAATAAAAATAAATAGCAGCACGCCAGGGTCCCCAGAACATGCCAACAATTCGCGTTTGCACTCAGACCCTAGAAAAAAGAATCGTGTCCCAACTTTGGTTGACAATTTGTTGACAATTGCGTTTCACACTTTGCATAATAATCGAGCAGGCAAAGAAAGCAGCACGCCTTAGTCGGAGTAAGAGTATTTGGTAAGCCCATATATGATAGGGCTTATGTAAATAACAGGGAACTTGTCAAAACTGATTGACAGGGTTTAGGGTTCTTGCCGTTGTCGTCACTTGTGACGCACTAAATACTTGGCGATTACTTTGAAATCAATTTTAACACGAATTATACGAATTAGATTAACGTAATTTTTGTTGCCAGGGTCTCGAAATCGAGTTTCGTGCCTTTAGAAATTAGGCCCCAACGACTGTCTAGTGATTCAAGTAGTCCAGACAATACAAATGTTAATTGCAAAAATGTTTGCTACGTGTTTGATTCATTTTAATTTTCTAGATAAATTTTAATAGTGCACGATTTAAAAGTTACGAGATTGCATTAGGAAGTAAGTCATGGATATAAATGACAAATCGAACGAGAGACGTGCAACATGGAATGAGTTGGAAATGAAATTCAAAAAATGTCGCACGTTAAGTTGCTGGCGCAGACGACTTTGAGATGCTCTGTATCAGAACACGAAACAAAGCGTAAATGAATCGATTTTAATAAAATGCGAAGCAGCTGCAAATCAACTTTTGATTGCCGAATTTGATAACGATATCTGCTTGGGAACTCTGTAACTTTCGAGTACCATTTTTGGTTTAGATATATTGTATTGAAAGTCCAACAAATTACGGCCCTGACATAATTTTAAAATTTGATAATTTTGGTCGCCCGGTAACTTTAGGGGCCTGCAACATCTGCTTCTCATGTTGCATACATTATCAACTTACACAAACTTAAAATACACTTTGTTCCCAAATTAAAGGGTATACAAATGCGGTATTGTCAAGGCGATTTTTTACAGTAAAATACGCTGTACTTTATTAGTTTTTGGGAACTTGTGCCATTTACGCCTATTTCTACATGCGCAGACTGCAGCCTAAAAAGCAGTCTCGAATATGCACTGCTTGACTGCAGTTTAACAAGCAGTTGGCAATTTAACTTGTTTTGAGAGGTAAAATGATATTTGTGCCAAACTCAATCTAAATAAATTCCTTCTTTTTGGGATAATGCGCATCACTTTGCAAAATTCTTAGGTCCTACTTCTTATGTTTTCCTGGCTCCCCGGGGGTATCGAGTGCGGAGCTCCCCAAAATTGGAAAAATGCGTTGATAGTCTTTTGCGTGCTCTGATATATATACAAATGCTAGATACGCACCTGCCTGGATCTATTGTGAAACGGATGAAGGAACACTTGTAAAGACGATACCCTAGTCAATGGGAAACATTTTGTCGTACAAATATTGAATTATTATTAATAATCTGTTAAATACCTTGTAACTCAATTGAAGGCGTACGTTAAGTTTGAGCAAATGTATTTAACAAAAAGAAGGAGACATCAAATATGTTCAGTAGGAAAAAACAAATTGAAATAGAGGAGATCCTTCCTAGATCTTGGAAGCTATAAAAACTACGATTAAACATGAGATTAAGGCTTACATACTAACTTGATTCAATTGAAAGGTGAATTTTCTTATATTTTCAAAATCTTTATTTATTATCTAAATTTATTTCAACCCCTTCAAAGTAATCCCTTTCTGCTGCACTTATGCCAACGAATTTTGCAGCTATCATAGCAATTGGCAAAGTCCTCTTTCGGGATGGCCTTTAGAGCCTGCTGCGATTCAGCTTTTTTTCACTAAATCGAACGTTGTCCCCGGAGCAGTATCTTGAGTTTGCTGAATAGCCAGAAGTCAAACGGAGCCAAATTAGGTGAATAAGCAGTTTGTGGAACCATATTGGTTGAATTTTTGGAGAAATGCTCACGAAGATCCAGTGCCATCTGAGATGCCGCATTATCATAGCACTTCACAAAACGAAGCGTATCTCAAACATTAATGAATATTTTGACGTGAAATTTTGCACAGCTGTCACTAACAGCTCTACCAAGTTAAGAAAGAAAAAGATGGCGTACGTTAAAGTCGGGCGCGGACGACTTTGGGATACCTTGTACCAACTTCATAAACAACCAAAAACAGACGAATTTTGAACCAAAAATGTTTTTTTGACGGATCGTTCCTATGGGAGCTATATGATATAGTCAACCGGTTTTCATCAAAAACTTCCGAGTGTTAAATTTGGTTATGTATATATATAAACAAACGAATTATCCATCTAAAACTTTTGGATTTTTTCGAGGTCCTCTGAAACATCCCTATGGTAACTATATAATATAACCCCGATATCGAAAAAAAAACTCGTCTCCCCTGACATAATTACGCATCTAATCTGAAAATTTGGTCACTCTAGCTCTTACAATCTCTGAGACTAGGCGTTCATACAGACAGACGGTCAGACGGACATGGGCATATCGACTTCTCTAGTCACCCTGATCATACTTTAGGTAACTTTGGGGGGTCTCCGACGTCTCCTTCTGTATGTTACATACATTTTTGGCTTGCACAAACTAAATATACCCTTTGTACCATACGGTACAGGGTATGAGAATTATCTGGACGTTTAAATTAAAAATTTCCTTTCCACCTTTCAATTTGATCACAGATCAAGTTAATTTTTTATGCTTTTCACAAACCTTTCAAACCAAAAATAATTTCATAGTTTTATATTTGTAAAGTTTTAAAGATACAACCCCTTTGAAAAACGCATCATAGTTTTTTTTTGTAGTATTTGGAAAGTGATGTCGAAAGCCTATTGTGCTGGACCTTGAATTCGGATTCCTTCTGCGAAACGCTGAAAAGGATTTTTTTTTGTGTGACTATGTAATTTGAGTTTCAGTACTAATTTTAAAAAGAGTATAAATATTATTTATTTTGAACAAATTTGAAGAACTAATTCTGTTGGATTCCTAAAAAGTTAAAATTTTCTTCAATTTTTATTTTAAATATATTTTTTTTTATATGGAAGGGGTTTAGTACTAGCCCTCTTGCCGTTGTATGCGAGTTACTTATAAATCTGCATTTATAACTACTACTGTGGAGATTGATTCTATCTGCAATTTAAGATATATTGAGATCTTGACCTAGAGTGTTGTACCGAACAAACCATAGGTTATCTGTCAACTACCTTAGAATCTTTGCTTTAAATACTCTTATATTGTTGAGATGTATCTTTGCTACTAAGTCCCAGATTTATATTGGTTATGGGGTAACATAAATTGCATAAATTTATAATACCCTGTACATTTTGCGGTGTGTCAATCGCCAGCGCTGCACTGCAGTCGTTCGGCAGCCCATTGTGCTTGCTTGCATGCGCAGTGACGTCACAAATGCAGTCGCAATAGGGCATTGTTGTGCAGCGTTAGCAATTGACTCCAGTGTTGGGCAACACAATGCTAAAATACGTGAATGAAAAGCATAGAAAGCTAGAACTGTTGGAAAAGTCATTTTAAATTTGTGGTACAGCAGAAAAACTACACATCGTTGTATTTGCAACCATTTCCAAACCAAATATTGTCAACTTATATCACAAGCGATTTAATTTTCCGTATCATTGCCAACGTATGTATATGTACTCGGTCGTCTGCTGTCTATTACGTTTTCAACTCTTTAAGTCATAAACAAGCCCATGAGACCATAATGATATTTCTAATGGAATTCGCCATTCCCAAAGCCAAATCTTATTATAAACGTTAAGCGGAAATTCTGCAACAATTCACAAAGACATTTCTCACTGGACAAATGTTCGGTAGAGGGGGGCTACATTTCAATGACGAAAACATGACGACAAAAATTATACACCCTGAGTATATATAGGTATTTATGTACAAGTATATAAGTTTGTATGGCAATAAATAAATGTATTAAAAATTCAGTCGAGCAAAACGCAAAATGAAACCCACTTAGATGAAGTCTTAGTTGACGCTCGGCTCAGCGTGCTGGGTTTTACTTATGTACATATATACTATGTATATATACATACATATATTTTTGCTTCTATGTTTTTTTTTTGTTTTTACTGGGGTTTCTTTTCAATTTCTTTTGATGTCAAAACAAAAATTGTTGGCACAGTGGAAAATGCTTATAATTGCTTATCACAAAAAAATAAAATAAAATGAAAAAAAATTCAACAATTTGTTGTTATTTACATGACATTAGTAAATGTGCTTTGAACAGTAAACGCTCGCAAATAAGAACCATATCTTTTTTTGTATCCTAAATGAAAATATATGTATTAAATTTTTTAAAAGTCTAACTATAATACAGTTTATACAAGGTTTAAGTTTTGTTTCAACATAAGGCCTATACGCAGTTCGAAAAATTTCGCGCGAAATGACAAAAACTTCATATAAAATAAAAATCCCAAATGGGAAATTTCAAATGGGATTTTTTTTGTTTATAAGAAGTTTTGCATTCCGCGCGAAATTTTTCGAAGTGCGTATACCCCTATGGGAAATGATGGGGGTGTTTAAGGTAAAGTGGTCAAGCAATCCTTAGTAAGTCATACTCACTACGAATAAGCATAAGGCAACGCGTTTTTCTGCGATCCTTAATAATTCATCTCAAGCCGACTCGAAGGTCTCGCAGACCCTCTTGCTAGCAAGGGCCTCCCCGTGGTGTTCCCTGGGTACCCTTCGTGTAAGCGAAGTGGGAGCGAATTCGAGCGACGCTTTCAAAAGTCTTACCTCAGACCATAAAAAGGTTGCGTTGGGCTAGTAACCCGGCCGTAAAACAACACATACTCACGAAACGGAAACAAGCCTCGGATTTTCCGCCCTATATATATATATATATATATATGTATTCCTAGACTACTGTAGAGCTTAGTTTTGCATTTACGAGTAGTCGCTCCTAGGAGGTGTTTTTACATATATATATATATACCTCTATAATATTAAATTTTGTTTTTACACGTATGATACGTTCCAGAAAAAACAGTGGACACCTTAAAAAATTAGAAAGGGAATTCCCTTACTAAATTTTTAAAAGATTCGATTAATAAGAATACTTTTCTTTAACATTTTTATTTTTAAATTGTGTAAGCTTTTTGTTTCTAGACTGTGTTATTTCAAAACCTTGTAAAAAAAGACCGTGTAAAAAGAGAATTGAGTGTATTCGCTAGAGACGCTTAGTACTTCCACAACTGTCAAGGAAACTTATTTCTTAAAAATTTTTTAATTATAAATGCTTCTTATCTCATCCAAAAATTAGCGTAGAGCTTTCTGGCAATAAAATAAATTTTCGTTTAGCATATTGCAAACTTGTGTTTGTGAACGATTAAATTCACAAAAATTCTGCGTTTTTGGTAAACAGTGACAACTTTTCCGAAAAGTACGTTTTTAAGACTTTTTTCGATTTTGTGGCATATTTTTTTATTGATAACCACCAGAGAACTGCAGCAGTGGCAGCGTATTATACGACCACCACATATTTACGAGCACTGTTCACACTCTAGTGTGCTTAGGCACCATACATAAATACTGCAGTGTGCATTTCACTCTTGCCTTTTTCCACTCTTAGCACTATGGTGCCAATGATACTCTACTCGCCTGCAAATGGTTCGCTTTATACTCTAACATACAGCACAATAAAAAAATAGAGTGTGAGAGAAACCATCAACAGCTTACGAGAGAGCAGTGGACCATGGTAGAATAATATAAGGTGGTATCGTCAGTAAAAGCTATCCCTTATTGTATGTAGCGTGTGAGTGCGAGTGAGAGGTCAAAAGCTTTTCTGTTAGGAAAGCTCATGTGGCAATGCTTTGTGAATGTGAATGAGATAGATATAGATTTTGTTGATGTTTGTAAATAAATAAAAGAGAACAATTCAGATATTTTGTATAGCAAAATTGTAATTAATTTTATTATAGTCTAATTTTTACAAGTTTGCAATTGCCCATAATTTGTTGGCATTCTTAAGCGTATAAAAATAAAACAAAGCACGCACTGCTAAAAATTTCGTCCGCGACCAACCTTCTAGTCAACAACAAATTTTGCACTGACAATAAGGGCTGCAAACGAGAGAGTAAGCGTTCTCACGACATCACCTTATTATTCCACCATACAGTGGACCATGATATTACGCGTGTGTTTTGGCCTGAGCTGGGTAAAAAGAGAGCGAACGAAAAATGAGAGTGTGCTAGTGAGCTATACACTGCGCAAATAAATTGTGTTGCAAAATGTTGTTTGCAGTGTATGAGTGTAAACAAGAATATAATCATGACAATATAGTGCATGGTGAACTCTTACTGCTCAACTCTTATGGTTAAGAGTGCGTATGGTGCCATACCATAAGCCTAAGAGTGCAACTGACACTGCCATTACTTTTGATGCGAGTATGGTTATTGCCACAAAACAGGCACTATTGCAGATCTCTGGTAACCACTTAAATAACATGCTTAAATAACTTGCAAAAAGAGCCTAACCCTAATTTATTCGTTGGCAATCACATCTGTATAATTTTCAAATACTATAAAGGCTTGCAGATAAAAAATATAAGAGTACTATGAGAAGTACCAATTTCTGTTTGAAAATTTTAACTTTCCAGAATTAGAACCGGCAGAGAACAATTTGCGACAGTTTACTGTAGAAGTAAAGGTATCTAACTTTCAAACAAAGAATTTTCCCATGCCACGAATAATATTATTATAATAAGTTACTGCTCCCTCGCGAATTTACTTTAGCGAGGTCTCACTGTAGTAGCTAGTACAAGTATTTTGTTGCTGCTTAGCATATAAGCTACAGTACACCAAACTCTTGGAACACTTCACTTAAGCATTAGACACCTTCCATTTGACGCGTCGCGTCAGTAAATTCCACAAAAAAATTTCGGTGGCACAAAAAAATAAAAAAAAGTTGCACCAAAATATTATTTTCAATTTTTGTTTTTTTCTTTTCGTCGTCAAAGTGAAATGGATACTTGCAAAGCATACAACAACAAAGATAGACACAGCCGGTGGCATAAAAATTATTGTTAAAAGTTCATAAAAAAAAAGAGAAAAAAAAAAAACGCTGGGCAGGAGGCAAGCTTATAGTATGTGGCTCATATGGCCAGCTGGCTGGCAGGTGTCGCTTGAGCGCTCCGAATTTCTGGCCGGAATTGGAATCTATAAAAAACAAAAATGTTATACAATACAGCAAATGTCAGCCCTCGCATTGTTTGTTTGCCATTGTTGTTTTTGTTGTTGCTGTTGTGGTTGTTTTTATAGGTAATAACATTTTAAAAGCCTCAACATGCTCGTTAAATTAAAATTCATGCATAGAGAGAGGGGTGGGCGGCGAGGGCGGCGTAGATGAGACTTGGTATAACGCAACTTATTGCATATACTATACATTATGCGATATACGATATGAGAGATACTCTGTAACGCGCTGGCAGAGTAGTACATTAAAAGTGCTGATCGACTGGCTGTGAGTGCAGGGGGGCGTAGAAGGCTTTTGGAGGCAGGTTGTAAATGATAGCAATGCATTGGCATTAAATGTCGAATTCAATAAAACTGATTGACACATGTGTCAGCGCCCTGTTGAGGGTTTATGGGTTTGTTTTTTTCGTTTCGAGGGCAGGTTGAAAAGAACTCGGTCTAGAAACAGAAGCGACGAAATGTATTTCTCAACATAATCTTCTTATGTGTCAATGCTCTGTTGGGTTTATAAGTTTTTCGCTGTATTTTAGTTCGAGGGCAGGTTAAAAAGTACTCGGTCTAGCAAGTGAATCACTTTATCAGAAAAAAAAAATGTATTTCTTAATTGTTTTTTAAATTTTTGGCATAATTGATTTTTTTTTTCTTGTCAGTGCTCTGTAGGGCTTATGCGTTTTTCGTAGTATTTTAGTTCGAGGGCTGACTGAAAAATACACGGTCTAGAGTACCAATTTTTCGAAAAAATAAATCATATATATTTTTCAGCATAATCGTCGCATGTCTCAGCACCCTGTTGGGTTTATGGGTTTTTTTTCGTAGTATTTTTCTTCGAGGGCAGGTTTCTTCGAAAAAATGTATTTCTCAACATTAAGCAGATTGTGTCAAAGCTCTGTTGGGTTTATAAGTTTTTCGTTGTATTTTAGTCTGAGGGCTGGCTGAAAAGTAATCGGTCTAGCAAGAGAATCGCTTTTTCGAAAGTAAAATGTGCTTCTTAATTTTTTTTAAATTTTTGGCATAATACATTTTTCTTGAGTGTCAGTGCTCTGTTGGGCTTATGCGATTTTCGTAGTAAAGGGTTTTCCAATAAGAGGTGCTATTTTGGTATTCAAAGAAAAATGTAATTTTTTGAGATAAATTATCGGATGTTTATTTCATAATAAAGAGGAAGGTATGCCGTTAATAATGAAAAACAGCATCAACCAAATGGCCACCACGACCACGCCTACAGGACCATATCCTTTTCATTAAATTTTCTATAACCAAATCGCAAAGTGGCTGCCCTATGTCCTCGTTAGCCCCAAGAATTCCATCTTTGAGGTCTTGAATCGAAGCTGGGTTATTGGCATAGACCTTATCTTTCACGTGGCCCCAAAGGAAGAAGTCGCAAGGTGTTAAATCACAAGATCTCGGTGGCCTCTTCAAGAGATAACACGGTCCGGAAACTTTTCCCGTCAAAGAGCAATGGTTTCGTTGCTTGTGTGGCACGTAGCGCCGTCTTGTTGAAAGTAAACGTTGTCCAGTTCAATACCATCCAACTCCGACCATAAAAAATCATTAGTCATTTCTCGATAGCGCAATCCATTCACCGCAACTGTTGATCCAACCTCATTTTCGAAAAAGTAAGGTCCAATGACCCCGCCGGAACATAAACCGCACCAAAAAGTCACACGTTGAGGATGGAGAGGCTTCTCAACAATAACTCTTGGGTTTTCCAAGCCCCAGATGCGACAATTTTGCTTGTTGACGTAGCCACCGAGGTGGAAATGGGCCTCACCAGTCAAGATGATTTTTCGATGGAATTCCGGATCATTTTCATGCATTTCAAGGACCCAATCAGCAAAGACACGACGTTGTTGATGATCGGCCGGCTTGAGTTCTTGTGTTAACTGAACTTTATAAGCCTTAGGACCCAAGTCTTTATGCAAAATACGGTGTAATGACGTTTGTGGAATGCCCAATTCCAAAGAACGACGAGTAATGGACAAACCTGGGTTTTCTTCAACGCTTTGGGCGTATTCGGTCTAGCACAGAAGAGACGTTACTGCGGCAAACTTTGATTCGCCGAAAAATCTTCTTATTTATCAGCTCTCTGTTGAGCTTTATGATAATCATCGTATTATTTTGATTTAAGATTTAATAAACGAATTAATCCTATTTATCCTGATTCCTGTGAATTCAGTAACGTTCCCAATAAGTTCGGAACCCCCTTTACTCACCACCATGATAAAAACGCAATTTGGTATGCTGTACTATTAATGAGTGGCGAACACACCATTTGTATTTCCACCTTAGCTAGATGCCTTCTGTCTACAAAATAGACTGACAGCTATGGCACCTATTACCGGGCAGCACCCTCGGGGAGGGTAAAAATGAGCTACAAAATCTTATCTTTAATTTGTTGAAAATCCGAAAATAAAATTTTTGTCACGATTTTAGATTTCCAAATTTATTAATAAAACTGTACTTTTTCGATTATTTCTTGATCACTGGTGTATTGTAATATATCGAAACTTCAGGATAGCTAAGAAAGAGCGAGAAAAAATTCTGCCTTACTTCGATTAAACATCATCAAAAATCTTTTTTGAAACTATAATATTTTAATAGCTAAATATTGGTGCATTAAATTTTTCACTGAGATGAAAAATCTCGGATACCTTCAAGCGTGTCCGCAGATTTCGTCAAGTAACTGTTGGATGTTGATTTCTCTTGAACGTCCTGAGAGTTTCTAATCAAAAATGTTTGCTGCTATATAAAATTTAGTAGTTGACAATGACTATGCAGATGAACATCAATTCGTTTTAATAACGGAAATCGAGTAACCTGAAGTTTTTGATATTCTCTCTCTCTCAATTCGTTTTATCCCCAGTAGGACATAGGGCCTCCCACTGATATTGATATTATTTTTATTTAAAAGCATGCGAAAGTGGTTCTCGATAAACACCAGAACAAAACTAAATAGTGGAACAAAGGTGGCTAAAAGTACCTACTCTTTAGCCTACCCTCGTTGTCAGTCACATATTTGATTTGCAAATTGGTAGCATAAATTTTCATATGGTTTCACACAACTCACACCTTTCTAGAAAATTCCCACATTATTGAATCAAAAAAATTTTACAGCATGTCGCAGGAGTCAAAGACACAAACAGCACAAACTCTGGATGATACATCCAAAGTGGAGGTCATTGTGTATACCACCAAGTCGGACAAAACGTTGAAACAAAATATGAATGCCAAGGATGAGACGCTACGTAAACGCACATCTTTGATCATAGTGCCACAACAGGTGAGACTGGAATTGGATACGGCGACACGTGAGAGCAGCCATACCAGCCATACGCCAGAGAGCGAAATAAATGAGCATAATGCACTGGATGCCGATGATGATGTTGTTGTTGGCGATGAAGATGATGAGCTGGCATTGGTAAAGCAAAGTAATCGCAATTCCATTGCCAGCATGGACAGCTGTACAACCAGTCAAAGTAATCAGTCAAGTCACAGTTCCGATTCCAGAAGCAGCAGTACCAGCAGCAGTACTAGCTCTGAGGATGCACATGCAGCCTATCAGGATCTACAGAATGGCAATGCCAGCGGCGTATTGCATACGGTTGAGAATTCGGACAACTGCTGCTCCAACTCTACCGGCAGCACATCAGCCACGGGTTCCACATCCTCCTGCTCCAGTTCCGTTGATTACTCGTTGCGTGAACAATTGAAAAATTATGCAAATCGCGGCGAGGAGCAGCAGCAATTGAAATGCTCCAATGATTTACCCATTAAGGCAGCACAATTGCTCAAGGGCATGAGTCTGCCCATGGAGAAGCAGACAACGATGTTGCAGCATTGTGATGCATTGTTGAGTCCACAGGAGGCGCCACTAGGTCGACGTTATGCCGAGGTGGCACAGTTTAAAACGCACAGCAAGGCGAGGTGAGTGTTTCAAAGAGTGTTTCGAATGGAGCTGTTGTTTTGGGCTCCAAACTTCACTAAGTTGCTGCATGGCCTTTTGGACTCTCTTAATAATCCAACTACTACTTTGAGCTCAGTAAGGAGTTCATGAGTAGAGCCCTCTCTAGAGATACAAAAACAACCCTGTACAGATGCCTTATTATAACCGTGCTTCTTTATGGCGCTGAGGCATGGACATGGAAAGCTGGGTAGCCTTGGAATCACCAATTGGCGCCGGCAGGCACAAGATGGGAACCACTGGTGAGGCCAAGACAACCGGTTGTAATGGCCAAATAGATAGAATAATCCATCACCGTAAAGCGCTTGAGAAGAAATCTTCTATTGGCTGCAAATTTAAAATCGTTATCGGTTCATGGCTTAATGAAGGGCTTCTTCTCTTCAGATTACTAAACTACAGCTAGTGCATCCACTATCTGGTTCTATCAAAGGACACAATATCTCTCTTTAATGTCTTTTATCAACTGGATGTCGTTGGGTTTAGAGCGTAAAGCTCATATGACGTAAGTGTTCCGTAATTCTCAATTGCCTACTAAGATGAAAGTAACATCGGTTGATTTTTCTTTGGAACACTTTGGTGATATCGCTTGATCCTAGTGTGGCTCCCAGCTAGACTGTTTCAACCTCAATCGGAGAATACAAGCGAGTATAGATTTGCGAGTACAGATTCTCCTACACAGCTGGCACTTTGCTTTAAATGCAGCTCTGCGTTCACAATCTCAAAGTCAGGTTTCTGACTGTGAACTCACAAACATTTTTCTTCTAAGAAAGTCTTCAAATCCAAATTAAACAAACTTTCTTTCTTTCTTGCTCAAAGTGGATACCCAGTCAGTTTCCTGACTATCGGCTCACAGTAATAGTGTAGTTCAAGACATCATTGTTTTTTGAACTTTGCAAATTCCATTTTGTATGTCTCTTTTGTTTTTTATCATATTCAAAGTAAAAGTTCTTTGTCGAAAGATTCCATACCAACAAAAGTCAGAGTTTTAAAACTGTCTTTTCCCTAGTTAACCTCAGAGTTAACCTCATGCAGCATTGGCATGCCGTCAGCATTGCATAGATAGGTGGAAGAAGCCTTTAGCAAATGCATATAACCATGTCAACTGCTCACTCAACATGAGCAAAACCCACAAGAAGTCTGCCCCCAGGCACTTGGCAGTTTCCACTTGCAATGCCTTCAACATAATACACAACTTAATTAGTATTACTACTTTATGGCACTCCCATATCGTACTCTCTGCGTCTTTGTCACTGCCGGAATGACACCCACATGTGATGTTGATGATGATGATGATGGCTCTACTACTACTATGAGGATGACAACGATGTGGCACTGACGAAAAATCTAATAATGGCACATTCCACACACGCATTGCCACATTACCATATCAAAAACCGGGGCTTGCATGCCCCTCGGGTACAGACAACCAACACCCGTAACCCCCCGCCAACGCTGCCAGAACTCTGCTTGCATATGTGCAACACATTCATGCATGTAGACCTATATGTGTGTGTGTGTTTGTGTATTGTTTATGAACTTTGAACATTTTGAACCCGATGTACTCGATGGGGCTGTCAAGTTGCCCAGCAAGTTCCTTGTCCATCGACAGCTATGCATATAAGTACTTTACTCTCTCTCTCTTCCTCTTAATCCCTTATATGCTCAACTTTTTGAAAGCTGTCACAACTAATTTGCATATATGTGTACACACTCTAAAGCTACTGCTTTCAGTTCCAGTTCCAGCTTCAATTTTCATTGCTTTCTTCCCTTCACATGGAGTAGTTAACTTTTAAGAGCTTCTATTGCTGTTTTACAAAATTTACTTTGATTTGTGAACACATGCATTGGGGCTGCATCTTGCTATCACCATTTAATTTATTTTGTTGACAAGCATTTGGAATTTCTAATAACAGTCGAAAACCAATTTGGTCTGCTTAGTGAGAATTTTCATCAGTTATTAAACTTGTGACGTCATGAGTTTGAGCGAAGCTTTATTGAAAAGTTGCAATAAGCTGTTAGCCTTAAATACTATTCTGTGTAACTTCTAACCAAGATTTAGTAAAATAGTTTCTAGTAACACACAAAAAGAGGTTTTTAATCAGAGCTCCGATGCTCAGATAGCTCTTGAAGTCTAAAGCAAGGCTTAACGCCTATACGCAGTTCGAAATCCCAAATGGGATTTTTTTTTATCTATGAAGTTTTGTCATTCCGCGCGAAATTTTTCGAACTGCGTGTACCCCATTTATTTTCGAGAATCTTATTAAAAACTTTTAACATATTTAACTGGTAAAAACTGAATTTCTTACAACAGTCAATTAAGTCGGTTCAGCCTATAGAGACTATAAGTCAGTACTTTAAACCTTAATTATGAAACTTGTGATGTAAGGACTTGAAGATTGATTTTTAGATCTGTAGTAGTAGCGAAGAAAACCACAAATGTCAACCCAAGGTGACGCTATATTTTTTCCAAAATCTTGATACCAATTTTTAGTTTGTGTTAGTAGAAAACATTTTGAATTTGTATAATAATTCAAAAACTCATTTCGCGCATAAAATATTTTACAACCCATATGAAAACTTTAGAAAAAAAGAAATTAGTGACGTCATACTTTGAGGCAAGATTGATCTAATATAGTATTGGGCAAGTTATAAAAAAAAAATCGTATCCTATGTTCATGCTTGCTTTTAAACACTATATACTATGTAGCTGTGGATACCATAATCATACATTTATTAGCTCTATTGTCGCACAATCTGATTATTATATACCCTGAATTTAACTCAATGCGCCAAAGGTTGTAAAAAGTTATAGCATGTAGAAAGTAGCTTTGTCTGAATGACAAAAGGCTTGAGCTCAAGCAAAATAGACTACGAAAAATTTCTCAATAAAGCCATGTGCTGTCTTGATTTTCTTGTTCTCAGTTTCCAAAAACAAAAAAACCATAATGATCCGACCTTTTTCGATTTGGAATGATGATCGTTTACAATTATTTCTGCATTTTTTTGTGCTTGAAATCGTTAAATCTTTACATTTCTGCTGTTCGAAGGAAAAGTCACATTATTTTCTGGCTTTACTGATTAAAATTTTTTAAGTAAACTAAATAGAGTTTTCGAAAAAAATTTGAAATATACTTTTTATACAGCGGCCATGTTCGGAATTGTTTCTGATGACTTAAATGCGATTTTGGAGCGGAATTGTTTTTTTTATAATATACGAAAAATCTTTGTATCGAATGCACAGTGGTCTAAAATCGTGATATGCTGGCATGATTTTAAAAAGATGGCGTACGTTAAAGACCAATTGATTTCCAAATTTGTTTACGATATATTTATAAACATACAAAAAACTGATGAATTTTGCACCAAAAACGTTTTCTTTGACCGATCGGTCCTAGGTGGGCTATATACATAAAGGGTTTTCCAATAAGAAGTATTGAAGTCGTAAGGTGTTAAATCACAAGATCTCGGTGGCCAATTGTGATCACCCCTTCGAGAGATAACACGGTCCGAAAACTTTTCCCGTCAAAGAGCAATGGTTTCGTTGCTTGTGTGGCACGTAGCGCTGTCTTGTTGAAAGTAAACGTTGTCCAGATCAATACTATCCAACTCCGACCATAACAAATCATTAATCATCTCTCGATATCGCAATCCATTCACCGTAACTGTTGATCCAACCTCATTTTCGGAAAAGTACGGTCCAATCGCCCCGCCGGACCATAAACCGCACCAAACAGTCACACGTTGAGGATGGAGAGGCTTTTCAACAATAACCAGATGCGACAATTTTGCTTGTTGACGTAGCCACCGAGGTGGAAATGGACCTCATCAGTCAAGATGATTTTTCGATGGAATTCCGGATCATTTTCATGCATTTCAAGGACCCAATCAGCAAAGACACGACGTTGTTGATGATCGGCCGGCTTGAGTTCCTGTGCTAACTGAACGGTGTAATGACGTTTGAGGAATGCCCAATTCCAAAAAACGACGAGGAATGGACAAACATGGGTTTTCTTCAACACTTTGGGCTACAGCAGCAATATTCTCAGTTGTTCTTGAGCGACGTGCACGGTTTTATTCTTCACATCACTAACTTGTCCCAACAGCTCGAATTTTTCCACCAATTTCTGTATTGCGGTCCGACAAGGTGCTTCACGACGACCCAAAAATGTTTTAGTTTTGCGCACTGTGACTGCAAGAATTTCACCATTTTTGTAGTGAATTTTAATAATTTCAATGCGTTGTTGAAGCGTGTATCGTTCCATTTTTAGTAATGGCGAAGTTTCTACTTGTCAAATGTCAAAGAAGAAAAGCTTCAAAAGTGACAGCTACCGAAATACCGAGTGATTCAAAATAACACCTCTCAATTTTCATAAAATTTAGTACAGTGCTTTGGAGCTCAAAAAAACTTCGGAATTGCCAAATCGGGTTACGATATTTTTATAAACAAACGAAATAAGAATTTTTTTGATCGATCGGCACTATGGGATCTATATGATATAGTCAACCTATTTTGATCAAATTTGGTACAGTGCTTGGAAACTATAAAAAACTTTCGATTGCCAAAAAGTATCCATCTAAAACTTTTTTTTTCGCGGTATTATGAAATAACCCTTTGGGAGGTATATAATATAAGCCCGATATCAAAAAATAAAATAAACAGGTCTCCTATGGAAAATTAAGGGTTCAAATCTGAAAGTTTCGTTGCTCTAGCTCTTACCATGTCTGAGATCTAGGCGTTCATACGGATGAACAGACGGACATGGGTCATGATCATACTTTAGGTAATTTTAGGGGGTCGCCGACGTCTGCTGTATGTTACATGTATTTTCGGCTTGCATAAACATAATATACCCTTAGCACCATAAAGTGCAGGGTATAAAATGTAAGTAGGAAGTTAAAATTAGGCATATAAATTCAAAACTAAACAGAAAAACTTCAGACCGATTAGTTCAAGCCTTCAGAGTATGCGCTTATAAGAGCAAAAATGTTTTAAGTGTTATGAAAATGTTTTCGACTTTATGAATTTTATAATATTAAAAACATCTAATTTTTAAAAAATTATGTTTTGTTTGGTTTAAGAAGCAGTTATTAGGGCTGAATTGTTCGAAGAATCTATGACTTCTTTTGGATAATTTTTTTTCTTAATACATTTTATTTTAAATCTGCAAAAACTTAAATAAAAACTATGGGATTCGCAAGTTAAAATATAACAAAAAATTCTATAAAAGCCCGCTCTTTTACAAACGGCAAATAAAGCTACCCAATTATGTGTCGTCATAAGCTTTTATAATAGATTTATTTTGAAATGCGTTTTTAATTTCGCGCAGCAGTTTGCTATTGAATTGAAATAGGGTTGAAAGCAGATTTTTGGTATAGCACCGCTTGGAAGCACGAAAATTTAATTAAATATCATCACCTCATGTACCACTGTGCACATAACTCATTGATTTCAATGCAGCGCCCAAAAGTATGCCACACTTGAAAAATCTTTAAAGTCACGTTATATAGCAAACAGCTTTTTTTCAACATGCATAAATTTTGTTTTGCGCTTCATTTCTTTAAGTGTTTTATTATCCCACGCGTTTGTTGTTGTTGCTGTTGTTTGTGTTAATTTGACATGATTATGTCAAAATGTTTGACAACTTGTCATATCACACACATATACGCATATACACCCACAATATATAGCCGTATATGTTTGTACATAAAACAAGGCATATTACATATGTAAAGTGCTTTGTGAGTTCACACTTTTATTAATTTTCTTTTTTTCTTTGCTTATTTACTTTACTTTATGCCAGCTGATCCGATCCATCAACGGGCGCCAGAAGTTGCCAAAATAAAATATAAGCAAAAAATTGAGAAAAAAAAGTGTTTCTTGTTGTTTTGCTTTACTTGGGCGGCGTCATTGTCCTCGTCGACGTCCTTGAGACCTTGAAACGGAAGGAAACACATGCCAAACTCTAGAAGTGTTTGTTTGCGTTTTTTTCTCATACTCTACGCATAGAAAAATGTTTTATAAGTCTTGACGAATAGTTTGTGTACTCTATAAAGCGAAATATATCGATATATCGAGCAAAATCGATTTTCGGAAGTCATGGCAAAGTTGGCTTGTGACTTTTTTTCTTGAACTTGGAGCACAATTTGTCCCAACTAAACTAAGTGTATTTATTTTTTTTCGAAAAAAAAAAACCCGATTTCTTTCGTCAGCGAGACTTTACTACGTAGTTTGGACTTGTTTGGAAGAACTGAACAATAAAAGTTTAGTATCCATTTTACTGCCTGGTACGATTTTATAGAAATTAATTTTTTCGATAATCACTTTTTTCAATATTTGAAGAATTGAATTCACTTAATTTTCTGCCCATTTTTTTTTATTAAAGGAGCCTAAACACTACGTAGTTGGGACTTGTTTGCAAGAACTCGATCGATCCATCGGTAAAACCTTAGTATCGATTTTACTGCCTGGTAAGATCTTATGGGAATAAATTTCCCGCAACTTTTTCGAAAATCATTTCTTTCAAAATTTGAAGAATTGAATTCACTTAATTTTCTGCCCATATTTTTTGTTAAAGGAGCCTAAACACTACGTAGTTGGGACTTGTTTGCAAGAACTCGTTCGATCCATCGATAATACCTTAGTATCGATTTTACTGCCTGGTGTGATTTTATGGGAATTAATTTATCGCATTTTTTCGATAATCACTTTTTTCAATATTTGTAGAATTGAATTCACTTAATTTTCTGCCCATTTTTTTTTTTTTGTTAGCGGAGCCTAAACACTACGTAATTGGGACTTGTTTGCAAGAACTCGATCGATCCATCGATAAAACCTAAGTATCGATTTTACTGCCTGGTAGGATCTTATGGGAATAAATTTCCCGCAACTTTTTCGAAAATCATTTCTTTCAATATTTGTAGGATTAAATTCACTTGATTTTGAGCAAGTTTATTTAATTTATAAACAAAAATTTATACAAAATATTATATTACTGAATGCTTAATTATTTCTACACTAAAAGAATAGAGAGGTTTTGATAACTTTTCGCGCCAAATACCAGGATATAAAGGCGAAAGCTATTTGTGTGGGCCATAGCTTTAAAATATTTTCGAGCAAGTGAACTTAAGAAATAATCGGCCGTGCTGCGGAAAACGAATCCGAACATATTAGTCGGATTCGTTTTGAAACCGAATATTTGGTGTTGCCAATTCCACTAAAACGAATGTTTTATGTGTTTTGAAACCGAATGTTTTGTGGCAAGAGGAAATTTAACGTATTGTGCAAAATAGGTTGAAAAATGTATGAAAAATGTGAAATTATTTTTGAAATATTATTTAATTTACTTAGATTCTTTTTATGCCAATTTGAAATAAAATAGTTAATAGGCTGAATCAGCTGTGCTCCGGAAATCGAGAAATCCAAACCGAACAATTTTGTTCGGATTCGGTTAGGTGTGCTCCGGATTCCGAATTTTTTGTCGATAATTTCCTTTTTTATTTTTAAGATGTTATATTGATTAATATTTTTTTTCTGACTTACCCAAAAAATGCACAACTCAAAGCGAATTTTTAGATGGTGCATGTCTTGCATAAAACAAATGTTCATATCATGCTTAAATGGTTCATGTCTTGCATTAGAAAAATTTCCCTTGTAATGGGTAAAGCATAGTCGTTGATAATTTCCCTTGAAAAGTGAAAAGCTGTGCTAACAATGACCAAGGAAAATATGAGTAGATGGCGACGGCAAAAAAATTCGGATTTGAGAGCACGCAAAAACGAATCCGAATACAATTTTTCGTTTTCCGTAGCATGGCTGAATATTTTATCGACCATTTTTCGTGCCAAATTCACTTGATATTGAGATGAAAGTTGTTTGAGATAGAACTTAGTAAATACTGCTTATATAATTCACTTTAGCAAATCGTTTGTTTTTAAGACGAAAGCTGTTGGCATGAGTACTAATTTGAAGACATTTTTTTTGCACTGTGTACCGGAAATATAAAAAAATATACTAAAAAAAAACCAAATTGCTTAATAAAATTGTGAAATTCTTTTTCTAAGCAATTTCAGAGCATTTTGTCTTCGTATTCAACAATTTTATATTTTCGTCAAATTTTTTGTTTGCTCCTTATCTTTTGACTTGCTTTCTCTTTGGCAAATTCATTAATAACATTTTACGCTTCGTCCTGCCATTTGGGTCTGTGTAAAAATATTGTTAAAATGGCGTAAAATTGACTGCCCTAGCCATACCCGGAGACCGGCTTGTCCTTGCTGTGCGTCATTTTGTTGCGACACGCTACGTGTGTTTGGATGTTAGAGCCAAGAAAAGAAATTGTTTTGGGGGGTAGCAAAAAAGAGCACAAAAAAAAAAAAAAATATGTCGCAAATTAACCTTTTGACAGCTGAGCAGCCAAAACGTTGACAAATTGCTCTGTTCTTGGCAGCACAGTGGGGCAACAGCAGGCGTTACTTATGTATAAGCACTGTACTATATATATATATATATATAGAAATAGATTCATTTATGGCCAATTTGTTACTAACTTGTCGCCTCTCTCTCTCTCTGTGCCTCTTTTTGTTGCAGAACGAATGAGCTAAACAGCACGGTTTTGGCCACGTCCAGTGGCACGTCTATGACAGCAGATGCAGCTGCCAACAGCCAAGCGGCGCAACAGTCACAAAAATCTCAGCATTCGCAGCAGCAGGCGACAAATTCAAGCCACAACAATAACAACAAAAACAGCAGCAACAGCAATGGTAATGGCAAACGTGCAACAAATGGCAATGACGTCAGCACGGCTGCAACAAATCTAATGGCCAACAACAACAACAGTAGCAGCGGCAAGGCAATGACAGCCATGACAGATGCAACAAGCCTGGTCGAAAGCAGCAGCAGCATTGATGCGAATGTGAATGCTGATGCCGCAGGATGTGGCAGCGTGCAGTCCGTAGATCCGGAAGATGCCGACGACGGTGATGTGGTGGATGCACATAATGGCGCCTTTGAGGATGATATGCAGGCGCTGTTGCCAAAATGCACACGTCACTCCAGAGATGAACTCAGTCAGGTGAGTGAGTCGATTGTTATAAGTGCGGCAGTGTGCCAGAAATCTCTACAGAACTTGAAGATCTCTAGAATCTCTAGATTTTAAACACTTTTAAGGATATTGCGGAATATATTTTGAAGCGAAATCCAGAACAGAGCGTGATAGTCATAAGCAACAATATATAACGGAGCTATTCAATGAACTTTGTTCTCGCAAAGAACTAGTTCTTTCGACTTTAATATTTTTAGCCCAAATCCAAGTCAGGGTCCAGGCCTAAGCTCGTTACTTAGTTCATAGGTGAATTTTGCTACGCAAGGAACTAGCTCTCTTGACTTTAATATTACTACAGAACTTGAAGATCTCTAGAACACTTTTAAGGATATTGCTGAAGAATCTTTAAAAAAACTTTCGAGTGCGAATATTTTTTGAAGCGAAATGCAGAACAGACCGTGATAGTCATTAGCAACAATATATAAAGGAGCTACTCAATGAACTTTGTTCTCGCAAAGAACTAGTTCTCTCGACTTTAAAATTTTTAGCACAAATCTAAGTCAGGTTCTAGGCCTAAGCTCCTTACTTAGTTCATAAGTGAATTTTGTTCACGCAAAGAACTAGTTCTCTTGACTTTAATATTTTAAGCCCAAATGCAAGTCTGGGGCTAAGTCTAAGCCTAAGCGCGTTACTTAAATTTTTTGGAAGCGAAATGAAGAACAGGGCTTGATAGTCATAAGGAACAAAAAGCAAAGAGTTGTAAAAAGGAACTGCTCAATGAACTCTGTTCATACAAAGAACTAGTTTTCTTGACTTTTATATTTTTAGCTCAAATCCAAGTCAGGGTCTAAGTCTAAGCTCGTTACTTAGTTCATAGGTAAATTTTGTTACGCAAAGAACTAGCTCTCTTGACTTTAATATTTTTTGCCCAAATTCAAGTCTGGGAATAAGTCTAAGCCTAAGCGCGTTACTTACAATTTTTGGAAGCGAAATTAAGAACAGGGCTTGATAGTCCTATGAAACAAAAAGCAACAAGTTGTTAAAAGGAGCTATTTACTCAATTAACTTTGTTCACGCAAATAACTAGTTCTCTTGCCTTAAATATTTTTCGCTCAAATCCAAGTCAGGGTCTAAGCCTAAGCTCGTTACTTAGTATTTTTTGAAGCGAAATCCAGAAGAGCGCTTGATAGTCATAAGCAACAATATATAAAGGAGCTACTCAATGAACAATGTTCTCGCAAAGAACTAGCTCTCTTGGCTTTACTATTTTTAGCCCAATTCTAAGTCTGGGTCTAGGCCTAAGCTCGTTACTTAGTTCATAAGTGAACTTTGATCAATAAAAGTTTAGAATCGAACTTACTGCTACTTGTATTTTTTTTAAGCGAAATCCAGAAGAGGGCTTATAGTCGTAAGGAACAAAAAGCAAAGAGTTGTAAAAAGGAACTACTAAATGAACTTTGTGCACGCAACGAACTAGTTCCCTTGAATTTAATATTTTTAGCCCAAATCTAAGTCTAAGGTCTAAGCCTAAGCTCGTTGCTTAGTTCAATAGTACACTTTTGTTAACACATCCCACTAGCTCGCTTGACCTTAATATTTTAAGCCCAAATGCAAATCTGGGCCTAAGCCTAAGCTCGTTACTTGGTTCATAGGTAAACTTTGTTCACGCAAAGAACTAGTTATCTTGCCTTTAATATTTATAGCTCGTATCCAAGTCAGTGGCTAAGCCTAAGCTCGTTTGTTGGTATTTTTTGAAGCAAAATCCAGAATAGGGCATGATAGTCATAAAGAACAAAAAGCAGTGTAGTAAATATGAGCTACTCAATGAACTTTGTTCACGCAAAGAACTAGTTCTTTTGACTCTAATATTTTTAGCTCAAATCCAAGTCAGGGTCCAAGTTCGTAGCTTAGTTCATAAGTGCACTCTGTTCACGCAAAGAACTAGTTCGCTTGACTTTAAAATTTTAATCCTAAATCCAAGTCTGGGCCTAAGCTCGTAGCTTAGTTCATAAGTGAACTTTGTTCACACAAAGAACTAGTTCTCTTGACTTTAAAATTTTAAGCCTAAATCCAAGTCTGGGCCTAAGCTCGTAGCTTAGTTCAGATGTGTACCTATAAGTATGCCACATCTTATGCACATGTATCAATTAGATGCTCTTCCTGTGCACCTCACACCCACTCATTTCTTTTTGGATTTTGCTCATTTCCTGCTAGTACTCTCTTGTATCACACATCAGGCTCATTCATTCATAATTTGCTACGTGTCCTGGCTCTCTTTAACATGTTTGTGGCCATAAACTGTGCATCAAATGCTATCGCATTTAGCCGCAAATAAAAATTACAATACACGTACACTCAAGTTGCCTGTCGATAATAATATCCTTGTGCTTGGACTGCTTCCACCATTTTGCTTGTTGTTTGAATGCATTCGTGCGTGCTATGTGAGTGGTCCTTGTTGTTGTTGTCAGGCATTTTCATTAATAAATGTGAATCCTTTATGCTCATTAAAAGCGACGCCAACGACAAAAGTCTCTAATGTACTTCGTGCTCGACACGCAACGAATGCTTGAATGAATGGCTAAATGAATGAATGAATAAACCAATGAATGAGTGCATGGGGTAGACAAGTTTTTCACACATATTTCCATGCTGTAATTTCCTGTAAATGTTCTTGTGGCAATTTGCACTGTACAGAAAAGTTTGACAAGTCAATTTAGTAGTTAATTTGATATGCATTGTTAGGCAGCAAGCAACCAAACTCAGCAAATTTTAAAGGGTGCCATAACAACCAAAACTAACTAAGCTGGGAGTAGACAGACTCATTCAAGCGCAAGTGTCTGAGTGCAGCATTCATCTTTAATTGCTTAATAATTCATTTTATTTGTAAACACTTTACAGTGGAGAGTGTGTTTGTGTGTGTTGTTGCCACATTTCACTTGAAAAGGCTTTTAAGTTCGTGGTCTGACAGGCCAAACAAATATATAAGTATGCATTTTATTTGTACTTTTCAATATAGCATGTACGCCTTGTTGCCAATTTTCACAGCAGCTGATCAACAACTGTAGCTGCAAACTCAAAAGTTTTTGGCCTGAAAATGTATTTTATATTTTAGTTGTTGCAATAAAGTAACAAACTTTGCAAGTCTATTGTTCAGTAAAGAGACAAAGAGACATTCAATCAACTGGCAAAACTAGTGCGCTTTATGCATTTTCTATGCAAAAATGTGTGCAGCATCTTGCTAAAACACATTCTCAAACAAAAGCCTGCTTAAACATTGTGTTACAATTGCAAAGCCTTGTTGCCAATTTTCATTTGTGCAGCTCAAAGGCAGCCAACACTGTTGGGCACAATGAATGCGAGACCTAATAATGGAATTCATGTGCATACAATTTTGTATGCGCTTTGTTGCCAAATTTCATTTTACAATAAGTCTAATTTTTGCAGCAAGCTTTTTGTCAAATATGACAAAGAGACACTCAAGCGACTGTGCGCATTTGTGCCAGTATAGATGTTGTTTCATATATTCTTGGGGAAGCTTAAATTTGGATTTTAAAATTGGCTACAACAAAATAAAACTGCTCAGTATCTATTTGCAGGCTTCATTTTTATTGCAAATAATTTTTCAGTATTGAGTGCCATGTTGCCAATTTTACTTTGTAAATGGAACAATCGTCTTAACAGGCTTAGAATTTTTTTATGTTTATGTGGCTCTTTAAATTTAAGACTTACAGATTTTTGTACTAGCTTGCAGTCTAAAAATTACTTTATGAATAAACCATTTAATAATTATTAAATATTTCAAATTTATTCAACACTCCTTGGCGCTAAACGAAAAATTATTTAACGCTTAAGCATTTTATTTGCAAAATCTGAGCAGTCTACGACGAGTGTCTTGTTGCCAAAACTCACTTCGATGCAGCTGTTAAATTTTTAGCATCAAGCAGATATCTAAATTTATGACTATTAAACCATTTTATTTATACTAGCTTCTAATAAGTCTCTGGCCTAAAATTTCATTTTACAACGGAAAACTACTTAACTCTGAAGCATTTTTGTATACCAACTAATTTGTCGAAAATGTATTATGCCTTGTTGTTAAATTTCACTTTTTGAATAAGCCAAAACTTTTCATGAAGCTATTTAAACTTTTACTTACAGTAGCTGGCCAAGTTTAACACTATTTAGAATTTTTTTTTTACACTAACTTAGCAACTTTAAGTCTGTGCCCTGTTGCCAAATTTCACTTTTTAAATTTGTAGCTTTTTAATTAGCTTTAACTCTGTGACTTGTTACACTTTTCATATTAAAACGGCTAGGCAAGCTTTTTATTTAACAATCGAAATGCTGTGACTTGTTGCCAAATTTCACTTTTTTTGTTTTTAATTTTTAAGCGATATATTGCTCATCAACTTACTAATTTGAGGTTTGTGCCCTGTTGCCAAATTTCACTTTTAAAATTGTCAGCTTTTTAATAAGTTTAAGTTCTGTGACTTGTTATACTTTTAAATTTTTCATATTTAAACGGCTATGCAAGCTTTTTATTTACCACTCGATATGCTGTGACTTGTTGCCAAATTTTACTTTTATTGTTTTGAATTTATAAGCGACATATTGCTCATCAACTTAGCAATTTGAGTTCTGTGCCCTGTTGCCAAATTTCACTTTTAAAATGTGCAGCTTTTTAATTAGTTTTAATTCTGTGGCTTGTTACACTTTTAAATTTATCATATTTAAACGGCTATGCAGCTTTTTATTTTCCACTCGAAATTCCGTGACTTGTTGCCAAATTTCACTTTTATTGTTTTACATATTTAAGAGACTTATTGCTCATCATTATGCAACAACACTCTAACAAAGTGTGTATCCTGTAGCCAAATATGCGTTTATGTGTTTTTTGAGCTTTAATTTTAAACAACAATGCCTTAACAAGGTGAGTGTTTGCGCATTGTTGCCAGTTTTAACTTGTGCAGCTTAAAAGTAGGCAACAAATTTACCCACAATGAAGCAAACATATTTACAAGGCTATTAAGTTTCCGGACATTGTCAGACAAGTGAAGCATTCCAAGTGACTGACCAAACCAACCGCAAAAGACAGCAGCAATTGAAAGCGAACCAAAAGTAACATCATGTCTAGCCAGCGAAACCCCGTACATACACATTGTCGCTCCTAACCCTATCGCAGCATATGTGAACATTTTAATTTGTGTTGCATTTCCTGTTGCATGCAGCCGGCATAGGCAACATCTTGTTATGGGAGGCCATGCTCCAACTCTATATGCCTTAAATATTGATTTCAATGGCCAAAATGGCAGCAGCAGCAGCTGCATTGGCCAACACACACACACAACCCGGTATACAGTCTGGGCCATTTATGAATATTCAATAAAAACAACAACGACAACGATAAAAATGTCTGCCTAGCCGAAAAATGTTGCTTGTCCTTTGTCCAGCGTCCGTTGTTCGTTGTTGGTTACCATAACCACAGACCACTTCAATAGCGAGCTCTAGCAGTAAGCACGGCGGGTTAGGACGCATGGAGTAGCACAGCGTTTATGTCTGGCACAAAAGTTTTTATCACCGGCCGGTGATCAGTGCCGTGGACTACGGTGTGCTGAACTTTATTACTTTCATTATGCTTTATCCCCTTTGGGCACTTTGCCATAAACAACTTGCAGCAAGTCTAATCTGGCATCCAGGCGACATGCCCAGAAGCTGAAGCGGCAGTAACTGGATGAGGCACCCAGCACATCCAGGCAGGATATCCAAAAGTGTTGGCGACGACCAGCTGCAGGTGCTTTTGGTGCTGCTAATTGCAGCGGTATTAGTGTTGCCCTGTCGCTGGGCTTAAAGCGACACGCTCTCCATATGCTCTTAATGCGCCGCTCTCCACTCGCTCATGCTCACCACTCTCACTTTGTTAAGCTTGTCATGTTGTGCTTTTGTTGTTACTGTACTTACTGTTTTTTCCTTTTTGCTTGTCACTTTCTTTTTTGTGGCTGTGTTTGGTTTGTTGTCAACAAAATGTTTGCTGATATTGTCATGGAATTCAAGTAGAACAGACAAGGAGACAGGGATATAGAGAGACAATCCAGGCTGCCAGTAGCAGCAGCAGGACCAGCACTGCTAAGGACCTGGTTTTTGGTTCTGTAGCAGCATTAAAGCTGTGTTAATGAAGTGTCCTTAGAGCTAACACCACGGGGTTTTTGTAAAAGAAAAAATTCACTTGAGTGGAGGGAACAATTTTTTTTACTAGGGTTTTCTTATTTTTCTAATTTGATACAACTAAGCAGGTGCAGATCTAGGATTTGTTCTTGGGGGGGGTTCTTCTTTTCGAAGTGTATATATATCATAGCTCGTAAAAGACTTTCAACCTATTTTTGCAACTTTTGAGGTGGTCCGGACCCGAAAACCCCGCCGTGGAGCGCCACCGCTACTATGATAATGACAGCAACACAGTAAATCAAATCAGAGATCTAGACAGACAGTAAGATGTGCACGTCTTTATCGACTTTTCTAGTCAGCTCTTTACAATAGTATTTTAAGTAACTTTGGAAGATACCCGATATCCTTTGACTTAGCTTAATCTCTTTACCTTTGTACCTTAAGGTACAGGGCATGAAAATACCAGAGATAACCTTAAGCTTTGTATGTAACAGGGCTGAAACCGAATCCGTGGTACAGAGACGCCAACAACCAAGGGTTCAGAGATATCTTACAAAAAATTTAAAAAGCTCACAATTTGTTTCAAAGAAAGTTCACAAGAATTGAATAAAAGAAAAAATACTTTCAAATCCGTCATTAACTTCGTTACCCGCAGGAATTTGGGGTCACAAAAAAAGAATGTCACACATTTTTAACATCCTGCCCAATCCACAGAACCGCGGGAATGCCGGTTCCGATTCCATCTCTACTAGTTACCAGTACGAAAAGACAGCTCAGCCTCTAGTTTTTATCTCTTCACTAGCTTACTAACTAGCTACGAATAAAATTAAAGAGTATTTGTAAATAGTTTAGTACAGAGTATTTGCTCAGCATCCTTAGTACATTATGTCACAGCGCTACAAGCTGCCAGTAAGTTCAAACCAGAGTGAGTCAGCAATAACTGACTACAAGTTGCGTCCATCCATATACCATCCTTACACTTCCCTGTTTCGTTTGATGTCATAGCAAACTAATGGGTGTGACTTTTTGACAGCTAGTAGCAAGTACCCTGGCAAGTATCCTGTTTCCGATGCTACACTCCACTTGAGTGCCGCAACTTTGCACTGTTGCGGTCCGTTGCGCGTGCTGGACATGTCACATTTGTCCATCTGCCAGACGGGACAGAGTATCCTCAAGCTAGTGTTTTATATGATGTGAGGTTAAAAAGTGTTTATTGCATTTTGGTTGGTTGGTTACTTGGTACGCGCTTGAGGCAGAAATGTTGCCAGTTTCCGCTACTGTTACTCTGCTATGTAAATTACCGATTGTTGCCCAATGCCTAAATGCGCTGTTGCCAATTTTCACTTTTTCCATGAACAAGTTTGCCTAATAAATAATTCATAGTGTGCTACAAGGCGTCCAACTAGTATTGGACAATGCGCTACAATTAGCTTGACGTATGCAAAATGGACACAGCAGCTTACTCAAACTTAAATATGACATTTGGATGGGTTGCAGGCGGCTGATAACGACTACAATATACTCTTTATTATTGATTGCTTGGTATATGTTTTTCTTAGCAGCAAGAGATGCGAGAGAATATTCATATTAGATTTGGTATAATTACTTTTTCAAGTCTTGTTGATTCTATAATTCGCTTGGTCTCTATTCCAGTAGCTTGTTTGAGGAAAAACTTGGATTTGTTTTCTATTTATAACTACACTTATTGTTTTTCGAACTAATACTTTTTGGCATACTCGGGGAAACTCTGTAGTATGTGCTGCAGGACAATATGTGAACATTTATCGTGTCAGACAGCACAACGAAAGTTAAATTGCAATACTGTCCGACAGTGGCTAAAATCTTCTTCTTCTCAACTATCCCATACAACCTTAATAGATCTCGGTGTTTCCCTCCAGGCGCTTCGGCGTTCCGTGCGCCAGTTGATAACACCAAGGGCTGGCAGAGCTTCAGCCACTTGGTCCTGCCAACGCTGTCGTGGTCTTCACCTTCTCGTCCGACCGCCAAATACCGCATCGAGCACCTCAAAGGCTGGAGTTTCCGCATCCATACGCACTAAATGAACGCCAGTGAAGTCCCTGAATGCTTATTCGCTTCACTACGTCAATATCGCCATATAGCTCCTCATTCCATCGAGCACAATAATGATCGCGAACGTAGACAGGGTCGAAGATCTTGCTAAGAAACTTTCTCTCGAACATTCCAAGAGTAGCTGCATCCTATTGTGTTACCGTCCAGATCTTTGCGCCTAGAGTACTTAAAGGATGAGTGTCCTATAGAGTATAAGTTTAGTCGGACGCGAGAGAAAAATAGAAGAAAACAATTTTTTTAGATCTGAGCCAAGTAAATCCATTTCGGAAAAAGTTACTCTTCGATGGATGCTTGGCCAAAGAGGCTTATACGAAAGACCTAACAAGTGACATAACTGTGAAAATTTCTAAGGATGCTGACTGGGTTGTTTTGTGGAACTCTTGGAGACTAAGGAACATCACAACTCTAACAACTGTAGGTTCGTTCGAGACCTCCCAAAACATATTTATTGAGTGTGACTCTCTAGCTAGAAGAAGATTGTGACTCTTTGACGCACATAGACTCTCGATGGCCGGTATTACCTAACTTGAACCTACAAGAATTGAACTCTAGCACTTGTAGGCTTGTTCGAGTCCTCACAAAACATATTGAGTAGAAGGATATGTCATTTCGGCGCACATAGAATCTCGATGCCCGGTAGAGGTTCTTCTGCACAATAGAGGCTTAGGATCGCATAACAGCATCTTCGCCAAGCTTATGATGTATTATTTTACTTCGTTCCCAATCCTATAGACAACACCCTTCTATACTTCTTAGTCTTTGGTTACAGTGTCTCTGCTCACCTTATATGCTCCTTACTCCTTTGCTTGCAGTGTATCAGACCATAGTAGTTGCTCTCTGGGATTTCCATTTTTTGGCGTTCGTTACCGCAGTTGCCATTAAATGTAATTCTCTGTGGTTTTTATGGTTTTTTAAAACATTCAACAGCATTTTACGTTTCTGCTATTTATCTTTTATTCAATCCCCTCTCTTCGGGTTGCACTTGCAGCCTCGCTCCCTACGGCAGCCTTTGCGTCCTTTGCCGTGTTGCACGTTTCATGTTGCCTGTTTATTTATTTGTTTGTTGTTGCTGTTGCTTTTGTTGCTCTTGTTTGTCGCTGTCTCTTCGTTGCGCTGCGTCAGGCAATAATTCAGACTCGAGTGCAATTTGGCGACTGCTGCACACACGAGCGAACACTTTCTCATTCTCTCTCAGTCTGCATGCTGCGACTTTACACTTACAACTCTCACCTTTTGTCAAACTATTGGCAACATGCTTTTTTTTTGTGTTTGCAATAGTTACAGTGGGCTGAAAATAATAATTATGGAACATAATACAATTGGTGCGAATAAAAATTATACGGAAATGACGCGAAAATTTCTGTGAGAGAAAAAAAACTTTTTTGTTTGATTTAAAATATCTCTTGTGAAGACATTTAGTCCAAAATTTTTTTTAATAAAATATATATGTAATTAAATATTAAATTATTTTTTTCACTATAAGGAAACCACAAATTAATTTTTTTGTAGCTTAGAGAGGCAATCAAACTTTTTCGTTAAGGGTCTTCAATCTTGAGGTTTTTTTATTAAAGACCCATACGCAGCATGCAAACATTTCCGACCATTTGGGATTTTTTTTTTTATATGAAGTTTTGACATTTCGTGTGAAATTTTTGGATGCTGCGTATGGGCCTTAAAACACTAAAATTTCAAATGAATCGGAAAATATTTATGATCAATAGAAAGAACCATTCTTGCCAGTCACTTATTAAAGATAAGAGAGAGACAAGTTCATATAATATAAAAGTAGTATTGATACAGAGAACCTTGAAAAAAACCAAAAGTTTTAGATTGATAATTCATTTGTTTATAAAGATATCGTAACCAAATTTGGCAATCAAAAATTTTGTAGAGTATTTAAGCAGTATACCGACTCTGATTGCAATTAAATGATACGTCAACTTATGTGTTTAGAAGATTAACTTTTAATTAAAATTAGGTTTATTTTTAACGTCTTTTATTTTGAGATCATCATCGAAATGAATTTTAACTTTCGCCAAAATTTTTTTTGTTTTTGTATTTATCACATTCAAAACTCAAAGCTCCAATCTGTAACTTTCAGCAAAATTTGTTCCACGCAAACCAAGTCGTTCCACACACATGTCTTCGTTTTTTTTTTTTGTGGCATTTTGTAATTTGTTGCGTAATTTATTAAACGCTTCCCACTACTTCTTCTTCACATTTTGGCCATAAAACAATTTGTAGAAATTTTGTCAATTGCAGAATGTAAGATTCGTCTTTTTTACTCCGCCCCTTTCTTGTTTTTGCTTTTTTTTATATATATTGCACAAATTGGCATTGAATTTGAACCAAGAATTTGCCAATATTGCATTGCCAGACTGTTAGACAACTAGCTTGCCAGACAGACAAAGTATTGCCAATATTTAGCCAAAGGTGCGCCACAAGAGGAAAGAGCAGCAGCTAGAGCCAAAAGCTGCTGAAGACCAACAAGAGCCGGAACGGAAGCAGTGAACTTGCTTACTTTACTCGTCTCGTAGCGTCTCCAAGTCTCTGTCTGAGACTTGGTCTGTTGCTGCTGTTAGTTTCCGGCTTGGTTCGCCAGCCGTGACCGTGAAAGTGTTACCCTAGCTGCTGGCTGTGTAGTCTATGTCTGACGCTTGGCTGCTTGCATTTTGGGCCAAGACCGGAGGGGTATGTGCATTGTGTTGGCCAAAATAAGGTTTAAAGTCACAATAAGATGGCGCATACATTGTTTACTTTGCATTATGTGTGATTAAATTTATGTATATACATTCAGCACATATGTATTTGTTTATGTAGCAACAGTTTCTCTACGCCGTTGCTTTATATACCTGCAGGAATGTTTATGGGAAAAAAAATATATTTGTAATATATTCACTAAAAATCTTTAGCTTGATAATATTTGGCTTAGTTAGCTACACAGCTTTGAGCAGAAGTGCATTGTAGACAAGAGTCTATGTCGTGCAGAAATGCACAATTCCTTAAGTGAAAGTTGTTGAGCACTTTTGCATTTATACCACAAAAAAGTGATACGCTTAACCAAATGCAGATACAGGACTTGCTCTTGCGTTGCGTGGTTTTCACTTCGAAGTAGTGCTGGAGAAAACATCGATGTTATATCGATGCATCGATGTTTAAAATATCTATATATCGATGTTGGCCAACAGAGATGTTTTTCCAGCACTTCTGTATTCATCAAATGGGTGTTTAGTAGTGCTGTAGAAACATCTCTGTTGGCCAACATCGATATACAGATATTTTAAACTTCGATACATCGATATAACATCGATGTTTTCTCCAGCTTTACTTCGAAGTGTATATACTATATCAGAGCTCGCAAAACTTTGGATCCAAAACCCCCGAGAATCCGCCACTGCGCTTAACTTATTTTGACTTCTTCGTATGAGTAAATGCTTTTTTATATTGGGTTTTTTGAAAAGCTCTAAGTTCTATATCTGGTGCACCTGGGCATCTTCTGTTCTCACTTCTGATTCGACTATTGAAACAAATAACGTTTGAGTCATTATCTTCAAATTATTTAGTAAAAGTGAAGGATATTCGATCAATTGTATATTCAAAATATGTTTTGTATGTTTTATTAAATTTTTGCTAAACCAGTTCATTTTTTTTTAATCTTTGTATTCCATTTCAAAGATCTCTTCGAGATGAACAGCAGATTTCGATAACAATAAAATCGAGTGTTTAAAAATTGAATACGCCATTTCTTGTATAAGAAGTCTATTGAAATTATTGCCTACAATTTAAAAAAAAATATTTTTTTTACCCTCCGTCGGATACCTGGGTCTGGCTAGACCTATTTCGTTTTTGACCATTAATTCAAAGTATTTCTAATTTAGATATCAACTTGCGCTTCCAGGTAGCTTCCAAAAATTTATTGGCTATCGATCCATGTATAGTAGAAAAATCGAAAAGTCCTTAAAACGGACGAAAAAAAGGATTTAAAAAAGTTTACCCTCGCTGGACCCCTATGTTTTTATATACATTTATATGGGAATTTACCTTATGTTTCGGCTCAATTATATAACAATCAGGTATATATATATATATATATCAGATCATTTGTCCGTCCGAAGGTATAAAAATATGTGTCCGCCGGAGGGTTAAATAGATCCCATCGAGATGAACAAAAGTTTCAAATCGATAATTTAAAATTCTAATTTGCTATTTCTTTTATAGCTTACAAAGAGATCCTCTGTCTATGCAGATATTGTGAACTTTTGAACTCTAGCATATAAATGAAAGACTTTTTTGCTTGCTTCTGCTGACAGCCCAACTTAGTTGAGGCAACTGATAATGAGCTACTTAGTTCAGATTTCAGATTTCTAATCCCTCATCCTCACTCTTCAGCACTTTAAGTATTTACCAACTAGATATCATCTTTGGCGCTCATTTGTTTGTCGATTTACCAAGCCGAAAAACCAATGCCAATTCCAAAGCAACCCTCAAATATGCAGAGTCTAACTATGGGATACCCTCCTGCACACACACGCACACACACATACGAGTGGGTGTGTGTAACCATCAAAGCATGCCAAGAGCATGTTCTGAGTAGCCTGGCTGCATTTTTGAGTGCCAAGTGCCAGCAGTTATCGCTTTGGGGGTTGCTCCGCAGCAGCCCTATGTAACTGAGCCGTCTCTACCATGTGTGAGTTGTATCTATCAGGATTGCAGAGCTATGTAATATTTCAAATGCTTTACTGCAGAGTTTCAAATTTTTGCATGTGGGTTGTATATCCGTTTTAGGAATTAAAGTAACAGTTTATTCTATTCTTTAAAGGCAAAGATATTTGAATATGTTTGCCTTAAAATAAAGCATAATTTGGGGGTAAGAGTAAGCTTATATTGGAAATCGGTAACAGATTCTGGTGACGCATATATTTGTTCGACTTTAGCCAGTCTGTTTATTAAAGCATATATCTCCGCTGTTCCATGTTATGAAAATATTTTCATCCAGATTGAGATCTTCTGTGATGGAAAAGTCGAAATCGGAAACGAATTCCAAAGCCAGCCAGTCTGTCTATTGAAGCATATATCTGTGCTGTTCCATTTTATGAAAATATTTTCATCCAGATTAAGATCTACTGTGATGGAGAAGTCGAAATCGGAAACAAATTCCAAAGCCAGCCAGTCTGTCTATTGAAGCATATATCTGTGCTGTTCCATTTTATGAAAATATTTTCATCCAGATTGAGATCTACTGTGATGGAAAAGTCGAAATCGGAAACGAATTCCAAAGCCAGCCAGTCTGTCTATTATAGCGAGTATCTGTGCTGTTCCATGTTATGAAAATATTTTCATCCAGATTAAAATCCGATAAAATGCAAAAGTCGGAAATAGAAACAAATCTATAATAAGCTAATACATCTATCAAACCATTGCCAAAAAATTGTCTAACTCACTAGAATTTTAAGCTGGTTAGAAGATAAACAGCTAAGAAGCTGCATCGGTGGCGCTAAACCGACCATTAGTTAACAACCCGCCTAATATATCTTTTGGCCCACGGGCTTAGGCTAATTTATGAACCATTATGTATTATGAACCAGTTCAAACATGTAGAAAATGGCAAAGCAAGCGCTTTTATGGAATTTCCGCTTAAATGAAGGTCCAAATCGCTGGGATGCTTGGAATGGAACATAGTGAAGTGGTTAAAACGAAATGTGAGGCTAAGTGATATGCCGGATGTACTGTAAACATTCAAATTCATTAGGGAACCACATATTTGCAGATATCTTTTAGGCTTCGCCCATTGAACCCAAGGCATAGGTAGCAGAGCTTACTACTTCGTCAGAATAGTTGACAGTAGTGCTGGAGAAAACATCGATGATCGAAGTTCAAAATCTCTATATTTCGATGTTGGCCAACAGAGATGTTTCTTCAGCACTACTCAATACCCATTTGATGAGTGCAGAAGTGCTGGACAAACATCTCTGTTGGCCAACATCGATATATAGAGATTTTAAACTTCGATCATCGATGTTTTTTCCAGCACTAGTTGACAGCCTTTAAAATATGGACCGTAACTAGCATAAACTTTCCCTTTATATAACTATTATTATAAATGTTTGGATAATTGAAGTAAACGTGATAGATACCAATATCAACGCCGGCCCTTGGGCGCTCACAACTTTTAATCCGCCCCTGCAGATAAGCCTCAGGCTGTTTTTGTTGTAGCCTTTAGACAAAGCGCAATGACATAAAGTGGAAACAGCAAGCTAATTCGCTCAGCTGAGTTTTGACTTAAGCAACTCAGCTGAGTAGCTCAGGTAGTAAAAACAGGGCTTCGGTCAAAGCAAATTCTAGCACTACAAAGGCAAAACTTAATTCGTTTACCAGTAACAAAAACTACTTAAAGCATTGAGCTGCTCTGTTTGGGAGCACCAAGTTAAAGCCCTAACAAGTTTCCAAAACTCTAACCGCTGGCCTCTAAAACTAAGTGGCAGCAAAAAAAAAAGCGAAAAAAAAAATAAAAGGAACAAATAGAGAAAAGGGTACGCCGCCTGGTAATAAGCAATACTTAAGACCTAATGCAGGGTATAAAATATGCGCAATATTTACCTCACAGCAGCGTCTCGAGAAAGCTGAAAAGCTGCTGCATGAATTCACATTTTAAGGGTTGCCTGGGATGCTGCTGCTGCTGCCGCTGCCGCTCCAGACTCCACTGCTTGTTTGTGGCTGCCACCAAAGGGCCGCCTGCAGTGCGAGTTGCGACACAAGCGCTGACTGGACCTCTCGATGTTTGCCAACCAACTCCCAAGTTCTCGTTATTGTTGCTGTGATTTTTGATTTAAGCATAATTTTGCAACATTTTCTGTGGAGCGGGTAGCACCATTGCATTGCTGGGTAGCATCCTTTTATTTCTAGAATTCCATTTCTTTCAGCTTTCTTTGCTTGTATTATTATTATATGTAGCGGCCTCCTGCTGTGCTGTGAAAAATTTCACTCATTTCTTGAAGGGATTTGCGCATTTTATACAATTTTCCCTTTTGCAGCTTGTGTCTTCATTGGGTTTTTTGTGTCTTCTTTTTTTTTTTGCATTTAAATGCTTGGCAAATAAACAGCTTTTTTTTTTTGTAGCATTTTTCCTCATATAGCAGGCACATCATTTTCAGCATTATTTCTTGGCTTGCTTTGCTTTGTCTCAGTGGCTTTTGCGCTACGTTTCATTTTCGTTGATGACTTTTGTCAACGCGGCGTATGATTAATGTGCCAGACATGCAGCATTCTAAGTGACAGCAAAAATTAAAGCCGCCCTCGTTTTTATTTCAATTTATTAAATAATCTACGATATGTGCGCCAAAATAGAGTTAAAGCAACCTAATTTGATAGTCAAGCAAAAATAACTTAATTAGTGAGCAGCCCCAAAAAAAAAAGGGCACATGCAGAAGGTAGCTTTACGGCTAAAGGATATGTCATATCCGTGACGCTTGTTAAACTGAAGCGACGTTATGCTAACAAAAGTTGGTACTTGACTTGGGTTTGCTTTTTTTTGTGCATATAAAAGGGTGTTTTTTTTTCAGGTTCATATGCATACGAAGGCTTAGTAAATAGCAGTAATGCACAAGAGCTCGACTGCTGTAAAGCGTGTACTACAAAAAAAGCACCCTTTATATGTTTGACCTGGTGGTTGTGCGCCAGTTTTTGCCTTGGCATAAATTTGACAGCACTTACAACATGAGCATCATTATGGTTTGCATGTAGTAAATATACTAGAAAAAGAAAAAAATAGAAGCAAAAACCAAGTATTCCCAAAAAGAATACACGGTTGGTGGTTGCTGCTGCTGCGCCAAGTATGTATATAGAAAAAGTTGCATGCAACCAGCTGAAAAGTATGCTATACAAATATGTCTAGATGTAATGGATGAAAAAACAGCAGCAACTTCAAAAGCTGTAAAACAAATTTAAAGCACTCACGGCATTTTTCAATTAAAATGTTGCAACGTCTGCGCCTATGTATAGTATTTTTTATATACTATGTATGTATAGCATTTGGGGGCGCCAGTACATAGCCGCGGGCGGCTTACAAGCTGTGCTTAGCCTGCTTTCTTTTATATTTGGAAAAAGTTGTACGCTCAGAGAAATTTAAGGGCATCAAACATGAAATTGCACTCAAGATTTGATTGCTACAGCCGTGCCTTGGGCAATGTGTCAAAAAGTAGACTGCGACAATTTGTAGCCCTGGTAAACACAGGCTGGCAAAATCAGCGCGCACAATTTGCATATGAAACTAAAGACAATGCTGCAGGCCTGATGACTACAAAGTATAGACTTGAGCTGTTTCATTACTATAACTAATATGGTTGAACAATGTAAAATTTGACTAAACTGTTTTTGTTAGCTCTCTTAAGTGTGACCATATTGCTAACATTACCAAGTGTTGGGCTAAAAAATTGCAGCCCTGGTTGAACAATGTAAAATTTGACTAAACGGTTTTTGTTAGCTCTCTTTAGTGTGACCATATTGCGTTAGGATTTGTTTGTGGAACAATTTGAAGTATCTGAGTACTATGCGGAATTTGAGCATAATCAATTCATTTATTTATTGTATGGACGTACTGGTTTACCACATTATAAACAAGATTACATGCCAAATTGATTATTTTGCGGCAGTTTATTGAAAAAGTTGTGTGAAGCTAGTATTTTTTCTTTTTTTAAGTGCGTAATGCTAGCGGCATAGTTTAACAAGCTGAACCTAAAACAGGATTATGTACATTTGTTGATCAATTTTTATATCTCCAGCTCTTATGGTCTGCGATATCTAGGCGTTCAGACAAACGGATTTGGCTCAATCGCTACCTGAAGTTATGATAAGCTTTTTGGTATAGAGAACTTATAGTCTGCCACGCCTCCTTCTGCCTTAAACCTTAGTACACCTTTTACGCTTAATGTACAAGTTATAAAAATTCGACTTTCTGAAATTTTACATTTTGGTATTCAACGCGCACTTTCAAACGATCTACCTTATATACCTTTTACGCTATGTCTACAGTGTATAAAAATTAGACATTCTGTCATTCTACCTACTGGTATTTAAAATATACCAAAGGTCAAGGCACGCTCAGAAACTATCTGTCTTGTATACCTTCGACACTATTTGTACATTTTATAAATATTAGGCATGCTGACACTCTGGTATTAAAATAATACCAAAACTCAAGGCGCACTCACAAACGATCTACCTTATACATCTTTTACGCTAGGTCTGCAGTGTATAAAAATTAGATATTCTGTCATTCTACGTTCTGGTATTTAAAAAATACCAAAGCTCAAGGCGTGAATCTGCCTGCTATATTTAATACGCTATGTCTACAGGCTATAAATATTAGACAACCTGGCATTCTACATTCTGGTATTTAAAAAATACCAAAGCTCAAGGCACGCTCAGAAACTATCTGCCTTATAAACATTTTATGCTATATCTACAGTGTATAAAAATTAGATATTCTGTCATTCTACATTCTGGTATTTAAAAAATACCTAAACTCAAGGCGTGAATCTGCCTGCTATATTTTTACGCTATGTCTTCAGGCTACAAATATAAGACATTCTGACATTCTACATTCTGGTATTTAAAAAAATACCAAAAGTTACAGACACGCTCAGAAACTTTCTGCCTTGTATGCCTTTGACACTATTTGTACATTTTATAAAAATTAGGCATGCTGACACTCTGGTATTAAAAAAATACCAAAACTCAAACGATTCTCAAAAAGCACAATCTGCCGTTCTAAATTTAAGTTTAAGAAAATGTAATAAACAAAAATTTTTATATTTAATTTTAAGACTTCAAAATAGAAGAAGTAATCGGCCGTGCTTCGGAAATCGAATCCGAACATTTTATGCGGATTCGTTTTGACACATGACGATAAGTGCAACAGGGTTGTCGCGTTACACAAAGAAAATTTAGCTTGTAACAAAAATAGCTAAATCGTGTTTAATTTCAATAAATATTATTGCTAAGGTAATATTTTTGTGTAATTATATTTAAAAAAATTGAATGTAAACAACATACAGTATTAGAAAAGTGCAAAGTTGCGGCAACCACGTCAGTTGTTTTTGAATTTATCGAAAATATAAAGGAAAATATCGACCAAAAAATTCGTTTTTGAGAGCAGACAAGTCAAATCCGAATAAAATTGCTCGGTTTGACTTTTTCGTTTTTCGAAGTACGGTTGAATAATTCGTTAATTTTTTAACAACTTTTAAGGGCTTATAAAAATGGCACATGTCTAAAAAACTTTATGCTGCTAATTTATGTTAAACTTTTTAAGCATTTATTTTTCTTTTTGTTTTTTTTTTCTTGTACCAAACCTCGCGTGTAACTCTCTGTCTAACTCTTGCTCTCTTGCAGTCACGTACATCTCTTGTCTCCAGCTCGGAGGGTGGCATTTTGGCTGAAGGCGAAACATCCAGTGAGGAAAGTTCACGCAACTCCAGTGACAATTCACCACCCTGTGATTTGGGTCTCGTCGAGCGTTTAATACTCACACATCCCATGTGGTTTTTACCAGGCATACAACGTTCCGGTGCCGTACATTTACTCCAGGGCAAAGAAGAGGGGGTAAGTCTATGCGTGATCTCTGTTAACGATAATTATTAATTTATTGAATTCAATTAAAAAATTAATACGCAAACAAGTATAAAAACTCACATTGGATTCCAAACTGCAACAACAAACAGAGTTGAGCATCAAAAAAATTTGCACACAATTTGCTGGCATACGCAAATATTTCATATATATTTAGTACATATGTACACATGCATATGTGTACATAATGCGTGCATATTTACATATACAAATTGCAATCAATTAATGTGCCAGCCCGTTAGCGTATTATAGCTAGGCTGCAGCTTGTGGACAATTTTATAGCCTTTTGAGTCATAATATGAGCTACGATAAAAAAGAGTATATTGGTTTTGTGATGGAGTATGTAACAACGTTTAACAACACTTTGTTGCATACTATGTATAAGCTTATTGTGTTTATTTAAGCTGATTAGGCAATATGTTAAATTTTTCTAAAACTCAATCTGTGGTATTGCGTTGGGATACCAGAATTCGGATTTATTTTTAATACCAAACGATTTTAATTTTTGAAAGCTAAGCTTTGGAATTAGATTTTTTTAAATAGTAGGTATATCGATGTACATATCTGTGGACATTTGACAAAACAACTTATCTCGAGATAGGAACATTTTCCAGGATTTTTGTTTTAATATAACTTTTGAAACCCGATATTTCTGTCTTATCGGGGTCCTTCTAGGCGTTCTGGGTAAAAACTTATCGAGTACGTCAAATCAACTTATCACTGTTTTTTTTCCAATTTTTTTCAAATTCTCTAGAAAAAATCTGTTGGCTGAAACCTTTTATAAGGGATCCTCCATAAACTACGTGACGCTCTAGGTGTTGGGGAAAGGGGGGTCCGGCGAAGCGTCACGATCATATGGAAAATCGTCTAAAATATTCCGTCACTGTGTCACAAGGAGGGTGGGAGGGGTCTATTTTGACGAAAATCAGCGTCACGTAGTTTTTGGATGATCCCTACGGGAATCCAATATTCCCCATACTGATGGAATGTTATGGAAATACAAATTTTTTCAAAGGGATTTCTGCCAAACTCCTCAAAGATTAAAAAACGTTTTTTTTTCAAATTTACGTGCATTTTCCATTTTTTCACCAAAATAATTCACTTAAAAATAAACTTTCATGTAAATTCTTTTGAAAAATCTGTTGTTTAAAAACTTTTTTGAAACATATCAGTTCTCAAGTTGCGTACCCTGAGTGATCTTTTAAATTTTGACGTTGAGTAGTTTTTGAAACCAAAAGAGTATGGACTCGTCGCCTCAGTTCTTTGAAAACAGATGTTTAACATCTTTTTTGAAAAAAGACTGCAAAGATTCAGTGCAGTATGAGAGATGACATTACGATGAAACCAAAACTTGGCGGCTATAAAGGGTCATCAATCTTGAGGTTTTTTTTCAATAGGGTTTTTTTTTTATAAATCACACGTGAGTATCGTCAAGATGCCATGTGTTTTTAATTCAGTTTTCATTGCCATTTCATCATGGAAAGACTTACACCCGAACAACGTTTACAAATCCTACAAATATATTACGAAAATTCGCGTTCTATAAAGAATGTTTTTCGCGCGCTTAGGCCATTTAATGGAACCAATTCGGTGAACAATTAATTTCACGCGCCGGCCCGGTGAATTGGCCAACAAGATTGTGTGATATCATATCATTAGACTTTTTCCGTTGAGGCTGCGTGAAGTCTAAAGTGTTTGTTGCAGCTACGATTGTAGCATTAGAGCCAACATTAGCCGTGTTATTCGAAAGCGTCATCGAAAATTGGAACCTCCCTATGGAGGTAGCGCAGTTGCGGCCAACATTTGAAAGGGATTATCTTTAAAAAGTGAATGGCAAGAATAGTTCTTTCTATTGATAATAAGGATTTTCCAATGCATTTGAAATTTTTGTGTTTTTTTGCATTTAAAAAAAAAACCTCAAGATTGAAGACCCTTTAGTTGTATGAAAACGGATGATTCGATCCAAATCGATATTATTATTATTACTTATTTCCTTGAACTTTATCTTTCATATCACAGAAATATACACATAGTTATATATTATATAATATGATTTCAAAAGTCGCTCCTGGCCGGACATAGTGCAGTTCCAAACTCTCTCCAGCTTTGACGATTTTGAGCTAAATTTTTGATCACCCTGGCCAGTAGCCTCTTCGCACCAAGCGGATCCAGGTGGACGACCTCTTCGTCTCGCACCTTGTGGATTCCATTCAAGTGACATTCTTGCAATGTCATTTTGGGGCTTTCTCAAAGTGTGGCCAATCCAATTCCACTTCCGTCTCTTAATTTCGCAACTCCAAATCCGTTGTGCGTGCTACAGTGGCGTTGACCCAATGTAGGTAGATTAGCCCTGAGAGGGTTACCACTTGGAGATCTCATTTCCATTTCGTTTGAACCAGATACAATTAGCAATTCCGAAAGAGTTACTACTGTTTCTTGGGTAAATTTAAATATGTAGATATTTGAATATTTGTCTTAGCTGACCATGTTACCAGCATGATGCAGTGCAGATTTAGTAATCCATCTAACTAGGACTGTTAGCGCCGCCGTTGGCTCTGAGTGAGCTCCTCCGCCAAGGCCATACTACAACGTGAGCCAAATCTACTCACGTTAGTCTATCTGTGCCGTTTGCTGACCTGACTCGAAGTCCCATTAGGGTCTTTCTTCGAGTTGCTCGGGTGATCAGGGTACACCACGTGCAGGTGGCACAAGTGGAAGAGGCTAAGTGAATCCGCGTTACCAACCCCTTGGAACCCCTATCCAAATCGATAAGGTATCTTAAATTGTACTTTTTTGAGGCAGCGAATCTTGAATTTGCTTAAAATATTGAACATCAGTTGATGTTCTTGATTATCTTGGGTATTGTTGTAGGTCTCATATTCAATGCAAATTTTCAGCAACAAAAACTTCAGAAGCAAACATTTTATTTCAGAAACAAAATTAAATGCAACCCTGTCTCTAGAATTATGTTTGATCTTTCTTCTCCCAAACCCTTGTTTACCTCTTTTCGGACTCGCTTATGCTCCTCCTGAGGTGTGGGTAAACCGGGTCAGGACTTATGTTTGATCATCTTGGTTCATTATATAAAAAATTCGTTGTACAGAAATGAGTTATAGTTTAAACTTAAAAATAAAATTTTGAATACAAAAAAGTTACTGTAAAATATTTTTTTATTGGAAAAATTCAACTTTATTCCACTTTGTAAGGTCTTAATCGCGTGCACATCTTGCCCTCGTTTAATGCAGGGTGACCAGATAAGGCAAATAAACCTAAATTGAACTAAAATGTTAAGAGACATGAAACTAGTTTCATGCTAACATAATTATTCAAATGAGTCGCCTTCTGGGCTTTGCCGGTAGTCCGAGAAGTTGATTTTTTTACAAAGTTACGCAGCTTTGACCAACATTTCCAATTGGCCCAATTGTATAAACTTGCCCAATACAGCTACACTGCGCCGAATAGACGGTATTCTTCCAAGATGCAGAACAAATTTTCACATTATTAAACTTGAAAGATCCTGAAAAAACTATTATTGCGATCTGGTCATCCTTACCCATTTGGTTATCACTAGCAACTGTTTGAATGAATACATTTTCTTAAGCAGTGTATTGAATAGTCGTATATGGGATTATCTAAAGTAACAGATATTGTTTTTACTGTGTATATTGTTGTTGTTGTTGCGTCATGTGAGCTGCATATAAAATACAAAATGTACAATTTACACAGATTCATTAATATTACGACAGTGACAACGAGCAAGGACAACAAAACCAACAAGCAACAACATAAACGAAAAAATAAAAATGTATGGCAACTCCTTTTTTAATTGTAAATGTATGAAGATAAACAAAGAAATGTTGCCCAGTCTCTCGCTCTCTCTCTCTCTCTCTCTCTGAGCCGAAGCTTGAAGCTTGGTTTGCTTTGGTCACCCTATTTGTTGCCTCTGCTGTCTCTTTGACTTTCGCTCCGTTTTGCAAACTCATTGAAATTTATCGGCCAGCACAGACACATGGCAGTGGCTGGAGGATGATGCCAATGTTGTGGCATGATGTGGCATGGACACATTTTGCTGAAGCACATTGACAAAAGGCGAAGCGCCAACGAGCCAAGAGACAAAAGCAACCAACGTTGGTCAACACAATTGCAACAGCAGCAGCAGCATCATTATCATCTTCAATGAAGTTGATGATGATGATGTGAATGCAGATGATGTTGCGGAAGATGATGCTGGAGATGATGATGGGTGGTGATTTAAGTTCTTTGCATAGACAATTGAAATTACAAAATGAAATGCGCAGCAGACATGGATTTGTGGCGTGGGGAGTTAGAGCTGCTAACAAATTGTACAGATTCAATAAGGTTGCACTGGTTCTATGAATGTAATGAATAGAAGAAATGGCTAAAGCAAGCAAAGCCTGGTCAGCAGCAAGCAATTATCACGTTTTGAGCGGGCAAGTAAATTACTTGCCAAAGGGAGCTCTTAAATGAACTGGGAGCTGAGAGCTTGAGCTATATGATATGAAAGAGTTTTAGCAAGTAGACAACAGGTTAGAAGGAGCCTTAGTTAACGAAAGGATGCGGAAATGGCAGCTAGACTGGTTAGATGGACAGTACCAAAAGTCTGAGGGACGTACAGGGTTTTAAGCTATGTGTGCATTTTTTTATTAAGCTTTAACACTATTTCTACAACGAGATGTCAAAAGACACCTTTAATAAAAGGTTTTCCAATAAGAGGTGTTATTTGGGTATTCAAAGAAAAATGCCATTTTTTGAGATAAATGATCGGATGTTTATTTCATAATAAAAAGGAAGGCATGCCGTTAATATTGAAAAACAACATCAGCCAAATGGCTACCACGACCACGCTTACAGGACCATATCCTTTTCATAAAATTTTCCATAACCAAATCGCAAAGTGGCTGCGCTATGTCCTCGATAGCCTCACGAATTCTATCTTTGAGGTCTTGAATCGACGCTGGGCTGTTGGCGTAGACCCAAAGGAGGAAGTCGCAAGGTGTTAAATCACAAGATCTCGGTGACCAATTGTTATCACCTCTTCGAGAGATAACACGGTCCGGAAACTTTTCCCATAAAAGAGCAATGGTTTCGTTGCTTGTGTGACACGTTGCGCCGTCTTGTTGAAAGTAAACGTTGTCCAGATCAATGCCATCCAACTCCGACCATAAAAAATCATTAATCATCTCTCGATAGCGCAATCCATTCACCGTAACTGTTGATCCAACCTCATTTTCGAAAAAGTAAGGTCCAATGATCCCGCCGGACCATAAACCGCACCAAAAAGTCATACGTTGAGGATGGAGAGGCTTCTCAACACTAACTCTTGGGTTTTCCGAGCCCCAGATGCGACAATTTTGCTTGTTGACGTAGCCACCGAGGTGGAAATGGGCCTCATCAGTCATGATGATTTTTCGATGGAATTCCGGATCATTTTCATGCATTTCAAGGACCCAATCAGCAAAGACACGACGTTGTTGATGATCGGCCGGCTTGAGTTCTTGTGTTAACTGAACTTTATAAGCCTTAGGACCCAAGTCTTTATGCAAAATGCGGTGTAATGACGTTTGTGGAATGCCCAATTCCAAAGAACGACGAGTAATGGACAAACCTGGGTTTTCTTCAACACTTTGGGCTACAGCAGCAATATTCTCAGTTGTTCTTGAGCGACGTGCACGGGTTTTATTCTTTACATCACTAACTTGTCCCAACAGCTCGAATTTTTCCACCAATTTCTGTCTTGCGGTCCGACAAGGTGCTTCACGACGACCCAAACATGCTTAAGTTTTGCGAACTGTGACTGCAAGATTTTCACCATTTTTGTAGTGAATTTTAATAATTTCAATGCGTTGTTGAAGCGTGTATCGTTCCATTTTTAGTAATGGCGTAGTTTCTACTTGTCAAATGTCAAAGAATAAAAGCTTCAAAAGTGACAGCTGCGGAAATACCGAGTGACTCAAAATTACACCTCTTGTTGGAAAACCCTATTAATATCGAAAAAAATCGTTTTTCTCAAAACTCCTACGAACCCAAATACATGAATACTGTTGAAAACCATAAATCGAAAAAAGTAGTGTGGTTTTTTTTTTGAGATTTTCTCGAAATCCTTGGATGTTTGGGGTTTTTTGAACCGCATTAGTGTCTCATTTAAAGTTCTAAGCACTACTCTTTTTGTAGTCTATATGTATGATGTGAATAGGGTGTAAGGTATTGAATTCCTTCTGCACTGCGACCAGCATGTAGGTCTTTTGTTATTCCCTTTAGTGATAGGGCTTTGTAGTCCTCTTCATCCAATTTATAGCTGTTTAAGAATTTTGCTCTGCGTCTGGTTAGCGCTGGGCAGTTGGCTAAAAGGTGCTCCATGGTTTCCTCCTCTTCATTGCAATATATGCAAGTTACAGTATCCGATAGACCTAGCTTGGCCATGTGGTAGCTACATGGGTAGTGGTCTCTTCTGTTGAATTCTAGGGCTTCAGCCCCCTTTTTTGAGTCGAACTGAAGGAATTTCTGGGGGGGGCGGAGTCTTTCCAGATTATTCCAGTATGTTTTTGCCTCTTTTCTGGTATTTTTTGAAATGATGTTTGTGATATCATTTTTTGTAAAGCCATACAGAGGGCTAGGTCCGGTTGTAGTCTACAAATCGCAGGATATTCAAAAACTATTGCATACTTTTGTGTGCTCTTAATTAAAGCCACTTAGTTAACAAGTCTTTAAAGCACCTGCTGCATAAACAACAACAACAACAACGAATATACAACGCTAATGATGTCCCCCACAGGATCAAGGACCCCAATCTGCAACAACATCATCATAGGCAAAAAAAGGGCATTTGCTGCTAATTACATTTTGTGGACGGCATAACAAATCCTGGTTCCCCATGTGGCACGCACATGTGACATGGATAACCGACAACAAACAAAAACAACAGCAACAGAACAAACCAACTTTTATTTATGATTGATGTGCTGCATATGGAAATAAACAGAAACCAAAAAAAAAAATATGCTCGTAACATACCGACTAATATATACGCTATAACGATTTTAATACAATTGAGAAAATTTTTCAGAAATTATCATTTTATGATATATATGGATGGAAAATTTAGAAAAATTTAACAATAATTTTTCCAAGGCCTATAAAAACCATTTTTTAGACATTATCAGTAAAGCATTTTTCAAAATTATTCATAATTAGCGGAGTTATGGAACTTTAACCAAAATGTCCTAGCGGCGATCACGATACGTTTTAACTGAAATCACGAAATCGGACATTTTTCATTAACATATTGCAATTTGAAGTTATTGTGCGAATTAGATTCGCAAAAACCTGCTTTTTTTTTCGTTAAAAATCGAAGATTATGCGCCAGGCGCTAAAACTATCTTCAGTGACGGGAGGCGTTATAAATAGCCATAACTTCGAAGCTACTGCCACGATCTGATCTAAAATTTTGTCAAAACATTTTTAAAACTAATTACTTCCTAAACATGTCTTAGAAATATTTACGATTTTGTGACATATCAGAAGATATACCTTCTGCTTAAGAGCATTGGCCAACTTCCAACTTTGTAAGTGGAACGGCTTAAAGTGTAAAAAACTTAAGCGAAGAACTAAATTATGGCTGCTTAAATTTAAAAAGAATGTTGAGTCTATTTAGTCCAGCATAGCATAATATTCGTTCGTTATATAGAAAATTCGTTTAAGTAGGATTATATGCTTAAAAATCATAATGTGGACAAATTTTTAAGGTGTTGGTTATGGTGAAGTTTAACTGTGTTTCTAGATGCAAGTGGTTTAAATTGTACAGGAGTTCGTTATGGTGGAGTACGACTGTAGTTGGTTTTAGGTAAAGTTACTCGGTGCAAGTGTTTCAAATTTCGAAAGAGTTCATTATATTGGTGTTTGACTGTAATCGATTTCAGCTAGCGTATCTAGGCGCAACTGGTTCAAGTTGAACAGGAGTTCGTTATAGTGAAGTTTGACTGTAATCGATTTCAGCTAATGTTTCTAGACGCAAGTGGTACAAATTGTAGAGGAGTTCATTATAGTGGAGTTTTACCGTAGTTGATTGTAAGCATAGGTAATTAGTGCAAGTGTATCAAGTTATAGATGAGTTTGTTAAAGTGGAGTACGACTGTAGTTGGTTCTAGGAAGAGTTAATAGGCGCAAGTGTTTTAAATGGGCTAAGATAGGTAAGGCAAAGCTACTAATCGTATTTCTACACGGAAAATACCAGTGCGATCCTTATGCATATCTTAGTCAAGTTGGCAGACGACCTCCTCGAGGTCTCCCGTGGATCACTACAAACAAACGTGAGTAGTGATCAAATGTGTGCAGCGAACAAAATCTTCCTCAAGGTCTGAGGTTTTGTGTCGGGCTGGAATCCCACCTTGTAAAATCCACTTTTCCATGAAAACATCAACGAAGCCTCGGGTAAAGACTCCCTATTTTGATGACGACCCCCGCAAACGTTTTAAGGACTACGATTTAAGCATATGCACCTGGAACATAAGAACACTCTACAGAACAGGGGCTCCTATCCAACTGGCTGATGTCCTCGAGAAATACAAGGCTGACATCACCGCAATCCAGGAAATGCGATGGATTGGGCAAGGCTACGCTAAACGTAAGTCCTGTGATATTTACTATAGTTGTCATGAGTCGAAGCGTGAACTAGGTGTAGGATTTGTAGTTAGAGGACGACTGCGACAACAAGTCCTCCAGTTCATCCCATTGAACGACCGGATCGCTACAATCCGTATTAAGGCGAAATTCTTGAACCTTAGTCTAATTTGCATGCCCCGACGGAGGAGAAGGACGATGTGACCAAGGATCTCTTTTACGCTCAGCTTAACGAAGCGTGCGATCTCTGCCCCCACCACGATGTTAAAATCGTGCTTGGCGATTTCAATGCCAAGGTGGACAGAGAAGGAATATTTGGTCCAACCGTCGGAAAATTTGGTCTACACGAGCAAACCACCGGCAACGGCATGAGGCTAATCGACATCGCCGCGGCATGAAACATGGTAATAAGATGTACTAGATTCCAGCATCTTGACATCCATAAAGCAACCTGGCTGTCTCCAGATCGGTTGACCCGACCATTTTGTGATTGCCGGAAGGCATTCTTCAAGTATCTTAGATGTACGCACAATTCGGGGAGCCAATATTGACTCGGATCACTTCCTTGTTGCAGCTTAGGTTCGCATGCAATCTAAGGTGCTTGAAAAGCTCGACGTCACCAAGCTGCAATCACAAAAGACAGCTAGAGACTTTGCTACTCGACTCTCGGAGCTGCTTACGCAGAACGAATCTCAACTCGACGATATATGCGCGGAGTGGAAAAATATCTCCGACTCATTGCGCACCGCTGCGGATGACATTATTGGCCCCTGTCGTCCGAGTCGCAACTCCTGGTACGATGACGAGTGTCGCGCGGCAGCTGCAGAGAAAAACGCGGCCTACCAGGCAACACTGCGAACAGTTGCTACGCGGACTCTTGTGGAGCGCTACAAAGAAAATCACTGTAAAGAGCACATCAATACCTTTCGATCTAATCGTCTTTTGTGTCGATACAAAATTTGGCTCACGAGATATTGACGAATAACTGAATTAAGTGCCCAAAAGCATGTTTTTCGAAAATATCTCGAAAACGGTGCTTAAGAAAAAAAATTACCCTAAAAAACACTTTTCTACAATGGTTCATAAATTTGACCATATGACCCATAAATTTGTAAACTAGTGTAATTGGCCGCGGCTTCTGAGCAAATTTTATGTTTCCAGATCTTTTGGAACTCGAGGAAGCTATACTTGGTAAAGGCTCACTATATAGTATATAGAATATAGCATAATTCAGCTAAGTTTCTGCGTTAACTAAATATACTCCTTGCTTTTTGAGTGCAGGGTACTTACAAAAAAAAAAAAGTAGCAACAACAAGGGTTCAAGACACGAGAAGAAATCTGTTTGCGAGCAATAGGCCTAAACTGGACAAGTAATTAAAATACCAGGCGACAGGCAGCCAAATGGAGCACATATTGAACCACAGTGTTTGATTCTTGTTGTAATTCTCATCCATCCTTCTCGTCCTCGTTGTTGTTGTTGTTATTGGGCACATATGACGCCACAAATTGTTGACCATTTGAACATATTGATTGATTTTTAATTACAAAAAAAATCTATAGACAAATGCGGCAAGCGGAAAACCAGACTGTATTGAATCCCTGACCAGATCGAGGAGGAGAAGCTTCGATTTCAATTAAATGGTTTCGTTTTTTTTTTCTCTCTCTTTACAGCATTATATGCATAATCAAATGCGCACATGCATGTATATATATACATATAAATATATGTATATATAAAAGCGTTAAATGGTTGTGTATTTATGTGTATGAGTTAAATGGTTTTGCGTTTAAACGGGAGAGAGAGTGCAACAAATAAACGAGAGTAAGAGTTATATTCATAATAATGACTGTAGAAATATATTTCCGATTCAATTAGCATCCAACAAAGTTCCGAATATTTTTTGGCTGCTTAAAGAGTTAAGAGCCGAAGATGTTTTGGGAGATATATAGAGCAACAGTTGGTACTGAAGAGGTACAAGAAAAATGAGTCCTGAATGACGAAACTCATCTCTAGTCTTAAACTTTTGCTGCAGTTCCAACTGTTTGATTTGGATTATGAACTATGTTTAACATTAGTTTTACTAAAATGTTTTATACCGATAAGTTTTAGACAAAAAATAAAAATTGGAAACTGCCCCATAGTCATTTTCCTGGTTAGGTGAGTAAAGTTAGCAAGAGGCAGAGCCTCTCAGAGTCTTAAAAATTAGCTTCAATGCATTTGTGCCAATACAGGGTGATACGTCCACTGAAAAAAAAATGTTGCTAAAATTGTTTCTCAGCCAGGCCAACCACTTTTCAGGCTTCCCTCGTAGTTGGTAGTATTCCAGAAAAGTCATCCTGGTTAGGTTACTCTTATACTTTTGCTGCAGTTCCTTCTGTTTGATTTGGATTATGAACTATGTTGAACTTACTAAAATTTTTGATTCCGATAAGTTTTAGATAAAAAAAAATTGGAAACTCCCCCCATAGTTCGTTTTTTTTTTCTTCCTGGTTAGGTGAGTAAAGTTAGCAAGAGGCAGAGCCCCCTAGTGTCTTAAAAATTAGCTTCAATGCATTTGTGCCAATACAGGGTGATACGTCCACTTAAAAAAAAATGTCGCTAAAATTGTTTCTCAGCCAGGCCAACCACTTTTCAGGCTTCCCTCGTAGTTGGTAGTATTCCAGAAAAGTCTTTTGACAGAATTTCAAAACAACAAAGAATTTGATCTGTACAATCTCAAAGTTTACATGAATTTAAGCATATCGCATCTTACTTGAGAATGCCAGAATTTTCCGGAAATCCGAAATCCTGGAAATTCCATTTTTAAGATCTGAGTAGTCAGCTATGAAATGCTACGTTTACATAGGTTTTAGAAAGAAAATCGTTTCTTTTCATTTTCTAGTAATCGCAACAAACATACTCTCTATACTTAGAGCCAAGCTGTGTTGGCGTCACGAATATTTATCTCTGAGTTTGTATAGGAAATAGTATCTGGAATATGCCAGCAATACGCTTAAAATCGAGATAAGCTAAGATAAGATTTTTAAGATCGAGTTAAATAACTATTAGGCTCTAAGCGCCTTTCTTAAGAGTCAGAAATCAGTTTTAGGAAATCGAAAAATTTTTACGAAATCCGCTGAAGCTCGTGACAAATGCACTCTTTTTTTTTAGAACTTAGTAGAAATCCTCTTAAAATCGAGATAAGCTCTGATATCTTGATTTTCAAGATCTAGATAAACAACTTTTAGCTTCTTAGCGCCTTTCTTAAGAGTCCGACGTTTCTCGAACTTCGCTTAAGCTGCTGTGCTGAGTAATCTTGAGTTTTAGGAAATCGAAAAATTTTTACGAAATCCGCTGAAGCTCGTGACAAATGCACTCTTTTTTTTAGAACCAGGTTTTTTTTAGAAACTTAGTAGAAATCCGCTTAAAATCGAGATAAGCTCTGATATCTTGATTTTTAGCTTCTTAGCGCCTTTCTTAAGAGTCCGACATTTCTCGAACTTTGCTTAAGCTGCTGTTCTGAGTAATCTTGAGTTTAAGCAAATCGAAAAATTTTTACGAAATGCACTAAAGCTCATGAGCGTTTATTTTTTTTTTTTTGGTAGAAACAGCTTAATCAGTTATTAAAGGCATTTACTAAACAGCAACATTTTGTCAATGGATGTTTGTTGGATTTATTTTTACATACACCCAGATACTCACACTGACTCAAATTCATCTACAACCACCCACACATGCTGTGGATATGTGTAACTCATACCAAAGTGTGTCTAGGCCGCCCTTATCGGTCATCAGATGTTGTTTCGTTGTTGGCTTTTGCTTTTACTATGGGGTCTTATGGGGTCTACACAGAGAGAGAGCAAGAGAGTGAGCTCTGGAGCTGGAGTTTTGGCCCAGCCTGTTGTTGATGGCTCTCTGATGTGCTGGCTATAAATAAAAACTGTCTGCGCCTATGTGGCTTTTACAGCTACTGAACTTGATGCTTCTTTTTAGTTTTTTTTTTTTTGTTGCGCTGTCTGTTGTTATGTCTGCCTGTTCGTCCGTCTGTTGTTAGCCCATACTCTCTTCTAGAGCTGCTCATTGACATTGAAACCTAGCCGTTAACAAAGCATAGGCAAAAGCCAAGCCAAAGCCAAAGCTGAAGCCATACCTGAAATTCAATTTCAATTCATAGTATATGGCATTGTATGCAGCTTAACAACTTCATCGATTACATATATGCATTTTTGTATACATTTATGTATGTGTAGTAGCTTTTTAGGGTGTAAATGAAATGTTTAATAGCGCTGCATAAATCAAATGCAGCAGCGACAGCAGCTTCAATAATAGTGCAGAAAAAATATGTGTACCTATATATTACGCATACGTCATGTGGTGCAGCAAAGAACTGAAGCGACATCAAATGAAAACGAAATGTATATAATAGATGGGCAAGCGTTTTATTTTGGAAAAAAAAGTGTGTTAGGCAGGGGAATATGAGTTAAAAAATATATATGTATATTGTCTTGGGTTTGAAAATACAAAGTGATGAAGGCGAAATCTGTTTATTAGAGAAAATTGGATACAATAGCATTGAATGAGCTATATTGTAATAGATTTGAAACGAAGAAGCTGCAACAAATTTATAGTTTTTGAACACTGAAAGAAATTATTTTAGAAGAAAATCGTAAAGGCTGCAGAGGTGCTACGCTTTTCTTCTAATAAAGTCTGAACGACAACATCACAAAACGTCGGGTATATAGGCGGTATTGTACATTTAAGAGTCTTCCTGATTAGCCTCACTATAGCTATAGGAATTCCATAGCAGTTTTGTGGTATTCAGAATTGCAAAGATTCCCCCTCGGAAAAGCATACATAGCTTGAAATTAATATGTAGAATAGTTCAGTACAGCAAAGTAGGCCATCTTGGTTTTCCGACATTCATCGTGATGGGACAAAGTTTCTCAAGAGTACTGCATCACTTTCTCTCTTCTCTACAGCTCTGCCACTCCCATGCCGTCATATTTGTATGTAGGCTGACGTGAGCCTTATAAATAAAAACATTTTTACTTTCTTTCAATAACTGCCACCTTTTTGTATAAAAAACTATCAACAAAAGCTGATGGACGCTATTAAAAACATTTAAATTATAGTCGGCTTGTGTCTGACTGTACTTACTCTAAAATTTCGTGCATGCGATGTTTCTGACTGCAATTCGTGTCACGCCAGCAGCTCTGCCCTAAATCTTTTATGCGTAATATGCATTTTAAGCGCTTAAGTCTGTCAAACAGTCTATGTCATCAAACAAAGTAAAGGTAAACGGGTAGGCATACCATGCGTATGCGTAATGCAGCAAAACAGAAAGAGGGTTGCCTAAAGCGCTCAACGACTGTTTCAATTTGCTTGTGGTTGCACCTGCAACAGCAACAATAATGACAACACTGGCAACAACAACAACAACGATAACGACGACAACCAACCGACAACCGACCGACCACAAGAGCGACACATTTTGCTAATGAATTATTAACGAAAAATTATAATTGAAAGCCGTTCGACAAAATGAGTTTAATGCACTTGGCAACCCAGCCTGACATGCATATGGAAGAAACCATGGATGAAAAGCGAAATTGAATACACGGTAAAAGTCAGTGAGGGCAGCTGGGCGGGGAGCATAGGCAGACGTACGGTCAACGGAAATAAAAGGAAATCAGCTTAAGGCCTGTTGCCATATGGCTTGGCTGACTGCGGCGGCGGTGGCTGTCTCCACTGACTCTTGACTCTTGGCGCTTGGTTGTGTTTTCTATTGTTGTTGTTGTTATTGTTGCTGTTGGCAAAAGGAAAAGCCGCTTAGTGGCCAAGAGCTGTAGCAATGGGGGAAACGAGTAACTGGAGAGACAATACGAGAACGCTGAGTACGAGAGGCTAATGGCAATGCTTTGCTGCTTCAATTGTCTGAATGCGGTTGAGGCGGCAGAGCACGCAGAGCTTACCAGAGTTGCCAGGATTTTGCGTTTGAATTCAATTTTTCATTTAGTGAAACAAAAGAAATGCGCTGCAAAGTGAAGGAAATAAGCGTAGACGAAGCTAAAATGCTCTAAGAACTATGTAATAAGTATGAAGTTTATTTGGATTAATCATTTTTTTGCACTTTCGGAAGGATTTTGGAACATAGAAATTCATTTTTTTTTTCTATATCTCAGAACAAGTGGAATGTACTGTAACTGAACTGTACGTTATTTAAGCATAAAAAATAATTTGCCATCAACAGTTTGGTGGGAACTTATAAAAAAATAAAAAGTTTTAAGCAGTTTAGATAAACCAAACGAGAATTTGGAAAACCCAACGAGAATGAAATTTTAGATTTTAAAAGTATACCTCGTTATATTTTTACACAGTAGATACGTTCCAGAAAAAACCGTCTCCAAAAAAAAAACATGAAGTTTATCCTTAAACTACTATGGAATTAAATTAGAAAGGTGACTTCTTTAACTAAATTTCTAAAAGATTAGATTAATAAAAACATTTTTCTTGAAAATTTTGTTCAAATTGCTTTTTTCAATCGTGCTAAATCGCAGGGAATTGTGTAAAATTTGGTATTTTTTTATATAATCAGCTATTAGAATATAAGAAAAAACTTTAAATATTAAATATTTGCTTTAAGGCCCATACGCAGCATGCAAAAATTCCGCACGAAATGTCAAAACTCCATATAAAAAAAGAGAATATAAAAAAAAATCCCAAAAAAAGGAATTTTTGTTTCATTTGAAGTTTTGACATTTCAAATTTTTGCATGCTGCGTATGGGCCTTTACCACAAAAAAGTTCCACCCTGACCGAAAAACTTCTATATTTAAAGAAAACCTAAGAATGATATTTTAGATTTTCGCCGACCATCTTAGGTTCGCCATTTTGTAATTTTAAAATTCGAACCCCAGATTCGTGATCAGCGACCCCGAAAACCTATATTTGCATACCCAACTCGAACTTTAAACAACAAAATGAAAATCCCATCTTAGGTCCGCCATTTTGAAAGTGTTTTTAAAACAAATAAGGTACTTATAATCAGCTACGACAAAATTTTCTGAATAGCATATAAAAGGAGCTGCAATAACAATTTTCTGAGAATAAAATTAAAAATAGTGATTAAATTTTGTATGTTTTATTATTAGCTCCGCCATTTTGAAATAACAAAAATCGCCATACGGCTTTAACAAGTAGACGAGAAGACGAAAATTTGAAGCCCGAAAACGTTGATTTAGGGGGTTTGTTGGTTTGGCACAGAAAGTCCCATATATATTCAAAAGTTATTCAAATAAAGAGCTCAAAGCTTTTCTAATAGCTATACTACTACTATACCAATATGAGGCCAATCGGACAAAGTTCATTTTCCAAACTTCAAATGGCTATATCTCTGAAACTAGACGTCTCAGAGCAAAAAGGAGCCACAATAAATATTGTGCCAATCGGACAAAGTTTATTTTCCAAACTTCAAATGGCTATATCTCGGAAACTAGACGTCGTAGAGCAAATTGGAGCCCGGATTCGTATTAGTTGTAGGAAACAATATTAAGCCAATCGGACAAAGTTCATTTTCCAAACTTCAAATGGCTATATCTCGGAAACTAGACGTCTCAGAGCAAAAAAGGAGACCGAATTCACTGATACGAAAAAAACGTAACTTTCAGGGATTGTTAGGGACCTTGTTCTAAGTCTAAAGCCGAGTTTTCGAATTTGTGGGTAGGGGGCGTGGCACCAGCCTTTAACAATATATGTTGCTACGGTTTTTGCATGATATATTTTTTCTATCAAACTTAGAGTCATGTTTTAAAGTTTGATATTGTTGCAAAGATTTTCAAATTTTCTTATTTTTAAGAAAATATTATTGTTAACTATTTTTATCATGACATTGTCATTATTTCATCAACAAGTTATGTATGTTTTTAAAGATTTTGTTATGGAAGCCAAGCTCAGTTAAATACTTGAAAAAATTAGCACATTTTTCATGGAAATAGTAATTTTACGCTATGTAACGTAACGCCATATAAAACTAATACAAACAAAAATGAGCCAGAGTTTTTCAATTTAATAAGTTTTAAAATTAATTTACATTATTTGAAATCGTATTACAAAAAGTTGAATACCAATTCGTAGAATTTTTGCAGTTTTATAATCCAAGTCAAAGCACAATTTTATTTTTTCTAACGTAACGCCAGGCATAGACTTTCTTATATCTGCTAAACGTTAATAGCGTTTGTTGTAATTTTTAATAAAGTACTACTTAATAGCTGCGTTTTTAGAAATTAAGCTTTTACCTTTGAGTTTTGTCATACAAATGTAACGTCACGCCAAAGTGGTAATGCGCATATGCCAAGTGACGTCATTGTACACTGCTACCAATCAGGTTAGCCAAACCATAAGTGCTAAAAATTTGAAACTTTTTGTTGTTTATCGGTAATGAATTATCATTTAAATAAAAGAAACATGTTTATTATAATATATTTGTATATTTTTTGAAAATTAATTTTCTTAAAAAAAAAAAAAAAAACAAAAAAAAATTATAATAAACCTGCGTCATCAGCCTAGCCTAATTTCAAAGCTAATTAAAAAAAATTTTTAATTTTATAAATTATTTTTGTAAGCTTTAAATTAATTTCTAAGCTTATAAATAAAAATAAATTTAAAATTTTTTAAATAAATTTCATTTCTTTTGTTAGAAAAATCTCTAGTACAGTAAATCCATAGTTTCATCTGGAAAAAAATACTTAATGGATGAAACTTTTAGGGATCGTAGGGAACTTGTTCTAAGTCTTAAACCGAGTTTTCGTATCCGAGGGTGGGGGGCGTGGCACCGCCTCCTGACAATATATGTTGCTACGGTTTTTGCATGATATTTTTTTTTCTTTAAAACTAAGACTCATGGTTAAAAGATCAATGCTGTTGCAAATAAAATGATCTGTCAAACAAAAATTAAATCAAGATTGTTCAAGCACAATGCCTGTTTAAAGTTGAAAGTTGGAAATGGTGTTTGGTGTTTTTCGAATAATTTGCAAATATCTCGCAAATTTTAACTATATACTTGTTAAAGTAATTGAAATTATCTACAAAACGAGTCCTCCATCACTTTTCTACGATCAATAATTTTCCAGCAATCGAACAATAAAGTTGCTCATAAGCGCCACTTTTATACTACTCATATATTATTTGGAAAATCAAAATGGCTGTCCAAGCGCGCTTGATGCCTTCAATTAGCTTTATTTTGTCCAAATATAGTTTTGCGGCTTAGAACATTTTTTAACCTGGCCTGGTGTTGTATGGATAACTTGACAACTGTATAAAATTGAAATTTTGGCGTTCCATCCTTGATTTAATCATGCGGAACGATTTGAACTGAAACATTGCCGTACTGAAAATGACATGGAAAATCAAGTCTCAAGGGATGTACACATTGCTTGTCAAATAACTTGTCACATCCGTACTTATGACATCATGTGTTGGAAAGCAACGTTGTCATCTTAATAAATAATTGTGTCACATTTTGTCGACATGTTTACATAACCTCATATACATATTAGACTAAATTCTTCATGTCGGCTTTACATTTTCTACTAAGCAATTTTTAAATACCAGAAATTATGTTAACACAATTTTAATGGCTGATCAGCAAAATACATTATTGGAAATTTGGCATGTGTGTCATAAATTATGACAAAAGTGTGATTTTTTTCGATTTTTACAAGATGTTTAGTGTTATGCTCTCTAGATACTTTTTGGGTCTTCTAAGACCTAAGCAAAAATTTCAAAAATCTATAATACCTCATAGACTTGTTATTCTAAAAGTGTATAAAAAGCAAATCAAAAAAAAAAAAAAAAAAACTGAAGGGATGGCGAATTTGAGAGAAGTGAAATGAATGTCAATGAAATGCAAAACTGGACAACGACACCAGAAACCCGGCAACATGCCAAATCCCCTCGACAGCTGAAGCTCAGACCCAGCAGGACGTACAGCATTTCTTTATATTATGCAGTTTCCTTTTCATTTTCATTTTTGCTTTTCCCTTTTTATTTTTCTTCTTTTTTTTTATTTTTTTGTCTTTTAAAAAGCTCGCATTACCAATTTGAATAAAATATGAGATTTTTATTATATGCAAAGGCACGCAACGCATCTAATGGCCGGGCAATGAGTGCATAATAGTCCCGTGGTCAGTCCCGCCACATTGTGGACCCTTTGGGGCATGCTGGCTTTTTTGTAGTTGATTTAGCCTTAATTTGGTTATTTTATGCCAGCCAACCACAGAAACCGCCGACACCAGCAGCATCATCAGACATTGACACTCATTAGGCGGCTACATGATATCTATTTATCTATGCATATAATACTGCTTGGAGTAGGGATTGTTCCCTTAGGGAGTCTCACTGTAATTTAGAAGCGACAGTGAAAACATCCTTTGGGAACTAATACATATGCGAATGATTTTAGTTGCTCAACTCTTTATATAATATATAATATAAAAATATTATTGATTCACTTTTTTTATAATTAAAAATCTAAAGGAATTGATTTGCACTGATTTGGCGATATTGTGTAGGAAGCTTAAGTTACATGATTTTCACTATATTTCTTATTTTAAATTTCTTAATTTCTTGTTACCAAGCAAGAGGGATCCAACAAATAGTTACTTATTTCTCCCTCAACTATAAACAATTTTTAAATTTATCTTTATGCATATGTTTTTTATACATGAGCTAGAGTCTAACGAACATAACTATGTTGACATCTGTTGGTTCACTTCGACACTTCTCAACGTTTGAACAAAGCTGAAAATTGCTTTTTCCACTGGAACGTAGAACACCTTAGAATCTTTAAAAATATCATACCCCCCACCACTGTGAAAATAAATTTTAAAATTTTGAGTTATTTTGTCGTCATCTTAGTTGGTAACACTGTCACAACGAACAAAAATTTCAGCATGGAAATCAAAAGAAATTTTTGCAAAAAAGAACTCTATCAGGCTTCCAAAATTTACAACTTACAAAACTAGCGAAAAAAGAGAGAACGAAAATATTTTAGTGTGACCAGCTCGGAAAAAGTAGAAAGCTTAAAGTTTAATTTTTGCAAAAACGAACTTTCACAGGCTTCCAAAATTTACAACTTGCAAAACAAGCGAAAGAAAGAGAACAAAATATTTTAGTGTGACCAGCTCGGAAAAAGTAAAAAGCTTAAATTGCAAATCAAGCAAAGAATTTTTGCAAAACGAGCTTTTTCAGGCTTCAAAAGCTTACAGCTCACAAAACTAGCGCAAAAAAAGAGAAAGAAAAATATTTTAGTGTGACCAGCTCGGAAAAAGTAAAAAGCTTAAAGTGCAATTTTTGTAAAAACGAAGTTTATGAGGCTTCCAAAAATTACAACTTACAAAACTAGCGAAAAAAAAGAGAAAGAAAATATTTTAGTGTGACCGGCTCGGAAATTTTAAACAGCTTAAAATGTAAATCAAACAAAGAAGTTTTGCAAAAATTAACTTTAACAGGCTTCAAAAATTAACAACTTACAAAACTGGCGGAAAAAAAGAGGAACAAAATTTGTTAGTGTGACCAGCTCGGAAAAAGTAGAAAGCTTAAATTGCAAATCAAGCGAAGAATTTTTGCAAAAACTAACTTTAAAAGGTTTCTAAAACTTACAACTTACAAAACTAGCGAAAAAAGAGAGAACAAAAATATTTTAGTGTGATCAGCTCGGAAAAAGTAAAAAGCTTAAAATGCAAATAAAGCAAAGAATTTTGGCAAAAACTAAAAGGCTTTCAAAACTTACAACTTACAAAACTAGCGAAAAAAAGGAGAAAGAACATATTTTAGTGTGACCAGCTCGAAAAAAGTAGAAAGTTTAAAATGCAGTGCTATATTCAACTGCCTTATATTTAAATACAAAAACTTTGATATAAAAATGCATCAACGTAATATAAAGGCTTAAGTGCTGTGAGTCATGAGTCTGTGGATTTGGTTTTTTGCTTAGTATGTCTAAGAAATCCATTTATATATTTTTTTGCTGCCTTTGCCACTTTTATGGAAATCTTCAGCTCGCTTTGGCTTATGGGTTTTTGCACCCGCGAATACTGGCTACAATGGTGGTGCCATCACCTGCTCCTAAAAACTACGCGCTGCTTAACTTTACATTGCAGTTAATGTTGCGTTAAAAATGCGAACATAAATTCCATAAGCCAAAGGCAAAACAATGATAAATTGTTATTCCATACGCGCGAGCACTCCTTAAAATATGCAACCATATTTATACACTATAACCATAGGATTAAGGGCAGCATAGATTTGTGTAATGTGTATGTAACAGGCAGAAGAAGGCGTGGCAGAGCATAACATTTTTACACCACAAAGCGTAGCATCATCTTTACTATCGTTTATCTGAAAACACCAATGACCTTTCAGAGACAAAAAATAAATAAATGCATGGTAAATGTTTAAATGCATTGACCAGAAAATAAACTTGCCTCTTAAGCACATATTATAAGCGCCACCTGGTAAAAAATTGAACCACTTGTTGGTAAGAATAGCAGGCTTTTATTAAAGATAGACTAAAGCTGCAAAGATATAGGCAAACATATATTAAGCTAGACTCTAGAGCTAAAAAATTCTTTAGGTTGACCTGAGGCAATAATGAAAACGTTCACGTTTTAACATTTTTTTCCCCTCCTAACCCTGCAAAACGCTTATCTCCAAAACGCCTATAATCTCAATAACTCAACTCTTAAAAAAATTTCAAAAAATTTTTTGAGGCGGGATGATATTAATTTAATTCCATTCCGTAATAATATTTCACTTTGTGTTTCAAATAAACTGGCTAAAACTAACGAATTTGATATTAAGACTAATGTGAGCCTAATCAACGAAACAATTAATTTGTTGTCATCCGCCCTTTTCAAGTATCAACTGATATGTCACGAACTACACTGTGCAAAAAAAATGTTAAATTTTCTGATATAATTAAGCTTCTGAATTTCGGTGTAACAGTGTTAGTTGTGTATAGGAAAAAGAATTTTAGGTTCTCAGAACAAGTGTTTTTTTTTTTAGTTTTTTTTTTAAATACACTCAGAAATAAAGCGATCTTAATTTAAATTCGATTTTGCTCAAAACACCATTATTTCACTTTAGAAATCGCTACTGGCGTACTTTTGAAGAAATACTTGATTGTTTTTCTCAGTGTACTTCAACTATAAGAACATTGAAAAGGTGTGACCAAATGTTTATTTGATTTATTTTATTATATGTATTAAGAAAATTAAAACTATGCTCAACTTTAAATCTTCTAGTGCTGGATCATCCCGCACCTAGTTTAAGTCAAATTATTATTTTTTTTTTATAAAAGCGCATACAGGGTATCCCAGCTTCGAGCCTCGTCCCGATTGCTTCACATTTTTGTATCTATGAGTTTGTTCTATGTGTATGTGTGTGAGTGTGCAACGCCTTGGCGCTTGTCGCCATTGCAAAAACTTTTCAGACGCTGCGACAAAAGCAACAACAACAACAACTACTACAAAAACAAAATGGCCACAAATAATGGCAGCATCTTTAGCCTGGTCTGGCCTGCCACTTGACCAAAGAATTTTGTACGGCAGTGGTTTGGTTGGGGGGTGGGCGTTAAGTGGGGGCCTGTTACCAGCTGCCAGCTCCAAGCTCCAAGTTTTTGCCGATGCCAGGGTCGATTGTGTACTTTATTGTCGCCCTATTGCTAATCGCTAGTAAAACTTTTCATAATGAGCATTTTACTTAAAGTCACGCACAAACCTATTTATATACCTACTATATTTACATACATACACATGTACCTATTGTATTTACCGACAGCAACCCTAAAAGTATGCAATTATATAAGCGCGTATGTATAGTATTGTACATATGTATATACATAAGTATATTTTTAGAATTTTTCAATAAATGCTGGTAGTGCTTAAAAATGGCGTCTCAAGCATGGGGTGCCACCCCCTGCATTCTGTTCCACTTCAGCTTGCTTTGACGGCGTCCTGCGGCGATGTTTATGATTTTGCTTTATTTTTTTTTGAAAAATCGTCAAGCTCTATCGTTCTCACTTTTACTTACTCCTCACTGCCTGCGCCTCATTTCAACTCTCTTAGAATTTACTGATTTGATTTTCAGCATTTTACTTGATACTACTTTAAACCAAAACTTTGGAACTGCTTTGATTTGATTACAATGCGGGCGATAGACAACAAACATTTTGTGTTCAAGCTTCACACAAGTCCGGGCTATGTCATTATATTGATTTAATAATCTGAAGCCAAACAGTCCGAATGGCACGGAAATGCAATTTAAAGCAGGAAACTGGACAGAAAATAAGCACAAAAGAAGAATTCTAATACAGTACGGCAGCTGCTCGACAATGGAATACACTGGAAATTAGGATGCTTTTTGCATCAAATTTGAGTATTGTGCAATGCTTTACAGAAGTAAAAGCATTTGCAGGTGGGTTTTGTGAAAAAGTCAACGTTTCATTGTTTCTTAGCCTCACATGTGTGGATCATAAAACAAATTATACAAAAATGTTGCTTTAGCTTTGGGACTTTGGTCACGCAAAGATTCTCAAGGGAAACCCACTTATTCCCGAGAGCACAGACTACAGCATTCCGCAGGAACACTTCGAAACCAATTTCAAAACCCATATTCCAACCAGGGAGGAGTGGAGTATAGGTGTACCAGACCCTGCTGGCTCAATAAAAATCTTCACGGATGGTTCAAAGCTGGACGACCGTGTAGGTGGAGGCGTCTACGTTGATGAACTCAACGTAAGAACACCGACTCCCGGATCACTGCTGTGTTTTTCAGGCAGAGGTTACTGCAATCCAGGAGACTCTGACAATAATAAGAAACCTACGAGTACAGAATAAGACCATCTGTATCTACTCGGACAGCCAGGTGGCTATTAAGTCCCTAGCTTCATTGACATCGTGCATGAAGTCAGTAAATAACTGCCGCTTGTCTTTTGAGGAGATGGCTGAGCAGTTTTCAATCCACCTCATATGGGTCCCAGGACATAGGGATATCGAGGGCAACTGCATTGCGGATGAACTGGCTAGACAAGGAACTACCAGCACATCCTCCTTCAGGACAAGGAGGGCCTGGGTATACCCATGGCCAGCTGCAAACTGAGAATACAAAATTACTTCACTCTCTTTGCAAACCAAACGTGGAATTGGGCATCGAACACGTGCAGAATCTCACGGCAAAGCTGGCCGACATACAGCAGTAAAAGAACCAAGGAACTTTGCTGTCTGAACAGAGCCCAGTGTTCGACTGTCATTCGTGCTAACACGGGACATTGGCTGGTGGGGAAACATGCATCCAGGCTAAATGCTCCCCACCATGATTTCTGTAGAAGCTGTGGCGATGAGGAGGAGCTGGAACAGTTGAACACCTTTTCTATCACTGCCCTGGTCTGTTTAGGACAAGATTCCGCTTTCTAAAGTCATACTTCCTCGATGATTTATCTCAGCCGTCCGAACAGAGTCCAAAATGCCTTTTGAGGTTCATCCAGGCCGCCGCATGGCGGACTCATTTCGTATAGGGGACTTTTTGAGTGGGGAAGAGCGGTGAATGGTCCACCGTAGCGGTATCACAACGGGCCTATTTTGGCCTATGTGATTTGGGACGTTAGTCCCAACTGCCGCCCTAACCTAACCAAACCTAACCTACAAGGAAAAATTATTTCAGTAAAAATGTCGTTCTTTTTAAAACCTATTTTGGCCATGCGTTTCAATTCCGCTTGCAACAAAACATTCAGTTAAAAACCACATGAAAAATTCGTTTTGGTGAAATTAGTAACAGCAAACATTCGGTTTCAAAACGAATCCGCATAAAATGTTCGGATTCGTATGGCCGATTATTTCCATTTATAGTAGATGGGGTTGTTGGATGAATACATTTCGTGCGCTTCTATATCTCCTGCTCATCAGATAAACAGGCCATTAAGTAGTCCAAACATATAACCCGATTGGTTGCAAAGATAAGAACTAACTGTTCTTATTGGACAGCTCTACTGAAATAATGAAAACCAAACCCTCATAGATTCCTTGACTCAAATGCAAAGCACTCTTGATGAACTATTATCCGCCCCTACGCTCAACATATGGTATAGAGCTTTGACGTTTGGCAACTCTTAAAAGCTCACTTCTTGACATTGATACAAAATACATTCCCAGTTTGCATTGCCTTGTACCCAAAAAATAGTGTATCCCAAAAAGGACAAAGACAAAACGAGCATAAAAATGCCTTAACTAGCTAAACAGCTAAGAAGAAAAAACGTCCAAAAGAAAACGCATCACAAAAGATGTCTGTTGCTTGTTGGTATTAGTGTGTATCTGTGTGACTAGTTGACTGCTTTTTATGAGAAAATTGACAAATTTTTTGGTCCTCACTAACAATAAAAAGGCGTTTCACAATCTCTGCCCTGACTGTCTGCACTTACTTGTCTGCGTATAAGTTTATGCGCTAATATATAAGCAGTTTTATGTGCTTACATAGGAAGCTATAATCTAGCGCTATTTAAGCCTTCTAAGATAATCATTTGGTAAGAGCTGAGCAAAAATTTTGAAAAAAGAAATTGGTTTACTGCTGGGGAACTCTAAAAAATAGTAATAAAGTATTGTAACCCCTATATCGAAAATAATATGCACATAATAAGGGAACGACCTGGCGGTACTGCACAATGGAAGAACAAGTGTACCTTTCCAAACGAACACCGGCGTTAAGCAAGGCTGTTCTCTATCGCCTCTACTCTTCAACATCGTGGTCGATGAGTTCATGAGAGAGATATCCAAGTCCAAGCGTGGCATCACGTGGAGCTTCACCAGACACCTTGAAGACTTGAACTACGCGGACGACTTCTGTCTGACCTCTCAATGACTAGGTGACATCCAGACCAAAGTAGATGACCTTGTGAAACTAGCCAGCAGAGTCGGGCTCAAGATTAACGTAGCAAAAACAAAAGCAATGCTCTTCAATTACACCAGCCAAGGAAACATCACCATAGAAGGTAACCCAATCGAGTTCGTCGACAGTTTCCCATACCTTGGCACCGTTATCTCCAATAGTGGTGGTGTTAATGAAGACGTTTCAAGCCGACTCGCCAAAGCTCAATCAGCATTTGGGAGACTATACCGCAAAACTGCGAATCTTCAATGCATGTGTTAAATCCATACTGCTATACGGTAGCGAGACGTGGTTGATCAGAGGAAGAATTGTGCAACAGCTGCAGGCTTTCATCAATAAGTGCCTGCGAACTATATGCGCGATATTCTGGCCAAACAGAATATCAAATGCGGTACTGTGGCGCATCACTTGTGAGTCCCCTATCCACCTCCAAAACAGGAAACGCAAATGGACATGGATAGGTCATGCTCTCAGAAAAGAACCAAGCAGCTGGACTGGAATCCCCAAGAAAGCAGACGAGTAGGACGACCAAAAGCAACCTGCCGGCGGACTGCCCTTCAAGAACTGGCGCAGCAAAGCACAACATGGGTTACAGCTAAACAAACAGCGCAAAATAGAGTTCAATGTAAAGCTCTTGTAGAGGCCCTAAGCTCTTGGGAGCTTAGGAGTAAAACAGGAAAAAAAAAAAAATGCTGCGTCCGCGTTGCTGTGTGCCAATTATTTTTTCTGCAGTGCTCCTTAGTGTCCTGCATGTGTGTTCCCATGGGTGGTCTTGCTGTGGAACTAGGTGTGCTCGTATTGACAGCGCCATTCTTGCAGAGAGATTTATGTCTGCAAGTAGGTGCAGATTGAGGGGGGGCGATCGGTTTGTGCTGTTGGTATTCAGTGAGCGGTTTCGGTTCAACTTTATTGCGAGTTCTCCAATGACCAAACTCGTGATCACTATCTATTGATGCTCCTCTCTTGTTCCGTACATCAAGTAGCGAGTGTCTCCATTTCTTGCTTATACAGATGTCCATGTGTACTTGTGCACAGCATTGTGGGGGAATAGCGTGCCGCCAATGACCAATGAAATGTTTGGCATAGTTCCGTAAGTCTCTCGCCGTTGTTGTTGCGAGTCCCGATTTTTTTCCTATGGCTGATCTTAGTCCGGTGTTGTTTGGGCCAATCTTCGCATTGAAGTCACCCATGAGAATAGAATAGTGATGTCACCTCGGTGTATTTTGGTGAGGGTTGCTGTGAGAGCAGTATAGAGGTCGTCTTTAGTGTCGTCACTGGCGATGTGCCTAGCTTTTCATCTAAACCTGGCCGTAATGAGTCTGTCAGACACGGGATGCCAGGAATGGAGTGTCTTCCTCGCTATTGGGTAGCGACAGAAGTCGAAGTGGCGAACAACATTTGTTTTTGTAACATTGCCGAAAGGTGTTGTTGTTGTTCGAAGGTGAACACCAATGCACTTGGATATATTGGTTGTCCAGTCCAGATAGCGTGAAGGTGGATGATCGATGGCTATGAAGACCATGACAGTGAATGGCATTTATTATAGAAAAATTTCGAGAGGAAGTATAAACTGCGGTCATGCTCTCGTCATGAGTGGGGTTCGAACCCACGACTTCTCGCATGGCGAGCCAATGCGGTATCCACTGACCCACCGAGGCCCCTTCTTTCTTTCTTTCTATTTATTACAATTATTCCCCGCCCTGCTGAAATTTTACCTTCCTTTAACCCAGCAGGTGCTGTTTAATGTACTCCGAATACTCCGAATATTTTATTTCTTAAAACACCAAAAACCGTGTTTTTGTACTTTTTGTTTCAACAAGAGTCCGGAAGCTTTGTACCATAAAGTGTGCACTCTCATGTTTTGCTTTGTTGGATTGCTCTTACAACTCTCACAGCTCTCCAGAACTGCAATATTTTCCTGCATGCATTTTCTAATGCATTTCCACTTTTGCAGTTCATTGACTCGCTTGCCGTCGCTGTCAAGCGGAAATGACGTCGTCTGTCAAAACTTGTCAAGTTCCTCGTAAGTTAACCGCAAAATGTTCCGTGAAAAAAAAAATCGCAAACTGTCGACGTAAAATGTGACAGTTCCTATCTCTACTCCAATTTCAATTTCACTTTTATTTGGTGCAAAACATTTTGAAAACACATTTGGTCAACGAATTGGTCATGTGGAAACCACAAAAAACATTTAACATTTCAATTTCCTGTTCATGCATTTTCAATTTAAATTAAAAAAAAAATAAAAACTTGATGAAACTGGGAAGTTTTTAAATTGACTGTGGTTACAATTAATTGAATGTGAATGATTGAAACATCGAGTTGTGTTTGATGGCAGAAGGGTCGATATTTCAGTCGAAACACCTTAGACAAATTCAACTGATGACCCTGCGGCACATTCAAATCAAAAGCACTTCCAACTGCTCCAAACGCATCTATCAGTTGGGTTCCGTGTTTGTATCTCATTTATTCCTTTATCCGAAGTGCAGAGAGAGAGATGGCATTTCCGGTTTCTATTTCGATTACACGCATACACTGAGCGAAAAAGTGAGCCAAATTTCTGAACTTAAGGCCTAATTTAAATCTAAATTATAAAAGGTATGTAGCCAGAGCAACGTAAGCCTTCAGGCTATTTTCTTATTTGATACCACCAAATTGCGCTTTCAAAACGAATCTGAATAAAATATTCGAATTCACTATCCGCAGCAAGGACGAAAATTAAAAATTTCATTTCAATTGTCTTAGAAACTTTCTGGTAGCCTTAAAATAGGCTTCAGTAGTCGTTAGAATAATTGTGATTTTTAAGGTTTTTTAAGCTTTAACTTAACGATTCTCACTTCAGAAAAAGTAACTTCATGTGTGGGAACTTTAACTTTTTATAGTATTATACAAATTTCTTCCTATATTTTTTTTAGTACATTCATTTCCGTGAAAATCCCATTTTCAGCAAGAAATGATGATTAAATGATGATGAACTTTTGACATAACCCTAAATAGTCCTAATGAAAAGTACTTACTATTTTGGTGCTATCTCAGGAATCCGACGTGCTGAAGCTTATTTGAGCTCAGATTCGGACTAAGCGGCCCCAAAACAACGCCGGACAACCGTTTTCGAAATACAAATTTTTAACGTTTTTTTTTAAGTTTTCGATAGATGCAAGAGCACAATTTCTTTTCTTTTTTAAATCTGTACATCAGTTAGAGGGAAAAATAAAAAATCACAAAATTTATAAAAAATTCAGTCAATATGGTAACCCTGCGTTTAACATATACGGTACCACTTAGTAGTGCTGGAGAAAACATCGATGATATATCGATGCATCGAAGTTTCAAATATCTATATATCAATGTTGGCCAACAGAAATGTTTCTCCAGCACTACCACTTAGTTTAACCGTTACTCAGTGAATTTCTTGAAAATACGTAAATCAAGCTAAAAATCGCAAAATTTACTGACTAAAGTCACTATTGTAACCCTACATTCATTTTCATTTAAAACGCTCATACATTTTTTTCTCTCAGTGTAGTCTGCGCTGCTTGCCTGAAGGCAACTTATCACCCTTTGGCTGGGCATTTGTCGTTGTAGTCACTGCTGTTGTTGTCCTGGTTGTTGTCGTTGTTGTTTTGTCACTATGCGCATCATGTCGCAACGTGTCGCAGCTGTTGCCTGTCTGCCGTTTTGCGGTCTGGCAATGAATTGAAAGTGCAACCGAATGGCACCAACCAATCCATTCACCATTCCAGCCAACTCAAACCATTTGTAGTGTATGCCCATGTCGATGATGTCTGCGCTGTAATCAAGTTTTGTGCCACGCAAATAGACTCATCACTGGCGTTAGTTTAGTCCACAATCAGCAAATCAGGCGCATATACTATGTATGTATGTACATACGGGATGACAGTCAAGCAGACTGTTCGGACGTATGAAAGAACTGACAGACTGACTGGCCATCCATCATGTTGCCGAAGTGCTCGTCATGAATGCGACTTAATGGTATAGTCATGAAAATGAGACGCATCATTTGCATCATATTACAAAATGTGTTGCCTGCTTTTAGGCAGTGCTTAACGCATTAGTTGAATTTTGGAAACGATTTTCACTTGTTACATGCAATGTGCCGCAAGTTGGCAACCCTAACCCTAAGCCGTGACGCTTTCACAGCGGCACAGATATGAAACGTGACAGAAATGAATTGTTTTTCATGGCAACTAAAAGTGTTTCTGTGACGTCACATACAGCCTGCGGTACAAGCTGGCACAGTTGTCCACACTGCATGGCGCTTTTGCGAGAAGGAATGAGTTAGGCCTCGCTCCTAACGAGGAAAAAAACATATTTATGAGCATTGGCATTGCGTTATACAGAAATGTTGATCCTATATCTATTGAAATCTATATGAATTTTCATTATCCTCTCTCTCTCTCTCTCATTGCAGACCTTTATTGTGCGCGGCTCCAGTCAGCCCAACACCATGGCCGTCTCGGTGCGTCTGCCACAGGACACGGGTCCCTATATTGAACACTATCTCATACAATCGCAGGACAATGTGCTTAGTCTGGAGAGTTCGCGCTTTAAGTTTGCCTCTATACCAGCACTGATAGCACACTATGCCCAGTGCTGCGATGAGCTGCCTGTGCAGCTCATGTTACCACGTGTGCTGCGCGAGGCCAACAATCGCAAGAAGCTGTCTTCGTTGGCGCTGCTGGGTCAGGAGTTCTGGAGCTATGCCAGCAGTCCGGCAGTGCTGGGACCACCAGTTACAGCTGCCGTCAAGCTAACGCCAGCCGAGCAACAGCTGCTGGAGGCCAAATCGCCGCTTTCACTAACAGAGACCAGTGGCCTTGGCACTGCTACCTTCTTTAGTGATGCTGCCAAGCCTGCTCAAGGCTTGGGTAATACAAGCAGCAATAATAACAATAATATGGCTGCAGCTACACAGCTATTTAGTCCCACAGGCAGCAGCAGTCAGGGTCTGTTGGGCTTCTTTAGCCAGGCGGGCACACCCTCAGATACCAACTCCAGCATGAGCTCATTTACGACCAGCGGTGGTCAGCATATACAGCTAATGAGTCCCAATTCGGTGGATTCCGTCATATTGACCATGTCGCCGGTGGATGCACCTAGTGCACGCGCTGCAGCCAACACTTTTTTGCCACCAACTGCCGAGCTAAATCCAAATAATAATAATAACAATAACAACTTGAGCACCTTTAAGGCTGCCAATGGCAAGCTGGGTAACAGTTTGGCCGAGCTTAGTCATGGTGAGTTGGTAAGCTGCAATGAGGTGCGTCCACAGCGACCAAAACCGCCAAATACTTTGAATCTCAAGCCGCCGGCTCCGCCACTGCGTTGGTCCAAGCGCCACTCGCCGGATCAGCTGCCTAATGCCAGCAACAATAACAACAATAATTTTACAGTTACCACTACAGTCACCTTTTCCGTGGATAACAATAATAGCAATGGAGCTGTCAGCACTGCCAAAACGAATCCTGCACAGTTTGTGGAAGTCACAACGCCAGCCTCAACGAATCCCTTTAATGCGGTACTCAATGCCAATGCCAGCACTTTTCAGACCTTTGCCAAACGTCTCTCACCTGAGGGTGAATGCAAGGATACGCTGTCGTCGCAAGGCTCCTCATCCACAGAGAGTCGCTGGCATACAAAGTCGCAATCTCAGTCCAGCCGTGACTCCAGCAATAGCCAGCGTAAGATGCTCTCGCCGCTGACGCCCAGCGGCGTGGTGGGTCTGGCCAGCAGCAGCAGTAAATCACGCAAGGCGCGTGCTCGCAAGGAGTCCAAACACTATCAGGAATCGGACATACTGGAGAGCCCGCAGATGTATTGTGGCAGCGCGTTGGGTGATAAGATCAGCGACTATGAAGACGTCTGGTCACATGATCCCAGCGATCGCACCAGTCTGTTGACCAGCTTTAAGCCAACGCTGGACATGAATAGCGGTGTGCACAATCGAAGACCCGATTTGCTGGCCGAGACACGTAAGTAGTGCTAAAGTTTTTGTACAAAATTTCGCACTCACACACACACTCTCTCTCTCTCTCTCTTATTTAGCAAGCACTCCCACAGCAACGCCACAGCTGCTCTCGCCGTGCGAGGATGCTGTAATAAGTAACCATGACAGCACTCAACAATTGTTGCAATTCTCTGGTGATGCGCCGCCACGCTCACGTGCCGGTCTGCTCTTGCCCAATCTTGCCAGTGTCAGCGCCATGACACAATCTCTTACAGAGGAGCCGCTAATACAGCAGACAGCAGCTGATAACAGCGGTGGTGATACAACTCCCACGGCAGCACAAACGCCTGGATCGCGCAGCAAACAGGGCAGTCCCTTTTATGCCGAGCCAGCCGATGCACTACGTCAGGCGGGCCTGACCAATGCCACGGCAGTCAACATCTTGAGGCGACAACAACGCAGTCAGCTATTGCCCATAAATCAGCGTCACTCGGAGCCGTTAAAGATTGGGCTGGCTGCAGCAGATCTGGAGAAAATGGCTGGCAGCCTAGACGAACTTAAACAAAAACAAAAGCCGCAGGCACAGGCACAGCAGCCCTCGAAACGAGCACGCAATCGCATAGAGCATTGGCAGCTGGACAGCAGCTGGGAGTTTATGCCGAAGCAGGAGGATAAGGCAAACGTTAATGGCTATGGGGATTACGACTCGACCGCCGACTGGCAAGAGGCGCAGGCACGCCAGCAACAGTGCGGCAGTCAGACAATGGCAGAGAAGGAGAACTCACTGGGCCGAGAGAAGGATGCAGCCAAGAAGAAGCCATTGACTGTGCATCAGATCATAGCCAAGCGCTTACCGGATCTAAATCTGCCCGAGCTGGTGCGTTGCTCGACACCGCCGCAGCTGGCACTCAATTTGCTGCCACAGCCATTGCAGCCGCTGCTGCAGGACAACAAGCCGGCGTCGCTGGTGGATACCAATGGCAGTCAGAAGTCATTCCACAGCCAAAACGGTTGTCGGCTGTCTTCCTATGACAATGTGGAGCGTAATTATGCCGCCTTCTGTCAGACCTATTATGGTGGCATTGATTCGGCACAGTCCGACGATGGCACTGTCTTCTCAGAGCCCTGGGACTCTTCGCAATGGGACTCCATCATACCACACGACGGTGAGTAGAAAGCTGCAGTAGTTTAAAAGTTTAAGTTTTGAAAGTGGCTTGTTTTTGTTTTTTGTGGGTTTGTCAGATATAACAATCAATTCGGATACAATACATCTGTCCAAGTGTCGACCCGCTGTCTCGGAGGATGATACAATCATTGAGGAACTAAGCAGCACCAAAGATGGCAGCAACAGTGGAAGCAGCTGCAACCAGGATACGCTCAAGGCGAATAAAAATGGCAATAATAAAACTTCAGCAATGCGACCCAAAGTAGCTACCATATTACGCAATCCTAGCATGCGCGATCGTGAGATTTTATGTAAGTATATTAGCGACTTATCGATAAATATCGATATGTGGGCATTGATTGCTTTAAGTGATTAAGATGTAGTTTGAACAAACGTTTTGATCAATGATATGGTTATTGGACTATAATCCAGCAATTTGGAGTGTTTCTTTTTACGTGAGATGTATAAGGGTCGCTTGCGAACTTCGTAAACATTTTAAAGAAGCACGAAATGGAAATGGATTTAGATGATAATGCTTGCATGCAATTGGAAATAAACGAAATCTTCGTGATCACTTTGAGAGCATAAGTTATGGATAAAGAAAAACATAAGACAAGATAAGGAAAAAGGAATGAATTTGAATATGAAAGGAATTTATTTATAATGTTCTCAAGAAAACTTTATTGTCAGATGATCATGTGATCATATTTTGAACTAAAATTAAAAGTAAAGCAGTTGTTGCTCTAGGACTATTGTAACAACGCAAAGCAGCCTTGAAGCTCAAAAGAATTTTTTGTTAACTTTGTTCATGAACATCATGACCGTCAGCTGTGACTTGGAGGCGAAATTATCACGAAATTACTGAGAAATTGGGATAACGAATTTGAATTTTCGGGAAGTAACAGTAGCGTCAGACTGATTGTGGATTGTGGCACGATATTGGATGCACTAAAATCCTTGCCATAATTATATTTGGTTTGTCGATCAAAGATCAAGCAATCTTTAACGTCATCAGCTGGACTTATTGCAATCAGTTGTTATTGTTGCATCATCACGAGAGTAGGATCATCATCATCATCATGTGGCCTTCAGTGAGCACAGTGTAAATAAATAATATAGGAAAATAATAAAAACAATAAAAGACACGAGCGTTCGCCACGGTGCCGTCATCGTCATCATCATTGGACACTGGAAAACAATTGTAATAATTAAAACAATAACAACTACGAAAATAAAAACAAGTGAGCTCTAGAAATACTAGAACTAGTAAAACTTACTATAACGACGACATGGTCCATGCAAATATTTACAACCGATGGTCGGGCAATTGACAACTTCTATATACTGCCAGCACATCTACATATATACAGACATATGTATAAAGCGCTATCGTGGCAGCCAGTTATAGCTGGTGTGAAGAAATGATCGTTATAAAGAAACGCAACCAAAGACTCAGCTCTACTCTATCAGCTGAGCCGCCTCTCGCGGCGGCGCAACTTTGTTGCCCCAGACTACAAAGACTTGCCGAAAACTTATCTACCGCGCAACTTTCATTTGGATGCACAGCCGTACAAGGGCGTAGTTAAGCGAAAGAGCAGGATGCAGCTGAGCTCTGCGCAGAATTATACGGAGTTGTATAGCAATTACAATTTTCGAATACGTTTTGGCCCTGGGACTCGGTCTGTTGCATTCCGGTTCATACTTTCACCAAAATTAAGTGAAAAAGTATTTTTTACGGAGTTGTATAGCAATTTAAATTTTCCAATAGTTTTTGGCCCGGTGCTTCGTTCTGTTGCATTCCGGTTCATACTTTCACCAAAATTTAGTGAAAAAGTATTTTTTACCGAGTTGTATAGCAATTAAAATTTAGAATACTTTTTGGCCCGGTGCTTCGTTCTGTTGCATTCCGGTTCATACTTTCACCAAAATTAAGTGAAAAGGTATTTTTTACGGAGTTGTATAGCAATTAAAATTTTACAATACTTTTTGTCTCTGTGCTTCGTTCTGTCGCATTCCGGTTCATACATTCACCAAAATTAAGTGAAAAGGTATTTTTTACCGAGTTGCAGAGCAATTAAACTTTAACAATACTTTTTGGCCCGGTATTTTGTTCTGTTGCATTCCAGTTCATAATTTCACCAAAATTAAGTGAAAAAGTATTTTTTACCGAGTTGCAGAGCAATTAAAATTTTACAATACTTTTTGGCCCGGTGCTTCGTTCTGTTGCATTCCGGTTCATACTTTCACCAAAATTAAGTGAAAAAGTATGTTATTCAATATCATACAAAAACATTGCTGTTTTAGATGCACAGACTTTGGTATACCTTGCAACGAAGGTACAACATTTTGAGAAGTTTGTGCAAATGTATGCAATGAATAGAAGCAACAATCAGAGATCCTATAAAGTTGGGTTCGACAAACCTTTTTGGCCGCGGCTCAAACTCAACCAATATGAGGGTCTTATAGGGACATTTCGTTCAGAGATATTTTTTATATATTATTTGGCGTTTCTTCTTCCTGCATGCTTCGCCCACTAATCAACACTCTTTGTCGCGGTAGAGGTAGAGAATTTGGTTCCCCTCTTGTTTTTAATTCCCAAATCCTATGTTAATAAAAAAAGAACTCTCCCCGCCACTTGGGAGCTGGGGCCACATAATCCAAAACTATGATGTTTTCTTGAATTACCAAACGGCGCAAAGTTGTTAAACGATGTAATGAAATAAACTGTTCCCATTGACTTACTAGTTCTTCCGGGAACAGACTTATCTACGGTTCTTTAAGATCAGCTATAAAACGAAACTTCATACAAAATTTCAGACGTCTAGCTTACTCTTTGGCCTGTGCATAGATCGCCAATCAGTCAGCTTGATACTTTATTTGCAGAATTAAAGTAGATCTCTTAAAATTATCTAAGGGATCATTTGGTGCCCCGATAATCGTTCTTGAGCAGCATGTGAAGCTGGGTCGATAGAGTCATGTTTATTTATCGAAAGGGATGTACGTAGTTCGAAAAATTTTGGAATTTGGGTTTTTTTTTTATGAAGTTTTGGCATTCCGCGCGAAATTTTTCGAACTGCGTATAGGCCTTAAAAGGGAAATTCATATGATAACTCGTGTTTCGCAGACTAAAGCCCAAACCTATCTTTCTATCTTTCTTCATGCGAATAATTAAATAATATCAGGATACTGTGAAAGTTAATGAGTATACAAAGTCTATTTTTAGAAGTAGTGTTTATTTATTTATCTTTGGTTTAAGTAGAATTCTTTGAATTTGAGAGAATAGCTTCAATAAGTCGAAAGACTTCGCGGGTTTTTTTTTTTAATTGTTTGAACGATAAAGACTAGACAAAAAATACTTCCAGTAAGTTGAACAGTGCGGTTAACTATAAGTTACATATCCAGGACTAATGTGTCTTAAAACGATTAAAAGCTCAAAACGCCAGAAGTCTCTCTAACTTAACGCTGTCCGGAGCGAATAATAAAAAAATAAATGCTTTATATAGTAATCGTACTCCCTATAATGAACTCTACAACCTTTCTCAAGAACAAAGAATTTTGTATATCACGAACCCATATACTGCTACGTTGCGAAATCTCGATAGAAAAGTTCGACTGTGTGTAACAAATATATATATAGTTGCTCTTTTTGACGATCTTTTTTTACTAACTCACGAAAACCTGTTAAACGGCTTTAACATTGGTTTTACTCAGTGTTTTACACAAATACCTAAAATTTTGAATTTATGGAATTTCCTAGTTAACTCACATACAATAATTTAAATTAATTTTAATCTATTGCCGCATTTGAAATTCAGACTGCAAGTTTTTCAGCTACTTGGCGTTAAGAACCAAAATAATTAAAATATTAATCAATTTTGAGGCCCTATGCTCCAATTGGAGATCAAGGAAATGATGATGATGAATAAATTGTTAAATTATGCACGGGAGTAGAGACATTTGGGGTGTTCACTTTGTCTAAAGTGCAAGAGCGCACGTGTGACAGCGTGAACAACCCTTAAAGAGTAAAGAGAGTAGAAGCACTCGTTACTTTTCTTACTCGTTAATGTGAGCAACGACAGTCAGCTGTTTGGTTTGGGTGAACAACGTGAACAAATCTAACAACGAGGCAATAAGGCCCGATCGATCGTGAAAAGTAAACAGAGTAGAAGCACTCGTTAGCTTTCATACTCGATAATACGAGCAACAACAATCAGCTGTTTTGCTTGGGTGAACAACTCTAACAACGAAGCACGAGGGCCCGATCGTTGGTGAAAAGTAAACAGAGTAGAAGCACTCGTTAATACGAGCAACCACAATCAGCTGTTTGGTTTGTCTTTGTTAAAAAATGTACGACTTAAAAGTTCATTACTTTTGGCGATCGAACAAACTAGAAGCACTGAATTAAACCAAAATAAGTATAAAATCATGGTCACCTTAGTAGATATTGACACTTTTTACAACACTTTTTGTGCAAGAATGTCATACTTTTCGTAGTCCAAGGTCTGTTGTACACTTTGCCCTTTTACCATTTTGCACTAAATATCTTTAAGAAACAAAAATCTGCCAGTAAGGAAACGCCTTTAAATCTAATTTTGCCAAGGCTTTGAATTAGAAGTTCATAACAAGAATCCGAAAAATTTGCTTTATACTTTACACTTGAGTAGAGTTACCAGATGGTTCGAGTGAAAAAAGCGTACATTCTACTATTGACAGCCGACTTGTCGGAAAAATTGGAAAATTTACATATAAGAGAGGATGAAATACAAAGAACATTCAGAAAAATCGCTTACAAAGAAATTTTTTATGATTTTAGGGGGTTCTCTTGGAACAGAAAATATGATTTTAAAACTACAAAAATTTTCAAAATGCGCTCAACTGCGGGCTTGTTTTCGTACTCTTATCCACTTTTGTGGAAAATATGCTTAAATACTTTATAAAAGTTACGAAAATATGTATGACAAAAGTTGAAGTTGCGATTCTTCTGTCCCAATATTCATTGGTGTTAGATTTGTTTTCAAAGGTTTCGGAATTCTTTTTTTTTGAAAGTCTGGCAACGTCTTTTTTTGAAATCTATTTGGAATTTTCAAGCTTAAAAGACATCTATAACTTGTATCTTTCGACTTATAGCAACGTTTCCTTACTATTTCGGCTGTAATTTATGTAGATACTAGTGCTGGAGAAAACATCCGATGATCGAAGTTTAAAATCTCTATATATCGATGTTGGCCAACAAAGATGATTCTCCAGCACTTCTGCACTCATCAAATGGGTGTTTAGTAGTGCTGGAGAAACATCTCTGTTGGCCAACATCGATATATAGATATTTTAAACTTCGATCATCGATGTTTTCTCCAGCACTAGTAGATACCAAATTTGGTGGCTCTAGTTTGAATAAATTCATATAAATGAAGGCATAAACTGTAGGAAATTTTTCCGTGAGTACCTTTTGTACTTCAAGGATTTTGACCGTACTTGAAAATATTTGCACCATAGTATTCAATCGTTTGGTTTTTATACAAATTCTTATACCAACGAGTGTGTTCCCACAGGACTCCTCAAGCAATAATGTGTAGCTTATGGTTCAGTTTTGTGTCCTTAGCCTTATGGCATTAGATGACACCCGAGGGTTAGCAAAGTTTGACTAGTTTTTGACTCCTCCTCTTCTAAGCAGGCTGACTGACTACGCCCTTGATTCTACTATGTCTTTAAGTGTGTCTGTGCCTGTGTCTGCTTCTTCCAGCTCAGTTGATCTCGTATCAAACATGAAAAAGGGTAAAAAAAGAGGCACGAAGAGCAGCGGCGGATCAATAAAAACTGCGTCGCAGTTTGCCAACTAAAAACCAAACAATTTGATAAGTTTAGTTAGAATGCAATAGACGACCACGACACCCTACCAAGATGTCGTCCATATATAAATATTGGAGCAGCCTGCGTTTGGTGCGCACTTTGGAATGTAAACCATGCGTTTTTATCAGCTCTACGAACGACCGACTGACTATTATTATATGAGATTTATTTCGCTCAATGGGATGCGTAATTTGTGTCGACTCAGTCAATGATCACAAACATATAAACATTGGGTCTGGAACTATACTTGGTCTATTTTGGGTCAGTTTAAGGCAAACATTTGCACTGAGCGAGCAAGGGAGAGAGATAGACAAAATGCTGATGAAATTCTCACGCGTGAGCGTTTTGTGCGTGTTTTTAAACGCCTCATGTTATTTATAGGATTTTCGCTAATTTTGGGTTTGTTTGTGCAGCTGTAGCTATCTGGACTGAAGTATACAAGTACCATATATGGTGTATGCATATTAATAAAGCCAAATCTCTGCAATTTATTTGATTACTTGGCAACTTGTAGCGTCTTTTATAAAACTTGATAAAAAAAAATAAAAACAGCTTAATATCGATAAGATCTCACATGGCTCAGACATATGTCTGTACACAATTAGTGAAGGCTAGTAATCTTATCAGATAGTTCAACAGCCTCAAACAACAGCCATAGCAGAGTTCTGCTAATTAAATACCTTGCATAAAATCCAGACAGACTGAACTTCCTGTTTCTACAAAAAAAAAGCCAAGTTTAAAACAATATATTGGCATAAACACGTTTTTGATAACAATTCTAACCTCAAACCATGACCCCAATAGGTTTTTCACAAAATGCGCAGTTTATTTTTGAGCTACTATTTAGTAATGATCAGCTATAGTATAGCCGGCAGCCTCGTCGACAGATGATCATCATCAACATCATCCAGCAAGGCAGATCCAGTTGCAATAAGCTGATGCAATTGCAGCCAGACATTACAATAGCCACTGGCTTATTGGATTACCCATTGTTGTCTATAGAGTTTCTAGTCTCAGTCGCCGTCATTCTGCATTTGTGCCTGATAAGCTAAGCAATGCAATGTAAAAAGATTTGAGAGCCGTGAGTTGAGAATTGAGATGCTCCAACTTTCTAGTACTAAACTGATATCAAGTCGAGATTGACAGGTGCAATTACTGGGAATGATAATGATATATGTACACAGTTGTAATATTTCTCAAAAGATCGAATCTTCAACGAAAAACTAGCTTTTACTTGGAATGATGTAGCATATATGTACACAGTTATATTATTTCTCGAAAGATCGATTGGGTATAGTAACAATTTAGATGATCTTTATGATCTTTGGTTAAATGCCAGCTAAATTTGAAACAAAAATGTCCCTTAAGTAGACCCCACATAAACCAATGATGTCATAGCTTTCTTCTTGTCAACTCGTTATCGTATTGAGGTCTGTTGTAAGGCTTTTCTCTGGGCGTCTCTGCCACATGAAGGGCTACTTCATTCCGTATTACCAAAGCTTATAAGGTGTGGTCTCTGTAAACAGCGTCCTTCCAAAGGCCTTCCCTAAAAACAATGCTAGCTGAATCTTCACACGTTTATTCGGAACTTTAAACTTACGGTACCGCTCTGATGTCATTGTCTATGTAGCAAGTAGGGTTGCCAACTCTTCGGGCCGAGAGTTTGATCTCCGGCCAAATTTCAATTTCAATGTGCAGTCAAAAAACTTCAAAGTAAAAAAAATGTTTTGAAAAATAGAAAATATTCATAAATATTTTACACATAGCGTCCCCTATCGGATTCCATAATAATATTTCAAGCTCAAACTTTTCAATACACTTTAATACACTTCGGATAGTCTTTTCAAAAATATGAAAAATATGATATATAGTGCAGGGTGTGATAGCCAAGCGGTACTCAAAGCCCTCAATAATTATAAATTTATGTTCAAATCTGTCCTCGAATACTACAACAACCTAAATCTACTGGCATCCCATAATAAGGTAAAACTTATTTAAGCGCCTGGGCACAAATGTTTTGAGGCGGAGGCACTCTTCACAGGACCTAGCCCTCTGTGTGGCTTCACAAAAAATGATATCACAAACATCATTTCAAAAAATACCAGAAAAGAGGCAAAAATCTTCTGGGATAATCTGGAATGACTCCGTCACTCCAAAAAATTCCTTCAGTTCGACTCAAAAAAGGGGGCAGAAGCCCTAGAATTCAATAGAAGAGACCTACGCATCTTATGCGGTGCACTTACTTAAGCTAGGTCAATCGGATACTGTAACTTGCAGATATTGCAATGAAGAGGAGGAAATCATGGAGCACCTTTAAGCCAACTGCCCAGCGCTAACCAGACGCAGAGCTAAATTCTTAAGCAGCTATACATTGGATGAAGAGGACTATAAAACCCTATCACTAAAGGGAGTAACTGCCTTTGCATCAATAAACGGCGATAAGTCATATACGGTCGCACAAAAGACCTACACGCTGGTCGCAGTGAAGAAGGAAGTCAATACCTTACACGCTATTCACATCATACATAATGCAGGGTTTAGGGAAGGTAAAATATGCAACCAATTCCGCCTAATCATCCTGCCATTTTGAGGATTCGATAAAAAGAGCCAAGTCTGTTATGGGCAGATTTGCCAGACTGCCCAGGTCTTTAAAGTGCAGATCAGTCGCACAACAGGTATTGGATGCTTTCTATCGCTTTCTCATACCCGCAGCTGCTTCTGAAATCATTGTGGGGAACATGCATCCTATCAGCCAGGAGGCCTATGGCACAGTTCCCTGTTACAATCCTGTCACCATCCCAGTCCTGCTCTTGTGAAATCGCAGGAGTTCTAAAGCTCGCTTTGGGAGTGTGCCCGAGCGATGTGACAACCGGACACAGTGTGCCATTGTCGTTCTGCCTCGGATCTGACTATTTTTTTCCAATATATATAGTCCAATGTTGCTATATATCTTCAACGGGTGACGGCATATTATATAAGTAGAAGAGCTTATGTATCTATATATATCCAACTTATGCGTATAATCTATCATAATATCATAATAATTTCAAAGTTGGAGTCAAAACACCTATATAGCTACTTATATACAATTTTCAAGAAAAGTATATAATTCTTTGTAACTTCAGTATCAGCACTAGAGTAGCAGCATTCTCCGATGGCTTATGTCATCGGTTGTGTGTGACATGCTGGCCTTTTGTCGCAACCGCAAATCTCTCGAGTACTCTTTTAGTTTTCTACTTTAAAATATTGACAAAAATAGGACTTAAAGATTGTTTGTCTTAAGAAATATCAGACATAGAGCTCGTATTGGTATAGTTATTCTAAGAGTTTATATTTTATTATTATTATTTGGTGTTTGACAACCCTATTGGATCATAGCCTGATGCACGATTTGCCGCCACACACCCCTGTCTTGCGCGCGCTTCTTCTCCAATTGGTAACACCAAGACGTTTCAGGACTTCAGTCACTTGGTCCTCCCAACGTGTCCGGGATGTCGTCCTCTTCTTCGTTGTCGGAGTTTATATTTTATAATACATTTTTTTAGAACTCGTCAGAAGTGTTTTGAACGCATGCTAAAACCTTTTGATATTTTGAATGTCAAATCAAATACTGCAGTCTCTAGGAACTCTCTTGTAGCTAGAGATGTCACCGTGTCACGAAACACTTCGTGAGCAAATTAATAAGTAGGTCTGTTTTATCATTAGAAATCAATAAGCAGCACAGCGATTGAAGCCAAACAGGGATTGAAGCCTATGGAGCATCGCTTACTACTAATTGCAAGTGGTTACTAAGATTCCATCTAGACAACTTTATTGAGATTCTTCTTCTTCTTATGTGCTGTTACTCCTAGTGGAGCATAGTTATATTCGAATTTCTTAAACATGGGGCTTGCACCCCCAAGTCCGTCGTGCATGCTGCCGAAGCTGATGGATTAGCCGCAGAAACACGGGTACCACTAGGAGATTGAATATTCCTCGGGTTTACGCTCATGTTTATAATGATATATATGCAGGAGCAGGGTTCTGACAGTGAGTTATAAACTCAAAGTCAGTCCTGGCAACTCTGCTCGCAGTGACAGGTCACTTTTGAATAGGCTGCCCCTAACCTAGAGAACAGACGCCTTTTGTAGCCGCTCATTCTAAGTACAGACGCTACGTTGTAGATCACTGCTCCCTACCGGCAATGGTGGCTCTACCAGCTATGCCACCGCCGGCATTGCTCATAAAGTCATTGCAGCTACTGAGCCCCCTCACCACGTCAAGGTGACGATCCTCGAGAGGGTTATTAAGATGCTGGTAAAGACTTAAATAATGATTGCAGATGAACTGAATGCTTGTATTTGCTGTTTGATTATAATTGCACAACATACTGCTGCATTCGATAGATAAATCTGTCAGTGTCTTAAAGGATCTCTAGTATTTGCCAAAATGAAAACGTTAGTTTTGGGCAATCGAAAAGCTAAACAAAGGCTTTTTTACAACAAGAGTGATATGATTCATGAGAAGCGCTCTGAACATAGAGAATTTCGGGAACTACATACACTCTATCAGGCTTATTATGGATATGTAAGCCCCCTACAGCATTTTATGACTCATAATAGAAGTATTTAAAAAGTACCCAGTTGTAATGCACTTCCAACAGATTTTTGCTTAAAAAACTCCAAAAATGAATGAGCATGTTTTTCGAACTTATCAGTTACAAAGCGTTAGCAGTCTTGTAACTAACTGATTAATAAATTAGTTCAAGTTGTGACTAACAGCTGTTTGAAGCTGATAAAATGCAAGTCTGTCCAGTAATCGGGGTTCTAGTGTCGCGTACAAACAAACGCTCATGAATCAACACAACGGGCAGAAATGGCGTTATATTTATGAGGGTTACTTGGAATTCCAAGTTGTAATTGTCTTACAGGTAGGCCACAAATCGTTAGAAAGCGCTTAAGCAGTAGGCGGTTAAGGGATAAAGCGCTGCCAAACTGTTGGCGGTTTGAGGTTTGCGCAACTGTACCTGCTAAAAAATTTATAGCCGGAAATTCCCGTTAACGCTGCAGCTGGGACAAACGCAAACGAAGCTGAAAGCGCTCTACCTAAACGAAGAGTTATCTTTAGATGATAGTGTGGCTGGAACTACCTTCTCTAAGTGCTCGACTTCTATTAGTTGCAGGCAAATGAGGTCGCGCGCAATTCAGGCCGCAATGTCGCGCTGCCGACGTCGCTGCCCAAGTAATCTGCTATCTTGTTAAGGTCGTCAAAGGCAGCAACGTCAACGCTAACGTCGGCAGCGACTGCAGCTAAGATTATAGTGTTGCGTTCGTCTTGCGCCTTATAAACAAATGCGTTTGATGATCAGAATTAGTTTTGCGTTAACCGCGTTTAGAGCAACAACAAGCACACTGCAGTTGAACGCAAGACAAAAAACAGCGAGAGAGCGAAAGATCAAGAGAGCAAGTGTGTGTAAGAGAGCAAGTGAACTAGTCAGTGGGAAGCACGACAAAGAGAGCACAATTGCGATCATTAGTGTGTGCCGATGAGAAACTTGCGTTTTCGCCAATTCGTTTTAGCTGGGAAAAATCGTTATAGAATTCATCATGAGCTGGTTCAGAAGATCGTCGCGCGCACTCCACGCGAGCCGCCCGCATAGTCTGCACAGTGGCAGTGGCGAACGCTTGAGCTCCAGTACAGCGGCAGCTTTAAGACAGGACATGTCCAAATCGTTGTGTAGCTTGAACGAACAGTGTATAGAACGCTTGGAGCCTGAAGAATTCTTTCATGATCCTGAGCATGTGCGGCATCACAAAGAGGAGGCCATGTTTTTGAGCATAATGGCTGAATGGGAAATTGTGGAGCATCCAACGCAGGGTAACTACTTTTCGGCAGATTTCGAAGAGGAGCTGCTGCAGCGTCATATAGAGCCTGCTGCTGTAGAGACGCAACCAAAGGCAATGGCAGCACACGTAGCTCCAGGACGCAAACGTAAATTCTACGAGCTGCTCTTTGTGGACAACATACAGACAGGCATAGCTTTACCTTTGGTCACAATGCAACGCACTGCCACATGTGAGCATGTGCTTTCTAAGAAATCCAAATATGCCAATAGCAGCGAGCTAAGCCTATGCAGCAGCAACTGCACAATGACGTCAACCACGACAACAGCTACATGTCCACAACAAGTACTTAAAGACTGCCGCATTAATCGCAAGCAACTTAAGACTGAGGCACTGGCCAGCTCCATAATGGGTGCCATTGGCAAGTGTCCGAATAAGGAACAGAATGAATGCCGTCGCATTGCTATAGCTGCCAATTTGGATGCATGTCATCCTGGTCAGCTAAATACCTGTGATCACTATGATATTAAGCAGTTTTTTCGGCTCGACGATCAGGGAAACATATTGCTGAATATGTCGCATATCATAGAGTTTCATGGTTTTGGCTTTGCGGTGCAGGCGCAGGCACAAAATGCACGTCTCTATAGACGCTATCGTCAGGGCTGTGAATGCATTGATGAGGATTATTGCCAGCGGCGTGGCTGCTGTGCAATACTAAGGCGGGTTTTATGTTTGCTTTGGCAACTCTTAATGGGTGAGTCGTAGTTAGCCACAGTTATAGTCATAAACACAAACTTATCGCGCTTAAGAAAACAAACACTAATCTGCATATTTAACTTGTGTGTTCGTTACAGGCCATCCACGCAACAAGATCAATGTATATAACGCGGGACCCGGTGACTCCTTGCGTGCCTATACGCTACAGCTGGCACAGGATCCAAGCTCCACATTTGCACGCAACATTGAAAACTTTATATGCTGCACCAAGGAATCACGTGAGGCTGCACCACAGGTGATTATGCGCAATATGCGTCAGTTCATGAGCGGCATGAAAAACTATCTGGTCAAGCATGGTGAAGGTAAATTCCATGCCGAAATGGAAGCAGCACGCACACGCCTCAAGCCCGATGAGTTTCTTAACTTGGACGCCATACTTGAGACTGTAATGCATCAGCTGGTGGTGCTGCCATTACGCGAACATCTTTACGGCATCTTTGTGGACTACTATAAGCGTTCCGAGGACATACAGCTATTGGCCCAAAATGTTAAATATGCTTGCGAACGTGAGGCTGCAGATTTTGGCATACGTGCTACAGTTACACCGCCCTCGCTTGCCGCTTTACGCACTATTGCCAATCTGCTGTGGCGTCTACAGGAGGCAGAGCTGCCACTGGACAAGCTGGAGCTCTTCCTCTGCGTCATCTCTACGGTGTTTGATGCCACGGGCTGTCCCCGTGGCCAGCAGCTGGGTGCCGATGATTTTCTGCCCGTGTTGGTTTATGTGGTGGCCAAATGCGGCTTTGTGGGCGCCGAAATCGAAGCGGAGTTCATGTGGGGTCTGTTGCAGCCTACATTGCTTAATGGCGAGCCTGGCTACTATCTGACGGCTTTGTGCAGCGCCGTGCAGGTGCTCAAGACGTTCATGGCCTCGGAGAGTGAGAGCGGCAGCGGCTCCCTCGATGTAAGATAAACTAGAGCTAATTTAAGTAAAGATAAGTTTAGATAAACTTGCAGTAGATGTAGAATTTAGGGTATAGACCAAGGCAGCGAGTGTAGTGCTATGACAGATTTGACACAAATATAGTCTGGCAGAGATTTTTTATATTATATACTTAGGAATACTTAGTTTGCTATAGGCAACAGCTGACTGATTTTAAACATATTTAAGATTATATACAAGAATTTTTCGTATGTTCAAAAATCTGTTTTTATTTGGTTTATGTTGAAGGAGCTTGGAAAGTTACAAGATATAGTTTTGGGAGGGTTTATGGGAACATATTAAGGAAGGAACATATGTTTAGAAGGTAATTGAATACTGAGTGACCCTCAATGTTGAGGCCCTTTGCTCCAACTAGGAAACTAATATAGGACACTAACACAATGTTGTGTGATGACGTCACAGGACTATGGGTTTTATTTTATAAGCTCTCTCTCTCTCAATTCCTGTTATCCCCAGTGGGACATACGGCCTTTTATAAGCACCTTATACTTAGTAGGGTTATCAAGCAGGCATGTTTAGAAGGGACATGCTGAGTGATCCTAAATGTTATGCGATGACGTCACAGTGTCCATAGGTTTTTTTCAAGCTTCAATTTTGAGTAGTCACTGAGAAGGAACAGTACCCATAAACAATCTATTGGCTTATACAATGGTTTTCCTAGATGCTCAGTGTAGGTTTTGTATGCTTTAACGAATAGTCCTTTCTTACTTTTTGAGAACACTTGTCTTAGACATGCCATATTCACTATTAAACTAAAATAACGAGCAAAACGCGAATATTGAGGAACTAATATTTGGAAAAAAAACATGTTCCATATTACTTTCTTTTAATTTCGAAGCTCACGCAAGATTTTTCATCTGCTAGACGATGTACAACCCCTGCAAGATTATAAATTATACGAAACATTTAATATCTAAAGTATCCAAACTTATTTTGAATTTCTCTATGCTTTCCCTTAGTGGCGCTCATCCTGTCTGCCTGCCTGCTCCAGCGTGCTGCGCGTCATCATACCCGATGAATGCAATGGCTCGCTGCAGACACGAACACTGCCCGTGCGTCCGCATACAACCACGCGTGAGGTATGCCGCATTATAGCGCACAAGGCGCGCATTACCAATCCACAGGACTATGCGCTCTTTAAGCTGGTCGATGGCGAGGAGACGCTGCTCACCGATGCCGAGTGTCCGCAGGATGTGCGTCTGGCGGCCAAGGGCAAGCACTGCATGCTGGCCTATAAACGTATTGATGCCAAAATTGCCTGGCCCACGGCTGCACAGAGCGGCACAACGAATTAGAGATGGCACCTTGTAGTTCGTGATTCGTGAATCGTGTGGCGTTGTGCTTCTTGCTCACTAACAAGCATATTTGATTAATAATTTATTATTATTACATTAAAATATACTTAGTAGTTTGTAAGCGATCAAAAAACAAAATAGAAAACTAAAGCTAACAATGCATACATCTAATGTGTACTAAACAAAGCAGTATTGAGTTAAGAGCGGTTTTTTTTTTAACATTGTTTTTTTTTTTTGGATAAATATATATATAAATACGAAATACATAATTATATCTTTTTGGCTAATAACTAATAATATTATTATACTTACACTAACTATATAACTCACAAAGAAAAACACACACACATGTATATGCATATATAGTAGTACATACATACATAGTTTTATATGCCGATATACTCGTCTAAACGCTAGAGTTTTGTAGCAATGAGAATTTGTCAACTGCCAGAGTAATGTTTTTTTTTTATATATTATAAATAAAGTAATAACTTTTAATAACAACTAACTTAAAATTTATATGCCCGCAGCAGATTGCGTTTTAAATAATTAATTAATCTGTAAAAGGCATATTTCTTTTTAAATTATATTTATAAATATTTATATATCATAAAGGCTCAACCACTGACCAACTTACCACAATATTAATCGCCACCACAAACACATGCAATCAAACATTTTCAAATTTTTTATAGTTTAACAGCATTTCAAAATGTACACACACATACTTAAAGTAGTGCAATAAATTAAAAAAAAATAAATAAAAATTAATTTAAATAAAAAAAAACAAAAGAACCATTTTGGAAACTATGGCATTTACAATATTATCTAATGGCATACAGTGCCGTAACAGCTAAAAACAATAAATCATAAAATAAAAACAAACAAAAAAAAAGAACACTAAGCGTAATTTTTAATAAGTGTTTTAAGTAAAATATTAAACTATTGCAACTATACATAAAGAAATACTATATAGTATATATAAACCATTTTTTTTTTTGTATACTTTGTAAAATATATCTTATACTATGAGTAATCAAATGATAAATACAACAAGGCAATTGATAATAAACAATAAACACTATAAAGCATAATAAATAAACAATGTTTGTATTTATTATGACGTAATTTGGAAATGTGAGGCTTTTTCCATTACGTCACGTTTCGAGTTTTTCATTTTAAACCTGGAAAAAAATCCCATTTGGGATTTTTTATATGAAGTTTGTCAACCCGTGCGAGATTTATCATTCTGCCGGATTTCGATACATTTCGAAAAAACCATTTTTCGAAATTAAAAAAAAGTGTCATTGCTTAAAAGCAAATATCTCTGGTTCTACCAAAGCGATTTTGACAATTATTTTACTAAACTGTAAATAATTGAATTACCTATCGATTAAACTTGCAACATATTTTTGTTATTTACGGTTTGGACGCTATTTATGCATTCATATGAAATTTTTCGTCATTTTTAGAAAATTTTTGAAAAAATTCTATTTCGAACGTTAATTTAAAAATTTTAATAAAGTGTTTCAAACAGTTTTTTTCATGGCTCGTAAAGTTTGATCGATTGCGAAAAAAATGAGTGGTTGTTTATCAAAATCGGAGAAAAAATGTAGAAATATGAAGTATTTTTGTAAAAAGTGAAAAGTGTAAATTTGTTTGAAAAACCAAAAGTTTTGGATGAATAATTAATTTAGTTTTAAAGATATCGTTACCAAATTCGAAAGTTTTCTAGATTTCTTAAGCTCTACACCAAATTTTATCAAAATCGGTCGACTATATCATATAGCATCCATAGGATCGATCGTTCAAAAAAACGTGTTTAGTGCAAAATCCGGTATACTGCTCAAAAACTTTAAAGATACATAAGTATATATTAGCCAAATTTGGTTACGATATTTTCAGAAACAAACGAATCAAAACGAGTTTGGCACAAAAAAATATATTTTGAACGATCGTTCCTATAATATATACAACCGATTATGATCAAATTTGATACAGTGCTTGGAAGCTATAAAAAACTTCGGAACACCATATTTGGTCACGATATCTTCAAAAGCACGCGAAACACAACGAGTTGCGTTGAAAAAAAGTTTTTTTTGACTTATCTGTCCTATGGGAGCTATATGATATAGTCAACCGATTTTGATCAAATGTGGTTTAGTGGTGGGAAACTCTAAAAAACTGTCAAACACAAAATTTGGTTACGATATCTCCACAAACAAAGGAAACACAACGAATTTTGCATCGACGCGTTATTCTGGCCGATCGGTCCTATGGGTGTTATATGAAAAAGTCAACCGATTTTGATCAAATTTGGTACAGAACTTAATAACTCTAAAAAACTTTCGAATACCAAATTTGGTTACGATATCTTTATAAACAAACGAATTATCCATCTAAAACTTAAGGTTTCCAGAAAAATTTAGTTCTTGTACTTTTTACAAAAATTCCCGGTAATTCCATAATTTTACTTCGATTTTGATAAATAGCCACTCATTTTCTTCGTAGTCGATCAAACTTAACGACCTATGGAAAAAACTGTATGAGCAAATTTTTTTTAAATTTACGTTCGAAACATAATTTTTTTAAAAATTTGCTGAAAATTAGGAAAAATTTCATATGAATGGATTAATAACGACCAAACCGTAAATTTGACAAAAATATTTTCCAAGTATGATCGATAGGTAATTCAATTATCTACACTTTGTTAAAAAAAATAATCAAAATCAGCTTAGTACAACCAGAGATATTTGCTTTTAAGTAGACACAGTTTTTTTTTTAGTTTCAAAGTGTTTTTTTCGAAGTATCTCGAAATCCGTTCCATGAAAAAATGTTTACTTCATTTTCGGATTTAGCGTGCCATTTTACTACGGAAACGAGTAAAACATGTTGAGGATGCATTTTGCTGTAAACTAGTGTTGACTGTCTGAGAGTATTTTGATTTTAATTCTCTTAAGTCCTCTTTTGGATAGGATTTCCACTGTTTCCATTATAGCGTACAGTTCCGCATGGAAAATTGTGGTATCTTGCTCATTGTTTTTGATTTGTGTGCTCTGGGGCTCACTATTCCTGCTCCTACACCGTGAAGCGTTTTGGATCCATCTGTATACCATTTTTGCGAGTCGTCATGTAACCAGACTGGGCTAGCATTCCACTCCTCTCTCGATGGAAAAATGACTTTGTACCTCTTGGTGAAGTCTAGTACTGGATTTATGTGGTCTTTTGCCTGGGTCATATATTTCATTTCTGACCCTGTTAAGGATTTGTAGGTGGCCAGTAGGGTTTCCTGGTGTACATTTTTCTTTCAAGTGGATTGAGAGTGCTTGCATTGTATCCAGGGCTCTTGAATGAGCCCTATGTTGGTGCTTCCGCAGGCAAACCTTCTACTGATCTCGGCTGTTGCAGCCTTAGCATTGTGAAGGTTTGCCTGTATGCACTTCATGTATTGACTGTGGGGTCAGGGTTGGGTGGAGTACTTTCGTCCTCTTCTTCCAACTCTACTGCATCCATTTTGTTCGCCAGTGCATTTGAGACTTATTCCATTGAGACTTATACCATTAAGTCACGTTTCGAGTTTTTCATTTTAAAGCTGGAAAAAAAATCCCATATGGTATTTTTTTTTTATATAAAGTTTTGTCATTCCGTGCGAAATTTTTCATTCTGCGTATGAGCCTTAATATTCAAAGATTTGTCCATGACTACCCTCTCCACCTTCTCTTTCCGGCAGCAATTGCCTACCACGTGTAAGAGGTCTTTATCGCTTAGGTCTATTCACGAGTCGATCCAATTTTTTAAATCTTCACATGACCGCAGACAGACAATATGCCATCGACTGGAAGAAGTGATAAATGGAAGTAACAATGTCTGCTGGATACAGCGGGTGGGGTAGAACTTTTCAATTAAGAGTTTCCAAATAGGTTTTTGACCAGCTTCATTATTATTATATTATATTATATTATACCATAATTTTGAAATTCCGGGAGTAGTAATTTCCTTGATTGTTCGGCGCAATCTCATTGAACCCCAAGTCTGCCTCTGCAGTCTGCCGTTTGTGAATTATTCCATTGAGCCGTATTACGCCATTTTTATGTTGCATACTTTTAGTCACTCTGAAAAATTTGATTTTATATAATTCTGTTTGCCTGGTAAACTGACGAAACATCAAAGTTTTGTTCAAAGCTTCGCGTATAAAATTTTCAGATATTCAGAATGAGTAAAAACATTTTTTTGTAAATATTTATTATTTTTAATCTGTCTGGCCCTTGTGCACGACTAGATCTGAGAGATGATAAGAGCCAGGGAAGGGAAACAAATTAATTATACACTGTACCTATAGGTACAAAGGGTATACTAGATTTGTGCAATGTATGTAACGGGCAGAAGGAGGCGTGGCAGAAAACCAAAGTCCTTTATACCAAAAGGCTTATCATAACCTCGGGTAGCGATAAAGCCAAGTCCGTCTGTCTCCTAGATTTCGGAGACTATAAGAGCTAGAGATACGAAACGTTAACAGAAACGAAACCTTCCTCAGAAGATGAAGTTAGTTGAGTTATGTCAATATCTTCCCCCGTTCCCCCGCAGTAGATTTTCGCAGTTTAAAGCCACACCGTTTAATATTTTCATCAACTTAACAGAGCGATGCGTCGTAGTTACATGCATCTGTGTATCAAAAATGAAAAAATCGGACAAATAGACCAAAACTTATAGACAAAAAGGTACAACTTTCACGTCGCCTATAAACTGCGTCAACATATGACGCTTCGTAATTGCATATGATTACAAGTGACCTTGAAGCACCAATTTTGGTAAGCTGATTTATCTGGTCAAAATTTCCAGATACAAATCCACATCCAAATTTTATCGATGACCCTCCCTACGCCCCGCAATCAATTTACCGTGTTTTCTGCCAAACCCCTTAACATATGCAGTTGAAACTAACCCCATTACCTTAAAATAACTTCTATACGATTTTCATCAAAATCGGTAAAATTTTACGAAATTTGTAGGTATAAATATAGAATTTCACAAAAAAAAATGGGTGCACTCATCAAATGTGTGTTTAGTAGTGCTGGAGAAACATCTCTGTTGGCCACCATCGATATATAGAGATTTTAAACTTCGATCATCGATGTTTTCTCCAGCACTAGTACAGAGTATTACACTGTCGGGCACCGCCTCGTCTGTATCACATTTTTTAATTCTGTTTGCCTGGTAAAGTGACGAAACATCTCGAAGTTTTGTTCAAAGCTTCGACTATAAAATTTTCAGATAGTCAGAATGAGTAGAAAAATTTGTTTGTAAATATTTACTATTTTCCATCTGTCTGGTCCGTACGTGCGTATGAACGTCTAGATCTCAGAGATGATAACAGCCAGGGAAGGAAAAAAAGTTAATTTTTTTTACGATATAGGCTTTATTCTTTATAGCTCGCATTGGGGCATAAATCCTTTAATTATGCAGTTATCGTTGGAGCACCCAAGCACTGTGCGAACTATTTACTATACCATGTATCCCACTTCCACATGACGGATCGTTCCAAAAAATGTTTTCTTTTGTTTAAAAATATATTTAAACCAAAATTTTTCATTCGGAAATTTTTAAAGGTTCCATGCAATTTGTCAAATTCAATCATATATGTTTACCAAACAATCAATTAGTCGAAAAAACGTTTTCAGAGCGTAATTAGTTTGTTGGCAATCAAAAGATATAGGATCAAAAGAGGACGATAGGCTTCCATTATGTTGTACCTTTAATTAGCCTGACAATTTTCGGTGCAATACCTCGACGATATAGGGCATCCCATATGCATACTCTATGAATGCTGTCGACAGCGGTGCTGTAGTCTACGAAGACGAGGTGTAAGGCAGCCCTTCATTCTGCCGACTGCTCCACATTTATTCTTAGCGTGTTAATTTGATCGACACAAGAACGGTTTGGCCAGAACCCTGTTGTTGTCAAGTTTTTTGTTTATGCGGCTTAGAAGTATCCTTGTAAGCACTTTCGACGGGGTAGACAGCAGCAAGATTCCCCTATAATTTCGGCATTCGCTGAGGTCTCCCTTTTTTGGCGCAGTAACTAAAACTCCTTGTAACCAAGCATCCGGCAGTTTTTCCTTTTCCCATATTTTAGCAAAAATTGGGTGAAGTATGTTAGCGGTAGTTGAGGGACAGGCTTTAAGCATTTCTGCTGTGATTCTGTCGTACCCAGCTGACTTTTTACTTTTTAAGATCGAAATGGTATCCAAGGTTTTTTGGAAGGTGGGAGCTTGGGAAGCCAAAAAGCAACTTCTGCATTTTAAAGTAGGTGAAAGCCGATGAATAGGAAAGTGCTCATCAACTGGTGTATTATTGTTAAGGATAGCGCAGAAGTGTTCTTTCCAGAATTCTAATTGCTCTTCAGTCGAGGTTACTAAGTGACCATGTCTGTCTTTTATTGGTCGTGATTGTCGGCGCTTCCCTCCTGCAAGCTCATGGGTGGTTTCGTATAGTAGCTTCATGTTTATAATCATATGGCAAGTTTAACAACTGCGCTAAATTTCGATTCAGGCTTTCATAATGTGACTCAGGAAATCTGCTACTAGGCAATGGGGGACGATATCAGCAACTGCGCCCGGCTTAAGCGCATCTTTAAAAAATTGTTATCTCAAGCTCTTTTAGAACTCAGTGTTCATATGGACAGAGAGACATGGCTCAAACGCTATACGAGACTATTATAAACCTTTTGTTCCTTTAAAGCTTTACTTCTTTTTGTTAAAAATATCATGGTAGTACAGATTTTTCGCTAAGACTTAACAAGTTTCTTGGTATATTTAAGGATCAGCTAAATCTGACGATTATCCTTAAAGGTTGACCTTTTTTCCTTGACTTGTTTTTCTTGTCAGTGCATTGGCCTAAATGCATCTGTTTCCACAAATTAATGGCCCTTTGCATACGTCAATTAATAAACGTAATATGCATTTAAATAAATAATTCTGTAAATATGTAAATATGTATGTATAGCACAGGGGCGGAACTTAAAAAAACAACTAGGGGTGACTACAAACTTCAAACTCAATGGGTTGCCAAACTTAAGCTGCAGATCAGGCAATATTTCGTGCAGGCTGCCAACAAAAACCCCGTGTCACGCCCCTTTCATAAGACACTGATCTATATAGACACGAAACTGATTTAAAAAACAGATTAAAGGGCGGGATCAAAATTGGCATATACAACTTTTTATATACAATGGATGCGATTATTTGTCGCCACAGCGAGACAAATTCGCACAAAAACAACTAATATCAATAAAAACAAAAAAATTTCAAACAAAATCCGAGCTTGAGTACATTAAATGTTTTTGTTGGTGCTGTACATTTTGTCTAGTCATTCATAAAAAATACGAGTATGTTAAATTTTATTTTTATATAATCGAAAAATTAAGTTGGGTTTTGATAAGACTGCGATTCCATTCGGAACGTGTGCAAAAATCGCGTGCACGTTTTTGGATTGCGAAAACCTTACACTGTCCTCTGCAGTTTGGCAAAATCCAAAAGTATTAACTTTATGGAATTTGGATAAGCTACTAAGTTTTGAAAAATCTTAAAATTTAAACAATATATAGGGGGGAGCAAGAAGCCATAAGATTATGATTGCTAAAAGCAGTAAGTATCGTGAAAGGAAACCTAATGGCATCAATTCCAGCTCTTCCGTCACGAAGCAGTTCCATTATCGGAGATTTAACATTTTGAGGGTTCGTTTAAAAGAGCCAAGTCCGCAGTGTACAGATTTGTCAGACAATCCAGATATGCGAACAAGGACTTTCTCAGCATCTGGGTGCGTTTCCAAAGAAGTGCAGAGCCAGTGGCGGATCCACGGGGGGTTTTCGGATCCGAATGGATTGAAAGTGTTTTGCAATCTCTAATATATATACACATCGAAGTGAAGAACACTTCCAAAGACCAAATCCTGGATCCGCACCTGTGCAGAGCAATCACGTAGACAATCTTGTATACTTTCTATCTCCTCATCATCTCCGCAGCTGAAACAGAAGTCGTGGTAGGAAATGTGCATCATAAGGCCTGTGATACAGTACTTCGTTACATCCTGGTTCTGTTCTTGTTTCAGTCTTGTTCTGCCTTTGTTTTTTGTCGCTGTTATTTCAAACTTAAGTTGCTGTAGAGGTCCTCTTATGTCCACTACCGCAAGAGCTACTGGCGACGTTGATTCTTTTCAAACCGGACATCTGGACCAGTGTGGCTAAATGCATATGGATGCAGTTTAGAGCCAAGCCCGTGTTGCAGATAATCTTAGTTTTTGTGATATGCAATGTGCCTTGCTGGCTAATAGATAATTTTTCTTTGGGATCCATTATTTATTTATCAGTCTTGTTGCTTGCCAGTCTGCATATAGCCCGGCTTTTATAATGGATGTAGGCGACATTCCGGGTCGACATAAAATTGCAGGATAAAGCTGGATGCTTTCAATATTTTACTACGAACTACTAATATCTTCCATTGCAGCTACGAAATAAGTCGTGGGTTGGCACATCCACTCTTTTAACAACTGTTGTCCACGGTGCATTACCTATGTACCTATGCGTTTGGTTTTTTGGTCAAAAAGTACATAAGATATGACAAACAAATGCAATGTTCCATTGTACCACAGGGTTTCACGACATCTCTGATGTGGATCCTGGATAGCGTGTTCCAGAAGGCGTATGCGCATTTTGTCAGACTACTAAGGATTTGCACCGATAAGCTTAGTAAAAAAAATTGTATGCAATACAGTCCTACTACTTTTTGATCCTATCCTGAATTTTTATACCCTGTACCTTTAGTTAAGGCTATATTAAGTTTGTGCAAGTCGAAAATATATGTTACATACTACAGAAGAAGTCGTCGGAGACGCCCTAAAGTTACCTAAACTATGATCAGGATGACTAGAATTGTCGATATACACATGTTCGTCTGTCTATCTTAGAGATGGTAAGAGCTTGAGCAACCAAACTTTGAGATTAGATCCCTTAGTATCCTACGGGAGACAAATATATTTTAATTTTTTGATATCGGGGCTATATGTATACTAGCTCCCATAGGGGTTTATCAGAGGACCTCAAAAAAAAAAACAAAAGTTTTAAATGGATAATTCGTTTGTTTATAAATATCATTACCAAATTTGGCATTGGAAAGATTTTAAGACTTCCCAATCACTGCACTAGATTTTATGAAAATCGGTTGACCACATCATATAGCCCCTATAGTAGTGCTGGAGAAAATATCGATGATCGAAGTTTAAAATATCTATATATCGATGTTGGCCAACAGAGATGTTTCTCCAGCACTACTAAATACCCATTTGATGAGTGCAGAAGTGCTGGAGAAACATCTCTGTTGGGCAACATCGATATATAGATATTTTAAACTTCGATCATCGATGTTTTCTCCAGATTTCTCCGAAATCTAGGAGTTCATACAGACGGACATGGCTCAATCACTACCCGAGGTTATGATAAGCATTTTGGTAAAAAGGACTTGGGGTATGCCACGCCTCCTTCTACCCGTTACATACATTGCACGAATCTAGTATACCCTTTGTACCTATAGGTACAGGGTATAAAAAGTAGTGCCCGGTGTTGACCATCGATGTACTTAATTTTTGGTAGAAATTTTCCCTTGTAGATTGGCCTAGGAACACCATGTTAGGAAAAGTGCCATTCGTCGTGAGAAATGTAAGGCCAGTGCTGGCTATCGATGGGCCCTAAGCGCAGGGGTTATGATTTTTAATTTCGCAATTTTTAATTTTTAATTTTTAATTTTTAATTTTTAATTTTTAATTTTTAATTTTTAATTTTTAATTTTTAATTTTTAATTTTTAATTTTTAATTTTTAATTTTTAATTTTTAATTTTTAATTTTTAATTTTTAATTTTTAATTTTTAATTTTTAATTTTTAATTTTTAATTTTTAATTTTTAATTTTTAATTTTTAATTTTTAATTTTTAATTTTTAATTTTTAATTTTTAATTTTTAATTTTTAATTTTTAATTTTTAATTTTTAATTTTTAATTTTTAATTTTTAATTTTTAATTTTTAATTTTTAATTTTTAATTTTTAATTTTTAATTTTTAATTTTTAATTTTTAATTTTTAATTTTTAATTTTTAATTTTTAATTTTTAATTTTTAATTTTTAATTTTTAATTTTTAATTTTTAATTTTTAATTTTTAATTTTTAATTTTTAATTTTTAATTTTTAATTTTTAATTTTTAATTTTTAATTTTTAATTTTTAATTTTTAATTTTTAATTTTTAATTTTTAATTTTTAATTTTTAATTTTTAATTTTTAATTTTTAATTTTTAATTTTTAATTTTTAATTTTTAATTTTTAATTTTTAATTTTTAATTTTTAATTTTTAATTTTTAATTTTTAATTTTTAATTTTTAATTTTTAATTTTTAATTTTTAATTTTTAATTTTTAATTTTTAATTTTTAATTTTTAATTTTTAATTTTTAATTTTTAATTTTTAATTTTTAATTTTTAATTTTTAATTTTTAATTTTTAATTTTTAATTTTTAATTTTTAATTTTTAATTTTTAATTTTTAATTTTTAATTTTTTAATTTTTAATTTTTAATTTTTAATTTTTAATTTTTAATTTTTAATTTTTAATTTTTAATTTTTAATTTTTAATTTTTAATTTTTAATTTTTAATTTTTAATTTTTAATTTTTAATTTTTAATTTTTAATTTTTAATTTTTAATTTTTAATTTTTAATTTTTAATTTTTAATTTTTAATTTTTAATTTTTAATTTTTAATTTTTAATTTTTAATTTTTAATTTTTAATTTTTAATTTTTAATTTTTAATTTTTGATTTTTAATTTTTAATTTTTAATTTTTAATTTTTAATTTTTAATTTTTAATTTTTAATTTTTAATTTTTAATTTTTAATTTTTAATTTTTAATTTTTAATTTTTAATTTTTAATTTTTAATTTTTAATTTTTAATTTTTAATTTTTAATTTTTAATTTTTAATTTTTAATTTTTAATTTTACAAGGAAAGCCGAAACGGGCATGCATAGTTTTTATATTATAATTTTCAGTGCATTTTGTATATTTTGAAATTATGAAATTATGAAATTAATTATGGCTCGCAGTGTCTATCATCACAAAAGACAAAAAGCAACATAGTATATAAAATATTTCCATATCTAATTATTATTATCAACCAGACTTTTGCAAACAAAGCAACATAGCTATTAAAATATATTTTATATATAAATATAAATAGCTTTTGTTATCGTTATCGTTGTTATTGTGTCTAATCAAAAACTCATAAACAGACTAACTAAACTTAACCTAACTAAACTTTTGATCGTCATCGTCTAGTCTGCGGCTGGGACCCTTATAAAAATGAGCAAATATTGTTTATAATCGCATCTTCGAAGCGGTACTTGATTTTTATACTCTGCAATCCTTGGAAAAAGGGTATATTACATAACAAGCCGAATGTGACGTAGCAGAACATTGTTGTTCTATAGCAAAATGATTAACATCAACTCGGGAAACGATGCGCACGTGTTCACCCTATATAAAATTCGTCAGGACGAAATTGACCACTGTTACTCACATATTATATAGTGTAGTTTTTTTGTTTTTTGCAAAAACTGAACGCAGTGTATCCCACTATCGTACACCACCCCGGCTAATATTTTATTATATATTTTTTGAGATGTCGTTATACTATTTATTAGCTGATGGCATAAACAAATAATTGATAGGGCAAACTTCAGCGCTTTTGCGAATTTGGAAGCGATCCGTTTGTATGTTTATTACTATATATATGTACATAACATATATACTATATTATGTTATCAAAACCTATACATTTATGATCCGCACGAGTCTCAAGTGTCGCGTCTTAAGGGCCTCAGAAAAACAACAATGTATATGGCGGCTGTCTGTCTAAAGGTTTTTTTTTGGTAGTTCTGGTAAAAAATCTAAAAATATATTATATAATAAGTTTTGTAATACATAAATAAGCTTAGTTCATCTCTGCAGTCAATGCTTATGTTAGATATTTGTACACTTGAAAAAATTCAACAGAGGGATGATTGGTTAGTTGTTTAGACGCAAGTATTTTACAATGAAAAATTATATAGCTTAGTAAGCTTTTATGCACATAAGAGTCGTTAAAGACGGGCGACTTTGGGATACCCTGTACCACCATATTGCAATCAAATCTCGTATATTGCTTATATACAATATATGGTTCATTCTCTTTCAAGCCAGCCACCCCCTCCACACACTTTAATTTTTAAGATAAATCAACGTTTTTGGGCTTAAAATTTTAGTCTTGTCGTCTACTTTTTTGAAGCCGTATGGTGATTTTTGATAGTGATTTAATCACTATTTTCAAACTTATTCTCAGAAAAACATTATTGCAACCCCTTTTATATGCTATTCTGACACTTTTGTGGTAGCTGATTATAAGTACTAAGCAGAGAACTGCAACCGGTAACTTTTTTTTTATTTACATCGAATCATTGACTTGAATTTTTTTTTTGGGGTTTTGCGGTCAGCTGGCATGCGGTATGGTACCGCAATTGACCGGTTGGCAGCTGTTTTTTGCGGTAAAGTATCCCCTCTAGTACGGGTGGGTAGTGCAGAACTAGCGATTTCAGTAGACACTAGGTAATGACCAGTACTTACCTTGCTATTTACCTCTTCATTTCCATCTTATTAACAAATGTCATAGGCGGTAGGCAATCGCCACCACCCCGTTTACCAGTAGACAGCGGCATCGCTACTTACGCTGTTATACACTAGTATAGCGCAGTAGTCGCCAGAATTTTATACCTACTGAATCAATGCGCATGTTTTTTTTGAAGACGCGTTTCTTTTTTGAGCTGGAGGTCCTTTTCAAGGTCGATTTCTGACGGTCTTGCTTCACTTCCAATTTAGGAATTGTCATACATTTGTTTGTGTAAATTATAGTCGCGATGTATACGCGGAATACACACAAAAAAAATAGCTAAAAATTCGCCTTACTTTATATTCCCGTATTAAGAAAAGGAGGCGAATTGCTTTTTTTTCTTTTTTATTCGCTTTGCGTTTGTTGTTTGTCATATTTCGTTCGTCGACCGTTTAACTCGCGCATTACCAGGGGTTTGAAAAGTGACAAACGATGTAACTACTTACTGGAGGACAATAGCCACCAGCCGTACTAGAGGGTCGCGATTGACCGGTTGGTAGCCCGATTTTTTGCGGTAAGGTATCGCAATTGACCGGTTGGCAGCCCGATTTTTTGCGGTATGGTATCTCAATTGACCGATTGGCAGCCCGATTTTTTGCGGTAAGGTATCGAAATTTGAGTAGTTGAAAGCTCAGTTTTTTGCGGTATGGTATCGTAATTTGAGTAGTTGACAACTCCATACCATACCGCAATGGTATCGCACAGTAGAGAACAAAAATATTACTCAATTCAACTCATTTGTGTGTGTAGAAGCATTGCGTTAAAATCAAGTCAGTCACAATATACCGCAAATGACCGCAAACTGAAAATGCGGTATGACCGCATCCTGAACGCGTTCGGAAAAATTTTGCTTCGTCCGGTACTTGAAAAAACTGAAACCTGTCGTTACCGCATCCGACTGGGAGCGCATTTTCAGCAAATATGATTAAGCTGACTTGTTCATACCGGTTGCAGGTCTCTGGTACTAAGTGCTGTAAGTAACATCAATGTTATATCGATGCATCGATTTTTTTTCCCGATCATCGATATTTTTATTTCGACTTTCGATTATCGACCAAATCCCATTACGCACAAAATATGGGCAATCAACGGCATCCATGTCGCAGACACATTTCGATTTTTTAGAAAAAAAATCCATCCGAAATAGTAGGGTTGACTCAATTTTGGCACTTCGACAATATTTCAATTTCGAAAACTTCGATTCAAGCATGTGCCCGTTGAATTACTGGAAGGTAATTCTCTTTAAAGTTTAGCAAGGCTGGCAATCTAGTGAGCAACAAGCGGAGTTCGCTTAAATCAAAAAACGTTGACATGATAATGAAAGGATCTTAATAACATAGAGAAGGTGACATCGGCGACCCCCTATAGCTACCTCCAATATGGTCAGCAGAACAAAAAACAATTTATTTATGTATATCCTCCGGCTGTGCGTCCATCTGTCCGTCCGTCTGTCTTTCTGAACACCTTGATTTTGGAGATGATAAGAAACTAGAGCAACCAAACTTTCGAGTTATATCAAATATTATGTTACGAGAAACAGGTTTATTTTATTTTTTCGTAGGGGCTATATTACAATATATAAAGTTTTTTGGGCAAAATTCCCTTGATTATGAAAGTATCATAACCAAATTTGGCGTTCATATTTTATCGAAATCGGTTTACTATATTATATAGACACCGCAGGACCGATCAATAAGTCGTTTGTTTTCTATTTCAAAAGTTCGTTATGAGAAGTTTTTTGCAAGAAAAGAGTAAAATCGTCACTTAACAGTGCTTGAGAGTATCGAGTAGCAATCACGTAACAGTGTGGGCTATGCTGTTTAAGTATACTTGAGAGCAGGGCCGTAGAGAGAAAATCCGGGCCCGGGGGGAAAATGTACCGGCCCCCATATTGCATTTTGTTCTGTAAGTACGAAAATAATTACACCGGGCCCTTGAGAAAACTCCGTGCCCGAGGGAATCCCCCCCCCCCCTTTCCACAGCCCTCTCGTCGTGCCTTCTTGAGAGTATCGTCTAGACTACAAACAATTGCTTTAAGATCGAACAAAGGCGTAACTGGCTTGGTAGAGTTCTACGTTTAATTCGCAGTACAGAGAAATAAACGGTTCTCATAAAATTTAAAAAAAAAAAACCTACGTAATTTTTATTTGCTCAATTATTTTTATTTTAATTCAAATTTTTAATTAATCTTTTTGAAATTTTTTTGAAAAAATGTTTCTTCTTAAGGGGTCCCAAATGGGATTTCTTTTTTAAATGAAGTTTTGTCATTCCGCGCGAAATTTTTCGAACTCTCTACGCAGTTTAAAAACTTTAAAAACAAATTGTCTTAAAAATAATATAAGTAAGAAACAGCGTTCTTCAGGGGGCTACCATGACCGCAACGCAAGTATTTCAGTTTTGTTTTTAGACTCAAAAATGTTTTTATCTAGTCTAATGAGCCATAAGTCGTGGGTTTTTGTAGCATCTAGTAGTTCCAAGAAACTACAAAATATTTACTGCATCAATAACGCTTAAGCCCGCCGAGTATTATACTAAGTCAAAAGTCTTTAGGCTTATCTGTAGAACTATTTGTGCGACCCGTGCCATATTTTGTGACAGATAGCATTGCACCACCCAAGACGATCGAACGTTATACCTTTGGCCCACAGCTGGGCAGGCATACCATATGCGCCTGACTTTGTACGCAGCCATATTACGCATACGCCGCGACGGCTGACTATCGGCTGGCTAAACAATACGAAACTAAGGCGCTGCTTCGTGCACCGAGCTTCGTGGGAGCAGAGCTCGTCGTAGATTGTCGTAGATAGATCGTTGAGAGCTAGCAGCAGCCATGGCGTGACTACGCTCAGTTATTCAGAAGTTGCCGCCAAAGCTAGGCGGCCCAGTAATCGTCTAGTCGGACTAGCTGCTAAGTATATATATTAAAATATATATATATATATTGTTTTTTTTTTGCGCTGTTTGTTTTATTTGATGCCGTTATAAGTATATACCGACAAAGTACACACACACACACAGAGTAAACAATAAAATATATAAGAATAAAAGTAAAGTAAAGCAATGTGAGACTGTACAGTTATACACAAAAATCGAAACCGAAATTAAAAAAAAAATTAAATAATTAAATAAATTGTGAAATTCGCAAGATACAGCAAAAACAACAAGAACAAAAGCAGCAAATATGGAAATCTATACATCCGACAGCTCCGATACAGATTCACGTGAACAAAAAACACTAGACTTTGGGCGCATGAATCTAGAGCTGACTACACTGGAGGATTGTATAAGTGCGCCGCATAAGGCTGTGCTCAAGTCCAGCGGTGATATAGAAACGCTGCTGCTCAATCACAATCGTTTGGTCAATTTGCCGCAGGCACTACGTCAATTTACCAATCTCAAAATACTCGATTTGAGCTCCAATGCTTTGACACAGCTACCCGATGCTGTTTGCCAATTGCCTCTGGTCACACTAATTGTCAAAAACAATCAGCTGACCAACAGTTCGCTGCCCAAATCGTTGCTGAATAAACTAAGCGGCGCCGGCGGCGGTTCCACGCTTAAGGAGCTTAATTTGAGCGGCAATCAGCTGACACACTTTCCCGAGCAGGTCACCGACTTGCGGCAACTAAAGTATCTATATTTAGGCGGCAATAAGATCTCGAGCATTTCAAAGGATATATGGAAGATGCAAAGGTAAGCTAAACGTAGTCAATAACAATTTACGCATGTAGCTGGTCAGCTTTTTTCATTTTTTTGGCAGCCATATTGTTTGTGTTGTCAAGCGTCTGAGCGGCTGTCTGAGTGCCTGTTATTTTTTGCACTGATAAGTTGTACATATAGTATTTGAAGTGTTGACAAATACCGAAATGGGCTCATTGCAAAACTCAAGTCTATTAAAAGATTTAGGCCGACCATAAAGATATAGCAAAGGCAATTAGTATTATAGTTTATATAAACAAGAATATGTGAAACTGTTATTATAGAAGCTTGTTATTTGGTTATCAGTTAGTTTATGGACTATTAGCGCCTGAAACTTGACAACAACTAGCTTATGGCATGGTAAAAACCCAGCAAGTGCTTGAACTTTAAACACTTCAAATGTGAACTTTACATCTAATACAAACAACAAGATTGATAGCTAACTAGAGTTTAAATACTTATCTTAATCCTGGCTAATCTAAACAAACTGTGCAACACTACAGTGCTTGATAGAAAATGCTTTTCTTCTTTTGCTATACTTGACTCCCAGTTGCACAAAGGGCCTTTATGCTTTTAGGAGAGAAGAGAAGTGGTGTCCGTACCCTAGCTCAGCCGGGGGCTTATAGCAGTGTAGTTGCTTTCAAAGAAGGAATACGATACAAATCCGTTCTCTAGGGCTCTTTCAGGCCCTCAACGGTCGCACTCTCGCTTCGCTTTTCCTTTATCCGACCCTCATGTACCTCAATTCATATCAACGTAACAGCAAAGTTCATTTCAGCCCAAAAGCAATCCCTATTTTATGCCAAAAATATAATAAAAGCGTTAGAAATCTACTATCATGAGAAACTTTCTGTAGATTCTGTAGAGTCGTCATATTGTTCTACAGATTTTTGTTATGAAAGCATACAGACCTTTTTTCGTAGCTTTCTTATGAAAAAATATCTTTCCATCCAATTTTAGCTCAAAAGCAATGCTTATTTATGCCTAAAATATTAAAAGAGCGTGAGAAATCTACTATCACGAGGAACTTTTCTTTTCTTCAAAGCTCAGGCAAAATCTTCTAGAGATTTCTGCATTATTAACAGACAGACCTATTTCGAAATTCACTTACGTCAAGATTTGAATTGATAGCAATACAAATTTTCGTAAACTAAGGTCTTACGATGTATTGTGAGTGTAACTTGCATCACGACCTGAGGCTGAAGAAAGCTAAACTACACTTTACCAGGCATATTAAGCATATGTCGACAAATTCTTCTAGAGATTTCTTTATTCGAAAACATGCAGACCTAGTTTCGTTTCTTTGGTACAAAACAATTTCGTTTAAGCGAATTTTAGTCCATATGCGCGAAAAATATCAAAAGAACGTGAGAAATTTACTATCACGAGGAACTTTTCTAAAGATTGCGGATTAAAGAGTCGGCAAATTCTTCAAGAGATGTTTGTAATGAAAGCAGGCCTATGTTCGTATCTTCCGTATGAAAAAATGTCTTTCTGCCGAATTTTAGCCCAAAAGCAATGCTTTTTTATGCCAAAAATATTAAAAGAGCGTGAGAAATCTACTATCACGAGGAACTTTTCTTTAGATTTCGTATTAAAGTTTAGGCAAAACTTTTAACAGCTTTCTGCATTAGGAACATACAAACTTATTTCGATTTCATACAAATCATCTTCTTCAAACGCATTTTAGCCCTAAGGCAATGCCTTTATATGCCAAAAAAAAAAACCAAATTGAGCGTGAGAAATCAACTATCACGAGGAACTTTTCTTTTCTTCAAAGCTCACGCAAAATCTTCTAGAGATTTCTGCATTATTAACAGACAGACCTATTTCGGAATTCACTTTCGTCAAGATTTGAAGTGAAAGCAATACAAATTTTCGTATACTGAGGTCTTACGATGTAAGTAGTTTAATTACTTGAAGAAACCCAGCTTGCATCACGACCTAAGGCTAAGGAAAGATAAACTACAAACTATCAAGTAGTAGACGTTACAACAGAGGTCTTCTACTTAACCAAAACAGTTTGGGGAACATAATAATGAGATCATTCAGCAGGTTATTCGCCTGTCGTGTTAAGCAGGGCATTTTCCCAGACCCAAAGTTCTCTTAAGTAGTCCGTAGATTTAAATGCTTCGGAAGCTCTTCAAAAAAAAGAACTACGCTTTGGACCCGTCGATAGGAACCACCGAGTCGTACCTTTTTCACGACGGCCCTACCTTGGAGCTTATTTAATTGGGAAATGAATTTGTGTTAGGAATCATAATTATGGCGCATTTCAAATCGATATAATCAAAAATACTCCATTTTATTATTTACAGTTTACATGTGCTCTCTCTGGGCGGCAACCAGATCAGCGAGGTTCCGGAGTCGGTGGGCTTGCTCAGTCAACTCCAGGCTTTAGTGCTTTGTGACAATCTGATCGAGCATTTACCCATGAGCATAGCACGTCTGAAGACACTTAAATCGCTGCTGCTGCACAAGAATCGACTGAAGCACTTACCCAAAGACATTGTAGCGCTTAAGAACCTAACAGAGGTAAGTCTCTTGCATACTCAAACTTCTCCAACTTTTGGCTAACATGTTGCAATGTTTTTTTTTTAAAGCTAAGCTTGCGCGATAATCCCCTGGTAGTACGCTTTGTACAGGACATGGCACTTAAACCACCCACACTGCTGGAACTGGCTGGACGCATTGTTAAGACCAGTGGTCAACGTCCTGGACCCGGCGAAGTGCCTCGTACTCTGGCCGAATATCTGAATAGTGCCAACTGCTGTGTTAATCCCAATTGCAAGGGTGTATTTTTCGATAATCGCGTGGAGCACATAAAGTTTGTGGACTTTTGCGGCAAATATCGAGTGCCACTGCTGCAATATCTATGCTCTTCCAAATGCATTGAGCCCGAGGCACCTGCCCGTGAGGTGCCCAGCAGTAGTGCCATGATGATGCGCAAAGTGCTGCTGGGCTAGCAGAGCTACGTGACTGTCAACATGAAGCTGGAACTTTCTCTTTGGACGTCACAACTTCATGGGCTCATTTAAAATAGCAAAGTTTTATCTGATTTGTCTATTTTTATTTGTTTTTATTGTTATACTATTTGATACTAAAGAAATAGAAGAAAATACATATACAATATATATGTATATATATATATGTATATAGAAATACATACGATGGGCCTGTAGAGCCAGACACGGCGGCCATTTGTACGATATTATTTTTCATACATAAATATTGCTCAATTTTGTTTGAAAATATACGAATAAATTGCAATTAACAACCATACCAACAGATGGCCCACCCTATATTACTTAGGAAACTTTTGTCTAGGAGCTACAACTTTGGTATTATATATTCAAATATGCTTTGGTTTCCCAAAAAAACGCATTTCGCAGAGTAATACTGTGGAAAAACTTGAAGCTGTCAAGCACAGAAAAGTTTGGCCAAAAGTGTCGCGAAAGTGAAGGATATAGAAATAATTCATTGGATGTCCAACTTTGACAGGACTCATATCAACTAGAGATAGAATCGCGACCGAAACAGCTTGCGAAAAAATATGCGGTATAAACGGGGATGAAAAAAGTTGCTTAAGTGTGCGGAATTTTTTTTATGATCCCGAAATTCCCACGACTCTTAAGTTTATTCAAACTTGCTTAATTTCTAACATTAATGGGTGGTTTGCCCCAGAGCCGCTCTTTTAGGAAAACAGGGTGGAGGGGTATAATGGAAAGAATTTTTGCTGGAGGGTAAGGTGGGGTAAATGCTTATTTGACAACGGATCAATTCATCCGATATACCAGATCCTAGAGCTACTTATTTCTTCTGAGCATTATTAATTTTTAAGATTTCACCATTTTTCAAAAAAGTCAATTTTTTCTTTTTCAAAACTGATGGGGTAAGCCCGACCGCCTATTTTTTTTTGGTGGATTTAGCTCAGATATGTTCTGAAGTTAATGTTTTTTCGATTATATATCAAAGGAGCATGTTATTTTTTTCCAAACTGAATATATTTTTTATCGTTTGAGCATCTAAACGTAGACTGACAAAACTGTCATGCTACCATTATGCTTATTTTGAATGCTCTACACGACAACACTAATATGAGCTCGTTCAGTATTGCCGTTTTTGAGCAACAGTGGGAGGTCGGGATTACCCACACTGTTGGGTTTGCCCCACCTTACCCTATATATCGACATAAACCGGCAGATTAGGTCTGCCAGCGGATAATGCGCAGCTTTTGTTCAATTTTTGAGTCTACAGCTGTTAAAGTCTCTGAGATACTGAGATATATATATGTATACATGTATATATATAGAACAAAGGGCCTCATTGGTTTCGCTAATCAGAGTTTTAAGATGGGTAGGTGATTGGCCTTCCGCATCCGAATTCGCTCCGCGGCTGCCGGCCATGCCTCCAAGCTGTCATGGGGGGGCAAGTTATTTCCTCCTCGCCGATCGCATCACCAACCCCATTTGCCCACATTAACCGAGATATCGTAGTGCATTAAAAAAATTAATTTCGGGTTGGAATCAGGTCAGGCAGGGTACATTTTAAAACTACAACATAGGACGGTATTCTGTGAATTTCGTTTCCCAACTTTAATATAGAAATCGCTAATCTTTGACGCAATACTTCGTCTGGCAAAGTTTCTTCACATCATGGAGATCCTTAAACTCTGTATGCCAGCAATAGATATTACACCATACCGCTCGATCGACCTGCTAACTTTATTTTTAAAAGGAAGGAACAATTCTAGACCGAATTCTCCCACCCCTGGATCAACTTCTATACTGAGTTCATGCCGTCCCTAGCGACTGCCAGGAGCATCGTTCCTGACAGCTATTTCTAATCTTAAATTTGAGATAGAACGGTTTAGCTAAACAGCGGGAAATTCTACTTGGGGAAACGGGGTCAGATATTGACCTAATTCAACTAACTTTAACTTCTGAAGAAATATGCGCACCAGCTGCTAAAGTTTCGGGTCTCTAGCTCTAGCCGTTCATACAGACGGACATGGCTTAATTGCTACACGAGGTTATGAAAAGCATTTTGATATAAAGGACTTTGGGTCTGCCACGCCTACTTCGGTACGTTACATACATTGCACAAATCTAGTATACCCTTTGTACCTATAGGTCATCATCATCATCAATTGGCCATTAGAACCGTGGGTCGGTCTTGGCCGCATCCAGAAGCCTTCGCCAGTCGTTTCTGCTTTGCGCGCACTGAGGGCAGTTGGAACAACCAAGCCTAGCCAGGTCAATAGATACCTGATCTTTCCATCTCAGAGGAGGTCTCCCTCTTTCGCGTCTACCACCAGTGGGCACCGTTTCAAAGGCTTTTTTCGCTGGAGCATCATCATCCATTCTCGCCACATGACCTAGCCAACGCAGTCGCTGCAACTTCATGCGCTTGACTATGTCTATGTCGCGGTATGGCTCATACAACTCGTCGTTCTCTCCTAAACGGAACTCACCATCAACGCAAGAGGGACCAAAGATCTTACGTAAAATTTTTCTCTCGAAAACTCCTAAGACTTGCTCGTCATCGTCCATGATTCTGCGCCATACATAAGGACGGGTACTATGAACGTTTTATAAAGAGTTGTTTTCGTCCTGCAAGAGAGGGCTCGACTTCTCAATTGCCTACTTAGCCCAAAATTTGTGCCTATAGGTACAGTGTAGAAATATGGTACAGGCGGTGCTCGACAGTAAAAATATCTGAGCCATGTATAACAATACCTACGTATAGTCGTGTTTTGGTCACATAACCATAGCTCTGTTATATTTGAGGTGAAGACCATAAGACGCAGCTTGTTCCACCTTTCATGCGCTTTTTTGGTCTTTGAGAAACAAGAAATACTGACATTCGGACATAGCTAACTCAATTTGTCTTCTAACCCAGATAATTTTGGTATTAAGTTTATAGAGGGTCTTACTCGTTCTCTTTGTGTAACAGCTACAAAGTTTCTTTTGCCATAAGCTAATTATAAGCCTAATCTTTGCTACAGAAAGAAAAAGAAGAAAGTAGAAATTGTTTATAAACTACGATACAATCTTGGAAATCGGAAATCTTGTGTTTAGTGTGCACAAAATCCGATCACACACTTGCACTTCTGTAGGTCAAGCAACGCAGACATAATAAATTCTGCTTCAACTCATCTTGCATACATAATTGATTCAAAATTCAGATCTGGTATTACCAGTTATTAACAAATCACGCTCTGTTTCAAGTAAACTGTATATATTTTGTTTAAAGCACATTAAACACATTTTTTTGGAAAATTCAATTTTGAGATTTCACTTTGAATAGTTTATTTTCGCATTTTTGTTTGAAACATTTCCTGCTAATCGTAACGTTCCCTTATAAGAAAACTTCGGAACGTAAAGTCTGCGTTTAAATTACACAAACTTTTATTTACTTATTTTTAGAAAAAAAAGATAGTTTTAGCTCTAATTATGTATAGCATTTTTAAACATAAAGTTTGCAGCAGATTAGCAAATAAAAGAACTACATGAATTTAAATTTATTTATAAAATAGTATACCACATGGTAAAAAAGAAAAACTGAACATTTTCTTTGAACTCATTTCATGGTTATACGAGTATACGGGCTGACCCATTATAAATAAAGTTATTATAGTTTTTGACAATTTATATAAAACAAATATTTTTTTAACTCATGGTAAAATTTGAATAAACATATTTTAACATAAAATTGCTTTTAGAAGCCGATAACAAATATGCTTAAATTTGAAAAAAATTCTTGTGAATTTTTGATAGAACAAAATTTTGCATTGTTGATCACATGGTTATATAACTCTTCGTTAAACCATGATTACGTTATGGGTTTTACATAAGTAGACAATTATTTTAATACTACACATACTAATTTAGGGCTTCGCTGCCGCATACGAATACGAATATGAATACATACATATCGACTATATCCTAAATGTTATATATTTAAGTAGATTAAATGAATGTATGCGTATTTATGAGTTTACTTGGGCTGACAGAAATTGTTTCGAGGGCGCATGTATGGAAGAAGTGGAAATTGTTTATGTGGTTGGGAATATCGAAGTTGCATATTGTGTGTGTGTGTGTGTTTTTTTTTTAAATAGCATTCATGAATGTAGTAGACTTTATTTTATAGACGTAAAATGGAATTTTTGCTTTTATTAGCGTATTTGTGGTGTTTTGTATGTGTTTGAATGGTTTTACATGCTGTTTATTGGTCCATGACCTCCTGGCTGGTATCATCTACCTCCATGGCAGCGGGGTCATCCTTGGCTAAATCATCGGTGGCCATAGCGGCTGGGGCAGCGCCAGTTTCGGCCATGACAACCTCCTCAACAGCAGTGGATGGTGTAGTTTGTGCCACGTCATCGGCCGGTGTGTCCTCCATGGGCTGATCGTTCAAGGCCAAAGCAGGCGGAGCAGCTGCTGTTGGCGGTGTAACAGTTGGGCTGGTAGTAGTAGCAGCAACGACTGGCTCTGTGGCAGCCGCCACAGCAGCTGGCTCGTCGGTTTTAATGGGTACGGGGGTGGCAGCAGCAGTAGTAACAGCGGAGCTGGCATCTGGTTTGGCATTCTCCTTGTCTACAACTGCCTCTGGCAGTTTAGCTTCTGCCACAGTCTCTGCAATGGTAGCTGGTTCAGTCTCAGTCTTTTCAGTGTCAATCTTTTTAGCAGCTGCTTCTTCTGCTGAAGCTTCTACTGCCTTCGGCTTGGCTTCGCTCTTTGTTTTCTCAGTCTTGGCAGATTCATCTGCAGCATCAGTTTCCTTTTTAGCTTCATTTTCAACTGTCTCCTTTGCAGTCGCTGTGTCTTTCTTTTCCGGTTCCTTCTCCGAGGGTTTTGCTGAAGCAGTGCTAGACTCAGTTGTCTCTTTGACTGCCTCAGATTCCTTGGGCTTCTCTATGGCAACTTCTGCCACTACTGCAGTCTCTTTAGTGTCTACGGTTTTTTCTGCCTCTTTTTTTGCTGTTGGCTTAGCATCAGTATCCTGCTTTATTTCTTTTTCAGTTGTAGTCAACTTTTCGGCGATTTCAGTATCTTGTTTTTCTACAATTTTCTCAGCTGCCTGTGGAGCTTTTGCTGCTGCAATGATTTTTTCTTCATCTTTCTCCGTAGTTTTATTTTTAACATCAAGAGTATTTTTATTATCGGTTGCATTTTTCTCAACAGCTTTACCTCCAGCAGCTTTAGCATCATCTTTTATCACTGCAGCGCTTTTTGAGACAGTCTCATCCTTCTCTTCCTTGACAGCTGCCTTGGCAGGTTTTTTCTCACCATCCGTCACGTCTGACTCAGTTTTTGGAATAGTTGCATCAGACTCTGGTTTTTTGTCTGCTGCAGCTACATCTTTAGTATTCAGCTGGGCTTCTTTGCCTTCAGCCTCCGCCTTAGGTTTAATGGTTGACTCCTCAGTAGCTGCATCCTCCATTTCCTCTACTGCAGCATTTGCTGTCGTTTCGCTCTTCTCCTTAGTTTGTTCCTCATCGAGCTTGACCTTTTTAGCCTTGGGCTGCTCTGTATCATCAGTACGTGGGCAGCTGGCCTTAAGCACGCTGCTAGCAGCCTCCTCCGCATTTCCATTGCGCTCATCCGCATTGTTAAAAATACCCTCATTCTCCATTTCAATATCTATGTTCACCTCCAGCGAAAGATCACCATTTACTACGGAGGAGTCCAGAGAGTCGCCATTCTCGCTTTCGGTGCGTTTGCGACCCGGATCGATGGTGCTGACCACTGAAAAATAAATTCAATTTTAGAATAATGACAGAGTAAAAGAGAGACAGACAGACTTGTTGTACTAATCACTCACCCAAAATGGTTTTCTCAAGTGCACGCATAAACTTATCAATGCGCGAATATTGCTTACGCGGATCTATCAAGAGCTCACAAAGACGCTGTATAGTAAACGGTGCTGCATTAAACTGATCCAGACGCTCCAGCAGCGAGGACTTCATAGTTTCATAGTTAAACGGATCCACATTCGGATAGTTGGGAATTTCTATAAAGGTAACGCGGCATTAAGTCTGCGTTTATGTGTACGCCAAGTTGCTAGCCAAAACATACCCTCCAGTCGTGGAGAATCCTCATTAAAATGCTTAATAACGCTAAGCAATTTCTCTCGAATCAAAAACTTCACACTAGCCCATTTAAATATGGTATCTCCGGTTTTGGCCACATGCTGCAAGTAGTCCTCCAATTCTTTGGGTATTTCTTTTTGCTTCAATCGTGTAAAGCGCTCTAGAGTCTGTAAGACTTCCTCACGGTTCTCCATGGCAGCCATTTTTATTTATATATATTTATATATGTAAGTGCAAATTCTGCGCTACCAGATAATAGTTAAGGAACTGCAAAGAAAAAGCATACACAAGTTTTAGCACTTGACAAAAAACCAGCCGGAACTGATGAAAATTTATATTCATACTAAGGTAGACACACAAAAACGCTGCATTCAGTCGCAGTCGCCGTCGTCTCAGTCGCAGTCGCAGTCTCCCGAACCCAGCACTATCCGAGTCTCGAGTCTGCGTCTCGTAACTCAGTTTGCAGGTATGCGCCGAATCAGGGCCCAGCGGACAACAACCGTGTATACTGCAGCTATTTAATAGTCGAGCAATGCTATATAGTGCAGTATCCCGCTTGCAGCCCGTGGCAGGCGTTTGCGCACAAACAGACACTGGGACCCTAGCAACTATATAACTATCAAAAAAAAAATTGAGAGCAATTCAAATGAGCGCTCATCTGCTGGTTGGGCCACTTGGTGGAGGATTCGCGCATATTGAAAACTAGTTATTTCTGCAAGAGTCTGTTGCCTTGAACAGCAGCCATTGTACATGCTACACTATATACGTATGTATGTACATATGCATGTATGTGCATATGTACGTTTGTATGTACATATTTCCGCATGGTTTTAGCCTCGGCTCATGCGTACGCGCTTTACTGCAGCTGCAACTGGCATACATGCAGCATGAAGTGTGCTTTTTTTTCCACTTTCCGCCCGCCTGCACAACTCAAGAAGAGTTAACATATGTGTATACATACTATGTATAAAAACTTTATATACTTAATTAGAGCTTGTCTGCGCGAAAATTCCGCGGAATTCATGACGGCGACCGGTTCATTTGCATGCACATAATTAATGTTAATGCGGCACAACGCATCAAAAATACCAGCTTTTCGCAGCTTTTTAACCTACTTCTTGATATTATTAACGCATTTAACTCTACTTTAGTTTGACACAAATGCATTTTTTTTTTTTTTCATAATTTGCAAAAATGTTTGCAAAAAAAAAAAAAAGTTAGGCTGAAAGCCGCTAGTCACTTACCTGCGTTATTTCGCAACTTTATGTAGCCGCACTTTCTTTCTAGCGAATGCCGAACGTTTTTGTAGTTATGTGCAACGTATATCACTTTAGCTATCACGTATTTAATGCTTAAAATTATGTATATAAATAATTTGCACACCCAAAAACGGTTCAGCAAGAAAGCGAAGAAGGTTTGACGCCGTCAAGTTGACAGCTATGATTTGAGAGCGATAGCTTATCTATCGTTTATCGTTTACGTGCGTAAATTTCCAGCACTTTTTTGTGTTGCTTTTGCACACCAAACTTGAAAAGGTTGGCAACATTGTGGCGTTAATCGCGCTGCTATTTGATTTTGCCTTGACGTTAAACAATTAATAAAAACTTTGTGGCTTATATATTTAAGTATGTGTTTAAAAAAAAAGTTTTTAAAATCAATTAAGCCATGTACGTCCGTTTGTCTGCACTGCCTGCTTCTCGAAGACCAAAAGGACTAGAATCTTGAAATTTGGCTTCTTACTGGCATAAAATAATTAACATATAACATATAATTTTTATTTTTACCTATACGAGTATATCCAATGTTAACCATCATAATTCTATTATTGTAACTTTTTCAAAATCATAATAATATTATAATTAAGTAGAAAAAGTTATTAGAACCTGAACTCTTAAATTTGTATATTAGAATTCACGTGAACTGTGAATATTATAAATTAAACCGTGAAATAAATTAAAATTTAAATTAAAATATTTCTTTTCAGAACTTAAACAAAATATGGAAATAAGCACTTTCGTTAAGTTGCAATTTTTTTTTTTTGGGTCTCTTAAGAAACTATTTAGGTCCAATAAGGATTCCTGTCGCACCTCAAGACTTACCTGGCCAAACATGGACGGCAACAAAACCCGAAAGTTGCTCACATTACATCGCAAATCCCTACCGACCACTGTATCCCTTCGAACAGGACACTGCCTTATGGGCAGGCATGCCGAAAGAATGCGCGCCCCCTTCAACGACTTCTGTCGTGGCTGCGGGTCCGAAGAGGAGGAGGAAACCGTTTTACACCTTATGTGTCAGTGTCCCTCCCTATCAAGAAGAAGATTAAGGACCCTAGGGTCCCCTTTTCTGAACGGCCTTACTGACCTTTACAATCTCTGTCCCAGGGATATTGCCAGGTTCATTGAACTTTCAGACTGGTTCAGCAATAGTATGGTTACAGTTGAATAGTCGTGCCTGTTTCTCTTCAGAGCTGACCGTGCGCTGACCATGAATATCTGTATACGCAGATATTAAGACATCCCTGGTCAGCTCTCGAACAGCGTTACCTGTGGCATCACAAAGGGCCTCATTGTACCTAAGTGCGTCTGGGCTGTTCCGAGACAGGCAACCACTTTAACCTAACCTAACCTAAAGAAACTATTAATGAAAAAAAAAACAGGCAATAAACCGCCAATGATCGTTATTTTATATGATAGCTGCCATTTATGGAGACTGGGGCAAATATTCAACCTGGATTACCGTCACGACGGTAATCGCTGGAGGCTTGACATTTTTTGCATACGCGGCTTAGGTGTAGAGTTCTAAACGTCAGTAAGCCCACATATGTATGTGGGCTACAACGTAGTACCTACTGAAGATCCTTACTTATAAATATTTTTTTGAGGCTCCACTTTTGAACAGTTTTGCCGCAACATTTTGGAGCCCTACATGGACGTGGAAAACATTGATATACTCATCACGTTGCTGACTCGAAACGCTTAGAGCAACAAAGTTAATTTCTTGGGATCGTTGTTTTTAAAGTTTAAAACTAAGTATGTGTCCGAAAGCATTGACGGAAACTTTGAGTACCAAACAAAAGCAGACGTTGCCTTAAAAAATAAACATTTTTTTAATGTTAAATTATCTTATTCTTTATTTATAAAAACTTGCTAGTTGTCTTATTAAATACATATTCGATCTTTTTTGAACAATTAATTGAATTCACTTTGTTTCATGTACAGGGTGTATCCCAAAAGTCATTAAGTATTTGAAGTGGTCAAGAAATTTGACTGCACCCAAACGGCTAACTAAAACACTTTTTGCAGCACTCAGCACTCTGTAATTTGGTCATTGGGTCGTACCTCGATGTCCATAGTTCAACCAGGCCAACGTTTTTTGTAAGTATTCGCCATAGCACATTGTAAAGTGGTCACAAAGTATGCCTGCTCCCAAAAGCTGAGGATTTCTAGCAGCGTAGCATTTACATATTTCATGAAATTTGGGCCACACACTGTATACCAAGAAAATGCTAATGGTGGCAGATGCATTCTGACACTTCCATTGAAAGATTTGATATTTTTTAGCTTAAACATACTAACGTTTTGACTGACGTTTTTACTTGAAAATATAAAACTTGAAACAATGGGTTGATTGCAACTGGCACCATTAGTATTTCCAAGGCGCAAAATATAAATAGTGACCCTGCATATAACAGTTGGACACCTACTTGGTTTTGCTTCTGAAACCACTTATTTCTGGTTGGTGCAATCAACGATTTCATTTTTACATTTTCGAAATTCGTACTTGTACATTATCACTTAAGGCGTATTCACAATAGCTTGGTATAGCATTAACTGGGAGCTTTATACTGGGGATTGTGTGAACGAGCCATCTTGGCCATTAACCATTCATCGGCATGTCTTTGCTTGATGTGAACATACATATTCGATCTGGAACGACATTCCTTGGGACAATGCGGACAATTATATAGTTGCAGGCCTGTATGTATGGCCATGTGCTCCTGCAAGAGAGAAAACATTTTTTTTTAAACGAAATAATATACATATGCGTTTGTTTTAATTTTACAAAGCGGAGTCAAACAAAAACCAGAACGTTATTCTGGAAACACAATAGTGCAAAAATACTTTAGTGCATCCATAGCAAAAATTAAACATAAGTATTAAAACTTGAACAAATTAGAATTCGTACAACTCCAACGTCTTACCTCCAAATTACGTTGTTGCTTAAAGCTTTTGTCACAATAGGTGCACTGCAGATTGACCTGCATTTTATGCGCATATTTTATATGTGCACGCAAGGCAGTGCGGGAGCTGCAGCTTTTGCCGCAGTGCTTACAATTAACATCTTTATTGTCATGGGTGAAGCGATGCAGACGCAGGCTGTGTTCGTTTTTAAGCCAAACACCGCAAAGGGTGCACTGCATGGCGGGACCCACAACACCTTGATGCTCCAGCAAGTGACGCTCGAAAGAGGGCTTGAATTTGAACTTTTTGCCACAAATGTCACAAACATGCGGATGCAAATCCTCATGTATGGATTGTATATGACGGCGCAGTCGATGCACATTAGCAAAGCTGCGAATAAAGGTTACAATAGCATAAAAGTGCACGAAAAAGAAAGAGAAAAGAAAAAACAACAGACCTTTTGGGACAAATGTGACAGCTATGCTGCAGCTGATCCATATCGTGTTTGGATAAATGATTACTGAGACGCCGTTCGCTGGCGAAAATCTTGTCACACTTGCTGCAGGGAAAATTCAGTAGCTTCTCTGTTTTTGCGGCTTTGTTATGCACGGTCTCAATATGTGTTTGTAGATAATTCTGCGAATTCAACGACTTGTTGCAAATTGTGCAGCTGTAAGGGCACATTTTAAACACAATAAGAAATGTTAACTTCAGCGTATTACTTGTAGAACTCACGTAAACAGCTTGGGATTGACGTGCTTGCGTATATGCTCCATTAGCTTAGATGCTCGTCGAAATACTTTGTTGCAGCACTTGAGATAAGCATCACGTTTATGCACTTCCAAAAAATGCCGTTTCAGCTCGGAGAAATACTTGGCATTGAAGTCGCATAGATCACAGTTGGCTTCCATATAGCTGGCTATACACTCCTCATAGCGTTTTGTTAGTTGTGCACGGGAGCAGCCCTTCGGTTTGCGTTCTAGAGCTGCATCCAGCTCGCTAACTTGCGTAGCCGTGGGTAAGCTCTCTTTTGTTCTTTGTCTGCATCTTTTGGCATTGCTACTATCGCTGCTTAGGTCTTTTAGATCTTGTTCCATTGTAGGTACCTTCATTTTTGCATTTAATCCTGCTGGCAGTTTTCGTGGCGGCTTAAGTTTACTTTGCAGCATAACCAGTGGCTCATCTGTAAGCATATACAACTGCTATTAGGCGTCTTGAAGTAACAAAAACTCATTTGATCAGCAAATAGTGGCTCGTCAAATGTTTTGATAACCTAGCTGGTAACTTGCTTCAGTTTCATAAGAGTAGTATTGTAATTACTAAAAGTTATGTGATTTAATTTTAAACTACTAACGTAGCCAAACTACTTATAGTATGCAATATCCGGGAATAATTATTTTGGTCTACCTGAGGCTTTGTGCCAAGTTTTAACTGATCGCATTATAAGTTTGGAAACGAAAAACATAACCGCAACACATGCTTACGGCTATTGATAGCTCCTTCTAGGCATTTCAAGTAGTACATTATCACCTACCATCTGAAGAAGCATTCATTTCCATTTCCATTTCGTGCGCCTCGGAGGAGCTAATGCTACAACTTTCACTTTCACTGCCCGAGTCGTCCTCGACTTCATGCTTGTCTATACCGTCTAGCGCACGAAACTCGCTCTCCAGCGGCACACTATCCACATTCACATCGAGCACACTGCTCAGCAGGCTTAGATTATGCATATCTAAGGGTTTCTCGTCTATTTCAACGCCAGGCACAGGTGGCATTTCCTCCAAATCAATGCCATCTGCCGTCCACTTTAGTTCGCCACAGTCCACCTTAAGGAATTCCTTTTTGAGTGTGCTCTGTTTTTGTTCGACCAATTCCCAGAAGCTGTGAAAATCTTCCAAGTGTTCACAGCACTCGGCACAAACACTTGTTGAGATACCATCATCCGGCAATATCTGCAATAAGTTTATTAATTAGTAAAACTTGGCCTAAACTCGTCGTTGTTAATAAAATGAGCTACCTCCAATTGTAAAAACTTGGCTATCATTTTGAGCAACGATGTTTCGGCAAGCGTATCATTGTTATCGAACAGGTAGACTGCATTGTTTACGTTTATGTTTCTTAAACACAAGCGACAAATCATGTTGCAAGCTTTTCAACATATATTAAAATTAAATACTTTATGTTTTATGTTAAGAAATAATTATATGTAAATTATCGTTGAATTAGACAGTGTGACCAAAATTGCAAATGTGTATTTACAAGTTTGAGCTGCATTTAAAATATACCAAAAATACAAATCGCAAAAAAATACTACACACTCTCACGGTATACGTTTTTCAAATGCAAGTGCGTGCAAAAATTTATGAGGTAAACATCAACAACAACACGGCAAGTAAACAACAACAGTAGTAAAAACGCTAAAACCAGACCTTTTTTTATGCTATTATTAATTATAGGTTTATTTAAAAACTATTAAACTAAATTTTATTTTGAAAGTGTTGTATGTAGCTTTCAATAAATAACGTAGCACACTGCGACCATGTTTTTTAAAATTTATAGAAAGTTTACACTGCGATATTTCTTGAGCTTTGTGTACATGAGCTGGACAAATAAACTGGACTGCAAATATGTGTTGCAACTTGTTAAAGTAGTCATTTTTATATTTGAAAATTAGCGTAATCAGAGTTCATTGCTACTTATCACAAATCATACTTTTAACTAAATAGTGCAAGTATTCTTTCTAAATAAATAAATAATACAAAAACTTTCCTGCAATGTTAAGGCATACTACATACTTGTTTTAAACATTACGATTTTTGCAGTTTCAATTTATACACCCCTACGCCTATGTTACAATCTATTTTACCTTCGCGTAACATAGTGTAAGCCCCGTCTTAGTATTTTATGTTATCGATATACTTTTTTTGTTGTCTTTTTTTTTGTAGTGCCTACACATTTGATTTGGTATTTAGCATATACGCGATTCGGCAACACCGAATACATACGATTATTTTGTTTAAATGGACAATTACGTATTACGTGAAAAGAATAAAGTAATAACAGAATAATCTTAAAATAAGAAAGCGTAAACGAAACGCCAATATACAGAGCGTGGGTGTGTGTGCATAAATCAAATAATACCGAAACAAAGCGTAAATCAAACGAGTTATAACACTAGAGATACCATTTTTTTCATCTATACACTTGCAAAAAGGCAGCAAGCAGTAGAACAACGGCAGAGCGACAGAGAGCGCCTACGAGCGAGAACGTGTGAGAGCCAAAAAGGCATAGCCAGCGCAACGTAACGAAAATCGGCCGAACATCTTAAATGCTTTAACAATATAAAAAAAAATTAAAAATATTAGCTACTCTAATTTGGAATTATTAAATTATTTCGCTGTTAATTAATTAAACGAAACGTTTAGGCAAAAATTTGGCTAGTTAATTTATTTTTTTGTGTGCATTAAACAAAGAGACATACAAACGTGTCTCAACTGCAAAACATTTCGGCCGCCGTCGTTGTCGTCGTCGTCGTTCGGTCGGTCGGTTGGTTTTTTTTTTCGCAAACGGCTGAGTAAGCGTAAGAAGAGTGCAAAAAGCGCACAAATCGAAAAAGCAGTGAACGAACGAAAGAAAAGAGAAAAAAAAAAGGAGCCAAGGAGCAACGAACTGTGTGTAGTGTGTGCGCTGGCGCTGCGTGCAAAAGGGTAAGCACTATATGTGTTGCGTTTAGTGGTACTTTCGTACGTTATTTTTTTTTATTGTTGTTGGTTGTGTTCTGTGGTACGCACAGTAAACTTTGCCAAGCAGTGAACCTATAATGTTGCTGCATAAATAAATAACAACAATACGAATATTTGTTTGTATTTGTATTAAATGCCGCAATTGGATGCTGGAATTGTGCTGCAAGTATGCACGTATTTTATTACAGGTTCCATTGAAATTCGCCAATTTCAATTAATAGCTAAAACGTTTGCTGCTTCGTTTTACTGTATACACAATACAGCGGCGGCCACGACGCTACTGTTGTCACGCTCACACTCGCACACATGCAGTTGCTGCATTAGCGGTGGCGGCGTTAGCAGGTTTTCTTTTGTTTTTTTTTTCGCATTGCAAACGTTTTTCTACACAAAAAAAAAATGTAATTAGCAGTAAAATTTGCGGCATGCTATAAATGCAATATTATATGCAGCTGCCACATAAATATTTAATGTTTTGTGTGTAAAGCCAACATGTGTTTAAATGCTCGTTTTACAAATTGCATTGTTTAAAGTCTGGCTCGATTTTAAAGGCGCGTGTGGCAACACTCTGCCACACACACACTTACACAAACAATTTTGTGTGAATATATACACCGCGAAAAGAGTACCAACAGCAGAAACAGAAGAAGAAGCAGCGGCTAGCTACATGCCATACGCGGTGGATGTATGTAGTGAAGAGCATAAAACACATTAAGAGCCAAATATTAATATTTAACCAACAATATAAATGTAAAGTATTTAGTTAAAGTGCTATTAAGTTCAATTAATGTACGCAAAAAGGTTCAATGCAATTAAACAAAAGTGAATTGTGCGTGTTGTGCAGCAGCCGCAGTCTACAAAAACTAATCAAAACTATTTCTGTGTTAGCTTGTGTGTGCATGCGTCTTTGCGTGTGCGTGTGTGTGTGTGTGTATAATGCTTATTTATTAAACCGTTTACATGTGTATAGTGCCTTGTTTTATGTAGCTGGCACAAAAATTTATAAAAAAAAAGATTGCGTGTAAATTTACTAAACAGCAATTAAGTTTGTAAGCTGTTTGGCGATTAAATAATAACTAAAGCTAGTCACAGTGCGCGTTTGTTGGTTTCTGTATGTTTTTTTTTTTGTTGTTAGTGTATGTATGCATGTACATATATGTATATATGTATACACACATATGTGTGTGCACGTAAGTGTGGTTGTTGTTGTTGTTAAAGGTACCAGCAGCAGCAGTAGCAGAAATTGTTGCCAAGCATTATTGTTTCAATATTCAACACCACCACCAAAACGGACAAAAGAGCCTGTGTGTCCCATGCGCCGTCGCTGCCGCCCACAGCATATATAAAAAAGGGATAAGTGGGGGACTCTGTTTTTTTTTTTTTTTTTTTTTTGCAGTGTATGCATAAAATTTGTAAATCTTCTTTTTGTTGTATAGCCTTTGTTGTTGTTGGTGCTTGTCTCCACTGCGCTACGCCATTGTTCTTCAATTATTACAAGACGCCAGCCAGCACATACATATGTATATGTTCATAATATATACATACCTACATGTGTACTGCTCGCATTGCTTGGCGCAACGACAGTCTCTCGCAAAAGACATTGGTAGCCTTTGAACGCGTTCGCGCGGGGCGCTGCTGTGCTGCTTTGAGCATGTGCTGTCCATGCGGTGAGCTCGTTTGTACACACGCGGCTTGTGCATTGGGGAGCCTATAGTTGGCTCGCTCTCGTTGCTGGCTGACACACACACGCACACGCGTTTAAAGCGTTTACTTCCACACACATACACACACCCATTAACATCAACCCGGCGGCCCACGTACCAAAACAAATAAAACAACATTGAAAATGAAAATTGCAACAAACAATAAATTGCAGTAACAAACAAATAAAAAAAAATTAATAACAGTTTTTATCTTATGTTTGGATTATAGCTCAATACAAGACTGACAGCAAACAGCAACAAAAAAAAAAAAAAAACAAAAAAAAAAAAAACGCCAATTTGAGCGTAACACGAGAGCAAGAGCGCCAAAGCTATACAGCGATCACTCCTGAAATCCTGTGCAGCAGGCTTAAAAGCCCCTCCACTAACAGTTGAAAACCCTAAAAACTTATCTACTTGCGAGCTTTTGCGCGAGCGCGTGTAGTGAGAAACGCGTCAGTAGGCGGCAAGGTAACGCTAATGAGGATCTATTGGCAGCATGACTACATTGGGGGGAAGTAGGGGAGAGCGAAATGCCAAGCCCAAATTTACAGCGTTGGATATAAATCGCATGTACAAGAATAGCCGCGTAAGTTATCATAATATATCCAACAATTTTTGTTGTGCTTTATTTTAAAACTTTTCATTTAAACCAGGGCGAATCGAGTGAACCATCAGCGCAAAAAAATCAAGTGCCACGTAAACATGGAATGCAAATCTTGGGCAAAGTGCCGTCCGCTAGGCGACCACCAGCCAATCTACCATCCCTGAAAGCCGAAACTAACAGTTCACCAATTAGCAACAATAATCTCCAAGCAGGTGCTGAGGGTAAGCCAGAACTTAGAGCCTTAAATCTTATATTAGTTTAAGACATATTTTTGTTCTCTCCTACTATAATGATGCATCAGGCAATAGCAGCGGACAGTCGGCAGCAGCAAACGTCAGTAACAACTCCTCTGTCCACAGCAGCAACAATACCAATAGCAGCAGCAGTAACAACGGTAATACCGGCAGCAACAATAACAGTAGCACCAGCAGCGGCTCCAAACCAGCGTTGTATAATAATAGCAACAATAACAACAGTGGTAGCGGCGGTCCAAGCAGCATTAATAGCATTGCAGCCAGTAGTGGCAACGTCAATACTACCACCAACAGCGGCAATATCAGCGGCGGAAGCAGCAGCGTCGGTAGCAGCGGAAACAATAAGAACTTTAAGCTTATAAATAACTCTCAAGCAAGTGGCCCACAAGCCGGTAGTTCTTTTGGTGGACATCTCAATCAAGTTAATTCACCGAAATCATGGTCTGCTATTACAACGGGTCACGAGCGTGGCGCACATTTCAATCATCATCGCGGAGGATCTGCATCGCAGCAGCCACAGCAGGTGGTGCCACATTATCAAAGTCCACAGTTTCAATACGAGTTCCCCACGCTCGACGGCACAGTTGGCAGCGGCGCAGGCGGTGGCCCACAAAGTTCCAGCCATGCATTAAACAAAGCCAACAAGGATCATCAACTACACCAACAACAACAACACCACCAGCAACAAACAAGCCACTACCATACACAGCATGGCGGCCATCATCAGCAGAATCATCATCATCATCAGCAGCAGCAGCAGCAGCTACATCACCATCAGCAGCAAAATCGCGGCGGCGGTGGAGGAGATTATCATCATGGCCGTCATCATCATCAGCAGCAGCAGCAGCATTATGGCAATGCGCATCATCATTCGCATCGAGGAGGCGCCGGCGACTCGAGCAACTACAGAGATGGCAACGACGACGTCGGCGATCATCTGGGCGAAGTCAGTTTGCGCCCACAAAACGACACGGCCGCTTGGTTACAGCAACAGGAGAAGGCAGCGAAAGGTGCTGCTGCCGAGCTGCTCTCATTGAACCAACAGGGCCAGGGCCACCATCATACACAGCAACATCAGCAGCAATCAGCCGGCTCTAATGGCGGCAGCGTCCCACTGCCCATATTATCGCTAATGCCATCGTTTATGCAGCGTGGCGCGCCTTTACCTAGTGGCGCAGTCGGTGGAGCTGCTAGTGGAGTGGCTGCAGCGGAACAAATGCCAGCAACAGCAGCGGCATATCAGAATGGCATACTGAGCGGCGCTGGTGGCCGTAGTTCATCCCCAGCTGTAGGCAGTTTCCGTGCTGCCATACCCAAACCTCTAGGGCCGGCCACAACGCCTCCCTTGTCGGGCAGTGGTTCGGCTACGCCACCACAGCAGCAGCAGTCAAACGGTGCTGGTACCGGCAATCGCAAAGACAAGGAGTTTGTGGTCGAACCTGAGGTGGCTCAAATGCAACGACCCATAATACGTGAAGAGGATCTTGAGCGGCTTAATGCAATTGCGAAGGATGATAGCTGGACAAAGCAGGATGACATTGACTACACAAAGAAATTAACATTCTCAGATGACGAGTCCACAGCGGATGAGCACCATAATGCCAAGCAGACGCCAACAGTTAGTTCCGCTCAATCGCAGCTGCAGTCGCCGCAGCAAGAACGTGCAGTATTGGCTGGCGAGCAACGCAAACATTCGGGCGCATCCTCCGCAGCTGGAGGAGCTGCCAATTGGCAGCGTGGCAAAGATGGCAGCGAGCGTGAGTCTGCGCCAGATAGCCAGGATGAGCGTCCTGATTTGCGTCAGCAGAATGGACACCGAGGCAGTGCAGGCAACGCATTGGGGGGCATTGCGCTAGATGCTAGCGTTTATGAGCGAGTTAAACAACGCAAGGAAGAGGAGGAACGACGCGAAATGGAACGCAAGCAGGCGGCGGCCAAGAAGCTGCAAGAGCTCGAAATGAAAATGAACAAAAAAGCCTCAGAAGCCAATAGCGGTAATGTAGCTGTTGCGGCTGGGTTTAGTAGTTTAACTGATGCTACGGCAACGGCATCAGCTACATCATCAGCGGCAGGAGCAACTACAGCCTTGGGCAATCTCAGTGATGATGAAGGCAGTAGCAGCGGCGGAACACATCAGCAGCGTCGCAGCGCTGGCTCCACCGGCAGCAACTCCGCGGGCGGCTATGCACCTCGTGGTAGTATCTCCAGTTTAGGCAGCAGCACCGTTGCCGGCATTGGCGCTGGCGCAGTGCCTGGCGGACCGGCTAGCAGTAGTAACGACTATGGCCAGAAGCCTGTCTTTTTGACGCATTTCCAATCGAATTTACCGCCACGTTTCCAGCGTCAGCAACAGCAACAACAGCAGCTGCCAAGAGGTGGCGTAGAGAAGTCTGCTTCCGCGGGTTCAGCATTCGACAGTAGCTCGCGCTATTTACAAAAGGGAGGCGGACGTAGTATGTCAAGCTACTCCCGTGGTGGTAGTGTAGGCAGTGGTGGTGGCCCAAGCAGTGGCGGATACGGACGGAATCGCCATGATAGCGCACGGGATGACGAGGAGCAGCGCTATGGAGGGCGCAGAAACGAGGAAAACTATGCATTGGCACGCGGCGGCAGTTCGCAAGCATTGCCGCGCAGCATATCCGAAAATTCGCATAGGAAGACAAGTGTATCTTCGGGTGATGATGGCTTTAAGGCAGAGCCTGGAGGTGGTGGTGTTTCTTCTTGGGCGGAGCAAACGGATGCCGAGCAGAAGCATCGTCATCGTGATGAAAGCTTCTCATCCACACACAGCCACGATTCGGTACAAATAAAAATTCTACAGCGTCCCAACCGACAGCCAAGCCTAAGCGAGGAGACGGGCGCTCCCACAAAGGCGTCACAGAAATCTTTAGCTGATGCCATTCCCATGCCTACACAAATATTGCGGCGCAGTGTTGAGCCCGAAAAGCAGGAGGAAAAATCCGTAGCAGACTGTACCGATAAGTTAGAATCGACATTGGTTGGCAATACTACCAGCAGCAGCACGGTCAACAAATCGGCAGTGTCCAACATAAAGGATAGTGGCAACAGCAGCGCAACAGAAGACAAAGATGCACGTAACACTGCCGTTTCAGCTCAGCACAGCAGTAAGCGTCCGAGTCCACGTGGCGGTGGTGGCAGGCCACGTGAGGATCTGCGATCCAGTGGCGCCGGCGGTAATTCCCGCAACTATGGGGCTAGCTCCGGCGGCAACAGCTCCGCGAGTTACCGAGGCGGCCAACGCAGCAGCAGCGACTGGAGCAGTCGTAACAGCAGCGGACGTCGCTATTATGGCAGCGGTGGAGAGCAGCCTCCATTTGCCAGCGAATCGGAGCAATCCGAGGATGTAGATGAGGATTGTTATGTAAGTGGCACAGGCCGACGCGCTGAGCGCAGTCCCAAGCTGAGCAGCGGTAGTAGCAGCAGTTTGGCAAATGTAGGCAGCAGTGTTTCAGCTGGCACGCCCGCTGCAAGCAACAAAGCTGGCTTCTCTCCACGTGGCGAACCCTCGCGACGTGGACGTGGTGGCTTAAGCAACGCCAGTTCCAGCTATCGCCGCAGCAATAACGAGAGCAGCAATAGCAGAAGCATGTCTAATGCCGGCAACGGCAGCCGCAACTATGGACGTCTCAATTACGATGACTACAAGCAGCAACGCAGCTCGGAGTCTGAGTCAAACAGTGGATCAGCAGTAGCCGCTACCGCCTCCTCCTCAGACCTGGACAAGACCAAACAAAATCAAATGGCCCTGAGTGCGGGTCTGCACAAACCAAAGGACTCGTCTGCCGTTGGTGCCGCTACAGCTTCTGAGGAAAAATCCCGCAAGCAACAAAGTCCTCAAATGGAATGTAGCCGCACCAGTAACCTGCTGGAGGCCAACAAACAAAAACATGGCTTATCGCCACCCAAGCAATTGGCAGCGCCAGCAGCCAATATCACTGCCGTGGGCATGGGCTCAATGTGCGACGAGGATGTCGTCAAAAAATCGGACGCTGTAGCGTTGGCCAATGCACGTCCTCCACCTGGACTAGGCGGCAATGCGCTATCCAGCGGCAGCAGCGCAGGTGTGGCCAGCAGTCTAGGAGCGCCAGGCAGTGATCTTGCCAAAAAGAAAAGTGAACAGAATGCAGGTAATGGTCTGGCTAGCGTCGGTGCACGTGCACCGCTACAAAGATCTGCAGCACTCGGTGGCGGCATTGGTAGCGATAGCTCCGTGGTTATGCCATCCACAGACAAGGCCAAACTCTCGGCCATTGGCGACAAGAGTCTAGCAGGCAGCAGTGGCTTACTAATAGACGCTGGAGCTCCCGTCAATACCATAATATTCGAAAACTCTACATATAAACAACAACAACAGCAGGTTGCAGCAGCCGTTGGCAGCGGTGTGACTGCCGCACAGCTTAAACGCAATTCCGATGCTTTATCCGTGACGCCTAACAGCAATGTGGATAGTCTATCCAGCGCGCTCTCCCAAATGTCTTTTGGTGGCAAACCTTCGGAGGCAGACAAACAGGACATGAAACTAGGCTTTTCCTTTGCCGATGACTCAACGGTCTTAAAGGTTGCTGGCGATGCATTGGTCGAGGCCAAGAGCAACACTAACAACACTCAGGCACAGCAACAGCAGCAACAACAACAGCAACAGCAGCAATCACAAAATAACTCAACTGCAGATCTAAACATGAAAATAGCCAGCGTTAAAAAAGTATGGGAGTCAGCCACACCCATGTCCGAGGCGCAAACACATCAATCTTCATCCGCACAGCAACAATCACTCGTTGCTGCGAGCCAGCATCAACAACAACAGCAGCAACAACAGCAGCAGCAACAGCAGCAAGCCCAAGGTGGTCAATCTAATGTAGATGACAGCTCTGCCCATATGACTGCCGCCGCCTCATTTGTCGCTGCAGCCGTGGCTGCCTCACAACAGGCACAGCAGCAGCATCAACAGATGCCACATTATGCTGTCTCTGCTGTACACATGCAGGGTCACCATCAACATCACTCGCTGAGCTCGCCCGGCCCCGTTCAACATGGCGGTTATGGAGGCCATGGCGGTCATGGTTCACCCTTTGATGCAGGCTCACTAGAGCAGCAGTTCGGTGGTAGCGACGATTATCCAAGTCCACATCAGCAGCAGCAGCATGCGCAACAGCAACGTGTGGCCGCCGAGGTAGCCAAACAGCAACAGCAGCAACATGTGGCTGCGGCAGCCAAGCAACTACAACAGCATGGTCTGGGCATGTCGCCGCCGCCGAGCTTACAGCAACAGCAGCAACAACATCAGCAGCAACAACAGCAACAACAACAGCTGCATACCGCCACAGCGCCCTTCTATCAGGCATCGCCCCAGTTTACCGGTATTCCAACGATTCCAAGTCCACCGGCCGTGGTGTTTAACTCATCGCAGATGGCTCCGCCGCCTCCGCCATCACAAGGCGGCAATTTATACGCTTCATTCCATTCGCTCGATCATTCAAATCGCTCGCCTGCAGCCGCATATTCAGCGGCTGCTGCGCACAGCTTTCCGGGTCACTATGCAACTGCTGCGGGTGGCGCTTTTAATGCGTATGCTATGCAAACGCCACCCAATATGCCACCAACGGCACCCACACCTGACATATATTCCAATCTGACGTCGCAGTTCCGTTTGGGCGGAGGTCCTTCGCCTTTTGGAAATCCCAATTCACAGCAGCTAAACAATCCGAATGCAGCCGTCACTATTATCTCCTCCAACTCTAATTCGATGATGTCCTCGGGTTCAGCGAAGCCACCACCACCCAGCTCTCAACCCATTGGTGCCATTGGCTCCAAATCGGCTGCTACCGGTGGCGGTCCTTATGCGGCCGCGCAACAATATATGAATCTTTATGCCGGTCCACCGCCACAGCATCCTGGTCAGGGTGGACCACCACCGGGTGCACACCAGCTGCAATCTAATAGCTATTACTCGAATTCGGCTGGCGGGCCCAATGGCCCACAATTCTATGGTGGCCCACCGCCGCCTCAGGGCGCAGGTGGTGGTGCACAAAACTATGGTCTGGCCACTGCTGCAGCTGTAGCCGCTGGCATGTACGGCGGTCATACGGGCCATCAGGGTGGACCACCGGGCTCAAATGGACCACCTGGCGGTCCGCAAGGCCCACCAGGACCACCACAATCGCAGCATACGATGGGAAACTTCAACACGCAATTCATGAACTCGCCGCTATTGACGGCGGCGACCATTAATCAATTCCGGGGTGGACAACCGCCAGCGGCCGCCTATCTAAAAAATAACCAAGGCCAGGGTCACATGCAGGATTCGGTGAGTCAATATATTTGCTTTACCAAGTAAAATATACTTTAAGCCATTAAAGCTTATGTGTGTTTGATTTTGTTTGGAAAGTTTATAGAAGCCATTCAAATTCTTTATATTTTTTAAAAACAAAGACTCATCATAAAAATCCTTCGCCATATTGTTCTTAGAACTAGCTATGGAGTGGGTCAGACTGTTTTATATATCTAAAAAAAAATATAGAATACCCTAAAATTACTAATAACATATAACATATTTAATTATTTGTTTGGCTTGTTTACAGATGGGCAGACAGCTGAAAAGTCCTTTAAGTTCGGACATGAATCTGGGTTTAGTCAAGCAGGTGCAGTCGCAGCCGAGTCCACCGCATCATAAGAATTACGGCGGTGTAAGTAAATTAAATTACAAGTACTAGCACACTGTATTGAAAAAATGTTTCTTGCTTGATCTCAGTGGGATCTGCAGAACCAGGTTATGCAGCAGCAGCAACAGCAGCAATCTCAACAACAACAAGTAGCACAACAGCAACGCAATAGCGGTGGCAACACACCCAATATGAATGCTTTGGGCGGTGGTGGCGGTGGTCGCAGCGGTGCCGTTGGCAGTGGTAATGGCGGCGGCAATGGAGTCTCTCAATCCGTAGGTGGCAATGGCGGTGTAGGCAGCGTTGTACAAAGTGGAAACACGCAGGGTCGCTATCCCACGCCTATACAACGACCCAATAACTATCCGCAGCATCCGCAGCAACAACAGTCACAGCAACAGCAGCAACAACAACAGCAGCAACAACAGCAGCAACAGCAACAACAACAAAGCCAGGCAGCGCAGCGCGCTCAGAGCATGCGTCAAGTGACAGGCGGCAGCGGTGGCAATGGCGGCGCTGTAGGACCCGCAGGCGGTGGACCAACGGTGGGCGCTGGATCCAATAACAATGTAGGCGCTGGCGGCAATAGCGGGCCCGTTGGACCAGGTGGTAATGGCTCTGGTGGCAATTCAGCGCCGGCAGCGGCTGCAGCGCAACTAAACAAGCCCTACTATGCAAATAATGCAAGCGGAGCAGGCGGAGGAGCTAATCGTGGTGAGTGGCACTCCAATTGAAAGCCCAGCTGCAACAACAAAAATCCAAACCCAGCACAGTCCAGAACACTTTAAATATGGAAGTTGAGTTGATGGCTTATGAAACGAGTTAAAAAGTAAGACACTGGAAGAAACAAACATATGGGAGCCACAAAAAATACACACAGAAGAGACACACACACACACACACAAAACGAGATCTATACATACACACACATAAACAACAAACACACACACACACACCCATGCACGCATACAATATAAAGCATTGAAATATTAGCAGCAATGAGCGTATAAAAAAAGTTTAAGCGAAAACAAAGAAAATATTTACTTATATATTTAAACTACTAGCGAAAAGCAAAATAAAAAGAAAATTTAAAAAAATATATATATAAAAAACAAAATGCAAATAGCGCATTAAAGCAAATGAAGAAAAAGAAGCAGCATGCAGAAAAAGCCGAAGCAAGTAAAGTCAAAACAAGTGATTTCCAAGTAATTAAAAGTAAAAGAAATGAGAATTAAAAAAAAAAAAAAAACTATAAATCAAAAAATTTTACGAAGAATGAAATTGCAGCTCTTTAATATGGCAAAAACTAATTTTTTTAAATACTGTGTCGAAATTCAAAACCGAGCAGAACCTGCAGTTCCCTGCGCGCGCTGCCGCCCACAATTACAACAACAACAATTTGTAATTGTTAAAAATGCATTATACATAAAAAAAAACACCACATATATACCAGAAAAACAAAAAAAAAAAACATACATTATGATATATTTAAAGTAAATATTTACACATACATATTTATAGATTGAATCTGTAGCTGCGTCAAAGTAATTATTAAAAAAAATTGGCATAAGCAAAAAGTAAAAAGGTTAAAGTGAAAAAAAAAACATCCATTAAAAGTTGCAACAATAATTTAAAATGTTTATAAAAGCAAAAGTATCGAAAAATTAAGAAAACTATTTTGATGTATTAAAATTATTATGATGCTGTTGCATTATGTTAAAAAGGTTAAGTTGAAAGAAAAACATTTTGATGTACTAATTAATTTTTTTGTGTTAACTTTAGCGTTTAGTTTATGTTTAAATTAAAAAGCAAAAAAACTATAAAAAACCCCAAACAAAAACAGAAACTAAACAGTTAAGCTGAGTGTATTTTTTGTCAAACAAATTTACATTATACTTTATACTACTATCATGCATACTACATACATAATATACATATTATTTCCTTCTTTTATATAATTTTTTTATTCAATTACGTTTTGCTTGCAACAAAAACGAACCCCTAATAATTCTAACTTATGATCTATGCTACAATTTATTAATTTAAATATATTAAACATACAATGTAGAGAGAAAAAAAAAATCGCAGGCTTTTAAGTTTGTTTAAGCGCAAAGTTTTAAGTTGAAAAGTAAACAAAAAACTACAAAAAAAAAAAAAACAAAACAAACATTTATGTCTCGTCGTTTATAAACAAATTGAGCAAAAATGGTTACAAACAACGTTCAATTTACATGCATATGTTGTGGGCATAGTTGAGCGATACTCTATAAAATTCCTCCAACAACTAGCAGCAAGCAGCACACAAAAATTAAACAATGGCTAAATTAAATATTAATTAATGTTTGTGCAACATGAAAAAGTGGCAACGCTGAGAACAGCGCCTGCGTGGCCAGTGCTGCCAACAGATGGCGCTACTGTATTTGCGGCGGCGGCATTTAACCCACGTAAATAATTGATGTTATTTTCAAGCAAACGTTGTAGGAGGTGCACTAGGGCAGGCAGCAGGCCTGCAAGGCTCAAGATTAGCTAAAGTTTAACATAAAGCACAATAAAAAATAATTAATTAACAAAAAAAAAAAAAATGCCAAATGGCCGCAAGAAATTAATTGTGCGTAAACTAAAAAATGCGTAAAGCACTAAAAGAGCTAAAGAAATTCACTAACAAGATTCATAAAGAAAACCAAAAAAAATTATAAAAACTGTGTAATTCATTTATGTAACGTAACAAGGATATATGGCATATAAATATTTGATGGTAAAATTTAAACAGAAAAACGAAACTTTCCAAATTTATGCGCATTGAAAAATGATTAAGAACAAAATACAGAAATTTTAAACAAATATAAAAACCACAAAATGCAAACGCATATACATATTCATATGATATGTTTAAAAATGCAAGTAAATTAGTAGAAATAATAATTAATTAAATAATTATAATAACAATACAAGCAACAGGCAACACAGTGTGCACTTCGCTAGGCTGCATGCATAAATAAAATTTAAAAAAAAAAACACACACAGGCAGACACACAGAGACACACTCCCCCAAAAACACACACACACACTCATACACCTTAAAAACATATGGTATTGTATGTATTTAAGAAAATTTAACTGCATACACTAATGAAAACATATGTTAACACAGTTATATATATTTACAAAAAAGATTTAGGAACTCAACAGTTTGTAAACCTTTATTTACTTACGGCTTACATGAACTAAAAAAATTATGTTTTAGTGTATTATTTAATTTTTTATTTTTTATAAATTTGCTCACAACTCAAAAATGTAGCCACAATTGGTAGCGGCTACACATATTGGCAAAATAAATTAAGAAGCAACTACTTCAAAAAAACACGAAAATGCCGCAATTTATATGACCTATACCTATATACTTATGTATACATGATTTTTTTTTTAACAAAACATATACACACACAACATATATAAATATATGTATGCCAATATATTGTATATGTTATAATGCATAAAAGTTTAGTTTAAAAAAAAAAACAAGCAAAACTGCAAGCAAGCGCATGCTATTACACGATATACTTATTAAACATACATATATGTGAAAGGTATATTATATATATATACATATATATATATATATATAAATGTATTTAAATGATATATAAACATTAACTTATATTTTAATTGCATATGGTTTTCTTTTTGTCTGTACCAACAAGCAAAAAACAAAATATTAAAAAGAAAACGAAATTACATACATGGCATATACATATGTAAACCATTTTTACATTCAATTAATTCAAATTAATTTTTAGTAATACTTTTAAATTTCAAAAAACTGGGCAAAACCCAAAGAAAAATTTAAAGAAAATTTACAATGAAAATAAAGAAAAAAAAAAAAACTTTAAATAAAAATAAAAACAAAACAACATATGAAGCAAAATTGCGTAAATAAATAAATTCAAAATGAGAAACTGTCATAAATAAACACACAAAAAGTTAAAACGAAAAAAAAACTGCCTACTCTAGGGTTAATGATTTAAAGCACTTTATATATGGTACATAAGTAAGTATAAGCTAGAAAGAGAAGGAAATAGGCACAAAAGAGCAGGCATGCTTGCAATGGTGCGGTGTTCATTTAATTTAATATATACTAAATTATTATTATTTTATCATATTAAATATATACATAGATAGAAAAACAGACTTAGAAAATCGGTTGCTGGCAACGCAATTTTTTATATTGTTTTGTGCGAAAGAAAATATAAGTTTACAAGATCCTGTAGGATTCAGGGCTTTCTAAATTTGTGTAAGGCACATACATAAGGATACGTTGCAGATCGTAAGTGCTTAGTAAAACAACTCGAGTACTTATGGAGCCATTATTATTCGTAGAAATTTAAAATGTTTCCAATTGTAAGCGGAAATCTAATAAAGGTGCAGGAAAGTAAACCCAAGTACGACATTTTGGTTATCTTTCATATTATTAAGCCGCATTGAAGCTATAAAATAATTGTCAAATTGAACCAGGCTTTTTGATGATAACTTATTTTTCTCCCTTTGAGTTCGATGATGTTCATTTCAGACCCGACGAGAGAGATGGGGGGATTCCCCCTGGGCACGAAGTTTTCTCAGGGGCCCGGTGTTATAAGTCGTAATAAAATTTTCTGAAAAAATTCTGCTAATTTGTAAATGCATTGCAAGCAGCGTCGGATCCACGTCAGTGTTTGGGGTCCGAACCTCTCAAAAGTTGCAAAAATGTGTCGATAGTTTCTTGCGAGCTCTGGTATATTGTATATATGGAAACCCTAGTTTCCTAGTTTGCACCTAGTTGCAAGCGTTCTTTAACCCTCTAATGCCCATTTTGAAAATATTTTTTTAACCATGGTCGAATCATTTTTTCTAAGGTACTTTTCGGCTACTTAATTCAAAAATGAACTTTAAAATTATGTAGCTGACCAAAACCTGGATCCGCACCTGATTCCAAGCATTCTTTAAAAATCGCTTAGTCTCGCGTCTTGGAGATCTGGCCGATCAGATAACTCGATGTGACAGCTTTATTCAGCCGTTATCCAGGATGAAATACGTACCATTAAAACATACATATTGAAAAATGTCAGCGAAAATTTTGTTCATGGGGCCGACGCGACGTCTCTAAAACCAGCTGATAATTATTTTTATTATCATAAAGTCGGATGACTTGGCTAAAAGATCGGTCGTCACAAATCAGATTTTGGACTACGCAATGTGAAAATGATTTTAAATAACTAGAGACAGCATGGACGCTGATTAAAGAATATATAGCATAGATGTCTCAAAACAGCCCGGGAGAAAAAGCCTTCAATATAAGATTGGTCGATTTTGAGGTTTTCCGTATGTATCCAATTTTCAAAATTTGTAGTTTGCTTTTTATATAGAATTTAGCACCACGGTATTCTCTACTTGGCGTAAGAGGCCCCTAGTCAGATGCAGGCATACTTACCATCACATTGAGCCTGAGGCACATTTTTAACATCTTAATTAAAAGGAAAGTCCATAACTAACGAATATCCATACACAAGTGCCAAAAACCTCACCTTTCTCAAATGCAAAACAATCAGCAACGATCGAGTCTCAGCGATGACATGATCCAGGATTGGAATGCCTGCAGACGAATGCTGAGATCGCATACCCACACCTCAGAAAGAGCATAAGCGAGTCCGAAAGAGGTAAACAAGGGTTTGGGAGAAGAAGAATCCAACTTTCAATCAAATTGTATTGCCAAATTGAGATAGCAACAAACCGCACATACTTTTACATATGTACTTTACATACTCTGCTCTTATACTCTATTACAATGAGGATGGTACTACTCTGGGTTCATGTCCGTAGAGCTTTCAAGCATACTTCGTCGATGCCAGAAGTCACATCAATTTAGAATTTTAAAAATGCATGTACCATAAAGGCAGTGTAGACTTTTCGTACGTACTTCGTTTCTTACGTGCCCTGGATCTATAGAACCTTTTGCCTTAGGCTTTAAAAGCTTTAGCTTTGATGATGAACTCTATGACATACTGATTTTACTACTGGCTTTAAATCCGTTTAAAATACCTTTCTAGAACATGCGTGAATGTGTGCAACATCACATACCAAGCGTGATTGGCGGCTCTTTTTCAAGACTGTTTGTGAGAAGATGCATCTTGTACTGTAGAAGTATACAAGTTTTTGTCGTTTTTCCAATTGTTAGCCACGCAGCAGTCTATACAAAAATCTTAAAATTATTACAAGTTGCGCGAACAAATTGATTGTGCAACATAGATTTACAACCATTATCGAAACTGATGATACATTTCCAAGCATGCTAGAAATCTCCAAGCAGAAGCTTTTAAGACGCATTTGTAATGCTCTTGCTGACATCGCTATCGCTAGGTCTAATGGCTGTTACGTTGAAATCCTCTCGAATATCTGTCACTCTGCTGCTCACAAAAATTCCAAACAGTGTGCGCAGAAACTCGTGTACATTGCGCTGGCGCTACTGCACATGGTGCACATTGAACTTTTCAACCGAACCTTGGATTTTACATGACAGCACGCTCACAGTTTGTATTACATAATGCCATTGGAATATTTAAGTGTTACATTCTGAACTTATTTATTCCTTTAAGTTTTTGCATTAAACATAAATTTAAATAGCCCATTTCAAAGCACCAAAGTTGTTTTTACTGTGGCAGCAACATGAAACTGGCCAAACAAATCGCAGTCTCCTTATGCTACATGCTCTCTACTTCTTCTTGGGCTTCAAAATCTGGTAGGCAATAATCAGACCAACTGCAGCGTATGTAGCCTTAGCAACCTGTAAATAGCATGCATATTATTTAATTATATACTTATATTATAGCAAATAGTGTAAATAAGGCTATTTAACTCACATTGGCACGGCCACGCATAGTTGAGCCATTGAAGTGCTTCGCAAGACCGCTCAGTTCATCTTTGGCGTGTTCTCCAGCCATGCTGCAAGCGAAATGTTTACACAGTATTAATGAATTAATGTTTAGTATATTTGGATAAATTTTTAATGCAATTACTTACTTTAATGAAATTTTCTAGGAATTAAACTGCTGCAATTGCCGAAAAAAATTCTTCGACGAGGTTATACAACTGTGCGTGCTGCTTCTTGCTTAAAGCGTTGCCAGTGTATTTGAAATGTTGCCACTTTAGCGTAAGTTGGCAACTTGCTGCTGTTAGACAATTGAAACATTGTTGCTAGATGGCGCCTTAAAATGTGCGCAATTTTTGTAGCGTTTTTTTATTATTAATGGCTTTACTTGTCGATTATTGTTTATCATTTAACATTTCAAGCGCCTTTGTGCGTGCTGCTTTTTGTATTTTAAAAAATAAGCCGCTTATTGCTATTAGCTGGCGCTAGACACTAGATGGCGTATCGAGCTTGTTTTTTAAGATAACAAATATTACGCTTGATGGCGCCTTAAATAATTGCGCAAATTTGAAACATATTTAACTTTCAAAATAAAATACTTTGTTTATTATTGTTTATCATTAAACATTTAAATGTTTTTTTTTTAAATAAAGTGCTAACATATACAAATTATTACTGTATAATCAGCTGTGCATATTTCTATTTATTTATGTAGCTGCTATTTAAACAAAAAATCGGCAGTTCCTTGCTGTTAAGCAGTAGTGCCCGCTAGATGGCGCATATATATATGTATGTCGCGAATTTAAAAGCTTTTTAAGTTTTAAAACAGTTAGCTTATTATTTATAGCTTATTTTAATCTACACATAAGAAAACATATATTTTAAACCATACATAACTCACGAACGGCTGGACCGATTTTTATGAACTTTGACTTTGTAGATTTGTTGCCGCACCAAATAGCTGAATAACTATTAAAATATGAAGAAATAAAGCCGAAAAAATGTAAAAATCAGAAAAAACCTAAATAGACAAGTTTTTGTTTGTTTAGATCAATTCGACAAAGTGCTTGCAATTGTTTGAGTGAACGAGGAATTCTTGTGGCAAGGAAAAAAAGAAGTGCAACACTTAAACTTGGCAATACAAAATTAAATCGTAGGTCCAACTCATTTCTTCAAATCTATCGAAAAAAAATAGATTAAGCAACTGAAAAAATTGTTAAACTCATTGGGATTGCCTGGCTTGCCGCAGCACAATTTGCAACTGCAGGTTGAGTTTGAGTATTGAAAGTTGACACTGATCTATCATTTAAGACAGCGCACTGTGGGCCCAGATTTTCAAATTTTGGCCAAAACCTTGTCACATCCATAATATTTTTTTTAGAGTGATGACATTTTACACACGTGTTCCTAAAAGATTGAACTGGAACTTCTGGCAAGTTAGCGCCTCCTCAGATTTTTTTGAGATATAGATAATCCAGACCAAAGTTGGAAAAAATTTAAAAAAACAACAGTTTTTTTTAACTTAATTAAAAAAAAAACGGTTAGTTGGAATTGGACCATATTTCACGCAGAAGTAGATATGAGCTCCTCATACATTGAAAAAAAACAGCCTTTACCCAAAATATTGAATTGGAGTTATTGTTTTGGAGTTATAGACTCAAATAGTTTCAGCTTTCCAAGCAAATTACAGAAAGACGAGATCACCAATCCATCTGCTTTTTAACTGTTATAATTTTTTTTTGCATGCTTTTTTAATTTATAAAAAAAAAATTTCAAAAATCTATATTTAATTTTTACGTTTTTTCGTCAAAATTTATAATTTTTACATTTTTTGATTTGCATCATTGTAAGTATGCCATAAAATTTTCAAATTGTACATTTTAGTACAACCTTTGAAAAAATCGTTGTTGAAGCATACTTTTAGGTAGCTTAGAAATTCAAACACTAGTAAAATTTTCTAGGGGTCAATTTTTAAAATTCAACTTTTAGATACAAAATTCAATTTCCGAAAATCGGGAGGAATTACATTTCGTTGTAAAACATGTGAAGAAATTTATAAAATTTTTTTCGATCAAATATCGAGTGGTAGTCGGAGGTACCCTTAAAGCAAAGCAGCCAAATGATAAAAAAACCAACAAAATCTTTATAACTACTCGAATATATTAAAAACCAAAAAGTTTTTAAGCTCAATTTTACTTTTTCTCTGAAGTAATATTTATACATAATAAAGTGAATGAAGATTTCGTATCTACATGTATCATGGTAAATGCAGGTTTTTCTTTGTCTGAAAATGTTCGCGATAGCTCATAAAGTACAAAATGTGAACTTTGACTGCAAATAACTTAAAAAGCACCAATTATAATTTGATAGTTTTTTTTCACAGCATAGCTTAATATGTGTAAAATAATATTAAATTTTAATTTTGTCCAAATTTTGATTTTCAGCAGGAGGGCTTTTGGCCAAAATCTGGCCACGCGGGCCCATTGTGCAGCGGTGGGCAAAACTACTAATGCAATTTTTTGTGCCTGTGTGCGTAAACAAAAAAGAGCTTTCGCAAAGACCAAGGTACAATGGCACAAATCATTTTTTTTTTTGGCATAGTTGTCATTAAATTCGACAATATTATCGACTTTTATTTTATGCGGGACGTATATGTCATAGCGATTTAGCCTAAAAATTCGGATAGGATCGTGTCGATCAAGGGCTTACCTACAAAAAAATTTAACTTGCTCACATCATTACTTATTGCATAAGACGCCAGGCAGACTCGCAAATTTTTATGACCAACAAAATCCAAATACAGTGCACGCTCGGTAACGTGAACGAATTAAAACCAAGGGAGTTCACGTTAACAAAAGTGTTCACGTTTTCGAATGCCAAACAAGTATCAAGTTAATTCACAGTTTAAATTCACATTTAATTGTTGTTTTGTATAGGTACATAATAATTTGAGAACATTTTTTTTTTTTTTAATCAGTCATCTTTTTCTGTGTCTTCTATTTTTCTCCGTTAGTCGTTTCAGTACATTCATATCATTTTGGCTAGCCCACTGTACCGCTTTGTTGAAAATCTGAATTGATTCACTTGGTTTAATTTTCTCCCGTGCCTCTGGGATGCAGTCATTGTCGTTGGATTCTTCGTTAGATTCGTCCTCCTCCTCCGTTTTTTCTGGCAGAAGTTTCCAGAATAAGCCGGACTCATCAGAATTATAAAGCTGATCGTTGCACAACTTAAATTCAGCTTTAAGTAGAGGCTGCGAAGAAAGTTTTTCGTCTGATATTTGAAGAAGTCGAACGCCGTATCTTTTTATAAATCCTTGAAGCCATCCAACACTAGCGTGGAAATCACCTTCGCGTTCCTTTAACTTTGAATGCAGTGTTTTTGCTTTTTCCTTTAGCGTTTTCAAAGCACGTACTGGACAATTCTTATTTCCCATACGAATAAAGAAACGATAAAGAGCTTTCTCGATTTGTGCAGCTCTGAAGTACGCAAAGTTTTTCTTTTTCCAGGCCCAGAAAATGTGTCGTTTACGCTTTTTAAAAAAACTTTTTCTTTTTTTTTTAATGCTACAATTTGTTGATTTAGCAACATTGTATTTTTTCGCTAAGCACGTCACACTCGATCCTTTTTGTTCAAAACCGAGAATTTGACCTTTTTCTTTCAACGTCAATCACACAGGTTTTTTACAACTCATTTCTATTCTGCATAGATATAAACTAAGATAAAGCTCTATGCTAGGTGAAAATTGCCAAATAAAAACATAACACACTATTAAGGGAATCCACAAATTCAGAATTAGTATTTGAGCTCAATGAAAATTACATGCAAACATTGAAACTTTTATTGTTCGTGGTATAGAGCTTTCTTGCCTTGTTCACGTTTTGGAGTAGTCAACGCATAAAAAAATTTGTTCATGTTTTGGGGTGTTCACGTTTTAGAGTATTCACGTTATCGAGCGTGCACTGTATACGCAGAGTCCGTACTCTTTCGTGTTTTGACATGTGACTATGCTCTGCGTTCCATTGTAAAACTAGCTCACACGTACGAGACGAGCTTTTACGGCAAAAAGCTCTTTTCTTGTACGTGTGAAAGCATTTTGGCACGCGTGCCGTCTAAGTGCCCACCACTTATTTAAGATTACCGTGGAAATTATGAATAATAATTCTCTGACGACTATTTTGTCAGTCGCCTCTAGGTGGACCATGGGGATCTCTAGTAATGACTGCTCGAAGGGAACAGGGACCTACAGCTTATAGCCGAACCCGAACGGCGGTGTCTTGAATCAATTGAGATTTTCTTGGGCAAGTAGCGTCTTTTTTACTAGCCATGCCTGTGCTACGTAAGCACTAGCAACTTGATATTTTATCCATTTATTTATACAACAAATTCCTCAATACGCTCTCGGTTTCAGTTTGATTTCTTGTGCCAATACAAATACAGGGTTTTCCAACAAGTGGTGTTCAGTCATCTTGACTGAGGAGGCCCATTTCCACCTCGGTGGCTACGTCAACAAGCGAAATTGTCGCATCTGGGGCTCGGAAAACCCAAGAGTTATTGTTGAGAAGACTCTCCATCCTCTCCATCCTCAACGTGTGACTGTTTGGTGCGGTTTATGGTCCGATGGGGTCATTGGACCTTACTTTTTCGAAAATGGATTGGATCAACAGTTACGGTGAATGGATTGCGTTATCGAGAGATGATTAATGATTTTTTATGGTCGGAGTTGGATAGTATTGATCTGGACAACGTTTACTTTCAACAAGACGGCGCTACGTGCCACACAAGCAACGAAACCATTGCTCTTTTACGGGAAAAGTTTCCGGACCGTGTTATCTCTCGAAGCGGTGATCACAATTGGCCACCGTGATCTTGTGATTTAACACCTTGCGACTTCTATCTTTTGGGTCCACGCCAACCAGCCCAGCGTCGATTCAAGACCTCAAAGATAGAATTCTTGAGGCTATCGAGGACATAGGGCAGCCACTTTGCGATTTGGTTATGGAAAATTTCATGAAAAGGATATGGTCCTGTAAGCGTGGTCGTGGTCGCCATATGGCTGATGTTTTTTTCATTATAAACGGCATATCTTCCTCTTTATTATGAAATAAACATCCGATCATTTGTCTCAAAAAATGACATTTTTCTTTGAATACCAAAATAACACCTCTTATTGGAAAACCCTTTAGTATTTTCTTGAGAATTGATGAGGTTAGCAGCCAATAGACCAACCCCCATAAATTTTACGTAAAAACAGTAACAATTAGTTTCTCATAAAAAAATAATAATAAAAAGTATGGTGAATCTCACAAAATGGAGAATTTGCAGTCAACCATTTAAGTTGTTTATGCCCCCTAGTTACAAAAAATGTATGAAATTATTGAAGAATCAGCCGAAATGCTTGGTAGCTGTAGTTTTAAGCATACAATGTAAAAATAAATAAATAAATGAAATAAAATATTTTAATATAAACGTAGGAATAAAGAATACTGCATCTTATTGCAATTACTGTTTTAAGCGGTTGTGAATTATAAGCAGCAAAAGTTAAAAACTTGCTTTCACAGACAATTTTAAACTTGGCGTGAATTTAATTTTTTCCAGCACTCGGAAGCATTAAATGCTGATGGCTGCAAATTGGGCTAAGAAATTTCAATTAATTACTGTGTTCTTAAGTGCTAACTGTCGTCGATATATTTTTAACAAACCAAAAATACCCAACAAACTCATTAAAATTATATTGCATGTGAATGCAACTCGTGAGAACAAGAACAACTGAGACGTGAAAACAAAATGAAAAGAAAAATATGAAGAAATTAAACGGTGGATGTTTGAATCGTTCCAATATGACTTTGGGATACCCTGCATCAACAAAACAAACAAATATGACAACGAAGCGATTTCGAATAATAACATTGGGTATAGTGTTTAGAAAATCTAAACAACTTTCGATCGTCAAATACAAAAGAGTAGATTTTTTTTTGGAGTTACTCCATAATACCCTATAGCGCTATATATCGCCAATATAGAAAAATCAAATATCGAGTTTATTTTCTGTTACCTATTTAAAATGAGGGTTTATCCAGCTACAAGACTAATATCCATATATATAGCTCATATGCGTGATTTGACGTCTTCGTCCGCATCGCTTCTGTTAGTAACTACGCTGCCCAGATCACAAAGGATCGAACGCTATCCAACCTTTCATTCTGTAATGCAATATTGGGATCCGTAGTGGCGGCGTATTCGCTGCACATGATTTTCGTTTTTAACCTATTAATTTCCAGTTCAACTTTACGCGAGCAGTTGTCGATTTTTTCAAGATTATCTTGGAGATCGGAGCACTTGTGGCATAATAAACATAGATCGTCTGCGTATTCAAGATCTTTCAACTGAGTAAACAGACTCCATTGTATGCCTTTGCGCCCCGTGAGTGAAGTAACTAAGTAACTCGTCTAAAGCCAACACGAAGCACGCATCCTTGCCTAACTCCAGTTTAATTTGTTTAAATTTTTACAATTATTCGTTGTGAGTATTCTGTTTATGGGATTTTTGTAAAAATGTCAACGATTTGAGGTTTATGGGGCTCACACTAGCTCAGTTGCCAAATTTGGTGGCTCTAGGGAAGGAAATTTTTGGCTATATATGGACAATTTTTGCAGCATGAACTGGGAAGATATCGACATGCATGTTTTGGTAAGTCTTGATGTTTCCAACACGATTGAGGTATTAATACGAACAGACATAACTCAATTGTTGCCGAACTTATGGTCTCCCACACCGCCTTGTGCCTGCTACCTGCACAATTCTATACTGCTCCCAATTGTATAGTGTATAAATATGCACAAAAATCGAGTAATTAAAAAAAAAAAGCCACTGCACCTTGCTGGCTTCCCTCATAAAATAAAAAATGGGATGGACTTGGCTAGTTTCTGACGAATGTCAGCAGAGGTCCATAATCAAGCGTTTGACATTTATGCGACATTTGTGCATCAAAAACCAGCTTGAAAAGTCTATTAAAAATTTAGTAGCTGTCACGACGAACTCTGCTAAACGCCTCCTGCTACTTACTATAAAGCCTCGTTGGCTCTGACATCCGTCATTGTTCTGCTGCATATCCCGAAACATGGACAACGTTCGATTTCTGCGTATACAAGTGTTTGTCTATCGTTTTGTTGGCATCGATCTCCATAATGCTGCCAATGACCGACCATTGCTCACACTTTTAACCATAGGAGGATTATCAGCATTTTTGCTGCCCATGTTCGCTTCGGCATGGCTAAATATCACGAATGTCAGTGTGCTGGCGGAAACAATGGGTTCGCTGATTTCCAGCTGTTTGTCGGTTACCAAATATTTTATATTTCTTTACTATCGCAAGGATCTGGTTAGTCTTATCAATCGTATACGTGAGCTGCTCAATACAGGTAAGCAGGTCGAAATAGTCATCATAATTGGAACCATTTTGGAAAAGCAAAGGCTTGCGGAAAAAAACCTTCTGTGACATTTTTCTTGAAGATAAAGAAGAACTTACCCAATTGATTGTGAGTAGTTATCGAATCCTTTGCGGTAAAGCTTTTGGCTACCACGCACATACATAGTTATTATGGTAGATGAACCATAAGCGTTTGAAACTGTCTCGTTAGTAGATTCTGCCGGAGGACTGGAGGGTCTCTGTAAGTGTCTCATAGAAAAGTATTTCGTATGATCCGTCTTGGGCTCCTTACGACTAGCTTAAGCGATAGAAAACGAAACTCTACAAACCCTACGACGACATTGACAAACTGAAACGCTTTAAGGTACTCCAGGTACCCTAGTTCGGTCATTTTAAGCGTAAGTATTTAGTAGCTCCAGGGATTAAGTTGTGTAATCTAGGACAAAGTAGGAACTGACCTTGCAAGTGGTAGTGGTCGCATCAGCTTTCTTTGGTATCACAGAGTGGAGAAGTAGGACTGGTGAAGTGCCGCCCAGATCGGTTAAGGTGTGAGGGTAAGAATCAGAGCTCTTTGTTTGAACAGATGTTGTTTAAGGAATATATGATGTATAACTTTTGGTAACCCAAAGCTTAGTCAGTTTGGGTCAAAAATTATTCGCCCTATTGTTAGGGTTTGGGCTCAGTGTAAGCCAATTAGCTCATTGTTTGAGTATGGCATCCGAGTCAATGGTGACCTGTCGCACAGGAGATCAGATTTTGCTAGTTATCCCACAGCCTTAAGCTGATTTATAGTCTAAAGCTTGGCTGGTTTGGTTGTACTTATATGCACGCCTTCATCTATAAGGCCATTACTATGTTCTTTCACTAACATCTCAATACTCTTCTCATTTGCCCACAGAGATGTCCAAGTCAACGCAGATCACGGAGATTGTGGTAGCCGCAAATAAAAGTGATCAAATGTTAAGCGTTGCCTACACCCGCTGCTACATCTCTGCGGCCATGTTTGCAGCCCTCAAGCCCATAGTTATAATGGTAGCAGCCTATGTGCGCAATGGATTTACAGCTTTGGAATTGCCTCATGAAGCCGTTTATCCTTGGGACAGAGACCGCTTGTTTATATATGTGCCTACCTATGTGTGGAACTGTCTGGTCACCTATACTGAAGTGGCTATGTCGCTTTGTGTGGACACCTTACTCTTTGCTCTTACCTACAATGTCTGCGCCATCTTTAAGATTGCGCAGCATCGGGTGACTCATTTGGAGGCTGCAACAGCTGGCGAAGAATCGCAAAATTTGGTGCAAATCGTGCATCTACATCAGACGGGTCTGAGCATTGCTGCACAGCTGGAAAGCTACTTTAGGCCACTCATCTTTATGCAATTCTTTCTATCCACCCTGATGATATGCTTTGTTGGCTTTCAGGCGGCGTATCTGTTTCCACAGCCAGAGTGTATCTACTTTATAGCTTTTGAGAGCTCACTGCTGATCGAGTTGTTTATTTTTTCCTACTGCGGTCAGAACATGACAATGGAGAGCGCTAATTTGGGTATGGCTGTCTATAATAGCAGTTGGTATGATTATGCGCCGTCTACCAAGAGTATGCTGATTATAGCTGCAATGCGAGCTCAGAGACCCTGCCAGATGAGTGGCTACTTCTTTGAGGCCAACATGGCAACGTTCTCGACGGTAAGCTGGAAAAAATCAAACTGTACCATTGAACATTTTGACTATACCGCTCTCAGAAATTTGTTGCACAACCATTGATCAGTTTTATCTGCAAAAGATTTGCTTCCAACTGTTGATTCTCTCATATTTGTTCCTTTCAGATTGTGCGCTCTGCCATGTCGTACATCATGATGCTTCGCTCGTTTAATGGCTAGTTGGAATTCATGCAGCTCTGCTTCATTGCTTTAATTTAAAATATCGATAACTCTTTGCCTCAGTTGTAATTTGTTTTATTTTTATATCAAGTTATTGTAATCCGTAGCCGCAGTTAACAGTTCACAATAGCAACAAGCTCCATATCAATCGCTCTGTACACATTCCCCTTACTCGTTCATCAAACATTTCTTCGATTACTTTTGTCCATAGATATTGGCTACAGTTACGCGCTCCTGTCGATTTGTTGACTTTAAGTTATCCATTTCCTCCTTTCAGCCATAAAAAAAACGAAAATTACGAATATAACAAAGACCACAACAACAGTAACAGCATAACAGTAAAAGTAACAGCATCAAACCACAAAGCACAGTAAAAAAAGTGAAACTACAAAAAGAACAACAATTTTGAGCAGCGCACATTGGTCAAATTCGTATTTTTTTTTTGACAACAGGCTTAGAACTTTAAAATAAATAGTATGTTAATGATTATCTAATTTCGTATTAAACCAAATGATGCTTAAAAGAGCACTCCTCTTTTTTGTTTACATTAGTTTAACAATCTTAAACAATAATCAATTAAGCACTCCCCAAGGATCACCATGACTTCAATACAGAGAAACCGGAGCAATTAGTCTCCTTCTTTCAGAATTAATAGTATTGGAGAGATTGATCGCCTTAAGTGAAGAGTAAGGACTGTGAAGAACCAATTGTGGATCACCAGCTGGGGTTCCGCTCTAGTCACAGTACCATTTAACAGCCACATTATTTGCAGCATTTTATTCTTAAAGTGTTTAAAGATCAGGCATACTTCAATGAAGTTTTTCTGTACAGAGTCTGCCGTCGCGGACTACAAAGATAAAGACAACACTGCCTGCCAACATTTTGCGCTCTTTTCTAGAGAACAGAAAATTCGATGTGCAGATATGAGAGCATCAGTCGCCATAGGACAGTGTCCTCCTGTACAACATATTTGCGGACGACATTCTAGTGCCCAGAAGCAAAGCTATTATTCCGCTTTCTTGCCGCTTCAGCTGTTGATATCTGCGTTTTAAAATCAGATTCTTTTCAGTACAAAGCTACGAAGTGAATTAAGGAGTGACTTCACGAATTTGAAAATTGGCCCAGATGTTGGAACGTTGGTAGCAAATCTGTCAATGTGTGAACACGTGTGATGAGCCAATACCTTAGAGAGGAGACAGCAGAATAATTATATTAATATGTAATAATTTTGCTACTTGACATAACAACACATCGGTCGTGTCGCTCTACTTTTTTGTCATTTGTTGCACTTTGGCCTTTGATGTTAATACGTTCCAGGTTTTTGCACGGCCCATCCTAAATAGTTGTCTCGATCGGCCTTACTCTGGGCCAGCGTCTAGCATAAAGTGCAGCAGAAGGAATCGACTCCACTGGCTTTTAAATAAATGGAGAAAGCTTTCCCTTCGTTGTAAACGGATATTTCATCAGCAGATCATAGCGCCTATCTAAAGATATTGTATTTAGATCTGGGATATTGGTGCTAAATCAAACCGCCATAGGTTCAACATATTCAATATATGATACTCTGCCTTATTTCTGAATGCTTAAGTGATTGCATTGTTACTGCATCAGGTCGCCCTTTTCTCTAGCAGCTACAATAATAGGTTAGCCACTTGCAACCACTACAAAAAAAAGAGAGCGTGCTTAGATCACCTCCTGGCAATTTCTTCTTTGAGCCTGACTAGTTAAGAAAACCCTGACACAAGACGACATCACAATTACTTGTCCTTGGCGAATGATCTGCATTGAAATGAATGAACATAATTTTCAACAAGCTGTTTTGAGGCTTTTGTTTTTCAACAAAAAAAAAAAAATAAATAAGTAAGGTTTATTAAAAAAAAACAGTTGTCAAACTCTATCACAAAACTTCAAAATAAATAAATCAAAAAACAAAAAAATCAGAGTGCAATCTCTAAAATAGAATTTTATCTTTATAAAGGGTGTTTTTTTTTAGAGTTATACAAGTTTAAATCATAATAAAACAAAGAAACGGGCTTTATTGGTTAGAAAATTTATGACATTAATATATAAACATGATTTCGGCCATGTGGCCGCCACGGCTGGCGCGTATAAGGCACAATCTGGAACACCAATTTTCACAAACTTTCCGCAGCATTTGCAGTCATATTTCGCCAAAAACTCTTCGAATGTTGATTTCCAGATGTTCAATTGTCTCTGGTTTATCGACATAGACAAGTGACAGTAATTTTCTGTGGATGTAATGGTGTTTCGACAAAAGCTTGTGGATTATCCTCATTCCTAATGCGACAATTCTGCTTATTTACGTACCCATTCAACCAAAAATGGGCTTCATCGGAGTACAAAGTTTTGAATTTCGTATAAGTTAAACGAACGGAAACATTATTTTGATACAAAATTTCAACAATTTGCAAGCGTTGTTTTGGTGTAAGTCTATCCATAGTGAAATTTCAAACCAAACTCAACAAAAATCAACTAGCAGCTGTTAAATAGGTTGTCAGATAAAGCAGTGGTGCCAACTCAAAGTTGTAAACCTCTAAAAAAACACGCTGTATTAGATCTTGTGCGAAATGCATGGTTTAAGTTTTTTAATGTCTAAATATACAATAGGTAACAACGATTATTTTTGACACCTCTTCAAAATAAGCTGCGCACCTTTAGCATTTTTTTGACAAACAGCGTAAGTATTAAAAAAAATATTTGGAATGAAGTAAGATAAGGATCTGTACGTACACTACATATGCTTCAAAGCGCTTTAAAATCGAAGGAATACTTTGGTAATTAGTTAAGTTAAGGATATACTACAGTCGTGATGCTTCGACTGTAATCCGCCTTGTTCGCACTGTAAAAACATAAAAAATAAGTAAGTCAAGTATGTAAATTGCAACATATTAATTTATGCCAAAATAATGCAACTCAGACCAATGTGCAGTGCAAACAATTTTAAATAAGAGCAAAGAGCTAAAAACCAATAGCATAGTTTTATGCGCTCACACTACATAGCATGCGGTAAGCCGCCAGCGCACTCTCGTCCTCTCGCCGACTCCCATTCAAGCAAACACTCTACGCCGCTCTGACTTTCACTTTGTCTGCTTACATTGTTGCTGTTACTGTTGCTCTTATTGCTGCTTGGCCCCTAACGATGGCGAATGGTGTTTGACCTTGATTGATGATGAGCCAGCAACAGGAGCTGCTGCCGCCGCCGCAGAAGCAGCAACAACAACAACGACAATATTAATACAGGGTGAGCAGATAAGAATAATAGCAAAAGAAAATCAAACAAAAAAAAAAGTAAGATGGAATATTTTAAATTGATGCTAGTTAGCTTCTGCATTGACCACAACGTCTATCACAAACCAATAAACACTGGGCTAAATTTTGAGAAAAGCTTGTACAGTAAGAAAGCTCAGAGGGTGATCGACAAAAGCAATCGGGGAACATGCATGCTTAATGCTACCAAAAGTTGCAGGCACTTAATAGAAATACTATTCTACAAAAAAATTGATCACTATATTAAACTTCCTCAGTAAGAGGGTCGAAATTAAAGCTATAAAAAGCTATTTTTTTACAATTTTATTTGTAGAATTATAAACGAACAGTAAGATGAATACTTCATGACAGACACCCGAAACTTGAACCAACGTTCAAAATCATCAAAATGATCGTGCCAAGGGCATTGTATACAACTGATGGGGCTCGCTAATCCGTTTCAGGCAGTGATTGTCTTTGTAAACAATTTACACTTGATCCAAAGCAAGACATAATTGGTTCAGCAATTGCATTGTCCTTTGTCAACTTAATTTAATCAGTCCTTATGCATCTGCTTGATAGTAACTAAGTGGAGCAGCAGGCAGAGCAATAGCGTTGGTATCCCATGATTCATTGCAGAGGCGTCATCTTAGGCAAGACTGCGATAACGTGCTGCAACGGCACAACTACATTAAATGGGCCTAAGTGAGGTCTCGCAGTAAGGTTAGGTAAGATTCTGCAAAGGTTGGGATCAACAGAATTTCGTCACTGAATTAAGTAAACTGGATGCACTTGGCGTCACGGAAACTCCTCAAAAAAACTAAAAAAAAAATAATCGATAAATTTGTAGCAAAGAAAAAATCAAAAGTACTTACCCTCAAACTAATGCAAGTCTGGTCTATGGCTTACAAAGAATGGATGCACATGTTGGAGTTGGTAAGATAGCCTGCTACAAATGCGAAGGCAGAAATCGTAAAATTTTTTAAAATTTTCCCTTTGACTAGCATTTGCCATTCACAACTCCTCTACTGACATTAAGAACCTTATAGTTAGCCTGGGCGAGATATATCCCGAAACTGATTATAGAATGTCTATCTTCCCAAAAAGCATCATATGCTGGACACACTGCTAGAGCACACTTCTGACATTATCCACATTTTGCGCCAATCTTTATTATGGTGTAAGATGCGTTTTCCTAAATATATGTAGAGCAGTCGCCGAAGCGCGTTAAGGTGTGAGAAACTATGATGACGCAACTTCAGTCTATCAGAGCTCTAATTGTTTACATCAGTGGTCGGCATGAAATACACTCAGATTTTAGCTTGCCTTTGTTTGAGTGGTGCAGTGACGTCACAACGCTTCGTGTCTGTTGCTGCGCACACAAGTGCATGTGCATGCGTCGTATATGTGTACTGTACGTGTGTAGACGGCGCTGCCGCCAGTAATCCCTATATACGCGAGATAGTGCCCTGCTGACCACTGGTTTAAATCATCAATATCATTAAGAACATTATGCAATCTATGTTCGTTTCATCATCGAGACACCCAAATGCCTCGAGTGACATTGGGTCATCAATGGAAGTATCAGACATAGGCAATATATATATTCGCAGCTACAGCAATAAGAGCTAGAAGGAATCTTGTAAACAACAGGCATCCAGGGCCGCCATAAGCTGAGCTTGCTTAATTCAAGTTCCCGAAGTGCCACTGAAATAAGTGAATCATCTATTTCTTACTATGCATCATTTGCAGAGTGTATACAATGTCAATGAATGCGAAGATCGGATCATGAAACCCATCAAATAGTATGCTAAGCCTGTCATTTCTGGATACGACAAGCACAACAATGTTTTATTTAGTTCCATTGTCTTTTCCGTCTTAGCCCAAATGTATGAAGGTGACGCTGTTCATACGCTGAAAATCTTTATAACCCGGAAGTAGTTGGCATTTATATTCAAATCTTTTATTGCTCACGTTTTATATTTATGTGTCTTTTCACAATTATTATACTTTTAAAAATTGTTTCTTTTTTTTCCTTATCGATGTTTATTACTCAAAACGTTGTGTTGGGTGATGAAAAATATGTTTTGGACCTTACAAAATTCAAACTATCAAAGCGTATTTATTCTATTTAAACTTTCAATTCGTGCTATGCACAATGGGCCACACAAAAGTTTTTCCAAAATAAAGTTGGAAAAATTCGAGATAGCCTACACTATCATAGCAAACCAATATTTAAATGAAACGATTGCGCTCAACTTCATCCATTCTTTAAACAACTTTTGGATACCGAATTTAGCTGCAATATCTTCATAAACAAACGAATAAAGCTCAACAAACATTTTTTTGACCGATCGACCCTATGGCACTATATGAGATAGTTGATCGATTTCGAAGCGATTTGACGCAGGGCTTGGGAACTCTCTTTCGAATCGTATCTCATTCGAAACTGTGGTCGCTCTTGCTCTTACGATCTCTGAGATCTATCCGTTCATAGGGACGGACATGTGTTTATCGTTTCCTGTAGTCGTCACACTGATCAAAATTGTAGCCCCCGGGTCTCAAGTCGACTATAAGTTTTCGATCCAAAACTCGCTTGTTTTATCGTTCGGTAAGCATGATTTTCCTATAGAGTGCAGGATTTGTCTGAAAAGAGAGGGCTCTACCGTTCATTTGCCTACTGATCCCAAGGCAGCATCTTTTGGCAAGAGTTATTTTTCGCTTGATCTCTAGGCTGACATTATTATTGTTCGTTACCGCGGAGCCAAGATAAACAAATTCCTTGACAGCCTCAAAGTTATAGCTCCCTGTAGTTTACTGAAAATCAAGACGACCCGATTGTCTACTGGAACACACCATGAACTTTGTCTTGCCCCCTTAGGACCCGCTTTAGCTGATTCTTCTGATTCAAGCTTAGTGTGGCCGATGATGACTCATTGGCTTATCCAAGCAGTTGGAGACATCTGTTTGTCAATAATGCTCTCAATAAGAATATATTTTTTTAGCTGGCGTACAAATATAACATATATCTCCAGGTGCCTTTGCTTTGTGCGGTCCTTCGCCAGTTGAGAGCACCAAGCAGAGCTTCAGTCACTTGGTGCTGCCAACGCAGCCGTGGTTTTCCTCTTCTCCGCTTACCACCAACTACCGTATCGAACACCTTACGTGCTGGAGTCTCCGCATCTATACGCACTAAATGACGCAGCCAGCGAAGTCGCTGAGTGCTTATTCGCTTCACTATATCAATATCGCCATATAGCTCAACAAGTACGATGATGATCGCCGAAGAATCTTTCTCTCGAACATTCCAAGAGCAGCTACCTCCGCTTGTGTTATCGTTCGGGTCTCTACGCTATAGAGATATATAGAGAACTGGAAGCATGTGTTTCCTACAGAGTGCAAGTTTTGTCTGACGAGAGAGGGCTTTATTGTTCATTTGCCTACTGATCCCAAGGCAGCATCTTTTGGCAAGAGTTATTCTTCGCTTGATCTCCAGGCTGACATTATTATTGTTCGTTACCGTGGGGCCAAGATGAACAAATTCGTTGACAGCCCCAAAGTTATAGCTCCCTATAGTTTGCTGAAAATCAAGACGACCTGATTATCTACTGGAACATACCATGAACTTTATCTTGCCCCCGTAGGACCCACTTTAGCTGATTCTTCTGATTTAAACTTGGTTTGGCCGATGATGACTCATTGGCTTATCCAAGCAGTTGGACACATCTGTTTGTCAATAATGCTCTCAATTAGAAGATTTAAGTGCGTAAAAGAGAGACGTCTGTCTGAGACGTCGTTTGGCATAAAGGCTTCGGAGAAGTTATTTCCTAACTTGACGGAGCTGCACGTATTGCTCAACGGCATTCTGTAAAGTCATATGAGCTTCATCCGACTATAATAAAGTTTGTATTAATCGAAAGATTCTCCAGTTCGGTTCTCCTACATTTCGTTAGCCGAGATTTTTTAAATTTATCGTAAGATGAATCCTACATAAGGACCAGATATAAGCTCATGCACTTGCACTTCATATGGCATATTTATTATTGCGTTTCACTTCATTCTTCAACTGACCAAAGGCATTCCTTTACAGAATTCTTCGTTCCTGCAGCTGAACCAAATTACAGTTTCCCACCTACTCAAATTGTCTGTTTTGTTTGGAGCAAATTAAATTTTTGTCCGAACTGCACACATTGTATGTACAACAACAACAATAACAAGCTTAAATACACAGCTAATAACAATGGAGATGACCATGGCAAAGGAGAAAACCCATCTGGCCATGATTTATCGCAATGCCGAAAGGCAGCAGCAGTCAAAACTTCAAATATTTTTGAACAATGGCTCTACCACAATACAAAACACTATGCACTGACTGCCATAAGTACTTCGACAGAACTAGCCAACTGTTTGAACTGTCTGTCTATCTGTCTATCCAGTTGGCCCCTGAGTTCTCCGCAAGCAGCAAAGCTTTGTGCGATTTTTGCGCCGTGTTATTTTGTTGTATGACCTTGTGGGGCATATTAACTTTCGTATAATTTTTGTAACACTTACAAGTGAACCTGGAAAACCTGTCAGCAGGGTTCTTGGATCTCATTTGAAAGCTTTTGGTATATTAATGCCATCACAAGCTACGTGAAGTTTATCAAACAGCTGCGTTAAAAGTTTAAAGCAAAAACTAGGGATCTTAGCTTAAATCCTTTCATCTTCTAATCTAGTCTATCTTATATCTATTTTGAGATTATTATCTTAAAATTGGCACATTAACTGCTTTATCTACAAATTAGTTGGCAGGCCAGAAAATCATCATCTACCACTTAAACTATTGCTTACTTTGATTTTCATCATCTTGTAAAACTATCAATATATTCAGATTGTCAGGGCGGTAGCTCTACTCAAGCTTTATTGATCTTTAGTTTGATCTTCATCATCTTAAATGTGGGCAAATCATCTTAATCATCAACTGCCATTTTACGCGTTTCCTATATTTATTTTTGTCATCTTGCTAAACAGCAATTCATCTGTATCATCATCTTTCACTTTTAACAGAAATAAGGATTTTTTCATATTTATATTGAAGCACCAGATATCATCATCTTTCACTTTAACTATTGCTTACTTAGATTTTCATCATCTTGTTAAACTATCAATATAACCAAATCGCCAGGGCGGTATCTCCACTCAATCATCATCAATAAGCTTTATTTATCTTTAATTTGATCTTCATCATCTTAAATGTGGGTTATCTGCTGCGCTGCCAGCAAATAATCTTAATCATCAGCTGCCATTTTACGCGTTTCCTATATTGATTTTTGTCATCTTGCCAAACAGCAATTTATCTGTATCATCAATATTCACTTTGACGGAAATAAAGATTTTTTAATATTTATAATCTTCCAACGTACCCAGTTTGCAACGCCAGATATCATCATCTGTCACTTTAACTTTTGGTTACTTTGATTATCATCATCTTGCAAAACTATCAGTAAATTCCAATCGTCAGGGCGGTATCTCTACTCAATTATGATCTATAAGCTTTATTGATTTTCATCATCTTAAAAAAGTGGGTTATCTGCTGCGCTCTCTGTAAATTAGTTGGAAAGCCAGCAAAATATCTAAATCATCATCTGCCAATTTACGTGTTTCCTATATTTATTTTTGCCATCTTGCTAAACAGCAATTCATCTGTAGCATCTTTCACGGAAATAAGGATATTTTAATATTTTTCATCTTCCAACGTACCTAGTTTGCAGCGCCAGATATCGAGCTCGTGCTCGTTTACATAACGTTGCGTTAAGATATCTTAATCATCATCTTCAAGACAATCAGACTTATATCAAGATTAAGCTTTATCATCTTTAAAAAGAGTTATCTGCTGCGCACTCTGCAATTGGCAAGCCAGCAAATCATCTTCTGTAACTTTACCCGTTTGCTATATAGATGTTTGTTCTCTTTCCAACCAGCAATGCATCATCTTTCACTTTGACGGAAATAAGAATATTTTGATTTTCATCATCTTTCAACGGTGTGACAAGTAATCTAGATCATCATCCTCCAGCTTGACCCATCTCCATATTGATTTTTATGATCTTAAGTGTGAGCTAGTTTTTGTGCTTTATACAAATTAGTTGGCAAACCAGCATATTATCTTAACGATCATCTTTCATTCAGACGAATATAAGGATAATTTAATTTTCATCATCTTTCAAGTTACCAAGTCTGTAAAGCAAACTTAAGGTATATGTCTTCAATATACTATTAATTTGAATTAAAATTAAACTATAGATTGTAGTTTTTAGAGATGATGCATGGTATATGTGCTACACTTTGACAAACCCATCTAGGAGAATTGAAAACTTTTAGAGTTGAAATTGACATACTTCATATATTTTATTAAAAAATACCTTGTTTCGGATATGGATATATCTTGTATATCTTTTTTGATTTTTTTTTAATAACCCATAAAATCCAAGCAAATCAGTTGTGAACAAATCTACACTTTTACATCTTAAAGCTGGCGTTGGATTCTACGCGGAAACAACTTAACTTACTAAAGAAGTATAAGGGTATGCGCTTTTCGGTGTCTGCAAATAAGGATATCATACTCTACTCGCATTTCATGGCCAATCTGAAGTCAAAAGTGGCTGCAGAGCCAAATCCCTTGCCCGTGCCAATGCCGATGTTCTCACCCATTTACACAAAGGGGTGGCAACTCTGACGCTTGGCTTGCTGCTGTTAACTCAATTAGTTGGCTATAAATAAGCGGTACACGGTACACGGTACATGGTACGGTATAGGGGAAGCTGCCATTTAGCGGATGCGGATGCGGATGCAGCCAACGAAACAGCACAAAAGCAAAACAAGAGTGTGTGTGGGTCTCTGTGTGTGTTTGTCCTTGTGTGTGCGTATGTTTGTAATATTGTTTGCTGCTGTTGTTAGCAGCGAAAAAGCAGCAAAACAATTAAAAGGCAACCAGAGCCAGCTTGTGAGCAGCGTAAGCTCGTGAGCTGGGAAGCGTGTGAAAACACAATTATGAAGAATTCCAGTGTGCTACACTGCACTAAATTGTCAAATTTTTAGAATAAAGTTAAAAATCAAGCAATTTGATAGATTTGATGCTGATAGCACACAAAACATTTGTCCAAAATTGTTGTTCGTTTATACGTAATTTTTTGCTTTATATCGCATAATCTGAATGTCTTTTTGTAGACTACGCAGAATTAAAAAATAACTAGCCAAAAAAATTATTCTCAATGGCAATATCTTTAATATAATATATAACTAGATGGATGGTCTTCGAAAGTTGTTTAAACCATGAAGCTAAGAAATTAACTTTTTTTTACTACTTTTTAACAAAAATTGCCAATTTTTACATATTTTGTCTCCGATTTTGATAATCATCCACTAATTTTTCTCGTAATCGATCGAACTTTATTTTTTTTTTTACATTTTTAAACTTAGAGGGTTTTCCAACAAGAGGTGTTATTTTGAATCACCCGGTATTTCGGTAGCTGTTACTTTTAAGGCTTTTATTCTTTGACATTTGACAAGTAGAAACTACGCCATTACTAAAAATGGAACGATAAACGCTTCAACAACGCATTGAAATTATTAAAATTCACTACAAAAATGGTAAAAATCTTGCAGTCACAGTTCGCAAAACTAAAGCATTTTTGGGTCGTCGTGTAGCACCTTGTCGGACCGCAATACAGAAATTGGTGGAAAAATTCGAGCTGTTGGGATAAGTTAGTGATGTGAAGAATAAAACCCGTGCACGTCGCTCAAGAACAACTGAGAACATTGCAGCTGTAGCCCAAAGTGTTGAAGAAAACCCAGGTTTTGGGCATACCACAAACGTCATTACACCGTATTTTGCATTAAGACTTGGGTCTTAAGGCTTATAAAGTTCAGTTAACACAAGAACTCAAGCCGGCCGATCATTAACAACGTCGTGTCTTTGCTGATTGGGTCCTTGAAATGCATGAACATGATCCGGAATTCCATCGATAAATCATCTTGACTGATGAGGCCCATTTCCACCTCGGTGGCTACGTCAACAAGCAAAATTGTCGCATCTGGGGCTCGGAAAATCCAAGAGTTATTGTTGAGAAGCTTCTCCATCCTCAACGTGTGACTGTTTGGTGCGGTTTATGATCCGGCGGGGTCGTTGGACCTTACTTTTTTGAAAATGAGGTTGGATCAACAGTTACGGTGAATCGAGAGATTATTAATGATTTTTTATGGTCGGAGTTGGATGATATTGATCTGGACAACGTTTACCACCAACAAGGCGGCGCTACGTGCCACACAAGCAACGAAACCATTGCTCTTTTACGGGAAAAGTTTCCGCACCGTGTTATCTCTCGAAGAGGTGATCACAATTGGCCACCGAGATCTTGTGATTTAACACCTTGCGACTTCTTTCTTTGGGGCCACGTGAAAGATAAGGTCTACGCCAACAGTTCAGCGTCGATTCAAGACCTCAAATATAGAATTCGTGAGGCTTTCGAGGACATAGGGCAGCCAGTTTGCGATTTGGTTATGGAAAATTTCATGAAAAGGATATGGCCCTGTAAGCGTTGTCGTGGTGGCTATTTGGCTGATGTTGTTTTTCATTATTAATGGCATACCTTCCTCTTTATTATGAAAAAAACATCCGATCATTTATCTCAAAAAATTGAATTTTTCTTTGAATACCAAAAGAACAACTCTTATTGGAAAACCCTTTACATTCGAAATAGAATTATCTACAGACAAGTTAAAAAATTATCGAAATTAGCTTAGTACAACTAGAGATATTTACTGTTTAGTAGAGACACTTTTTTTCTATTTCCAAAAAACAGTTTTTTCTCAATATCTCGAAACCCGTTTCATGAAAAATTTTTTTGACAGCATTTTCGGTTGAGGATACCAATATCCAATCTATTGTCTAGGCCATTTGGTCATAAAAGTTTTTAAAAATTTCGTCGTCGATTCGACGAAGAACAATTTATGCGTGATTTTTAAATTTTTTTTTTTTTATAACTTAAATACTTCAGTGAGCATTAAATTTCTACGTTATGACGAAGTGATGAAAATTATGGAGGCTAAAACTAGGAACCTAATCTAGAACACAAATTCATGAAAATGATTAATTTAGTACTGTAGAAATCGTTTGTACGCTGACGTTAAGATGATGATGAAGTTTTGAAAAAACTCATTGAGTATTAGAAAGTTACAGTACGCAGTAAGCCATGTGACTCCTAGTCACAATTTTATCATAAGTTTATTTAGAAATCACATATAGGGTCTTTCCGGAAAGTAGCCGAACTGAGCCAACTAAAAAATTGTATATACATTCTCAGAAATGTTGCTTACACTCAATATTGTTCAATCTAAGCTTCTGCCGCATTTATACACCACCATGATGTCCTTTAAGGGCGTTTTTGAAGCTATAGCAGATCTCTGTGGATAACTCTTTTTGAAACGTCTTCGAGTTGCTCATGCGCGGCTGTTTCTGGCCTGGGGACATCTGATGTTGCCATTCTGCGCCTTGATGTTCGGTCGCAGGGTCATACTCAAACGTCTACGTATATATTTTATTGGTTTTTAAACATTACAACAATTTTTTGCAGTGTAAGAGGCTTCCCGAAGTGAATCTGACAAAAGCGGTTAACATTTAATATATGCACAGCTGCCGTGCCGGGAAAACAATGGAATCAATGTTCACCTGGCAACGATCTGCCTGACAACCACTAACAAAGACTTCTGCAGAGCCGGTAGCAGCAGAGAAAAAGCTGGGACTGTCCGAAATCAATTGAGCTACGCAGAATGTACGTTTGATGCAAAATATCAGAAAACATTCTGTTGGTAGCACCCGCCGAGTGAAGCCAGCAGGGGTCGAAGTCACCTAGTCCCCTTACTATTGTCATAATTAATTTTAAAAATAAATGGCTTAAATGGAGCTTTTGATGCGGTGCATGCACCCAAAATATTGCACTCATGCATTATTCATTTGGTATTTCAATATTTTGATTTGCGAGCTACAAATTGGAATTATTTTTAATAAACCGTCATGTTCTCTGAGTGCTCGTAATAAATTTCCATAATCAACTCTTTTCAAAAAATATTTGGTTTTTTTTTTTGGCAAACATATTTGCAGTTTTGAAATATTAATGATTTGCGGCTTTTGTACATTTATTTGTTTCACTGACTTTCAGCAGCTGTCACACTGCGTATACGTAACAATCATATGCATGCATTACACATACGCAGTGTGGGTCTGCCTATTGGATGCAGCTTGGTATACTGAAATAAATCGAGGGTGTGCCAAAGAGGCGGAAGTGTGGAAGCGGTTGATAGTTTGTTTTGGTTTAAATGCTCAAAATGGAGTTCTTATTAGAAATGTGAATGAAAGGCTTGCTAAACACTATATGACAGCTTTGAAGCTTCTTTAAAATGTTTTGTATATTTGATTTAATGTGAAAACTATAAAGCAGTGCTCCCTCCTGGCAGTACTTCAGCTTTGCAAGAGACAGAGCATATTAAACTATAATTTGTTTTACAGAGATGATAATTAACTTGAGCTGCAAGATGATGAAGATTTTAGTAGAGATCAGTCTAATTGGAAGATGAGGACTAAAATTAACAGTTCAACACAAAGTTAAGCAGCTGTAAAACTTTTGGAGATAATGAAGATTCAAGTAGTGTTCAATAAATTTTGAAGATGATGTGTAAAATGAGCTATTGGCTTGCAGGCTGAGAGTCAAAAAGCAAAGCAACTGTTTTAGATAAAAGATGATGTAAGTCTTAATGCTTTGTCTTCATCTTCCAGTTGCGTGCTAATACAGATAACTTAAATATTGTGCTATAAAAACTTTTGCGGCTTTTGAAAGCGAATCAAGTAACAGAAACCATTTCACTATGATGTGGCTTGGAGTGTAGCAAACTTTAAAGATGATAAAGATCCAGATTGAGTTCATTAAAATCAAAAGAAGATGATAAAGATAGGCTGCTGGCTAAGTTTAATGAACATGGAAATTCAAATAAAGATCAATACAATTAAAAGATGATGGCTGGCCCCATGCTCTACTAGGAGTTAATGGAACAAAGAACAAGAAATAAAGATGATGATTAAGTTAAGTTGCTAAATTTTGGAAATAACGAAGTCTTAAGTAGAGTTACGTAGATATTGAACTTTTTTGAGGTTTAGAGTGTGGCTAACTTTAAAGTTGATGAAGATGAAGGTTAAAATGATTAAAATCAAAAGATCTTTAAGATGGGCTGCTGGCCAATTTTAATAATAGAAACTCAAATAAAGCTTAATGCAACTAAAAGATGATGCTCAAAATAAGTTACTAAATTTAGAAGATAACGAAGATTTGGTTAGAGTTAAGTAAATTTTTAACTTTTTTGAGGCTTAGAGTGTGGCAAACTTTAAAGTTGTTGAAGATCAAGATTGAGATCATTAAAATGAAATGCAGATGATTAAGAAGGGCTGCTGGATAAGTTTAATAATAATGAAGATTCAAATAGATATCAATTCAATTGAAACATGATGATTAAGATAAGCTGCTGCCTAGACAGTAAAACAACTTAGTTTAAAGATGATAAAGATTAAAGTAGAGTTCAATCAATTTTGAAGTTGATGTATAAGATAAGCTGCTGGTTTGCCAGTTGAGAGTTAAGAAACAAAACAGTTGGCTTAGACTGAAGATGATCAAAGTCTTAACAAAGAGCAGCTTAGTTGAAGAAATAGAGATCAATTCAATTGAAAGATGTTGCTTGCCAAAGCAAATCAACTAGCTTACTTTAGAGATGACAAAATAAGACAGCAGTCTTTTTAGTTTGAAGATGATCAAGGAACAAACAGTGAGCAGTTTAATTTAAAGATGACAAGTTTGAAGAAGATCCAGGTCGAAACAGAGATCAGCTGAATTCAAAAATGAGAAGTTTAGCCAGTTTAAAGAAGATTAAGGTCCAAATAGAGACAAGTTCAATTTAAAGCTGACAAGTTTGAAGAAGATCCATTTTGATTAGCTGAACTAAAAAGATGAGAAGTCTGAAAAGTTTAAAGAAATTGAAATTCCAAGATGATTCTACTGGATTAAGAAAAGTATTTCGCAGAAAGTGAGGCAGGTGCAAATTTAACTCACAATATAAATTCTTGCTCAACGTGTTCGAAATTTCCCAGAAACTCAGTTAATTCCGCACTCATCAAATCGGTGTTTAGTAGTGCTGGCGAAACATCTCTGTTGGTCAACATCGATATAAAGAGATTTTAAACTTCGATCATCGATGTTTTCTCCAGCACTATTTTAGAGATGACAAAAATAGATAGCAGTCTTTTTAGTTTGAAGATAATCAAAGAACAAACAGTGAGCAGTTTAATTTAATGATGACAAGTTTGAAGAAGATCCAGGTCGAAACAGAGATCAGCTGAATTCAAAGATGAGAAGTTTAGCGAGTTTAAAGAAGATTAAGGTCCAAACAGAGACAACTTGAGTTTAGAGCTGACAAGTTTGAAGAAGATACATTTCCGAGTAGTCACTAGCTGAAGTAAAAGATGAGAAGTCTGAAAAGTTTAAAGAAGATGAAATTCCAAAGATGATTCTACTGGATTTACCTACAGAAATTAAGAAAAGTATTTCGCAGAAAGTGAGGCAGATGCAAATTCAAAGATGAATTTCATATGCACATTATGAATTCTGGCTCAACGTGTTCAAAATTCCCCAGAAACTCTGTTCATTCTGTGCTGTTGAAAATCCAGGAACCACTATCAAAGCTGCACCTAACAAAAGCACAGCAGTTAATTATGGTAATAAGAACGAAGAAAAAAATGGCGCGCAGATATTCCATTGTTTGTTAATGCACAACAACATGGATGGAGAGAGGCAGGGGCACAGAGATGTCCATTGAGCGGCAGTTGGTAATAGTGCATGGGTGAGATGACAAGCATGAAGAAGATCCATTTCCGAGAAGTGAATAGCTGAACTAAAAGACGAGAAGTCTGAAAGCTTTCAAGAAGTTGAAAATCCAAGATTCTACTGAATTTACAGGAATTAAGAAAAGTATTTCGCAGAAACTGAGGCAGGTGCAAATTTTGTTCACAATATGAATTCTGGCTCAACGCGGTCACAATTTCCCAGAAACTCAGTTAAGTCTGTGTTGCTGGAAATCCAGGAACCTCTAACAAAGCTGCACCTAACAAAAGCACAGCAGTTAATTAAGGTAATAAGAACGAAGAAAAAAAAAATGGCGCGCAGATATTCCATTGTTTATTAATGCACAACAACATAGTTGGAAAGAGGCAGGGGCACAGAGACGTCCATTGTGCGGGAGTTAGTAATAGTGCATGGTTGAGGGGCGGCAGCTGGGAAACTTAAGTGCGAAAGTTAAAAAGCAAAAATAGAAAATAATACGGATTTTAAGAAGTTTGTTGTTATGTAAGCCAAACAACTGAGCTGATTGCAGTCGGGAGATCTCGACTATAATATACACTGTACCCATGCTTGCAGTAGTGCTGGAGAAAACATCGATGTTATATTGATGCATCGTTGTATCGAAGTTAAAAATATTTATATATCGATGTTGGCCAATAGAGATGTTTCTCCAGCACTTCTGCACTCATCAAATGGTGTTTAGTTTTGAATGAAAATTTGAGTAAAGCCACGTCTTGTAACGTAACGCCAGATACTTAGGTTAATGAAGACAAAACAATAAAAAGTTTTTTGATTTTATAACTTGAGTTTTTTAACACAAGATTAACTCTTCTTGCACAATAAGCAGAAATTGACGATTTTGTAATTCAAGTTGAAATCCATTTATATGTTTTGTAACGTAACGCCATGTTTAGTTCTAGCAGCGTTTGTTGTATTTTTTTTTACTAAATGTAGTGCTGTGTAAGTATCAAAAAGCTTTTTAAAAATTTAGCTTTTCCTTTTTTTTTGTTGTACAAACGTAACGTAACGTCACGCACAAAAATCGGCATATAAAAAAATTTAAAATTATACTTTTTTAAAATTTTATAAAAAAAAAACCGTTTTAGCTTTCTCTGCAAAACAATAATTAAATAAATATTGCTATTTTCTAAGAGATGTCAGTTATCGTTAACTCAGTTTGACAAGCTGAGTATTGGCTAATAGTTCTATCTCGAAAATAGAGAAGTGTTTTTGTCTAACTTGTAAGAATGTTGCCGCATTTGTCCAAAAAGGCAACAACTTGCTTAAGTACATTGCTCTTAAGTGTTGGCAAACTTATTTAGGGTGTCGTGACCTACTTTTGCTGAAATTTAAAACGAATTTGCAAAAAAGTTTGTCTGACCCAAGCGCCGTACAATTAAGGGGGAAATTTTCTTACACCCTCAAAGGCTAAGAAGTGTGTGCGGGTTGTCTAAGAGGTTATCACAAACTCTGATAAAAAAAAAGCAACATTTAAATGTTCATTTATGGTATACATATAGTACTTTAATATTTTGCTTTTCTTAACAATAGAAAAAATTGCATTAAAATGCACGTCTGATTAGAAAAAATTGCATTTTAATTTGCATGAGATTACACTGTGCAACAAAGTTTTTTTTTTGGTGCAGAGCTGATTTCAATTTTTGCTTAAAGGCCCATACGCAGCATGCAAAAATTCCGCATGAAATGTCAAAACTTCATAAAAAAAAAAAATTCCCTTTTTTGGGACTTTTTTTTTATATGAAGTTTTGACATTTCTTACGGAATTTTTGCATGCTGCGTATGGGCCTTAATAAGTAAGCTATTTGTAAAAGGATTTTCGGGCTTTTTGTTTTTTCTTTTAGGTACAGGTAGTCTTATATTTTTATCTATATCTTTAAGTTATACAGGATGAAAAGTACTAAAACGACAAAATAACGATTCAGACCCCTTACTATGTCACAGGTAAAACTTATAAAAAGAATAATCGGATAACCTCAAAAAACAATTTTGTGTTTTTTTTTTTGAAGCTGTTTTAATTCAGCCACACAAAAAACACAACAGGATTGTCAAATTAAGAGGCCAGAGCATGTTTTCTAAGTGTTCTTGGGATCACTGAATCCGAATCCGAGGTTAAAAAAATCCGAGCAAGTCGTTGTTCTGAAATAACCTCAAAAAAAACACACGAAACGAGGTACTATTTTAGAGTTTATCTCAGAAGCCGGACGTTCTAAAATCTCTTTGACTTTGGATTCCAATTCAGCAGCACCAAAGCATATAAAAAAAGATGGCGTACGTTAAAGTTGGGCGCGGACGACTTTGGAATACCCTGTAACACTAATTGCAATTAAGTCCGATATATTGCTTCATAACTCTAAAAGATATTTATTTGGCAAATTTGGTTACAATATCTTCATAAACACACGAAACATAACGAATTTTGCACTAAACCTATTGGGTATCATCCATAAACTACGTGACGCTGAATTTCGTCAAAATAGAGCCCACCCTCCCCCATGTTACACAGTGACGAAATATTTTTGAGCGTCACGTAGTTTATGGATGATCCCTTGGGGCTATATGATAAAGTCAAACGATTTTGATCAAATTTGGTACAGTACTTGGGACCTATAAAAAACTTCCGAGTGCCAAATTTAGCCGATCGGTCCTATGAGGGTTATATGATTATAGGCAGCCGATTTTGATCAAATTTGGCTTAGGGCTTGGGTACACTAAAAAAACTGCTGGATGCCAACTTTGGTTATGATACCTTCTCATAAACAAACGAAATGCATCGAATTTAATTTAAAAAAAATTTTTTTGGCCGTTTGGTCCTATGGGAGGTATATGATATAGTCAACCGATTTTGATAAAATTTGGTACAGTGTTAAAGATCTCCTTCGAATGCAAAATTTGGTTATGATATATTTATAAACAAACGAATTATGCATAAAAACTTTTATTTTTTTTTCGAGGTTCGCTGAAACACCCCTATGGGAGCTATATAACGTAACCCCGATATCAAAAAAAATAAAACAAGTTTCTCTCCTATGGAATAATAAGCGATCTAATTTGAAAGTTTGGTTGCTCTAGCTCTTACCATCTCTGAGATCTAGGCGTTCATACGGTCGGACAGACAGACGGACATGGGTATATCGACTTCTCTAGTCACCCTGATCATACTTTAGATAACTTTGGTGGGTCTCCGACGTTTCCTTCTGCAGGTTACACACATTTATTATATTTAGGAGGCGAGTTTATTAATTGGTTTTATTTAAATGTCTATTGCTTTACAATTTAAGGAGGCGAGTCTATTTGTTAGTTTATTGTCTATTGTTTTACAATTGATTGGTTATAACTATTGCTTTGACTATTTAATTACGCACACGTACAACACACTGCTTCAGGCCACGAGCAATCATCGACTGACTCCTTGATCATTTGTGTATGCAGTCTGAGCGTGTGCTTGTGTGAAAGCTCGTAAGGTTGGTGTCTGTACTAAGAAGCTTTGTGCAAGTTCTTATAAACTATAGCATCTGTTGGTAGTAGAGCCTACTACATATATTTTATTATATAGCTCCCATAGGGGTGTTTCAAAGGACCTTGAAAAAAAAACCAAAAGTTTTACTATAGATGGATTTTCAGACGAATTTTGAGTCACAGCGCCTTTATTTATTTGTCTATGAAAATCTTGGAAAGATGATATCAAGAATTTTGGGATGAAGCACTGATTGTTGCCTCCTAACTCAAGAAAACGATACCATATACTACTAATAAAACATGTTGAGGATAGCAGAATTTTCTAAAATTTGTAGACTAGTGTTATTTTTGTACAGAGTTACTCACTTAAATTAACTTTCACAAAGCCAAGGACAAAAATTTGCTTTTAGACCTATTTCTAATGAAGTACTTTAGTTTTGGAAACTTTTATTTAATATTTCGTATTCTTAAATATGCATTTATTTTTTTTTGTTTTTTTTTTTTTTTTGTTCGCAAGCGTTTATCTTTTTGATTCGAGCAGCGCACAGACGAACCTTTGCGATGATGAGGTGGTCCTATGTCTGTACCTCTTCTATTTCGCACGTCAGGAAACACTTTTTGAAACGGCTGCTAATAGCAAAGTGATCGATTTGGTTCGCGGTCTGTGGACACCCAAGTTACTTTATGGCAGGCTTTGTGTTCGAAGAAAGTGCCTCCCATTATCAGGCTCCTTGAGTTGCAGAAGTCAATGAACCGCTCGCCGTTGTCGTTACGGGTCCCCAGACCTTGCCGGCCCATAACATGCTCGATAGAGGTGTTATCAGTGCCAACTTTTGCATTCATGTCACCAGTAACGCCAGTAATATCACCTCTAGGTATAGAGTCATATACCGAGTTCCGTTGCTCATAAAAGTCATCTTTCTCTTGATCAGTCGCACCTTCAGTTGGGACGTAGCAATGGATAATGGAGATGTTCCTCACCCTGGACTTAAACCGCGCCCATATAAGCCTGTCTGATACAGGGCTCCACGATTGTAGACTGCGTCTTGCTTCCGTGGTTAGCAGGATACCAACTGCCGACTCGTGCTTGCTTCCATGCGCTTTATCTGAGTATAATTATACAGACTGGCCGCTTGGCGTTGAAAACTCCATTGATTCCGTCCAACGTGTTTCGCTTATGCACAGGATTGCAATGCCATATCGCAGCATTTCACGTTCAGCTTGCAGAAATCTTGCATTCATATATGTTGAGATGTTGTCGCTATCTCTTAAAGTCTCAACATTCCATTATCCAATCATAATCCTTGTACGGTAGCCAAATGTCGTCAACGAAAGGTTTGATTTTGTTATTCGAGGCTGTTTGTTTGACGATTCAGTAGCAAGAAATGTTTCAGGTAGGTAGGTTGCTAGCCCTCCTACCCTAGCTTGGTGATAGAATCTCTATCTGCACCTCCAAGCAGGTTGTCTGTTTTGGTCCGCGAGTGGTATTTTAGTTCCCACTGACCCTGCATAGTGCCGAGCCTTCCCCTATCCACCACCTGGGGACGCGTCCGATGGGAGACAGACAACTCCACACGGACGCCCTATGCTCCAAATAGGAGTTAAAGGAACATATATATTAAATGTACATCATGTTTAGAGGAATTGAAAGCAAAATTGGAAATACGCTATAGTATCTTTTGGAAATAAACAAATTTTTTGACTATTAAAATTATCACAACTTGACAAGCCTTGACTTAAAGTTAATGTACTCTTAACAAAATTAACTTTGAAATTATGAAAATATCCTGGTTGCACAATCAAGTGCGGCGGTAACTTCACGCTCTAGTCATGAGTAGTAGCCTTTTAATTAGTAAGTTAGTAATAAGTTTTTTCTAAGCTCCTTGCAAGGTTTTTTACCAGCCTTTTTTTCCTTGCTCTTAAATTATTAATAATTAATTGTCATATTACTTAACTTAAAATGTATTTTTTTAGCTGTTAAGTTTGTAAAAAATCTAGTCTCTGTTTTTATAAATGCTAGCTTTAAGCAAATCTTATGAGGCATTCAATGGAATCTCAGCGATCACCTTGAAGACCTTGATTGCGCCGCTGACATATGCCTAATGCCATCGAAGCATTCTGACATGCAGTAAAAGCTTGATGATCTGGTGGAAGAATCCAAAAAAGGCGGCTTAAAGATTAATGCTGGAAAAACTAAATCACTTAAAGTAAATGTGGCGGATCTGAGTAGAAGTTTTAACGTGGCGAATTCCACCATCCAAAACGTGAACAGCTTCACCTATCTGGGGAGTGTTATTTCTACAGACGGAGGTGCCGCAGACGACATACAAAATAGAACCGCTAAAGCTCGCAGTACGTTCGCTCAGCTGTATAAAATATGGAACTCCGCATCGATTTCCATACATACAAAGCTGCGTGTGTGAAACCTGGCTCATGACGGACTTGCTTAAGGCGTTTGATGCGGATCTGTTGGCCCAAAACAATCAACAACACAGACCTTTGGGCAAAATGCAAGCAGTAACCCATACCGACAGAAATAAAGCAGAGAAAGTGGAAATGAATGGGCCATACCCTTCGCAAGGATGCCACAGAACTATGTAAACGAATGCTCGAATGGAACCCGCATGGTAGCAGAAAGAAAGGACGCTATAGATGCACTTGGAAGCGGACACTCGAGAAGGAACTTAGGTCTACAGGGAAATCTTTTAAGAAGGTCAAGGTCATCGCGAAGGATCGTAGCCGATGGAAACGTTTTGTAGAGGCCCTATGTCCCACTGGGGATAACAGGAATTGAGAGAGAGAGAGAGACCTGATAATGTGACTTAAATTAAAAAAAAAATATTAAAGAATTTCAAGAAATTGTATCTACAATTTGAAAAATACAATTAAAAAAAGTTTATAACAAAAATGTTTCTTTAGTATCGTTTTTTAAATAATGCGTTTCTTCTGGAGTTAATATATATATGCATATAAAAAATCGAAAAACAAACCAATTTCTTTTTCTGTTTTACTCCTCTTGGGAGCTTAGGGCCTCTACAAAAGCTTTCCATCGAACTCTATTTTGTGCTGTTTGTTTGGCTGTAACCAATGGTATGTTTTGCTGCGCCAGTTCTTGAAGAGCAGTTCGCCGCCAGGTTGCTTTTGGTCGTCCTACTCGTCTGCTTCCTTGGGCATTCCAGTCCAGTGCCATCCTAACAATGCTGCTTGGTTCTTTTCTGAGAGCATGACCTATCCATTTGCGTTTCCTGATTTGCTGGTGGATAGGGGACTCACAAGTGATGCGCCACGAGTTGTCCTGCTCAATTTGAAAAGGAATAACCTCAAAATGAAATAGTGATCCATGAAAATAAAGACTCCTAAGTAGCCTTATCTGGGTGCCGGGGCACCAAGATATAAAAGGTATTCAAATAGCAGACGAACTGGACAGACACGGCACGACCACTACCCTCCTTCCTGATAAGGAGGATATACGTATGCCGACGGCTACTTTTAAGCTACATATTAGGGAAGAGTATAGCTTTCTTTTTCAAAGTATGTGGAAAAACACACCTCACTGTAGGATCACCCGCCAATTATGGCCAACTATTGACGCAAAACGCTCCAGCAAGCTTTGCAGTCTTAAGCGTTCACAGTGTTCGGCAGTTGTTAGAGCGATTACCGGACACTGCCTCGTTGGAACACACGCTGCTAGACTAAGGTAGGGAGGTAGGTAGTAGTGGTTGTCTTTCGGCACACCTAGGCCTGCAAAAGGCCCGTTGTGATGCCACATGAGCTAGTCCTTACTCTCCAGCATCCTCTCTAATCCAACCTGTCGATTTGATGAACGAATTTATCTTATTTATTCTGATTCCTGCGAATTCAGTAACATTCCCAATAGTTTCGAAACCCAGTGTATTCAGTCTCCTCCTGCATAGTGCCGTGCATCCACACAGGATGTGCTCCACTGTTTCCTCTTCTTCTACCTCCTGACAGCTTCTACAGTAGTTGAAATAAGGCACTCCCAATTTATTGGCATGCCTACCAATAAGACAGTATCCGGTAAAAGCCCCTATCGTAGCTCTTATGTCATCTGTTAAGCTTTAAAAGTTGCTTGTTTCTATTCAAGCTCCATTGCGGCAAAGTTTTCCTACTAATAAGACAGGTGCCAGTTTGCTCCCATCTATAGTTCGCATCATTAATGATATTCTTATCTACTAATAATAATCACATCGCTAGCGGCATAGGTATCAAGGCCATGTTTGGCTGAAGTTTGTACCACGTCTAGCTAGCTCATCTGCTTTGCAATTGCCCCCGGTACCCAAAGCAGCTTAATGGTGAAGAAGTCTGTGACATCTAGTAAAAGCCCATAGCATTCCATCACTTACTGATTGTAGTGCTTTTAAAGTAGCCTAATTGTCAGAACAGATTTGCATTTCCCTTTCGGTTAAAACACGATTCCTAATGATACGAATACTTTCCATTATTGCCACGACTTCTGCTTGGAAGACACTACAGTGATCAGGTAAACGGAAGGATTCGTTAATGCCTAGCGATTCCGAATAGACACTCCCTCCCACCTGCTAGACTAAATGCTCCTATAAATGACTTTTGCAGTAGCTGCAGAGACGAGGAAGAGCTAGAAACAGTAAATCACTTTTTCTGCTCTTGCGAAGCTCTTAGGAGACGCAGGAAAAAGCACCTGGGTTACTATTTCCTTCAGAACCTAGGAGGGCTGAAGTTCATTTGTTCGACAAAGATTGCGAGCTACATTGCTGCAACAGGATGGGACCCTTTTTAAGTATACCATATAGGAGAAGGGTAAAAATGCAATTGTAATGCATAGAGATTCGTGCGGTGTCACAACGGGCCAGCCCAGGCCTAAGTGTGCTGGTTTCAAGCCAGCAGCCGCCCTAACCTAACCTAAACTAACCTAACCTAGTATCTAATTCTATTACTTTTTATTTATTTTCGTTGCTACTAACATGCATGTCATTCTTGGTATAAATTAAATTTCCTTGCAATTGCATTCCCATGCATTGGCTCAAAAGAAACTATTTTTAGATTATAGCGGAAATTGATATGAAAAAATTTTGCTTCAAAGAGCTTGCACTAACTGTATTAAGTATGCCAATTTTCAAAGCATGCAAAAGGCAGCCACATGACATGGGCGGCGTGGACAGGCACTGTGCCTGTCAGCTAGGAGTTTTCAAGGTAATGTATGTACCATAGTTGTAGAGATTAACCACAAAATATGAAAGGGCAGGGTTGACATTTCAAATATTACCCGGGCCTTGATTTAATAACTGCATAACTGCATGCAACATGTTCTATCAGCTGCTAAGTCCTCTTAGCCACTACCTTACCAAAACCCTTGTTTTTTTTTGTTATTACAGCAGTCAGCAACAGCTGTGCGCCAACAGCGCTAATGTGCGGCACTCCGAAAGTCCGAAATCGTAAAAGCTTTTTGTGCTGTTATAAAACGCAAAGCTTACAGCGTAGTCCGTTAGCAGTCGCTGTTAGGAGTAAAGCTTTAAGATTTGTGCACACGTGCAAATTTGTTTGCAGCCAGCTTAACAAAATTGTTGTTAATTCCTAATTCCATTTCTATATTGAAAGGATTTGCGAATTTGTGCGGTAATGTCTGAGAGCTCACTTTCAAGAACTTCTTGTAGCATATAAAAAAAAAGACTTACAGCTCATATTTCAAGCATACAAAACAATATTGCTTAACTTATCTGCCACTTACTATGAAAACGTATAATATATCCGCATTGCCTTTAAATCAGCATTTATACTGCCAGAAGCATTTATTCCGCTGCAAACAAAAAAATACATTCGAAACGATTGGGTATTAATCTTTCATCATCTATATAGACGTGCTACCTATCAATAAAGCACTACAAGAAAATTTATTAAAATAATCGATTTAGTATGAGCAATTCTGAAAAGGATTTAAGGCTAGTACGCAGCAGTGTAAAACTGCCTGAAAGAAAAAAGTGTTACTTATTTCGTGCGCAAAAATATTGTATGGGTAGATTTTGTGACCAAACAGTGCCGCCCATGTATGGGCAACTGACATATAGATGGCGCTACTAACAATAGATGGCGCCATAAAGTAAATATAAAAATCAGCTGTTTGTTCAAATCGGTTACAAGTGTATAAAATAATAAAAAGTGCAAAAATGAATTGCCATATGAAAATATTACTTAATAATTATAATCATTGCCATTATTGCCTAGTTATTTGCGAAACTTCAGAAAAAACAGAGTATGAGGGTAAACTTACATTTTATACACTGAGCTGAGTGTGAAAAATTTTTGCAGAGACCTACGAATTCGAAGTGAACTAGTATTGCCATTAAAATTTTTACATTTTGCGGAAAATTGTCGGCTCAAAGCCATGGTACAGAATCCGGCAGCATTTTTGCAAAATTTTCACATGTCCTCGGATGTTTTCAAGGCATTGTTTGCGTTATTGGAGCCCCACATGGTGCCTAAACGACAATTTTCTGCTCTTTAGTAAAATTTGTGCATCTACTTTGCATACGCGACAATGTTTCTGCAATCAAAATAAGTTGCTGCTCATTAATGTTTTGTTTTTAGCGCGCAAAAAAAACTGAGCTTTTTGCCGGCGCCATCTACATGTCAATTACACGAAAAATGGGCAGCACTGGTCCTGCGTTCCAATGAAAAAATTCTTGGCGCTAAGAATTTTGATAGTGTTTTTTTTATATGAAGTTTTGTTTTCTTTCGCGCGGTTTTATACTGCTGCGTACTAGGCTTTAACAAAAAGCAAACCGAAAATTTGTAATTTTGAATAATGATCGAAAATTACACTTTTATTCGACTTTGGTTGCTTGTAACTTTATAATTTTTACTTAATCTGTACATAAGTGTTGCAGAAAACATCGATGATCCAAGTTTAAAATCTCTATATATCGATGTTGGCCAACAGAGATGTTTCTCCAGCCCTTCTGCACTCATCAAATGGGTGTTTCGTAGTTGGGTATATCACCGGAAAGAGCACATCGATACCTTTCGATTTAATTTGTCGATATAAAATTTTGTTCACGAGATATTGACGAATAACTGACAAACGTGCCCAAAAACATGTTTTTTGAAAAAATCTCGAAAACGGTTCTTAAGAAGAAAAAAAAAGAATGTAATTTTCCTGCTTCTCGACCCAAAATTACCATAAAAAACACTTTTTAACGATGGTTCATTTTTCGTGTAAGCTAGTGTTATTTTATCATTGATGATCCACAACAAAAGCTCAACGCGAAGGGTTTTACAGACGTCGTCTCAATAGAGCCATTACAATGGCACTTATCTCTTTGGTGTTGTTTTTTAGGACTTTGATCGTGGCTAAAAAACCTTCATTAAAAGAAGTCTAATGGTTCATCTAAAGTAAGTACAAAGTTAGCCGCAATCGACTTAAACTTTTCGCATATATAGTACAATTTTGTCTGTGTGACCGTAGCTACAAATTTCACAACAGTGCGCAACAATTGCATTTAACAGTGCTGTTAAAAGACTTAACAGCTGTTCGGCTAACAGACTCTGACTCTGGCTACCTGCTAAGCGAATTTAAAATAACGTGTCCTTTGGCTCGGAACTTCAGTTCCTGCTCAGCCTTTGGCGGTTGCACTTTGGCATAGCAAACAAAAAAAAATATAAGAGTCTAAAAATTCGAAACTAGTAAAGCGGGAAACCTATTCGAAAATTATTTGAAAAATTATTAACACTGAACTGAGTCGATTGTCGTTGTCTGTGTGTGTGGTTTTTTTTTTTTGCGAAACGTTTGAAGGCGCCAAAGTAATTAATATCAATCAAGAGTGCAAGTAATAAGTTGGCTAAAAAATATTCAAACTTGTAAAGAGCATTAAATGTATTTGCGAATGTTTTTTTGAAACTTTTTTTTGAAGTGTGGCAAAGTTAGTGTGTAAACAAGAAGCCAGAAGACAACAACCAAAGCAAAAGTATATAAGAATAAAAATACAAGAAAACAAAATATAACCAAGTAAAAAGGAAAAGCCGCAACTTTGCCCGAGTCTTTGGTAGTCCCTCCTTTTACATCTTAAGTCCTTTGCTCTGTAGTACGCTTTGTTTGTGTGGGTATGTGTGTGAGTGTATGCTTGTGTGCGTATGTCTGTGTGAGTCCGCGTTAATAAAGTGTCGAGACGCCAACTTTTGACGCTAGGCTGAAACTGCGGCTCGGGTTATATGCTTGCCACACTTTCTTGCAAAACTGGGGGTGCCACCTCCTGTACACCATTCTAGGTGTTGGCAGGTGCCTGGCTCTCTATTATTATCAAGCCATTTTCATGTGGTTTACATTCATTTTTGGCCTTTTGCTTTTCATTATTTTCACTTCTTTTTTGTCGTTTTCATTTTTATGCATACGTCTGCAAGTTTTCCTTTTCTCGTTACGTTTTTCGTTAATTTTCTTTGGGGTTTTCAGGCGGACTGTTTGGCTTTTCAGGACACACACACGCTCCAATTTATGTATTTATGTATAGTCATATGTGAGCTGCTATTTCTGTATGCCGAAGGACAAAGGACTGACTGACTGCCGACTGGCTCACTAAGGGATTGCCGGGCTGTGTGTGTTCGTGTCCAACAGGCGAACAGAGCACAGCCAGTTGAAGGCACAAGCCATTGGCCACGCTCAGCTGGACAGCAACACATGGCTAAGCTATGCCGGCCCAAGTTGCCATTATGCTCAGCTCAAACTCATCTTTATGCACTGAGCGAAAACATCTAGCAAGTCAAAAACTATGCGTGCAAAAATAAGACATATTTATTTTACTTTTATAAAAGTTGACCAATGTCTAGAAAAAAGTAACTTTACTAGATTTCTCATTTTCAAAAAGATAACGCTGTCAAGTCGACGAAAGCTTTTTGAATATTTGCATTTTAAGTATACGCGCCCTAAAATTTACATAGAAGCAGGCAGCATTGCGTATCAGACAGCCCTCTTTGATGGATCTCTTAGCTACTAATGGGGAAAGCTTCTAAGGCTTCAGAGCTGCATCCATGGGAAAGCTTCTAAGGCCCCAGTTACGGATGCATGGAAACGCTTCTAAGGCTTCAAATTTTCAAACTCCAAATTTTTGAGTTTTTTATAAACTTTGAATACGTTTTTCGAAGCACTGTAGTTTTTTTTTACTCTAAAGCACTGTGGGCCCAGATTTTTATATTTTGGCCATAACCCTGTCATTTCCATAATAATTTTTTTAGAGTGATGAAATTTTACACACATGTTCCTAAATGATTGAACTATTTTTCTGAGAAGTTTGAGCCTTCTCAGATTTTTTTGATATAAACATAATCCAGACCAAAATTGGAAAAAAATGTAAAAAAAACTAAACAATTTTTTTAACTTAATTGAAAAAAAAACGCTTAATTGGAATTGGACCATATTTCACACAGATGTTGATATGAGCTGCTCAAACATTGAAAAAATAACCTATATCCATAATATTGAATGGTTTTGGAGTTATAGCCCCAAATAGTTTAAACTTTCCAAGCCAATTACAAAAAGACGACACCACCAATCAATCTGTTTTTTAAAAGCTATCCTTTTTTTGGCATGGTCTTTTCATTTTCAAAAAAATATATTAAAAATCCATATTTGAATTTTTGCGATTTTTCGTCAAAATTGATAATTTTTACATTTTTTGATTTGCATCTTGTAAGTATGCTATAAAATTTTTCAATTGTACATTTTAGTACAACCTTTGAAAAAATGGTTATTGAAGCATACTTTTAGGCAGCAAAGAAATTAAAAAAATAGTAAAATTTCCTGGGAGTCAATTTTTAAAATTCAACTTTTAGATACAAAATTCAAATTCCGAAAATTGGGAGGACTTACATTTTGTTGTAAAACATGTGAAGAAATTTATAAAAATTTTTTTACGCATAAAGCAAAGCAGCCAAATGATAAAAAAGCCAAAAAAATCTTTATAACTACTCGAATATATTTAAAACCGAAAAGTTTTTAAGCTCAATTTTATTTTTTCTCTGAAGTAATATTTATAAATAATAAAGTGAATAAAGATTTCGTAGCTGCATGTATTATGGTAAATGCAGTTTTTTTTTCTGTAAATTATCGCGAAAGCTCATAAAATACAAAATGTCAACTTTGATTGCCAATAACTTAAAAATCACTAATTATAATTTAATAATTTTTTTTCACAGCATAGCTTAATATGTGTAAAATAATACGAAATTGTAATTTTGTCTAAATTTTGATTTTGATCAGGAGGGCTTTTGGCCAAAATCTGGCCACGCGGACCCATTGTGTACAGTGAGAAATCAAGCTACGAATGAAACATGCATGTCATCCTTAATATTTTTACATGTTCGCTACTGCCCATAACAATTCTCATCTTCTGAAATCCTTACGAGATTTTGAAATTTTTCCAAAATTTGCTAATTGTTTTTTAATATAATCTCTAGACGATTGTCGACCAGTTTCATGAATACATACCACAAAAAGTTATTTTTGGGCACTTAAAAAATCTCTTGTTAAAAAATTTGTTTGGCTACTAAAAAGCCTTTCCTTATAAACAGATTGTAGAATGCTGTATTAATAGCAAAAATAATAGAAGCCATTTTTAAAGGCATCCCAAACAAAAGGTTTGGGTCACAAAAAAAAAACAACAAAAAAGTGTCTCAGCTAATATTATATACATCATATTTATGACTAAGTTTAACAAAAATAGTATAAATTTATATTTTTTATTTAGTGAAAAAAATTAAATTTGAACTCTAATTTTATAAACTAAACTAAAAGTTATTGAATTAAAAATAATAAATAAATCATTCATATTTTTTGGACAAAAATTTATTTATTATTTTTCACTCAATAATTTTTATTCAAATCAATCATATATTTAAGACAAAAATTTATTTATTATTTTTTAAACAAAAATTTAATGAGAAATATATAATTACTATAGCTTTTATAAATAATTTATAAAAATTGTATATATTAAAAATATAAATTAATAGATATTTATTTGATATTTATTTGGTGAAATATAAATGTAATGAAAAATATACAATCACAATTTCTCTTCTCAATAAATTTAAAAAATTCTTATATATTAAATATAAATTAATAAATAACAATGGTTTACAGCAAAATGTATCCTCAACATGTTTTACTCGTTACCGTAGTAAAATAGCACGCTTAATCCGAAAATTTTTTCATGGAACGGATTTCGAAATATTTCGACAAAAACATTTTTTCGAAATTAAAAATTCCGCACGAAATGTCAAAACTTCATATAAAAAAAATATCCCAAAAAAGGGAATTTTTTTTTGTATATGAAATTTTGACATTTCATGCGGAATTTTTGCATGCTGCGTATGGGCCTTTAAAATTAAAAATTAAATTACTAAATATTTATTATTTCATGCTTTTTATGCTTTCAAAAAAGTTTAAACATGCTAACAGCATTTTCTAGATGTTTCCTCGGCATAGATTCGAAGAGTTTGAGCTCAATATCACCAAAAATTTGGCAAGTTGCGAATTTTGTCTATTAAACAGTGTGACCAGATTGGTACAATAAGAAAATAAAAAATGAAATAAAACAATAATGCTAGAAAATTGATTCTGAGTGTATTTTAAAGCAAAACTTCTGCCATTTTAAAGGGAAAAACATGTGACGCAAATGGCCGCCTGCACTTCGCTGCAAGTTCGAGAAAAAGATTTATTGACAAAATTTGGTATCTTTGTGCAGCTTTATCAGCGTCCAATTAGCAAACTTATGTTGTCTTTTGTCGTATTGTCAACTGCAAAATAAAGCCGGATTGACTTTGGTTGAATATGTGAATTTGGCCCGTATAACTGGTGTGCCGTTTTCATCGTCTTATAATGGCTTCTGGATTTGAAATCAATACGTATGTCCTTCAGCTGTATGCATCTCAAACAGCAAGCATACTTGTTCATATGTACTAATGGCTTTATATGCCTGCTACTGTACATAAAAATTTAATATATGCTGAAGACACTATCAGTTAGGGCAATGTTAGAAGAATCTCTAGAGGCCAGACATAAAGAACTTAGGGAGAATCATCTGCATTGCACTTGCTAAAAAAACCCGAAAAATTTATGAAGCCACACATAAGGCACACATTAGTTTTATAACAATGTGTTCAAAAGCTTCAGTTGTCAGGAAGTCTTCCAAGAAGAACGAAAAAGCTTTTCTTTAACGTCATCTTTGAATAAGCCTAGTCTGCTGTTTTGCTATTCTTCAGCAGCTCACCCTAAAGCTTATTTTAAATAGGTCTAGACTGTCGTGTCGCCATCATCTTTTACCATTCTACTCATCTTAAGCATCGTCTTGAAGATGATAAGCTGATGCGTCAGAGACGTTCAGTTCACCAACTCATCTTAAATCTCATAATCTTAAATTTTTCTTCCATAAACCCTAATCCACTTTTTCTCGATACAGTCACTGCAACTATTTTTCAAATTTTAATGATGCTACTTGGAAGACGTTATTGTGAACTCAAAGCTACTACGAGAAAAAATTCAGTGCCTTATCAAACTGCTTCGTATATATGAAAAAATAACGTAAGACTTATGTTTTTTTTTAACCACTTTTACTCCCTTTCACTTTTGCTTTTTTTTTCATCTTCATTTTGCAATAATCTCTATATGGTTGATGACCCAAACTCTCAAAAAAAGTACTATCGTTAAATATTTTGACACTTGGCTGTAATTCGAAATTTTGACAGTTTCTTTGGTGCACAATTATTGCCATCTGGTCACACTAAAATTTAACAAACGCAACAGATATAAATTACTGTTACTAAAATTTAATCAAGCGAAAGGAACTCACACAATTTTTTCGCTCAGTGTACTCATTGCTGTTGTCATTTCCCAGCTAAGCTGCTCTATGCTTTGCTTCGCATTTTATTTATACTTATTTTTACTTATTTTGTGCCTCGCTGTGCTTTTTTTCTTTCTCTTTTCTCTCTACTCTCTTTCTCTCTCTCTATCTCGTTTGCTTTCAACGCCTTTTGTTATGCCGGGCTCATCATCATCATTCATATGCAAATTTCTCATTATCATGTGTGTAACACTCACACACATAAATGCAGCCTGTGTGTGTCTATGTGTGTGTGTGTGCATGTATATATAGTCTGCTTGTTGTCTGCTAAGCAAAGTTTTCTCATTGTCAAGTCCAAGAGAATTGCCTTCAGTTTGATGACAGATTAAACTTTCACCATCTCACTTTCAATGTTACCTCTCTGCCTACCCTCTCTCTTGGTCAACCACTCTTTTGTTATCTCTCGCTGTATTATATAACTGACCTTTGATTTCAATTGTTGAGTTTTGCTCGACTTGCATATTGTCATAGATGGCCTTGGTCTGTCATTTATCATTTGCAGCCTAGTCTGTTTTTCCGGCTTGCATTAATATTTTCCCATATTCCTGTTTATCAGACTATCTGGTTTAACGGCTTGTTGACTAATTTATCTGTGTCTGATTGCCAATCTCTCTAATCTAATCGCTGACACGCCAACATGCCAAACATTGTCAACCGCAATGCCCATCATCAACGCTATTTAAGCGTATACCCTTACAGCGAACATATATACGCATCATCTGCAAATGTGTTTTAGCCTAAAGCTTGGTTACCGCAAACACTTGTCTTTAATCTCATCATCATATATATCTCTTTGGGCCATTCTGCAGCAGTTTTCATCATCATTAAACGGATCTAGTCGCTTTTAGAACAATTCTGCAACATTGCTTTAGCATCATCTTGCAGATATTAATGGGCCATGTCAGAACGTTCTACGACAGCTCTTCTTTAACGTCATCTTTGAATAAGCCTAGTCTGCTGTCTTGCTAATCTTCAATAACTCTCACTAACGCTTATTTCCATCATCTTTGGATTATTTTACAGCAGCTTTCTTCAATTATCATCCTGAAATAGAGCTAGTCTGTCCTTTTACTATTCTACTCATCTTAAGCATCGTCTTGAAGATGATAGGCTGATGCGTCACGTCTGCCTTCAGTTCTAGTCTGCACCAACTCATCTTAAATCTCATCATCTTTCTACAGCTGCTTTTTTTAGTCATCATTAGTATCATCTGATACATCATCTGCTGCTCGTATCTTTTTAGCCATTCTGCAGCAGCTTATCTCAAATCTCATTTTTATTTGCATTATCATCAATTCAATAACTGGTACTTTTTTGGCATCTTGCAGTCATCAGCTTGCATCATCTTCCCATAGCCTTTCATCATCTTTAAAAGTAAGCGTATGCAAATGTTAGTGTCCTGCAAACATATGTATACCATATATTTTTGTGTGGTCTGTTCAGGTGTTGATACGATAAATGGGTTTGGGTTTAATCAACGAAGCCATCAACCAACAGTTGCGGACTGAACTCTTTTAATTTTAACATACAAACATTTCTCTAGTACGATTAAGTGCATTAAATTTATATTATTTTATAATTGAATAAATGACTGGTACTCACGTTGTTGTTGTTGTTGTGCATCAAAGTTAGTTGCGCAGTAAAGGACGTTAAATTAACTGAATAATTAATGGCAATTTAAACTTTTGTGGTTACGCTTGGGTAGAGTGCTTTAGTGAATAAAACTGATTACTTAATGTGGTAAGAGGAACAGTCAGTATAGAAAAGAGTCCTTTGGTCTGTTCTGCGTAGCCGCTGGCGTTTGTTGAACGGTAGCGTTGTCTTTTCGATTTCAAATAAAAATTAAAACAAAGTACATTATTGGGAAATAACGATTTAAAGCTACCAGCGTGTAACTGCCCTATGAACATTTCAGTACTTCTGACCTGCCCGTACATATGAAAAGATGAAGACGTTGTAGGTTTTCCAAATTTTAGGAAAAGTATATACATAACTTGGAGACAGCGTGCCACATCAAACGCATCAATGATTCAAGGATATCTATAATACAGCCAAAACGGTGTCCACTAAGCGAATTTAAACGAAAATTTTCCAAATCTTCCAAAGAATCATAATGTGAGTTAACATAATGTGAGGTTTAATTTTGGGCATATTCAATATACTATACGCGCTGAATGCTAATCCGCTAACAAAATTGTTTGAACAACTCTAGGTTCTTCCCTAACCTCACAAAAAATGCGAATTGCTGAATTCGAATCCGATATCTGAAAAGCTGCGGTTCTTGTCACAGGAGCAAACTGATCAAAACTTTTTTAATAGAGATTGGGTTTGAGACTCAAGATTGGCCACCCCGAAGTAGATCTACCGAATTGACAAGTATGAAACAGTCACAGAGTTAATAAACGTTTGGAAGATGATTTCTACTGAGCTACTCGATTATGCTTTTAAGCTATTTTTCCGAGCAGCGATCGCTACTGGGACTGTTCGATTGATTGGAAACTCAAAAAACTTCATAGACAAAGGTTTTTTGGAGCGATTGCTGTCAGGGGGATATTTAAAGTGGTAAAGGTTTATAAGGTGCTTAAATCTAAAGTTGCGAGTAACGCAGAGTGGCTGGGAACGGGCACGGGCGTACGGGTCTCAAAATTTTGTTGGCTTCAGGGACAACCTGTGCTGGACCATAGGAAAATGGCAATAAATAGCCGTACGTGTTGGGACAAAATAAATCCAAATGGCGGGCAGCAAACCAAAAGCAATCAGCAGCTCTAAAACAAATTGCCATATAGAGAGAGGGAGCTAGATAGCTACAAGGAGTTGTGGATAGACAGAGGATCTAGTGCAAATGGGCACTCAAGTTGTTTGGAATGGGTACAGATAATGGTACTTTGTTTTTGTGTTAAGCGCCAACTTATCGAAGTTTGTATATTAAAAAGATTACTTAAGCAATATGTTATCGATTAGCTATCGGTATAGGCTGTACCCATAAGATTAGGCTCGTTCTAAATTGGATTCAATTGCAGATGTACCTTAATTACAGCTGTGCAATTTTGTAAGGACCTCTGGTAGTCTCTGGGTCCATTCTAAATGACAGCAAGCCGAAGAAACAAAGGGGATACTCCACCCATAAAATATATTGTCTCTATGCGTGTGAAGCTTTTTAAGCCATTTACTCTGGGAACAAGGCTATATGGGAAAGGGGGAGTCTTTCTACAAAAATGAGCAGGAGGACAAAAGTAATCGCCGTCTGCTCGTACATCTGTATTACTTGTTTCTGAAAGGCCAAGGCTAGGAGCATTCAATTTTGCCAGATGGTGTCTCTTATGTTTGAGTTCTTCACGTTCACTCACTTTTTGTATGAGTCCCCCTTCTCCCCAATAGAATTTGGGTGGTTAACTTCGATAGTTCCAGACAATAGGGATCAAATGTGACACCCTTTTGCCTAGAACCCCCAATAATATAAGTAGGAAGTGCATATTATAGTTCATTCGGACTGACACGCGATCAGAAGGATAGTGTCCGATGTCATACAAATTTATTCAAAGTACTTGCCCTCGCTAACAACACAATTTTCCCAATTTGTGAATATAATAATTCCCTGACTGACAATTTTTGTCAATCGGCCCTGGGCGGGGCATGCGGATCTCTATTAATAACTGTTCAAGAAGAACAGGGACCTACAGTTTATAGCCGAATCCGAACGGCGGTGTCTTGAATTAATAGAGATTTTCTCTTTTTGTGAATACCACGTCAAAAAAATTCCTTCTCTTTCGAGGCCAACCACTTAAGCCATTTTCGAATGTCTTCGCAAGAATCGAAGTGCTGCTCGTCGGAAAGGGGCAAGTCTGGTGAATAAGTGGGATAGGGTAGCACCTCCCAGTTGAGTGTCTCTAAGTAGTTTCGAACCACTTTTGACGTGTGCGAAGTTGCGTTGTCGTGGAAATCAGCTTGTCATGTCTTTGTTGATAATCCGGTCAACTGTTGTTGATGGTAGCGGGGGGGCATTGACAGCTTCACCAGGTTTCAATATCTCATAGTAGATGATACCCAGCTGATCCCACCGAACGCACAGCAACGTCGTCCGCTCGAAGCGATTTGGTCTTGCGGATGTTGTTGATGATTTTTTGAGTTTGGGATTCTCAAAATATGTAGGTACTCTTTCATCGCCTGTCACAATCCAAAGCAGAAACGACTTTCTTTTATGTCTGGCGAGCAAGATTTCGCATGTGTCTTGGCTTCACTCCGTGTGCCTATCCTTCAATTCATGCGGCAGCCATTTTCCGATCTTTTGAACCTTTCCCATGGCACGTAGCAACATGGTAATGACTGGGTTGGGTAACACGCAATTGCTTGGCAAGCATATTTGGCGATTGCGTATAGTCTTCCTCCAAAAGAGCCTGCAATTGATGCACCTCAACTTCTTAGGTGCGATTTTTACGCTTCTTGTCCCACAGGTCAAAATGACCATTTAGAACTGGCGAAACCAATAGCTGCACCTCGTTTCCGCCAGGTCAAAATGGCCATTTAGAACTGGCGAAACCAATAGCTGCACCTCGTTTCCGCTAAAGCACTGTCGCCATAGGCCTCCACACATCCTGTGATTGACTTGGCTTCAATTGCCACCGCTGTTGCTGCAGACAAGGCTCACTTTGCGCTTCAATTGCCAACGTTCCAACAGCAGTTGCAAGCAATCCTAATGGCCCGCAATTGGTAACAATGGTAAATGCTCCTCATTCATTATTTTCCAAGCAATCAGCTTTAACATTGACCAACGAGCCCATCAAGTCAAGAGCACATCAACCATTAACCAGGCAATCAAGCACTGTCAGTTGGCCAGTTGGTCAGCTGGTGCGTTCTTAACTTGGCCTAGACGATTGGCCACTTGTTGCCTGTTGACACATTAAGTGCATGTTAATTTGTTGTCATTTATATTATTTATGACTTTGAGTGAGTAACTGTTGTGCCTGCTGCTGTTTTTGACTTTTATTTGTCAGCGCAAAAATGGCGCCCAGCTCAACATGATTAGTAGGCGCTGCAGCTCCTAAACCGAAATACCTCCCATACCACGAAATTCTTAAGGTCTACCGCAGTTTTGGCATCAGCTTAAGCCGCTTTTATGCTTGGGCTAGTAATAAAACCAAAAAGCAAAGAAAGACCTTAACAAACCTACAAAATGGCGGCTAATTTAAGGCGCGCGCACACACACTCAGCTCCAAAAACAAAAGTCTAAGCCGCTTTGCAAGCCAATTAATTTGCATTAAATTTTCTCGTTGTTTTCATATTTATTTTTTTTTTCTGTATTTGATACCCTGCAGCACATAGGGGTACTTACGACAGCAGAAGGCGTAGTAGATCATAAGTTTTTTCTTATGAAAGCCCTAAAATGCCAAGATGACCAAAAGAGAATAGCGGCTAAATCTCCTGAAACTCGACTTAAGTGGGTCAAAAAAATTAGATTTACCCAAAAACTTATAAAGTTCCACTCCCTCCAATTTCCATAAGTACCAAACTGCCCTCGTAACAATAATCGTAATATTTATTGGGTAACATATATATTTCATTTAGCTCTAAGTAACATTATCATAAACACACATTTATCTCTCCTGAAGCAGATATTTTTTGGAAATGCCCGCCTAAGGGAACGTACCCATATTACGCGACCACTTCAAGGGGGGTCATCAAAAAATTTGGTCACGGTAGTGGGGCTTAGGTTTTTGTAACGTAGTCATGTTTCTCTAGAAAAATATCGCGCTTTTTCTTTTACTGGCTGTTTCCAAAAAATTAGTAAACAATCATACTTACTTAATGACTTCGTGCAAAAATAGATTGGGTGGGTCACAGAGAGGGGGAAGGGGGTACAAAGTTGTTAAAATTGGGTAACGTACCCATTCCCTGAACTTCGTTGGCGTTTCGAGAAAAGGTTTTTTGCTCACAATCCGGATCTTTGACCAATATTTTCAGCCCCTTATTAGCGAGCTCAGAACGATAACTACGGTCGCCTGGTTTCAATAATTGCGTCTACAAAATCTTATAAGGATGTAGGTCCAAATCCCTTCAAAAAATATGCCGCGTCGACTCTCTGGATATTATGTTGCCCTCACTTCGCACAAACATGAGAATTTCCAAAGAACTTGACCAAAAAATTCCCAAAAAAGAAATTCTATGAAACCCTATGACTCGGCACGCACTTCTTATTTTCTCAGATTCTACTATATACCACTATCGTAACTCTTAAAAATGGACAGTTTTTAAGGTTTTTCAGAAGCTTTTACTTCTGCAGACACAAAGTCTATGCAAATCTTCCAATTTGAAGTTTTCCCATAATTTTCAGCAAATTGAATTCAAAAAAACTTCTTAAATTATTAAAAAGTGTTCAAAATCACTTTTTGGAAATTAATTTTTATTTTGCCCAAAAGTTGTTGCAGGGTATTCCACCATCATACAACCCATAAAAATCGAAAAAAGTATCATTACTTCTTGGTAGAGCTGGAGAAAACATCGATGATCAAAGTTTAAAATCTCTATATATCGATGTTGGCCAACAGAGATGTTTCTCCAGCGCTACTAAACACCCATTTGATGAGAGCAGAAGTGCTGGAGAAACATCTCTGTTGGCCAACATCGATATATAGCGATTTTAAAAATCGATCATCGATGTTTTCTCCAGAACTACTTTTTGGACACCCTACAAAATGCTTTTGGCCAGTAGATTGTAGACGGGACTTAACCATAATTTTCAGCAAATTCAATCAAAAAATCTTCTCAAAAGTAATTATTAAAAAGTTTCAAAATGCATTTTTGAAAATAAATTTTTTTTTGCCCAAAAGTTGTTGCAGGGTATCCCGCTGTCGCACAACGCTCACCAAATTGATTCACTTTTTTTTTTTTGTCCTCTGTTTTGTTCTGTTTGTGTTTATAATTTCGGGTTTAAATTAAAAAACAATTACAGCACATTTGGCTTGGAGTGTGGGTTGTGCCTAAAAGGGCGTAGGGAATTGGGGCTGGGGGAACGGGCAAAGTTTTGGGCAAAAATTCATGCTCGAAGCTTTTGCTGTTGTCCGCAGGCCAAAGTCCAAGTTGAAAGCAAAAGGCAAAACAAATCAAAGCAAACAAAACAAATAAGCAGCAAGATGACCGAAAGGCTGGATAAGAGCTCCCCACCAGGCACGCCGCTGTCAGCGTCGCAGTCGGTGCCACAGCCGCACAGCGAAAACAACAACAACAACAACAGCAGCAGCCAAGACACAGCAGCAGAGGTTCCTAGCACCAGCAGCGCAGCAGCAGCAGCAACAACAACTACATGCATAAATGCTGCTCTGGAGCTGGAAACAGTAGAGACGGCAGAGCTGGAGCAGCTAGAAAGAGACAAAGATTCGCATGGCGACAGGTGAGTGCTGCCGCCTTTTTATTTTTTTGTATATATGTATAATTATAACTACTTATATTATATACAGTAGGTGCATTTATTATTCGTACACCTTTGAGTTTTAAGTTCAATGCTGTGTAAGTTAGAGCAAAGTTATCAAAACAAAAGAGTTTTATAACGAAATTCATAACTATAGGTATTAAAATTAGTTGATTATTTTTTGTATTATATGTAGACTTCAAAAAGTACGCTCTTGTATGTATTAAGCCAAAAATCGTTTCTTATTTTTGTAAAAGCAGGCAACCAATGTTGAGAATGGTACAACATCTGATGGAAACTCTAGTTTGGTATAAAAAAAATTTTCACGCCGTCAATATTCACAATCTCAATAAATATGATATAATATCTTATTAGTTGTGAAATGTTTGGAAATCCCGGCTTAAATTGACTTAAGGGGTCTACGCAGTTCGAAAAATTTCGCGCGGAATGACAAAACTTTATATAAAAAGATGGCGTACGTTAAAGTCGGGCGCAGACAACTTTGGGATACCCTGTACCACCACATTGCAATTAAGTCCGAAATATTGCTTAAGACCTCCAAAAGATACGATACTTTCATAAGCAAACAGAAATCAGTCGAATTTTGCACCAAACAGTTTTTTTGACCGATCGGTCCTATGGGGACTATATGATATAGTCAACCGATTTTGATCGAATTGGCTACAGTGCTTGGGAACTCTAAAAAACTTCTTAACGCCAAATTTGGTTACAATATCTTCACAAACACACGAAACACAACGAATTTTGTACAAAAAACATTTTTTTGACCGATCGTTCCTATGGGAGCTATATGATATAGTCAACAGATTTTGATCAAACTTGGTGCAGTGCTTGGGAACTCCAAAAAACTTCTTAATGCCAAATTTGCTAACAATATCTTTACAAACAAACGAAACGCAACAAATTTTGTACAAAAAACGATTTTTTTGCGGATTGGTCCTATAGAAGCTATATGATATAGTCAACCGATTTTGATCAAATTCAGTACACTGATTGGAATCTATGAAAAACTTCCGAGTGCCAAATTTGGTTCCGATATCTTCAAAACCAAACGAAACACAACGAATTTTGTAAAAAAAGCGTTTTTTTGACCGATCGTTCCTATGGGAGCTATATGATATAGTCAACAGATTTTGATCAAACTTGGTGCAGTGCTTGAGAACTCTAAAAAACTTTTTAACGCCAAATTTGGTTACAATATCTTCACAAACACACGAAACACAACGAATTTTGTACAAAAAACATTTTTTTGACCGATCGATCCTATGGGAGCTATATGATATAGTCAACCGATTTGGTAAAATTTGGTACAGTGCTGGGGGTCTCTAAAACACTTCCGATTGCCAAATTTGGTTATGATATCTTCATAAACAAACGAATTATGCATCTTAAACTTTTGCTTTTTTTCGAGGTCCTCTGATACACCCCTATGGGAGCTATATAATGTAATCCCGATATCAAAAAAATAAAATAAACTTGTCTCCTATGGATTAATCTCTAGCTCTTACCATCTCTGAGATCTAGGCGTTCATACGGACAGACGGTCTGACGGACAGACGGACATGGGTATATGGACTTCTCTTGTCACTCTGATCATACTTTAGGTAACTTTGGGGGGTCTCCGACGTCTCCTTCTGTACGTTACATACATTTTCGGCTTGCACAAACATACCATACGGTACAGGGTATAAAAATAGTCCCAAATGGGATTTTTTTTATATGAAGTTTCATCATTCCGCGCGAAATTTTTCGAACTGCGTACAGGCCTTTAAGTAATAACTTTCATAGCACATTGTACAACTTTTTTCAAATTAGCTTTCCAGCTCCATAGCTTTTGCTGTTTACATTGTTTTTAAAGGTTTTCCAGTCCAAACATTATAGTAGAATTTTGTTTGCAATAATTAATTTTGCCTTCCTGAAACAGATTTAACAATATTTGTATTATATTTCATTACAAAGTCTCAAACTTAAAACATAAAGCTGTACGAATACATATTGTATCTACTGTATATAGACAGACATTTAAATATATAAACAAGTGTTTATGTATTATATATGTACGATTGTCGTCAGTCTGTTGGTTTGTTTGTTCACATCAATTAGCTAATTGTGTGTGTGTGAAATTTCACCAGGAGCTGTTTAACGGTAAATATCGAGAGAACGAGCACCGTTAGCGACTGCCGGAAAAATTGCGTTAAGCATGTGCGAGCACGCGCTTGTATGTGTGTGTTTATAGGGGTTTTTTATATAAGCAGGCAGAGTAACTAACAGAGTTGCCTACCAGTTTGGGCATGATCTAATTTAGTCCTTACTTGTAATGCGTGTATCCTTTGATGGAGTTGTGGCATAACTTTAAAGCTGATATATTTATATTAAATAAATAAAAAGCCCAAAGTGTGTTACATTTAAAAGTAATCCTTGAAACTATTAAAACTACACATGTATGCATATTATATACTCAAAGCCCTGTAATTTATATAAAACCTTACCTATTACTTATAAAAACTTTTGAGTTATAAGGCCCATACGCAGCATGCAAAAATTCCGTACGAAATATCAAAACTTCATATAAAAAAAAAATTTCCTCTTTTTGGGATATTTTTTTTTATATGAAGTTTTGACATTTCGTGCAGAATTTTTGCATGCTGCGCGTTTGGGCCTATATTTATAAAAAATTTGTCTGCAACTATTTTTTAAGTTGACAAGAAAACATAGTCTAAGGCAATGGCTAATACCCATAGCTATACTAAACCAGCTCTATCCGGTATATGCCTGGGAACACACAAATTCTCGGGAACGAAAAAGCCATTGTTTCTAGATGTTGCGAAGTCCTTTGTAACATTATATAATATTAAGTCATCTTTTAAAAAAACCCGAAAGCCCCCTGTGGATCCGCCACTGACTTGAAGTATGCCAGATAAAATGAAAGCTTGTACTAGAACGCTAGGGTCGCCGCCAGCGCGCATTTTTAAGTGGCCCGGATCTCAGGAAAAATTTTAACATATCTGATTGCATCAGAAAAGGACCTAAAAATTGAAATTGCCACAAGGTCCAAAAGTTTTTGTTTTTGGTATCACTATTCCACGTAACCATTAAAATCATTAAGAATTAGAAGATAAATTTCCGAGGTTAGAATTACGATATTTAAAAACTATACTCGATAGGGAACTTTAAGTCTAAAAGTAGACACAAAAGATCGCTAGCGTCTTAAGGCCCATACGCAGTTCGAAAAATTTCGCGCGGAATGACAAACCTTCATATGTATAAAAAAAAATCCCAATTGGGATATTCCTTGTATAAAAAAAAATCCCAAAAGGAATATCCCAATTGGGATTTTTTTTTATATGAAGTTTTGTCATTCCGCGCGAAATATTTCGAACTGCGTACACCCCTTTAAGGCCCATACGCAGTTCGAAAAATTTCGGTCGGACACTTCGAATTATCTCAACTTGTTGCAACAGAAATCGCAATGAGAATATAATTTAGACGCCGCCAAAAATTTATTTCCCTTAGCATCATTTTTGGACATTTTAAAAATAATAATATGCATACATAAATAAATATAAGAAGTTATTGTAGTAAGTTATGGTTTGTTACGTAGTTGTAGATTTTTTGTTAGATTTCTAGGCTTGCAGCCAGCAGGTGGATCCTATCGATCCGGACACTCCCAAATTGTTTACGATTATACAGAGAATAAAATTTAGATTAGTCTAAAAAACTTGTTTTTTCCTGTGTCATTATTTGCTGATACCAAACAAATTATCGTATATGACTAAAATATAAAATAATGAGATTAGAAGATGTATCCTAGAGATGGGGCTTTTTATCGTAAAATGGTATGAGCTGGCGGGTTTTATGTTTAGAAGGGCACATAACACAGACTAACATGGTTTAGTTGTTGGAAAGCTATGGGTCATTTTTGAAGTAATCGGCTGCGTAGAATCCGAATCCGCAGCCAGAATTGGCTTATTATTTACTCGAAAACGGCGTTTTTTCCTACTTTTAAGGTTATGTACAGGGTGCAAACAATTTTTGTGGTCTGTCACTCCAGTTACATCATTCACTACCACTCTTGCCCTTTAATTTAAAAGTTCAAGCGATCATTTAGGATTTTTTTCTCAAAGTAATGGCTATTTAAAGTTACGAAGTATATCCCTCGGCGTCATTAGCATTTAAATTAAGCCTTTGAGACAAAAACACAGGCCAACTGGTTTAGTTGTTGGGAAGCTAAGGGTCATTTCCGAAGAATTTTGCTGCGTAGAATCAGGATTATGAGATATTTGAAAAAATTCCGTTTCACGGGTACATAACCTCAAATATCTCAGGATCCTTCGTGATGGGCCAATTCTGGCTTCGGATTCGGATTCTAAGCAGCAAATTACTTCGAAAATGATCCTTAGCTTTCCAACAACTGACATGACCCCGGTACTTGTAGGCCTGTGTAATAGATCTTAGGGATCCTAGTGGTTCGGACAACCCGAAATATCTCAAGATCACACTGAGCATGAAATTTGGGCGCCCCTAAATATGCTTTTTTTCCCCCATATTTTTTTATACTGATAATAAAATATAAATTGAAAAGATCTGAAGATATTTCTTAAGATAGGACTTTTTTTTCGAAAATAAAAGGTACTTGTTGGAGGGTTTTAAGCTTAGAAGGACACACAGTAGACCCCAGGTCTGGTGCTACAAACGTTCGAGCCCCTCGTCATAAAAAAATGAAGAAATTATTTCTGAGGCATGCGTTTTTTTGCGAAAATTGTAGCAGTACCAATAGGAACTAGAGCCGAGAAAGCATCTTAGCGGTCCGATGATGAGTTATAAATCGCTACATTATCATTATTTTCTCAGTGGTGGATTCACGAGGGGTTTTCGGGTCCGGACCTCCCCAAAAGTTGGAAAAAAGGGTTGAAAGTCTTTTGCGAGCTCTGATATATATACACTTCGTTGTGAAGAACCCCCTCAAAATCCGCACCTGGTTGAGATCTTATGTTAAGTGCGGCACAACAAGAAGTCATTCAATACGAAGAACTAATAAATTGGAAAAAAGATAACAATCTGGGATTTTCAAAAAATCATTAAATTAAATTTTTTCGAAAGCAAAATTTTCGAGCCACAGCTGTATGTATTTTGTACATATTTACTTATTACCTTATATAAAGTAAGCAAAGAAGCTGCCAAGTATCATTTATAAAATCCTAAAGCACTCTTTATTAAAAACATACCTTATATGTCATGCCTTATATGCTTAATTTAATCCTTGACAACATTTTAAGTATATATGTATTTAAACGTAAGCCTTAAGCCAGGTTCAAGTTATGTGTCAACTTATTACGAACTTTAAACTTTTAACAAACAAAGTTGACAACTGTCAAAAACTAAGCAAACATTTTATACCAAATACTTTCCGGCTTTTGGCTTAAACTTTAAACAAACTTAAAAACTAAAGCCAGAAAAATATTTTGTATCATAATTAATTAATGCAGATTATTTTTTTTTGGGGGGGGGGGGGTTGGGAGGTTACATACTTGTTTGTTTTTACTGTAGAAAAAAGGGTCAAAAATTTGTAAGTTAATATGGCAAGGCCAAAAATTAAATATAAATATGTAATCACATACAGCAGACATGTTTTTATATATAATATATAAGGGTTAAGCATACCATATATATGTATTCAATGTAACATAACAAAAATGAACATAAATATTATATGTTTGTTTAAACATGTTTAAAAGCGCATATATATAGCTACCTATATTATATATATAGAAATATATTTTAAAGCTTGCGGGCTTAAATTTATATAATTAAATGTAGGTAGATTTTTTTTTGTGCAGCTGCTGACATTTAACAGCAAACTATATATATATTTAGCTCAAACTCATTATGAAAAGCAATCATTAGTTGACTCAAGAAATTATATAAAAGTTAGTTGGCTCAGCTATACATATAAAAAGTTATCATCTATTTACTGCACCCACGTTTTGACAATGCGTGGGATATCCTGGCGAATTGTTTTTTTTTTGTTTTTGAGGCGTCCGAGACAAAGCTTAAAATAGCAGCATAATCTCTTAAGCTCTAAGAACAGATTTCAAGCAATCTAAACGTGGCCAAGTTATGGGCAAGGCGCTTGATTTGTTTTCTTAAAATATCTTTTATATTTTATAGCATAGTTATTTATAAATCAATTTTTGATTTCATATAAGAATAAGTTGTTCGTAGGACGTGACTATAAAGGGTCATCAATCTTGAGGTTTTTATTTTTTTTAATGCAAAAAAACACTAAAATTTTAAATGAAACGGAAAATCTTTAATATCAATAGAAAGAACCATTCTTGCCCAAGACTTTTTAAGGAAGCCGTAGCTCGTCTATGCGGAGTTTCCAATTTTCGATGACGCGTTCGAGCATAATCGCATAACACGGGTAATGTTGGCCTCTAATGCTTCAATGGTAGCTGGCTTATCCACAAACACTTTAGACTTCACGTAGCCCCAAAGAAAAAAGTCTAACGTTGTGATATCAAACGATCTTGGTGGCCAATTCACCGGTCCGGAGCGTGAAATTAATTGTTCACCGAACTGGTTCCATAAATGGCCTAACATTCTTTACGCAACGCGAATTTTCGTAACAGAATTGTACGATTTGTAAACGTTGTTCGGTTGTAAGTCTTTCCATGATGAAATGACAATGAAAACTGAATAAAAACACATGGCAACTTGACAGGCTTTATATTGAAAAAAAAAACCTCCAGATTGATGACCCTTTATAATATAATTATAAGCAGGCACGTGGACGCGGCTAGCTAACATATTGAAATCTGTTCTCGCTTACTTGTTCAGTTTTTTCCACTCATTTCTTTCATCCCCAAAGAACACATTTGGCAAGTTGATGAAAAAAAATGTTTTACCATGGGTGTCATCCATAAACTACGTGACGCTGATTTTCGTCAAAATAGACCCCCCCATCCCCCACGCAGTCACGGAATATTTGTGAAGATTTTCCATATGATCGTGACGCTTGGCCAGACCCCCCCACCCCCTGGAGCATCATGTAGTTTATGGATGATCCCATGCAATTCTTGACCCGTCAGAAAGTCCAAGCCATAAAAAGAAACTTGTCTTCGTCAGCGCAAAGGGTGCACTTTCCAGCCAGTTCAATACGTGGCGCCTACTCCCAGCGCAATGGCCATTGCTAAGTCGAATTTAAGCATAATTGTGTTAGCTGAGGTATCACTGTACTCACATACTGCATTTGTATGGCAATTTGGATCAGCTTATGGCATGTTCACGTGTCCTTTGACAACAGCAACAAGTTCAGGAACAACATCAAAAAGCATTGATAGCGAAAAACATTGACATCGACTGAAGCTCGTTTGATTAAGCATCTAACAATTAACAGCAGCAGGGACTTATATCACTAGGAAATCTCACGTGCACGCACATGCACTCTTCAGTACCGTGAACGTGTCCGCAACAAATTCATCTTTAGTACCTGAAACAAACTAGTTCAAGAACACCCCAGCGCACGTTGGGTTTTTGAGCTAGCCCCATAAATATCTAGTTTTGTTGGATTTTCTGATAAGCTGGAATTTTTTAGACTCGTATTCGGATTCAGCGATGCCAAATACCTACATATAGAAGACTTGTTCTGGCCTCTGAGATTTAAAATTTGCGGTCCTCTTGTCCCTCGCAATCGTTTTGCCGTGGTTTCTCCTACGCCCCTCAACATGTCCCCTTAAAACTTACTTCATATACTTCAAATAAAGTCTTTGACGTAACTTCACAGAACTTATAGAGGGTGTTTTTTTAGGCGCCTCCGGATTCCAAACTTAAATAAAAAAGAAAAATTATATAATGACTCCAAATATGGTTTTATTAGATGGATAATTTCGTATCATTTAATGTTTGAAAAATATCTCTGGCATGTGACCACCACGACTACGAGTTCATAGCGCATCCTGTGGGTCCAATTTTTGACCACACTATCGAGCAAGTTGTCAATTGTGGCTGGCTTGTCTGCAGAAACCAATGACTTGACGTATCCCCAAAGAAAGTAATCTAAAGGGGTCAAATCACACGACCGCGGCGGCCAGTTGGTGGGCCCATTACTCGAAATAACTTTCTCACCGATTTGAGTTTTCAGTAAATCAATGTTAGCGGTCGCCGTACGACACGTAGCGCCATCCTTTTGAAACCAGAACTCTTCGACATCGTTGTCACGTTAATTTGAAAACAAATATTCGTTGATCATCGCTCTGAATCGATCACCATTGACGGCAACACGTTGCAAATCGATAAATTTGGATATTCCTCTACACTGGCCTCTACAACAGACATATTTTCTTCGGATCGTGCTGTTCTCATGCTGATTGGTGGTCAAACATCGTGGAATGTCAATTGAGTTCGTACATGATCAAGAACACGACGAACAGCACGTTCTTATGGACAATTATTCGGTCCATAAATTGTACGAAGAGTCCTTTAAGTTTTTACAACAGAACACTGATTTTGATTGTAAGTCTCGAAGATTTGAAGGCGTTGTTGTGGTGTGAATCTCATCATGATGAATTGTTAGTCCTTACGTAATAAAATAAAATTTAAATTTGTCAAAAGTAACAACTGGTTTCAGAAATATCCCTTTCGGAAATCCGGACGCTGTTAAAAAAACCCCTTTTACCTAGGTATAAATAATAAGAAATAAAAAATTGTTTTTTTTTTGTGAAAGAAGGTACAGGGTATTACACTTTTTTGTTGTGTAGCTGTGTGAAAACATATCCTCAAAAAATAATCTTTTTCAAGTCCTGATGTACAACGATATTATTTATATATTTTTGGAGTCGCTGAATCCGAATCCAAAATTAAAAAAAGACCCAACCAAAAAAGACTCTCAAAAACCCTGAGATTTTTTTTTTTTGCCTCGAGTTCGGATTCAGTGATCCTAAAAATGAATAAAAGACATGGTGTGATCTCTGAGACCGAAAATCCATTTTTTGTTTGTTTTTGAGGTTTCCTAACCTCAAACCTAAACCAAGACACGTTAGACCAATTCTGTTTTGCGGATTTGACCCTAGATCACAAATTTTGTTGTTGTGGCTGTGTTAAAAGTTTAAAGATTGAGTTCTTAACTGAACAAAGAAGGGATAAGAGAGAACGTAATACTTAACAGTCGTTTTCGGGATAGTTGCGTCAAGATTGTATTTCCTTTTCGCTGTACATTTCTATTGGTTGGTATTCTACAAAAACTTTAGATTTTAATTTAAGCAATAATTTTAATGATTATGAGCATATCATTCGAGCGACATGATTTTGGTATCATTGCATTTTCACAGCTCACGTATAAGTTGCTGCTGGACGAGGATTCCGGTTGTTTCTTTAAAAAAAATTCGAATAAATCTATTCATCTATTTGGGAAAAATGCTTCAAAACACTTTGAATCTATTGTTTGCTTGTCGGTGCTGTACGTAAAGTTTTTGACCACGATCACAAAGTAGACAAATGTCTAGTAATATTTTTGTGCAGCGTTGGACAATCCACCTCGGCACAGCTAAAAAAACTGTCAACAAAGTTCTCAGGAACTAGAGGCTAGGTGGCAATTGACTCCATTGCACATAAAGTGCTATCTATCGAGCACTTATAGTACACATAGTGTGTACTGAAGTTAGTCGAAGATTCAATGCTGTTTGGATTTCCCTTACAGGCTTCTAGCGTACTGGGTTGGTTTCTGTTGGGCTCAACGCTTTGTCAGTGCCGCGTGATTTTCACTTTGTTGCTAATTAGCAGCTAATTAACTGACACATACACGGGTACACACACACACACACACACATATACACAGACATATATTTAGATAGCATCTTAGGGTCTTAAGGAATTAGCTTAAATCCATAAGTATGCATTTGGCATACAACTGTTGCTATTTATTTGTTTGTTGGCATTTTCCTTTGGCTTTCAGAGGTTGCCAATGGCAACCAATGCTATATCCTGCTATAACATTGGAGAGTGGAGATGTAACTGCTCGCTTCATTGGTCAACGCCTTGTTTGAGACTCATTTGCGCCTGCAAGTATGTCACAAGATTTTCAACATTCCAACTCTTGGCGAAATGTTAAGCTCAAATAAAAAGCAACTATTTGAATGGAAAAGTTAGCATTGATATGACCCAATTGCCATGCCCTTGCCAATCCATGCTTAATCTGAATCGAATGCAGCATCGCATCAGCAGCGTTGCCACACGGTAAAAAACCGCAGCTGAACAGCGGTTTTTTTTTTAAAGAAAACAAAAAAAAAATAATCGATTTTTTGTGGGTTTTTACATTGAAATAGAACAAAAATTTATTAAGCGAATAATTCAATATTTTTTAACTAAAAAAAATAAAAGAAAATTAAAATAATTGAATTATTTAATGTTTTTAAAATAAAACTGGAATTGAGTGAAAATTGAAAATTCTAGGGAACAGTCTAAAACGAAAAAAAATAATTAAAAGTATGAATTATTCCATGGTTACACTAGTTTACAGCAAAATGTATCCTCAACATGTTTAGCTCGTTTCCGTAGTAAAATGGCACGCTAAATCCGAAAATGTAGTCCAAAAAATTTTTCCATGGAACGGATTTCGAGGTTTTTCGAAAAACACACTTTTCGAAACTACAAATAAAGTGGGTCTACTTAAAAGCAAATATCTTTGGTTTTACCAAACTGATTTTGAAATATTTCGAAATCCGTTCCATAAAAAAATTTTTAGACTTCGTTTTCGAATTTAGCGTCCCATTTAACCACGGCAACGAGTAAAACATGTTAAGGATCGCAATTTGCATTATGTCCAGGAATCGAAAAAAATATTGGGCATTTCAATTTCTTAGAAGGCATTAAAATTCGAATTTGGAAACTACACAGCTAATCGTTCAATGTTTTTTTTTTTTCCCCCCCCCCCGTATGGGTTCCTCACAAAGAGGTGGGGCACTGCGACCTGAAGATCTTTTGCACCATTCCCATAAATTACAGCAAAAGACTTTCCGCATGAATAGCAGTAGGTCTTTTGTTGGCATTGACCAAAGAAGGTAGGGACTAATCCGTTTCTTTCCCAAGTGACAGGCTCTGTCCCATACCAGCGATGGGCAGTCACAAAGAATATGTCTGGTGGTTTCATCGTCCTCGAGACAGAGTCTGCACTCTGAAGAGTCCGATAGGCCAATTTTCTGTAGATGGTATCTAACAGTGTGGTGGCCAGATAGGTAAGCTACCAGGAGTTTTTAGTCCTCTCTGCCAAGACCTTTTGTCTTGATCATATCCAGGGGTTTGATAAGCGCTTTTGCTTGACGCAGCCCCGGTAAGGAGAACCAGTATCTCCTATGTTCTCCTGCAGCCCATTTGTTTACCATGGTTTTGATTGTGGACCAACCAATGGCACAGAAAGGCGCTGGGGCAGTGGTCAGGGTGGATGCACCCCGTCGTGCTAGATCGTCAGCGATCGTGTTACCATCCACTCCTGAGTGTCCAGGTACCCAACATAGCACGACTTTGTTCCGGGAGGACAGGGCTTGGAGGTTATTATGGCATTCTATAACCATCCTGGAGGAGATGCTCCATGATGATAATGCCCTAATAGCAGCTTGGCTATCTGAGTAGATACAGATGTTTGCTCCCCTAGTTCCCTTGCTAAGGATACTATGGGCGCAGATCTCTATGGCATGAATCTCTGCTTAAAAGACGCTGGGCCAGATGCCCATTGCACTAGAGATTCTGGTGTTGGGCCCAACGACTCCAACACCTACACCCTGCTCAGTTTTGGACCCATCTGTGAACCATTGTTTCCACCGGAGGTTTCTGAGGGGCTTCCATCAGCCCAAGTCTCCCGACTTGGGAGAAGAGATCTAAATTTCTTGATATGAAATTATTCCGTGATCATAAGATCTGATCTAGAGCAGATCGATACGTCAGGAAGGGAATATATAAGTGCGGCATGACCAGTGTTGCTTGCTAAGAGTCCAGATGTGATATGGATCGTTCAATGTTACCGAAAAAAAAAATTTTCAGAATCGTATTTATCACTACTTTACTCTCTCAATGGTTGTTCAAATGCATTAAATTTTCAGTTTGCTCGAAAGACTTCTTGATATACGACTTTCTAGCCAAGAAGATAAGATTTGAACCAACGAAATAGCCAAAATAAAAAAGGTAATATTTTTAGAGGACCAAGATTTTCAAAAACAAAATTTTTCCCGCTTATGGCAAAATATATGCAAAAAAAATTTCAAATGCCAGAGTTTTTAAAAAATCGGTAAGTTTAAAGAACTGTAGTTATGCTAAGGCCTGTTGACTGTATGTGGAGGAAAGGAGGGGTCCCCATGGTGCCGATATTCTCTAAGCAGACAGAGAAGATTTAAAAAAAATAGTTTTTTTTTTCGGTCAACTTAACATCCGATTGGATGTGGAGGAACGGATGGGTCCCTGCGGTCTCGATATTTTCTAAACATTTTTTCGTGTTTTACTAAGCTTAAAAAATATCAGAAGATCACTCATAATTTTTAAACGTCGAAAATCTGGGCTCTATCTAGACCCCAACGGACCTGACTTCACTAGTTTACAAATTTTAAAAAATTTTGGTATCCTCAACATGTCTTAGTCATTTCCATAGTTTAATGGCACGCTAAATCCGAAAACGAAGTCAAAAAATTTGTTCATGGAACGGATTTCGAGATATTTCGAAAACAACATTTTTCGAAATTTAAAAAAAAGTGTCTTTACTTAAACGCAAATATCTTTGCTTCTACCAAACTAATTTTTAAATATTTCGAAATCCGTTCCATGAAAAAATTTTTGGACTTCGTTTTCGGATTTAGCGTCCCATTTTACTACGGCAACGAGTAAAACTTGTTAAGGATACATTTTGCTATAAGCTAGTGTTATGATTGTTATTTGTAGTAAATTCAATGGCTTTTAGAAAACATCGCCACTGTTAGTGGCGCCACCTAGCGGCGTCAGCGTGAATGCTGCATAAGCGAGCACGAGATCATAATCGTAAAAGTTTTTGCTGCTTTCTATTAAGAGACATCTTGACTATGCGCTTTTCAAGCTACTCTTTGTAGAGTGTTTAATGGTTGTTGGCGCCGTGTGTGTCTAAGTGGGGGAGAGGAACCACCTTGTACATCCGCATACATTTTTTGTCTGTTCATTTCAATTAAATTATCTGTGCTGGCGATGCCAGCGGCTCCCTAAAAGGTATCCGTATCTATGCCAGTGTATCTATGTTTCCCTGTATCTGTATCTGCGTGTGAGTGTATGAAACTGAAACTAATACCTTGTGCAATCATCCATTCAATTGGTTTGGCCACAACTCTGCTTCTGGCTAATTGACCAGCGGTCACCATTGTAGTAGCAGTAGTACCTTCTCTAATTAACACAATTTATTCAATTTGTTTCCGTTGAAAATTCTAAAAATATTTTTTTTTGGTATTCGCTTGTTGTGGTACATGCATAGTAATACCCTTTACCCGTAGGATAAGGAGTATTCTTGATTTGTAAAGTTTATGCAACAGGCAGCAAAAGGCAGCCCACTAGCTCCAGAGATGAGCATCGAGCGGGTTTCGTTAGAGCCATGTGCAGAGTTGCCCTTTAGGATAGATCTGGATATTCACAAATCGTGCATTAGTATCAAAGTCCCTTAAGTTTGTACTGCCTGTACAGTCTTATGATCTATATCAATATCTAACAAAATTTGTGTAAGAGACATTTGGGTGAGAAATATTTTAGTCTCTTTGTAAATATAACGTGTTCTTCGTTGGCTTCAATGGCTAACCTTCTTGTGACATCTCTTGAGTCAAGTCGTGAAAATGTTTGCTCACATTTACAAATTGAATCGAATGTGGACAAAGACCAGAGATATATTTTTTTTTGATTCAGAATCTTCCATTCCCATTAGGATGTTGAGCCGCTGAAGCCCAAGGGCTCTGCGAGAACCTACGAAAGCCTCAAAAAACGAGGTATTTTGAAGATTACATAAGACACCCGTCGCGCTTTTTTTTTTTTGACTTTGGATTCGGACTTAGTTACTCCTAAAACATATAAAAAAACATCTTTAGACAAGACCGCTTGTCTTTGCGGGATTTTCGATAATGTTGAAACAAATTTGATTTTTGGGTTTGGAGGTCAGAATATGTGTTCTTTTTGGAGTCGCTAAATTCAAACCGAGGTCCAAAGGAGGAGGTTATCTCAGGACCCTGACGTGCTACGATTGTTTTGGATCTCCGAATCAGATTCAGGGAGCCCAAAATTTTACGCCCAAATATTTGTTAATGCTGCACCGATCCAGTTCGAGAAAGCGAGTTTTGAGCGATAAATCTTGGAGTTTGAGTTATAAAGGGTATCACAAAATAAATCAAAGATAAATTTTGGCTATTTCTCCGTCAACTCTTATCATTTAGCTAAGTTAGCGTGCTTCAGAGCGATAAAGGTGTGATACATAAGATTATCTTCAATGGTGGTAAGTGCGATGTGGAGAGCAGATAAATGTCAACCCCAGTGAGCTGTTTGGAAGCTAAGAGTTGGATCTTGGTAGATCTTAAGTCGCTGTGCGGGTTATTTGAAACTCGAAACTCCATCTTTATAGGTTAGGTTAGGTTGATAGCAGCCAATCAGCCAATCAATAATTCAGATCATCCAGAGACCATGAGCTCCAATTTGATGCCTAATAATGGAAAGGAAGAATTGAGTATGAAAAAGGGGGGGAAGAGGTAGAGGAGGATTATTTGGATGCTCAAAAGCTGGTTGGCATTCCTAGTCACCTAAGTCTCTTCCTTGCAGAACCATTTTGAGGATTCGACGAAAAAGGCCAGATCCGCTATTGGCACATTCGCCAGACTGCCAAGGTCTTCAAAGAATGGTTTATCCAGAAACAGGATCCGTCTTCTAAGAAGTGCGGGGCAATCATGTAGCAGATGTTGGATGCTTTCTGTCCTCCTCCTCCTCATCTCCGCAACTGCGGCAGAAGCCGAACGCACTCTTTTAATGGAAGTGAGCATAATAATAATAGGATTTTGGTTATTGTTGAGGTTGCTCCTGGGTGTTACCTGTTGAAAGTTAAGAATGAATTTTTAAGTAATCATCAGATACAGGGTGCTTGCCCACTTACCATGTGAATGGAGAATATTGTTGAAGGTAACGCAAAGAATTTGAGAAGATCGGAAGCACTTAGTACGGTCATTTGTGAAGATATTGTGGTGGAGTCAGATCTCTTTGATTCTGTTGATAAGCAATACTCCCCTCCCCATTTGTTACGTCTCTTGGGAGCTTAAGGCATCTACAAGAGCTCTCTCTCTTGTATTGCTTTTAGTAATCGTGTTTTTTCATTCGATCCGATGATTGGACAGAGAAATAAGCAATATGGCGTAGTAGCACTTTAATTAAGGAAATTCTGCTTAAGAGATGATGACGTAAAGGACTATAAAAATATAGTTTGGACTCCCCCAATAGAGAAACAATCAATATTGTAACTTCAATATTAAATTGCCAAAAGGGTTTAAGGATTTTGCTTTCAAACGGCTTGGCGGAAAAAAACCAGAACAAGTTGTCAACACATTGATTAACAAGACTGGCATTATAAAAATATAGTTTGAACTCCCCCAAAAGAGAAATAATCAATATTGTAACTTCAATATTAAATTGCCAAAAGGGTTTAAGGATTTTGCTTTCAAACGGCTTGGCGGAAAAAAACCAGAACAAGTTGTCAACACATTGATCAACAAGACTGGCACTGGCAAAAGGCAACAGCCCTAAAGGACTCAAAGAATTTGAGCTCCTGTTGAAACTGTGTGCTGCACCCCTATTGTTAACCCTTTAGGTCCAGCTGATTCATGCGTTGGTGGCCATGTGGTCATTGGCTTGGTCATTGCCGGCCATGTGTCAAACAATAGTTGACTTTATGCGCAACAATTTTTCAAAAACCAATACTACAATCAGGACCCCCGGATCCACACTTGCGGTTGACTTGGCTTGGCCAAATTGTTCTTGGCCAAATTGTGGGTGGCTTAAGGGAGCCACGAGCTTGTGGCCTGCCATGCAGCTCGTTTAGTTTGGCAAACCATGCCAGCAAGAGATACTTTTCAAGCTTTTATCCTTTGAGAGATTTGACAAAATAATTTGCATGCTGTTATTTTTTGTGTATTGTTTGAGCCTTTACACAGGCTCTTTTGCCTGCATTTTTGGGTCAAAGGATTTGAACAAAATCTAAAGATTTATTATTGTATGGCATTAACAACATCATTAACTGGGCGTCAGTGGTAAACCCCATGTTGCCACCTAGGCAGTGCTAGCACTTTAGGTCAGGAAGACGTCTCTGGCACTGGCGTTATGTCACTTGCATAGCCAATGAGCTTGGCGCGACTTGGTTAGAACGTGAGCGGACTGCCTGATGTTGATGATGTGTATCCAAACGAAGCGAACTACAGCCAACTACATGGCAGAAAACAGTAAAAACAATTCCCAAGTCCCAAAACCAATCCCAAGTTAGGCTGCCATGTCAGACAACGTCATCGAGCGTTGGAAAATTGTTATTATAAATTATTAGTTGGATGTTTTGCATATTTGCTATATGGCTAAATACACACGAACACACACACACTGGCGTACATAGCCACCCACACACACACAGACTAACGCATATAGCGTGTTTTTTTTAGAGGTTCACAACTTTGAGTTGGCAACAACTCAGCTAACAGCTGCTTGCTGATTTTTGTTGAGTTTGGTTTGACATTTCATATGGATAGACTTACACCAGAGCAACGCTTGCAAATTGTTGAAATTTTTTATCAAAATAATGGTTCCGCTCATCACTAAGGACTCTCCTGTCTATGTGTTACTCCCCCCAGGGGTCAACTGGTGTAACCTAATGGTTCTGTTCGTCAAACTTATTCAAAATTCGAAATTTTGTTCTCCTAAGAAGCCCATTTTTGGTTGAATAGGTACGTAAATAATCTGAAACTTGTGTAACTCTAAAAAAAACACCCTTTATATGCTTATAGAGCATATCTCATGCATATTGATGTCTGTTTGTTTTATATAACGACAGAGCTTATTCCATTTTATATTCTCGAATAATTGAATGTTATAATTTTATTGAGGACTATGTAATGAAAGTTGGAGTGTGCAGTCAGCAGCGAATTAAGAGACGGCTGTTGATGAAATTTTAGCTTAATGTTGAGTGATATTCGAATTTTAACTGAAATGCTGTATTATTAATAATTAAATAAGTTAAATAATTGAAAACAATGCTATTAAATGTCATTTTGTTAACAGCTCATTATTATGTTAAAATTAATTAGTATGCTTTAATATAAGCTTTGTTCACGGGCTTAATGCAAAGCTGTAGCTGAGGTGGAAGAATATGTATATATATTATTATATATATATACATTTATAAATATTTCCAATTATTTTATTCACTCATAGCCAGTTAAGTCCACTATTTTTTTTTTTTTTAAATAAGCTTCGCCCAAAGTAAACAAGGTTTTCTAAAAACAAAACGAACAATTTTATTCGAATAAGTTTTGGTCGCCATTTTTTCATATTTCCCTTACCCATTGTTGTTCACGTCTATGCTATACCTAGGTAGGTAGGTGGTAAAAGTGGTTGTCTTCCGACACACCTAGGCCAGCAAAAGGCCCGTTGTGATGCCACTTGAGCTAGTCCTTACTCTCCTGTATCCTCTCTAAACCAACTTGTCGATTTGATGAACGAATTAATCTTTTTTATTCTGATTCCTGCGAATTCAGTAACATCCCCAATAGTTTCGGAGCCCAGTGTGTTCAGTCTCCTCCTGCATAGTGTCATGCATCCACACAAAGATGCTCCACTGTTCCCTCTTCTTCTACCGCCTGATAGCTTCTACAGTAGTCGAATTAAGGCACTCCCAATCTATTGGCAATAAGACAGTGTCCAGCACCAAGCTTTCGGTTTCAAAACGAATTCGAATAAAATGTGCGGTTTCATTTTTCGGAGCATATGGGCATGATGCAATAAGAAGAAGGTTACGCAATACACAAGTTCATTGTTCGTGTCTATATGAAATAGAGAGCACAGGTTCAATTTTTCTGTGGCAGCTAGATAAAATAGTAAACCGATTTTGATCACATAGGTTAGGTCAGGTTATGGCGGCAGTCTGGACTTACAGTCCCAACTCATGTAGGCCATGAATTGGCCCGTTGTGATACCGCTACGGTGAACCGTTCACCATTCTTCCCCACTCAAGAGGTCTCCTATGAGATAAGTCACAGCCATTCGGCGGTCTGAATGAACCTTGAAAGGCATTTTGGACTCTGCTCCGAGAGCTGGGACAAGTCATCAAGGAAGTGTGACTTTAGAAAACGGAATATAGTCCTGCATAGTCCAGCGCAGTGACAGAAAAGGTGTTCTACTGTCTCTAGCTCCTCCTCATCGCCACAAATTCTACAGAAGTCATGATGAGGAGCGTTAAGACTGTGTGCATGGATTCTCACCAGCCAATGTCCGGTGATAACACGGATGACGGTCGAGCATTGGGCTCTATTTAGACGGCAAATTCTCTAGTTCTTTTCTTACAGTATGTCGGCCATGTTTGCCGAGATATCCTACACGTGTTCGATATCCGATTCCAAGTTTGGTTTGCAAAGAGATCGAAGTAGTTTCGTATTCTCAGTTTGCAGCTGGCCATGGATATACCCAGGCCCTCCTTGTCTTGAAGGAGTATGCTGTTAGTTCTTCGTGTAGCCAGCTCATCTGCAATACATTTGCCCTCGATATCCCTATATCTTGGGACCCATATGAGGTTGATTGAAAACTGCTCAGCCATCTCCTCCAGAGACAAGCGGCAGCTGTTCACTGACTTCATGCACGATGTCAACGAGGCGAGGGACTTAATAGCCGCCTGGCTGTCCGAGTAGATACATATGTTCTCATTTCGTACTCGTAAGTTTCTTTTTGTTGTCATAGCCTCCTACTAGATACATATGTTCTCATTTCGTACTCGTCAGTTTTTTATTGTTGTCATAGCCTCCTGGATCGCAATGACCTCTGCCTGAAAGACACTGCAGTGATCCGGGAGTCGCAAAGCTTTTCTGTCATTAAATTCTTCAATGTAGACGCCGCCACCTACACGATCGTCCAGCTTGGAACCATCCGTGAAAATCTTTATTGAGCCCGCTGGGCCTAGTACGCCTAAACTCCACTCCTCCCTGGTTGGGATATGGGTTTTGAAGTCCAATGGCTTTCCTACATGTATAAAGGGCGATCGTAGCCTTTTTTCTACGATTTTCCGTATTTAGGTTCCAGTCCAGTTTGCTGTCAAGGACTAGCCTAAGGTCACACAAAAACACAGAAATTTTTTGTCATTTTTTTTTTTTTTTTAAATATCGCGACCAAATTTATGTCAGTTTCATTATGTTTTGGTCTAAACATTTGTGTAAAGTTTGACCAAAATTGATGCACTTTTTCATATGGGGGTCATACAAAAATTGAACCAGTTTTCGGCACAGTCAAACTAGAGCAGCTCTTTACGTCACCTTGTAGAGTTCATAGCATAAAATGGAAACTAATGAAAAGTTATAGTCACAGTTTTGAGGCATATGGCAATCAGTACGAATATTTGTGGCTATGTTTACTTTAATGAAGCTTGGCGTATGCTATATAAGTTATAATGTTTTGGATAATTCGGTTACTAAGAGTAAAAATTGAGCTTACAATGTTGTTGTTATATGGAGGCTATACCTATTTTTGGTTTAGTCGTAGTGACCCTAATTTCTAACTGACTGGTAACTACTTTAAGCACAAAAGAAGCTAGCCTGCCCAGCTCTACTAATTAGTTCATTATTAGTTCATTTCTGCTAAGTGTAGCAGTTCCAGTTCCATCAGTTTCAAGTCAGCTTTTAAGCCTGATTTGCTTTTTTTTTTTTCAACTTTTTAGTGTTTTTGACAGATGTCAACTTCATTTTGTTTTGCATTTCACGGAGCTTACTCACACGCTTACACACCCACACACACATACATTTGCACAGTCACTCAAACACATTGTCACAATTGTCAAGCATCATTTGCCACATGCCATGAAATTTATTTTCCAACCATTTGCTGCGATTTGGTCCAATCATCGCCAGAAGCAAAATGTTAGCGTATCATAACATGGCGTATACGTTATTTATATTTAAATAGTTTTTTGATATTATGTTCTGATGCTTTTATTATCAACGCGAGTAACGTAACGCGTTTCAATAGCTTACTCGTCAGCTAAGGCCAACTTTTTTTTCCCAATTTTCAAGGAAATATAAATTGCAAAAAAAATGTCAATAGAAATTGATGCAAAGGAATAAAACTGAAATAGGAAATTCTGTGAAAATTATTGTATGCTTAATACGATTTGGATGTTTCTTCAGAATTGGAGAATAAAATGATTTTGGATGAAAGCTTTCTTAGAAATTTTGAAACGATTTTGTTTTCTTTAAGCGTTTTCAACCTAGATCGTTTTTTGGTATGTGATTGTCCCTACATTTGCAGTTGATAAGTAAAACTTGCAAGCTGAATAGAAAACGAAAAATATACAAACTTTCTCTAAAAATATTTACTTTTGTATCCGAAGTACCCAACGTGCCCCCCTTTGAAAACTACATATACTCTTGCTCGTATTTTTTGCAGAGCAGAAGAGTATTCAAATTGCTGCATTGTTTACTGTTACTTTCTTCGCAAAATAGTTCAAGCATTTAAAAGAAACTTACCGACAATTTTTGCATAATTCCCAAAGAATTCGGTAAGCGGAAAATGCTAACAAGCAAAAAGTTTTCATAAAAAAAAAAATAAAAAAAGAAGCTGTCAATTGCTGACCAAAACAAAAACAACTTTGCAATTTGTTGTGCCTTCTTAGACACAATAAAATCTAAAAAAAAACAAAACAAAAAAAAAAAAATGTACCCCGACTGTAAGACACACTGCATTCAATATTTTTTCAAGCAAGTAATTGTTTTTGTCAAATTATGCCAAGTGAAATTGAGGACTGTGTATGAATGAATTTTGTAAAAAGTCAAAGTTTTTTTTTTTGCTGATTAGGCTCACAAGGCAAATTTGATGGATGGGTTGTAAAGTTATTAAACTTCATCTACGTAGTAACGTGGCCAGATATTGACATTCATCTTTGTGGGAATAAGCTTAAACGCACGCATCTGTCTGTTTAAGGCTCAATGGAGTTTACGCCAATTATTTTAGTTGTAAAGCACTTGTGCTTCGCCACGCCTCTTTCTGCCGCTGGCAATTATTGTAGAAATCTAATATACCCTTGAGCGAACCACTGAGATATAAGGACACATAGACATCAGAAATTTCCAGACAATTTGCATAAATAAACAGAATACAAAATGAAATCGCGTAGGTGCATAAGTTTATTGACTGTTCCAAGAACATGCTCAGCTCTGCTTTTCCAATTTGGCGCCACGTGTCCATTTCCCATATCCACTCTTTACCAAAAAAAGCCGAATTAAATATAGATAACGTTGTTAAACTTGTATCTAGTTCTTTGAAATATGCTGATGGTTCATTGAACGATGGAGTCTTAAAGAACTGCACAGGGGTTGGACCACCTGGGTGTGGTAGTGGAAAGCACCTGAGACACCAGGATTTGCATAAACCTCTATTAAAAAGTGACGTTGTGTTCTAAGCAAAAGAAAAATCTTGAGCAGCTTTACGTCATAAAATTCTGCGTCAGACTCGAGAAAACTGCAAAGAACAGAATCGGAATGTTTAAGGACACACCTACGGGTATGCTGTTTTGGGAGGGAAGGGAACTTTTCGAAGACGACATGCGTGCCGATGGATTGTTAGCGTCAAAAAAATTAATTATGCTGTTGTTGAGAGAGCTCCTGGCCATGGGTTGCCATGTTGACGCATCCCCTCTACAGTCTAAATCTGGCAGCTTCGGACTCTTTTCTCTTACCTTGACCCAAGCGGTATCTCAAAAGCAACAAATATAGCACAGGGCTGCCACATGCTTCATACAGCCTACACCTGGCTTCGCCGGACTTCTTTCTTTTTCCTTGGCCCATGCGGTACCTCAAAAGCAACAAGTACAGCACAGGGTTGCCACGTTGCCGCACCCCCTGTATAATATAAATACGGCACTGTCGGAGTCTTTTCTCTTACATTCGCCCAAGCGGTACCTTAGAAGCAACAATTTCAGCACAGGGTTGGCACGTTGCCGCATCCCCTATACTGTCTAAATCCGGCACCGTTGGACTCTTTTGTCCTACCTTGGCCCAAGCGGTACCTAAAGAGCAACAAATACAGCACAGGGTGTCGCGTTACCGCATCCCTTGTACAGCCAAGATCTGGCATCGCAGGACTTCTTTCTTTTCCCTTGGCCCAAGCGGTACCTCAAAGGCAACAAGTACAGCACAGGGCTGCCATGCTGCCGCACCAACTGTATAGTCTAAATCTGGCACTGTCGGACTCTTATCTCTTACCTTGGCCCAAGCGGTACCTTAGGAGCAACAATTACAGCACAGGGTTGGCACGTTGCCGCATCCCCTATACAGTCTAAAGCGGTACCGTCGGACTCTTCTGTCTTACCTTGGCCCAAGCGATACCTAAAGAGCAACAAATACAGCACATGGTTGCCACGTTGCCGCATCCCTCATACAGCCTAGATCTGGCATCGCAGGACTTCTTTCTTTACCTTTAGCCCAAGCGGTACACAAAGAGCAACAAATGCAGCACAGGGCTGCCACGTTGCCGCACCAGCTTTATCGTCTAAATCTGGCACTGTCGGACTCTTATCTCTTACCTTGGCCCAAGCGGTACCTTAGGAGCAATAATTGCAGCACAGGGTTGCCACGTTGCCGCACCTCCTATACAGACTAAAGCGGCACCGTCGGACTCTTCTGTCTTACCTTGGCCCAAGCGATACCTAAAGAGCAACAAATACAGCACAGGGTGCCGCGTTGCCGCATCCCTCTTACAGTCTAAGTCATTCACCACCGGACTACTTCCTCTTTCCTCGGCCCAAGCAGTAGCTCAATTCTCACGTTGCCGATCCTTACCTGGCACTACCGAATTTCTTCCTCTTTCCTAGGCCCAAGCGGTAAGTCAAGGGAAACTTAAAGGTACAGCACAGGTTTGCCACATTCCCCATATATGCCCCCTATAGTCCATATCTGGCACTGCTGGATTTCTTTCACTTTCCTTGCCCTATGAGGTACTTCAAGGGAATCCGTTACAGCTACGTAGAAGACATCCAAGGGGTCGTGACGCCAGCTCTGCAAGGGATCCCGGAAAATTAGTTCCAGAAAGCGTACAAGCGGAGGGCATCGCCTTATGCATGTTGTGTCGTAACACAAGGCTAACTTTCTACCTTGTCAAGTTTTCCAATCGGAATTAGAAACCTCGGTACTGCATACTTTTCAATGAAATCTTTAGCAGTACCAAGAGTTTATTAATTAATTAATTTCCACACCTGATCCTACTTTGGGAGTCTTCGACGTCTGCTTCTCTTTGTAATATACATTTTTAAAACCTAGTATACCCTTTGTATCTTAAGGTGCAGAGTATGCAATGAAGAATTTTCGACAGCGTTAAAGTTGCTTCGACAGCCATCAAAATTGAGCACTGGCTGAGCACTTCACTTCACTTTTTGGAGAGCTCTTATTCTTTTTATCTTGACGTCTGATGACAAATGCCTCATTTCAGTATTGCATTGGCATAAAACCTGTTTTCATAAGCTGTCTGTCGGTCTTAGTCTCAGCCTGTGTTTCAATTAGTGCCACACTGAGGGTTTCATAGGAATCCTTATAATATTGACCGTTTATGTTGTTCTTATCTCTGCTGCCTTGAAATCTTGTTAACAGATGCAGAGCTACTGCTCTAAGCCAATGCAATTGGAGGCAACAACGAGTCTAGAGCCTAATCCTGTTGCAGTCGCATAAGACGTGATTTTGTTACAGGTAAAAGGCGGTGTGAACGGGGCATAAAGTTCCAAAAGGAAACAATAACTACAGTTGTAAAACGTAGAGTGCCGTGGTATAAAGAAAGCTTAAAACTTAAGAGAGCAATAAAAGCCTGAGTAAGCATGCTCAAGGCTGGTCACGACGGGAATGTGCCAGAAATCTTTAGACTGTGCCAGAAAATTACTTTTCCAAAGCAAATTTTGGGGACGACAACAAAATTCGTGCAAAAAATTCTAATATTATCGCTAATCTGTAATAGCCAAAAGTTAGGGTATACTTTGGATGAAAAATGAGCACTTCCAATGCGCTTTTTTGATTTATTCTATAGTTTTAAAATAAAAATTTTCAGTGTTTGTGGGGACAATGAAGTGAGTGAAAAAGAAAGACGAAAGCACGCTCCCTTGGGGCACTCTAGCTTTGATGTCCCATCGTTCCGAGAACCAAGGAGTGACATAAGCATTTGGTATTGGGCAGTAGGGAGTGCAGATTTGAGTTTTTGTAGCAACACTTCTTGCCACTATCTGTCAAAAGCCTGCTTTTTCGATATCAAGCAAAGATGTGAAGCCAGTTCTCTCGAACATCTTTTGGGCTGAAATATAGCAAAGGGTTTGTTTTGAGACTTCGAGCTAAAAAAAAAACAAACGTACTGCATTAAGGCCTATACGCAGTTCGAAAAATTTCGCACGTAATGACAAAACTTCATATAAAAAATATTTCCAAATGGGATATTCCAAAAGTCCCAAATGGGATATCCCAAATGGGATATCCCAAATGTCCCAAATGGGATATTTTTTTGTAGTATTAAAATTCTAAATCTTTTATTTTCGTATGGCAAATTTGGGACTGGGAATTTTTTTACTGTAGGGTACAAATTTGAGCTGTAGCGATTTCGGGCACATCACTGTGTCATGCCTGTCAATGGCCAAGGAAAGACAGCGATATGAACTATAAAGAGATAGAGAACGAGATAGAAAAATAGGACAAGTTAAAGAGGTACAAGAAGAGAGCGAGAGAGAGAAGCATAGAGAACAACTGAGTTAGACAGAGGCACAATACGAATTGCAGTTGGGACAAATGGCATTTAAGTAAAACCCAAAAACGTGACATGATTTCAAAATCAAAGCCAAAACGTGCGTGCGTGCGTGTTGCATGTTGCATGTGGCATGTTGCAAGCCGCTTCTATTGCAATCGCCACGCAAATCAAATAAAAATGCACTCAACAATTCTTGTTTTTTTAGTTTATTATGCACTTGAGTTAGGGTATAGGATATGAGGCAAGGCTGTGACTTTTTAAAAACCCTTAGGGACTTAATTCGTTTAATTATGCCAAACTCAGCCAATTTGGTACACGAGTCTGTGGCCGATATTATGAGATTGAAAAATTTGTTTAATTTTTGTTTTGTGCAAATGTAGGGATGGTAAATTTTCGACTCACAAGCTTAAAAGTTTGCCCAATTAACGAAACGAGCTGAGCTTAGAGAATTTTTCAAAAACACTTTTGGAAATTTCTTAACTTTGGAAAAATATTATACCCTGAAAGTAACTATCTCAGAAAACAGCAAAAAATATTTGGACTGCGGCGAAAATAACTTACCTATGTCAGTCACCATAAACACAAAATTGTCAGATCACCCGCGCCTTCTTGTAGCACTTGCCATATACCTTTCACAACCTTTGTCGTAGAAACGTAACGTCACGCTAAAATGTAAATGCGCATATATAAGCAGCTCAAAATACCACATCTTATATGAGCAAATTATGTAATAGAAAGAATTAGTTTTAGGAAAGTTCAATGTGCAATCGATTGCATATATGTTATCGATTAGCAATGCGGGATTTGCGCTTTTCATCGGTAAGGGCTCTCCAAGCTTGGAAATTTCCTGGAAGAAGAAGCAAAAAACTATCAGAAATCATGCCAAATTTCTCCAAAGCTTTTGCTATCGTTTTCATTTTTTGCAGGCTACTTTATAATCTAAAAATGTTGCTCGTGAACCAAGATATTTTCTTTCGGAATAAACCTTTTATTTTTGGTCTAAATTTGAAAGACTCGAAAAATCGATGCGTTTTGGAATAATTACCATCACTTGCGTAAAAGTTTTAGGAATTTGTGATTGAAAAATTAAAAAAACAAACATCCGTAACTTCAAAGTTAAGGAAAAAAAACCTTAAAAAGTTTTTTATTTGTTATAAAACAAAAAATATATTTGGTATAAATTTATTTTTTATAAAATAAAAAAACATTTAAAATATATTAATTTTTTACAAAATAAAAAAATATTTAAAATAAATATATTTTTTATATAATAAAAAAATATTTAAAATAAATGTATTTTTTATAAAATAAAAAAAAATTTTAAATAAATTTATTTACTATAAAATAAAAAATATTTAAAACAAATTTACTTTTTATAAAATAAAAAAAATTTAAAATAAATTTATTTTTTATAAAATAAAAAAAAAATTTTAATAAATTTATTTATTATAAAATAAAAAAATATTTAAAACAAATTTACTTTTTATAAAATAAAAAAATATTCAAAATAAATTTATTTTTTATAAAATAAAAACATTTAAAATAAATGTATTTTTTATAAAATAAAAAAACAATTAAAATAAATGTATTTTTATAAAATAATATATAATAAATATAAAATAAAAAAATATTTAAAATAAATGTAGTTTTTATAAAATAAAAAAATATTTAAAATAAATTTATTTTTTTTTAAATAAAAAAAAATTTAAAATAAATTTAGTTTATTATAAAATAAAAAATGTTTAAAACAAATTTACTTTTTATAAAATAAAAAAAAATTTAAAATAAATTTATTTTTTATAAAATAAAAAAAAAATTTAATAAATTTATTTATTATAAAATAAAAAATATTTAAAACAAATTTACTTTTTATAAAATAAAAAAATATTTTAAAATAAATTTATTTTTTATAAAATAAAAACATTTAAAATAAATGTATTTTTTATAAAATAAAAAAATATTTAAACTAAATGTATTTTTTATAAAATAAAAAAATATTTAAAATAAATTTAGTTTTTATAAAATATAAATTTAATTCTTTTTTTTTTAATTATATTCAATAATGCAAATACATAATCAAAATACATATATTTTATGAATCGCAATTTTCAAATTTTTGATTGCCAGTCCAGCCTGATTAGCTTGAGATATCATAAAAGGGGCCCCAAGGAATGGACAACATTACCGGGCATTTATTGGCGAAGATTCAGATCATATTCAAAAAATTTTTTTTTTTTTCTGGCATTTTATTGGATTCTCATAATATAAATTTATTTTTTATCATCATCATCGTAGATGTCATCATGTAGAGTTAAACTACAACCCGGGGTGGGTTTTGGCTTTCTCTACAATCTTCCTCCATTCGTCTCGATCTTGTGCAAGGTCCTCCTTCCAATTTCTCGTACCGATTGTTCTAATGTCATCTGTTATACAATCGATTAGTCTTTTTCGCGGACGTCCCTTTTTTCTGGTCCAAGTTGATTTACTACCCCTACTGTGTTACTTTTGTTTGACTGACTACAGAGTATACCATAGTCGTGTTGTTTCAACTCCATACGTTCCATTTGTTTTGCTTAACATATTTTTTCAAAAGAGTTCAACATGCAAGTATGCGGTTTGGTGTATATGAGACTTGTCGTTGTGTTTGTGTTACATGTCAGCAGCTTGAAAGAAGGAAAAAAAAATACATTCAAAAACATTGCATACTTTTGTGCGATTTGAGCAAATAATTACATGCAGGCATGCCAACTTATTTTATTGTTGTGCTTCCTTTCGCTGCCACTCTCTCTTGCTCTCTTTCGCTGCGTGTTGGCATGTCTTTGGCTTTTGTGCGCTTGCTTTGCGTTTAAGAAAGATTTAGTTTGTATACGCTTTACTCAAAGCTTTGGGGCATATTAGTTTAGTGAACAAAAAAAATTTGTGTAGGATCCATAAGGTTTATAGCCAAATTTTTTTTACTACCAAAGAAATGGATTGAGCCTTAGTCTCTTTATGGACGAAGCTGTGTCTTATGCTCTTGTTCATCATTCAATCAAAAAATTTAAAATGCCAAACGAATCTTGATTTTGACAATCTTGGTTTTTTACGAAAAACGAATAAGGAGTTTAGCTGGATAAGTCATCAAAAACTGCACACATCGATTTTTCGAAAATAATTTTGAATTTTTGGGGAGAGGAAGAGTAGTAGGGAGAGTTCTGCACATGCCTTATCTGTTTCGGTATTCTGTTTGCTGAACCATTTCGAGGATTCAATAAAAAGAGCCGGGTCCGCTATGGGCAGATTTACCAGACTGCCCAGGTCTTCAAAGAAGGGCTTGCCCAGATACTGGGTGCGTTTCCTAAGAACTTTTTAGTAAGAAGTGCAGGGCAGTCACACAGCAGGTGTTGGATGCTTTCTATCTCCTCCTCATCCCCGCAGCTCCGAAAGAAATCGTTGTGGGGGACATGCATGGCCTATGCGCAGTGCCCCGTTACAGCCCCCGTCACCCTCCCAGTCCGGCTCTTGTGGAATCGCAGGAGTTCGGAAGTTTGCTTTGGGTTGTATCTTGGCCAGAGTGCTCGGTAGATGTGACAGCCGAACACGGTGTCTTATTGTCGTTCTGCCTCCAATCTGACTATCTTTGTGAACTCTGAAACCACATCCTGTAGAGGTCTTGCTATATCCGTAACAGATGAGGCAATAGGTAGCGCTGATCCTTTTCTAGCACACTCGACCGCTCCCTCGTTTCCATGTATCCTAGAGTTACCAGGTACCCAGCAGACGTTGATCGAGTAATGCTGTATGCGGTTCAGCGCCGCCACGGTGTTACGAATAAGTTTACTCTTTATAGTGTGCGATGACAGAGCCTTGATAGCGGCTTGGCTATCGACAAAAATAGACACGTTCTTCGGACTGTCATCCAAAGCTTGTATAAGTTTTGCAGCTTGCCAGACCGCGTATATCTCGGCCTGAAACACACTGCCCCAATTTGGAAGACGGAATGAAAGCCGTGTTGCAAGCCCTTCCGAGAGGACGCCCGCTCCTGTGCGTTCATCCGCCTTCGAACCATCTGTGAAGATCGAAAGCTCGTTCTCGCTGATGGGAGTTTTAAGCGTCCAATCTTCTCTCTCCGGGAAGACAGCGACAAACTTATCGTTCCATTTCTGAACTGCAGAGCAGCAGTCACTTTCCTCGGCCCCAGCGGATATGCCTATCTTGGGTTTTTTTTTTTTAAATTATAAATGATTAAGCAGTGCGTTGCAACCATTTACATCCATTGCCAAGCTCTTAGTTCGTTGAAATAAAAGTTTGCAGAAAATTGTCAAGCTTATATGTAGTGTATACCCATGTCGGGATTACCCCGTTTATAAACGGCCCACTTATTTTTGGTATGCTAGTAAGCTGCCTGTTGTTGCCATTGATGTTGTGGTTTTTGTTATGGCAGCTGCTTACACGGTTTTTGTATTTGTTGTTGTTGTAGCTGGTTGCTGTCGTTGATGACTGCCATGTTTGCTTAGCACGCCATTTTTACTTGGCATTGAGGCGTGCTTCAACTACGTCACAATATATGACGTCACTGACATAAAAACACACGCACACACGCACACACACACACTCACACACGCAGACAGACACATAACCTACTGTTTGGCATTTCATTTGAGTTTTTGGCATTTGGTTTAGTTCTGGGCATGAACTTGAGAGCTTTAAACGGTTTGTAAAACAAAAAAATATTGCCGAAATACCAAATCAATATTGTATTAGCTTAAAAATCGAAGTTTATTGAATTTTGTAGTTTTTTTTTGGGGTGATCAAATGCACAAACCAAAAGTAGCGCATTCTTGTTGTAAAAGGCGCCAAAATCTGCCAGAGGTACCCTATTTTTACGCTGTTTTTGGTATTATTTAATGCTTTTAGAGTGTTAGTAAGCTTAACAGCTGTTTGTTAAAAAATAAGGCTTTTATAAACCAGATAAAAAAATATATATTGTTCTGACAAATATGCAAAACTTTTTCCTCTTTGCTCTAAGTCCAACCCAATAATAAGACATTTGTAACCAGCTGAGCGGAATTGTCAGGAAAGAGGCCCTTGACCGGTGATCAAGAACTTCCCTCGAAATCGTCAAAGCTGAAGGGAGTATGTAACTGCTCTATGTTCCGCCAGGAGCGACTTTTAAATTCATATTATTATATGTTATATAACTATGTGTATATTTCTGTGATATGAATGAAGAAGTTCAAGTAAAAAAATAATAAACAGCTGATACTTGTTGTTCAATCCTTTAGGGATCATCCCTAAGCAACGTTACGCTGATTTTCGTCAAAATAGATTCCCCCCCACCCTCTTGTGACGCAGTAACGGAATATTTTTGAAGATTTTCCATATGATCGTGACGCTTCGCCAGACCCCCACCCCCCCCCCCTGGAGCGTCACGTAGCTTATGGATGATCCCTTAGGCATTTATGCTCATTAAAGTGAATATTTCAGCTCTATTTTATTTTTCCTTTAAGGAAATACTCTTCTTCTCCCAAACCCTTGTTTACCTCTTTTCGGACTCGCTTATGCTCCTCCTGAGGTGTGGGTATGCGATCTCAGCATTCTTCTGCAGGCATTCCGATCCTGGATCATGTCATCGCTGAGATCCATTCGTTGCTGATGTTTTTGCATTTAAAAAAGGTGAGGTTTTTGGCACCTGTGTATGGATATTCGTTAGTTATGGACTTTCCTTTTACACCGGCGGTAGTCTCCAGACCCGGTTTTTGGTAACTTTTAAGAAAACGTTAATACCATATTTTTGGTTCGGGCTATGTATACATTAGAACTAACAGTCATTTGGTAATATCGGGTGGGCCATCTGTTGCTTTGCTTGTTAAACACTCATAATTTGAAACATACCAGTCCAAAAAGGATGCTCTTGGACAAATGCCTAGTTCAAACTACTCTATTTTAGTCATGGATCCTTTAACAACCGAACAACGCGTAAAATTGGTACAGGCGTACTATCAAAATGGTCTGTCTGGTTCTGTGAAAAAAAAAACACAGTTTAGGCCAGTGTCGAAGACTCGCCGGGAACATCGACGCGCCAGTCTTGCATGCAAATCTGCATTTAAGAATATTAAAGCCCACAAACCATTATCAGCATCGCTTAATCGTTCAATGAATGGGAACTGCAAGATGAGTTTTTGTCAAAAAAAAGTCATCGAGAATTACGGTGTTCACATTTGGGCGATAATATTATTATTCATACCTAAATAAGTAGCTTCAAATTTGCATTTGATGTATACTTTTGCACAATTTTGTTGGAATATTTACGAATACAACGCAAGTAATAAACAACACCCTTTATTTGCGAATTTTTTTCTATGCATAATGTAGGCAGAATCTGTGCAAAGCAGTCCGATTGTATCTCACGCAATTCATACAAGGCAATTAATAAACGAACCAACGGATGGCCCACCCTTTATTTGGAAATTTTTTCTTCGCATATTTTAGTCAGAACCTGGCAAAGCAGTGCGATTGTATCTCATGAAATTCATACAAGGCAATTAATAAACAAATCATCAGATGGCCCACCCTTTATTTGGGCATTTTTTCTGTGCATATTTTAGCCAGCACCTGGCAAAGCAGTGCGATTGTATCTCACGCAATTCATACAGGCAATTAATAAACAAACCAATGGATGGCCCACCCTTTATTTGGGCATTTTTTCTGTGCATATTGTAGGCAGAATCTGTGCAAAGCCGTGCGATTGTATCTCATGCAATTCATACAATGCAATTAAGAAACAAACCAACAGATGACCCACCCTATATTTGGACATTTTCTCTGTGCATATTTTAGCCAGAATCTGGCAAAGCAGTGCGATTGTATCTCACGCAATGCATACAGGCAATTAATAAACAAACCAACGGATGGCCCACCCTTTATTTGGGCATTTTTTCTCTGCATATTGTAGGCAGAATCTGTGCAAAGCAGTTCGATTGTATCTCATGCAATTCATACAAGGCAATTAATAAATAAACCAACAGATGGCCCACCCTATACTTGGAAATTTTTTCTGTGCATATTGTAGACAGAATCTGTGCAAAGCAGTGCGATTGTATCTCATGCAATTCGTATAAGGCAATTAATAAACAAACCAACGGATGGCCCACCCATTATTTTGTAATTTTTTCTGTGCATATTTTAGCCAGAATCTGGCAAAGCAGATTGTATCTCTTGTTGTCAAGCAGATTAATGCAAATCATAAAACATTATTTTGCGAAAAGTTGAATATTTTTAAACTGACATATCGTCAGTATGTAGTAGTAGTAGTTCATAACAAAGTTTTGAATTTTTTTCCAAAAAAATCTTAGTAGTCCTTATTTTTGAAAAAATTATGTTCTTAATTCAAGAATTTCGGACTTGAAATCGAAATACTTGAAATAAGATCGAAATTCTACATTTAAGGATTTTCGTTCTTGCATGCCTAGCACTGGCATCGCTAGCTCAAAGACGTTATTTGCCAAAGAAAACCTTTGTTAATTCAAGAGACCGCCTTTCGGATTCGGCTATAAACTGTAGGTCCCTGTTCTCTTCGAGCAGTCATTACTAGAGATCCCCATGCTTCGCCCAAGGGCGACTGATAAAAATTGTCAGTCAGGGAATTATTATTATTATTATCCAAATCGAGTGTGGATTTCCTAGTTTTGAATACGAAATACTTTACTTTTTTTTCTCAGTGTAGATATTCGAAAATTTGTTTTCAAGATGATTCATTTAAGAATGCTAAGTCGAGTCGAATTAAAGTGAACTTGTCTATAAATAAAAGTATATTATTTTATTAACACTAAGTTGGGAAATTTGTTTCTCAATTCGGTGAAAATTAGCTTTCCATTCATCATCTGTGTCATGGAAGTTAATTTGGTTTAATAGCTTAAAAGTGGCCTAGGCTACAAATTTAAGTGCTGTTCTCGTATTTACTTTAAGCAAAGAAATATGTTTCAATTAGTCACATGTTGAAATCAAAAATTTTGTGTTCATCATCTTTATTATTTTGGCTTACTTCGTTAAGTCGGCTAAAGTTGATCTAAAATACAAATAAAAATAGCAGCGCTTGTATATTTGTATTGTAGATGGTAGATATTTAGATATTTGAAATTTCGTCTTCATCATCTTTGTCATTTTCGTTTACTTCGTTAAATTGAGTACGCATAAACTGCAGATATTTACTACGAACTCAGATGATTGTAGTTTTACGCACTTTAGACATAGTGACAGTTATATTTACAGTTACAATCTCTGCTGCTGTCAGAGGCAAAAACTGAACAAGCCACAACAACAACAACGACAACAACCAGAACAACAACAACAACTACAACATTATCAACATCATCATCGATTTTTGTCATGACAACAACATCAAACTCTTACCCTGACTATTATTATGCTGCGCTCTTTTAACCTACTAGCATTTCGCTTACACCTGTCTCTGCGTCTTGCTTGCTCGCACACTTGTCAAGAGTTGAAGCAAGCAACGGTAATAAATCGTCCATTGAAATTTCAATGTTTTTATGGCGTCGAGCGTAACGCTTTTCCGTGTAGCTTTTTCCGCACAGGTGTTTTGCTCTCTCTCCTGACGTAAGTGTGTATATGCGTGTGTGTGTGGACGTGCGAGCTGCCCAAAAGCCGAGCACACACATTAGTGACAAAATAAAGTAGATAAACCCTCTTACACACACTCTCTCACACGTACTCTTCTCACACACAATTACACGCACGCTCTCGCAAATAGACAACGACACGTGTGCCGTTACAAGGCTGCTTGTGTCGCAGTAAACGGTAAACGAAAAAAGCAAATGGCGTAAAAAGCAAAAAACAGCAAGTAAGCATTGTTTGGCCCAAAGAAGTAGGCAACACTTTTTTTTTTTTTTTTGAAGCTGCCTACGGCAATTATCTCTGCTAAAGCTGGCCAAATTGTTTCAGAGTTACCATGGCTCACTTTAATTCAATTCAATCAAATTTTTTTTTATTGCCACAGCAATTAATGTCATGTGACGCCACGTGTACTATCCTTCAAAAGTTTTCGAACACATAATGCCACTCAGCGTAAAAGCTTCAACAGCAAATGAAGCAAGTAAAAGTGCAGCATTTTTTTTATTCAGCTGCAGATTTTAAACAAAATAATTACTTTGCTACAGATTTATAAATTTTTAAAGGCAGCTGAGAGCAAGTGTTCTAGGGAGGCCAATTATTTTTTTTATTTTTTGGAAAAGGGCCAAAACTAGGCTTCCACTGAGCTGTTAAATATAGCTTCAGTAAAAAGTAAATGTATGCTTAATTATTTGCATTACCTTTGAGGCACTTTGCTCCAACTAGCAGCCTAATTGGGGCACTATCTAATTAATTTTTTGTTATTTTTTTTTTACTTTTGAGTAATTTTCGCTGTTTTTTTTGTGAAATATTATGCGAAATGTATTAAGACTTGGACTAAATATAATAGATGGATTTTAGAATGTGACAATACCAGCAGATCTGCCAGATCTGTTTTTTTCTGCTGCCAAAATAGGTTTCGACTTCTTTGTGAGCGTTTGACTTAGAATAAGAAGTTGCGCAAGTTGGAACCAGGTTTCAACTAGCTGGGGCGACGCGTTTCATGACTTACGAAAGAATGAGAGACTTCCCTCTAATATTTTAGGTTTCAACTAGCTGGGGCGACGCGTTTCATGACTTACGAAAGAATGAGAGACTTCCCTCTCATATTTTAGGGCTGAGAGTGAGATGAAAAATTAACACAAAGGCTCATAAAACTGCAGGTAAGAGGGCGTTTTCAACCTTCCCAAGCTTTTGGGCGAATCGAATGGTAATACCAGAACGCATCTTTATAGTGGTAAGTGGAGTGAATTCAGAAGAATTTTTTCGTTAATTTTCTTTTTCAAAATTGCAAGTTATGTCGTTAAGGGCATTGAATTAGCTCCATTCTGTCAAAATTTCAGTTCGATACGAAGATATTTTATCAAATAGTTTGATCTTGTGTGTTCAAAAATTCAAATACGCTTACGTCATAGAAAAATGTTTAGTTAGCGCGAAATATTTCGAACTGCGTAGAGCCCTTAAGATGGATACTGTTTTCTGAACTGATAATTATTAGAACGAATTGGCTTAGATCAGGAAATTAAGCTGGCCGCCATTTTTATGTAGTTGCAAGTGTGCTGAATTCGGAAGCATATTTTCGAAGATTTTTGGAGTGGAAGATTTTTCGCGCAGCCACTTTGCGATTTGGTTATGGAAAATTGCATGAAAAGGATATGGTCCTATAAGCGTGGTCGTGGTGGCCATTTGGCTGATGTTGTTTTTCATTATTAACGGCATACCTTGCTCTTAATTATGAAATAAACATCCGATCATTTATCTCAAAAAATTACATTTTTCTTTGAATACCAAAATAACACCTCTTATTGGATAACCCTATACATCTTCCAAGGAAATGTTATTTATTTGAAAGTTCCGCAATTAGTTTTTGATAATTTTTTCTAAAAGGAAATTTGTACATTGTAACACATATTTTTTGAAGTGTTCGGCAAACTTTGACAGACAGTGTTTACATATTTGCTTGCAATTGTTTTGAATTTGCTTTGGTGTTGAAGCGCGCTTTGAAGTATGCAACAGTTTTTGGCATTTTATTTTGTTGTAATTTTTGGTCGCGCAGCTGCTGTTATTGTTATTGTTGTTTTTGTCAACAGCTGTGTCAAAGCCAAGCAGCTAATGATGCACACACACACACACACACACACACGTGCACACACAAACAGCTTCACAATATTTACATCAACGTCTACTCACTCACCTATACACGCGCACAATTATCGATTGTTATCGATTAGAGCGCAGCGTGCGTGCTGTAACCAGACAACAACAATAAAAATAAGAACAACAAGAGCCAAAAACAACAACATATCCTGACCATGCGATTGATACAAGCTTTTTTATTGTATTATCTATTTTTAGATCCTTTTAGGTTATATTAACTGCACTCTAGTCTTTGTAATCCAATGAAGTAGGTGTACGTGTAAAGAGCTTCGCGCACCTGAATGCAAAGCTGATTGCATTAAATTTTGCTTTACAACACTGTTTCTACAATTTGTCAATTTCTTTTTGCCGTGTAGCCATAAGATCAGGCCTACTACAGAGCTGTTCTATGCATATGTGTTACGTAGAGTAAACTTCAGTTTTGACAGTACGCCATCTTAGTTTTCTGTCATCTGTCATCTTTTGTGTTGGTCTTCTGACCTAAATGAATTATTCATTATTCACATCTTTTTTTGCAAATTTACACCGACTTTGATGTCTTTCATAGGCTAAGGCTATTTAAAGTTATTGGCATGGAGTTCGCTTCAGGGTATTTCCAGTTCGTTGCCTCAAAGTCAACTTGTCAAAATTTTCACAAACACGCAACGCCTTCAGTCAGTGGGGTACTTAGTCATTTAATCAGTTCGTGTTGCTGTCAGTTTTGTCGCAAACATAAAGCGCAACAAATGTTTAAATGTCATTTGCAGCTGGTGTGGCTTAGCCCTACCCCATATAAAAGATACTATCTGACTAACTGACTTATGGACTCGTCCATCCCATGGGGTCCCAAGAACCCGCAGTGCGACTTGGGATTTTGGTACCCGCTGTGATTCTGATTTTTTGCTGTTGCTGCTCCCGAAAAACTGCTGTGGCAGCAACTTGCAGCGTTTAAAAAACTGTGGATATATCTGAAATTGCGGGGTGTACTTGGGCGCAGTTGTGGGTAACCAGATGAAGATGTCTTGAGTTAAATTTATTGATGGTATGTATACATACTGTTAAGAGAGACATAAAAGATTCGTGGTGGAGCTTCTAGTACAGCTGAAAATATTAAATAAAAGCGAAAGTTGAAAGACAGTACAACGCGTCATCTCAAAAAAAAAAGATGTAATAACGTATTGTCTGCACAATACTAAAGATGATAAAAGTTTTAAGCAGTTGTGGGTAATCAGATAAATATGTCTTCAAAAAAAATCAACTGAAAGAGAAAAATGAAAGATAACGTAAAGCATCATCGCAAAAAATTGCATCATCTGCACAATACAAAAGATGATATAAATTTTAAGGAGCTGTTGATAACCAGATGAAAATGTCTTCAAAAGAAATCAAGTGTAAGATGAAAGATAATATAAAGCATCATCGCAAAAATTGCAGATGATATAACGCATCATATGCACAATAGAAAAGATGATATAAGTTTAAAGGAGCTGTGGAAAACCAGATGAAGATGTCTTGAGCTAAATTTATTGATTCGTTGTACTATTAAGAGGAACATAAAAGATTTGTTTCGTCGCTGAGTTTCTAGTGCAGCTAAAATGATAAAGATGAAAGATAATGTAACGCCAAAGATGATATCACACATCAGATGATGCGTGTAGATGCACAATACAAAAGATGATATAAGTTTTAGGGAATAGTGGGTAACCAGATTAAGAAGTCTTGAAAAAATCAACTGATAGCGAAAAATGAAAGATGATGTAGCGCATCATCGCAAAAAATGGCAGATGATACAACGCATCATCTGCGCAATACAAAAGATGATACAACGCATCATCTCTAATGCTTGTGTTTTAAAACTGATCAGCTTATGAAGCATGCTTTTTTGCAAAGCTTTTGCTTTCATTTTAAAGACATTGTAGATTTGGAACCTTTCCATCTTTTTTTGATGAAGAAAGCTGCTTAATAGCGAAATAGATACAACGTGTACTTTTTGTTAAGCTGTAGATTTTATTATTTTTTTATTGCCATTGGTTAATTGATTTATGAACAGCAGCATTAAACTTGCTATTTGTTACAATGTATTGTCAATAGACTGCACCTTTTTTTCAACTAGCATCTTGATGAATAAGCCTAGACTTTAGTCTCCATTAGTACTCTTCTTAACGTAATTTTTCTTCGCTAGTTGTCATTATCTTTATGCCTTTGACATTATTTTCAATATATTTATTTTAAAAAGAATGGTTGGCTGTTACATATTATATACAACCTAAGGCCTTGGTTTTTTCTAAAACTAACTTTATAATAATACAATCTTAAACCACCATTATGATTTTGCAGCTTCATCTACAATATCGTATGCACTTATCAACATTATCTGCAATCTTTATCTCTTAGCGTTTTCTTTTATTTTTATCCTTATTGCTTTCCGTGATTGTCATCTAAAAGTTTCAAATTTGTAAGTCTTCTTTAACTCTTTCAAGACTGAGTTAATAGTATCGTTTATTTTTTATCTCCAGCTTTTTTTTTTTGGCAATTTACCTTTTTTTATAGTCTTCATAAGTAAGCTCAAGGCGTGAACTTTTTTTCAGTTACATCTTCTATATAATTTCTTTAATTGTAAGCCATTTTTGCTATAATCATTATCTTAATCAATCATTTTAGTTTATAATCTCCATCAATCATTCTTGCCGTATTTTCTTCACCCATTATCGTCATCTTTCTGTTTTAGCTCTATATTAATTCAAATCATTCATCATCTCCTGTTTTTTATCGTCATATTTCATTATTATCATTTATTTTTTTTCACAACGCATAAGAATTATAAGAAATAGAACTGCTTGGGAAATTTTTTAAGATGGTTTTGAAGAATGATGATTTTCGATGGTTTTGTAATCTTTGCTGGATTTCTTTTTATTTGAAGACAATAAATATTTGTATTAAGCTTTAACCATTGCTTAGAAAGAATTGTTTTTAGAAAAGTTTTTTCTATCAAAAGTTTTTTCTATCAAAACTTTTCTTAACTCTTACCCAAAGTGCTAATATTTTAAACTTATTCCCCTTTTTTAAAGAAAAAAAAACTTTGCTTTAGCTTCAATCTTTTGTTGGGAAGCATAACTTCTAAAAAGGTTTTTACTATAAAAATTTACCTTAAGAACTTAAATCTAGAAAGTCATAGGTTTTTTTTTGGTACACTAAGAACATCGTTCGTCGAAATGACGACGCACGTTTTTCATTCAGAATAAAAGGTATTAAGTGTTAATACTGTTGCAAAAAAATTGTATTATTAACCTTGGAAAGTCATAGTTATTGTTTTGGTACACTAAGAACATCGTTCGTCGAAATGGCGACGCATGTTTATAAACCAAGTATAAAAATTTATCAAGTGTTAAAACATATTATTTTTTGTTTATTTTATTTTTTTTGATTCTGTGCGGATACCAGAAATATGTCCAGAATTATGTTATACCTCAAGCATTGGACGTGGAACATAATATACAACGGGTAGCTTCAACTGTGAATACTAAACGTTGCAAACATGTTAGACTTTGCAGTTGACATTGCACTGGCGTCAAGGTCATAGGGCATATAAAAGTCGTGCTGTCCCAACTGTACTTAAATATCGATTACGGTTCGATTTAAAAAATGCTTATTTGATTTAAACGTAAAAAGTTAAACCCTTTTTTCTCGTTTTGGCTTAAATACGTTCGTTTCAATTTTTACAAATTGTTGAGTTTTTGGTTTTATAAAATAGTAGATGTAAAGTATATTAAAATATAACAAAATCTAATAAAAAAAAGTCGAATTTAAGGCAAGCACAAAAGAAAGTACCAAGGTAACCTTTTGTTTTTTTGTTGTTTCTTTTACTTGCTTTGGTTCCTCATCATTGCATTTCATTTAATCAAGCGCTGTCTCTTACTTACATTCTCGCTATTGCTATCCCGCACACGCATGCTGCACGCTGTCTATCTCACTCTTGCAGCTGACTTGTTTGTGCGTGCTTTCAGTGCCTTGGGGACCTTTATCAATAGCCTGGTTTTTGGTGGAACTCAGCTAAGGTATGAGCTGGGGGCTTAGCTTATCAAGGTTCACTCGCTCTGTTTCGCTTTGGCCACAGAAATTAATTACCGGATTAAGAGAACTTCATTGCCTGGAGGCAGCAGGAGCTCTGGAACGATGGAACTGTGCCATGACTGACCCGTTGTCATTTTCACAATTCTGCAGTTGAGTTGTTATTGTTTTTTTTACGTTTTGCTGTTGTTGTTGTTGTTGCTGTTTATTATTAACATTTAATGAAAAAAGGTCACGCACAGGCACAGCCAACTTGACTCGAGTCAAGTTGGTGGCAGATCTCTGAGAGACAGTATCAAGGTGTGCGGGCGGGCGTGCTCCACTGCTGTTGGCTGGTATGGGCTCAAAAGGAACTTTTGGCCAACTTTCACTCTACTATGTATTGGCCAATTGGAGTCCCAGTCCATTGGACTTTCGACTTGGGCAATATTTCAGTGCGCATTGCTCTGCTGATAAATTAAGTGCCAAACTTAAATGTAACTCGAATTAAACATTAATAGCATACTTAAAAAGTTTTCGCTTAGTCAGTTTACTTTTATTATTAGATTCGCTTTGTTGTTGTTGTTTTTTGCTTTGTTTTCGTGGTTGTCGGTTCTTGGTCTACCTCTCTCTACCGAGTGGTTTACTTGGTAGATTTTGATTTTCAGTATACACTGTAGTTTAAGCTTAAGATTATATAAGCTCTGTACAAATGTATGTAACATGTTGCCAGAGACCAACCAAAATTGTTCGTTTATTCCGATATCTGTATGAACAGCTAGATCTTGATGATTTGAAGAGCCATTATAATCAAATCTTAGATTTGAATTTCTAAGTTCTTAATTTTTGTCACGCTCCTTTCAGCACCAAATTTTCGAAGAGCTTTATTTGCTTTAGTTAAGAGAAATAAAAAATACTTTCGATTAATACCAAACATCATTATTTTTTTTTGGTATTTTAGAGGCCAAAGTTCGAAAATCAGACTAGTCATTATTCTCATTTCCTATATTTCCCACTGGAGCATAGTTCTTGAGCGCTGAGCTTAAGCCTCAGTCGAGGCAATTAGTTTTAAGTAGGCTGATTGCCAATACATTAATAAATAAATAAAACTTAAAAAAAAAAAAAAATATGGAGGCAAATATTTTTTATTTATATTTATTTTTGAATTTTTTATTTTTATTTACATTTATTTTTTATTTATTTATTTTTTTTATTTTTTTTTTATTTTATTATATTATAGAGCGCTTGCCTCAATCGAGACAAATATTTTTTTATTTTTATTTATTTTTAAATTTTATAGATTTTTTTTTTTTATTTTTATTTATTTTTTATTTATTTATTTGAATTTTTTTTATTTTATTATATTATAGAGCGCTTGCCTCAGTCGTGGCAAATATTTTTTTATTTTTATTTATTTTTAAATTTTATAAATTTTTTTTTTATTTTTATTTATTTTTTACTTATTTATTTTAGTTTTTTTATTTAATTATATTATAGAGCGCTTGCCTCAGTCGAGGCAAATATTTTTTTATTTTATTAATTTTTTATTTTTATCTATATTTATATTTATTTTTTATTTATTTATGGTTTTTTTAATATTTTTATTTATTTTTTAATTTTATTATAATTATTTTATTTATATTTTTTATTTTTTTTTTAAATTTTTTTTTTGTTTTAATTTTTATTTTTTATAATTTTTTATTTTTTTTATTTTTTATTTTTCAAGATATATTTTCACACACGCATTCGTTGCAGCTATAAAGCCTGCTTTATAATGCGTTGGTGTAGGGTATCTTGAAGTCGGCCACGTGCAACGTTACCTTCAATCTATTTTTTATTTTGTTTTGCTTATTTTGGGTTTACATCTAACCAAAGCACAAGAATTTTGCTCTCACAATTTGTAAATTTTGCAAGTGTTTGAGATTTTTTCTTTTTTTTTTATTAGTAACTAAAAGGGGTCAAGTAGCTCAAAGTGAGTGCAAAAGTTTTCAAATGAGAGCATCTGCATCATTTAATTTTTGCAGTATTAAATACATCTTTTAGGCTCTTAAATGCGTATACCTTACCAGCACAGGTATAAACGGGTATCACTTGAAATACTCAGCTGTCAATATAACCCTGTAAACTTTTTCTTCTTGTTGCTAAAAATTAGGCGTCTAGTATCGATTGTGATTATTCGAACACTCATCTGGAAGAAAGCTGCCTTATATCCGAATATTGTTGCAATATATTTTGCAAGATTCTCAGTAATATCGCGCAGCGGAAAGTTTAACAGCATTCCTTGGAATTCATCGTTCACTTCATCAACAATGTTTATTCATTCACTTTAAATGAAAATTTAATTTAATATTTTATACATATGTTCTTGATCTTATAATACGAGTACAAAAATCGATTGAAATATAAAATCAAAATATAAAAGCTTTTCTTTCTATACTAAAGGGGTATACATACGCAGTTCGAAAAATTTCGCGCGGAACGACAAAACATCATAAAAAAAATCCCATTTGGGACTTTTTTTTACATAAAAAATCCCATTTGGGACATTTTTAATATGAAGTTTTGTCATTCCGCGCGAAATTTTTCGAACTGCGTATAGGCCTTAAGTAAGAAAGCCTGCATTAGCACTAAGCTTAAAAAAAATGCTAAAAAAAAAATATAGGCAAAAGGCCATAACTTTTCAGCCCGCCCTCGTATAGTCTCCTTTTTTGAACTGTACTTATAACCGGTTCACTTGTTTTTTAATCACTTATCTGTCTCTATGCTTTTTATTTACATTTATGCATACATTTTTTTCCTAAACACTTCTTTCTTTTGAGCTCAGGGCTTCGGTGTAAATCAAGCAATGAAAACAACATTAATAAAAGATTATGCAAAAACATAAAAAAAAATAAAAATGGAGACATGGTTTAAAAAAATAAAAATAAATTAAATGTAAAAAAGTCAAAGCTAAAGCTTAACATGAACGAGGGGGTTAAGCAACAAAAAACAACATGACCGCAAACAACTACAGGCAAAGGGTGATTTTTTCAGCATTTGGTTTTTGAAATTAAAAAAGAAAACTAAATGGATTGATAATTCTTATCCAAATTGATTAACTCCAAAGTACTTGATAGATGCCAAATTTCTACTATTCATAATAAAAATCTCCAAAAAATAAAAATTTACACTGAATAATCATTTATGTATTTCTCATTTTTCTCTACTGTTGGTTGTATGAAGTTAATCGATTAAGCTTGTGAACCATTCATATAGCTAGTACTTATCCGATTCGATTATTTTTGGGGAAATTATGAGTGGACTTATAAAAATTAAAAACGAAAGCAATTGTAGAGGTTAAATAATCGGGTCGAAATGGAGGCTTCAGGAGGATAAAGTCTCTTAGCGTGCTTCTTTTTAAGCCTTTATGGGATTGACGTTCATAAGCTCATCCTGCAAGGCGGAGCTCCTCACACCACATCGCTCTTCTGCATATCTTCAACTCTGCGCCACTATTATGTTGGGAAACCTTTAAAAATTATATACAAATAAATTCGGAAAACGAAAAAAAATAATACATATTTAAAAAATTATTTCAGTATAAAATTCGTACTTTTTTAAACCTATTTTGCCGATTCGTTTTGATTCCTCTTACAACAAAAGATTCGGTTTCAAACCACTTGAAAAATTCGGTTTGGTGAATTTTGGAGCACTCGTTCAAGTTCGTTTTTAAGAGCACTGTTGACTATTTTTTTTGTAAACGAAAACTAAAAAAAAAAAACACCCTTTAAAATGCAATATTCATTACTGTTAGCTAGCAAAAGATGTTAACCTTGTTAAGCAGCCGCAGCTAAACTGATGTGCCATCTCTTTTCGTTATTTTTTTGTTATATCTTGTTGATTTTGTTGTTGTGCTTTTTTTTCACCCTTTCTTCGTGCTTTGCTTTGTGACATAATTAAATAGAAAATGCGTTTAATTATGATGGAGCCCGAGGCAAAGCAAAAGCCTCAGGGGAAATAAAAGCTGATACACGCGCGTCCAACTACAATCACACAGTTATATACACACACAGTTACATACACACACACACACACACATATGCATTGATGCGTCGCATTTTAATGATGCAGCGACAAAGACATACTCTCTTTTTTCCCTATGTACACATGTTTTTTTTTGCTCACTATTCAATTTTGATACGCACAGCACAGTAAAGGAACCTCTTTGGATCTTCCATAAAGTACTCCGAAATGTTCAGTGGCAGCAATAAAATTCCGTTTGCACGCACCAATTTCTCTATATATATTTTGTGGAAAAAAGTCTTTTAAATTTTACAACTGAACAACTGAAATGTGGTACAAAGTCATTTTATTGCGCTCGCATTTACTAGAAACACACTTTCGGAGTAAAATAAATGGTTTTCAACTTTTTAAGAGTGCTTGTCTAAAATGGGTGGAGTTCAATTGACAAAATATAGCTAAAATTCTTTAAAAAGTCAGTGTCATTCATACATACACAGCTTTCATACATATTTCGGAGTAAAATTAAAAACTTCTCTTATTTTTTAAGTTCTCAAAGTAAACATTTTGAACTAACTGAACATTTGCGCAATTTTCAATTCTTTACACATTAAAGGAACTGCCTTGACCCTTCCATAGAGTATGCCATAAGATCCGAAATGGTCAGAAGCAGCAATAAAATGCTCTTGGGTGCGTGTATCTCTATATTATGGAGTTAAGTGTTTTAAATTTAACAACTGGCCAACTGAATTGTGGTACAAAGTATATTGACAGCGCTTTAATAGGAATACACTTTCGGAGTAAAATTGATGTGCTACATACAATGTTGCTTTACTTTAAAAGTTATTTGAGTGAAAAGTTTGAAACTTTGAAAGTCATAAAGCATTTTATGTACTCCGAAATGGTAAAAAAAATATTGCAAACATTTAAATAAAATAAAACATTGCATTCTTATTTGAGTGAAATGTTTGAAAGTCATAAAGCAATCTATGTACTCCGAAATATTCATTAGTGGCAAAAATGTCCTTATGTCGCTCTATTTTATGGTACAGAGTCTTTTGAATAAAAAAAATATTGCTGACAGATCAATAAAAAACATTGCATTTCTATTTCGGAGTAAAATTAAGAGTTATTGCGAATTTTTAAGTTCTTACAATATAAGCTTTGAATTAATATAATTAGCGCATCTATGAATTTATAAACACTTTAAGCACAACTTTAGACCCCATTGCATTGATTATGAGGCGTAATGAATTTACTCCGAAACGGTTTGTAAGAGCATTAAAATTGGGTTTGTTGCGCGTTTGTCTATTTTTGTATTTTATGCGAAGAAGTATTTGTAATTTGCAAACTATCCAACTTTTTATTTTTCTGACACCACACTTTCGGAGTAACATTAATGTTCTGTATAAAATGTTGCTTTACTTTAAAAGTGAAGTGTTTGAAAGTCATAAAGCATTCTATGTACTCCGAAATATTCAGTAGTGGCAAAACAATTCCTTACGTCGCTTGTAGCTCTATTTTATGGGACAGAGTCTTTCGAATAAAAAAAATATTGCTGACATTTCATTAAAAAACATTGCATTTCTATTTCGGAGTAAAATTTAGAATCACTGCGCAGTTTTAAGGTCTTAGAATATAAGCTTTGAATTAATTTAGTTAGCGCGTCTATGAATTTTTAAACACTTTAAGCACTAAAGCAACCCCCATTGCATTGATTATGAGGCGTAATGAATTTACTCCGAAACGTTTTATAAGAGCATTTAAATTCGGTTTGTTGCGCGTTTGTCTATTTTTCTATTTTATACGAAGAAGTATTTGCAGTTTACAAACTATCCAACTTTTGATTTTTCAGACAACACACTTTCGGAGTAAAATACATGTTCAATAAAAAATTTTTTTTTTTACTTCAAAGCATATTAATTAATTTGCTCATGGAAAATTTAAATGTATTACAAAGCTTTTACAGCACTTGCAAGTATCGTTTTAAAATTTTCGGAGTAAAATTAAAGTTTTTATAAAATAGTTGCACTGTCACTTTTACTACATGCAGACATTCGGAGTTAAATTAATATTGTTTCTTTTAAGCCATGGGATATCCCAAGTGGGATTTTTTTTTTTTTATATGAATTTTTGTCATTCCGTGCGAAATTTTTCGAACTGCGTATGGGCCTTTATGGTTTAATTTTAATAGACAAAAAAATTCGAATGCTTTCAAAAAGCTACATTCGAAAGCCTTTATGCATATTTCGGAGTTAAGCATAGAATTTCAAAGTTCTATTATGATTAATAAAGTCTTAGCAGATTTTGCACAGCTTAACATTTTTATACTGCTCACATATTAAAGCAACTAAGTGGATCTCATAAAGAGAGTCTCATATGGACTCCGAAACGATTAGTTATCTCTATTTTATGCGAAGAAGTCCTTAAAATTTAACAACTTGAATTATTAAAAGACTTTTTACAGCACTGACAATTGTTAGAGCTACTTTACTACTTAATTAAATGCTCCTTATTACATTAACAACTGGAAAAATAAAGTTTGCCACAAAGGTTTTTGGCAACTGCGGCGTATACTTAACAAATTCGCAATAAACTTAATAATTGATGTGCTGCCTTTGGCCTTTGGTTTTCATGGAAGCATTAAATTTAACATAACATTTTAAAATAATATATATATTTAAAAATTTAAGACCAGCAATATATTTGATAGATTAGGAAATTTGTCATGCCTGGTTTTTACAGCTGAATTTTGGAAAGAGAACTGCTTTGAATTCTAAGCAGAAATTCGTCCAGAAATTGCTGGCGTTAAGCACAAAATTCAAAGCTATAAACTTCTTAGGAAGCTTTAAATTTTTAAAGATTTAAGTTTCAGATTGAAATTAAATTGAGTTTTAATAGCAACAAGTTATACCTGTATAAAATTAAACTCAAGACAAACTTCAAAGTGCATTCAATGTCTTTGCTTGATAATGAAATTTTTCTTGGAAAAACCTTTCTGTCTGCATTATTTAATAAAAAATAAAGTAGCTTATTGGCAAAATACATTAAATAATGAAAAGCTGCAGTTTCTGTACAGATTTCGTAGAAAAAGTTTATTATAATAGTTTTAATAGCAACAAGTTATGCTTCTATTAAATTAAACTTAAGACAAGCTTCAAAGTGCATTCAATGTCTTCACTCGTTAATATAATTTTTCTTGGAAAAACCTTTCTGTCTGCATAATATAAAAAAAAAAATAAAAAAGCTTATAGGTAAAATACATTAAATAAAGACGAGCTGCAGCTTCTGTACAGATTTCGTAGAAAAAAAATGTAATATCAAATAGCTTCAACGTACATTTTAAATGAAAAGCTAGATTTATGGAATGTTATGAATGGAAAGTCAGTTTCCACAAGTAAGAAAAAAAATTACAAGAAAGTTGTTGCATAAAAAGATTTTTTTTCTGTAAAACATTTTGTATTATGTATCATTTTCAAACAACGCACAATGGGCCCGCATAGCCAGATTTTGGCCAAAAGTCCCCCAGAAGAAAGTCAAACTTTGGACAAAATGGCAACTTAATATGATTTAACACATATTTAGCTATTCTGTGAAAAAAAAATTATTAAATTATAATTAGTGGTTTTTAAGTTATTGGCAATCAAAGTTGACATTTTGTATTTTATGAGCTTTCGCAATAATTTACAGAAAAAAAAAAACTGCATTTACCATGATACATGTAGCTACGAAATCTTCATTCACTTTATTATTTATAAATATTACTTCAGAGAAAAAATAAAATTGAGCTTAAAAACTTTTTGGTTTCAAATATATTCGAGTAGTTATAAAGATTTTGTTGTTTGTTTTATGATTTGGCTACATTGCTTTAAGTGTACCTGCGACTATCACTCGATATTTGATCGGAAAAAATTTTAAAAATTTCTTCACATGTTTTACAACAAAATGTAATTCCTTCCGATTTTCGGAAATTGAATTTTGTATCAAAAAGTTAAATTTTAAAAATTGACCCTCAGGAAATTTTACTTTTTTTTGAATTTCTAAGCTGCCTAAAAGTATGCTTTAATAAACATTTCTTCAAACGTTGTACTAAAATGAACAATTGAATAATTTTATAGCATACTTCCAAAGCTGCAAATTAAAAAATATAAAAATGATCTATTTTGACGAAAAAACGCAAAAATTTAAAAATGAATTTTTGTTATTTTTTTTTTTCAAAAATTAAAAGAGCATGCCAAAAAAATTCTAATTTTTAAAAACCAGATTGATTGGTGGTGTCGTCTTTTTGTAATTGGCTTGGAAAGCTAAAACTGTTTGGGGCTATAATTCCAATGCCATTCAATATTTTGGGTGTAGGCTATTTTTTTAATGTATGAGGAGCTCATATCTACCTCTGTTCGAAATATGGTTCAATTCCAATTAACAGTTTTTTTTTTTAAATTAAGTTAAATATATTTTTTGTTTTTTTTTGTAATTTTTTCCAATTTTGGTCTAGATTGTCTATATCTTAAAAAAATCTGAGTAGGCTCAAACTTCCCAGAAAAATAGTTCAATACTTTAGGAATATGTGTGTAAAATTTTATTACTTTAAAAAAATTTGTATGGAAATGACAGGGCTTTGGCCAAAATATGAAAATCTGGGCCCACAGTGCAACGTCTTGTATTCAAATATTTGTGGCAACATACGTTTATTATAATATTTTGACTTGATAATATTGATATGTTCATGATTGTGGATTGGCTTCCTGTAGTAGTGCATTTGTTTTCCAGTAGCGGATTCATGCTGAGAGAGATAAGCAAATATCGAAGTGTCTTGGCTTAGAATGTATCAAAAATGTTGCATAAGATGCTCTTTGAGAATATTGTATAATTGGCGCTGCAAAAGATTTTTATCTTATCGTGCTTTGGAGTTTAGCACTTGGACTTGTAAAATTATAAATAATTTATTATTTATGATCACATTCGTTTTAAAATACATTTATTTCGCATTTATTGCACCGTGGTCGGCACGGACCTTTGTGCCCCTACAAATTTCTTATGTTCTTCAAAAATCGCACTGTGCATAAAAATTAAACAGTAGAAATTTTTGTTTTTGCATCCAGCCCTAGCTCTGCTACTCGTTCATCTTTAACATTTTTTAAAAATTAAAAAAAAAAAATTTTAAGCAAAAATTAAAAAAAAAAAATTTAATCAAAAAATTAGAAAAAAATTTTAATCAAAAATTAAAAAAAATTTTGAATCAAAAATTAAAAAAAAATTGAAGCAAAAATATAGAAATTAAAAAAAAAGTTAAAAATTTAAAAATGTATTATTTAAATTTGCTTCTGGTTCATCTTTTAAAAGAAGTTTTAAAAATTAAAAAAAAAATTTTAATCAAAAATATAAAATAAAATTTTAATCAAAAATTAAAAAAAATTTAATCAAAAACTTAAAAATTAAGAATTATATTTTTTTTCCCCTAAAAAATAATAAAAGTTAAAAAATAATAATAAAATGCAAAGTATTCAAAATTTTGCTTATTTAATCAAAAACTAAAAAAATATTAAGTTTGTTTTAAATTAAAAAAAAAAAAATTTTATTAAAAATTGAAGAAAAGTTTTAATCAAAAATTAAAAAAAAAATGAAGCAAAAATATAGAAATTAAAAAAAAGTTAAAAATTTAAAATGCATTATTTAATCAAAAACTTAAAAATAAAATTAAAAATTTATATTTTTTTTTTCCCCTTATAGTAAAAACTAAAAAATAATAATTAAATGCAAAGTATTCAAAATTTAGCTTATTTAATCAAAAGCTAAAAACAAAATTAAGTTTGTTTTAAATTAAAAAAAAAAAATTTTTTTCTTAAAAATTTAGAAAAATCAAATTAAAAAACTAAACATTATTTTATTTCCAATTTATTTAATAACAAAATATTTAAAAAAATCTGTTTCTTATTAATTGCTCCTAACAAATTTGAAAAAACAAATATTTACATATTTTTTAATGAATTTTAAAGTTGATATTTAATAACTATTTTATAATTTTTGTTTTAATATTAACTATCTAATGCTATTTCAAGTGTATGTTTTTAAGTTTAAAATTAATATTTTTTACAAGTCCTTAGAAAATTCCAAAGATCTCCGGGTACGCAAAACCCACTCGCCACGTATTTTGAAAATTTCAAATAAATATGATATAGAAAGTACTCTATTAATTGCAGATCAAATTTGAAGCAACCCGAAATTTTTTCTGCTCAAACCCCTGGCTCTGCCCGCAGCTCATTTCTATTGTAGTGAAAATTCTTAAAGAGCCCTTGGCCAGATGGGTTTTGGGATCATATAATCAGCGGCAGCTGCTGCAAAGAAATAAATTGGTACTCAAATTATATTCTTGCTGAAAGAGCATTCAAACTTCGGTCTGCCAAAATAAGACTGGGTACTGCACGTTTGGCTTTCCCCTTCGAACCGTTTGACACTTTCACTAAGAATTTTTATCTGGATAAATAAATTCGCATACACTCACACTCATTTGATTAACCCAAGTTGTCAGTGTGTGTGTGTGTCTTGCCTTAACAATTTTAATTACATTCGAGAACACTCATACTCTTATGCACTTACACACACACACACACACACACACAAGCACACGCACACGCACAAAATGGCGGTTGTCAACATTGTTGCCACGCACTTACACACAGACATGTATGAATTACTAACTGTAAATGTGCGCCCACAATATGCAAATGCGTTGCCCCTCCCCACTTCCACGCACAAGCACACTGACTTTGCCGCCCTTTGTCCCCAGCCATGACGCATACAGCTCACACACACACACACACATATATATTTAAAGGCCACTGTGTGCGCTCTTGTGTACAACATGACGTATGCGTAACTTTTTAATTTATATTTAAATGCTGCCCCTGGCTGCAAAACGCCCAAAACACACAGATTCAAATTCGGCATTCAGGATTCACATTCCGATAAGGGATATCCCGCTCTATCAGCCACACCTTCCCACCCCGCTGCTGCTGCTGCGAGCAAACGCTCTGCTAATAGCAAACAATTTCCATTTCACAATGACATGGCGTGTCAGTCAGCGGCTACGTTGGACACGCCTCACTATGCCGCCCCCTGTGTGCCGCCGCTGCCTTGGCCAGCTTCATTTTTTCAACGTTGTCCTGCTAGTGGCACACACAAATGTCATTAGGCTGTCGCCTTCAACTCCCTAGATGCCACCTATAGGACCAGCCCTCTCGTCCGCTGTCAACAGCCACTGTCCTTGTTGCCGCCCATGGCATGCGGCCTTTGCTGAATTTGCTTGCTTTCCTGTCTCGCCGGATAGCGCGCTCGTGCGGCTTTTGTCTTGCAAGTGCAAATTTTTGATATTATTGCCGCTTTGGCGGTCGCTACTTACTGCTCGGCAGTTCGCCAAATCATTTCATATCCTTCAAGCCACAAATGAGATTAGGACATGGCTGTAGCTGTTGACTGGTAGTGCCAGCAAGTGGCAAAGGATCAAAGGACCAGCGGCGTTGGACGAAATGCGGGCAACACTCTGATTAGCCCCAATGACAGCCATGAAAACAACTTTGTTTTGAACTTGGCATAAAATTGCGGAAAATGGGAAATTTCGTTTCAGTTTTATAATGCCTGCATGCACATAAGTACTATATACATATATGCATAAGTTTCTTGCTTGCATATCATATAAAACATAATTCTAGCTCTAAATTTGTTCCTAAACACTTGAAGCGTGTAACTAGCGGGCTTGAAATTTACTTTAATTTCATATTTTCTAATTAGTAGAGTTTTAGTTTACGTAAAGTCATCAGCAGCGTATTATTAGTCTCGTTTGCTAATTGCATTGTTATCGTATATTTTATGTGACTAAGTAGTGAGTAGTTTTGAGCTTGACATTAGTGCTGAAGAAACCATTGATGATCGAAGTTTAAAATCTCTATATATTGAGGTTGGCCAACATATATGTTTCTCCAGCACTACTTAACACCCATTTAATGAGTGCAGAAGTGCTGGAGAAACTTGTCTGTTGGCCAACATTGATATATAGAGATTTTAAGCTTCGATCAACGATGTTTTCTCTAGCACTACTTGACATACTACATCGAAGAGCATCCACTTTGAACGAGTATGTTTCGTATTATGAGTGTTTAACTACCAAACCAACAAATGGCCCACCCTGTTTCAAACTGGTAGCTAACTACAAATAGTTGCTTTCTTACTGAAAACCAACCAGTTAACAAAAGCCTACATCAATCAGTTTATATTTTAGTTAGTTAGTTATTTGCTTTATTTATATAATTTATAAATTTTGCTTAAAGCTAGCCATTTAGATTTACAGAGTTAGATAATTTATCTTTTAAGCTGGAAACAGTTTACATATATTGTTATATTAAAATTCAATTGCATTTTATTTAACTAATAATCATTTCAATAACATATAGACTATTAAAAAAACATGGTTTTTTAATTAAAAGCTGGCGTACGTTAAAGTCGGGCGCAGTCGACATTGGGATACCCTGTACCACCATATTGCAAAAAGATATTTATTTGTCAAATTTGTTAACGATTATATTTTCATAAACAGCAAAAACGTTTTTTTGACCGATCCGTCCTATGAAGGCTATATGATACAGTTCTTACGCACATGGGTATATCTACTTCTCTAGTCACCCTGATCATACTTTAGGTAACTTTGGGTTGTCTCCGACGTCTCCTTCTGTCTGTTATATACATTTTCGGCTTGCACAAACTTAATATACCCTTTGTACCATACGGTACAGTGTATAAACAAATTTCTATTTGAATTAAAAATAAATGTTTACTCAATATGTTTTTTTTTATTGCAAAATTGTTTGTCACTTTTGCTTTGCTGCACTAAGAGCGCTCTTTTTTTGCCTAACAAGTAACTACTCTCTTTTGGATCTGTCCGCAACTAGTTACTTTTGGAGTACTTGAGCTCCATAACCAATATTCACTTCTTGCTTAACAATTTTTTTTTTTTGTGAATTTCAAATGACAAAATAATTTTCTCAATATATTTATAACAAAATTCTAACTTTATTCTTAGCAACATTCTATGCTATGGAATAAATTAAATTAAATTAAAAAAAGATTTTAAAAAAAAAATGTTTTCTCAATATGTTTTTTTTATAACACAATTATTTAAGTCACTTTTGGCATGCTGCAGTAAGAGCACCCTTCTTTTCTCTAACCGTAGACTAATCTTTTTTAGACTTGTCCGCAACTAGCTATTTTTGGCGTACTCGACGTCTTCATGCAATATTATTTAAGTCGTTTTTGGCATGCTGCAGTAAGAGCACCCTTCTTTTCTCTAAACGTAGACTAATATTTTTTAGACTTGTCCGCAACTAGTTACTTTTGGCGTACTCGACGTCTTCATGCAATATTCGCTTCAACTCAAATTTATATCTTTCTTAAGCTATAAAGCTGTTTGTTGTAAGCACAATTATAATTGAATAGCTATCTATGAATTTGGACTTATGCTTAGAGCCCAGCAAACATATGTTATGATATTAAATTGCTTAAAAGCATAGTTTATTAGAAACTTAATAGGATAGTAAAAGTAAATCCGAAGAGCATATTGATTAATGTGATTAATCATGGACAATGGCCGAAAGAAGTTCAAAGTCTTGGATGAAATCTAAATGCAGTCCAACGCACACACACTTTCCCAAACACTTACTCACTCACATACACTTGATCACATTCACACACACACACTCACTCATGTCCACAAACACTTAGAGTAAGGGAAATGGAGATTGTTGAATAAGTGTGATAAACAATTTAAGCGATGTCAAACACATACTCATAGACTTATACATATGCTCAACCAGGCAACAGTTATACCATTTTGGTATACGAGGGCAGGCTTAAAAGTTGTCGTACTAGCAAAGAGAGATACACTATTCTTGAAAAAAGTGTTTTTTATGTTATAATATATCTTTTAGGGCAAAACACTGAAGACGAAGATGCACAATTGTCAAGATTCTTCAAAAATCGTTTTTCATGAACTCATTTTTTGAAGTTTTGGAAAACGATGTCAGTTATATTTTAATATGGGAGTAAACTAAAAAATGTTTAATTGAGGCATCATGAGGGACTTAATTTTTTGTGTTGAATGTAACGCCAAACTTTTTTATTCAAATCGCATAATTTGATGCAAATAATTAAAAAATCGTTAGTTGAGCGAAGTTGAAATTTTTATATTTACTTACAAAATGAATCAATTTTTTCAACATATAAACGAGAAATATGTGTTCTCAAAATATTATAAAAATGTGCTTTAATTTTTGCCATTTTTGAAAAAAAAAACTTTTTTCATATTAAAAAAAAACATAAAAAAATGTTTGTTGTTTTTTTTTTAACATTGTTCCACCAAATCGATTTGATTCATATTCACATCAAATAAAGAACGTATCAAAACACGTGTTTTTTTTTTTAAATATGGTACTTGACATATTTAAGGAAAATATTAAAAAAAAATAAGTACTTTTTTTTTTTTTAAGAAAATGTGCTGCTTAAAAAAAAATTTAAAAATTTTGTTGTTGTTGCTAAATTAGATTACAATAGAAAATTGGTTAAAAAATATTCAGTAGTTTAGTCACAGTTAAATAAAAACGAAGTATACGTTTTTTTAAATTTTTTTTAAAAAAACCTTAAATTTTTGGTATTTGGGATATCCCTTTTGGGATTATTTTTTATATGAAGTTTTGTCATTCCGCGCGAAATTTTTCGAACTGCGTATAGGCCCTTAGATTAAAAAAATAGCTTATCCAGCTAGACCCTTTGCTTTCAATATAAAAATTATAAAATATAAGTTAAAAAAAAAATCAATTATTATTTTAAAATTATGATAGTAAAATTTGTCAGCTTTGTTAATTTTTGTATGGCTTGAACACACTGGAGCACAATAAGTGCTGACAGTTTTCTTTTTATTAATAAATTGTTAGCTGAGATAATAAATAAAAAAAATTAAATAAAAAAATTAGATTCACAAAACTTTTTGGCTTTTAGTTAATATTTTGCAGCGTATACTTATTTGTGTTTTTGACAAAGCCAATAATTGTTCAGCCTGCCCTCGTTACCATAGCTGTAGCTGTGCGTGGGTGTGTGTAAGTGTGTGTGTGTGTGTCTTGTGGCTGCAGCTGAAACTTCATGCAAATATAAATAAACGCATCCGTGAGATACGGACACACGCACACACAGACGCAAACAAAGTAACAGCAACGCCTTATGCTTGATGCAACTGAAAGGGGCAGGATACTGCACTTGCTTGACATGACGTACACACACGCACCACACACTCACACCCACTCACCACACAGACACATTATTGTTGCATGTTCAGCACGATGAGTTTGCATATTTTATGGTTGCTCAAGTGCTGGCAACGCCCAAAATGCCGCACTTGCTTTACAAAGCGCCCAAACAAAGTGCAGCCCAAAGATGCAAGTGACAAGGGTGGCAACACTGGCAGGCCTTGGCCGCACTTTTTCCTTTTTTTTTTCTTTTTTTTGCTTTGCTTCATGCAAAATGTTTAAATTGGCTTAAGCTTCACACTCAACAAAGTTGAGAGACTTCAGAGTTAAGAGTTGAGAGACTTGAGGCTTGGAATGAGGTTACGGTTACGGTTGCTAAAGTGGCGGACTTGGCTACAAAAGGGCGTCCACTTTTGTGCTACACTCGAAGAAATGAACAATGTTTTGTGGTTCAAGTGCTAGGTTGAAATATGATTTTATTTTAAAAATCATTTGCTTGGGTGTTTATACTTTTAGTTTTAAGCTTAAATTATTATTGGCAGTATACTTCTATAAGAAATATGTAAATGTAAATAGCCCCAAATATTTGCCGCTGTTAGCGCCCAGACAACTGCGCGCCTTTTAAATCCGCTACCGTAATTAAAGTTGGATTAATGATTAGGTTAATTGCAAGAGCTGCTTTATGTATTTTTCAAGACTTCCGGTTGTGTGTGTAGAGTAAGAAGTTGCTGTCAAAACTTCCGAACGCACGCAGTACATTAATGAAGTAGTAAGTTTGAGCTTCAGCAAAAAGTAGAACGAAAAAAAAATGGCCGCCAAGTTAACCTCTTGTAAGTTCGCTGCTAGTTTGATTGGTTGGAAATGAAATTCGAACTTTATATATGTAAGATTTGACAGCTAATCATAAAAAATCGTTGAGCTCAAAATTCGCTAAGCTTTTATTAAAGCTGCAAAAGTTTTTGTTAATCGTTTTTATGCCTTAGCGTTGTTTGGGACTAATTGACTAATGAAATAGTCAGCCGTGCTCGGAATTTAAAATTTTTTGTTGTCAATAAGCTCTTACTCTTTTCGATAATTTCTTATACATACTTCCCTTGCTTTAAACAGCTGAGCGAGCTGCCTTTTTATACCCTGTACCGATTGCTGTCGCCATCTACTCATATTTCTCTTGCTCATTGTTAGCACAGCTTTACAGCTTTCGAGAAAAATTAGCAAGCGAAATTTTTCCCATATTTTTTTTTAGTTCCGCAATTTAAGTATTCTGTCATATATTTTATAATAATTCTCTAATCAATTTAGCTTTAAAAAAAGTATTATAGTTTATATTTTTATTTCCATTTAATTTTCTTTAATTTCTCAACTAAGTACTTTTGGTATTTTTTACAATAATTACCTGTCCGTTTTAACTTACATTAATGTTTCGCTTTCCCTATATATGTACCTAGGCGTATACTTAACGAACTTAAATACACGCAGCCTATTTAACGACTGCCAATACACGTGGAAATGTTTTTTGTTTTGGTTTTGGTTTTGGTTTTGTTGTTGTTTTTGTTTTTAATGCTTGGTTTTTACCATTAACTTGTTTATAAGTAGCGCACTTTGGTTTTTATTGCAGCCTGCAGCCCAAACACTCAGCGCTTTAATTAGCCAGTTCATTAAAATAACTTATATATTACCAGTCAAAGCCACAGTGAAGCAACCTAGTCAGTATGTAGTACTAGGTTACACCTATGGCGTAGCTGCCAAGACAAAGACAATGCCAAATGGCACAAAAGTATCGTAAATTGAGTATATTGTGGCATAAACTAGTATATAACAAATGCACGCACACATTGCGTATACGTTATTAGTATATTATGGCATTTTAACTAAATACTAAACATAAAATGTTAATAGCTTAGTGAAATATATGAAGCAAGGGGTCTTAGAGGCTAAATGTAAACGCGTGTGTCTAATTTGCACATTTGTATGCATGACATTAATCATACGCCCGATGCGCCCTCTTAAACTGTTAGCATACAGGCTGAATGAAGTAAGTAAAAAAACACAAATGTTAAAAAAATATAAACAAAAATAAAATGAAATAAAAGCAAACAAATGAAATAAATAAATAAACAAAGCTGTTCAAAATGGCTGCCAAATTAGAATTTAAATCAAAAGATAAACTCATTTTTCTCTCTTGTTTTTTGTTGTTTTGGGTGTAAATAACCGCATTGACGAGGCTACGACATTAATGCCGTGTATATTCTATATACTATATAGAAATGCCAGCAGTGTATCTCAAAGATACTTCAAACAGTTGTTATTACTGCTGCTGTTGTTGTTGTTGTTTGCTATTGTTTTTGTTGTTTTTTTAGGGTTCGTATCTGCAGCACAATTTAAGATGTAAATTATGCATAGCTATAAAATGTTGAGCGGCTTTCAACAAATTCTCATGCATACGAGCCCATCTGTGTGTGTGTGTGTGTGTGTATGTGAGCTGATAGATTTGGGTCAAAATAACAAAATCAATAGACAAGCAACAACAACAACAAAATAAGGCCAAATTAAGGCACCAATATGGCCAACACTGTGAGATATTCTGTCAGTTGTCACCTCTAGATATTAAATTAATTTTAATATGTGCATAAGCACACATAGACATACAAAGTATATTCTATGCCGACAGTTGCATACTCTACAAATGCTATGCACTAGAGAGCAACAGTTTGCATGGGCAGGGATTATTTTTGTGGCGCTTATATGAGTCTACGCACAATATTTTGTGGGCCGCTTACCATCTTTACATACCGACTATAATATACTCTGTACTTTTTTTTTTTTTTCAATTTCCACGCATTTTAAGGCATTTGTAGAAAATTATTATATTATTGTTCGCACTAAATTAAAACTTTGTACGTGGAAAGGTTAGTTGTTTAAAAGTAACAAAGTCGGTTGAGTTGGGGCAAAAAAATATATATGGGTCTTGCTCTGTCAAATCAGCCACTCCCGCTGAACATATCAAATATCAAAATGTTTTCGTCATCTCGTCTTCTTTTTCAAGTCGTAGGGTGATTTTTGCTATTTTAAAATGGCGGAGCTACAATAATCTGTTAACATAATTACAACCCTGTTATATAAAGGGTTTTCCAATAAGAGTTGTTATTTTGGTATTCAAAGAAAAATGCCATTTTTTGAGATAAATGATCGGATGTTAATGATGAAAAACAACATCAGCCAAATGGCCACCACGACCACGCTTACAGGACCATATCCTTTTTTAATGAAATTTTCCATAACCAAATCGCAAAGTGGCTGCCCAATGTCCTCGATAGCCTCGCGAAATCTATCTTTGAGGTCTTGAATCGACGCTGGGCTGTTGGCGTAGACCTTATCTTTCACGTGGCCCCAAAGGAAAAAGTCGCAAGGTGTTATATCACAAGATCTCAGTGGCCAATTGTGATCACCTCTTCGAAAAATAACACGGTCCGAAAACTTTTCCCTTAAAAGAGCAATAGTTTCGTTGCTTTTGTGGCACGTAGCGACGTCTTGTTGAAAGTAAACGTTGTCCAGATCAATGCCATCCAACTCCGACCATAAAAAATCATTAATCATCTCTCGATAGCGCAATCCATTCATCGTAACTGTTAATCCAACCTCATTTTCGAAAAAGTAAGGTCCAATGACCCCACCGGACCATAAACCGCACCAGACAGTCACACGTTGAGGATGGAGTGGCTTCTCAACAATAACTATTGGGTTTTCCGAGCCCCAAATGCGACAATTTTGCCTGTTGACGTAGCCACCGAGGTGGAAATGGGCCTCATCAGTCAAGCTGATTTTTCGATGGAATTCCGGATCATTTTCATGCATTGCAAGGACCCAATCAGCAAAGACACGACGTTGTTGATGATCGGCCGGCTTGAGTTCTTGTGTTAACTGAACTTTATAAGCCTTAAGACCCAAGTCTTTATGCAAAATACGGTGTAATGACGTTTGTGGAATGCCCAGCTCCAAAGAACGACGAGGAATGGACAAATCTAGGTTTTCTTCAACACTTTGGGCTACAGCTGCAATATTCTCAGTTGTTCTTGAGCGACGTGCACGGGTTTTGTTCTTCACATCACTAACTTGTCCCAACAGCTCGAATTTTTCCACCAATTTCTGTATTGCGGTCCGACAAGTTGCTTCACGACGACCCAAAAATGCTTTAGTTTTGTGAACTGTGACTGTGTAGTGAATTTTAATAATTTCAATGCGTTGTTGAAGCGTGTATCGTTCCATTTTTAGTAATGGCGTAGTTTCTACTTGTCAAATATTAAAGAATAAAAGCTTCAAAAGTGACAGCTACCGAAATACCGGGTGATTCAAAATAACACCTCTTGTTGGAAAACTCTATACTATTAAGTTACTTTTATAGCTATTATAAGTAACTTAAAGTTATTCAAAATGGCTAATCCAAGATGGCCGCTGGTTGCTAATAGCCCTGGTACTTTTCTCCATAGCCAAAAATCTCGTGCCAAATCATCTAATCTAATCATCTTATGATTGTCAAATATCTTTACGTACGAAATCATCTTTAGTTTCAAAATTCCACTTTAAAGTTCGAACTCAGCAGAACTTGTGTTACAAATTGGTCCACAGTGTCGTTAGACTCATGTGAGCCTAAGCAGCAAAAAAATGGCGGAGCTACAATAATCTCCATTTTTAATCTTGTTCTCAGAAAAACATTATTGCAACCCTGTTATATGCTATTTAGTTACTTTTATAGCTAGCTGATTATATGTAACTTAAAGTTTTTCAAAATGGCTAATCCAAGATGGCCGCTGGTTGCTTATAGCCCTGATACTTTTCTCCATAGCCAAAAGTCTCGTGCCAAATCATCTAATCTAATCATCTTGTGATTGTCAAATATCTTTACGTACGAAATCATCTTTAGTTTCAAAATTCCACTTTAAAGTTCGAACTCAGCAGAACTTGTGTTACAAATTGGTCCACAGTGTCGTTAGACTCATGTGAGCCTAAGCAGCATAAAAACCTTGACTTTGAACCATTTACCTTGAATATCTGCATCTCCATTATGTAGCTCAACCTATCAAATAGCTTTAAGACTAAGTACCGTCAGCGTAGATAAACTTTGTAAGCTCAAATTTATTTGTTGGTTTTTTTTTTTTTTTGTAGCCCGCTTATTTTCTTTATAATTTTTATATTTTAAATATTTTTCCAGTGGGGCCTGTTCAAAGCGCTTGGGTAGGGGGGTACTTTGCTTTGGCTGCTCTTTGCTTTAGTTGGTACTGGCAACAAAAGTACAGTAAACTTAGGCACAAACAAAATGAAATCATCTCACACATAAACACACACACACACACACACAGAGATATGCAGAAAGTAAGCATGCGAGAGTGAGAAGAGTGCGCGCAGTAAAACTGGCATATACTTTTTTTTCTGCTCTTTGGTTTAGCGCAAACAAAACAGAAACCTAAAACAAACAAAGCACAAACAAGCACAAACATGCACAGTCACACAAAAACACATGGACACACAGCGAGAGAGAGCACATATACATTTGCACGCATTTATATGTAAATAAATATAAAAAAGTTCAAAGCATATGCACTTAACGTACTCAAACATACGCACACACACACACATGCGAAGAGAGAGAGAGTAGCAGAGCCAGCCGCATAGCAGCTGTAACACTCACTATCAAGTACATAAATGTGGCTACTTATGGCATTTGTGTGTGTGCGTGTGTGTGTAGATTTTTTATGCTGCGCATTTTGGGTATGCTACAATTTTTTTCTTTCGACCATTTATACAAGCTAGGACTGTTCCGGTTCTCATTTTCACTAAGATTGCATGAAAAATAAATACGTACATTAAGTGAAGCGTAACTTCAAGGCATTGCAATATACTGAAGTGATTTCTGCCAGCAGTAAAGTGGTAACTTTTGTAGTTAGAACTCGTTAAATGAGATTCTTCAATACCACTGTCCGAACTTTGGCAGCTGCTAACTTTTTGATGCAAAGTGGCAAGGCAATCATTGCTCTATATTCAAACTAACAAAGTGTTGAAATTGTCAAAATTTATTATATAAATTGGTTTGTATAGTTGTACACAGCAGTCGGAAGCGCTTAAGTGCTTCAGTAAGCGTTGAGTCTGTTGCTTTTAACGAATTGTGGCATATTTTTGAAGTTTGTGTTGCTTGAGTGCAGATCATATTTAAATGTCAATTTTTTGTTACATGAACTACAATGTAAGTTGGAGGATGGCGTCAATAAAGTTTTCGTTGCCACATTTATAAAAATTAGTTAAATTTTGTTGCATTGCAACTTGGCACTTTTACTTTTGGCCACTTAAAAGTTTAGGCCACTTGCTGCTTTGTTAATCAAAAGTAGGCATTAGGCAAAGTCACTGAAAATATTACGTATACGCAATATTAATGACTAAATTGCCATTAAGTTGATACACTTGGCTTCAGCATACAAACACAAACGCGCATAAACAAATACAGCTATGTGCATACATGTGTGTAGCTGTGTGTGTGTGTGTGTGTTTGTTGACAAAGTCGCGTTTTTGGTTTTTGTCTCTTTTGATCATTTTGCTGCCAATTTGGCAAAGCATTTTTGGTTGTTAAAGCTGCCTTGACTGATTTGCTTCCCTTGCTTATTTATTTATTTACTTGCTTTTTGTTTGGTTTTTCCCTTCTCTATCCCATCTGTGCAAATATTTGCCAACATCCATATGAATATTTGCTAATTTCTTTTTAAGATATGCTGGCGCATGTAACTGTGTGTGAATATGTATCTATGTGTGTGTGTGTGTGTGTGTGTGTTTGTCTTTGTGGGCACTCAAGTTGTCAATTTAAATGCTAAACATAAAATAATGCTGCATACTTGCCGGCGCAAGTAAAAACCACATCAGTGTGCGCATCACTTGAACCCAAATGACTCAAAAAGTAACAAAAAATTTAAATTTTTCTAACACCGAAGCACGAAATGCTTTACTTTCTGCATCAATGTTTGGCATGGCCAACCTAAAAAGGTTTCTCATCATACCATTCATAATAGCAGTTTACTTTTAAATACATGTTAGCATATAGGGCACACATTTAAGAGCGCGAAAAAATTTTGATTGGAAAAGTTGGTATTGGTATAAGTTTGTTAGCCGAACTATTTGTTTGCGTGCGGTGCTGCCAAACTCAAACCATTTACCACCAGTTATATAGTGAGTGGCAGCACTCACATCCAACGCGTCGTAATGATTTTTTAATGACAGCCATTGACTCCTTACAGTGTTTGGACGATGCTAAATTCTTGGCGGGTTTAACCACAACAAACTAGTAGGTATTGTTAACTATTAATTATAGTTTGCAAAAGACACGTATGACCTGGTTCCCTCCTCTTTTTGCTGCTTTTTGACGTAGCAAGGCTTTTATTCCTCAAATTACAAGCTGTTTGCAATGTATAATTACTTGAATTGGTTTTGCAAATTATAAATTGATAGCCTTTCATAACTAGCACCTGCACCTGTCACATGACTTAAAAGTTTAAGGACCTTCGTTTATGTGTTAGTTATTGAGAACAATTACATAAAGTTTGTGGTTACTTAAGAACTACATTCAGCAGAACATACAAAAAAGTCTATACACTACCTTTCGATGCATTGACTACACTCGTCAAGCTCTATCATTTATCTGCAAAGTATTTTGTACAATATCGAACAAATTTTGTGAGCATAATAAGCTTAAGATTGTTGACTTTTTTTCTTAAGGCGAGTATCGAGAATCTGTTACGCAGCGTTTTTGAGCAAACAGTGCTGCCCATTTTTTTTTGTTTTTTGAATCTATGGCTAGATGGCGCCAGCAGTTTCTTAGTTATTTTGAGCCGCTGAGGGGCGTTTAATGGCACAACAGTACTTATTTATCAGGTCGCCATTGGAATCATGAGCATGCTTGTAAAAAAAACGATCAATTTTATTTTTCTTTCGTAGTTAACCTAAGTCAAAAAACTTTGAATATCTAACTTAGTTTCTGCAGTGTATTATCAATACTGTGCATCAACAGTAGTTGTTTGACGTGGCCAACGAAAAAGATTCCACATCATACCATTCATTATAGTTTACTTTTAAATACATGTTAGCATATAGGGTACACATTTAAGAGCGCGAAAAAATTTCGATTGAAAAAAATCATTTCCTATAACTTTGTTAGCCCAACTATATGTTTGCGTGCAGTGCAGCCAAACTTAAATCATTCACCACAAGTTTTATAGTGAGTGGCAGCACTCAGCCATTGACAGCCATTGACTCCTTTAATCCTTGGCAGGTTTAACCACATCTAACTAGTAGGTATTGTTAACTAATAATTATAGTTTGCAAAAAGACACGTATGACCTGGTTCCCTCATCCTTTTGCTTCTTGTTGACGTGGTAAAGTTTTTAGACCTCAAATTTCAAGCTGTTTGCAATGTATAATTATTTGAATTGGTTGGAAAATTTTCAATTGATAGCCTTTCATAACTAGCACCTGCACCTGTCACATGGCTTAAAAGTTGAAGGACCTTCGTTTATTTGTTAGTTATTGAGAACAAGTACAAAAATTTGTGTTTACTTAAGAATTACATTCAGCAGGACATACAAAAAAGTTTATACAGAACCTTTCGATGCATTGACATCACTCACCAAGCCCTACCATCTATCTAAGGAATGTTGGGGTGCGGATTTCCGAAAGGCTTACCTCTGCAACCAATTGTCACTTTTGACACTTGTCAATGTCATTTTATTAAGTCAGGCCTAACAATCATCATGGAAAGAATTACACCACAACAACGCCTTCAAGTATTTGAGATTTTTAATCAAAATCAGTGTTCTGTTGTAAAAACTCAGAGAGCTCTTTGTACAATTTATTGACCGCATAATCGTTCATCAGAATCTGCTATTCATCGTGTTCTTGATCATATTGGAACTCATTTGACGTTCCACGATGTCTGACCACCAATCAGCATGAGAACAGCACGATCCAAAAAAATTTGGCTGTTGTAAAGATCAGTGTAGAGGAAAATCCAAATTTATCGATTTGCAACGTGTTACCGTCAATGGTGATCGATACAGAGCGATGATTAACGAATATTTGTTTTCAAATTTACGTGACATCTATGTCGAAGAGTTCTGGTTTCAACAGAATGGCGTTACGTGTCATACGGCAACCGCAACAATTGATTTATTGAAAAGTCAATTCGTTGAGAAGGCTATTTCGAGAAATGGGCCCACCAACTGGCCGCCGCGGTCGTGCCCCTTTAAATTATTTTCTTTGGGGACACGTCATTTCATTGGTTTCTGCAGACACGTCAGCAACAATTGACAACTTGGAAACCAACATTGAACGTGTCATTACTGAAATACGGCCTCATGTGCTCAAAAGTGTGGTCAAAAATGAGACTAACAGGATGTGCTTCATAACTTGTAGTCGTGGTGGTCACATGCCAGATATCTTTTTCCAATATTAAATGATAAGCAATTATCTTTCAAGTTAAACCATATTTGGTATCGTTATTATTAATTTTTCTGTGTTTTATTTAAGTTTGAAATCCGGACGCGCCTAAAAAAACGCCCTTTACAAAAAGCAAAATCTAACACATTTTGTCTATGTGAGCACAATAAGCTCTAAATTGTTGACATTTTTTCTAAAGGCCAGTATCGAATAAAAACTTTATAAAAGATAAATGCTAACAAGAGTTTCAGCTCCAAGTTGCATGCTTTCTGTTACGCAGCGTTTGTGAGCAAACAGTGCTGCCCATTTTTGTTTTTTTTTTTGTGTATCTATGGCTAGGTGGCGCCAACAGTTTCTTAGTTATTTTGAGCCGCTAAGGGGCTTTTAATGGCGCAATAGTAAAAAGAAACACTAAAAATAATTATTATTAAAAATTTTCATTATTTGGCAGCCAATATTTTCTTTAAAATATATGTTTCCAATTTTTGATTTTATTGTGGCCGTTTCTGTAAAGCCTTTTGCATGCGTTTTTCGATACTGCGTAGAGGCCTTGAACAACAACCGCGTCCGTGGCCTTCAAAACATCCAAACTTCTCAACGCTTAGCTACAAATTTGTATCAACTTTTGAAATTTTTTGGCAAAAAATAAAAGCAGTGTATCCCAACGTCGCTTGGACTGATTTCTACATATTATGACATTTGACATGTAATTGATTATAATTGATTTGCATTTGGGACAAGTTTTTAGTTTAAGCATATATAATGAATGCTAAACCAAAAGAAACTATGAAAAAAGTAAATTGCAATTTCAGCGACAGATGGCGTTTTAGGGCAATTACATATAAAGAAAGAAGAAGATATATATATGGATTAGTGTGTGTGTGTGTGAGCATGACAAGCAAGAACATTAGAAATGACATGATTTTTTTTTTTTGGTACTTTTTTTTTTACCAACAAAACTTTGAGTGACATGCGTCACTTTGTATGTGTGACATGTACGTGTACGCGAGTGTATCTGTATCTGTGTGTGATAGATATGTGCGCTTATAAATCTCTATAATGCCAATACATTTCGCTGTTCATTTCGAGTGTATCAATGTGTGTGTTTTTTCATTTTTTTTTTTTTTTTGTTGGTGACACACAAAAATTCAATTCAGAAAATAAAAAAAAGCAGAAACCATAGAAAAAGAAAAGTTGCGCACTTTATTTGTTTGCCCAAGTTAAGGTAAAAGTAAAAGAAAGAAAGCTGCAGGCAACAGATAAGAAATGAGAGAGAGAATCAAGCAGATAAAAAGGCGTTTTGTGTAGTTAAGACCAGCGAGAGTGTGCTCAGTTTCGAGCTGCTTTTTTTTATGAATTTATTTAAATATTACTGGCTTCAAAAACTACTTGACGTATCTGGGCATTTGCGTTTTGGCGTGACGTTACGTTAGCATATGAGGAACACAAGTATAAGCTAAATTTTTTTTACTTTTCTAAAATTAATGAAGTAGCACTATAATTAAAGTAAAAAAATTACTCATAGCGTTACGTTACAAAAACAAAATGCGGTTTTGACTTTGATAAAAATATTGCAAGTTTCAGCGACTTAAGTAACTGTAATTTTAGTTAATTTCGCAAATTTTTAATTAAAGAATAAAACTTTTTACGTTACTCGTTACTAAAGCTGTTTTTTAGCTCTTAAAACAAAATATATAACAAGCGAAAAAGCCTAGCGAAACATTTATAGCAAGGCCTGTTGTTACTGCTGGCGCCATCTGGCGCAAGTTGTGCAAAAAACATTGCGCATAAAGTTCGTTTTAGCAACCAAAGAGAGCAGCCCCAGAAAGTGCTTTGCTAACTTTTGCAATTTGAGTAGGATTTTAGGCACAATCCTGTAATACTTTTGGTTGTGCGTGTGAGTTAAGCCAGGCCGGCAAGTTGTTTCGATGACTCGATTCAATTCAAATCAAATCAATTCCAAGTTCTGCTGGTAAACTCGTTGTACCCCGCACAGCTGACTGATTAGTGCGCAATTTTTGACGCTCAACAGCCACGCCTACACAATCTGTTCGCCTCTCCCCAGCAACCGCCCTTTGCCTAAGTTGCGGTTAGGTGGCTTTCTGTTGTCTTACTTACTCCTTCTTTAGATGGCGCACTGACTTGACTCAATCATATTAGATCTGCTGAGCTGCTGCTGCCTTGGGCATTAAACTCATTAAATTACAATAAAAAAGGCGAATTTCAGGCACAAAAGCAAACAAAAAATACATACAAACATATCTATACGAGGGTGGTTTAATAAGTCAGTGACTATAAATATAAAATTTGTTGTTTTTGGCAAAAAAAGGTTAAAATAAACTGAAAACCTTCTAAAAGCGAGATATTTTAAAGTTTATATGAGAAAGCAGAAAAAAAAACATCCCTGAGCTTTTAGGGTTAGGATAGACCCAAAAGCTTCTTGGTTCAATTTTTTTAGAGAACGTGGACTTAGTGCTTCAAGGAAAAAGTATGCCCCGTCCCAAGATCATAATGATATTTTTTTACGATATTTTTATACGAGCGTGGTTTAATAAGTCAGTGACTTTAGTTGACTGGTATAAGTTGTTTTTGGCAAAAAAAAAAGGGTAAAATAACCTGAAAACCCTCTTAAAACGAGATATTTTGAAATTTATATGAGAAAGCTGAAAAAAAACATCTCTGAACTTTTAAGGTTAGGATAGAACCAAAAGCTTCTTGGTTCAATTTTGCTAGCGAACGTGAACTAAGTGCTTCAAGGAAAATATATGCCACGTCCCAAAATCATAATGATTCTTTTTTTGTGTGACTATGTTCCGAATGCAATCCGAATAAATATGAGTAATATATTAGGTGCGCAACTAAGTTCTCCTTGTTTTTTTGATGAAAATGTAACTTTATTGTAAAAAAAAAAAATGGTTACCAATGACTCATTCAAAGTGTTGCCATCGCTAGCTACAACTTTTTCCCATCTTTCTGGCAGAGCTCGAATGCCTTGACGGTAGAAGTGTTCGTCTTTTGAGGCTATCCACGAATCAAGCTATTTTGGCATATCTTCATATGAGTGGAACTGCTGATCAGCCAGACCATGTGTCATCGAGCGGAAGCAGTAATAATCGGACGGCGCAATATATAAGGAATATAGCGGGTGGGGTAGAACTTCCCATTTGAGCGTTCCCAAGTAGGTTTTAACAGTATTGGCAACGTGCGGCCGCGCAATGTATTGAGAAACAGCGAGAACTTAGTTGTGCACCTAATAATTTCTCTATCCCCTGCGGCCTTGTTGATGCAGTGGGTGGTGTCTCCCGTTCCAGTGGTCCCTGGTGCAAATCCGCGAACCATCCAGCGCCGTAGTCCCCATAACCACATTACTCCTGATTCTCCAATCGTTGATGCAGTGGTTGGCGTCTCCCGTTCCAGTGGTCCCTGGTGCAAATCCGCGAACCGTCCAGCGCCGTAGTCCCCATAACCACATTACTCCTGTTTCTCCAATATTCCTTATTCTTGGCAAACCTACCTCAACCCCGCGATTTCAACAACAAATATCACTACAGCACACAGCTTTGCAAGGAAGAGCAAAACCATTGGTGCTGTAAAACAGCAAGGACACAAACCGTTGTCGGCTTGGTTCTCATCTTTGCCCATAGATCGCGTGGCGAGCAAAAGTGTGCTAACCCAGTAAGAGGAGACTTGATGGTAGCCCTTGATTACCAAAGGACGCCACGTCCAGTTGGCGTTACATGGCAGCCCCACCACTGAGATTAATCGCATCTGACCAATAGTCGTATCGAACGAAAACACACGATTACTGAGACCAATGCAAGAGAGGCTCTTGGCCTCTGCAAGAGTAGTAACAAAGAGGGGGAAAAAAACAACATTTCTCCTTCTACTCGAATTCGCTTTATAGGAAGCTCTACAGTATAACTCGCTTTCTTTACAATATTCGGTTCATTTTTAGAGCATTGGTGAAGTTCCATAGCCATATATATACATATATTGAAATACGTAAAAAACAAAAACTTTTACAAGTACCTAACGAAAAGTTTCGCTTCAGCAAGCAAAATCCAATTAGGGTATCCAAGCAGCACTGTCATTCAGAAAGTTGTTGTAAACAAATAAGTAAACAACAAAATACATTTTTAATGAAGTCAATGACTTTTAAAACTGCCCTCGTACACACACATACTAGCATATAATCACACACGCACACACTCATACACACAGAGAGAGAGATATAGCAAGCGATAGATATGTAGAAGGCGACAGGAAACGCACATGAAAAATTACATGTTATAAATAAATGAAAAATTGCGCAAGCAAAGACAAAGCCTGACAACAACAACAACAACAAGGAAAACAACGAACAAGTGCACAACAAAATGTAAACAAGAAGAGAGTACAAGCAGCGCGAGATATGTTTCAAAATTATTTTCATTTTACATTTTACATCTTCCATTTTCATTTGTGTCATCAACTCATTAAACATTGGCGCAGGATATATTAACTTTTTCATTAATTTAGCAGTACATAAAGCAGCTGTAGTTCCATCTATATAGTGTAGGGCCAGTGGCGTGTCCAGAGTGGGCGGTCTGCCGATTACAGTCAAATATCTGAAACTCGGTTGAGCTTTCAGCGCTCACACTTTGAATGTAATTTAAATATATATTAAACTTTTTGTGTTTAAAAACAAAACTCGTCACAATTTTGGCATTGAATTTTGTTAGCCCAAGAAAGTGACACAAAATCTTGTTTTTAATTGTTTTGCTATCCGAGGAGCTCAGCTATTTCGGCAAAAATATACCAATTTCCTTTGACTGAGTTTTTTAAATATTTCATTTTAAATACATCTCTTATATTCTATTTGAGCCTGAACATTTTTTACGTGGAAAAAGTGACATTCAAAAGCCAGTACGCAGCATACAAAAAAAATTTGAGACAAAACAAAGCTTCACAAATAAAAATCGATAGCAATATTTTTTGCGCTAAAATATGTGCTCTTTGGTACACAGCTTTAAAAACAAACAGTGCTGCCTATTTAATGGACACTCGACGCTAGAGGGCGCTATAAATTCACGCTAGATGGCGTAAGTAGGAAGTAACCATTTTGTTTATACTAAAAAGTAATTTTAAATTTGTTTCGAAACAAAATAATTGAAAATATTTAATAACAAATACCAAAATTTTGAAATTCATAATGTTTATTAAAAAAATTTGTTTTTTATTTGCGAGTCGAAAGTGCCAGTAGCCAATGCTCATTAAATTACTATTAAGTTTATTAATAAATACTAACTCTAATTTATTAACATGACTCAATATATATTTTTCTGACATCTCTCATATAAAAGATTGGGTTTCATTTGAGCTATAATGTGCCTGAAAATTTTTTACGGGGAAAAAGTGGCATTCAAAAGTTGTTGTTTTTGAATACATATTTAAAAAAAGAGCGTTATCTGCTTGAACTCGAAAGCCAATGTGGCGGATTAAGCCATATAGAAGGCTCTAGGCGAAGCTTTTAGAGTGCTCTTCTGTCGTATCATAAAAGCCAGTACGCAGCATGCAAAAAAACTTTGAGACAAAACATAGCTTCCCATATAAAAATCGATAGTAACATTTTTAGCGCTAAAATATGTGCTCTTTGGTACACAGCTTTAAAAACAAACAGTGCTGCCCATTTTTTAGACACTCGACGCTAGAGGGCGCCAACAATTTACGCTAGATGGCCTAAGTAGGAAGTAACCGTTTTGTTTATACCAAAAAGTCATTTATAAGTTGCTTGGAAACAAAATAATTGAAAATATCTAATAACAAAAACCAAAATTTTTAAATTCTTAATGGTTATTAACATTTTTTTTTTTTTTATACGATTCGAAAGTGCCAGTAGCTTAAGCTCGTTAAATTACTATTAAGTTTATTAATAAATACTAACTCTAATTTATTAACCTGACTCAAAATATATTTTTCTGACATCTCTCATATAAAAGATAGTGTTCCATTTGAGCTATAATAATAATAATGCAAATGAACTTGAGACAAAACATAGCTTTACATATAAAAATCAATAGCAATATTTTTAGCGCTAAAATATGTGCTCTTTGGTACACAGCTTTAAAAATAAACAGTGCTGCCCATTTTTTAGACACTCGACGCTAGAGGGCGCAAATAATTTACGCTTGATGGCGTTAGTAAGAAGTAACCATTTTGTTTATACTAAAAAGTCATTAAAAAGTTGTTTCGAAACAAAATAATTAAAAATATGTAATAATAAATACAAAAAATAAAATTTAGGACTTTTTTTTATATGAAGTTTTGTCATTCCGTGCGAAATTTTTCATTCTGCGCATAGGCGTTAAGTCTACTGATGGCGCTTTGCTGGTCGTCATAAATTTTTGATCAGCTTTAATTTTGAGACGCTTTTTACTTCGCTAGCTTACCATCAAGTACTTATAAATTTTCAAAGCAGTCAATATTGTTGCTTAGGCAATATTTTAAAAAACCAGCTTAAAAGATTTATCCTGGGGCACTATCCAGTAGTATCCAATTGTGCGACCATATATCTTCAAAATAGTATTTGCTAAAATTTCTGATAGCCCTTTCCTTGTACGGTCTTTCTCTATTTATATTTTATTCTCCGCGGCATAGAATGTGCACAGTTTCCAATTCAAAATCTGGTCACACTTGTCATCGTTGCATGCAGAAACTCTAAAAGTTTTAAAATTGATTTATTTATCTCATTAACTTGTTAAGTCCCTGGCAGTTTTAAACTAAAGGGGTATACGCAGTTCGAAAAATTTCGCGCGTAATGACAAAACTTCATATAAAAAAAATCCCAAATGGGATATCCCAAGGGATTTCGCGCGGAATGACAAAACTTCATATAAAAAAAAAATCCCAAATGGGATATCCCAAAAGAAATTTTTTTTTTATATGAAGTTTTGTCATTCCGCGCGAAATTTTTCGAACTGCGTATAGGCCTTAACCCAAATAATAACATTTGTTTGAGCAATTAGACTAGTTAATAAGTTTAAGGTCTAGCAGGGTCTACAGTAGATGCCTAGTTTCGCAGCGTAGTCTTTCACTCTTACATTATGTATATACTCGTATGTATAACTACATTTATAACTCATGAACGGCTGAACCGATTTTTATGAACTTGCATTTTTTAAATTTTTCTGCGCAGCGAGTAGCATTATACAAAATAAACTTTAGACGAAAAAGTACGATTTTTGACCTATTTCAACTGTTCAACTTGCCTCAACAACTAATTTTAATATATCACGCTTTTTTTTTTTAAGTAGCCTGCTTTATTGGTATATCTTTATTGGTATTTTGTAAAACGAATTTTCTTTGTGTTGTTTCCTATCCCTGTACTTTGCATAATCAGAAGCGAATTCGGTTTGTGGAAAAGGGTATTCAGGCGCTACTGTAGCATACTCAATCTGCTGAACACTATAGAAGCTAAGAAGAATAGCGCACAAGGGGTCTCGAAATAAAGCACACAGTTGGCGGAGCCCCTTAGTGTAAAAAAATTTATGAATATTTTGTTTTATTAAAAATATGCGCAAAAAAGCCAAATTCTTTTTTATGCAAAGGGTATCAAAGAAGGACATCAGTTGAGCTCAGTTTCCAGGCTGATATATATATATATATATATAACTTTTTGTTTGCTGCCAACTGCTCATAAGTTTATTTTTGTGTTTATTAATTTTGCAACAAGAAAATGAAAAAAAAAAAGAGAAAAGAATAAAAATAAAATAAAGCAAAAAGTAATAAGAAGTATAAAAATAACAATCGTAAAAATGTCGAGCTTTTCTTGTCTGTTGGACTTGGCTTTAACTTCAAAGAGCGGACCAGAGGGAGCCTTGAACTTGACGAATTCTTAGCCGCAGGAGATGCATGATTTAGTGGAAAGGCAGAGCAAGAAAGACCCAGGAGCAATGAAAATGAAATAAAAAGTAGAATGGTAGAGATAGTACGAGTATTTAAGTAGAACTGATGACATCTGCAAGACCATACTAAATGTCAAGTCTATAAACTTGACTTAAAATCTGCTCGTAACCTGGTTAATTTTAGAGTTTCAAGTATTACGACTTGCGATTGTCATTTTTATGGCTAAAAATGTAAATTTTAAGTATTTTTTTCATTACTTAAATGTTTTGCTAGCAATGAGAATGACTTTTTTTATGCGTACTTACTACTAAATCAGAATAAATTCAATAAAGTTTTAGTATAAATTTTAATGGCGTACTGGGACTTAACTGGGAGTTTAGCTCTCTGCTTATTTCTTAGCTTATCAACATCTATTGATTATGACGAAATTCACGCTGTTTATAAGTGATTAGTTGATAAGCGAGAAGAATCAAGAGTTGGAGAATATTTCATCTCGACCGAAAGCGACATTTAACTAAGACGCTCCGATTATATATATATTTATTCCTGTTACTCCTGTGAGAAGCTTAGGGCTACAACAAAATTCTTAAATCTAATTCTATCTGAGCTTTTGATTTCGCTCCAACTCTTTTCACTTTTTTTTACGTATTGCTCAAGTTGTCTTCTCCAGGTGTGCGCCGAGCGACCTCTTCTGCGACTGCCTTGCGGATTCCAGTCAATGGCCTGTGTAGCAATGTTTTTTGGGGGTTTTCATAGGGTGTGGCCTATCCACTTCCACTTTCTTTCCATTATGCTTAAATGGATTGGTGTGTGGTTTGTTAGCACCCATAATCTAGCATTTGATAGTGTATTTTGCAAGTTGCGCACCTTTGTAGCCGTTGAAGAAGCAATGGGACTGCGTTCTATGTTTCGCAACCATATAGGAGTATCCAAATAACGTTAGATCTGAATATTCGTAATTTTGTTCGACGCGATATTTAAGATGACTTCCATATGCTGCTAAGTTGGCCGAAAGCTTGTTGTGATTTTTTGATTCGGTTTTCAATATCCTCTGAGCTGCCGCCGGTACTTGAAATTATGCATCCTAAGTAGGTGAAGGATTGTATATCTTCCAAAGAAATGTTATTATGCTTCTCGATATAGGTCTTTTATTAGCTCGATGATTTTTTCAGGGAAGCCTACGCTTCTTAGGGCAGTCCAGATTGCATCCTGACGTAGCTTATCAATTGCTTTTAAGAAGTTGATAATTATTAGGTACACAGAAAATCTATTGGGTCGTTCACTAAGTAATTTGGTTTTTTTTAGTGCAATGTAAACACGATTCTTTTTATTGTGTAAAACATTTTATGAAATTATGTATTCTCCATTTTGATGCAATACCTTTTGCCATCTTTCGGGCAAGAGATTGATTTGAGGTGAAGGTTCTCCCATCCAAAAAATTTTGCAGAGACCGGAAAAAGTAATAGTCCGAAGGTGCCAAGTCTGGAGAATATGGTGGGTGTGGTAGCACATCCCATTCTAGTTGAAAAAGCTTTTGGCGAGTCATTAAACTTGTATGAGGTCTCGCATTATCCTGGTGGAACACTACACCTTTTCTATTTTGATCAATTCTGGCCTCTTCTGTTTGAGTGCATCACTCAATTTGTCCAGCTGATCACAATACACTTCAGAATTAATCGTGGTATTGTCGGGCAAATGTTTAAAATAAACGATCCCTTTGAAATCCCACCAAACAGACAACATAACCTTTTTTTTGGTGAACATCGGCGTTCGAAGTGGTTTGAGTTGGTTCATCCTTATTAGACCATGATCTCTTGCGCTTTACATTCTTGTAAACAACTCACTTTTCGTCGCCAGTAACAATGCGCTTCAAAAATGGATCACTTCTTTGACGTTTCATAAGCAAATCACAGTCGTTAATGCGACGAAGCAAATTTCGTTCTTGCAAGAACATGAGGAACCCATATGTCAAGCTTCGAAATTAATCCTAGACGTTTCATGTGCTTCTGAACGGTTGCGTTAGACAAATTTAATCTTTCAGCAATCTCTCGAGTTGTTATTCGACGATTTGCATCGACCAACGATTTTATTTTATCCACACCGGCTTCAAGAGGCCTTCCAAGACGTGGTGCATCCTCAAGATCGAAATTGCCGGTGTTGCAATTACAGGAGCGTCTGTTTGACTTGCTATAAAAAATTTGTTTTTCTTTTTTCATAAGAAAATTATACTATAGCAAAAAATAATACTTATGTAAGTTTACATAATCGCTTGTTGGTTAAAAGTGTTAACCAAAAATTTAAAAAAAAAACCAAAAATATATTAACTAAGTTTAAAAGTTCTTTCAATACTAATTGATTGCCTAGTTTTCTTAAAAATAAACTCCATGACAAATTTTGTTTACATAAATTTAAGCATTTTGCTTCAAGCTAGAAATATACTCAACTTTAAGCCGCTCTAGTAACCGAGCTATTCATTCGAATTGTATAAATTTATTAGTGAATCCGTGGAAAATTCTTCATAAGATAAGTAAGTATTTATTTGTAAAAAAAATATTTGCATCAAAATGTTGATTTTTGCAAAGTTTTCTTGAGTGCTTTCCCACTGTGCGCCGTTGTCGTATTTTTCTGTTTGCTGTGACCGCTAGATGGCGCAAGCAAATTGCTGTCGCTAGATGGCGCAAGCAATTTGTTGCATATATGTGCTCTTAGTTATATGGTATATTATTAAAAGTTCCTTGGCAATTCAAAAAACAATTTAGAATAGATGTAAATTAAATGAAATTTTAGTGTCGCGGCGCAATATTATATGGTAAACATAATTCAAGTTTTGGGTTCCATTTACGTATCAAAATTGTCGATCTAACAATACAGTGTAATGTTTTGGTTACAAAATATCTTCAGAAGGCTTTGCATGAAACTATAAAGTGTAACAGCATTCTTAAATTGACATGCTTTTAGAAGGTGTTAAAAATTTAAACCAATGCAGATCTAGGATTTGGCCTTAAAGGGGGGTTCTTCACTTCGAAGTGTATATATATCAGAACTCTTATATAAGACTTTCAACCCATTTCTCAAACTTTTTTGGGGGGGGTCCTGCCCCAAAAATGCTCCCATGGATCCGCCACTGCTAAGAATGCTAGTTGGCAGTGCCGGATTTAGATTGTATGGGGAACGGGGCCACAGGATTATGCAGGCCCTTTTAGAGCTATACTGCGATCGTTCATGGGGTAATGAAAGTATACACGCATCAGTTAAAGCGCTCGAAATGCTGTGTTCGCAAATTTCATCATGAGAGGCACAGTCGGTAAGTGATCTAAGAAATGAAAATTTTGGAGAAATGGAGTTTTATGTTATCAAAATCATACTTGAACAGTTATTATGAAGTTTTAGAAATGATTTAAATTCTCAAAACAGTCATAGGAATTCGTTAGAATTTCGAAACAAATTCAAAAATGGCGTACGTAAAGTCGGGCTCGGAAGACTTTGGGATACCCTGTACCACAGCTTGCAATAAAATCCGGTATATTGCTTAAGAACACCAAAATACATTTGACTGCCAAATAAGGTTACGATACCTTCATAAACAACCAAAAACAGACGAATTTTGTGCAAAAAACGTTTTTTTGGTCGATCTGCCCTATGGGAGCTATATGATATAGTCAACCGATTTTGATCGAATTTGGTACAGTGCTTGGAAGCTCTAAAAAACTTCCGAGTACCAAACTTGGTTATGATATCTTCATAAAGAAACGAATTATCCATCCAAAACTTTTGTTTTTTTTCGAGGTCCTCTGAAACACCCCTATGGGAGCTATGTAATTTAATCCCGATATCGAAAAAGTAAAAAAAAACTTGTCTCCTCTAACATCATAACGCATCTAATTTGGTCGCTCTAGCTCTTACCATCTCTGAGATCTAGGCAGACGGACAGACGGACATGGGTTTATCGACTTCTCTAGTCAGCCTGATCATACTTTAGGTAACTTTGGGGGGTCTCCGACGTCTCCTTCTGTATGCTACATACATTTTCGGCTTGCACAAACTTAATATACCCTTTGTACCATACGGTACAGGGTATATAAATACCGAAAGTTTCATTCCGACTGCTGGAGGCCCTAAGGCCATGACCCCGCTGGCTTCTTCTTAAATCCGGCCCTGCTAGTTCCAAAACCTTTTTCGCACCAAATTCTTACTTTTTTTTTAATACGCTGTCGTTTTTTAGGGAAGTTCGACTGTACTTAAAAAATTTCATGAGTTACTTCATTTGCTACGACAAAAGAATCTTTAAAACGATTTTGGTATGGTACTCATTTGGGTCTTTATCTCTCTCTGTTTATTGTTTTGAACACGTGGCTAGAAAAATATATATATATATATATATGTTCCTTTAACTCCTATTTGACGATTCGGTAGCAAGAAATGTTGCAGGTAGGTAGGTTGCTAGCCCTCCTACCCTAGCTTGGTGATATATTATTCTATCAGAATCCCTATCTGCACCTCCAAGCAGGTGTTTTGTCTGTTTTGATCCGCGAGTGGTATTTTATTTCCCACTGACCCTGCATAGTGCCGAACATTCCCCTATCCGCCACCTGTCTCCGATGGGAGACAGACAACTCTACACGAATGGCTAGAAAAAGTGTGACCATATTTAGTAAGCTCTAAATTACTCAAGTACAAAAAACTGGGACAACATTTTGCTTCTGTTTTTTTTTTTTTTTTGGAAATAATGCTCTTATGTAAAGTCAATGAGTTTAGGAATCGTCTATGCCGCAAATTTTAAAATCTCGATATATCGTTCCGATACCAAATCTAGAAATATTTACAAAACAGCAGTTTTTGAGCAATGCCTGCTCATAGCTTTAATTTTGACAACTATTACAAATTATTATAAATTTTGTTAAATGATTACATATGTATGTATAATATATTATTAAGTAGGTACATAATTGATAAAAAAAGTTGAACATATTCTATATTTTATATGTGTATATTTCTTAAGTGCATTAATGTTGTTTGTTGTAAACTCAGCCCTGCTTGCTCTTGATATAAATATAAAATGATTATAAATATAAAACTATTATAAATATGCCAAAAAAAATGAAACTAAATAATACTAAAAAAGTTGAAGGCAAAAAATGTGCCTACAAGTATTTTGTACAAATGTTATGTATTTTATCAAATATAATAAATAAACTAAACATAGCTAGTAAATATAAACATTATGTACATAGGGTTAACAAAGTTAAAAAAATCCACAATACACCTAAAATACATTCAAATCTAAATGGAGTTTAAAATTGTGCAAATTATGAATAATTGTGCTTGAAATTTTAATACGCCTTTGTGCATGTTAAACAACAGAAACAAAAAAAAAATACCACCTAAATACCAGCAAATACCAAATAAATGCCCCGCTGTGACTGTGGGTAGGCCTTAAATTTGCATTAAACAAATGCCAAGGCAATAAAAAATAAAAACAAAACGCAAAAAAAAAAAACAAAAACAGCGTATACAAAATTTTCTTTTTTGCTTTTCCTAAATAAAATTACCAAAAATTACATTTGCTAACAAAAAAAATACGCCTATGTACGTATGTATAAAAGAGACAAACAACAACAATACAAAACGTGTGCGTTTTTGTTTGTGTAATGTGTGCGTTTATTTAATGACTTTTTTTTTTACTTTTCCGAAATACTCTTTAAAACGTAACGAGTACTATAAGTTTCTGCGGCAGTTTGTGGTAGTAAATTTGTTTGTCTGCAATTATGTCTGCTTCAAATTACATCAAGAAGAAACATTTTTTATTGATTTCTACAGTACGCTAGGCTTGCTAAAAATACTAAATAAACACAATACTATAAACTACATCATAAATACTCAAACTACTGCTTGTAAAAAAATTCTTAAGAAATAGAGGAAATATTCATTATAGAGATATACTTTTTAATACTAAAAAAATACTAGATATACTGAGTAGGAACCAGTAGAGAATTTTTAAAGATGCAAAGAAAAACTTCCACTACTTCTTGTAGACAACATTTTTAAGCAACAAAGAAAATACCAAAACAAAATGCATCCTAAAGACCAGAACGCAGCAACGCAAAAGCCCCTGAAAAAAAAACAAAACCTTATATTATACAAAAATACTAAATAAATACTATAAACTACCAGTAAACTATGTAAACATCATAAATACTCAAACTACTACTTGTAAAAAATATACTTAACAAATAGAGCAAATATTCAATATAGAGATATACTTTTTATAACTAAAAAATACTAGATAGACTGAGTAGCAACCAGCAGAGAATTTTTAAAGATTGATAAAATTCTTCAAAGAAAAACTTCAACTACTTCTTGTAGACGAAATTTTTTAAGCAACAAAGAAAATACCAAAATAAAATTTTTTCTAAAGGCCAGTACGCAGCAACGCACAAGCCGCTGAAAAAACAACAAAACTATATGTAAAAAAAAAAACACTATCAAATGTCTTTGCGCAAAGAATTTTACTATTTGGTACGCAGCTGCAGTGCTGCCCATTTTTTGAGCATTTGATATATAGATGGCGCCAGCAGTAACATCAGCTGTTCTATTTAAGCGTTAAAAACAAAACAATAATGTGCAGCAAGTTATTTTGATAGCAGCACCAATATCGCGTGGGCAAACTAGATGCAAAAATTTAACTAAAGAGCAGAAAATTGCACTGATAAAGCAAGTGGAGCGCTACCAAATGATTCGGAAACTCACGCATAAGCTCTTGGCAATTTTTTTTTCCAACAATTTCGCAAGCAAGTGGGCCATAATAGCATTGTTTGCGAAAAAAAATACCAAGTAATGTTTTCTGTTGGCGATTAATTTTTTCAGTTTTTATTATTTTGTACAATTGTTTTAAATTTGAACAAACAGCGGATTTGTATATATACTTTTTGTTTGTTGTTGCTGGCGCCATCTATTGTTAGCTGCGCCATCTACATGTCAATTGCGCAGATATGGGCAGCACTGTTTGGTCACAAACTTTTAATGAGTAGCTGTTTTTGCTTTGACAACTTTTTACGAGGCTGCGTACTGGCCTTAAAATATCAGCCTTAAAATACTAACTAAAGGCTAGTACGCAGCAATGTAAAACCGCCTGAAAGAAAAAAGTGCTACTTATTTTGTGCGCAAAAAAAATTTAAAGGGTAGAGCTTGGGACCAAACAGTGCTGCCCATGTATGGGGCATTGACATGTAGATGGCGCTACTAACAATAGGTGGCGCTAAAAATTAAATATAAAAATCAGCTGTTTGTTCAAATTGGTTACAAGTGTATAAAATAATAAAAACTGAAAAAATTAATCGCCATATGAAAATATCACTCAAAAATTCATTATTCTTATTGCCATTATTGCCTAGTTATTTGCGAAACTCCAGAAAAAACGGAGTACGAGGGTAAGTTCTCATTTAATGCACAGAACTGAGTGTGAAACATTTTATAGAGACCTACGAATTTGAAATGAATTAGTATTGCAATTCAAATTCTTACATTTTGCGGAAAATTGTCGGTTCAAAGCCATGGTACAGAGTTCGGCAGCATTTTACAAAATTTATACATATCCTCGTATGTTTTCAAGACATTGTTTGCGTGATTGGACACACATGGTGCCTAAACGACAATTTTCTGCTCTTTAGTAAAAATTGTGCAAGTATTTTGCATACGCAAAAAATGTGCAATAAAAAAAAAGTCGCTGCACATTAATTTTTTGTTTTTAGCGCGCAAAAAGAAAGCTGAGCTTTTTGCCGGCGCCATCTACATGTCAATTTCACGAAAAATGGGCAGCACTGGTCCTGCGTAACAATGAAAAAATTCTTGGCGCCAGTGTTGTTTTTTATATGAAGTTTTGTTTTCTTTCACGCGGACTTACACTGCTGCGTAATAGGCTTAAAAAATAAAACTGCCAAAAAATTACTGAAAGTTAGCTGAACATAAGTACTAGAAAGTCGTAATTCTTAAACAATTACTCAAGACATAAGGCAAACACTTAAATAGACTGTCTGAAAAAATACTTAAAAAATGCTAGTAACCACAGACCTTTCTAGAAGTTATATTAAATACTTAAAAAATACTTCAACTACGCTTTTTAAACAAAATTCTTCAGAAACAAAGAATATACTAAAATAAAATACTTTGGTTGCAAAATTTAAAGAGCTTTACACTAGACAACACGTTATTGAGCTCAAAAAAAAGTTCTTGTCTAAAATATCGAGTTTACGATAAATTCAGAGTCACCAAGTCCGTATCTGATAAAAGAAATATATGCTAGCATGTCTATCGATATATCGATTTAAGCAAAATCCGACTTCCTGCGAATTTTTATGCGCTGGTCTAGTTTCGAAATTCTTGGGAAACTTGTATAACTTGGTGCTCATGAAAGTTTTTGTTAATGCAGTGCTTTCTCTTATAAGTTATCGATTTACAATTTTAACTGGATTGAAATATTGAAGAATTTTAGTACTGCACTTGGTAGTTAGTCATTTATTTTTATCTGGGTTGATTTTTGAGCTAAAAGCTTAGAATGTTTCAGAGAATTAATTGGTATTAAAAGAAAGATTTCCAATTTCCAGTGATTTCTTTTTTGATAGGCTATTGATTTTGAAATTTGTCTACTAGATCAAAAAAGAATACAACCCAGATGAAACACTTAATTGACAGTCACATATTTGTATCGAGATAGCGATTTCCATTTTTATCTGGGTAAGTTGAGGAGAGATGATCCATTTTCATCTCGATTAAGCTAGAACAGAAAGAATAGAAGTGCATATTGGTATATAAATATGCATTTTCACTTTCATCTGATATTGAAGAATTACATGGGTTTGAGAACAACTAGAATTTAAGTGCTACACTTAATAGTTAGGCATAGTGCTGGAGAAAACATCGATGATCGAAGCTTAAAATCTCTATATATCGATGTTGGCCAACAGACATGTTTCTCCAGCACTACTAAATACCCATTTGATGAGTGAGGCAACATCGATATATAGATATTTTAAACTTCAATCATCGATGTTTGCTCCAGCACTAGATAGGCACACATTGGTATCAAGAGGAAAATATCGATTTTCATCTAGAACTTAAGTAGTATATGCATCTGTGTTAAATTTTAACAAAAAGCATAGGTTAACTTACTAAAGATTAAGATATAGATTTTGTCTAATATTTGCAACTTTTTTTTTGCATAATCTGTTATAGGCCTTTTTTTAAAGAGTATACAAACTTCGGTATACCGTAGTTAGCCTTTGGCTATCTTTACTTTGCTTTGGTTTTTTTTTTTTTTTTTTTGATAATGGTTGCTGTTGCTCTGTTGATGATGTTTTATTGCCTGGAACGGCAACTGGACGACGACAACAACAACAATAACAACAACAACATCAACAACAATAAATACATTTCACGACGGGACGCAGACACAACAATGGCAGATTGCGTCGTCTCACACAGTTTATGGAGCTATTACCCATCAGTGTTAGCGTAAGTTGTAAAAATCTTGCATGCAGCCCCCAACAACAACAACAACAACAGCAGCAACAACATCTAGCAGTACAACAACAACAACAGCAGCATTCATTAAGGACACACGAGTCCTTACAGCAAGCAACAAGCAACAACGATGAGCTATATCCCGATGCAAGTGGAAATCTCTATCGTTCGGTTAGCTTTCATAGCGAGGAGTTCCTGCTGGACATTATCACAGGCGAGCTGCTCCTAAACGAAGCGAACAAGAACAATGAAACTGAAATTGAAATTGGATTGCCAAGTGCCAAGATGTTGTTGCTTGCAGAAACAGGAACGGGAACAGGAAAAGCGCCAGCCAAAGGAACTGTTGCTGCTACTCAAATAGCAGCTAGTAGAAGGTAGTAGCGTTTATATATTATTATTACAAATACAAAAAAAAAAAAAAAAACCAAAAAAAAAGTACGCACATACATACAGCATACTACATATATAAATAAGTATATAAGTAGCCGCTATCTGGACATTATAACAAGATGTCGTTGTTGTTGTATACAGTATGCGCGCAGTGTGTACCAACGCGTACAGTAGGTGACAAAAGCTGTTTGCTGGGTGTTTTTTGTGGTTCCGGATTTGGTACGGGTTCGAGTGCGAGTTCTGGCAATTGTTAGCCAGTAAGTATGCAATGCTTTTGTTCGCACAAGGCATATTTAATGTGCCGTTAAGCATAAAAATTTGCCGTTCCCAGCCATGTGCCGTTACTTTGACATTTGCAGTTAAGTGCTCGACTTTTGGACGAGCTCTCAACTTGGCCAGGGGGGGGGGCAGTGGCTGGTGCGCGGCATATAACCAATAAATATGCATAAATTTTGTTGACTTTAATGTTTGCCCAGCACAAAAGGCAGCACACACACACACACACAAGCATGCAACTATGTGTGCGTGTGTGTACAATGCGGCGTATACGCAACGCATTAACAATTTGATTTGTAGCCAGCGCCTTGAAGTCTACAAAAGTTCTTTAGTTCTGTGGGTGTGCGTGCACGTGTGTGTGTGTGTGTGGGTGACGCTGTGTGTGTATTCTCAATATAGCAACACTTGGTTTGGGCAAATGGCGGCAACTACAGCAAACACATTAACAACACTGGCAAATAGCAAAAAAAAAAAAAAAAGGAGTGTGTGTACACACACAAACACGCACACTGAGCAAAAAAACACGAGTATATTGGGAAAAAAAAAAAAAAAATGAAAAAAGTGCAAAGGGTTCGTAAATGTTGTTTTTATGCTCTCAAACTTAAGTTAAGGGTTAGGTGACGTTTGTTTGTAACTCTGTAATATATAGAAGTTGACGCTAGAGACTACCAAAGTTTAACACTATACGATCAGCTGGACCAAAAAAAAAAAATGGTGCATCTGCATAGCTTATACTGCGTTGGTGCAGTGCACAGTGGTACCAAAGCGAATATTTTTTGGCATAAAGGCCCATACGCAGCATGCGAAAATTCCGCACAAAATGTCGAAACTTCAAATAAAAAAAATATCTCAAAAAAGGGAATTTTTGTTTTTTATATGAAGTTTTGACATTTCGTGCGGAATTTTTGCATGCTGCGTATGGGCCTTAAAATAAAAAAATAAGGCTTTAGACTTAAAATTCGGTACAATTTCTTGTAATTGCTTAACTTTATTGTTATACTTATTCTAATTTGCCGACACTGTACTTAAGCCTCAAGTAATTTCTTGTAGTTGGAAAATATAGAACTACGTCGTCTTCTGGGCAGCAATCTAGCGCTGCCATCTGGAGTTATCTGATGTTTCACTCCGGCGTGATTTCTTAGCTAAAAACTTTAAGCTTTTATGTCCCAGAAAAATTTAATTAATCAGCCGTGCTCTGGAAGACGAAAAAACCAAACCGAACAATTTTTTTCGGATTCGTTTTTGCGTGCTTCGGAAAACGAATTTTTCTCATATTTTCGATAAATTCGCATATTTCGCTTATTTCTCCGATAAATTCTCTTGCTGTGTTGACGCGAAATTATTTTTGCTTGATACAAGACCGCTGACATGGTTGCCGCCGCTCCGCAACTTTTTATTTCCATATGTTGTTGACATATCATTTTCATTAATATATTGCTAGTTCTTTATTATACTATCTTTTAAATAAAATTATACAAGCATATTACTTTTGCAACAATATTTATTGAAACTAGCTATTTTTGTTTAAAGTTTCTTTGTGTAACGCGGTAACCCTGTCCCATTTATCGTCATGTGTTCGTGTATGACATCCGCACAAAAAAATTTATTTTGGCTGTGCAGGCTTAAGTCGGAAAAAAAATAATTGAAAGTAATTGTCAATAAATACATAACTTGAAGTTGGCATAAATATTATCGAAGAATATCAAAGAATATTTTAAAAATTATTGCAGTATAAAATTAATACTTTTATAAACATATTTTGCCGATTTTAATTGCTCTTGCAACAAAACATTCGGTTTCAAATCACATAAAAAATTCGGTTTGGTGAATTTTGGAGCACTTAATATTCGGTTTCATAACGAATCCGACAAAAATGTTCGAATTCGTTTTCCAGACCATGACCGATTAGGTTCAGATCATATAATCATGTGAGCCTAAGAAACAAAACAAAGGCAGCCTGTCTCAAACCAATTTTAAACAATGTTAAAACTTTCTTAGAAAATCGTTCATGCCCAAAAAATGATTTATTTTTACAAATTGAGCTTTTAAGGTATTCCACTGTCTGTCAATGCAACGATTGATTCCCATTTTTCTCTCTGTATACTTTGGTACACAAAAGAAATCCAGCACATAAATCAAACGACTAACAACAACAAAGTTGAAGCAATTTGTCATTAGTTTTGGCACACAATGCAAAGATTTGTCTGCCACTTGTTGCTTCAACCACAACAACAACAACAACAGCAAAAACAACTTTAACAAAAACTATACAGCACTGGAATACCAACAATGGCAACTTAATAGCCATAGAAAAATACAAAGCGAGTGAAAAACAAAATCAAATTCGAAAGTTATGACAATTTAACTGCAATATTTTGAAATAGAATGAGATGGTGAGAGAGCTGGTGAGAGAGAGATGCATAGAGACACTCGAGTGCATAAAAATGAATTAAACGAATAACTTTCAATGAGTATCTACAATTATTGATTATAGAAAATATGTATAATGCACACTTTACTATGAGTACTTTTTGTATAAGTATATAAGAGAAGTCAAGTGTTGGAAAACAACCAAATATGCATTTGTGCTGCATATAGAATTGTAAAGCTTTCGGCTTAAGGAAACTAGCGTATGATTTGGAGAGCTTGAGAAATTATTATCCTTGAACACCTATGTATATTATTGCTATGGAGAAGTAAAATATTATTTTAGCTATTAATGCATAAGAAGGTAGTAAAAATCTGACAGGTAAGATTGGAAGCTTGTGTTTCAACATCATCAGGAAGGGGCAGCAGGCACAGCTTATCAGCACTGCAACACGGCACTCGCCCAGAAAACTTGTGATGGGAACAATAGATTGCAAGTACAAGTTTTTCTGAAATATTGACTCTTATTAAGCCTGAAAGCATTTGAAGCTCTATGTGCTGTATGTGCTTTTAAAAAAAAAAATTAAGCTTAGATAACAAAAAAAAATTGGTTCAAAAATATTCAGTAGTTCAGTCATACTTAGATAGAAACGAAAAACACGTAGCTACATCTAAAATTTTATAATTCTCCAAAATATTCCTATTGATCAGATTGCTGTATTATGAGTTATAAAGGGTTTTCCAATAAGAGTTGTTATTTTGGTATTCAAAGAAAAATGCAATTTTTTGAGATAAATGATCGAATGTTTATTTCATAATAAAGAGGAAGGTATGCCGTTAATAATGAAAAACAACATCAGCCTAATGGCCACCACGACCACGCTTGCAGGACCATATCCTTTTCATGAAATTTTCCTTAACCAAATCGCAAAGTGGCTGCCCTATGTCCTCGATAGCCTCACGAATTCTATCATTGAGGTCTTGAATCGACGCTGGGCTGTTGACGTAGACCTTATCTTTCACGTGGCCCCAAAGGAAGAAGTCGCAAGGTGTTAAATCACAAGATCTCGGTGGCCAATTGTGATCACCTCTTCGAGAGATAACACGGTCCGGAAACTTTTCCCGTAAAAGAGCAATGGTTTCGTTACTTTTGTGGCACGTAGCGCCGTCTTGTTGAAAGTAAACGTTGTCCAAATCAATGCCATCCAACTCCGACCATAAAAATCATTAATCATCTCTCGATAGCGCAATCCATTCACCGTAACTGTTGATCCAACCTCATTTTCGAAAAAGTAAGGTCCAATGACCCCGCCGGACCATAAACCGCACCAAACAGTCACACGTTGAGGATGGAGTGGCTTCTCAATAATAACTCTTGGGTTTTCCGAGCCCCAAATGCGACAATTTTGCCTGTTGACGTAGCCACCAAGGTGGAAATGGGCCTCATCAGTCAAGATGATTTTTCGACGGAATTCCGGATCATTTTCATGCATTTCAAGGACCCAATCAGCAAAGACACGACGTTGTTGATGATCGGCCGGCTTGAGTTCTTGTGTTAACTGAACTTTATAAGCCTTAAGACCCAAGTCTTTATGCAAAATACGGTGTAATGACGTTTGTGGAATGCCCAATTCCAAAGAACGACGAGGAATGGACAAACCTGGTTTTTCTTCAACACTTTGGGCTACAGCAGCAATGTTCTCAGTTGTTCTTGAGCGAACGTGCACGGGTTTTATTCTTCACAACACTAACTTGTCCCAACAGCTCGAATTTTTCCACCAATTTCTGTATTGCGGTCCGACAAGGTGCTTCACGACGACCCAAAAATGCTTAAGTTTTGTGAACTGTGACTGTGTAGTGAATTTTAATAATTTCAATGCGTTGTTGAAGCGTGTATCGTTCCATTTTTAGTAATGGCGTAGTTTCTACTTGTCAAATGTCAAAGAATAAAAGCTTCAAAAGTGACAGCTACCGAAATACCGGATAATTCCAAATAACACCTCTTGTTGGAAAACCCTGTATATAGCAAATATATTGACCAAGCGTGAATTTCAATAATTTATCAAATAAATTCAGCAGTTTTTAATGAAATAGATATTCATAGTTGTATAATAAGCTAAGCTATAACAAGATTAAAGCCAAAAAATTCGATTCAAAATTATTCTATTATTCTGAAAATTTTAACAAAAACTAACATATAATTTACTGTGCACAAAAAGCCATCATTAAAGTTTTTCTTATAAAATGCAGCAAATTGACTTTCTTAGTTTTATTGCAATTTACCTTAACGAGAGTTGCAAATAAACCAATTTGTTTTGTTGCTTCGTTTTGTTCAGAGCATTGTCAAGGAAACGGTTCACTTTTTCCATCTTTTTATTATATCCGCATTCGCAAACATCTTATATACAGGGTGTTCTGATAAACCTGAATATAAATGCAAAATAAAACAGTTTGACCAACTCTTCATTTTCAATTCTGCAGATGGCAGCTGAAATCGAGTCTGCTTCGATGCTGACCTCTAACATATAAGTCTACACTGCGTATACGTTATTTTATTTAAAGGTCATCATTTTTGATTGCACAATGAAAATGTTGAAAAATAAAATGATTTTTTTGTTAAGAGTCATGCTTTGAAAATATATACAGGATGCTTCATATTTTATTTCGTTTTGTGGATATTACATAAATTTAAAAAAAAAAAACATTTTATCGTCTTTATTTTTAAATTTTCTCATTTTCTTGGAAGCGGAAGGTTTTTCTATTTTAGAGCTGAGCTTAATTTTCCAGCTTTTTTGTTTAAGCAAATAGTTGATTGTTGCTCAAAGCTTAAAAGCTTATCAAATGTTCAGGGCTGTCATAATATAATTTTTTTTTGTGCGCTTAGAGAACTTTGACTTTTTTAAAAGCGTAAAGTATTTACTTTGACAGCTTTAAAAACATAACAATCATTACTACCTGGTCACCCTGTATACTGTCTACTCATATGCATTTTACGCTTACAGAGAATAATGAGTATTTAAGTAGGTGTATTGTGTGTGTGTGTGTGTGTTTGTGCCAACAAATGAATGCATAAATAAATGCACTCAAGTTTATGTTCTGAATGTTGGAGCTTTGGTTTTGTTTAAGGTTCAAAGTTGGTCTAGGACTTGATGACAATCGGAGAGCAGCCAAGCAAGCTCAAGTATTAACAGCTGGCGGGGTAAGAACTGGCAACAACAACAACTGCGAGTACACTCTTATTCAAATACACACACACACACAAACACACACACACACGCTCTCTTTGGCAACGAAAAATTAAGTAATTATGGTGAGTGCGGTTGACAAAGTAATTATAATGAGATGCCAGAACCAAGCAAATAAGAGCTGAATTAAAAATAAGAAGAATGCGAAGGCGAAAAATACGAGCAGAAGAAACTGCGTTAGCGAATGAAGTAGCACAAGTAAAGCGCATTAATAGTGTAGCTTTAATTTAAGAGCCAGTGACTGAAATGAATGACTGACTGAATAAGTGACTAAGTGCGAGTGAGTTACTGCAGTACTGTAAGCTATTGATTAAGCAGGGTTGTGCAACAGCTGCAGCTCAGGAATAACATACGTTGCGTATGCGTTATTTTTAAATTTATTTCAACTTAATTAAGCTAACCAGTGCCATGATTGTCAGCCATTATTGAGATATTGTATCATTGGAATTGGATTAATTCGTTGGCTTAAAGAGAGCTATTCTCTCTTTGCCACTCTATCTCTCTTTGCCTCTCTATCTCTCTATCTCTCTATCTCTCTATCTCTCTATCTCTCTATCTCTCTATCTCTCTATCCCTCTATCTCTCTATCTCTCTATCACTCTATCTCTCTATCTCTCTATCTCTCTATCTCTCTATCTCTCTATCTCTCTATCTCTCTATCTCTCTATCTCTCTATCTCTCTATCTCTCTATCTCTCTATCTCTCTATCTCTCTATCTCTCTATCTCTCTATCTCTCTATCTCTCTATCTCTCTATCTCTCTATCTCTCTATCTCTCTATCTCTCTATCTCTCTATCTCTCTATCTCTCTATCTCTCTATCTCTCTATCTCTCTATCTCTCTATCTCTCTCTATATCTTTATCTCTCTATCTCTCTCCAAATCTCTATGTCTCCATCTTTCTGTATCTTCCTTTCTCTCACCATTACACATTTATTTTGGTCCTCATCGTCTCAAACGCTTTAACTTAATTTTCTAATTAGTTTTTTAGCCTTGTTCTTTAGCATCGAATTGGCCACCGCCAAACCTAACTTGTTGTTGTTTTATTTGCTATTTATAGACACCTGCAAGCTGCTGTAAGTCCTTCTGGGCGTAGCTAATTGATTACTTCTTAGCCTGACTTGGCATAACAGTTGTGTTTTATAATATAATTTATTTTAATTTTAACAACTAAACGATTTTTAATAGCTTGCTCGCGCACGATATGACACTTTGAGCACAGTAGTGGCTCGTAAAATGGCAACGTTTGTATATAAGTCTCTGGTAGTAAAAATTGAACAGACTAAAGCTGGGAAATCCCTACCATAATATGCTTGTACCTCGTAAAACTGATGCGGCATTTACATGAGTTTTTACACAAGGTTCTTTCACAAAGTAGTGCGTTTTTTTTTGGGCCGTAATGCGTGCACTTACTGTATTGCTATATATGGGCTGCTATAAAGATATATTGCGTATACGCCAGCCCGCCCCAGTTTCGGCACAATAAGTTTAAATGACACAACTTAAAGTGTCACGTTGCCTTTGTTGGTTGTCCTTATTGATAAAATAATAACAATTAATATTAACAATGACGGAACAAAAGCATAAATGTGTTGCAGCAGATGAAATGACCGACAATGGGATACGCTGAAATTGTCCTTATGAATGCAGTTTGTAAGTCACAATATTGAAGTAGCTCAAAACATTAAAAAGAATAACTAAACGGCATGAAGTACTGCCAATGGGAAAGTGAAGCAGATATGAATTCAATAACAAAAACTCAATCTAAAGAGGGATTAGGCGCAGCTGTGGCTTGCGAGAGACATGCACAAGCTAACTGAGCTGATGATAAGCTATTTGGTATAAAGAACTTATCATCTGTTACGCTTTCATCTATCGATTACAGACATGCCACAAATCTTAAGTACCCCTAAAGCCTACAGAGTAGAACTACTACCACAAAGCAAGTCCGGCCGTATCATTGTCATGCTTATTGGTGCTTCTAATTCTTCTCATTGTTATCCGGCTGACCACCATTTATATAAATTCAAAAGCAAAAAGCAAAAACGAAAGATGACCAAAAGAAGGAAAAACTTAAAATACGTCTTAGGGTTTGGCAACCATTTTGACATGACGTGCAAACAAAGTGTCCAAAAAACGCCAACAATATTTATAGACATAATATAGACAGCTTAACGGACACCTAGACGCCTAGACACAGTGGCAAAGGGCGTGGCAGGGGCAATGTCCTTATGCCACAGACATGGTCATTAGCGCGGGCATTAACTGTAGCCGGAATGTTAAATACTAAGACTACCAGGTATAAGGCAATTTACAAATTTTGGTTTCTCTATAGCTTTGCTTTTTATGTAAACTAAACTGTTGTTGGGATGTCCTGCCGTTCTCTGCTACGCCATTGCGTCCCACTGTCTTGTTGTTGTGCTGTGCTTTTGTGTGAGTTGCACAGCTGTGTGCGTTGAGCAAGGAACTTTTTGGAAGTTGATGCAACTTGTAGATAATTTTCTTTGAATTAATTTATTATGCTAAACAATTTTTTATGCAGTTTATTTATTTTTTTTTGTGCAGATAGTAAGTAAACTAAGCTGTAGATTTTTGGGCGTAAAATCGGAGCGTATTCAGAACTTTTCGCAATCTCTCCTTCGGCTAACCATTAATTTTTTTAAGTCGAAGACTTTGATTTTGATGATTTTTATATATCTTTTAAAGGTATTTGCCAATATTGCACTAGCAGTTTTTTTTTTTGCAAAATCTCGATTATTTATTGAGTTATCCATAAATTAATACTTTGTGGAATTTTCTTTGACATACTATAACTCTAAAACATGAAAAGATATGCGAATAACTACTTTTTTTTATGGAAAAATAAAATTTTGAGCTTAAAAAAAATTTAGACTTTCATAATTTAAAAAAAAAAAAAATTTGTTTTTAAACTTCAAAATTCGCAGTGAAATTATGCGCAAAAAATATAAGAATATGAGTAAATATATGAATCTCTTAACCGTACAAAGCTAATGAAATAAATTTTTGAATTTTAAAAAATTTTGAATTTATTAAAATTTTTTCACCATTTTTTTTTTTTTTTGTTTAATTTCAAACTCGCATTGAAAAAAAGGAATATATGTACAATATATTTCTTAAACGTATGAAGATATTTGAATTAATGTTTTTTTTTTTTCATTGAAAAATAAAATTTTGAACTTAAAAAAATGTTTGAATTTATTTAAATTTTTTTTATAATTTATTAACAGTTTTTTTTATTAAATTTCAAATTGGCAGTGTATTTATGCGCACCAAATATAAAAACAGGAATACATTTTTTTTTTTTTTAAACGTATAAAAATTTTTGGAATTTTTTTTTTTTTTTTTAATGAAAAATAAAATTTTGAACTTTAAAATAAATTTCGGATTTATTATAATTTTTGGACAATTTTTTTTTAGTAAATTAAAAAATAGGAATCAAATATAAATAAGTATAAATTTATAAAATAAACAAATTCTTTTTTATTGAACTCGTAATGGATTTATGCATTATCTTAATATGTTATATTATTATATTTATACATATTATGTTATATCATATAATATTATATCGAATATTGTTTTCTTAAAGAAAAATAAAATTTTGAACCTTAAACAAATTTCCAATTTTTTTTACATTTTTATATAATTTTTTAATATTTTTGTTTTTTTTTTTTAATTAAGTGAATTCATAGGCAAAAAAATATAAGGATATAAACAAATTATTTTTTATTAAAACAAACTTTTGAACTTTAAAAAAAGTTCCATTTAATTTTTAAATTTTTTTATAATTTTTTAACAATTTTTTTGTTGTTTGATTTAAAATTCGCAGTGAATTTGTGGGCAAAAAAATATAAGAATATAAATAAATTATTTTTCATTAAATTCATAATGAATTTCTACGTATAAAGAATTAAAAAAAAAAAATAAAAAATTTGGAACCTTAAAAAAAAATTCGATTTTTTTTTTCAATTTTTTATAATTTCTAACCATTTTTTTGTCTAATTTAAAAAATTATTTTTTTTTTTTTTAAGTTTTTTTAAAGTGCAAAGTTTTATCTTGCATCGAAAAAATAAATATTTAAATATCGCTATTCAATTGCAAAAGGGTCTTCTCAAAAAAAAAGCTGCCTAAATATTCAGTTATCGATAACACGAAAAATAAGCGCAGTTTTGCATAAGGCAGAAATAGGCAGAAATGGATAGGAATATATCATAAACTAAGATCTATGTTTTGATAATAAAAATGTTTCAATTGTGTTTTCTTAATTACTACATATTATTCAAACAAATAGCTAACTACCAATATATGATTTAATCGATTAATTTTACAATCGAAATTTTGTTCAAAATATTAAAAAAAAAAACTTACTTACTTTACTGTCTAAAAAAAAATGTAACATACCAACCATTTGATTATTGCTTTTGAATCTGCGGCACTTGAGACATTTTTTAGCAGCCCCGATAGCATTTTTTTAGCTCATCTTGCATAAAATATTCTTATTTTATGAGATTTTATTAATACAAAAATGTTTCAAGTATTTGCGCTTGCAAAAAACAATTCTCTAGTGTTTGTTAAGTAGCTGTCCTTTTTTTTGGATTTTTCTCCACTTCAACAAATCAAAGTGCTCTTTGTCGCCATTGTTTAAGAAGCCCTAAAAAATATCCATACAATATGAAACACTCAAATGTTCACCAATTGAAAAAGTTACAAAACTTTTCAAATTACATTCAATGTATTTGTTTGTGTGTGTGTGTGTGTGTGTGTGTGTGTGTGCGTGTCCTTTGAGCGATTTTAGCATCTAATTATTTTTGTGGCAGTCAACACTTTTGTCCCACTGTGCGCTGCTTTGATGCCAGCTAATTGCCTTTTGGTAGCCTTTTGGCGTCCAAAAATTAATTCTAAATAGTTGAGTTTTTTTTTTGGCTTTCAAAAAAAAATAAAGCATACTTTGAAAAGTACACAAATATACTGTATATAGATATGCCTTTTATGTAGGGTAGTTACAATTTGTAAACATTGGAATACATTCAATATATTTTCAAAAACTGACTTTTAATCTTTTGCAAAAAAATAAGTCTTTAGTTCTGCCAGATGACTTTCTTCGAGATATCAAATCTTCTTTCCAATTCATTTAAAAGCAGATTTAACACTTCGAGGTGCTTTTTTTTTTTGCAATATTCAACTTTTGAGAAAAATCATCCTTTTTCTGTTTAAAAACCTAAAGAAAGGACTAAGCAGTAAGAGATTTGTATCGAATTAAGTCATCACTGACAATAGACGATCATTTTGAGGACCTTGAGAAAGACTACTGCTTGAAAAAAAAACGTTGAACTGCATGTATTAGCTAGACGGAGACTATCTTGAGAAAGAGAATATTAAAACATTATTAAAAAGTCACAGGCTTGCCAAGCTACTTTAGTAGCTACTCTTAGTAGTTTTCTTGTTCTATGTTCAGGGGGCATTGCCAGCTCGAACTTTATTGCTTTATTTTCTGATTCTTTAAAATTTTGTTTAAAAAAATGTTTTCAAGCAGCTTGTTTGCCTAAATGTAGAACAAAAAATTATGGCGCTCACTTTGTTGGGCAGAAATGCAAAAGTGCCCAACTGCAATAAATACTTAAAAATTATTTCTGCCCGACAACCAAAAGAAGTAGCGCGCGTCTGTTCAAATGAGTGTTAGAAAAGGCGTCAAAAGCCAACAGTGTGTACATATTTATTATACTATTTTTGGTTTTATTTAGTGTTTGCAAACAGCTAAACCGATTTTATAAACATTCTTAAATTAAAATAATTAAAGTTGTAATTCTTTTACTAAAAGAGCTGAGAATATATTTTGTACCGAAACATATATAAAACTTGTAATATTTTGTCAATAATGCTTTTCTTAACAAAAAAAGTCAGGCACTTTTGCATTTCAGCAGCGTTGCTAGGGTTGCTCGTATGGCAACTCGGGCACTTATGCATATCTGCCCGATAAGCTCATCAATCTACTCCAACTAAAATATTTTTTTTCTGGCATGATAGCTACTGGTTTCTCATCACAGGAAACAACATCGCTTGGAAAAAAGCGGAATGGGTCTCAATTTTTTAATAAAAAATGTTTAATTGCAAATTGTTTGCTATTTTCCAGTGTTGCCCTAACCCCTTAAGTAAATAATTGATTTTTCGATTGTCCTTTTGCTTTAACTTTTCAATTAAGAAAAAAGCAAGATACAATACTTGACTCTTGTAAATTGTAGGTAATTGAAAAAAGTTGCAGCTTGGAATTGTTTGGTTTGAAATGCTGCAGAGTCCGAGTGGCATGTAGTCATCATTGATTTTATGCAATCAACCCGTGACTGATGGACAATGAAAAAGCAGTTGTTCCCAGTTGTTCAGCTGGGAGTTGATAGCTCTGATGAAGTCGGTTGCTTAGACTCTGGACCGCCCGCCATTCACTTTGGCTGTTGATGTGGCAGCAAATTCAGTTTACCTGACAGTGACAAGTGACCATGGCAGGCGTGTGAGGCGTGGGAGCGGCACACCAAAGAGGCAAGACTAACCACAGAAATGCAAGATTGTCAATTAGCAGCTTGGCCAGATGTTACACTGCAGTCAAGAATTTTCAAGCTAAGTGTGTTGGGGGAGAAGGTACTCCAACTGCAACATGCCAAATATTCATTTCGAAGGGAATGTCGGTCTGAATTAGTGCCGAAATGCACAAACCCAAACGTTTTGTAATCAAAATTCTTTGGTTACAAGTGTATAGCAAAATGTTCATGAGGACCACAGAAATCGATTTTCGCATGTCTGGCTGTCCGGGATTAATAATTCTCGAAAACCGAAAGAGCAAAGAGTCAATTTTTGAAGAAACCACAATGGGCTCAAATAGAAATCATTCGGGCATTTTCTTAAAAAAGTTTTTTGAAAAATTGAATTTTGCACATTACTCTAGAAGAGTGAATTGTATGTCAGCTAAGCTTACGAAACTGATGAAATTAAAAAAAAAAAAATATTTTAAATTTAATATTATTTTCTTTTTTGGTATTTTACAATGTACAAAATTAAGCAAGCATAAGCTGGCTTTACACGAAGCAAATATTTGCTCTTAGTGCTGAGCAAATGTGTTTGCGCACGGTATGGCAAACATTCTGTCCTCAAAAAATGATACTTGAAATATTTGCTCTCAGTGCTGAGCAAATATGTTTGCTCACGGTATGGCAAACATTCGTTCCTCAAAAAATGATACTTGATGAGCAAATCTTATTTGCTATTATTTGAGATAAATATTTGCTTCACCCTTAAACACTATTCAAATATTTTTCAAAATATTATTTGCTGCAAATAAAAATTTTACAAATCTTATTTGCTCACATTCAAAATCAACTTTCTTGCGATAATTTTTTATTATTTAAGACAACAATAAAACAGAATTGTTTTTTCAAATATGTATTAAATAATTTATTTTAATTTTTGAGTCTTGTTCCTAAAAGTTTTTTTTTCTTGCATTATTGCGCTAATTAGATGGCATAAAAAGTTAAAGAAGGTATTCAAGGAAATACATTATTTGCCGATAAAAAAATAATTGTATAAAATTATTCAGCAATTTAATCACAAATAAATAATAAGTGAAAAACACCTTTTTTTCAAACAAAGCCGTAAACTCTTTAAGTATAAAAACTGCAACTTAGCGAAAACAAAATTTTTGACCTACGTTATAAGTTTTTAAAATTATTGGTGGCAGTTTGTTATACTTTATCCAGCAAGACCCTGGCTAAATTTATATAAAACAAGCTCGAAATACATTTTTCGCCTTTTTTGGCATAACAAAGATTACATTTCAATCTATAAATATTTGCTCATACCAATTTCTTGAATGAGCAAACAATATGTTCGGCCAAATATTTGATACGTAGTGGCAACACCGACAAATGACTTCAATGCAACGTGCAAATATTTGCTCCAAATTTTATTCGGCAAATATGTGGCCAAATAAATATAGACAAAGATCTGGTGGAATTATTTGATCTTCATACATACAATCAAATATTTGAGCAAATATTTTATGCATTTTGTGCAAATATTTGCAATGTCTAATGTAATATTTGCGAATAATAGAGTGAACGACGTTTTATGGTAAATGCAAGCAACTACAACCAGTAAGATAACTATTTAACACCTCTTAATGGTCGACGATTTTTTTGGTAGACAATTTGGCCAAATCTGGCCAGTCTGGCCAAACCTAATGCAATTTAAAAATAATTTTTATGCGATTACGACACGCTTTCAGACTTTACATGGGCCCAGCGTGAAAATTCCATGAGGTAGTTTTAAGAGTATTTCAAAGTCGTTATGTTTTGACACCAAATGGTCCCATATGATTATGCTTGTGTGCGTGCGTGTCTGTATGGTGGAATTTGTCAAGCGGTTTCTATATACTTCATATTAGCCCAAAACAGCAGCGGCATTTGACAACGACACCGACTTTGACATAAACTTTGGGTAATTAAATTAAAACTCTTTTGGTTGAGTTTTTAATTAGTTTTATTTGTTTAAAGTTTTGAACTTTTTTAAGTGCATTATACATATTGTTATTTTTATTGGGAACTTTAAACGATGTTTGCTAAAGTTTCGTATAAATGAATATAGAACTATAGTATGTATATGCTTTGGTTATATTTACTTACTTCAATAATTCAATAACTAATAAAGTAAAAAGCTATATAATAATAATATTTAAAGAAAACTTTAATTAAGTAAAGGGTCATCAATCTTGAGGTTATTTTTTCAATAGGGTTTTGTTCGATGAACGCGTGAGTACTGACAATTTGCCTTGTGTTTTTGATTCAGTTTGCATTGAAATTTCATTATGGAAAGACTTACAGCCGCACAACGTTTACAAATCGTACAAATATCTTACGAAAATTCGCGTTATGTAAAGAATGTTTTTCGCGCGCTTAGGCCATTTTATGGAACCAATTCGGACCGGTGAATTGGCCAACAAGATCGTGTAATATCACATCGTAAGACTTTTTCCTTTGGGACTACGTGAAGTCTAAAGTGTTAGTGGATAAGCCAGCTACCAGTGTAGCCTTAGAGGCCAACATTGCCCGTATTATCCGATTATGCTCGAACGCGTCATTGAAAATTGGAACCTCCGCATAGACGAGCTGCGGCGCAGTTGCGGCCAACATTTTAAAGGGATTTTCTTTTAAAAGTAAATGGCAAGAATGGTTCTTTCTATTGATAATAAACATTTTCCGATTCATTTGAAAATTTTGTTTTTTTTTTTGCACTTAAAAAAAACCTCAAGATTGATGACCCTTTAGTATATGTGATAGTGTTAATCGTCAGTATTTATCTCGTTATTTTTATTCCGATTATTTATAGAGTTTTCGAAAGCAGATTTTTTTGAATTATCAAAAAATATTCAAATTTAAAAAAAATTTGTGTTTGTTATTTTGATTGAATCTATTAAAGCAAAGCTGCAAGCTGAATCCAACACACAACATATTTTTTAAATGTGCTCACAATGCGCTTTTATTTGATACCCAACACTGCATTACACATTATTTTCTATAATTCCTGACTCTATGTGCTTAAGTAGATGCCATGTTCAATTTAATGTGACGTCACACAGTCTAAAGCTGCTTGCAACTAAACATCTCTTTTCAAATTATAATAAGCGGCTTAGAAGTTACAAGCGAACAGATAAACATACACAACCCGCCTTTTTGAATATAGTTTTCTAGGTGAAGTTTTTAAAAACTTTATTTACAAATCATTTCAAAAAACTCGACAAGCAACATGTCACAAAAGCACATAATTTGAGGCGCAATATAATAATATGAGATCATGTCTTATATAAAGAAATTGACAAGAATCGATAAAGAGTTTTTAAAGCAATTTCGAAAACGCAGAAAAAACCTAACTTACATTAAAGTGTAGCCAGAGAAGATATTTGAAATTTACATCAACAAATAACATTACACTGTACTACAAAATCAAGTTTTAAGAACATTTCATTCAAAAATGTATTCAAGTTTTTTTCAAAATATTTATAAAAATTTTCTCTTTTTTTGCTGTTTTCTCTGCAGATCCACACACAAGGATGAGTTTGGCACACAACGCGTCTATAAGAAGACCTCACCGAACTGTGTGCTCACATTGTATTTGCCAACACGTGAAATAACTTTGACTGGCAGCCAACCCTCTGTATTACGTGGCATTGTTCATGTGGATCCAAAGGCTATACAAGGATATCGAGTCTATGCACAATTGACGTTGACATTTCGGTAAGACAAGTAACAAACAGCAATAGAACAAACAAAGGATGCTTTTGAAGTATAAATAAAGTCTATGATAAAACCAGCCAAAAAAGGATGAAAAAAACAAGCATAGTTTAAAAAAAAATAAATTGATATTGAGACCAATAAGTAGAGGGACCAGAAACATTTTTAAGCAGGATTACCTTTTTGGACACAAAAAGTTGTTGTTAAGATTTTAAAAAGACAATGACATCAGATTCTGGAGAACAAATGTAAGGTAATGTTGTCAGGGTTGGCCCGTTGTCGGCGAAAGACATTTTTAACACGCACAGGACAAAGCTGTCGTAAAAGCGTGTATAAAAATGTTTTGAGCTACGGCCTAACCCTGACGTCGTCTTACCCATTAAAGTTCATGCGAAGACTATTAAAAACTTTAGAAAAGGTCATAACAAAAATTTGTATAGCAAAATTTTAAGTTGGAAATGTTATGACTGACCCACTGTAAAATAAAGTTAACCGCGCCCGGACACAGGTTAAAAATCGCAATCAACCTTGAAGCTAAGCAAACTGTGACGTCATTCATAACGTATTCTGTTTTATGGCCCATACGCAGCATGCAAAAATTCACTTTTTTGGGATATTTTTTTTTATATGAAGTTTTGACGTTTCGTGCGGAATTTTTGCATGCTGCGTATGGGCCTTTGAACAGGAATACATAAGCCCATTTTTTTTCGGCCATCGGAGAGATAATAATAATTATGGTAAAGTTTTTGGGAAAGCTGTAATGCAACCCAAGCATCTATTACGCCACCTACTATACCTAAAGCTACTCAGACAGTCAAATCCCCTTAAGAAACATAAGTATGGATGTACTTCTTTTGACTGATAGCTTGAGCTGGGAAAAATTTGGTATAACAAAAGGATAAGCCAACTTGACGGAGTAGTAGCAAAATTAGTTTCGTTTATATTAAAACTGTTGAGCACATTTTTGGAAATATTTCAAAATTTTTGTAGAAAATTTTTGGCAGTACTGTGAGGTATGAACCTTTTCAATGGCACCCTCTCTCAAAGTCTGGAGACTTTTACATGTAGAGTCTGCCTTTACAAGCGCAAGACTTCTTTCCGTAGCTTCGCCAACTTTCGCTAAATTTTATCCAAGACCAGTACAGCTCTGGTTTCTAATCGAGGGCAGACTTTGTTGCACTCACTCTAATACTCGACGGATGTAGGAGCAGTAAGTCAAAATCCAGCACATGAAGGGTGTCAGGTTTTAGGTAAACAGCATTCAGCAGGCTCACACTGTTCTACAAAAGTCCAAGCTGCATCAAAATAAAGCAGCTGACTTGGAACATATTGCAGTTCCTGCATTGTGAATCAATTTAATGTTAGGGATTTTTTAAATTTTTTACCCTCCTCCCCACCCAGGTGCGGATCCAGGTTTTGGTCTTGGGGACTCTTCACTTCGAGGTGTATATGCATATATAAGAGCTCGCAAAACACTTTCAGCCCATTTTCCACAACTTTAAGGGGGGGTCTGTACCGCCGTGGATCCACACCACTCGGTGACCATTCGTAGTATATGCCAAGAGCGCCCTCCCCCCTGAAAGTATCACGTAGTATGGATACGTTTCCTTATTTCTCCCTGTTCTATCAGAACTCTAATTAATTCAATTCCAAGAAGCTGGTTCAAAAATATTTTTATAATTTTCTAGTCTGCGCCACTAAGCAACTTAATCCTGATGTACTACGACCTTAGAGGCATTATTACTACCAAGAATGGGGTTAAAAAAATTTTAAGTTCACATTACCTTTGGCTTTGGCATTATTAGAGCTGTAAGGATGAACACATAAAGTGATGGTTGTGCATCGACTTAGTTAAGCTCCAGGCAGATTCCTGGTAAACGTCACTTGGCAAATCAACTCTGAACTTAAGATGCATCCAAGCTGGTTCAATTCTTAGAAGTTGGCTCAAAAGTTTTTGCATCTTTGGTTTGTATTTTTGGTAAAGTTAATGAAATTATAGGAGCTGTAGTGTAGTAAACATCAATAAGCAGAAACTAAAGCTGATTTAAGAAGCCGCAATGGTTGAAACTCTTACCTTAGTAGCTGTCAGGGCACATATTATGAAGGCTGTACATTAACATATATGCTTAAAGAAAAAGTAGCTATTTATTGGTTTATTAGGCTCACATGGAATATGATTACTTCATATTATTAATATGCGAATCTCTGGATGCTGATTTTATCTGGCTTTTTGCCTACTGGTCATAATGAGTGCATCTAAACAAAAACGCAAAGCACACCAGACCAGCCGAATATTGAAGCCTATTCCCAGCTAGAGTGCTTGCCCGTGTTGCTGTCGTTTCGCACAGGAACTGCAATAATTCTAAAATTGAAATTGTAATTTCCACTTGACTGCAGTTCAACTTGTCTGAGTTCTCAGACGTTGCGCACCAACTGTCTAAGCAGTTCCAATGTCTCCTTGCATTCATACGCTCATTACTCACAGCTCGAAACTGTCACACCTTTGACTCTTCACTCATGACAATCTTGTCGTTGTTTTTGTTACAGCTACGGTCGTGAAGATGAGGAAGTAATGGGTCTACGGTTCTGCAATGAGGCCATCATGTCGCTACATCAAATATGGCCACGCATCGAGGAGCCATCGCTCGAATCCTTAAGTCCATTGCAGGTAAGCATTAAAACTATTTAAATATGTAGTATAAAATATTTTATAACAAAATATTGAGGAGGCTGCCGGGGGCTAAAACATTCGTTTCTTATAGATTTTATTTATTACTCAGTCAGTGAATGAAATTTGTTGTTCCCTGTTCTCTTCGAACAGTTATTAATAGAGATCCCCATGCTCCGCCCAGAGGCGACGGACTAACAAGTCAAGCCAGTGAATTATTACTATTAATTGGAATACAGAGAATATCCGGCGAATGACCGCTGCAGCTCTGAACTTTGATTGACCTTTGCACTTCAAGAAAAATGTTGGATTTCGGCAGTGAGCTCACGGATTGAGTTTGGCCTATTCACATAGGTTTCTGTTACAGTATCATTGTCATTGAAACACAAATTTTGCACCTCCGGATCCGATGTGCATGCTGCCGAAGCGGGTGGATTTACCATAAGGAACTGACCACCTGGAGACAAATTTGTTATAGTCGTATTTGATTCCATGTTTCTTTTGTCAATGATATGGTTTAGCAGATTCTGGTCGGCAAGTTGTAAGCTTAAGGACAGGTCTGACAGGCTCTGCTAAGCCTTTCGGATGGCCAGACACATACTGGGGAAGCCGCTCCTAATATGGAAAACAGACGCTGGTGCAGCCGATAATTATGAGAGAGTTAAATGTCACTAGTAACAATGAAACAAACAGACGCTGCTAATTTTGTGGATTGTTGTTAGCTTCGATGCTCACCGTCGACCTTACCGGCTTGGGCGGCCCTACCAGTAGCTTCGCTACCGCCGGCATCGCACTCAGGATCCTTGCATTTACTGAACCCCTTCGCCACGACAAGGCCGCAATCCCCGAAGAGGTATTGAGGCCCTTTGCTCCAACTAGGAACCTAATATAGGACACTAACTACTATTCACATAGACCAGAGATTAAAAAATACCCCCCCACAATTCCGGAAAATAATTTGGTCTGAAAATCGTTATTCCAATCGATTGTTTCCAGCGATGTGGCTGGTGCCGTCCTGCTGCAACCTGATCTTTCAGAACCATACCATTCAGTTGAACACTCAAGAACGCAGTCAACCTCAGCAGTCGACCTAAATTTCAAAGAAGTAATGCCCAAGCAGCCCGCGTGACCAGAATTCTCATCTCTTGCTCATGGATTAAGCGCAAATATTTTTTTTTTCTAAGCCCCCAATTTTGTTGACAAAAGCAGCCAGATGGTAGTGCTCCTCATGGTCGAAGACGATTTGTTTCATTTTGCTACGTCACCTTGCTGCCGCTCTGCACGATTTGTTGGCTTGAACTCCAGCATGAACTGAATCTTGTACGGGTGAAGGTGGACTCTACTGGTGGTCTTTTGTCTAGCTTCACTCCATGGTGCTTCATAAACTTTGAAGTTATTGGGAACAAAACCGAGTTCTTGTGGCTATAGCTTATAGCAGCAATGTTTTCTAGAGATCAGACGGTATGTCTATGGACAGGAGTCTTACCATGCATAATCGGCCCAGTGTCTTTAAATTTATGGATCAACCTTGGAATTGTTAATACTGCGGAGTGAGAATTTCATAAACTCTTCATTTTTGTCTATGGCGCCAAATTAAAAAACGTGTGCTCCTTTTGCGAAACCCTATATATCCGAGAGACCACCACCAAAAAATGCGCAGCAGCTGTATCCAGGCTTTTTAACCAGGCTTTATACCACTGACGTATATTGCCCACACTAAGACCATATCTTTCAACAGTAAGATGACAAAGGATGCCAAATATTTTGAAAATAGCTTTTAATGCCTTCATCCCATTGTATTACCTTTTATCACCCAGTAAGGTTTTAGAACTCCAAATCGGAAGCATGCTTAGCTTATTCTTAGATTCGATTTTGCTAGCTCGTATTATCTTCAAGATGCAGTTAAGAGCACAGCGGGCTAAGCGGATTATTTGGACATAAGCCACTTATGGTCATCTAGTCTGCTTCGTTCTCTTACAAAAACTGTTCAAATGTTATATACTATTATATAATGGCATAGTGTATACAAACAAACACATGCGTAGCAAACATATGGCGCGTCCTGAATGAAAAGCTTAAAGGAAAAACGTGAAAAACTTGCAAGCAAAGCGAACAAAAAAACTTAACTCTTAACTTATCTTTGTTGTTGTTTTTGTCTTTTTAGTTTTTCTCTGCTCAGCTGCCATATCCATTCTCTCTGTCAGTTAGGGTTGATCTCTTGCTTCTGGCCAGAGTTGCTTCTTAAGTTATAAAAGTTCAACCCTGGGGTATTTTTTGCTTGAGAATTGTGAAAGGTGCGCCATTATCAAACAATTTTTGGCTTGAATCTTTCGGATTTCTACAGAGTATGTAACAGGTAGCAGTAGACGGGTCAGTTGGTACCATAACATATAATACCAAAAGTCCTCTCATCACATTGTGTAGCGATAAAGCTAGTATATATCTAACCTACATCTTGGTTATCAGAAGAGGTAATTTTAAATTACTAAAAGATGCATATCGCCCCTACGTAGTGGAAGTTTGTTGATATAATTCGTTTTCTTCTCCCATTTCTCCCGAAGCAGAGTTACGGAATTTATGCTGTTAAGTATTTTTAACTGTACAATTATGTCCTTTTTTGTTTTTTTGAGTTATACAATGCCCTATGGAAGCTAATAAAATAACATCCCCATCGAAAAAACAAGACTAACTTGCTTCACATGTAATAAAAAGAGGTCTGAATTCAAAATTTGGTTGCTGCAGCTCTTATTTTCTCTTAGATCAAATGGACGGACATGTTTATATCAATTTTTTTATCAAACTAACCAAAATAGAGATAGCTTTCAGGGGTCTTTGGAATTTCCTTCTCCATTTTACAAAAAATAAGTGTAAACTTCACATGTGACAGGACTACCCATAATGCGAATCTAATATCTAAGAGACTCCGTCACGTCAGGGTCCAAATGGGATATCCCAAATGGGATTTTTTTATATGAAGTTTTGTCATTCCGCGTTAATTTTTCGAACTGCGTAAACCCCTTTAAAAAAAAATCCCAAATGGGATGTAACCGTAAGAATTGTGTATTTTTTAAGTTCTCTGAGAACATCGGATTCAGCAACCTTAAAACCCTATAATAACATCGTTTTAAACTATAAATCGAATATTATGGTGTTTTAAGAGATTACCTCGGAACTATGGGTGTGCTTTTTGGGCTATCTTTTTGGTCCTAAAGATTCAAATGCTTCAGAGGCTCAAAATCCAATGCTAATAAGTTTTAATGACAATCTGTTCGTTTTATATACTTTACAATTCGTTACTAATTGTTTTACTAACCACATATATTAAGGTCAGTGACGGATCTTTGGGCGGATTTTCAGGTCCGGACCCCCTCAAAAGTTGGGAAATATGAGTTAAAAGTTTTTTTTTCGAGCTCTGCTATATATACTTCTAAGTGAAGAACCCCCCAAGACCAAATCCTAGATCCGCACCTGATTGAGTTTCTCCACAATTTAAAACGTACCCAGCATAAAATCTATTAAAAATTTTGTTAGTTGTAACCAAAAATGATCAAGTGGGAGGGGGTGTTTATTCGGAATCGTTGTGCATCAACGAATCCTTCCGTTTATCAGATCATTGTAGTGTCTTGCAAGCAGAAGTCATGGCTGTAATAGAAAGTATTCGTATCATTAGGAATCGTGTCTTAAACGAAAGGGAAATTCAGATCTGTTTTGACAGTCAGGCTGCTCTAAAAGCACTACAATCAGTAAGGCTTACATCCAAAACAGTGATGGAATGTTATGAGCTTTTACTAGATGCCACAAATTTCGTGGATATCAATTGCAAAGCAGATGAACTAGCTCGTCTAGTTACCCCGTCGGATACAATGGTACCACTTCAGCTAAACATGGCCTTGATACCTATGCCACTAGCAACTTGTAAATTATTAATAGATAAGAATATCGTTAATGATGCGAAGTATAGATGGGAGCAAACTGGAAACTGTCTTATTAGTAGAAAAACTTGGCCGCAATGGAGCTTGAATAGAACCAAGCAACTTTTAAAACTTAACAGACTTGACATAAAAGCTACGATAGGGGCTCTTACTGGACACTGTCTTATTGGTAGACACGCCAATAGATTGGCAGTGCCTTGTTTCGACTACTATAGAAGCTGTCAGGAGGTAGAGGAAGAGGAAACAGTGGAGCATCTTCTGTGTGGATGCATGGCACTTTGCAGGAGGAGACTGTACACACTGGGTTCCGAAACTTTTGGAAATGTTACTGAATTCGCAGGAATCAAAATAAATAAGATTAATTCGTTTATCAAATCGACAGGTTGGTTTAGAGAGGATACGGAAGAGTAAGGACTAGCTCTAGTGGCATCACAACGGGCCTTTTGCAAGCCTAGGTGTGTCGGAAGACAACCACTTTTATCAACCTACCTACCTACCAAAAATTATCAAATCTAAAACACTTTGCCTAGAAACAACTTAAAAAAATAATTTTTGATAAGATAACTTGTGTTCACTAAAATATATAAATACCTTTAACGACATCATGTTTCCCAGATACTCTAAAAACTGATATAAAAAAATGTGCAGAGTATATTATAGTCGGTATAAGGTTTTTAATTTCAAATGTAAGTCAACTTTTATGCTTGCTCATGTATGCGTTCTTGAAATCTAGTTGTAAAGTTTTTTCACTTACACACACATATGTATGTATTTTGGCACGCATACACTCGCTCCAAAAAAAAAAAAAAAGGTAACGGTAAATGTAACGGTAGCTCTAACAGTTCATTGCACTTAAACCAATTGAAAATTCAATTTCATTAAACTAAGAGCTAAACAAATGCTTTCTTTTCTATGCGATGTGTATGCGATGTGTGTATGCGATGAATGCGCGTGCAAACATTATACCTATTGTTGTATGTTCAATGTGAGTATGAGCTAAATTACTTAACTGATTTTTTTGATAACAATTTTATTGGTTTTCAAACATTTGTGCTTGCCCGAAGAAAAAAATAGATAAAGGTTTTCTGCTCTTCATGCTCTGTGCCCCTCACAAGGTTAAGGTTATAATATAGTGTGACCAGATAGCAATAGAAATTCAAATATAATAAGAACGTTGGCAGATTTTAAACATATTTTGGTTTTATTTTGAAGCTACATTCATACCATTATATATGCACATTATTGGAATGGCCAAAATAAGTATCTTTGGCCAACGTTTCCAGATACTCTGGTGTTGTACTTAGTCGTTGGATTCCAATCGTACACAGACTTTGTGATGATGCCCAATACCGACTCGATATTTCTGGATCTGCTTCGGTATCAGTCGATTTATTCTTCAATTCACACCAATCCATGCTTCATCCTTGTCACGGCGCTAAGTCATACGTAACTTTGACAGATACTGTTACATAACGATTGGAAAATTTTTATTGCTATCTGGTCACCCCCAGAGCGTAAGTTCCTTATAACAAAATTCATATCAGTAGCTATGCGTATCCTTTCAATTGAACAACTAGATATTCTGTAATCACAAGATCTGCGTCCATTTCTGGTCTCCTTTTTCCAAAAAGTTTTCTAGATTGTTTAAATATATAGCAAGTTCTCTAGGGAGCAGCAAGTTGATTCGTTTTCATACAAACTACACTCTACACAAATTCTGAGCAAGATAAAAGCAGTGCACTGAAAAAAATTTGTGTACACAAAATTTCGATTTAATTGAAATTTACTTGTTACATTGCAAAGAACAGAGTCCAAGCATGTAGACAGCTGCCTTATGAAAGTAAGCAGCAAAAACTTATTATTTTCAGGAAAAAAAAATACCTAGAGCGTATTCCCGCCTCAAATTTCTGCCAATTTATTTTTGTTTCTTTGCCTTTGGGCCATGCGCTCATTTTAACTCATTTAAGTTGCTTAGAAAACAAAAACAACACATAATCAAGTCAAATTTGATTTTAATAACTTGACTGTAAAAGTTCTAGACAACGCCAGAAAGCTGAGGCCATCCAAAAATGCATAGACAAAGTTTTGCCTAGCAGCTAAAGTCAGTCATTGATAAGCAGCTCAGTGAGAGAGAGAGAGCGAGTTTATGCAGCACCCCAACTCGTGATATCATATGTTAATAGGTTGCCAAAAACAATAAAAAATTTTTTAAACTCTTAAAGGCTGTATTTCAAATTATGCCAAAAGCAGTTACACAAGGTGTTTTTTTAGGTTATTTTTTTTCAATGAAGTGTTCAGTTGCGCATAAAATTATGAATATCTTGATAAAGGCAAAATGTTTTATTTAAATTAATGCTACATTCAGGAAATCATGCATATTTTATGATGTAGCCTTTGAAACCCTTTGGATGATTGCCCCTCAAGAGCCCAGCATGAATGAGCACTGCACCCCATTAAAAAAACTCCTTGCTTTGGTTTAAAGTGGAAATGGTTCAAATCTTTTGACTTCCGATTGCTACCCTGCAACGTTCATTTTAAGGTAAATAATTTTTAATCGTTTGGTCTCGATATATCAAAAAAAAAATTTCTCTTTTAGAATCAAGTTAAAAACTTAAAAAAGCAAGAAAAAAACACCCTTTACCCTACACAGTTTTTGTTGTGGCCATATAAGATATTTGAAAACCTTGATGTTGCTTCTTTTTATATATAAAAAAAAAACACCCTTTAAATCGAAGAAATAAGTGAAGCGGTCCACTTTTTTGGTCGACCTCTTCGATTTTGATGATTTTTACATATGGAATAGCGCTACTAGACCACGTTGATTTTTGTTCTACAATTCCGATTATTTGGTGTGTTATCAATAACTGAATATGGGATTTTTTATTTTTAGACTTTTCTTTGACAAGCCATATCTTCAAAACGAATAAAGATATTGACGCCATGATAGATAAAATAATAAATTAAAACAAATGTGTATTTTTTTAAGATTTTTTTTTTTAATTTTGAAAAATTTTTTGTTTAAAATTCAAAAGTGATCTCCCACTCAATATATTAACAGAACAATAAAAAACACCCTTTATTAACTTTAGCTTAGACTGCTCTTGTTATGGCACTATTAATTTTTCATGATCAATAGCCAACCTTGATCTATTAGAAAAATTATGACATTTCTGCTTAATATCTGTGCCTTAGGACCACGTTAAAAAACTGTAGGACATCCCTAATCACCTAAGACTCTCCTATTACAAAAACCATTTTTAGGATTCGACAAACGCAGCCAGATCCGCAATGGGCACATAAGCCAAACTACCCAGATCCTCAAAGAACGGTTTTCCCAGAAACTGAGTTCTTCTTCTTAGAAACGCCGGGCAGTCGCACAGCAGATGTTGGATGCTTTCTGTCTCCTCCTCGTCTCCGCAGCTTCGGCAGAAGTCGTAATGGGGAACATGCAGACTCTCAGCCATGTGGCCAATGGTGCAGTGCCCCGTTACAACTCCTACCACTATCCTGGTCCTGTTTTTATGAAAACGCAGGAGTTCAGATGTGCGCTTTGCGTTATACCTAGGCCGGAGTGCTCGAGAGATGCGACAACCGGACACCGTGTCCCAGTCTCTTTCCGCCAGAGCTATGGCCGTCTTCCTGATTTGCGATACGACGTCCTGTAATGGTCTTTCTATACATCGATAGGCGTTTGCACATACCGCTGCCTTTCCACGTCGAAATCTAGTGTGCTATCATACGCTTCGGAGAGCTTTTCAAGAGGGCTGCTCAGCACAGGCGGTAACGAATTTATAGGATATATACGCCAACTATTTTATAAATTATGACTACATATAGGAGAGCAAGCCCCTTAATTGTAATCTTAATATACTTTGTCTTGTTTCCAAGAATGATGAACTAAATGTATGCCTCAAAATCATATTGCTTTCCAAGACTAGGCTAGAGATCATAGTCACATACTGTATTAGTCAGATTTTAAAGCTTCTGACGGTAAGAGCGGAGACCGTTGCTCCGTGCAGAAGGTCAGTTAGTGCCTTTGACATCACGGTGCCTTAACATATCGCAATATACGCATAATCATGAACTCTGCCCAACAAACGTTTGCGTAACAAGATCGCGATGTGTCGATAAAAACAATAAATCGCTCACTAAAGAAAGTAATCGACTCTTGAGCCTAGCGCTCAAGGGTCTGTGGCTAGTCAAGTACCTGTGCCTGGTGCAGGAAGTACATTGAATATGTTTTATAATTTTTTATTTTTTATTTTTAATTTCAACGTAAGCAACAACAAGAAAAAGGGAAATGGTTGCCAGGCCAACTAAGGTTGGAGAGTGTCTTAAAGCTTTTCATTGAAAGTGTTGCAAAGTGAGAACTCGATGCTGTTGTTGCCAGCGGCAACCTGAAGATGCACATACACACACACACACACACACACGCCGATGTATCTTAACAATGCAAGATATGAAAAACTCGCAAAAATAAAAGAAATAAAAGCAAAGAAACAAAAAAAAAATATAAAAATTTATATAAAATATAAACTTCAAGACAAAAGAAAGCTACATGTGCATGTGTGCACATGTATGTATGTTGGTAATTCCAGCAAGCAACATACACACTTATGTATACACACACCAACGAGCACGTTAAAAATATAAAACATAATTAAAAAAAAAAAAATACGCAGCACACAATGAATATTTATTTGAAAACCGCGCACATTAAGAACAATAGCAGGAAAAATATATAAAAAAAGTCGCTACATGCCGACTATTGTATACACTATGTAGCCGCTAATCTGACAAACAAGCCGAGAAAAAGGAACTGTACTCATGAAAGTGCCATCTTCAGATACACTCATGGCAAAAATAAAAGGCGCGCTCAAATTTTTGCATTCATACTATGTACCAAATACACTAGACTGCAAAAATTTAAGAACAGCTGAAAAATTTTCATTTTTGTGTTTTTCAGGCACGCAAATAAGACTTACGGGAACGAAAAAATCAAAGCAAAAAAAGTGGTTTATATGAAAGTGTAAACCGCAATATATAATTTTATTGAAGGACCTTTCAAAAAAAAAGGATATATTTGTATTTTTAGTTTATTATTTGTAATGTATGTACTTACTGCGACCCAAGTGCATCTTTTGCACCCCCTTCACGGCTTAGAGCTCTCCCAAAAGTCCAATTGCCTGCATATCATCATCATCATCATCAATTGGCCATTACAACCGTGGGTCGGTCTTGGCCGCATCCAGAAGCCTTCGCCAGTCGTTTCTGCTTTGCGCGCAATGACGCCTGTTGGAAATATCAAGCCTAGCCAGGTCAATAGAAACCTGATCTTTCCATCTCAGAGGAGGTCTCCCTCTGCCGCGTCTACCACCAGTGGGCACCGATTCGAAGGCTTTTTTCGCTGGAGCATAATCATCGATTCTCGCCACATGACCTAGCCAACGCAGTCGCTGCAACTTAATGCGCTTGACTATGTCTATGTCGGGGTATAGCTCATACAGCTCGACGTTCCAGCGTAAACGTTACTCTCCATCAACGCGAGAGGGACAAAAGAGCTTACGTAAAATTTTTCTCTCGAAAACTCCTAGGACTCGCTCATCATTGCTCGTCATCGTCCATGATTCTGCGCCATACATAAGGACGGGTATTATGAGCGTTTTATAAAGAGTTGTTTTCGTCCTGCGAGAGAGGGCTCGACTGCTGTCAAAGGCGGCTTTGAAATCGACTAGCAGGTGGTGTGTGTCGATTTGCTTTTCCAGGGTTTTCTCCAGAATTTGCCGTACTGTGAATACCTGGTCAATGGTGGACTTACCAGGTCTGAAGCCACACTGATAAGGTCCAATCAGTTGGTTGACGGTTGGCTTCAATTTTTCACATAGGATACTGGCAAGGACCTTGTATGCGTTGTTAAGTAGAGAGATTCCACGGTAGTTGGCGCAGATCGTTGGATCCCACTTCTTAAGTATTGGACAAAGAACGCTTAGATTCCAATCACTCGGCATGCATTCTTCCGACCATATTCTGCATAGGAGCTGGTACATGCGCTTCATGAGCTCCTCGCCGCCAGCCTTAAACAGCTCTGCTGGTAGGCCATCAGCACCGGCAGCTTTGTTGTTTTTGAGCCGCTGGATGGCTGTTTTGACTTCGGTATAGTCGGGCGGTGAGACGATAATTCCATCGTCAATGATTGTCTCTTCGGACCACTGTGTTGCCTGGTAGGCCGCGTTTTTCTCTGTAGTTGCCGCGCGACACTCGTTATCGTACCAGGAGTTGCCTGCATATTCTCCAGTATTTTATTTGGATTTATGGTGACAATGCTCTCTGGTGAGAGCCTAGAAGCTTGCTTCTTTTGTTGACGAGTGCTATGCATTCACATAGTAGATGCACTGAAGTTTCTTCCTCCATACTACAGAAGCAACAAAGTCCACTATCCGCTATGCCAATTTTATTTAAGTGGCTGCGGAGCCTGCAGTGTCCCGTCAAGAGGCCTGTCAGGATTCTCACGGTATTTTTCCCGTGAGTTATCATGTGTTTGAACCTCTTACGGTTGTAGTTAGAGAGGAGGGTTTTTGACTGCCTAAGTCCTGGTATCTGTTCCCAGTGAAGTAAAGTATTTTTAGTTTAAAAATATTGGTTCCAAAGATATTTAAAATGTATTTTTTGGGATACTTAATATTAATGCTTCAAGGACATATGTGGCAGCTATGGAAAGCTATTGAAGTGTACATCATATAAATGGGCCAACCATTATTGTGCGCTCTTTGGTCCACATATATATATAAAATTTAGTTTTTACTATGTGGGATCTTTAATATAGATCCTGCAAGGACATGTAAAGCATCGACGGATAGGTCTTGAAGTGTGCATCAAATAAATGGGCCAACCATTATTGTGCGCTCTTTGGTTCAAAAAAAATGTAAGTTTAATTTTTATTTTCAATTCTTAAAATATTATATATATATTTTATTTTAAGAATTGAAAATAAAAATTACGCCTTAACTTTTATTTTTGATTTTTATAATAAAAATTGCAGAGTAACTCTTGTTTAAAATATTTTTATGAAAATTGGCCAATAATATATATTTTTCATTTTTATTATAAAAATTAAAAGATAAGAGTTATTTTGCGATTTTTTAATAAAAATGGTTACTGAACTATTACACTAGCTTACACGAAAAATTAACCTTCGTAAAAATGTGTCTATAAAGGTAATTTTGGGTCGCGAAAAACGAAAATTACATTCATTTTTATTTTTCTTGAGAACCGTTTTTGAGATTTTTTCGAAAAATATGTTTTTCGAAAATTTTTAATTTTGAAAAATGCTCGAAAATGTCAATGTGAAATGTATTTTTTTCGACTTTGGTTGCTTGTAACTTCAATAATTTTTACTAAATCTGTACATATTGTATATCACTGTCAAGAGCACATCAATACCTTTTGATCTAATTCTCTTTCAGACAAAATTTTGTTCACGAGATATTGACAAATAGCTGAAAAAAGTGCCCAAAAACATGTTTTTCGAAAATATCTCGAAAACACTTTTTTAACAAGGTTTACTCGATAACCCTCAAATTTGTTAACCAGTGTTATTTCAGGAATTTTTTTTTTTTTGTCAAAAAATGAGAGTTATTTATAAATTTTAATGAAAAAAATCAAAAAATTATTGTTTCATGATTATTATTTAAAAAATTTTATAAGAGTTATGGTCCCTGGTATATTTTGTTTAAAACTAGTTTTTCAAAAAGTTTATGTACACTTCATTTGTGATCTTTTCTAGTGGTTACCTTTTTTTCATTAAATGAGGTATTTTTCGTTAATATTCTTACCCTGCACAAATTCGGCGCGTTCTTTCCAACAAGTCCTTGAGTTTTTCTGAATAAAAGCTCTGCTTAGGCATGCCTGATTGAGTTAAGCTGATTGTGCGCAGCTTTCGCAACTCTGCGTCAAGTTCTTTTCACAAAAATTCTGTGGGACTGGCATCCAGAGATCAGCAGTGTCATCTTTTGATTTCGAATAATTTTTTTCAAAGTTTTGACGTGTGTCTTGAGTCGTTATCTTTTTGGAAAATAAACATTTCTCCTATTAAGTCAAATAACACAGGTCTACAAATACCGAGGTTATGTCAGTTTTTGAAAAGCTAAGGGTCATTTCCGAAGTAATTTGCTGCGTAGCATCCGAATTCAGGGTCAGGATTTTGAGATATTTGAGGTTATGTACCCGAAAAACGGCTTATTTTTCCTACCTTTGAGGTTATGTACAAGGTGCCAAAGATTTGTTGTGGTCTGTCACTCTAGTTACATCATTTAGTACCACTCTTACCCTTTTATTTGAAACAAGGGATCAATTACGATATTTTTTCGCAAAGTCATGGCTATTCGAAGTTACTAAATATATTTCTTCCACGTCATTAGCATTTCACAGGTCTACAAATACCGGGGCTATGTCAATTTTTGAAAAGCTAAGGGTCATTTCCGAAGTGATTAGCTGCGTAGAATCCGAATCCGTCAGGATTTTGAGATATTTTAAAAAAGGCCTTTTAAGGGTACATAACCTTAAATATCTCAATATCTTGACGTGATGGGCCAATTCTGATTCTATTTCTACGCAGCAAATTACTACGAAAATGACCCTTAGCTTTTCAACAACTAAACCGTGTTGAGCTGTGTGATTGGCGTTATGGCCAATGATACAAATTTTTGAAGGTGGTCCTTAACTTTTGCAGCGTAGTGTATTTTTTTTTTATTATACTCTAAAGATCAAATTATTTTTCAACATAAGCATAGGCCCAAAAAATTCAAGCATATCAGCGTTTTGAGATAACCTCGTTTTTGAGTTTATGACAGGAGCCTGACTAGCTAGGGTTTTTTCGACCTGGCATTTGGATTAGCGACTACTTTGAGCTACGAAAATCGTTTTTTTGTGTGTGGCTGTATTATATGTATCATAACCTCCAAAAATCTCACAAAATATTTTTCTATATCAGTTGTACGACCACAATTTTTTATGTTTAGAATGAAAAAAAAAAAAAACCAAAAAACCGAGCAAACATGAATTAACAAACTGTGCCTGAGCATATTTTGCTAAAATAAGATTTTCCAAAATCTTTTCGTCTCCGACTTGTAGTTGTTGACAAAGAATCAAACGAATAGCTCAGCCAACATCCAAGACATGCCACGGTTTTCCCATTAGTGCCCATCAATAATACCCTCCTCCCTATCGCTAAAAAAGGACTTGAAATTCTAAAAATTTCAACTTTGGAAAAAAATATCAAATTTGCATTGTGCAGCTTATAAAAATCTAAGTAGAAACACAAACACAGTCGTAGTTATTTCCCAAAAAGCTATGTACTGAATATTTTATACTTTACAGGAAGCTCTGGTCAAACGTTTAGGGGATGGTGCACATCCCTTCACCCTTTCACTGACATCCCAAGCACCGCCCAGTGTACAACTAGTACCGGCCAAAAAGTACTATGGAGCCCCTATCGGAACCAGCTACGATGTGCGTTGCTTTATTGGTAAGTGGAAAACCAAATGGACTTACTAGGCCTATGATTACTGAAACTAAAAGGGGTCATAACAAAAAGATATGGGTTCAAAGTAATACATACAATGCTTTGAAACACATACAATAGTTTACTTAAAATTTCAATTTAAAATTGCTAAAGGGCTAACGTTTGATGCGTATCGACTATTGTATGCCCTGTAGCCTCAATAATTTCTGTAGTTGTTATCGTACTTGGAAGGTCCTTGAGTGGTATGTCAGAAAAGGAAAAAAAAAATTGTAAGATTTTCTTAAGAATACAGTCGAGCTTCCTCATAGCGAGCAAAATATAGGTTTGTTGTATAAAAAATGCAATGTAAAGCAATTCGTTATAAGGAAAACGAAAGAGCAGAATGTTTGAATGAAAATCTTAATATGAAAAAATTTGTTCTGGCAAACTCGTCTGTATTTACAAACTTATTTTAATGAGCGTAACTTTTTATATATTGTATATAGGAGAGTTTTAGTGAACAAAATATGTGCAAATTAAATAATATCTGGATAAATAATAAGCGAGAAAAATTGCAAAAATTCTAGATTAAACGGCCATGCTCCGGAAAACGAATGCAAATAAAGGGTGCGCCATTTCTTATGTCGGTATTGTAACATTGAATAACTTGAACATTTGACAACCGATTCACTTGACTTTACATGTTTTGGAAACGTCAATTCAGTACAATTTTAACCATGTATCGCTTCATACCAAAAGAATGCGCCGATGTAGTTACTCTGTACAACTCAGCGTGCATATCGTCGAAAATATCATGGCAATCAGGCACCGTCAGACAACTCTCCGGTGGCGTTTATAAGCACAATTGCCATATTTGGGGAACGCAGAATCCACACGAGATCTATGAAACGCCATAACATGACCCGTTTGGCCCAAAACCATCATTGGGCCTTATTTTTTCAAAGAGAGCCAAACGGTCGATGGAAACCGATATCGGTGGATGTTGACTCACTATGTCTGCCCACAAATGCACGAAAAAGTTCTTGAAGATTACTGGTTTCAACAAGATGGTGCGACATGCCACACTGTGAATCCAACAATCCAGTTTCTGCAACGACAATTCCCTGGAGGTCTGATATCAAAAAGAGGCGACATTGAATGGCCACCCGGATACCCAGATTTGACCCCTCTGGGCTTCTTTTTGTGGGGTTATTTGAAAAGTAAAGTGTACACAAGCAAACCGCAGACCATTGAAGAGAGATGCTCGAAAAGATAATGGAAAAAGCAGCAAAAAGGGCATATTCTGCCGTGGCCAATAGAGGCGGCCACTTGATTGATTTTGTGTTCAAAAACTGATTCAAATAAATTCCAAAGGACCAAATTAAATAAAAATACCTCATTTACAAAAATCGGTTGTTTTTTTTTTTTGAAATTATTCAATGTTTACATGCCGACATAAGAAATGGCGCTTCCCTTATTTTTTTCGGATTCGTTTTGAAACCGAATGTTTGGTGCTCCCAATTTCAACAAAACGAATTTTTTATGTGATTTGAAACCGAATGGTTTTTTGCAAGAGAAATTGAAACGAAACGGCAAAATAGTTTTAAAAAAGTACGTATTTTATTCCGAAATAATTTTTTAAATATTCTTTCAAGTTCTTAGATTAAATTAAAGTTAAATATTTACTGGCAATTATTTTTTATTAATTTTTTTTCTGACTCAACACAAAAAATTGCATGCATAACCCAAAACAAAATTTTCTTTGTGGTGCGTGTATGTGCACATATCAGGCACGAACACATGACAATAAGTGCGACAGGGTTGCCGCGCTACACAAAGAAAATTTGTCTTGTAACACAAATAGCTAAGTCGTGTTCTATATATACTTACTAAAATATCGAAAATATAAATGGGAAAATGCCAAGTTATTGGCAAAAAATCAGTTTTTCCCAGCAAACAAAAACGAATACGAATAAAATTGTTCGGTTTTGGTTTTTTCGTTTTGCGGACACAGCCGATAATTTTAAAAATATGAGCAATGAACAGAAGAATCCATCTTATTTATCAATCAAAAAGCAATACTTTCTTAACAATATTTTTGAATAGGGCTATCTGGTTGTAAGCCTTCATTCAGACAAATACTTCGTTACACGTTAAAAATATTGACTTTAATTTATTGAAGTATTACTCTAAAGGTCTAATTTTTTATGTTTTAATAAAGCTAGTGACACTTTAAATATCTATTTAATTATTGAACTCGTTGAAAAGCTGAAAACTTTTTACTTTGCAATGTGTAGTGGGCTAAAATTCAACTCTCATCTCAACTTTTCCCACTAACCCACTATTTAACGTTTTAGCTGTTGAGTTGTTGAGAAAGTGTTGCAAAACACTCTGTTTGCGACATTTTCAATACAATTTAATAAACAATATTACAGCCTTGTGTCACAGTTTTGTAGAAAACAAAAATGTGTGAAATCAGGGAAAAACTATTGTATTGGTAAAATGAGGGAAATTAGAAAATCTCAAGGGGCCCAACTTAATCAAAATCGCACTACAAATATTAAAAATAAGAGCAATATAGCATTTTAGAAACGAGAGTTCAAGACGACTCTGTGGCAAAGCCCCAAAGCCGTATCAAACAAGAAATATATTCTTTTTACTACTTGAAGTTTCCTTATAATGTCAAATTACAGCGCATCCCAAAGTCGGCCATGCCGCATTGTAATGTACACATTTTTATACCCTGTACCGTATGGTACAAAGGGTGTGTGTGCAAGCCGAAAATGTATGTAACTTGCAGAAGGAGACGTCGGAGACCCCCCAAAGTTACCTAAAGTATGATCAGAGTGACTAGAGAAGTCCGTACCCATGTCCGTCTGTCCGCCCGTTCGTATGAACGCCTAGATCTCAGAGATGGTAAGAGCTAGAGCAACGAAACTTTCAGATTAGATCCTACGGGAGACAAGTTTATTTTATTTTTTTGATATCGGGGTTACATTATATATAGAGAACCTCGGAAAAAACAAAAAGTTTTAGATGGATAATTCGTTTGTTTATAAAGTTATCGTAATCAAATTCGGCACTCAGATGTTTTTTAAAGTTCCCAAATACTGTACCAAGTTTTATCAAAACCGGTTGACTATATCATATAGCTCTCATAGGGCAGAACGGCCAAAAAAACGTTTATTGCACAAAATTAGTTGTGTTTCGTTTGTTTATGAAGCTATCCTTACCAAATTTGGCATTCGGAAGTTTTTCATAGTTCCCAAACACTGTGCCAAATTTGATTAAAATCGGTTGACTATATCATTATAGCTCCCATGGGGTATATCGGTCAAAAAAACGTTTTTTGCTCAAAATCCGTTGTATTTCGTTTGTTTGTGAAGATATCGTACCCAAATTTGGCAATCAACTGTCTTCTAGAGTGCTTAAGCAATATATCCGACTTTATTGCAATTAGTGGTACAGGGTAACCCAAAGTCGTACGCGCCCGACCTTAAAGTACACCATTTTTTTGACTACTTCAAGTTTCCTTACAATGTCAAATTACAGCGCATCCCAAAGTCGGCCATGCCACATTTTTAGTCTTGGAGTACGCACAAGTCAATACTATGTAAAATAATTTTGTGTATTAAAAAACACTTTCAGCAATTTGAGCAATCATCAAATAACTTTGCTCTAAATTATATATAAAGAAGGTGTTACGCCTACAGCCACGCCTCACGTCAAGTCACTGCTGACGTCAGCAGTTAACTAAGGCAGAGCTGCGGCAGACGGAAGCGGAACAAGGCATTGGGCGCAAATATTTGTGATTGATTTTTGGGGCAATGGACAAGGACAAGTAAAATTAATAAAATAAAAATAAAAATCAATAATAAATGTTGTTGTATAGAGTAATGCACGCACAAAAAAAAAAAAAGAAAAAAGTGCTACCTTTTTTTTTTGTGGGCATTTTTTACGGGTTTTACGGGTTTTTTGTTGTCGCCGTACAAAATGTATAAAAACCGTATAACTGTCAGTTGCCTTTTCCATTGCCATTGCCATTGGCGGGATGTCCTTGCTCACGTCCTTGTTGCTTGTTACGCACCTTCTTCTCATTGTTGTTTTTTGCTTAATAGACACAATGCCAGCACGTAATGAAATGTATATTTCCGGTATTCATCTATCTGTGCATCGGCATATAAATTGTATTTACTTTCCTTTTTTCACATAAATATAGCTACGTTCTGTTAGTGTGTGTGTATGGGTAAAAAGCAGGCCTTCAGTGGTATCAACTAGTACATACATGACTGATGAACCACTAAACCAAACGACGCCGCAGCCAAAGCCAAATACATTTTTCTTAGTATGTCCTTAGCCAGTGCCGGATTTAGAAAACAATTAACTAACTTAATTGCACGTAACTCAGAAATTTCAATGATTTTTCTGAACACCCAGTACTTACCGGCTGCCACACATAACCGTCAGTTAGTCTAAAAACCAAATTTGCATCCTTTTTATTTGTATTTGTATGCCCTGTAGCAACTTAGAGAGGATTAAACTCTTTGTTGTCTCACACTCACGAAATGATGCATGAAATTTCCTTCTCTTAATCCTGCTCTTACCTTTATTCCCAACGATTAAGCCCATTCCACTAAAGTCAACTAACAATTGGGGAGGGCGTTTAGGCCTAGGACAGACAAATACCCTTCTAGCACAATATGGCTACCAAATTGTAGTGCTATTGAGCCTGGTAACACACACACACACAAAAATGCCTGTATACACTAAAGGAAACAATACGAACATTGCGTACTGAAAGGATAGTGCAGCTAAAACACACATGGCCTATACAACGGAAACGGATATAGGATATACAATTTCCGGTTTAATAACAAGTGCTCAGATTTGCTCTGCCTGCCTAGACAAATCTAAAGCAACAACAACAACAAAAACATCATCAAAAACATTTTCTTAAATGCTTTTCCAATGGTTGACACCGTTGTTGGGTAACGCGCTCTACCCTTAAAATAAAAGAATGAAAACAGCCCCACTGACGTTGGTCGACAGTGGAATACTCTGCAACAGCTATAAATAAACCGCAAATTGTAAAAGCAAGACCAAACATAAGTAATCAGCCGAAAAAACCAAGCCGCACAATTCTATTCGGATTCGTTTTTGCGTGCTACGAAAATCGAATTTTTTTTGTCAATATTTATTTCCCTTTTTATTTTCGATAAATTCGTATATTTCCTTAATTTTTCCGATAAATAAACGAAATTATTTTGGTTTAATACAAAACAGCTGACATGGTTATCGCTAGAGTTGCCACCTGCACGAGCCTAGGAAGTGGTCGTCGGGCCGCCATATGAACTTAGTAAATACGAATTTCTCACGATTATCAAAAAATGGCCGGGCTTAAAGCAATATTTTATCAATGAAGAAGAAGATGAAGTTGACAAAACGATTTGGAGCTTTGTGAAAGATCAAGAGAATGAACTGAACGACAATCTCAACGAAAATTTAACGTTCCCAGAATGCTATTTATACGTCGTTTATCGTTTTTTGCACCACATGACTAAAAGTATAAAAAATCTGGAAAAAGGAATAGTGCTGAGTACACACATTCACAGTGTAATGACTGAATTGAGAGATGGGTTGCAAACCAGAATGGATGACAAGTACTTTGAATCTAAAGTCAACAAAAGTCTAACTCATTTGACACAGCATCAACGTTCGAAATTTGAAAGAGTGGCATTATTAGTTTACCCTCGAGCTCTTACGTATTTGGGAAAATGGTACGATTTTGAAAAAAACTCCATTTCAACACTTTTCAGTGTTGAACCTTGAAGACGAAATAGTAGACGTAAAACTATTTCTTCGAGCGGCTGAAGCGGTTGATCTTAATGTTGACGAAGACGCTCTTTACGACGAAATACTTTCTTTGGCGAAGAATCAAACAAATTGACCTCCCTGTCCATATAAAATGGGTAAAAATTTTCGAAAGTTCTGACGGATTTTTATCGATCCCCATCAGCAATGCCTACGTAGAAAAAGTTTTTTCAGTGATGAAGAATGTTTGGACCGATTTGAGGAATCGAATGAGATTCGAACTGGTGAAGGCAGAGCTTCTGACGAAATTAAACTTCCATATGAGTTGCGAAGAATTTGCTTTTTTTTTGAATCGACCGGAACAAGAGCCACTTCTTTGAAAAGCGATGACAAATGAAAAATACATGTAACAAAAAAAATAACTATCTAATAACTTTGTCAAAATACATCAAGTATGAAAAAATTGGACAAAATTTGCCGCTTGGCGAGCGACGCGACCGAGGTGGTAACCCTAGTTGTCGCAGCTCTGCAACTTTCTATTACAATATGTTGCTGAAATTACCCAAAAGTATTACGTTAGCAACCATATTTATTGAAATTAAACGCGACTTAGCTATTTTGTAACAAGTGAAATTTTCTTTGCCTAACGCGGCAACCCTGTCACACTTATCGTCATGATATCTGCACATAGACGAACACAAAATGAAATTCGTTTTAGCTGTGCATGCTATTTTTTTTGGTTGAGTCAGAAAAAAAATTATTATAAGTAATTGTAAATAAATATATAACTTCAAATTAGCATGAATATAAGTATTTCAAAGAATATTTAAAAAATAATTTCAATATAAAATGCGTTTTAAGTCTATGTTGCTGATTCGGTTTCAAACTACATGAAAAATTCGTTTTGGGCGCACCAAACATGCGCTTACAAAACGATTCCGAAAAAAATGTTTGAATTCGTTTAACGGAGCACAGCTGAATAAATAAAAAAAAAATTTTAAACCAATTTCTTTGCTCTCTGGTACGCAGCGTTTGTGATAATTGACGGCTAGATGGCGGCAGCAGTAACTACAGCTGTTGTGTCACTTCTGGTTTGGGAAAAAAGGAAAAGATATCATCTAGCTTTGACAAGCTTAAATGTGCCACCTTTGGCAAAGCTCGGACTTTCCTAGCTATTACGCTTACCTAGGTGTATGTGTTCCAATGACCAAATCGATGCTGATTATTATTGCAAATGGATTTAATAGTCTCTTAAGTCAACTATCTCTACCTTTTACATACATTACACTAATCTGTAATACACCAAAGGTATAGGGTATACAAAAAAGAATTAAAGGAAAACCTACGACGATTTCTGATAAAAGCGGCTCCAAAAGTTGCAGCTGTAGCAAAGCCGCTTAGCAAATGTTTTTTGAAGAGATTTTTGTTGTTGTATTTATTTAATACCAGTAACTTTTATCGTTGTTGTTGCAATTGTTAACATTGTTGTTGTGTTTACGTCAGCCCTTGGCTTGGAACAAAGCATTTTGCAATCCATGTTTTTATTTTATGCTTTAATTATCGGAACAAAGCGGTCATATGGGTTTTTGCATGCTGTTTGCAGCACAAAATATTTGTACAAAAAAAAACGTAACAAGTTTTTATGGCAAAATAAATCTTTTCTATATAATCGATTTTGCGTATTTAACGAAAATTCGTTTTGAGGAGATCGCATTAACAGTGTACTTAAAAAAAATCGTTTTACCAAATATTTTCTTAACTTAGTTACGTCAGCATAGATATCTTTAAAACAAACCCCGCAGAACTGCAATTATGATTTTTGGATTGTTTCTTGCTTTAAGTCAATGGTCGGCACGGCCCTATCCCATGGGCCTATGGTTCACTCGTACTGTGCTGCACACAAAACGCATGCATGTGTGCGTAATTTTTGTACTGAAACTCTCTCAACCAATTCTCTGGCGTTGCCACGCCGTTTGTTGCCAAGCAACAGACACGAAGTTGCTTGTGCATGACTTCGGCTCTTGCTAAGAGAGCGTGCTTGCTTTTTTACTCTCACAAAACTAAAGCGCTCCAGCATTAGTACGTCGTGGCTTTGGTGCTGTTTGGCAGAAAACACAAAATCAGCTATTGTTTAGTTGGCTATTTTTTTCTTAAGAATATTTTATAAACACAATCATACATTTTAACAAAGGGGCTTCGCCACCTGAGTGCTTCACACAGTAATCGCCGCCGTGCCTTCGATTAGGTGCTAAATATTATATTTAAATCCATTTTTGTTTCTTTACCATTCTTATAGTTTTACCAAGTTGTAAGTTAATTAAAAAAAAAAAATCTTGCAAATATGGGCGAATGGCTTACGTCCTGGCATAGTAAGGCTAAGAGATACAATCGTTACTCAAAACAGCATTAGGATGCTAGTTAAAAAAAAAAACCATTTGAAGCTAGACCTTCGATACACCAGGCGCAGAAAAAATGAATGAATGAAGTCTATTCTAAACCGCGTATTTCATAAATAACAAAAAAAATATTTTTTACATTTTTTTAAAAATCGAGTAAAACTAAAAAAAAATTAGAGAGTGTTGGGGTCGAAAATCCAATCTCAGCCCAAAATACAGAGAAAGATAAAACCGACTAGAGTCAATTTTATGAATCATAATTAAATTTGAATTTTATGAATAAAAATAATAATGAATATGCATAATAATAAAATTTAAATTTTATAAATAAAATAAATTTTTTTTAACTAATCAATACACGTGGCAAAGTATGCCAGGATGTACACAATTTTGCGTAACTGAGAAAAAATGTGAAATTGGGAGCACGCAAAAACGAAAACGAATAAAATTTGTTCGTTTTTGACATTCGTTTTTTAGGAGGCTGAATATTTTGAATTTCTTACTTTACTCAAATATTTAAAATTAATTTTCTAAATTGTTGCATTATATAGAGTTTAGCCTATATAATTATATATATAAGTTCCTACAAGTCCTACAAGAACTAGAGGGCCGTTTAATTGCTTTAATAATATTAAAATAAATTAAATATTTTTCTACTTAAAAAAGTACGAAAAACATAACCATCTGATTTAGTTACTAAAATATATTGTAGTTGCGAAATATTAGTTAAAACCCAACAAATACCAAAATTTAACATTAAGTAAGATATTTTTTCATGGATTTTTCGTTATATTTTTTTAACTATATTTTATCTATTATGTTCAATAAAAGGCTTAAAATATTGTATTATAACTATCTCTGTAGCAAACGCTTAAAGCCTAAACTCTTCATTTTACTTAGATAAGATCTCACAATTTATATTTCTAATTTTAGCGAATAATTAAAAATAAAAAATAAAAAAAAACATTAAACTAACAAATAAATTATTTGAATTTTTTTAAAGCACATTGTAATTACGTTTAATTTTTATAAAAAATTGCATTTGTAAATTTAAAAAATATTAACTTTTTTTAGAGCGCATGTTTGCTTTATGTTTTCAATTAAATAAGGTTTTGTATTATATAAAATATTAAAGCATTTTTTTTGAGCAAATTATATTTTTTTTAAAACCCAACGAATACTTAAATTTAATATGAAGCTCACAAAATGTTATTAATTTTTTTTAAGAGCACATTGTGGCTATATTTATTTTTTAACTCAAGTTTTATTTGTAAAATTAATATTAAACTAAAAAATATCTATAAAAAATAATTTAACATGAAACTCATAAAAAATGTTTATTTTTTTTTTAAGAGCACATTGTGGTTATATTTATTTTTTAACTCAAATTTTATTTGTAAAATTAATATTAAACTAAAAAATATCTATAAAAAATAATTTAACATGAAACTCATAAAAAATGTTTAATTTTTTTTAAGAGCACATTTTGGCTTTATTTATTTTTTAACTACAATTCTATTTGTAAAATTAATATTAAACTAAAAAAGACGTTTAATTTATTTTTCAAAACATGTTTTAGTTATGTTTATTTATTAAATCAAATTTTGCTAATTTTAAAATTTATTTGTTTTAAAACAAGTAAAAACATTTTTAGTTGTCTGTTTAAAAAAAAAATTATTGTTTTTGTTGAAAAATTTCTTTGTTTCAAATATGAATACTTTTCTAATAAATTAAATTTTAATTAATTAAAATTTAATTTAAAATCTTAAAGCCATTTTTTTTTTAAAAAATAAGCATATTTTTTAAAAATCCAACGAATACTAAAATTTAACATTAAACTAACAAAAGTGTGTTTTTTTATAAGAGCATGTTGTGGTTATGTTTATTTTTTTTTATATATATTCAAATGTTTTAAATTTTTTTTTGAATCGACATTTTTTAAAAACCAAATGAATACTTTAATTTAATATTAAACTTACTACAAAAGATATTTTTTTTATGTGCGCTTTATAGTTATATTTATTTTTTAAACAACATTTTATTTTTTTTTAATCGTATAAGTATATTTTTGAAGTATATTCCCAACGTATATTTAAGCTTAATATTAAACGAACGAAAGAGTATTTGTTTTTTTTTTTTAAGGGAACGTTGCGATTATATTTATTTTCTTAATATTATTAAATGTAAATTAAATTTTTTTTTTTTTTATATACATTATATATTTTCAAATTTATATATTAATAAATTTAAATTTCCAATTTTTTTTATCTTTTTATTTTTTTTTTTTTTAATTAAATCTAGTATTTAATACAGAACTTAATAGTTATTTAACGAGCACAAGCTTCTGGGGTCTCGAGTTAATATTATTAAAATTAAATTTACAAATTGCTTAATTTGTTGTAAAAAAATATTGTTTAAGCTCAGGTGCGGATCTAGGATTTGGTCTCGGGGGGGGGGGTTCTTCACTTCGAAGTGTATATATATTAAAACTCGAAAAAGACTTTCAACCCATTTCTCCAACTTGGGGGGGGTGTCCGGACCCCAAACCCCCGTGGATTCGCCACTTTTTAAGCTATATGATTAAAAATTGATAAGATCGAGAATTTCTTATTACAAAAAAAAAAAACATCTTGGAAATTCGGGAACTCGCATCTCTTGTTTCACGAAGCATACCAGAGCATTGGAACGTCGGCATCATTTGATGGCTGCTTATGTGTGTTGTTATTGTTGTTGTGGAACTTGTTAGCCAACCTGTCCTGAACGCTCTCTCAGATGTATACATATATATATATACTTCACAGTTGGCCTGGTCAGCAAAAAGACAACTGGTGGAGAGGAGTGGAAAATTGTCAGCTACAGCGACATAAAGCAAAGTATGTGTATTACGCTTGAGGATGGCTTCGGTTCCGCTCGGGGTGTGCTGGATTTTGGCGCTCCCAGTGTGCTCTCGGGATATGCCGCAGTTGTGCTCGAGGGGAGCGGCTGAGCGACTAACAGTTGTCAGTGGCAACGAGCAGATGTTGAATGCCTTTGACATCTTTGCTGCTTGGTCCAGGCTTGACTTTGCCCTGGCCAAAGCAGTGTATTCAATTGAATTTTCTTGTATTTCAATTATTCTTCCAAGTATATATATGTATATATATACATACATTTGTTTTTTATATACATATTTGTATATATATTTATATAAATATATATGTATTATATTTGTGCGCGAGTGTTTTTGGCAATTGAAATGTCTGGCTTAACATGGCTAATGAAAATATATTCCCAAGCTAAGTATACAGATAATGCTTCTATCTCGAGTGGCAAATAAAAATTAAAGCCAACAGCAATTGATAAGATACTTTGGCCAAATTAAGATCTAACAAAAGTAACTAAGACAAATACCTTATCTAATAATTATTCAAATAGTCTTTGAAATATAAGAAGCTGGCAAATATTTGGTACAGCTAAAACAAAAAGTCATTTTTTATGTTTAAGTATCTTTCAGATACTTTTTTCAGTGGAAAAATTTTATAATAACTGATGAATTTATTGGAAAATTTTGTGATTTTTGTGAACTACATTAAAATAGTAAGGAGTACATTAAGTTAGTTAATTAAACTGTGGTTGCTGCTTGAGAAGATTTTTCTATCAGAGCTAATACTTTTTTTATGTGCTTGTTGTTGCGTTCCTTAGATACTTTTATAATTTTTAAAAAGTTCTATGGCCAAGTACTAGATATTTTTGGAAAGAAGTTTGAATAATCTTAATTAGATTTTTTAACATTTCTCACTTAGGCCAAGAATGGGCCCATTGTGATACCGCTAATGGGAGTAAGTAATATGGATATAGAATAGACAGGAAAAATTAGGGGAATAGGAAAAGTTTAAAGTGCAGGACCATGGCTTTACGTGGGATTCGAACCCACAACCTCTGGGTGCGGCACAGTAACTTTTCGTACAAAATTAAGAAAACAATTTGTCTATTAAACTAAGCTGATAAAAAAAAACAAACAAAAAAAATCAACATTTAACAATTAATTTAAATTATTTCGAAATTTTTTTATTTTTGTGAGAGGCATCGAAAAATTTTCAAGAAAAAAATTTTAAATAAAGAAAAAAAAAAAAAATTCTAATCGACTTTTTCAAGATTTAAATAACAATGCGAATTGTCCAAACTTGTGCTATTTACTTTAAATCTACTCTCAAAAGACCTGAGGCATCAAATCTGAATTCAAGGTTCTAAAAACTTTAGTGGTAGTTAGTCCTAAGACTTCCAAAATAACCTCCAAAATTAGCATACAATTTTTTTTTGGTTTATGGTTTTTAACGATGTTTTTGGTATTGCTGAACTCGAATCTGAGTACCAGAAGACCCAAACAAGTCAGTCTTTTGGGATCATCTCGAAAAAACTTTTTTTTGGGCTATATACCTACTTATCTGAGTGGGTCAATGGTCCTTATGAATGCAATGTCTCATACAATTTTTAAATATTTTGAAAAAAAAACTTATTTTGAAGCATTTGCGATTCAAAATGCGTTTGAGACGTATAGTTTCTTGGGAAAAGTTTCTTGGAATGTCCCATAGAATGAAAAATTTTCGGCCCCATACAAATAGACCATCCATACGAAACATATTTAAAATTTAAAACAAAAAATTAAAATTTTGCTCTGACCTAAAATACAATTATTTTATTTTATTTTTACAATATATTTAATTTTTACTTTATTTTTTAACTTTTTAAATACATTTTTTAAGACTTTTTGTTTTTTTTTTTTTTATTTAGGGGCTATACACATAGTTGGGGCGAAAAAGTAAGCTAGGTTCGTGATTTTTTAAAAGGGTTTTATGCTAATTTTATTGGAAAAAGCAAAACACAATGTTCTAGTAGTACTATCGAAGAAATAAAAACACTTTGAATTTCGAAAATATCACGTTCACCGTTCAAAAGTACTTTTGAAAAAAACGCATTCCGAGATAAACGCGTTTAAAGTTTTGTGTCAACTTGACTATGGATAGGACCAGCGCGCTGTAATTTGAAAACCACTGATCCGATTTGGGTTGAAATTTTGGGCAGATATTTTCGAAAGTATGCACTTTCAGAATATGCTAAAAAAAATTTTTTATTTTTCGAGCCCCAACTTTGTAACTTAACGCATAGTTTTTTAAGTGCACAACCTTTTTTTTAAAAAAAAAAGTACATATGCCTTTATGCGCTTTTTTGTAAATAACAACTTTTTTCATAAGCAGGCAGCTCGAACACTTAAAAGAAATCATGTTTTAGATTTGCTTTTATAACTAAAATAAATGCTATATATTTTAAAGGTATTCACGCTTGCTGTTGCATTGAGTATTTTTAAAGGTTGAGCACTTGTACTACAACAAAATGAACAAGCCTGAATTTCTTAACTCAACTTTTCCTCAAGTCAAATACTACAAAAGTTTTTGAATGCCGACTTAAGGGGAAAGTGAAAGAAAAAGCAGAAGTTCAAGAGCTCAACTCATAAACTAACAAAAAGGGCGTTCACGCTTAAGACTGTTGAGTTTTTGCACAAGCTTTAAACTGCTCTACCCAACAGCTCAAACTAAGTGTGTCAACTAGAATATTTGCACATTTTTAAAAGCTTTCAAAAAATGTTATCTCTGTAGAAGCTTCAAAAGTCTTCTGCTGTAACTTTCACATTTTTTTTTTGCACATAATTCAAATCAAATTGGTACTAACTTTATCTTGAAGCAACATTGTTGTTATGATTACTAAGCAATAGCTAAAATTTTCTGCCGAAACTCGAAACTATAACCTAATTTCCAGCGCCAAAATAGTGAACTCAATGCGTTGCCATCTAGCTTTAAGCGATATTTCTGCACCTTCTTCCATGCTATCTACTTTGTTTTCTTCCATTCGCATGAGATTCGAGCCGCAAATTGTAATCCTCATTTAATCTATAGATTTCCTGCTAGACGATTGGCTACATAAAGTCCCAGTGAATCATTAGGCACATACTACTACTACTATTTTGGCCATTACAACCGGTTATCGGTCTTGGCCGCAGAATTTATTCTACGCCAGCAGTTTCTGTCCTGTGCTTGATGGCGCCAATTGGCAATCCCAAGGCTACGAAGATCCTTCGTTGCCTGATCTTCCCATCGCAGAGGCGGGCGTCCCTGTCGTCGTCGACCTTCCAGTGATTCTTCTTCTTCTTCTTTCTTAGCATAACAGCCCTGGGTGGACCAGTGCATCCTCAACCAATTTATGCCATCTGATTCTATCCGATGCCAAGTTTTTCCAATCTCTTACGCGCAGCCTTCTTAAGTCTTCTTCAATGTCATCTAGCCACCTCTTTCTGGGCCTATCTCTTCTTCGAGATCCAATTAGGTTTCTTACAAGCGCTTGTTTTGCTGATCGTTCCTGAGTCATACGTTGAACGTGTCCAAGCCATCTTAGTCGTTGTGATTTTATGTGTCGTATTACGTTCTGCTTGTCAATGGCGTTTTCTAATTCATGGATGTAGCGAATACGATATGTGCCGTCATCTAAGCGTATTGGACCAAAAATCTTTCTCAGCACTTTCCGTTCGTGGGATAGTAGTTGGCATGTTTCGTTTGCTTTGAGTGTCCAAACCTCGCAGCCGTACGTCAGAACCGGTCTAATTAGGCATTTATACATACGGAACTTTTGTTGTCTCGATAAGATTTTAGATTTAAAAAGTTTTATATGTATAAAGTATGTCTTATTTGCTGCCTGAATTATATCTTGTATCGCAGCTGATATGTCTTCTTTAGAACTCAGTACTACTCCAAGGTATTTGAACTCTGTCACCGCTTCAAATCTAAAACCTTCCAGTGATTTCCGCTCGAATACCTTCTTGGCTGCAGCATTATCATCCATTCGTGCAACATGACCTAACCAGCACTACTACTAGATCAGTCTCGCCGTATAGCTCATACAGCTCGTGGTTCATTCGAATACGAAAATCCATTCACATTTATCGGTCCAAAAAAACGTCGGAGGATATTTCTCTCGAAAGCCCCTAAATCGCCTTATCGAATGATGACAATGTCCATGCTTCAGCGCCCTAGAGAAGCATTGGTATGATGAGGGATTTGTAGAGAGTTATTTTCGAGTGCGAGAGAGGACTTTACTCTTGAATTTCTTACTTAGTCCAAAGTAACACCGGCTAGCAAGATTATTCCGTCGCCGTATTTCCATGCTGACGTCATTTTTTGTGTCGTTAATACTGGTTCCAAAGTACACGAAATCCTTTACAACTTCGAAGTTGTAGCTATCAATTCCCCGTGGTGGTACTTGTAGATAGCAGGTATTTCGTCTTGTTCAGTTTTACAGCCAGACCCATGTTTTTCGACTCTTTTTCAATTTTTGAGAAAGCTCCGCTTACTGCACGTATGTTAGTGCCAATAATGTCAATGTTAACATTCTTATAAAAGATATTGCCTGACCTGTTGACAGCAGCCCGTCGTAGTAAATTGAAAAAGTCGCATGATAGTGTATCACCCTGCCTGAAACCTCATTTGGTATTAAATGGTTCGCAGAGGTCTTTTCCTATCAAGACGAAACTGCAGAAGTTACTCAACGTAATCATGCAAAACCGAACTAGCTTTGTAAGGATACCATGGACATGGCTACGAAAAACTTCTCTCTTTCCGGCGTGTCAAAAGCAGCATTGAAGTCGACAAATAGGTGATGTGTGTCGATTTTGCTGTAAATATCTGGTCTATCGTAGACTTTCCTGGCCTGAAACCACACTGATAAGGCCCAATCAATTCTTTCAGGTTACACACATACTAATCGGCAATGTGTACTTTTCTCAGGGTCTTGTTTCAAAATTTATAGATACAGATATGTTCGTAGCTACAGATTTACAGCAACTTTATTTTTCAGCTTTAGTTCCGCGCTTACTCTGCACAAAGTCTTTCTCACCACGCACCAATCTCTGTCTGCTTAAAAGTGCTATGTCATTATTAAAAAAAAACAGTCTGGTCACACTCTTCCATTCATACAATTTTCTTACAAAAGCTGTTTCACGTTGTTTCCATAAAAAAGGGAATAATATAAATGAATCAATGTACAAGTATTGATTATTGTTATAACAAGCAAACAAGAGTCATTGCCCTATTATCTGGTGTTCCATTGTTATATCATGTTATTCTTGGAATAGATAGCATACAATTGTGGTCGGGGTGATTCTATTCACAATGGGTATAAATCAAGCGTAACCATTTATTCCATTTGATTAAAGATGAATTTGTATAAATACACAATTACTCAAATGCAGCTGCCAAATAAGTGCGTTCAAGTTTTAATCCAATTTTTATTCAAATAAATATCAGACAAAAGCAATTAATAGTTATTAATTAACATATAATTAAAGGATTGTTGATTTCATACAACAAGTTTGGTGTAAATATTTGCATGATACGCTGGATTAACGTGGCTTTTAATTAGACAACTGCAGCTTAAGTTTGCGAATTGGAAGCTAAACTATGGAGCTTGGCTAGAGCAGCCAAGTTGCCGCCAGGAAGGCATTTACTGGGTATGTTAAGATACTTTTGAAAAGCGCAGTCCAAAGCAGTTGTAACTATGCAGTAGTAGCCATAAGTATTCTTTCATATTCCAAGTCTATGTTCTTAGCTCAGTCGGTATCCACTGAATATTAATTTGTATCTACCGGGTAGTTAATCGACATAGAGATATTCTTGATTTAAGTTTTAGCAAGCATTCAATTGCAACAAGAACCTTCTTATACAAAAACATCAGCTTGCAACAAAATATTCGATTAATGATACATCCGTTAGCTGCCCTTGGCTCCTTACAGCCTTACCTTAACATTGAAGTCTCAAGTGCAGACTGATAGTATGTCAATGCGTTTCCGTAGATACGCAAAAGCATCTCAAAGAAGTTTAATTTCCATTTGCAATTGCATGTCAAGCCTGTAAGCTTAAGTTAATACCGGAACTCAGATCTTGTCAACTACATATAGGTTGACCTTGATTTGAGTGACAAGAAAAAAATACTAGTTCTGAAACGGTTGCCAACCACTCCAAAGTTGTAACTAGTATAGTATGTTTTCATATTGGCCGACTAGTCTTTAAAAAAAGCTACTATGGCTTGCATTCGTACTAGTCGCCAACTAGTTCAGCTGCCTATGGCATATGCAGCAGTCGCTTTATTTCTGCAACAGCTTGTGTCTGCTTTCATACTGGTAGCAAACTAGTTCAGCTAGTGCGTTGTTTCAATTGTTTTATGTATTCATATGCTAAACAATGTTTAAATATTAGAATTGAATTGGAAAAGAAATGCAATTATTTTTTATTTTGAACAATAATTAGTCACTTATAAAAATTAAAAAAAAATACATATATATTTATTAAATATCAACATAGATTTTGACTCAATTTCAGCCAAACTAGAAACAAACGATTTGGAAAATATTTGCTATTTACTGACAGTATATAACGAGTCAAATAAAATAAAAACTTAATTTTACTTTTTATAAACACTTTTTAAAATATAATACAAAAATATGCATTTAGTGAAATTCGCTGCATTAAGCTTTATGCCAATAAACTTTCTTCTAAACTTACATAGTTAATAAAAACTATGTAAAACTCTACTTAAAACTTTTTCTAAAAAAAAAGAAAGTATGGTGATCACAGGCATATATTTTCGTTAGCGCTGAATCCGAATCAGAATAGGCAGCTCTCTAAAAAGCTCTAAGAGAAAAAACTGACACTTATTTATTACGCAAAAAAATTTTATGCTTAGCGTTTCTGAGCAAAGAGTGCTGCCCATTTTTGGGCAATTGACAGCTAGATGGCACCAGCAATTTATGCTAGATGGCGCCAGCAGTCACAACACTTATTTTTTTAGCGCTAAAAACAACTAGTAAATGTGAAAATTAGCTGTTTGTTTACAAATAGTTAGTGTATAGCAAGTATAAAAAAAAAACAAATATAATGAACGAATGGTTCCAAACCAAAATCCCAAAAATTTAGTGGCCCTTCACTTCATTATTTTGGTTTTTTTTTTTGCCTTGTATAAAGTTTTTTCATCTACTTTGCGTTCCCGTTTCCTATAAAAATAACTTGCTGCACATTCACTTTTTGTTGCTAGCGTTAAAACAGCATTGGTTACTGCTGGCGCCATCTAGATGTAAAGTGCACAAAAATGCACAGCACTATTCCACAAGGCTGCGTACCAGAGAGCCAAATTCTTTTCTCTAAGAATTTCTATAGGGTTTTTTTTTGTATAAAATTTTTCTTGTCTCAAAACTTTTTTGCGTTGCTGCGTACTGGGCTTCAACTCAAAAAGCCCCATGAGACGCATTTTTTTTGGTAACTGTATCAGAACGTTGATGTTCTAAAGTCTCTTTATTTGCGAATTTGGGTTCATCGACCCCAAAAACATACAAAAAACTTTTTCGAAAAACGTGTCTCGAAAAAAAATGTCGAATTTTTTGAAGTTATATTAAAACACAGTTGCCTCAGGCTCAGAGGAAAAACCCTTGCGGTCGCTGCATCCAAATCCGAAGTTAAAAGACTTCCAAGCACATCAGGCCCTAAAAAAAACCAATATAACGAGTTACAGTGGAGTATGCTGGAGAAAACATCGATGTTATATCTATGCATCGATGTATCGAAGTTTAAATTATCTATAAATCGATGTTGGCCAAAAGAGATGTCTTTTCAGCACTTCTGCACTTATCAAATGGGTGTTTAGTAGTGCTGAAGAAACATCTCTGTTGGCCAACATCGATATATAGATATTTCAAACTTCGATACATCGATATAACATCGATGTTTTCTCCAGCACTACTGTGGAGCTTTAGAAAACTGACATCCTGGGTTTTTCTTGATGTTGGATTCGAACTTAGCAGCCCCAAAAACATATAAAATTATGCTTGGCCAACCGGCCTTGAACAAATTTTTTGTTATGTTAAAACACAACCACATCCGAGGTTAAGAAAACACCACAACAACAACGGATTCATATATCCATCGGCCAAAACAAAACTTGTTTATGCTGCAAACATTTGTATTACTTTAAGATATCATAATCAAGCTTGTCTCTAATTAGTAGAAAGCATAAAAAATGAAATGAATTAATGAGAGCGCTTACTTTAATGCGACTCTTCTTTTTCAAACCAATCCGCAACTACTTGCATATGACATCACATTGCAGCAGAGTTACTCAGGTACTCACAGACTCACACACACACACTCTCCTCAGCGACCTTCATCTTCTTAGAAGCGAACGGAAGTGGCGCAACTAAAATGGCGGCAATCAATGCTTCATTTTACCTGACATCTTTCGTTTGCTTTGTGATTTTTATCGACCTTACTAGTTCCTGTTGATGCTTTCGATGTTGTTGGTTGTCAGGCTGCGTAGTACTTGTATTAAAGAAAAAATGTAAAAGTATTATACAAAAAAAAAAAAACACAACAAGTCAATTTCTTTTCAATTCAGAATAGCTTTTTTAATAAGCTTAACTCAAAGCGCACTTTTTACTATCACATAAAAGAAAATTTACTGAATGCTTTACAAAGTGTCGTATTTTATTATGCATTTGTGCTCTAAACATGATGTTGTCTCTTTATACACTGTGCCCAAGGAGTCAAGGGTATCATTGAAATGTGCAATCAGCTTCGATGCGTCTATAAAGTTAACAAATTTCAGTGCAAACTTCAACTAAATAACAATATATAACTTTTGTCAGCCAAATAAAGCACAAAAGGTTTAATTTTACTCTAGCCGCTGCCTTTGCTTGAGCTCATACTGCTTAAAGTACGCATACGCAGTGTATACAGGCACCAACCTGACTGTTGCAAATTTTTATGTTTTCATAATAAGTTACTTTTTGACCTTTGCTGGCAGACTTGATACCAATTTAATTGCTGCAATAATATCACTAGTACTTATAGGGGGTGTTTATTTAAGAGTTTTTTTTTTTTCTCTCTATAATTGGCCACATTTTCATAACTGTTTTGGGCTCAGCATCTATTTATAAGTAGACTTGCAGCTGAACAATGCTGCCAATTTAATTGCTGCAATAAAACTACAAGTACTTATATAGGGTGTATTTTTAAGGGTTTTTTTTTTTCTCTATAATTGGCCACATTTTCATAACTGTTTTGGGCTCAGCATCTATTTATAAGTAGACTTGCAACAGAACAATGCTACCAATTTAATTGCTGCAATAATACCACTAGTACTTATAGGGGGTGTTTTTTTAAGAGGTATTTTTTGTTCTCTATAATTGGCCACATTTTCATAACTGTTTTGGGTTCAGCATTTATTTATAAATAGACTTGCAGCTGAACAATGCTGCCAAATAGCAGACATTTTCTTTCAGAATCAAGTTGCAGTCAAGGCATTGCGCGCTTCAGTAATGCATCTTATTTCAACCTAATTAACTTAAAATTAATTTATTAAGAAAACTGCAGCATCTGTTGAGTTGAATTCAAAAGTTTGTTAGGGCTTAAATAAAGTTTATGCAAGTTTGTGTAACGTAGTGAAGTCGACGCCAAAGATGCAGCAAAATGGTCAGTTGAGCAAAGGAAATTTATATAAATGTATTCGTACGTCCATCCGACTGTCTGTATGAACACGCAAAGCGCAGAGATGATATGGACTGGAGCAACCAAATTTTGCGCTTAGACTACATATGATTTTTAAAGAAATAACTTAATTATTTTTTTGATATCGACATTATGCCAAAGCCACTATTTATATTAAAGAAAACATAGGTACTTATGTGAAGAAACTTCTTTAATGTTTTTTCGAAAACGCTCGATGAAGACCAATGCACTTTTCCACGCGCTTGAAAAACTTTTCCATACTGATGGAGCTATCTTCAAAACTTACATTCTGAACACATCGGGAGTAGAAAAACACTGACAACGCTTATTTTTGATGTGCGGAAAAAAAAGAAGTCGTTGGGCACGGAACTGTACAACGTATAATCCAACAATTCCCTATGTGAGAGCCTCTTTAGGGTCTAACAGAAACTAGTTTTGTACCAAATTGGCAATATGGAGTTTTTTAGAGTTTCAAAATAGTAAGAAGCAATCAAAATATTAGAAGAACGTTTAATGGACTGTAACAAACTAAAATCAGCAGAGAAAGAAAACGTTACTGAAAAATGCACAGTCTTATTAAACTGCCCTCGTACAATAACTCCATTCCACTAATCTGAGCTATGCCTTGATAAAAAATGACACTTTAGAGATTACATTAAGTAGCTATACTATAAAAAAACTTATGTATATATATTGAGAAAAAAGTGATCACCGATAAAGCTTATTTTCACACTGTCTTCTAGTTTAGGCGTTATGGGCAGTTAAAGTTTAGAAAATAACATTTCTTCGATTGGCTTATATTTGCACCGAATAAAGATTTCGACGCAACTGACACGAATCTGGGCTTAGATTCGCTGTAGTCCTTTTGGCTTAGAAGCTATTGGCATTTAAAGTTGCGAAAAAAGTGATCACCGATAAACTGTTTATTCCTTCATTAACAGAAACTGCCGCTGTTTTTTTTTTTTTTTATATATTGGGTTTCAGTACAGACTGACTTCAAGTTCCTCAAAACAGGTTTCTCAAAATGATTTGAAATCTCTCTTGGCATCACTCTACTGTTGACTTTCATGGCAGCAATATCAGCAAGATTGAAATACTGAGCAGCATTTTATTATCGAGTGCTTAAAGTTCACATCAAGTTCAAGAACTCGTTGCTGGGCAGCATTTTATAACATAATGCTTATAAAGGGTCATCAATCTTGAGGTTTTTTTTTGTGCAAAAAAAACACAAAAATTTCAAATGAATCGGAAAATCTTTAATATCAATAGAAAGAACCATTCTTGCCATTCATTTTTTAAAGATAATCCCTTTCAAATGTTGGCCGCAACTGCGCCGTAGTCCATGCGGAGGTTCCAATTTAAAATGACGCGTTAATGATTCAATCGTAGCTGGCTTAATCCACAAACACTTTAGACCTCACGTAGCCCCAATTCGATCGAATAATATTGACTAAGCTATTCGTAAAAAATAATTGTCTACCAATTTAGCTAAAAAAAAAAATCGATTTCACGCACAGCGTTCAGCGTTTAGTTTAGATCTTTTAAAGAAAATGCTGCTAGTTCTTTGATTAACCAAAAAAAGATACGCAATATTGGACAAACTCCCAAAAATTGCAGTACACATTTTTTGATGCTGAATTTTTAAAAGATTTTTCAACAAAAATATGCTTAACTTTCGTACACTTTACTACTCAAGCTAAAATAAAAACTGTCCCCATATTTTTAAGCGCTAATGCATAAAAAACACACCCTATATATAAACACTCTCTTTTATTGTTTAGCTGACAAAACAGATGAAAAGTTTCATCGTCGCGCATCAGTCAAAATGGGCGTACGCGTGCTCTATCGCACTGATGTCTTTCAACAGCACAATGGACCGGACCACTTTGCCACACTGGGTCAGGGTCAAGCTCAGGCACAGGGCCATGCACAGTCGCCGCCCATGAGCGCTGCCATAGCAACACCGCCGCTGGGCAGTGGTGATGCCACTGGAGTTGCAGCAGCTGAACTACCGCAACCCAGCAGCAGCTCGGGCTCGAATAGTGGCACTGCAGTCGGCGGTGGGGCCAAGAGCAAGGTCAAGTCCGAACGTGGAGATTCATTTCCTAAGCTGCGCTTGTCGCCTAAATCATTTCGTTTTAGCGGACGCTTTGGACGCAGCAAGAGCGAAATCGAAAAGTGTCCCAATGATCCATTTCACAGCTACAGCAAGTCCTTTCAGGAGGTAAGTGTGAAGCCGCATAGCGTAGCACTTAAAACTGCACGCAAACTAATTGCCTTTACTGCAGCAATGTGACAGCACTGGCATGTTGCCGCCCAGCAGTGGCACTGGAATTACTGGTGGCATTGGTGGCATCAGCGTTGGGCCTTGCGGAGGACCACAGGGTGCGGTGGATAAGCCGTTTCTATTGCAGGATGGGCGAGTAGGATTGCGTGCTAGCCTGGACAAGGCCTGGTATACGCATGGCGAGGAGGTGCACGTAACCGTTGGTATACGCAACGATAGCCGCAAGACGGTGCGAAAAGTGCGGGTAAGTGAGCATAAAAGGGGCACAAAGCAGCAGGGGATGCAGCAGTAGTTAGTCTTTGTCTGGATAATTGGGTTGCTGGCATTGCATTACATGGAAATTGCAACAGTGGCTGTTGCATAAATTGAGTTGCGCAAACTGATTATACCTTAAAAGGGAGTCAAGTTTCAGCTAAATTTAGTGCTAGAGAATTTTCGCTGCGCGCAAAAGTATGCAATGGATTTTTATACAAGAAGTGCAGCGGCATTGCACATACGCATAGTATGCGCTGCTTATAATTAAGCTGCCATTTTCTTTTTTATAGCTCGCAGCAGATACAATAATGAAAAATAAGCAATAACTTCTGTCATTTGCTTTTATATACATTAAGCTGTCTTTCTTTGGGGCACAAACAAATTTCAAGTAATAATTTGTTATATAAATATGCAGAATATTTTCATTTATGGCATAAACATATACCCGGATCTCTAACGCCTTTATGCTTTAAAAACTTGGTGAACCAAATCGTAATACTTAAAAAAAACACAAATATACAGAGTGTAAAAATGTAAAATTGAATTAAATTAGAATGCATAAATAATGCATAGGTTCGCACAAGATGGTAATGCTTAAAAGTAGCCCCAAAGCAGGCAGCTTTCTTGTTGTTGTTGTTGTTGTTTTATATGCCGTTTGATTTTGTAAGGAAACATTCTACAAAAACAACAGTAACAGATTTTATGCACAAATTTGCATAGCACTTTGAATTTTGTAACAGTTGTTGCTGTCATATACGGGTATGTATATATATATGTACACAGGGGCGGATTCAAAATACTGTGGGTTGGCGCAAATTTCATTCATTCATATTTCTTAGTCTAAGCTGCTCAAAATTTTTAGAAAACTGGAATATTTGGTTTTAGCGTAGTATCTGTGCTCCGCTGGCTGCGCCCCTGTATGTACTCTATACATATACAGTATATTAGAACAAGCGACTGTGTGCATGTGTATGTGTGTATATTGGTTTATAGAAATACAAACAAGTCATTGTGCAAATATTGGGACTAAAGCAGCAACAGCAAAAATAATAAAAATAATAATATTTGACAGGGCCAAAAAGCATATAATGCATGCATACAAGCACATAATACAAATGTACATAAACACACGCACGCACTTATGTTTGTATGTGTTTGGCATATGTCTGCTTCTTCTTAGTTTAGTCTGTCAGGCAAGTGAACTGCATTGCATTAGCTCCACAATTGCCCAAAAGTAAGCAGCTTTATTGCTTGCTTGTTATTGATATAGCCTGGTAGCCCCCTTAACCCTCAAGTCTAACCTTCAGAAAATCCGGCAAAAAAACCTTAACTCTGCACTTGGCGGCATCTAAAGTATTTTTTGGTTATTGTAACAGCAGCGGCAGCAGCCATAAAGCCAAAGTCTTTAGCCGGCTTACTGACACATCGTGCGTATGCGTAATATCGCTTATATGTAATAAACAGTGCCGCTTAAAAGTTGCCAAACACTTAATATGCATTGTGTGAGTGTAAGTTAACGTAATGCTGTAAAAACCATTACATTCTTCCGGAAAACAGCGCTTTTTGTTGTAACCACAAACATTATATGCCATTTTATTCTAAAACAAAACCATATCAAAAACGATTGTATTCCTTTGACGAATTTTAACTTTAAAAGATGCATATTATTTCCAGTCCTTGAGTCTAAGTTCGCCCCAAACACATTTAATTGAGTGTAGAACGTTGGATAGATACTTTGCATTAAAATATTAAATAATTAAACATTATAACAAGTTCCCTCCCGCCATCAGAACTGCTCAAGCAAGTTTCACACGCAAATATGCTTTAAATGCTTAAAGTGTTCAAAAACTTTTTAGCGGCAGTATATAAGTACTCGTACATATAGCATATATGTACTACATATATAAATAGCATATGGTTTGATATAATTAAGCGCTGATTTGCCGCTTCAGTTGTTCAATCTTGCGAATTTTTCAAGTATCTTTGGCCAAAGGATTTTGCATAAGCATTGCAGACTCTCACAAGCAGTTTTACGCTCTTCATATAAGTATGTGTGTGGGGGCATGCTGTGTGTATGTGTGTGTGCGTTAAGCCTTGGCTTTATTTAAGCCAGTTAAAGTAGCTGTGAGAGCTTAGCTTTAAGCTGCGCCTAATGACTCACACACACACACACACCCATATATACACATATATTATTTAATCACTGGCAAAATAAAACTTTTGCAAAACTGTGGCAACTGTTCCAAAGACTTAACGCAGCTTAACAAGTGCGTTTAATACATACATACGCTGACAACAATCATTTAGCTGGAAAAAATACAGTGCAAAATACTATAGCATGCTTTTATGCGCTCCATTTCCGGTTAATGCGTCAATGCACAGACACAGACACACACACACACAGCTGAAGCAGCACAGCATAGCAAAAAGTCAAATAGTCTTCTTCTAGCTGAAACCATCAAGTAGCATGTGCATTTATAATGCCTCTTATTTAAAACAATTTGGTTTTTGCTTGACTCAAAGTTCTGCAGTAGCGTTTAATATAATGATTTCCTGGGAACGCTTAGCCCACTTGTATCTATAAATACGACATATGCATTGTTTATTATTGAAATTGCATTTCCATGCAAATAAACGCACTTTGGCAAACGCTTAAAACCAATTCAAAGCAATTTCTTCCAACTGGGTTATGTCATCCGAACATATTAGTTGGGAACTAAATAAAGTTATGTCACGGCAGTGAGTCGAATGACCCTCCATAACTCCTTATGATAGGTGGTATTGTAATAAAGTAGCTTAATTCGTGGGGTTTCCTCAGTTCTGCGAACAATTTTGGTTATTGGTTTTTATTTGCTAGAACCAATATAAAGGGTTTTCCAATAAGAGCTGATATTTTGGTATTCAAAGAAAAATTCAATTTTTTGAGATAAATGATCGGATGTTTATTTCATAATAAAGACGAAGGTATGCCGTTAATAATGAAAAACAACATCAGCCAAATGGCCACCACGACCACGCTTACAGGACCATATACTTTTCATGAAATTTTCCATAACCAAATTGCAAAGTGGCTGCCCTATGTCCTCGATAGCCTCACGAATTCTATATTTGAGGTCTTGAATCGACGCTGGGCTGTTGGCGTAGACCTTATCTTTCACGTGGCCCCAAAGGAAGAAGTCGCAAGGTGTTAAATCACAAGATCTCGGTGGCCAATTGTGATCACCTCTTCGACAGATGGTGAATGGAGAATGGTTTCGTTGCTAGTGTGGCACGTAGCGCCGTCTTGTTGAAAGTAAACGTTGTCCAGATCAATACCATCCAACTCCGACCATAAAAAATCATTAATCATCTCTCGATAGCGCAATCCATTCACCGTAACTGTTGATCCAACCTCATTTTCGAAAAAGTAAGGTCTAATGACCCCGCCGGACCATAAACCGCACCAAACAGTCACACGTTGAGGATGGAGAGGCTTCTCAATAATAACTCTTGGGTTTTCCGAGCCTCAGATGCGACAAGTTTGCTTGTTGACGTAGTCACCGAAATGGAAATGGGCCACATCAGTCAAGATGATTTTTCGATTGAATTCCGGATCATTTTCATGCATTACAAGGACCCAATCAGCAAAGACACGACGTTGTTGATGATCGGCCGGCTTGGGTTCTTGTGTTAACTGAACTTTATAAGCCTTAAGACCCAAGTCTTTATGCAAAATACGGTGTAATGACGTTTGTGGAATGCCCAATTCCAAAGAACGACGAGTAATGGACAAACCTGGGCTTTCTTCAACACTTTGGGCTACAGCTGCAATATTCTCAGTTGTTCTTGAGCGACGTGCACGGGTTTTATTCTTCAAATCACTAACTTGTTCCAACAGCTCGAAATTTTCCACCAATTTCTGTATTGCGGTCCGAGAAGGTGCTTCACGACGACCCAAAAATGCTTTAGTTTTGCGAACGGTGACTGCAAGATTTTCACCATTTTTGTAGTGAACTTTAATAATTTCAATGCGTTGTTGAAGCGTGTATCGTTCCATTTTTAGTAATGGCGTAGTTTCTACTTGTCAAATGTCAAAGAATAAAAGCTTCAAAAGTGACAGCTACCGAAATACCGGGTGATTCAAAATAACACCTCTTGTTGGAAAACCCTTTACAAATAAACAAAACAATTATTATCTACTGCCGCTTCAAAAATCATCAAAATCGAGGAGGTCCAACAAAAAAATGTTCCGCTTTACTTATTTTCACACACACACATTTGTCCAATTCTGCTGGAAATTATACACATCAAATGCAATTAACAAAGAAACCAACAGATGGCCCACCCTACATAGTCATAAAGTCAAATGAATTTTTAATTATAATTAGCTTACAACATATTGTTTTCAGACTAGCATTACGCTTTATGCGAAATTTTTTAGACTCTATCTCACTCGCAGGGTCCCTGCATAAACTGGCTTAAAATATTTTCTTATTTCGTCCCACTCGAAGGTTTTTACTCGTTAGCCTCAGGTATTAAACATTCAACATTTTCTGCACTTACGTATTCAAATTGCTCCTTATACTTTATCTACAGTGTATTAAAATAACAATAGATCCAATTAAACGCCCACATTTTATGTCATTGCAGTGCCTAAGCTATTTTCTATCTTCTTAGCCTTGTCGTAATCGGTAGTACCCCATCTATTCCACACCAACATGCAGCAAAAATTGTCGTTTAACTTTTGTCTACATTGTATTTAGTTTGTAAACTGTAGCATAAATACTTGCATAATTCATAAGGCTATAGACCGCCAACACCTTCATTATCCAGGACATGCGCCTGCTGCCCATCAATCAGGCCTAGAGTTTGCATTAGCCCCTTTGAGCAATTGCAATTGCATTAACCCTACGCCATGGGCCACTATATCATTTACCATGCTATATAACATCAGCTTTCGCCAAGCCCTTGTGCCCATCATGCCTCCTTCTTTCCTGCACATGTTGTCAGTCCAACAGTTTATGTGACCATTGGCAGACCTGTCGCTTTACACATATAACATATATATATATATGTATAGAAGTATGTCTGTGCATAGGCCCTTTGGTATATGGTTTGTTTCAGTGTTTAGCCTTAACTGCTATAAAACACCACATGGCGTATGCGTAATATGGCTTAGCTGGCTGTTTATTAAAAGCTTAAGGCAAATTTTCCATTAAGAGCTACAAAAACGTAGCCGCACGTTTGGCACACACGCACACAAGCTTAAGGAAAATCGAATTTCCCTATATATGTAGGTATAGTATACGATATTAAGTGAGTTTTATACAGCTTTTGGGCACACTGTTCACACTTTGTCAAAGGCAATTATTGGCTTTAATTTGCAAAATTGATGCAATTGACTTACAAGTATTTGCCATTAAGGTAAAACTACCAATTTATATATACACAGAAGCATATATATATATATAAATATATATTAACAGGTACACTGCGCGTCATCAGCTTAAAACCAGTCACCGTACACTCGTGGGCTCAGGCCAGTCAAATTTAAAGAGATAAAATGTTGACAAAAATGTTCAATTTAACTGCTTTTCGGTTTGCTAGCAAGGTTTTAAAATAAAAAACAAGTTTTTCTTAGCTACAAAATAATAAGTAACACCCTTTCCATCATCTTATCTAGTGCAGGAAGAAGACTGATTGGCCTGAGTGCGTTAATCTCTATGGGTCTTCTGCTAACTAAAGTAGCACACGGCATTGTTATTATTAGTGACTTCATGATCAGCTGCCTTTTGACACAGCTTCTGAGCCCCCATAGACAGTAGTTGAAAGACGCCACAGAACTTACACCATCCAACAGCTGCTACTAAAAATTATCCATGTATCCATGTACCTCAACGCTTTCATCCTTCTATTCAACAGCTGACGCCCATTCCAAAAGCACTCCAAATCCCTTAAATCTTGTTGCGGCATAATGTCAACCCGCCTAGCACAAGACTCCATAGACATTTGTTATTTCTACTGCACTTACCACTTAAAAGAGCTGATAACTTGGGCGTATAATGATAGATGCGTTCTACAGACTACATTCTACTTACATAACCATGCATTTGCATAACTCGTATATGTATGTTATATATTTTATAGTTTTTTGCATACATCGATTCGCTTTCTGTTGACGTCAGAGTGCTAAGTCCTGCAGCAGACGCAGCATCAGTTTGCATCATTTTGCATCATTTTAGTTTTTATTATGGTTTCGCCTGCCCAATGCCCTAAAAGTATGCAATAAAGTTGCTTCAAACTCGTGTTATGCCACACCTAACGCATCTAGCGGAATCTTAATAACCGTTATATATGCAACACACGAGCAAATATGGACACACACATACGCTCTAACAAACACACTCTGAACTGACTCTTTGCACTGAGAGAAAACTATGCTATGGTTGTGAATTTTTTCTTTTTCTGGCTCCCTCTAGCGGACAATTTTGGAACTTGGCGTGACTTTTGTTTTTTGCTTGTTTTCTCTTTGCGTGGATAAAGAGCGCTAAAAAAGTCGGAAAAAAGCATATATGAAGAGCGAAAGATTATGAATTTAAAACGAAGAGAAGTAGACTATACAATTGAAGAGAACAGGAAAAGAAAAAGAATTTTAAAAGCTACCAATTAAATCAGTGGTGGGCAGTCTCTCAATTTACATAACTCACGAGGATACAGCACTTAATATCTGCCGCAGCGCAGTCGGCTCACAAGGTTAACATATTAAAGGTAGAGTAATGCTGCCGGCGTCGTCACCAATTTCAGTGAGAGCAAGAAAATGCGTGAGAGGGAAACAAACAAAAATTGTAGCTGTTGCTCGCACCCGATGCGCGTAAACAACCCTCCTCACGTGCAGTCGCAACGAAACAAAAAATTGGTAATATTCGTTACAGCCTTCGGCGGGAGTATGCTACCTGTAGTAAGTTTACCTTGAGAGTATGCTACCTGAAGTAAGTATACCTTGGTCGGCTCATGCACGGTCCAATGGGGTGAAATCTCTCTCTCGTTTTTGCTTGCTCTCTCGTGCGCTTTTGCTTACTGTGCTGCTTACTCACACAAAGAAATGTTTGTTTGTATGAGTTTTGCCCACCACTGAATTAAATTGAGAAGAGTCAAAAAACGAAACCGGGAATTTTACTCTTAAGCGAAAACCAAGAGTCAAAGCTGATGTATGGATGGGTGCAGTAGGACCGAGTATAGAATATCTCATTAGAGCTTATATGAATAAAGAAAGCGGATCGGAGGCTCGTGAGAGTAGCATTCAGCGAGTGGAACCCAATTGCACGAAATTAAGAGAATCGTTTTCTCTCTTCTCTAGAGGAATATCCGCTTAAAAAGTATTCTTGCCTGCAAGTAATTTGTAATCGTTTTCTCTCTCCCCTAGAGAAATACACAGAATTCCGACTAGAATGTATTCTTGCTTACAAGCAATTTGTAACACTTATTTTCTTCAAGCAGTGCCCCTTAAAAGATTTTCATATTTTACTCTCAACCTTTTCTGAAAGACAGTTAAAATATAACGCGAACAAAAAACTAAACACAGTCTAACAGAGTGTAAATTGAAGAGAGAGCATGGTATTTTTTTCCCTCAAGTTCATTTTAAATTTTTGTATAAATTTTGTATACTTCTAATAAAAAGTTTTTTTTTCATCATCATGCTCATCGTCATCATTTATTTCACGTTTAAGTATTCCTAATGTAGTAAATAGGAATGTTCATTGTTGACTTGTAAGCGACCCTTACACAACCAAACTTCTTTATATTTCTCACGTTCGTCAAATTTTGGATTACAGCTTATGCGTTTGGTTCCCTCAATACCGCATTTATCAGAACAGAATTGAGTCAATTCAAAAGCAATTCCTCCATTTCGTACTTCGAGGCTTACAATTGGGATCCACTTATCCGACTGCCTCCATATTCTGCCCTCCTTAAATAAACGTGAAACATACCACGGAGTACTTTTCTTGCATAAGCTACTATATTACTCGGCCTTATTGGCTCCACTGAACTTACTAATAAAGTTACTTTTGTCGTACCTACCAGCGTAATTTTCACCCCTAAGCCTTGCAACTTTGTAGTTCCAATTTTATGCTTCATGATCTTTTCCGTGTCTGTCGCTCTAATTATAATAACATCTATAATTTTCTCACTTTCGAAGGGTCTATACTAGTGCTGGAGAAAACATCGATGATCGAAGTTTAAAATCTCTATATATCGATGTTGGCCAACAGAGATGTTTCTCCAGCACTACTAAACACCCATTTGATGAGAGAAGAAGAGAGATTTAAAACTTCGATCATCGATGTTTTCTCCAGCACTAGTCTATACCTCATCACGTCTTCTATTTTAAGTCATCTTGACTTACCGCTTCGAGCATACTTGACCAATCCTGTATTATGAGGCACCTCTTTGGTCGACGGTGCTCTTTTGGCTTTTTTTCTAATATAATGTGTAATTTTTATTTGAACTTCTTTTTATCCACTTGCTTATTGTCAATCCTAGTCTCTGGCCAGTTTTTGTTGTGAGTTGGTGCATATCGTTAAAAAGTTCACCCACTTGGCTAGTGACGCGGATTAGTTCATAACTATTTTTTTCCTCGTTCTATTTTTCAGTATTTAATTCAATTAATTTTCTTATAATTTAAGGGCAACCGTGCTTTGTTGTACACTTTTAAAATAAATAAATAAATACAAAAAAATCAATTTTAAATGGCTACATATTTTTCGAATATATAAAAAAGTAGCTTGTCGTCATCGTGATCATCGTCATCTTTTATATTTTTTGTTCCTCAGCCTTATTAATAAATTTGTAATAGATTTTTCATATTTTATCTAATACATAAAAGCTTTTTGTTGTCATCATGCTCGTCGTCATCATTTATTTCACGATAAAGTTTTATTAGTAATGTTAATAGAGCAATGTCTCTATATTACAAAAAGGTTGTAGTAAACCAAGCTCCACAGTTCAACACCAAAAATCTTAGTTGGGATACTTCATGTTTGTGAACCTTTTTAAGCCAGTTGTAAAATTTAAGCACCACATAAGTTGCAGCTCACAAATCGATTAAGTACTTGGTAAGTTCGTTCTCGCAGTGTAAATGTCCAGTGCCATGTTGATTGACTATCATAACTTTGCAATGACTTTTTGCCAAGGCATACCAACAGACTGCCTGTCTGTCCCACTGTCTGTCCTTTTGTGCTGCCGTATGTTCATCTCTCTAACTGGTTGACTGGCAACTGCCAGTGATAGCCTCAGCTCAATTTTACATGCATGAATGTTCAATACGCCCAACAACATGGACTACTGATTTTGCACCAACTTTTTTTTTTTGCATACTTTGTTGCAGTTGCATGCCCCATTATTCATTTTCTGTTGACGTACAGAAACTCAAAAACTGCTCGAACCACCCACGTTGACTTTGTAATAGTATTAAAGGTATGAGCTAAAAAAATCTCAGAGCTACTATACCATTTGTGACCTTAATGGTTGTTATTGGAATACCTTGTACTCTGAAGATTAGCGCTACGTAAGGCAAAGAAATTTTTCTTTCTAACAGACGGGGTATAGCTTTCATATTTTCCATCCTGTAACAGGGACTATATCTTATATACTCAAATACTGCTGGCGCCATCTATATGTCAATAAAAATGGGCAGCACTGTTGGCTTACTGTTGCTTTCAAACTTTCATGTGTTTAAAAAAATGATCAAAAACTGCTCGAACCACCCACGTTGAAAAAATCTCAGAGCTACTATGCCAGTTGTGACCTTAATGGTTGTTATTGGAATACCTTGTACTCTGGAGATAAGCGCTACGTAAGGCAAAGAAATTTTTCTTTTTAACAGACTGGGTATAGCTTTCATATTTTCCACCCTGTAACAGGCACTACATTTTATACACGCAAATACTGCTGGCGCCATCTATGTGGCAATAAAAAATGGCAGCACTGTTGGCTTACTGTTGCTTTCAAACTTTCATATGTTTAAAAAAATGATCAAAAACTGTACAAATTAAAGGACTACAGAGTGTTTTAAAGTCGGTATATACCGACTGTAATCGAAATACACTTGGTTTTGTTGTATAACCCGTGTTATGTTCGCTGGAGCACAGAGCAGCTTTTGGAAATTTTTGATATTTTGAAGATATCTGTATGAGGTATTGTTTATACCCTGTAGACACAACAGTAACAAGGGTATTGTGAACTTCGAGCAAATCATGAGTACAAACTTCAATAATTTTTATTTAATCTGTACATATCACCGTAAAGAGCACATCAATACCTTTCGATCTTATCATCTTTCATGTCTTTTTTTCACGAGATATTGACGAATAACTGAAAAAAATTGCCCAAAAAAATCTCGAAAGCAGTGCTTCAGAAAAAGAAAGGTTTCGTGTTTCTCGACCCCAAAGTACCCTAAAAAACACTTTTATACGAAGGTTCACTGGATTACCCTTAAATTTGTAAACTAATGTTATCTGTTCGTAAGTACGTGCCAACTTGATCTATGGGCCTATATATATCTTTATTAACTTACGAGATGCGCCTTGTCAAAGAAGTGTATATAAATATCTTATATCGATAACTCGATAAATACTCGGAATTAAAAAAAAAAAATTGACGAGGCTAATATTAGCAAGTTACTCTAAAAATCATCAAATTCGAATACATTGACTTAAAAAGTTGCCCGCTTCACTTATTTTCGCCAATATTTATAATTTTTTACATATCTTTGTTCACACTTATGCGATAAAATCGTACAAGTTGTTGTTCATACATCTGGTCACACTTATCCCATAATAACGAACAATAACGTTCCGAGTCGATAGCCCTAGCAGCTAGCACTCTTTTTTTCTCTTTAGTTATTATACATTATAATAATTTTTTTATATAAAAAAAATAATATAAATAAATAAAGGTTGCAAATTTTTTAATAAAATCAAAAAGAGTATATTGCTTTGAATCTCAAGCCTAGTACGCAGCAGTGTAAAACCGCGTGAAAGAAAACAAAACTTCATATAAAAAAACAATGTCAAAGTTCTTAGCGCCAAGAATTTTTTCATTGGTACGCAGGACCACTGGTCATTTTTCGTGAAATTGACATGTAGATGGCGCCGGCAAAAAGCACGGCTTTTTTTTTGCGCTCTAAAAACAAAACATTAATGTGCAGAAACTTATTTTGATGATAAATATGAAAAAAATCTCGCGTAGCCAAAACAGATGCACAAATTTTACAAAAGAGCAGAAAATTGTCGTTTAGGAATCATGTGGGGCTCCAACAACGTAAACAATGCCTTGAAAACATATGAGGACATGTGAAAATTTTCCGAAAATGCTGCCGGACAATTTTCCGCAAAATGTGAACAATTGAATTGCACTTCAAAATTCGTACGTCTCTACAAAATTTGTCCACATTCAGATCTGCGTATTAAATATGAGTTTACCTACATACAATATTGGCAATAATAATAATAAATATGTATTAAGTTATATTTTCATATGGCAATTCATTTTTGCACTTTTTATTATTTTATACACTAATTTGAACAAACAAGTGATTTAAATATTTACTTTATGGCGCCATCTATTGTAAGTAGCGCCATCTATATGTCAATCGCCCAGACATGGGCAGCACTGTTTGGTCACAAACTCTACCCATACAATATTTTTTGCGCACAAAATAAGTAGCACTTTTTTCTTTCAGGCGGTTTTAAAGTGTTGCGTACTAGCCTTCAATTTAAAACTATAAATAAAACATAAACATATATTAATTTAAAGTGAAATTAAAATTCGCATATTATCAAGTGAATCTGTAAGATGTTTTAGCAAATTCTTAACGCAAAGTAAGCAAACATATATTGTTTTCAAAATTAACTGCTTTTTTGCATTAAATTTTAGAATATTAAATTATCTGTTGAATGTTACTATGTTCTTGCATGAAATATCGAGTGCATAATATAATTAAATTTTCTTTATAAATAACTTAGTAAGCTAAAAGTTTTGCAGCTGTATGCATTACACTGTTGGTCTGGTAAATTACATTGTGTAAACTTTGAAATAGTTTTTGTCTTGGCTAAACAATAGATTCTTAGTGTAAAGAGATACGTTTAATGTATGTTTTAAAACATGTTAACAATTTTGTAAAACAAAAGTTATGGAAAAAGCTAATTTATCGACATGGATTGCCTGGGCAAGAAGAAGAACTGCATAGAACAAACCAAACTGTGAATGATGCCGCAAGCCACATATAGCAGTGGAAAAGTTGAAAAAAGAATTGTATGCATAGACCAAACAGTGCTGCCCATATCTGGGCAATTGATATGTAGATGGCGCCAGCAGCTACAAACAAAAAGTAAATGTAAAAATCTGCTGTTTGTTCAAATTGCTAAAAAGTGTAAACTCATATGTAATACGCAAAGCTGAGTGAGGCAGATTTTTTTGTGAATTTATATTGCAATTCAATAATTGACATTTCGCAGAAAATTTTCAGTTCGAAGCCATGGTACAGAATCCGTCAGCATTTTCGAAATATTTGCACATGTCCTCGGCTGTTTTCAACACATTGTTTGCATTGTTGGCGCCCCACATGGTACATAAACAACCATTTTCTGCTATTTAGTAAAAATTTTGCATTTATTTTGCTATCAAAATAAGTTGCTGCACATTAATGTTTTGTTTTTTAGCGCTTAAACAGAACAGCTGTTGGTTTAGCTGGCGCCATCTATCGTCACATATGCAGCCTTTTTGTGTTAGCCCAAGACGCAGCAAAATGTGGTCATTAAGAAGTGCGGCAAGCTTCAAAGATTAGTATGCCTATCTCTCTCGGGAGAGCCCATTTCCATGGAGCCAGTTCTTGGACTTACACCACTGCACATTTTCATCAAAAAGTCAGCCATGCAGTGTCTACTACGTATCCAGATCACATCTGGACTCTTAGCAAGTGACACTGGACGTGCCCTTCCTGACGTATCGATTTGCGCTAGATCAGATCTTATGATCACGGACTTATTTCACAAAAATAAAATTTAGATCTCTTTTCCCAAGTCAGAAGACTTGGGTTGTGGAAACCTCCGGTGGCAACAATGGTTCACGGATGGGTGCAAAACTGAACAGGGTGTAGTTGTTGGAGTCGCCGGACCCAACATAAGGATCTCTATTGCAATGGGTGTTTGGCCCAGCGTCTTTAAAGCAGATATTTATGCCACAGAGATCTGCTCCCACAGTAACCACCACAAGGGAACTAGCGTAGCAAATATTTTTATTTATTGAGATAGCCAAGCTGCTATCAAGGCACTAACATCATCGATCATCTCCTACAGGATGGTTGAAGAATGTCATAATTACCTCTAACTCCAGTCTTCCCTAAACAGAGTCATGCTATGTTGGGTACCTGGACATTCAGAAGTGGATGGAAAGATCGCTGATGATCTAGCACAACAGTGTGCCTCCACCCTGACTACATCTCCTGCGCCTTTCTGTGGTATTGGTTGGTCCACAATCAAGACCATGATAAACAAATGGGCTGCAGGAGAACAAAAGAGATACTGGCTCTACTTACCGGGGCTGCGACAAGCAAAAGCGCTTGTCAAAACCTCTGGATATGATCAAAACAAAAGGTCTTGGCAGAGCGGACTTAAAACTGCTGGTAGCATAACTATCTGGTCACCACACTGTAAGATATTAAGGATTCGTCAGAGTGTAGACTCTGTGCCGAAGACGATGAAACCACCAGACATATTCTCTGTGACTGCCCCTGCGCTGGTGTGGGACAGAGTCTGTTCCATGCAAAAGGAACGGAGTCCTTTCCATCTTGGGTCAATACCAACAAAAGATCTACTGCTTTTCATGCGGGAAGCGAAAAGTCTTTTTCATTAATTTATGGGCACGGTGCAAAAGATCTTCTGGTCCCAAAAAAGAAGTCTTTTGCGTTGCTGCGTACTACTCTTATACCAAAAACAGTAGAAAAAAAATTGATTATTACCCTAGTTTGGCAGAAATGCATACTTTTTATTGTGCAAGTTGCTTTTGGGCACTTCTGCATCTTTGCACAAGAAAGTAAATTATTAAAATGTTATTATTAAAAAGTTATTATTATTAAAGTCTTATTATTATTATTATGCTATATTAATTTAACTAATACTGAGACGGCTGTCGTACAACTTTAACTATTTACACTGGTTTGAAAAAATTTTTTACGGTTTTTTGCAAACAGCTGTTTAGTTTTTCAACATACTAGATGCACTATATAATAACAAAAACAGTAAAAAATATATAAAGGGTGCTTTTTACAACAGAGTTTGGGCAGAAGTGCAGCAAAAATTTTAGCGAAAATTACTTTCGGGCACTTCTGCATCTTTGCCCGGCAAAGTAAACACACTTTATTGTTAACATGTGAAATATGTTTTTTTATAATCATAAATGAATTATATAAAGACAATCAAATGATGCGACTGAGATGAAAATGCTAGGGATGACGGCGGGTGTGACCAAGCTTGATCACATTAAGAGCAAACACATCCGAGGCAGCCTGTTTGTTAAAAAGCCTATCACTGAGACGCTCAAAGTAGGTCAGATGCGTTGGTATTGCCATGTTCAAAGGCGATCGCCGGAGAACCCCGCTAAGAAGGCAATACTTACCATAGTTCCAGGTAGCGGCCGTAGGGCAGCTAGACCGAAGAATACGTGGATCGGTCAGATGCAAAAACATCAGCAACGAATGGGTCTCAGCGATGACATGATCCAGGATCGGAATGCCTGCAGACAAATGCTGTGATCGCATACCCACACCTCAGGAGGAGCATAAGCGAGTCCGAAAAGGGGTAAACAAGGGTTTGGGAGAAGAAGAAGAAAGTCAATCAAATGCTCGCCTATTATTTCTGGAAAATTTTTTGACTAGAAGTTTGCGCGAAACTAAGTAAAATCCACGGAGAAAGCCAGATTGTTCTTCACGACGATTCTACCCCTTTAGTGTAGTATGTGCTATAACCTTCTTTCCCGTAACAAATTTCATCACTATGCTTGGACACGGCAAGAGTCGGTGTTCTTTAAAGCCCTACGTCTAAATTTAATATACACCCGCGAGCACTATCATCCAAAATTAGAATTAGTCATGTAGCAATTTGTGGGTCTGGCAGTCTCAATGGCAGATGCTGTGTACTTGGCTGCTCATTAAATATTCATGTGTGAAATGATTAAGTGACAAAACGATTGATTGACTGAATGATTGAAGCGAATAAAGTGAATGAGTGGGTATAACTCGGTAATTATTTGTGCGTGCGTGGCGGCCATTTTTAATTACATGCTTTGGCTTTGGTATAAAAATGTCTGCGGCTCATTGGCTTACTGTATGTATTTATGTATAATACATAAGTATGTATACAAGTATATCAATGACACAATGGCAAACTGCAAATTGAATTTGTAGCAAGTGGCAAGAGCTCTCAATTATACGAATGGCAAGTCTAATTGATTCATAATTGTTGTTTTTTTTTTTTTTGTTGGCATGGCTTTGGGCTTGCAGTTAATCGCGCTTAACGGCATTAAAAACTTATGCCACATATATATTAAGTTATATACATATGTATGTATGTCTTTGGCAATCTTGATAAAAGCCAGACCGCCATTGAAGCCCAAGTGTGACCAACATTGACTGCCTGACCCCAAGCCTCTACCGTTTTTGTGTCCACTTAATGGATTCGAACGATTCGATTCGATTCGTTTCGATTAGCAATAACAGAACCCAAAAACAAGTCCCCAAATTGCAGGGGCATGTCGTCTATGAGCATAATTGAGTGCATTACATATATATTACAGCTCACACACACACACACGTCTACATACGAGCACATAACTAAGTGTGCTTGTGTGGTTTGGATAGGCGCAACACTTTCACTCACGTACACATGCACACATACACAGCTTTGTAGCAAGCAACTGTAGCATGCCCCTGGGGGGTTTCCAATGAAATAATGTTGTCATAAACAAAAACACAAAGACGCAACACATAAGCCACAAATAGTAGCACACACTCACACACATACACATGCATAGGTATAACAAGTTTTACAACTTGGCAGCACTTTCCTGAACTTGGCCTTTTTTTCTAAGGCCAAAAAGTGTTAAGCTACGTTCACACTAACAATTTTTTGGCAAGTTTAGTAATTACAACAAAATTTTTGCTACGATAATGTTTAGCTCAGCAATTTTTTTTTGCAGAGTTGCATTTATTTATCGAGTCATCGTTAACTGTGTATTTAGTTAGACTTATCTTTGACAAGCCATATATCATAAAGGACTAAAGATATTTGAAAAAATTAAAAAGTAATCTCTGCTTTGCTTTAATATTAGAAAGATCCGATTTTTTCAGGGTAAACTCAGGTTTTTATTTACTCATAAAAGTTATTAATAATTTACTCTCTTATTGGTTATCGCCAATGAATCCCTTCAGTGACCTGAATACTGAGCCGAGTATATCTTTTCTCCCCTTTTCCATTAGACGTCTCCTTAGTTTCTCGCATGTGGTAATCACTTTTTGTATTATTAGAACTTGAACTTTAGATTTCATATCATAGAAATATACACATAGTTATATATTATATAAAATGATTTCAAGAGTCGCTCCTGGCGGAACATAGGGCAGTTACAAACTCTCTCCAGCTTTGACGATTTTGAGCTAAATTCTTGATCACTGGCCAGGGTTCTCTTCCATGACATTCCGCTCGCATCGAGCGGATCCAGGTGGTAGATGGACGACCTCTTCGTATCGCATCTTGCAATGTCATTTTGGGGCTTTCTCAAAGTGTGGCCAATCCAATTCCACTTCCGTCTCTTAGTCTAGTTTTCTATAGGTGCAGTGTTTGTCAACAGGTAGAGATCGGAGTTAGACATAATATTTGGCCAACAAATTTTGCATTTTGAATTGAAAATTTGAATTTTCGTGCGGCAAGTTATTTGACGAGACCGCCAGACCGAGCGAAGCTTGTGGAACGCATTACGTGCTTTATTGATCACTTTTGTAGCATCTCCTTTTGAATCTCTTGATGGAATTAGCCCTTTCGCCAGCCTCTACTGTGACCTTCGAAATCTTTCGTTGTAGCATCTGTTGTATTTATTATGCTAGAGATCTACGGTTTCCAGTCGAAGTTCTCGGTGCAAGTTGGAAGTCCAATGAACCAATCGCATCCGATAATGGAATGCGTAACTCCAGGTTGATGCCACCATCGTGTTAAAAATTCACCAAACCCCGATATGAAGTGAGTATCTCCAGGTTGGTACCTTGCCATAGACCTACCTGCGATGCTTGAGTTGCCAGTAATCTTTTGAGAGTGGACGGCAGCCTTTTACAGTTCGCTCTAATTGTTAATTGTCTAACCAGCAGGATGTGACTGTCAAGCCATTTGCAGGTGACTGCTTCGTTAGCTGCCTGCCACTGTGATGGGTGCAAGATCAGCTCTCAAGCAGATGGATATAATGCTGAACACCATCTGTTCGCTCGTTTTCACAGTAGGCTGTGTTAAAAAGGACCACTAGGATAGGTAGCAAGTATAAGCTTACAGAGTTCTGCAATATTCCTCGGCTCTCTGGGGGTTTCGGTAGCATAAAAAGTTTCGGGTAGGTAGGTTGCTAGCCCTCCTACCCTAGCTTGGTGATAGAATCCCTATCTGCACCTCCAAGCAAGTGTTTTGTCTGTTTTGGTCCGTGAGTGGTATTTTATTTCCCACTGACCCTGCATAGTGCCGAGCCTTCCCCTATCCGCCACCTGGGGACGCGTCCGATGGGAGGCAGACAGCTCCACACGGACTGTTTTCCGAGGCTACTTGATGAATAGACGCCCTATGCTCCAAATAGGAGTTAAAGGAACATATATATCTCTAGGGGTTGGGATGTCTGCCATCTATATTTTTTATAGGTACGATGCTAAGACGCTGCCATATAAAACATCAGAACTCCTTAGACTCAGTGCAGATAACTCGTCTTTTCCAAACACTTAAATAGGAACGGAGCAAGTTGGTTGGATGGTACTAAGAACAGGGTTTCAATCTATCCTCTACCAAACGTCTTTTTGACGGCAACGAATACTTTATAACACCTGTAAGATGAGATTGGATATGGCGAGTTGGATCTGTCCAATGGTAACATGTGCTTCCACCAACACAAATTGGTGAACCAGTTCACATTCAGTCCCACGCACACTTTGGAAGGTGTACAAAGAAGACTTATGGGAGGATATGATATGGTGTCATAAACCAGTTTATTTTCCAATTGAGAAATTATGCTTGTCTTGTTTTTGATTATCAGGATGGCACTATGATCTGCTTATAAGCCTTATTTTTGTAAGGAATGAAAGGGTTGCTAAGTTTATTTAAAGGCCTGTGGAGTGTATTCCTTTTGCCATATCATACCGCATGGATTTGATGTTGACTAGCGTTATGTTAGTCGCTGGTCCAGAGTTATGCCGAGGTATTTGGCTGACGTCGACGACGGTATTGGCTCATCGTAGATGAAACTTACAGCAGAATTCGGAACCGTTTGGGGCCACACAGCTTTTTAGTTTAAGTATAACATTTAATTTTTAACAAGTTTTTGGAACGCCAATTTTTCATCCAATATTCATTCATATTATAATTTGCTTGTGTGCACATAGCTTAGACTAAAGTTTTCTCTTCTTGCTTCCGTTTCCGCTTCCACAGGTGTGTGCCATACAACATGTGGACGTGTGCATGTTTAATAATGGAAAATTCAAGAACGTTGTGGCCGACTCGGACAACGCATCACCCGCCGTGGACCGCATCGTGCCACCAGGCGGCACATTGAACACCACCGTTGTGCTGCGTCCACAGCGTGGTCCAACCAAAAACTGGATTGCTCTTGAGGATACGCTGCAGCGCAGCACAGAGCCAGATGAGATAACCGGCGCCATAGCCGCCTCGGCCATACGTTCGCCCAATATGGTGCTGCATGCAGCACACCTGCTGGCTGCCAATAATTGCTCCAGCCCAGCCGTGGCCATACCACATCCGCCAGCCATGCAAGCGGCAGTGGCTGCTGCTCAAGCCAATGCAAATGCCAGCGGTGGCAGCAATGCAGCCGGTGGCTCCAACGATGATCGCAATGTGTTTGCCATCTATGTATCCTACTATGTCAAGGTCAAATTGACGCTGAGCGGCATGGGCGGCGAGTTGTCACTTAAGCTACCCTTTGTGCTGGTGCACGTAGATGAAAGCCTGCGTCCAGGCTACACCGCGGCCATGCTTTGCGAGCTGCGCATGGAAAAGCTGGCGCTGCACGATGTGCCTGCCAATCGCAAAAATGGTGGCAAGCAGCGTGTTGCAGATGCCGCCTCCGCAAACAGCAGCGACATAGGCGATGGTCCATCCACCAGTGCTGCAGCAGCTGCAGCGGCTGCCACAACGCGCACAGCTCTGGACAGAATTGAGTCTGTGGATGATGAGCTTAATATACGCGTACCCGTGCCGCCAGCTGCTGGTGGCATGCAGCGTAATGGCTCGCATAAGCGGCGGCAGCTGCTGCGCAGTGAAACCTTGGCACGCGATCTGGATGAGGGTGACGAGCAGGGCCAGGAAGCAGCCGCACAGCTAGCACCACAGTCGCCGCTGGGAGAGCAGCTGCACGTGGTGCAGGTGCATCAGCCGGAAAAGTGCGATAAGTCCGAGAAGTCCCAGAAGTCCGAGAAGTCTGAGAAGACCGTGGACACACCGAGGACTCCCACTGTGTGATTCTGATTTTGGTCGCACATGTTTGTGAAAAAGAAGAAACCGTAGTACAGTCTAAGGCATAAGTAAGTAGACGAGGTCAAGAAAAAAAAAAACCATAAGTATTATAGTATAGCTTAGCGCTTGGTAGGTAGTCCACATGGTCTGCATGGTTTATAATAGTGCTGAAGAAAACATCGATGATAGAATTTTAAAATCCCTATATATATCGATGTTGGCCAACAGAAATGTTAGTCCAGCACTACTAAACACCCATTTGATGTGTGCAGAAGTGCTGGACATATCTGTTGGCCAACATCGATATATAGAGATTTTAAACTTTGATTATCGATGTTTTCTCCAGCACTAGTTTATATCTAGTAAGTAGTAAGTGAAGTAGCTTCAGTTACGGTTTCGATGGGTCAATTGTAAGTAGCGTCCACATTGGATCAACCATCAATATTAATGGTAAAATGTTTTGGATAGGCTTTTGGGCAGGCAACCAAAAAAATTATTGTGTCAGGTGGCACGGGTTCCGGATCCCGGTGTACCCAGCAATTTTTTTTTGTATCCGAAGCAGCTGGCTGACGGATCATTAAAAAAAAATTCACAAGAAGCAGCATTGTTTGAGCGGACTACGAGTCTTCTTTATTTATTTCTCCGAATCAGTTCGATTTTTCTTAGTATTTTAGTTCGTTTTAATTTTGCAATTCTGGCTTAATAAACTGCAGTTTTTACAAAATGAGATATATGAGAATTTTTGGCTATTTCGAATACTTAATTTTCTTACTAGAACTAGGGGGCTCTGCCACCTGTTCACTTTGCTCAGCAACACCAACCCCTGAACAAGATATGCTGTGACGAAGCTTAGTCGAAAAATAATCTGCTAGAGTAAACACGCCAACTTTTAAAATTTTTCAAAATATAAATGATGTACGGAAAAAATAATTTTTTGTACTATAAACGTTGGTTGCCTGCTTAAGAGTATCTCAGGATTGTCTGCACTTAAGTTAAGTAAGCTAGTAAATGAAAAAAGGATAGTTAGTCCTTGTTGAACTGTTTGCAATTGCTTGATATTGGGCTTTGATATTGAAATGGAAGCTTTTCGAATTTATATTTTTTGATTTTTAATTAAATATATTTAAATAAACAAAACTTTGAAGTTGTTTAATTGAACAATTTAAAGCCGAAATGCGTTAAAATAAAACACAGTTCTGCAAAAAGGATTATGACAAATGAATCACTCACTTGGAAAATATTGCATAAAACGAAAATTAATCGAAATCAATTGAAAAATTGTACGAATTTGCTTTCAATTTACAAAGAACATATAAATAATTAAATAAAATGCAACAACTACAAAACCAAAAAAAATATATCAAATGCATGTATTAATATTTAAATACGAATATATCAAGCTATTTAAAATACTAGCAAAAGAACTAAAACAAAAATTGAAATAAATATGTAAGCATATAAAACTTATAAATGTAAATGTCAAAAGAAAAAAAAAAAAATGTTGCGGTTTCACCTGAAAAAAAAGTATCTGCAAATGCCTCTGATGCACATATCTGTGAGTTTCTATGCAATTAAGTTTTTAATTTTTAAGCCGAATTTGGTTTTGTAAGCCAAATAAAGCATAAAGCCCAAAATAAATCAAAAATACATGCATATTTATGAATAAACAACAAAAACTTGTGCAAGATTACAATATAAAATATATTTTAAAGAAATAAACTTACATTATTTAACATAAATACCAAAATATCAAAAACAAAAAGCATTTAAATGTAAACAAAGCTGTTAGCGGTTAAAAAAAAAATAAACCCAAAGTACATACTCAAAGTCTTAGCTGCTAAGTGGTAACTGACTGTTGACATACAGTGTAACCAAATTTTTTTTTTTAAACTTCAAGTGCACCACAAAACTACAGTCAAAGTTTTTGTGTCTTGAAAACAATTTCTAGACTATATTGTAGGCCGTACATATTTCAAATAGCTACAGGGCACGAACATAAAATAAAATACTAAAAAGCTGAGTTCCTTACATATTAAAAGGCACAAGCTAGTATTTAAATACTACAGTATGCGTTTGTTTTTTTTTTGGTAGTAATATAAAATACAATTTTGATGTATGCGTAGACATTAAAGGCACACTGTGCAGCAAACTAAATGAATTTATCAATACTAGCATGTGCTACAAAAATACCAAAAAATACCAAAAAAATACCAAAAATATATATAAAAACAAAACGAAATGAAATTATTTAGCTAAATGTTGGATAAAGTCAAAAACTAGCAGAATTTGTAAAAGTAAAAACATATATAATTATATACATATATATACATCTTATATGCATATGCTAAGTATATAAGTTTTATACATATATGTATATATACTTTACTTTTACAAATTCTGTATGCGTATGTATGTATGTAAGGCTCACTGTGCAGCAAACTAAATGAATTTATCAACACTAGCATGTGCTACAAAAATACCAAATAAATACAAAAAAAATACATAAAAACAAAACGAAATGAAATTATTTAGCTAAATGTTGGATAAAGTCAAAAACTAGCAGAATTTGTAAAAGTAAAAACATATATAATTATATACATATATATACATCTTATATGCATATGCTTAGTATTTAAGTTATATACATATATATATGTATGTATTATATATGTTTTTACTTTTACAAATTCTGTATGCGTATGTATGTATGTATGCGTAGACATTTAAGGCACACTGTGCAGCAAACTAAATGAATTTATCAACACTAGCATGTGCTACAAAAATACCAAAAAAAATACCAAAAAAATATATATAAACAAAACGAAATTAAATTCTTTAGCTAAATATTGGACAAAGTCAAAAACTAGCAGAATTTGTAAAAGTTTAAACATATATAATTATATACATATATATACATGCTATATGCATATGCTTAGTATTTAAGTTATATACATGTTTATGTGTGTCGTTGTCAGTGTCTTTAACTGTGTCTGTGTGCTGCTTTACTATACAAAAGAAAAAAAATTGAAATATCTAAGAAAAATCAACTTTTTTTGTTTAATATCGCCAATAAGTAACTATTTCAAATACATATATACTATATACATAAGTAATTAACTAAATGTGATGCATTTCTATGACGCGTAAGAGATAAGCTTCTAACTGCTAACTTACTATGCTAGTAGACTAGCTGACTTATACATAAACTTGTATACAAGTAACTAAGTGTAACAACAATTACGTTATATAACTATATACATACATATATGGCTATGTAGCACTAACACTCACATAACTGGCATACACCCGGAGCTGGACTCTGTAGCTGAAGTTTGCAAGCAAAAAGAAAAGGTTTATTAAAAAAAATACTACTTAAATACCAAAAAAGGAAAAAATACTGAAATTAAAGTGAAGCTCAGTTTTGTTAGCTAGCTAAAGAGAAGATGATTGATTCATTGATTGATTGATTAATTGAGTAAGGCAAATGTTTGATAGTCATATACAAAGTATATACATACATATATGTAATGTAATGAAAAACAGAGTATTGTAAGGCGAGAGCTCAGCGGGAAAGTGGGTAGCATTAATTGTACGTTTAGTGCATCATTAAGCCATAGAAACATTATAAAATAAATGTTGAAAATTTAAATAAACAAAAAATTTTTTGTGCTTTTTATTTTGACGCTTACGAGCTGAAGGAACTGCCAAAAAGTTTTTATAATATGAAGTATGTTTTTTAAGCACACTCCCGTTCGTTTGACGTAATAGTTGCCAGGGCAGAAATGCCGAAGTGCCCGTCTAACAACGTTAGCAATACTAAGCACACCGCAGAAATGCAAAAGTGCCGAACTTATAACTTAGGCAGCCCTAACAACGATGCAGAAATGCAAAAGTACCTGAATAAAAACTTGCAAAGCAAACAGCAATTATTATTGAAATTGTTATGAACAATTGGAGTTGGAGTCTGTATTTAGAAGCCCATTATTATCACTTTACTGTCTAGCGCCAAGTAAGTAACAATATGTAAGCATGGATAAAAATTGGTCGACATATTCGTTGTTGAAAACTTAAATATGCCGCAAAACAATGACCCCTAGCAGATTGAACTAAAAAATTATAATACAATGCTTAAATTTTTCTTATTATTATTATTTTGGCTTTTACAACCCTAAAGGGGATCTGCATGATGCACAATTTGCCTCCACACGTTTCTGCTCTGTGCACGCCTCCTCCAATTGGTAACTCCAAGTGATGTTAAGGCTCCAGTCACTTGGTCTCGCCAATGTATCCGAGGCCGTACTCTCCTTCGTTGTCCACTCATCCATCCGCCTTATCACGACAATGTCGCCGTACAGCTCATAAAGCTCATCATTCCATCGAATGCGGAAGGTACCGTCCGCGCAAACATGTCCGAAGATTTTGCGAAGAATTTTTCTCTCAAACACGCCAAGAGCAGCTGCATCTGATTGAGTCGTTGTCCAGGCTTCAGCACCATATAGAAGCACTGGAAGGATGAGCGTCTTGTAAAGCGTTAACTTTGTCTGTCGAGAGAGAGCTCCGCTATTCATATGCCTACTGAGTCCAAAGTAGCACCTGTTGGCAAGTGTTATCCGTCGCTTAATCTCGAGGCTGACTTAAATGTTGTTGGAAAGTGCAGAGCCAAGGTATATAAACTCCTTGACCGTTTAAAAGATATAGCTTCCTGCTCGTCGGGATTCCCTGCTGGTGCACACCATAAACTTTGTCTTGCCCATATTTACTGCGAGACCTGCTTTCGCCGATTCCTTTTAATTGCTCCAAAAGCGCCAGTAACATCACGCTTGGTTCGACCAATGATATCACTATCATCGGCGTAGCCAAGAAGCTGGACACATCTATTCGTAAGTATTGTGCCCGTCCGATGTACTCCAACATTCCTTGCAATGCTCTCCATCAAGAGGTTGAAGAGCATGCAAGAAAGCGAGTCACCTTATCTAAGAAAGGTTGGTATTAAAGGTTTCGGAGAGGTTAATTCCTACCTTGACGGAGCTACTGGTGTTGCTAAATGTCATTCTGCAGAGCCGAATTGGCTTTGCAGGGATACCAAGATTAGACATGGCAGCGTACAAGCAATCTCGCCTTGGTCTATCGAAGGCAGCCTTGTAGTCGACAAAGAGGTGGTATGTGTCAATCTGGTTTTCGTAGGTCTTTTCCAGAATTTGGCGCAGTGTGAAGATCTGGTCAATGGTTGATATACCGGATCGGAAACCGCACTGGTAAGGTCCAATCAGTGCTTCGGCATGTGGCTTCAATCTTTCACACATAATGCTCGAAAGAACCTTATATGCGATTGGAAGGAGACTAATACCACGATAGTTCTCGCGTAGTGGCGCATCACCCTTCTTCAAAATAGGGCAGATCGTGCTGAGGTTCCAATCTTCGGGCATGCTTTCCCTAAGCCATATTTCGCAGATGAGTTGATGCATGAACCTTACCAACTCATCGCCACCAGCCTTGAACAGTTCAGCAGGCAGGCTGTCAGCACCTGGGGCTTTGTTGTTCTTAAGTCGCTTGATTGCGACCGGGACTTCTATATGGCTCGGGGCCGGTACCTCATTGTCATCATCGATTGGGGTTAGTGAATCCACTTCTCCGCCGTCGGTACTCAGACCATGTTCGCCAGCAGCAGGCTTGAAAAGTGAACACGTAAACTCAACACGTTTTCTGTATCAGTAACCAGATTACCATCATCAATTTTGCAGGCAATGGCTCCCATCTTGAAACCTTGGTTCCGACGCTTAACCCTCTGATAAAAGTTTCGAGCATCATTCCTGCTTCTACTATACCCAATACTCTCACACTCCCGCCTTTCGTGTTCTCTTTTCTTGCGTCTGAAAAGGCACTTCTCTTCTCTTCTCTTCGTCCTGTAAACTTCAATTACAGCTCGGGTAGCTGCAGCTTGCAGTGTTCTTCGGTAAGCGACGTCTTTTGCCGCTGTAGCTTCACGACACTCCCTGTGGGAAATATGGGTTCCGTGGTGGTACTATTTACTACCATGTTGTGGCAGCAGCAAAGCCAATTAACCTGAGACCGTTGCTCGTGGTGGTCTCATGAAGACAGAAGTTGATTTTAAGCCGCTGAGTCCGAATGTGTGTTTCCGAAAACCAAAGGGTTCGTGAAATAGCCTAGAAAACACGCTTAAAATGAGTAATTTTCTAGGCTATCTTAGAAAACAAAAGTGCTGGGTTTTTTTTTTTTTGAGCCTCGGATTCGGAGCCCAAGAAAAAAAAAATTTGCGGGACTTAAAAGAAAACGGAAGGGTACCTGAAATAGCTTCGCAAAACCATATAAAATGAGTTTTTTTGAAGGCTATCTCAAAAACCACAAGTGCTGAATTTTTTTGAACCTCGGATTAGGAGCCCAAGAACATAAAAAACATCGTCGGGCAACAGGTCTCGAAAAAACTCTGTTGCTGGATTTTTCAAGTTATGTTAAAAATATTACAGCCAAACAAAAAAAATTTCAAATTTATGTTTATCAAAAGTTTTTAGGATCACTAAATCTGTATTCGACTTCTCAAAATAGACATTACGACAGTGTCCAGACATAATCTCAAAAAAGGAGTGTTTCGGAGGCCAGAGCTTTTTGAGTATTTAGGACGTATTGACATTTAAATACAGAATACGAAGGTCTTCGATGTTATGATTTTTTATTGAAAATCTCAGAATCGGGGATAAAAGAAAATGATTCTGTGCAAAACTCGTAGGAAGCTCATCATTATGATGCTATCAATAGACTTTGCGGTCAGATAAAGCAATACCAACTAATACTCATTTCCGAAACCAAAAAAACAAATCAACTTCCGTGTAACGAATTTTCTATATAATGAACTAATATTCTTAGTTTGTTCATAACATAAAACAGAAGAAGAGGGCGCACAAGAAAACGATGGCTGGAAGATGTAGAAGCCGATCTCAGAAAATTAGGAGTCCGACACTGGAGAGATGTCGTTGTAGAGTGGGACAGAGAGATTGCTGCGGAAGCTATGGTGCATCAAGGACTGTAAAGCTAAGAAGAAGAAGAAGAAGACGACCATAAAACATATCTTCACAAATCTTCATATCCAAAAGTATCTTTGAAAATATAATTATTTATCTTAGTTACTAAGAAACATTTTACAGTCTGTCAACACATCAACAGCCGTTTTTTAACAGCCAGCTGTTAACTAACAGTGCGCAGATTTTTCAAACAGTTTACTCCGAAAAAGCTGCCTACACGCTTTTGCCAGGAGTTTGAAGCTTTTAAGTCAAAGCTATTTAAAGCTTGCGTTAAGTAAAGTTTCATTTCACTGCTTTCTGCACTGGTACTTTAAGTTTAGACGCAAGGGGGCGCCTTACAGCTTCCCAGCAAAAGCTTTTTCAGTAGTGCTGCCATTTGTTCTATTTTGGTTTTTTTAAATATAGTATTTGTTAGACTTTTTAAAAGCTATGGAAGAAGTTTAGAAGACACAAAAAGTATAGCTACCGTGTACACGCCTACTTGCTTAGAGCAACTGTTTTATATCAACTATTCTTTCGAACATATTAAAAAATTGTATAAATCGCTACCTAATTGATTTAAAGGCCCATTCGCAGTTCGAAAATTTTCGCACGGAATGACAAAACTTCATATAAAAAAATCCCAAATGGGATTTTTATTTTTTATATCAAGTTTTGTCATTCCGTGCAAAATATTTCGAACTGCGTATGGGCCTTAAGCCAACTTAATATGTACATATATTTAAAAATAAGTTTGTGGTGTAGGAGCTTTAAAAATATTGCATATATTGCTTTATGATCAAGCATCTACATTGAGGAACTCGATGTTAGATTATCGTTTCGACTTCCGGATCACTGCAGTGTTCTTCAGGCTGAGGTCACTGCAATCCGGCAGGCTCTTATAAAAATAAAAAATTTACCCATAGGTAATAGGAATATCTGCACTTATTCAGATAGCCAGGTGGCCATTAAGTCTCTCGCCTCTTTGACTTTATGTATGAAGTCGGTGAATAACTGTCACTCGTCTCTGGAAGAGATGGCAGAACAGTTTTCTATCCACCTCATATGGGTTCCGGGACACAGGAATATTGAGTTAAATTGCATTGCGGACGAACTGGCAAGACAAGGAACTCCCAGCATCCTCCTTCAGGATAAGGTGCGTCTGGGTATTCCTATGGCCAGCTGCAAACTAAGCATAAAGACCCATTTCGCTCACTCTGCAAACGAAACGTGGAATCGAATTTCCAACACGTGCAATCACCGGACACTGGCTGGTGGGAGCACATGCATCAAGGCTAAACGCACCACATTACACTTCTGCAGAAGTTGTGGCAATGAGAAAGAGCTGGAGACGGTGGAGCACCTCTTCTGTCACTGCCCGGGACTATGTAGAACAAGGTTCCGATTCCTCAAGTCACACTTCCTAAATGACTTATCCCAGCTCTCAGAAAGAGTCCGAAATGCCTTTCGAGGTTTATTGAGGCCACCGGTTGGCTGTGAAGTATAGTATCTTGAGGACCTTTTTAGTGGGGAAGGGTGGAGAAAAGTCCACCTGCGGTATCACAGCGGACCAATTTTTCTGGCTTAAGTGAGTTGGGACGTCACGTCGTAACTGCCGCCTTAACCTAACCTAACCTATATGATCATATTATATATTTTTATGCTGCTAAAAAGTAGAAATAAAAATATTTTCATTAAGTATTTTTTAATTAGCTCAGTACGCAGCTTAAAAACATGCGCCTAGACAAAAACTGAGATTTTTATTGCAAGCAAAACGAGCAGCGTTTGTGAGCAAACAGTGCTGCCCATTGTTTGTTTGGTAATTCACGCTAGATGGCGCCAGCCGTTACTTTAGCTATGTTTTCAAAACTTCATAAAAAAAAAAAAATCCCTTTTTGGGATATTTAAAAAAAAAAAAAAAAAAAACCTTTTTTGGGATATTTTTTTTTATATGAAGTTTTGACATTTCGTGCGGAATTTTTGAATGCTGCGTATGGGCCTTAAACTAAAAAGTAAGTTTGCAGCAAGTTAGTTTAATGCAAAATCATTGTTAAACATTTTTATTTATTGTGCTAAGAGACTGTTATAGACTTTTAAAATAATTATTATTCACCGTCACTTGTCACCATTTTGCTGCAGAACACAAGATGGCAAATACAAACAAAAGTTAACATCCTGGCATTTCAGGCGCATCTGCGATTTTTTCAGAAGTAAGGAAACAAAAATCGGTCTTGGGCCCCGCATTTTAGTATACGACGGGTTGCTTTGGCTATCAAGCATTAAAAATCAAACGCAATAAAAAATATTTTAAATTGGTTTACATAAGTTTTATTTTAATTTTATTTTAATAAATATATTCATTGATTTTTGTATATGCATAATTTTTGTCTTGTTTTTTTTTTGTTGTTGCTATGTTTTATTTTTGTATGCATTGTGTGATGATATCATTTTGCATTGCATAGCATTGAAAATTTTTTTTTATTGAAACTTTTTGTAAAATTTAAATTATGTTAGCTTTAGAATTTTTACAAATTTATTGCAGAATATATGTATGCTTCTTTGCAAGTGTTATGGCATACAGTGAGACCAAAAATTATTTACACAGCTCTAAAAATAAAGTTTAAGGCTCTGAAACTAAGCAAAAGTTAAAAAGTAAAAATACTAAAAAAAAAATTTTTTACATTAAAAAAAAAAAAAATTAAAACCAAAAATAAAAAACTAAGATTTTTGACTATAAAATTTGTAATTATTAAAAAAATTTTCGAATAATTTTTGCGCATAAAAAATAAAGTCTATAAGGTTTTCGTCTATACCAAAAATATATTGAAAAATTTGCTAATAAAATAATAATAAAAATATTATTTAAATGCTTATTTGAAGGTGTATGAATAGTTTCTGGTCTCAGTGTATAGAACTTTTTATGCACACAAACACATGAGTTGTTGAATCCTTCACTTGACCAATTAACAAATAATTCATTTTTTGATTAAAGACAAATTAATGCTTTAATTTGAAATTTATATTAATTAAAAAAAAATGATTTTTGCTAATAATATTTTGAATATTTTTTTGTTTTACAAAATTGAAAAACATTTTGAATTGACATACTGCATGACAGACTGTATGAAAGACTGCATGACAGACTGCATGACAGACTGCATGACAGACTGCATGACAGACTGCATAACAGACTGCATGACGCTGCATGACATGCCATTTCTGCTGCTTCTTCTTGCTTTTACCTTTTGTTAACAATTTCCGTTTTCATTAGGCATATAAAATGTATTGAGTTATATATTAGTTTTTTTATATTATATTTTGTATATATAAATTTGATGTTGAGTTTAGTTACACTTAGTTTTGTTTTAATTCTTTTTATTTGGAGGCAAAAAAAGGCACTACAATCTAATAAGTTACGATGACAAAAATAAACTAGTTAGTTGCTTTCTTTATATATATATATATATATATAGATTTAATATGATGTATATGTATAAAAATATGCCATTATGTCAGTATGTAGCAGAAAAATTGGTGTTTTAAAATTCGTTAATAATTGTGGTGTGCTGAAGAATTTACTAAATATTAACAATGGGTTTTAACAATAAAGGGTTTGCAACGTTATTTGGCCGAATACTGAATACACTTTCAAGCTAATTTTAACTCATAGCAGATACAGCACTTAAAGCGATTTGGCTAGCATGTAGTACTTGAGAGCGCTTGGAAATCTATCCACAATTATTATGGCTAATGGATTTTTTAAGAAATTTCGAAGGAAAGGTACATCCCAGTCGCTGACCCGAATAATTTAAACAAAAAAAAACTAATAACGCATATCAATCAAGACAAATTTTTAGAAAATTTTTGGGATTATAGATTTTATGCAATGAATGAAGAAGGAGACTGGACATAAGTTCTTTGCACCAAAATACTTATCATAACTTCGGTTAGTGACTAAACCGGTCATCAGCTGTCTGTCTTACAGAGAGCATAAGAGCTAGAGATGTCAGTAGAAATCGATTATTATCGATATCTTGCCTGCTCCTTTGAAGAGGAATTTGCAGTATGCATCAATACCAGGTCGAATATTAAATGTCAAATACCCTAACTAACGCTAAGAATAGTATGCAGATAATTATTTTTAAAGATTTTATGAATGCTTCATTAAAAAAAAGATGGCGTACGTTAAAGTCGGGCGCGGACGACTTTGGGATACCCTGTACCACTAATTGCAATTAAGTCCGATATATTGCTTAAGCACTCTAAAGGACAATTGATTGCCAAATCAGGGTACGATATCTACACAAACAAACGAAATACAACGAATTTTGAGCTAAAAACGTGTTTTTGACCAATTGGTCCTATGGGTATGATATAGTCATCCGATTTTGATCCAATTTTGTACAGTGCACTGTGGGCCCAGATTTTCATATTTTGGCCAAAACCCAGTCATTTCCATAATAATTTTTTTAGAGTGATGAAATTTTATACACGTGTTCCTATATGATTGAACTATTTTTCTGGGAAGTTTGAGCCTCCTCAGATTTTTTTTAAGATATACATAATCTAGACCGAAATTGGAAAAAATTCAAAAAAAAAACAAAAAAAAATTTTTAACTTAATTAAAAAAAAAAACTGTTAATTGGAAGTTGACCAAATTTTATTCAGAGGTAGATTTGAGCTCCACATACATTGAAAAAATAGCCTATACCCAAAATATTGAATGGCTTTGGAGTTATAGCTCCAAATAGTTTCAGCTTTCAAAGCAAGTTACAAAAAGACGACATCATCAATCCATCTGGTTTTTAACTATTATAATTTTGTTTGCATGCTTTTTTAATTTTAGAAAAATAAATTTCAAAAATCTCTATTTCATTTTTACGTTTTTTCGTCAATATAAATAATAAAGTGAATAAAGATTTCGTAGCTGCATGTTTTATGGTAAATGCAGGTTTTTTTCTTCTGTAAATTATCGCGAAAGCTCATAAAATACAAAATGTCAACTTTGATTGCCAATAACTTAAAAACCACTTATTAAAATTTAATAATATTTTTTCACAGAATAGCTTAATATGTGTTAAATCATATTAAATTGTCATTTTGTCCAAAGTTTGACTTTCTTCTGGGGGGCTTTTGGCCAAAATCTGGTCACGTGGGCCCATTGTACCAACAGACAGACATGGGCATATCGGCTTCTCTAATCACCCTGATCATAATTTAGGTAACTTTGGGGGTCTCCGACGTCTCCTTATCGTTATCGGCAAACAAAGGGTCCCCGTGTTCCACTAGAGCAACACAGACGGTGAATTCTGTAAGACACTTTATGAGTTGTTTGCTAGGAAGAAGTGTAGAGAACCCATCACCGCAGCTGGATTCTGCTTCATTACTATAATATCAGCTATTAGCCATCGGCCCAAACAAAAGGAATTTTACACTCTCGAAACATCAAATGACTTCTTTATGTGTATACAAGGGGCTCTGCTACCTGCGTGCTTCGCAAGCCGACCTCCATAAAGTCTTCTTTATTCAATTAACATCATAATGACCATAATGTTTCCGTAATCTTTAAACCATTGTCATGCTACAGTCGGTCCGGCCCGACTTTACAATACTCTGGAACACCAGCGAGCTGTATGCTGCTATGATTGGCAACTGCAATAGGAACGTAGTCAATGGCTTCTTTGATACTGGCACTAAATTTTTTTTGTACCGTATGGTACGAAGGGTATATAAGTTTGTGCAAGCCGAAATTGTACGTAACATACAGAAGGAAACGTCGGAGACCCCCCAAAGTTACCTAAAGTATGATCAGTGTGACTAGAGAAGTCGATATACCCATGTCCGTCTGTCCGTCCGACTTTAACGTACGCCATCTTTTTGTTATCTTGTTGGGTTTGTTCCTCTGTTCTCTCTGGTTTATGCATTACAACGTTACCCTTGTTAGCGTTGCTATGCACTCATTTTGCTTCGGGTTCGTCAAGATGTTTTCATTGCTTTCATCTCGTTCATCTTTTCGTGAACGATTAAAACGTAAACTGGCTGAACGTTTTCTTTCAATGTTTAAACGACGTTCCCGGTCTTCATCAGACTCCCCCCTTACGTCTTCTTGACTGTAACATATACAATTAAAAGCAAGGTGTTCTTTAAGTATTTTACCAAACTTTCATAATCACAAAACACGTAAAGTTCAAATTTTGCACGCATCTCGTTGTGATTAATGAAATGTCAAAGTGACGCGACACTGTCGGGTTGCCAAAATAGGTTTTTTTTCTCACAAACCTTAAGAATAAAAATATCTTTAATTTAAAAGTGGTTTGCATAAAATCCGAATACGCATTGTCAACTTTCTGAATTTACAAACAATTCTTGAGGCTACTCTTTTATATATACCCTGCAGTTCGGTTGTTCAGGCGTGAAAAATTCAGGCATGAAAAGTAAGCGAATGCTCATGGCTTTGTAAGCGAAACAAGGACAAATATATAATTTCACTTTCTATCACTTTCTTTTGACAGACAATTGAAGCAAAAAAGAATAAGCAAAGAGAAATAAGAAAAGTCAATTGTATTTTGTTACTTGACCTTACATTAGTATTGGTGTTTGCGTTTGTGTGCGTAGCTATTTCTGATTTGTTGTGAAAATTTTCATTGCTAGGTAAGTATTTATTAAATATTCGTATTTAAAGCATTACTTTTTCTTTTTCTTTATAAAATAATTTTAAGGGTATTGACAATGTGGAGCATAAGTTTTGGCTAACTGAAAAAAAGTAACTATGAAAAATTTTGACAAAAAAAGTCAATTGATGCCTTTGTCTTGGGCGCCAACAGTGACGGCGTGTAAAAAAGTTTGACTTGAAAGGATTTAAGCAATTTTAAACCTCTTTACTTGGTAGGTCAAAAAATACCGGTATTGTTATATATAAAAAAAATTTTAAAATCAATGCGAGTTACAGCGGACTCTGGCCCAGTAGAATCAAAGCTGCGTAATGCAATGAAGTTGCAAAAAAATCGCAATTTTAAGACTGCACCCAATCCACTGTAATTTATAATATTAAATTAATATTTATAATTAATTTGTTAAAAATGTATACAAAATATTTGTTCCAGTGTATTAATTAGTAATTAGTTCAAAAGCAAATCAGCACTGAATTCACGTTCGATTTTTAAAATAATTCAAACCTGATTTCAGGCATGACTTTTCAAAGTCAATCAGCATTGAATTCATAGCTGATTGTTACGGCTAAGGTTCAGGCCTGAAAGCCTAGAACATGCAAGTGTTATATTCAGTGACGTAGTTTCATGGCTGGTACTGAAAATTCAGGCATGATTTCATGACTAATGCAGACCTGAACCGAACTGAAGGGTATAGTTACAGCAAATAATTTTGGCTAATATCTCTAGCACTATTTAATATTCGGCCAAATATACAAAGCAATTCTATATACTTATATAACTATTTATATGATAATGCTTTTATGAATGTATCTGTTCATAAAAATAATTCACAAGTCGAAAATGCTTTCGATTCCAAGCAGTTTTTAGTCAAAATTTGCTCAGATTTGTTAACGCCAACCATAATATAATTTTTAAGTTAAATTTATTTAATAAATTTTTCTTTTATTATGCAGTTAACAGTTATTAACTTATTCAAGTTTTAAATCTAAAAAAAAAAAAATATATATATAAACCATAATAAATGTGTAACTATGCACTTTATATATATTATTAAAATTGTAATAAATTAGTAAAACAATAATTAAGGAATTGACACTTTAGGCAAGTTGTAATATTGTATATTTAAATTTAAACAATAAATAAAATACACATATATTTAATAAAGGACTTGCAACTGCATTAAGCCTAAGTTAAAAGTTTAAAAATTTGTATAATTATAATTCTTTTTTTTTTTTTTTTTGTTTGTTTTTTGCTTCTCACTTTTGAACTTTGTTAGACAAATTGTTATAATGCACTTAGTTTTAAAACAAATTTACCAATACGAAAAAAAAAAAATGTTTAAATAAAATTTATTTATATGCCATATATGCCTGCTGCTCGAAATGTCGTACAAAGTATTTTCTTAAGGTTTTGTTTTTTTTTTTAATTAGCTACATAATTACAGAGCGCATATAAATATAATTAAGATTTTCGATTAAGTATTGCAGTAATTTTAAATAACTTAAAACAAGTATTTTATTTTATTTTATTTTTTGTTTTTAAGCACATAAGACATTTGCAGCAGACTTGGCTTGAATTTCGTTTTGCTTTTCAATGCTGTTAGTCATATACATAAATATAATAATATATATATGCATGTATATGTGTGTGTGTGTGTATGTGTATGTAGTTTACATTATGTAATATGCCTATATAAATTCATTGCTTAAATCGCTGTATCTCTTACTTTTAGCATGCTTTTTATTTTTTATATTTTTCTTGCTTCATAAATTTTTAAACAATAAATTAACTCAGTTTTTTGTATTGCTTACTAAAAATAATTACACATTTTTTTATATATTAATTTTCAAATTTCTTTTCTATTTTTTTTTCTATATAAGCCATGATTTTTGAAAAAATTTTGATTTCGAAATGTAAACAAATGCAAGCTCAAATACAATTCACATGCAAACTTCAACATGTGTGAGTGTGAGTGTGTATGTGGGTGTGTGTGTGTATGTATATAGCAACATGTATGTACATGTAAAGTAAATACATTATATTAATATTTATTCATTTTATATATATATATATATATATACGGATTAGGCATACAATGCTGCTGTTACTGCTTTAACATTTATATATATATACATAGATATATATATATACTATATGCATGCATCGTATATATACTTTTTTTTTTGCGGGTTTAACATGTATTTATTACCATTTACTAGGCAACTATATAATTTGTTGTTGTTTGTTTTTGCAACTTGCACATGTAATATATATATATTTTTTTTTTTGCTTTTTATTTGTTTATTTATAAAAGTTAATTATTTTGTTGTTGCTGTTGTTGTTTTTGAACCTTTAAGGAAATGGAAGCGGATGGATATATTATTTCTTCTTATTAGTCGCTAACATTGGGGCGCTACGTTGCGGTGTCGTGGGTCGGGATGAGTTCATGCCGCTATATAAATACTTGGCCTTCTTTTCGGATGGTTTCAAGATCTGCAAAAAGTAAAGACGAAAAAAAAAAAAATGATTAGTACTGGAGTAAGAAAGCATGCTGCGCCAAAATGCCTTGCAACAATAACTTCCGTAGAGTTTACATTATGTAAATAACTTTCTAGTTTAGCACATAGACTGCCTCAACTGAGAAACTTATATGGATAGGTCTTAAGAGCTAATGCCGATTTGTTCACAAGGTATTCCAAATTGGATTGAATTATAAAGGGTTTTCCAATAAGAGGTGTTATTTTGGTATTCAATGAAAAATGCCATTTTTTTAGATAAATGATCGGATGTTTGTTTCATAATAAAGAGGAAGGTGTGCCATTAATAATGAAAAACAATATCAGCCAAATGGCCACCACGACCACGCATACAGGACCATCTCCTTTTCATGAAATTTTCCATAACCAAATCGCAAAGTGGCTGCCCTATGTCCTCGATAGCCTCACGAATTCTATCTTTGAGGTCTTGAATCGACGCTGGGCTGTTGGCGTAGACCTTATCTTTCACGTGGCCCCAAAGAAAGAAGTCGCAAGGTGTTAAATCACAAGATCTCGGTGGCCAATTGTGATCACCTCTTCGAGAGATAACACGGTCCGGAAACTTTTCCCGTAAAAGAGCAATGGTTTCGTTGCTTGGTGGCACGTAGCGCCGTCTTGTTGAAAGTAAACGTTGTCCAGATCAGTACCATCCAACTCCGATCATAAAAAATCATTAATCATCTCTCGATAGCGCAATCCATTCACCGTGACTGTTGATCCAACCTCATTTTCGAAAAAGTAAGGTCCAATGACCCCGCCGGACCATAAAGCGCACCAAACAGTGACACGTTGAGGATGGAGAGGCTTCTCAACAATAACTCTTGGGTTTTCCGAGCCCCAGATGCGACAATTTTGCTTGCTGACGTAGCAACCGAGGTGGAATGGGGCCTCATCAGTCACTATGATTTTTCGATGGAAATTGGATCATTTTCATGCATTTCAAGGACCCAATCAGCAAAGACACGACGTTGTTAATGATCGGCCGGCTTGAGTTCTTGTGTTAACTGAACTTTATAAGCCTTAAGACCCAAGTCTTAATGCAAAATACGGTGTAATGACGTTTGTGGAATGCCCAATTCCAAAGAACTACGAGGAATGGACAAACCTGGGTTTTCTTCAACACTTTGGGCTACAGCAGCAACATTCTCATTCTTCTGTTCTTGAGCGACGTGCACGGGTTTTATTTTTCACATCACTAACTTGTCCCAACAGCTCGAATTTTTCCACCAATGTCTGTACTGCGGTTCGACAAGGTGCTTCACGACGACCCAAAAATGCTTTAGTTTTGCGAACAGTGACTGCAAGATTTTCACCATTTTTGTAGTGAATTTTAATAATTTCAATGCGTTGTTGAAGCGTGTATCGTTGCATTTTTAGTAATGGCGTAGTTTCTACTTGTCAAATGTCAAAGAATAAAAGCTTCAAAAGTGACAGCTACCGAAATACCGGGTGATGCAAAATAGCACCTCTTGTTGGAAAGCCCTGTACATATTTAGTTCATTAAATCCCTACAAGAAACATAGGGCTGATACAAACAAGTTCCATTAAACTCTATCTAACGCTAGTTGTTTTGCTTCACTCCAATTTTTTCCGCATTTTCTTAATTCTGATATAACTTTTCTTTTCCAAGTATTTCGCGGACGAACTGGTTTCCGACTGCCTTGGAAATTCAATTACAAAATTATTTTCGCGATATCCGTTGAGGGTTTCCTCAACAAAATTTCATCTGTGACAGGAGTTTGCCGTGTTCTGAACCAGAGATGACTATTTGATATGGTGTTCGGCCAGAATACTCCCGAATACAACGATGGCGAAGATCTTCCAGCTTTCACTGCCATAGAGGAGAATAGATTACGTTGGTATTAAAGAGCCTTACTTTTGTGTTAACCGAAATGTTAGGCGATATCCAAACCAGGTTGAGTGTGCCGTAAGCCTGCTTGGCTTTGGAGAGCTTAAGTTCTAAGTGTTGCTGGTTTCCACCATTATTGGAGACGTAGCTTCCTAGATAGCAAAAACTTTCAACGTAAGCGATTTCTGCACCGTCGTGGATTGAATTAGAGATGAACATGATTTTTTCTTTACAGAAGGGTATCTAGCTTTTTTTCCCAAAGAATTTTAATTACTATATGCATAACAAAATTTAGACAATAATCAATCCAATGACTAAAAACAAAAATCTACAATTCCATGCCATCATCTGGCATGTAGCCTCTTTTAGATATCTAGCTACAACTACAGTCTTATCCTGTGTATGTATGACAGGAGCCATGAGAAACAGTCTTACAGCAACATTGGAAGTCCTTAAGGTATTAACACCACTCCATATCGTTATAAGGCTCCAAATGGAAGAAACACAGCCGAGGGAATTGGCAAGGGTCACTCATAAGTGCTGGAGACGCTGACGACCTGGGAAAAATGGTTCCCTCAATCCTTTTACCCAGATATATGACCACAGAGTACCACTTCGAAAGACGTTTTAGAACTATTATGAGCAACAAGAAGAATTGGACAACGTTAGAGAAGCTACATGCTATGAATAGACACACCATTGTGTGATATACTGACGGGTCTCTTACCAAAGAAGGCACCGGACTGGGTCGCGGGACCAAGAACACGACTATTAGAAGCTGAAGGGTATATACACCAGCATATTTCAGGCAGAAGTATGTGCCATAGGTCGATGTATGGACATCAACCTGGCTAGGAAATATAAGACATTGCCATACTGTCAGACAGTCAAGCCGCGATCAATACGGTGACTGGCTTGAAGATTTATTCAAAGTTGGTGCGGGAAACTAGAGCCAAACTCAACCATCTAGGATAATTGAACAGAGTCTGACGAAGCAGCTAACGAACTGGCGAGGAATGGTGCTGCAAAGCCACGAGTAGGGCCTGAACCTTATTGCGGCATTGGCAGACACACCCCTAGACAGTCATAAGAGAAGAGCAAAGGTCCAGACGAGAAATGGACTGGAACGACACGGCTGGAAAGCCAAGCAACTCTTTGGCTCCTATAACCTAAATAGGTTCAAAAAAATATCCCAACTGGGCCAGAATTCCCTTAGGATACTAACTGGGTTACTGACGGGACAGATAAACCAGATCTTTCCAGAGTTTATTTAACGTGGTTTGTTCCATTGCAGGATTACAACTGACGAGACATTAGGTACGGTTAGGTTAAGGCGGCAGTTGGGACGTGACGTCCCAACTCACTTAGGCCAGATAAAAATTGGCCCGCAGTGATACAGCAGGTGGGCTTTACCAAACCCTACCCCACTAAAGAGGTCCTCAAGATACTCTACTTTACAGCCAACCGGTGGCCTCAATAAACCTCGAAAGGCGGGACATTGCAGACTCAGGAAACACCTGAGTACCATTGGTATCGTCAGCTCGAACGCATGCAGGTTTTGCGAGATTGAGAAGGAAACCTCTCTACATATAATTGCAGTATGTGACGGCCTTGCCAGAAGAAGGACATCCTAGAGTATCGATACACGACAGCACCAGACTAGACACATCTCAAATAATTGAGTTTATTGCAGATATAGGGCTAGTTGAGGAGCTCTAGGGCAAGAAGGGAGCACAATAGATCCTACGGGTCGCAGTGCAGCATTTCCCACTAATATTATTATTATTATTAACTACTGTCGTCTTTTTACAACGCCTATCGATTTGGATATATCGAAAGCGTTTAATTTATGCCCCACCTGGAATGAGCACATGAGCGTATCATCCACAGTCATCATGCCGCCGGCATTATCGAATTCTCCACAATAATTGGGCGCCGAGAATAATGTAACCAATTGGCGGCGTGCAAAGAACTCGTAGCCATCCTCAACAACCTGCAGAAAACGTACAAAAAGTAAAATTTTAGAAAGCTTTACAACATCTAGGATTTAAGCACAAGGACTTACCTGATGTGCACGACAAATTAAATCCAGCTCGTGCCGATTCAAAAACTTGGAAACCACATCAACGCCAAATGTAAAGCTAACGCCACGATCATTTTCGCCCCAGCCTTGAACATCCTTGTCGGGATCACTCCAAAGCAAATCGCAGAGCAGCCCAGTGTCTGGAACATCTGTGGGTCGCATCAAGCGACGTATTTGTTCCATACCCTGTAGATCTGGACTGAGACCGCCATGACAGCAAAAGATCTTCTCATCAATAATGGCGGCAACGGGCAAACAATTAAAACAGTCTGTAAAGGTCTTCCAGAGTTTTACATTATAGCGACGTTTGCACTCATCATAAAAGCCTAGAAGTGGCATAAAATATTATAAGGCGTTGGAGCAAAAGTATCGCACACACTTACCATAAATTCTATTAATACTGGCGCACTCGTGATTGCCACGCAATAAGAAAAAATTTTCCGGATATTTAATCTTATAGGCCAATAGCAAGCAAATTGTCTCCAACGATTGCTTGCCCCGATCGACATAATCACCAAGGAACAGATAATTGGCAGCCGGTGGAAAGCCGCCATATTCAAATAGTCGCAATAGATCTGTATACTGTCCATGTATATCGCCGCATATAATAAGCGGTGCCTCCAGTTCCAATAATATCGGTTGTTGCAAAAATATCTCACGTGATTTGAGGCACAAACCACGTACCTCCGCCTCGGTCATCTGGACTTGTTTGCTGGTGCGACAGCTGCGCACTGTAAAATGTACAAAAAGCAGAGCATTAGTATTCGATTGAAAATGCGTATAACTATCGATTGATATATCGATTAATATGTTTCAATATATTTGGTAAATATTTGATTGCTGTTTTGCTAGCCTACTTTTTTGTTTTAGGCGCAATTACTGGTGGTATTCTTTTACTCTTGGATGGATTTGTAATCATGATATATATGTATGACAAACCATTTTCTAATTCGCATTGGTTTTTATTTTTTGGAAATAACAATGAAAAGTACACATAATACATTTAATAATATTTTTAACTATGATGAGCTTTTACGAAGACGGCACAAAAATTCTTGTTCAAACTGAAACTTGTGCAATTTGATTAAAAATTGTTAACTTCTTCAAGTTCTGAGAAACTGAGTTGAGTTTTCTGAAGATTTCAAGTAAGCATAGATCCGGTAGATACGACGACGAAGTAATTGTTTTCTTCAAATTAGAGAATGCGACAGTTCAACAAGGAGAATCGCTCTAGGAGAGTTATCCCTGTAATTGGCTGCATTGTGGTTGCCTTACGACACACCTAGGCCTGTAAAAGGTCCGTTGTGATGCCACTTGGGAGAATCTCTCTACTCCCCTGGATCCTCTCTGAACCAACCTGTCCATTTAATAAACGAATTAATCTTATTTATTCTGATTCCTGCGAATTCAGTAACGTTCCCAATAAGTTCGGAACCCAGTGTGTTCAGTCTTCTACTGCCACAGGAGATGCTCCACTGTTTCCTTCTTTTCTACTTCCTGACGACTTCTGCAGTAGTCAAAATGAGACACCCCCAATTTGTTAGCGTGCCTACCAATAAGACAGTCTCCAGTAAGAGCCCCTATCGTTGCTCTTACGTCCTGTCTGCTGAGTTTTAAAAGCTGCTTGGTTCTATTTAAGCTCCATTGTGGCCAAGTTTTCCTGCTAGTTAGACAGGTTCCAGTGTGAACCCATCTATGATTCGCATCATTAGTGATATATCTATCGATTGGTTACAAACATAATCATAAATCCAACAAGTCCAAAATAAAGTTTTTTGAATACTCTAAAAGTATTTTAGCAAAGTTTTATCTTTTGTTCATACAAAGCAACGAGTCCTCTTAAAACTGAACAACTTTTGTTTAAGCTATCTTTCAAATGCCCGTCTTAAGTAAGATATGCCCGATATACCATAGAAGACAATTTTAATATTGGTTTTCTTCCTCGTCTCACGCTTAGATTATGTGTAATAATGTTGCGCCAAAAATAGTTCCTGCTTGTATTCATTATGAATATGCCAATAACTTAACTATACAGGAATATATTTTCATCAAAAAACAGCGTACAGGATATACCACTGTCGGGCACAAATATGCAATCATGGCTTGCGCCATCTAGCGGACACACTGAACAACAAAATAAATGATGACGAGGACCTCAACGACGACGACAAAGTCACACAACTTTTTTTTTATATAATAGAGACATCAAACATAAGCAGCAAAAAATGAGACTCAAAATGTAAAGCTTTGTCGTGCCTTTGGTATGTTTATTTCCCAGAGCAGGCATGGGATTACAGCATGTAGGTCACCTTCACATGCACACAAGCATACACTTACATATATGCTATATATGTACAAAAAATTTAATTGAATTTACATAACAAAAGGACAAAAAAAACCTACTTATGTGTGTGTTATATCTCTTTATTATGTGTATTGTACACTGAACCAGAAGGCAGACAAAAATGCCTAAAAGTTAAATATCTCTTAAAATAAGTTTTTTGTAAAATATTTTGAAAATTACTTGAAACTTATGGAATAAGCATCAGTTTAAACTGTTCTTAAATAAACGCGTTAAGTAAAGTGTATAAATTTTTAAGGCATATACATTTTTTTTTTTTTTTTTTTTGGGGTGCTCTCACAAAGATAGTGGGCACTACGAGCTGAAGATCTATTGCACCGTACCCATAATTAGGACAAAAGACCATATGCCTTCCTTATGAAGAGTAGTAAGTCTTTCGTTGGGATTCGATGTAGCTGGAACGGGGTGATCCGTTCAGCTCCCAAATGTATGACTCTGTCCCACTCTATTGCTGGACAGTCACACAAGTTACGTTTGGTCGTCTCGGCGTCTTCAAAACAAAGCCTGCACTCTGAAGAGTCCGATAGACCCATAAGGCATATGCATAAAATACACAGAAGAATTTATGCCAGGCTCCGAAAAATACAAGATATTATAGAAAGAAACAGTAGCCGTTTTTAAGTTTTTGGTTTTCATTTATCCTTATCCGAGGATTTTATTAAAAATTGTCCATCATGTTTTTAGCCTGCAGGACTTAGTAGCTCTGGCCATTAATTCTTAGAAATAAATTTCTACTTAATAATCATAAAAAAAAATACCTTAAACATGATTTATGGTATTTACTTTGTTGGGCAGAAATGCAGAAGTATCCAACAACAATTTGCATTAAAAAAATGTTGCATCTCTATCGGACCCAGACCCTTGACGACAAAAAGTAAGGCACTTTTGCCCAAAACTGTACATATTTGAAAAAGCGCCAGTGTGTAGATATTTTTTTCTATTGGTATTTTTTAGTGCTTGTAGTGTGGTACAAAGTACAAAGATTGTTAAAAGCTGCCAAAAGTATGTTAACCCAAATTTTTTTGATAAAATAATTGAAGTTATTTCTCTACAGTTTAGGTCAGTGGGTACATATTTGTTTCTGTTGGTATTTTTTAGTGCTTGTAGTGTGGTACAAAGTAACAGCTGCTTGTTAAAATCCGCCAAAAGTATGTTAACCCAAATTGTTTTGATAAAATAATTGAAGTGCACTGTGGGCCCAGATTTTCATATTTTGGCCAAAACCCTGTCATTTCCATAATAATTTTTTTAGAGTTATGAAATTTTACACACATACTCCTAAAGTATTGAACTATTTTTCTGGGAAGTTTGAGTCTCCTCAGATTTTTTTGAGGTATAGATAATCCAGACCAAAATTGGAAAAAAATTTAAAAAAAAACAAACAATTTTTTCAACTTAATTAAAAAAAAAAGCGTTTATTTGGAATTGGACCATATTTCATGCAGAGGTAGATATGAGCTCCTCATGCATTGAAAAAATAGCTTATACCCAAAATATTGAATGGTTTTAGAGTTATAGCCACAGCACCAATCAGTCTAGTTTTTAAAATTTATAGTTTTTTTGGCATGCTCTTTTAATTTCCGAAAAAAAATTTCAAATATCCATATTTAAATTTTTACGTTTTTCGTCAAAATTGATAATTTTTACATTTTTTGATTTGCATCTTTTTAAGTATGCCATAAAATTTTCAAATGGTACATTTTAGTACAACCTTTGAAAAAATTGTTATTGAAGCATACTTTTAGGCAGCTAAGAAATTAAAAAAAATAGTCAAATTTCCTGGGAGTCAATTTTTAAAATTCAACTTTTAGATATAAAAATTCAATTTTCGAGAATCGGGAGGAATTACATTTTGTTGTAAAGCATGTGAGGAAATTTTTAAAATTTTGTTCGATCATATATCGAGTGGTAGTCGCAGGTACGCTTAAAGCAAAGTAGTCAAATGATACAAAAACCAACAAAATCTTTATAACTACTCGAATATATTTAAAACCTCAAATTTTTTAAGCTCAATTTTATTTTTTCTATGAAGTAATATTTATAAATAATAAAGTGAATAAAGATTTCGTAGCTACATGTATGATGGTAAATGCAGGTTTTTTTTTCTGTAAATTATCGCGAAAGCTCATAAAATACAAAATGTCAACTTTGATTGCCAATAACTTAAAATCCCTTAATTATAATTAAATAATTCTTTTTTCACAGGATAGCTTAATATGTGTTAAATCATATTAAATTGTCATTTTGTGCAAAGTTTGACTTTTTTCTGGGGGACTTTTGGCCAAAATCTGGCTACGCGGGCCCATTGTGCAGTGTAGCATCAGCAAATATATAAAATCTTTTGTAAATACATACAATCTTTTTAAATTTTTAAATTATTAAATATTATAGAAAGTAAGTGTTAGTAAACAATGTATCAATAATGAATACCAGACACTGCAACAACAAAAATTGAGGCAAATTTGCATTCCCCAAGGCACAGTTAAAGCTTTTGAAAGTTTGTTTATGGAAAACACCCAAAGGGTAAACTGTGACATTTTCCGAGTTTCAGTTTGTTTAGTGACTCTTTGCAGCTTTGTGTGTAGACTTTTCCGAGAATTCTCTATTAGCTGCAGCACAGAATTCATGGAAATTTTTGTTGCATAATAAATTTTGACAAAAGGCAATCAGTGGCTTTTAAAACCCCTACACAAGCAGCACTTATATACACACTCATATATACATACTATATATAACTCAATCCTGCGTAGTTGCTGGGCAAGGTTCCTCCGCTGACGCAAGAACTGTAGCTGGTGGGTGCGTAATTGGACGCTGGGAGGAGTATTTTTCAATGATATGCTATACCACACATAATTATATGAATGTCGCCGCAAATTGAAGCCAAAATCAATTGCAGCTCTTGCACAAAAAATTCTCATTAAAATAACTTGGTATTCTACTTGATCAGATACACTCTTTTTATGAGCTTAATGACATTATATGTTATATGTGGAAAAAGTCAACGTACTTGCTTGAGCTCACATAAATCTTGCTATCAAAGTTGAATATTTTTAACAAAGGGTGTCTAAAGTTGTTTTTTTTCTCCCCTATATATGATTTGATCATATACTTAGTAAAAACATTTAGAATGCAAAACTTTTCTACGTTGAAGCGGTAGAAGTTTACAACTTTTGTTAACATTCAGTACATCCAGAGTCCGCGATATCTAGACGTTCATATAGACAGACGTACTTCGATATAATCTGCCTACAGCCTGTTACGTACAATACACAAATTTATAAAGCCCTTAATACTTTTATTTGGTACTTCCCCTTCTATTTACAAAAAGCTAACTACGCCCTTGCCTTTTTAATTCTCCAGTGATGGGTAACAGCTAATATCTTAAGCTTAACTTGACTAAACTATTCGGATTTGTATGTGTGTGTGTGTGTATCCTTCCAGCTGTTGCTGTGTGGCAAGAACAGCAGCCACAAAAACAACAATAATAAATTATGCCAGCAGTGGAGCCAGTGTTGAGCAACTCGACAAAAAGTTCTTTGCACCTGAAAAACTGTTTAGTTATGCAAAGACGAGCACTATGCCAACAACAACGACAACAGGTAAAGCTGAGATCATGAGAGTTGGTCATAGCAAGCAGTTCCTTAAAGGGACAACATGCATGAATATGCATGTGTCTGTGTGTATGTGTGGTTGTTTGTGTGGGACAAGGCGACGCCCCAAGTTAAAGTACTTCCGTTTGCGCATAAATTTTGCAACAGTAGTTTGTGTCTGTGTGTGTGTGTTTGTGTAAGCATAAGTACAGTATATGCTCGAAAAAGAGAAAAGGCTGACCGAAACTACGAGCGTTGCCATATCAACTAAATATATATCTGCTTAAATAAGATTGAAATTTGTTTCTGTTTTTATTGAAAACTTCAAAAAAAAAAAACAATATTCAATTTTTATTTTAGATATTTGTGTATTTTAATCCGTTTTATCGTGAAAAGTCTGACAATTCAAGTTTTCAATTGAATGCTATTTATTGAAGTGCATTTGGATACACAATGTTTTTAGTTGTTTCATCTGGAGCATATACGTATAGGTCAGATGGTATTCCAACACTCTGAGCAGGCTACATATAATTGTCCATGGGAGAAGCATGGATTCTCTAAACTCTCTCTTCACTGCAAGTCTGGTTCCATTGCAAAGATGTGTGGTGGCAAACCTGGTTAATCGAGTGAATTCAAAAATTTAGTGGGACAATGCACAACTTCGTCTTGATTCATAACACTGTCTACTGATTTATATGTACTAGCTGTGTCGTCTGGTCGCCTCATTTTGAACGTTGATATTAATAGCATTAACATCCACGTTCATTGCAGCTAATATACAATCTTTTTGATTCATTACGTTGTCTGCGCTGCTCTTCAATCAAATTATTTCTTGCAACTCTATTTTGTTGGTTTTTACGTGTACTTCGTCCGATGTTTTGTCTTTTCGGTGGCAGGCTTCTTTGTAACTTTGTATGAAGAAATTGGCTTACCCAAAACACAAAAACACTTCTATGAATTAATCCTCTTTTATTTTTCTTTATGTGAATTTTGACTCCAGCAAGTGTTTCCTTTTTCATTAGCAATGAGCTTCTAATTGGAAACTGAGTGAACACTGTGTTTTTTTCGTTGCATTTGAAATCTATGCTCAGTACTCAGCGCCACCTATCGAAAGGTGTCCATATTTATGTTGTAAACCTTCTCGACAACATACCGAACATAACCTGTAAATATGAACACAATCTCACTGCAATAAAGTGGATTTTATTAGCCTCGTACAAACATACATTCATTTCTATATATATATAGATAAAACACAAACTGATTCTAAATTATAAAAATTGTTTGTAAGCCAGAGCAACACAGGCCTAACTAATGAGCGACAAATCTTATAAGTTGTTAAGCTTCGGGTGACTCTGGCAATAGAACTGGCAAAACTCCACAATAGGGCGACTCAAAAGAAGTTAAACAAACAATCGACCAGCCAGAAAGTTAAATAAAAATTAAAAGCAAATTACAAATAAATTTTTTAACTAAGCTTTTATGCATAAAAAAGTGAATACAGTGGCATTTTTTTATAAGAAACATTCCTGTAAAATATTATATTTTTCAATATTATAATAAATTTTGTGATAATTCAGTCTTACTCATTTGGATCATTGGGGACGTTCCACTCAGGACTAACGGCTTGGAACTTCTATAAGTTAGAGTGTTTGAAGAACAATTCCCGTGGAAAGCATTATGTGCAAGTTTTTCTAATTAAATGCTTGATACAGATTTGTGATTTTAATTAAGCATTTCGTTTAAACACTATAAAAATTATACGGGGAAAAAAATGTAGCTCCTTAAAACCAAAGCTCTTAAAAACCATTTATTTGTTAATCAAGATTTTAAGGCCAAGCCATTTTTCATAATCTAGTGCTCAGCCTGAGAATTAAAAACTCGACTTTCAGCTTGGACAATACATGAGTTCCAATTCGAACGCACCAATTTACCAAAACAATTCACGTTAAATGCATTATGTCCAAGTTTATTGAAAACTCGACACAGACATTTATATCTTATAACCCATCTATGTTTTCAACGCAAATATCCTTCCGAACAAAAATGAGGCTATTTAAATCTAATGTCATTTCGGTACTGCTGTACGGATGCGAAACTTGGCTTGTAACTGACCAACTATCTGGAAAAATTAAGAAGTTTGTAAACAGATGCCTCCGCCGTATAAGGTGTGTTGGCCAAATGTCATCAGCAATGATGATCTTTATACAAAATGTAACTTACAGCTAATGGCCAATACGATTAAACTACGAAAATGGCGGTGCCTAGGCCACACCTTGCGTAAAGAAGGTACAGAAGTTTGTCGACAAGCCTTTATTTGGAATCCCTAATGCAGCTGCAAGAGGGGTCGACGTAAGACTACGCGGAAAAGAAGCCTACAAAAAGAAATCGACGAATGTGGTAAATCGTGGAACGAAATAAAGATGCTAGCTAACAACCGGACCAGATGGAAATGCTTTATTGAGGCCCCATGCTCCAGTTGGAGGTAAAGGAAATGATGATGATGATGACCCATCTATATTAAACTTTGTTTAGATTGGTTAAGACACTTGGCAGTTATATCCAACAATCCAACATTAAATCTCTTTTATTCAGAACCACAAACTGATCAAAATCAGTTTATTGCTTAAATATAATCATTCTTTTTGAGGTAACTATTCCTGATTCATCTCCAAAAACAGTTTTTTGATTGTCAACATGTAACTGGTCCAGGCATACTTTCTTGTGTACACTTATAACTCCTTGAGCTAAACTTTTTAAAAGCGTGTAAGCGAGCGTTTACTGTACGTACATAACTAAATGTATGTCTTTGTTTGCTGTGTGCCTTTTATGCTCCACACTTTGACAAACACGCACACAAGAAATACACTCACACTCTCTCGCACACACACACACACATACACATGGACCCGCTGTTTGTTTATTTTTCATTTTTATGCAAAATTTTCTCCTTACCCCACCGCATGTTGATAGACATTTGTCACCAAACTGTCGCAGTGCACAAGAGAGCGAGACACAGACACATACACACATATATATACACAAATAGCTGACTTTAGAGCGACTGAGACAAAAGATAGCAGCAAAAATGCATAAAAGGACTGCCAACTTGATGCGTAAGTAAAAAAAAGGAAAAACAAAAATGGCGCACGTGTTTGTCATGCATTTTACATGAGACAGCAGTACGACAAACACACACACACGCTCACATATGCATATTCATGTATGTATATATTAAGCATAACCCAGCAAGCAATTTAAAGAGCTTTTAAAGTTTTTATTAATCAATAGGACAAAATAAGAATTAATTGCGTAATGGCAAACTATTCTGTGCACTTAGATTTGCAAAATTCGATTTTTGGGTCGCTTTTCTTTTACAGAAATAACCAAAAAAATATTTCTGAAGTAGCTCTAAGTTAAATTTTATCGAGTTTGTGTATGTAAGCCTTTTTTGCTTCAAATAAGTATTATTTTTTTCTTCCTATTTTGCACTGGAAAGCTACTGCTCCATGTAGTATATGTATTGATAAGAGAATTTTAATAGAAAATTAACAATGCCCAATAACTTTTTCAATAATTAAATTTTTAAGAATTTGTTGCCACTCTGTTATGCACTGTAAACTCACTAATTTTGCAACAATTACATTTAAAGAATATGACAATATTTCCAATATTTTGGTAAAAAATACTAGTGGACCGAATAGAATCCAGACAATGCAACATTAAGATGCACTGTACTCTCACTAATTTTCGATATAAATATTCCATTTCCAAGAGCTAGATGGTTCAATACGTTTGTTGTTGCTTTGCGCCTTAAATTTCCACTTTCTTTCATATTTGCAAAGTGTAAGCTGTAAAAATTTGTTGTATGCCCAAAAAGCTAAAAATTTTCATAAAAATTTGCTCACTGCAGCTTTAACCCGGAACAAGTTTCTTCCAAACTTAAACAAAAATTGCATATTTTTTAAAGATACTGCAAAATAGGCAAAATTTTCTTAGCTCTTGTAGGCTAGCGAACAAGTTGATTCAAAATGTTTGCTGGGTTATGCATGTGCTATATGCAACTTTGCTGCAGACAGCAAATGAAGCTGGCTGTCAGCCATCTTCTCTAACTGGTTCATCATGATTAACATGTGTTTCCTCCCTAAAGCACCGCCAACGCCCTCTCTCATCCATTATCTCGCTTATCATGCGACACAAATTCAAAATGTAACAGACATTATCCATGTTATTGTTCTTGTTGTTGCATGGTGCTGCAATTAATGGTTATGCCGCAAAGTATGCAACGCAGTGACGTTTACATGCAACATTTCTCGCTCTTTCTCTTCGGCTTTATTCGGTTTTTTTTTTTCTTTTGACTTAATGAAAACACTGTCGTTTTAGCTATGACCCAATTCAAAGGGACTGAACCCAGACACTCATCTCATCTCAACTCAGCTTTCAACTCAACTCAACTCAACTCGAGTCGAGTCGACTCGACTCGCCTCGACTCTCAACTATTAACTAACAAAGTGGAGCGCTGTCGCCGCCAAGAACTTAAAAAACATTTTCCGCAGCATGAACATGGTGCAACATGACAGGAAAGCGAATCTCAAGGGACTTTCCGACTGTAAGATACCCAGTAAACACTCTTATTTGCTGAGTTTTTAATTGCTCGTATGATGTCCCTGGAATTTAAACTTTTAGTACGAAAAGTGCCGGTCCTTTAATGATTAAAGTCAGAGAAAGCCAAAAACAGGTGAGAATAGGACTCTGTACTTGGTTTTATATGACTCAAAACTCTGCGATCACAAAAACAGGGGTAGAGATATGTGGCAGGGAAATGATAAAGCCACTGACGTAAAAATGTACCATAAGCCTAACAGACAGGAGGTTCCATGTTCCCCGTGTAACTGCATCAGTAGCCTAACACACAATAGGAAGCATGTTCCCCACCACGAAGAGCAGGAGTAGGATAACGGTAGGGGTCATATAATGGAACTACATCATAAACCTAAGGGACAATATGATGCAAATTCCACACCACGCAGAATAGAACTGGGATAATAATTGGGATTTCCAACATGACTTTTGTTGTAGTTGCGAATCGGAGCTAAAAAGTACCCGACCCCTATTTTATGCCTGATCTGCGCTACCACGAAAGCACCTCAAAAGGCCTTCTAGGTGAAGCGATTAAGCCGTCTATGATCGCATCCTACTCAACTGGATCACACTCCTCCTATTCACAGCAAACGTGACATTATATCAGACAGATAGTGGTCCTTACGTGTTACTGTATCAGTAGCCTAGCAGACAACAGGAGGCATGTTCCCCATCACGAAGAGCAGGAGTAGGATAACGATAGGGGTCATATAATAGAACTACATCATAAGCCTAAGGGACAATATGATGCAAATTCCACAACACGCAGAATAGAACTGGGATAATAATTGGGATTCCCAACATGACTTTTGCTCTACTTGCGAATGGGAGTTAAAAAGTGCCCAACCCCTATTTTATGCCTGACCTGCGCTACCACGAAAGCACCTCGAACGGCCTTCTAGGTGAAGCGATTAAGCCGTCTATGATCGCATCCTACTCAACTGGTTCACACTCCTCCTATCCACAGCAAACGTGACATAATATCATTTCCAATCCCTCCCTCACACCCATTACTATGCGCCGAAAGACCTCTAGGTGACCTCGATTCCCGTCGAGCAAATAATATAATTTACGCTTAACTTACTAGTAGTAAAAAAAAACAACTTTTTTATCGGGCAAAGGAGAGGTGCTCCTACAAAGTAAAGGGAACTAGTACTTAAGTCCAAATGGTAGCCTTTTTAAGTAATAGGTATTTTTTTCTAAGGCTTCCAGAATATGCTCATTTTCGCATAGAACGCCCAGAGTTCCAACCCATTTTTTTTTTTTGTTTTAATTGCTACTCTTGGACTGGTTATATCATAATAAAAGTACAATATATGTCGAGTAGACATGCCTGTCGAAAGGATGATTCCAGCGCTCAAAGTTCTCTAAGAGATCCGTAGAATTGAGAAAAACATGTTATTTTTACAAAAAATCGAATCCATTTAGAAGATCTCACAAATTCACACATCCTGTTTCATTTCCCACAGCATTCGTACAGTTAAGGCCTGACGATAGTCACCCCCGGGCCCGACTTTTCTTGAGAGGTCTGCGTTTCAAAAACCTGAATGTAGTTGCAGAACAATCCATATGGTGCATATTCTGACAAAATTCCAAGTTCCTGTCTAGATCCTAGGCAGACGGTTATGGGTAAATCGACCTTTTCAATATGCCCTTACAAAGTTTGTGCTTACAGGGTATTAAAAGCAAAAGCGATAGTGCAAAGTTAAGCGGCAAAAAAGAAGAGGGATAAAAAAAACGCAAAATTAAGTGAAAACATTTTAAGCGAAAAAAAGGAACCAGTAATGAGAAATAGACTAAGAGTCCTGGCTATAAAGTTTCAGCATAGAAACCAGTTGCTAAGTGCCTTTTACTGCTCATTATAGATGCACAAATGCACGATGATGAGCAGGAAGATGAGGGCTTTATATATAATTAACAACAGTTAATGGAAATGTGCCAAAAGGCGCTACTTAAGTCAGAGCCCTTGATTAAATTTGATTGAATTAAGCGGGTTGCTTAAATGCTAACTAATACCATGTCTATGCGGTTGCCCCACTTTCAGTTCTTAAAGAACTTCCAAGTAGCAAAAAAAACGGAAATGGAAGTGCTTTGAATTAACTACAATAAACGCTGACCTTGTCCACAAATCGATAAACCACAAAAAAACAACAACAACAATCACTTTTGAAGTATTTGAAGCTCCTGCTGCGTTTGGAAGTCCAAGTGCCAATTATTTCTGGCTTCTACTTTAGTAATTATATACAAATACAAATGTCCTTGTGTAAGTAGCAGCAAAAGAAAACTCTAAAGCTCTGTAATTTTCCTTAAGTGATTGTGAACTATAATAAAATTTATGTAGGGTCTGGTTCCAAGCAGTATCGAACTGCTTTTTGAATTAATTTGGCAACACAGTTGACATAGGTCTGACGAATTTGCTGCGATAAAAGCCCTCTTCAGGCCCATTTATATTATTTAAATTTCGTCTACTCAGTTGCGTCACACAAGTTCATGTTTAAACATAAGGCCCTCTTAGGGACCATTGTAACAGTGTACATTACGGCTTAGTTGCTTAGGACCCGCCTAAGATCTATTTATATACAGCCGTGCTCTGGAATACGAAAAAACCAAAGCGAGCAATTTGATTCGGATTCGTTTTTACGTGCACGAACACAAAAAAAGAATTAATTTTGGTTGTGAATGCTATTTTTTGGGTTGAGTCAGTAAAATAATTATTAAAAATAATTGGCATATATGAAATCTGAGAATATCAAAAAATATTTAAACAATTATTTCAGTATAAAAAGATGGCGTACGTTAAAGTCGGGCGCAGACGACTTTGGGATACCCTGTACCACCACAATGCAATTAATTTCGACACATTGCTTAAAACCTCCAAAAGATATTTTATTCGGCAAATTTGGCAACGATATTTTCCTAAACAAACTGAAATCAATCGTATTTTGCACCAAAAAACCGTTTTTGACCGATCGATCCTATGGGAGCTATATGATAAGTCAACCAATTTTGATCAAATTTGGTACGGTGCTGGGGGTCTCTAAAAATCTTCCGATTGCCAGATTTGGTTATGATATCTTCATAAACAAACGAATTATCCATCTAAAACTTTTATTTTTTTTCGAGGTCCTCTGAAACACCCCTATGGGAGCTATATAATATAACCCCGATATTGAAAAAATAAAATAAACTTGTCTCCCCTGACATTATTACGCATCTAATCTGAAAACTTGGTCGCTCTAGCTCTTACCATCTCTGAGATCTAGGCGTTCATACAGACAGACGGACAGACGGACATGGGTATATCGACTTCTCTTGTCACCCTGATCATACTTAAGGTAACTTTGGGGGGTCTCCGACGTCTCCTTCTATATGTTACATACATTTTCGGCTTGCACAAACTTAATATACCCTTTGTACCATACAGTTGGGTATAATGAATACTTACTTTTTTGAACCTATTTTGCCGATTCATTTTAATTCCTCTTGCAACAAAACATTCGGTTTCAAACCGCATGAAAAATTCGATTTGGTGAAATTGGAAGCACCAAACATTCGGTTTCAAAACGAATCCGAACAAAATACTCGGACATGTTTCTTCTTTGTTCCGACACAAACGTTCATGTTGAAACATAAGACCGACTTAAGATCCATTTTAATTTCTGTTTATTTGTTTGTGCTTATTATGTTGGAACAGCAGGACTTCTTAACCAATCTTAACTATAGTACCTTGAACTCAACTATAAGATCTATTATGGAAAAAATTATACATAAAGTCCATCGACGAATTTTAAATCTTCTGCTAAACTTCTTTATAGTTTTAAAAGAGCCTCCCCCCCCAACATATCATAGCAAGTAGAGAGATCGGTTATATGCCGAATTCTCCAAGTTCAGTAGCTCAGCAAAGTTGATGCGTCATGCGGATTTCAATATCCTACTCTGCATTCATGTTAGCTGGTTGTGTTTGCATATGAGTAAAGAGGATGGAAAAAAAACCGAGCGCTGTCGTTTGCACTGCTCTGTTAAGTTGTGCTGGCTAACATTTATTTTGCAGGCAACATGTGCATGTGTATGTTAGAGCAGTGCAGACAATGTCTCTCGGTTTATTTTTCCATGCTCTTTACTCATATGCAAGCACAACCAGCTAACATGACTTTAACATTTCGGCATTCTGGCTCAAAATACGAGGGCGAGCAAATGCCAACGGCCGTTTTTACGCCTCTCTTTGCTTAAACTTTGCAGAGAATTTTAAATCTTTTATGCATATTTTAGATGATTTTATCTTTCTAAAAGTAAATGAAGCCTTTCTTAATGATATGCTATAAAAATAAAACTTTTCAGGTTTTTTATCTTTAAAAAAAAATTAATATGAAAATGTTTGAATTTTTGCCAAAATATGACAATCTCTGCCCACTGTGCAGCCGGCCTCGCTAACAGTATCTTGAGCCAATTTTGAATATCTTTGCAGCAGCAGAGCTTGATTGCAGCAAACTTTACTCAAGACTTAAAATTGAAGATGAATAAAATTTTCAAGAAAACTTCCAACCCAAAGGTAAATATCTCTTGCGTGCGCAAGATCTCTTAAAATCTCTTTTGCTGTTAAATTTATTTAGAGATTACGACAAAACCATTGTTTGAATTTGTTTTTAAGTAACTAAATAAAAGATAAATATTTAATGTAGCGTTAAAGAACTAAATTTTTATTTCGTTCGCCCAAGCACACTGTTCCAAGCGAACTGAACTGATTATAGGGTTCAATGTCGAATTCGAATACGCCCTTAACCAATACTCGCACCCAGCTCTTCGTTTTTTTTTTTTTTTTTGCAGACGATGGCAACCATGGCGTGCTCAAGTTGAAAATTGTTGCCAATGATAATAAATAACAAAAACAACAACAACGCTGAAGGCAGAGCAAGAAAAACTTTCGCATGGCAATGATTAAGTACGTAAGTGTTGGTAAATTTTCTTTTGAAAATGTTTGTGGCGAGCCTAAAAGTAGGCAAAGGCAAATTGCATGCATTTTAACACTTCCGTTTTGTATTGACCCAGTTGCATCAGAGGGACAACAACAATGTTGCAGGTTGCATGTGTTTGTTGCAAAAAGGCAAAAGGCAAATTCATAAACTTTTAAGCAAATTAAGGTTACGCTCTGCTTGCGGTGTGCTCTCTGTGTGCCGCCTGCTCTCCTCTCTGTGTGTGGCGCGGCCAATTAGTTGACTCAAATGGAAAAAAAGGCTTGAAAAATGTTTTAGCAGCGAGACGTTTTCTGACTGTGAAATACCCTACACTTTTTTTTTTGTGGGCTTTTTTAATGACAACTAGGTTTTCAAATTTGCACACAATATATTTTTAAAAATTTTTTTTTTTTTTAATTTCTTTAATTGCAATTTTATTTTGTCAAAATCAAAAATGTTAAAAGTATAATTTTAATTTAATCTATATTTTAACTAAAACTTTAAGCAATGAAATTTTTAAACAGCAAATTATTATCTTTTAAAAGGTTTTTTTTTTTTTTAAATTAAGAAAAAAAAATTGTATTTAATGTGTTTATTTAATAAAAAAAATGTAATATGAAATACTCCGTTTTTCTTATATTAACAGTTTTAAAATTATCTATCTAATTATAAACATTTTGTTATTTAACGATAGCAATAATTTTATTAAAAAAAAATTTTTTATTTTTTTTTTATATATTAAAATTTTTTCAAAATTAAAAATATTTAAAAAATTAAATTAAATGAAGCAGGCAACTTCTCCCCCAAGTTTCTCCGATTTTGATGATTTTTACAGATTAGGTAGAGCTACTAGCCAATAGTAACCACGTCAAATTTTATTGCAAAATTCCGATTATTTATTGAGTTATCGATAACTAAAAATTGCGTTTTTCATTTTTAGACTATTCTTTGACAAGCCATATCTTCTAAACGAATAAAGATATTGACATGATTTTTTTTTCCATAATAGATAAAATATTAAACTAAAAAAAAAAAATTATTTTATTTATTACGATTTTTTTTTTTAATTTTTTATCATTTCAAGTTTTTAATTTTAAAATTCAAAAGTGATCTCCCATTTTAAAAAAAAGTGCTAATGTCATTTTATGCGTGTAAATTCACTGCGAAAAAAAAAATCAAAACTTATTATCTTTACATTCCGAGGAGTTATGCTTAATTGTATTTTTCGAGGTGCGGCTTAGTATAGCGAACATGCGAGGTGCCATCACTAAAATAAGCATAACTTCTACAATTCTAAGAGTTACAAACTTTTTATTTTTTTGTTTTTCGCAGTAAATTTATCGTGTCAATATCTTTTTTCGTTTAGAAGATATGGCTTGTCAAAGAATAGTCTAAAAATGAAAAACGCAATTTTCAGTTATCGATAACTCAATAAATAATCGGAATTTTGCAATAAAATTTGACGTGGTTACTATTAGTAACTACCAAATCTGTAAAAATCATCAAAATCGGAAAAAGTTGGGGGAAAAGTGGCCCGCTTCACTTATTTTCGCCGATATGTTTAATTTTTATTTATATTCTTTAATATTTAAATGTTATTATTTTTAACTTTTTCATTCAGAAGAATTGCTTGGATTTTTTAACTATTAAGAAAAACTAACTAATTTAAGCTTTTTGTTTAAAATCAGATTTATTTTATATTATTTTTATTTTAACATTTATATTTTTTTATTTTATATTATTAATATTTTTTTTATTTTATATTATTTTTATTTTATATTATTTTTATTTTATAATGTTTTAATCTAATATTTTTTGTTTTATATTATTAATAATTTTTATATTATTTTTATTTTATATTATTTTTAATTTTTATTATTTTTATTTTATGCTATTTTAAATTTAATATTAACTTTATGTTATTTTTATTTTAATATTTACAATATATTATTTTTAATTTTATATTTTAACTCTTTTTTTTTCCACTGCACTTTATATTATTTGAATATTTAAATATATTCATTTTTAACTTTTTTCTTCAGAAGAATTACTTAGATTTTTTAACGATTAAGAAAAATTAAGTAATTTTAACTTTTTGTTTAAAATCAGATTTAACTTATGTTAAATTAAATTATTATTATTATATTACTTTTATTTTTGTATTTTATTTAATTTTTATTTTATATTATTTTTATATTTATATTTTATATTATTTTTAGTTTAATATTTACTATAAATACTACAAATATTTTATTTTTATATTTTAAGATTTTTGTTTTTTTTTTACTTTTTTTTTTCATCGCACGTTGAAATAGTTTTATTCAAAAGAATCGCTCATTTTGGCATTTTAAGGCAGGGAAAAATTTCGAAATTAAAATAAGTTCTGAAATTAGCCTATTCTAAAACTTAAATTTAAAATTGTCGATTTTAAAATGCTGTTTATCGTTATCTACAGCCTACTGTGCATACTAGTGCTGGTGAAAACATCGATGATCGAAGTTTAACATCTCCATACATCGATGTTGGCCAACAGAGATGTTTCTCCAGCACATCTGCAGTCATCTCTGTTGGCTAACATCGATATATAGAGATTTTAAACTTCGTTTATCGATGCATCGATATAACATCGATGTTTTCTCCAGCACTACTGTATAGTTATTATATTTCTAAAGCCTTCTGTGCATACATATATTGCAATATGTGTTAAATCGGAATCTAAATCGAGATGCAAAAATGCTTATTTTTCAAACGCAGATGCATATAAACACAACGCATAGCTGTTCAGATCTTCAGAATGAATTGAAAGACTCTAGCTCTTTGTGATCTAGGTGTTCATACGCACCGACCGACGAGTGGACATGACTCAACGAGTATCATATAAGAGTCATCTATGCTTTGACAGATTTTACAAATCTACAATACCCGTTTACACTAGTTTATAAAATTATTTCTTAAAACTTGCAAAGTCTACTTGGACACGTGAGAGAGAAACTCACACACACACTTACATACGTACACATACACACGCTTAAGCACATTAGTGCCGATTATAACGGCATTTGCATTTACATACAAATTTACATGACATAAAACAGAAGCAGCGCAGGTTTAAATAGTATATTATAGAGATATATATGCATCAGCTAAACACACACACACACATGGCGTATGCGTAATATCAGCACAAAATATATATACAGCTTAATTTTTTTTTTTTTTTTAAATACAAAAATTTTTACCTAACAAAGTAATATAATCAACATTTGGTAATTAACATTGAGCAGACGCAAAAGTTGGCCAAAGTGGAAATAGTAGTAATAAGTACTTTAAGGCGAACACATAGATTTCGTGCACAGAGAGAAAATATAGAGTATTTTGTAGTCCAATGGTTAAAGAGTATTTAAACATTATAGCTTGATTCAAATAAAATAAACTCATTCTAAGAAATTTAAAATTAAAGGCCCATACGCAGTTCGAAAAATTTCGCACGGAATGACAAAAAAAAGTCGGGCGCAGACGACTTTGGGATACCCTGTACCACCACATTGCAATTAAGTCCGACACATTGCTTAAAACCTCCAAAAGATATTTTATTCGGCAAATTTGGTTACGATATTTTCATAAAAAAAAAGAAATCAGCCGAATTTTGCACCAAACAATTTTTTTAACCGATCGGTCCTATAGGGACTACCGATTTTGATCAAATTTAGTACACTGATTGGGAACTATAAAAAACTTCCGACAGCCAAATTTGGTTCCGATATCTTCAAAACCAAACGAAACACAACGAATTTTGTAAAAAAAGCGTTTTTTTGACCGATTGTTCCTATGGGAGCTATATGATATAGCCAACCGATTTTGATCAAACTTGGTGCAGTGCTTGGGTACTCTAAAAAAACTTCTTAATGCCAAATTTGCTAACAATATCTTTACAAACAAACGAAACGCAACGAATTTTGTAGAAAAAACGATTTTTTGACCGATTGGTCCTATGGGAGCTATATGATATAGTCAACCGATTTTGATAAAATTTGCTACAGTGCTGGGGATCTCTAAAAAACTTCCGACTGCCAGATTTGGTTATGATATCTTCATAAACAAACGAATTATCCATCTAAAACTTTTGCTTTTTTTCGAGGTCCTCTGAAACACCCCAATGGGAGCTATATTATGTAATCCCGATATCAAAAAAATAAAATAAACTTGTCTCCTATGGATTAACAAGGGATCTTATCTGAAAGTTTCGTTGCTCTAGCTCTTACCATCTCTGAGATCTAGGTGTTCATACGGACAGACGGACATGGGTATATCGACTTCTCGAGTCACCCTGATCATACTTTAGGTAACTTTGGGGGGTCTCCGACGACTCCTTCTGTACGTTACATACATTTTCGGCTTGCACAAACACAATATACCCTTTGTACCATACGGTACAGGTTATAAAAAATATTCCACTTGGGGTATCCCATTTGGGATTTTTATTTTTATACCCTATACCGTATGGTACAAAGGCTATATTAAGTTTGTGCAAGCCGAAAATGTATGTAACATACAGAAGGAAACGTCGGAGAACCTCTAAAGTTACTTAAAGTATGATCAGGGTGACTAAAGAAGTCGATATACCCATGTCTGTCTGTCCGTCTGTATGAACGCCTAGATCTAAGAGATGGTGAGAGCTAAAGCGACCAAATTTTTAGATAAGATGCGTAATTATGTCAGAGGAGACAAGTTTATTTTACTTTTTCGATATCGGGGTTATATTATATAGCTCCCATAGGGGTGTTTCAGAGGACCTCGAAAAAAACCAAAAGTTTTAGATGGATAATGCGTTTGTTCATAAAGATGTCATAACCAAACTTGGCATTCGGAAGTTTTTTAGAGTTCCCAAGCACTGTACCAAATTTGACCAAAATCAGTTGACTGTATCATATAGCTCCATAGGACCAATCGGTCAAAAAAAGTTTTTTTTTACAAAATTCATTGTGTTTCATTTGTTTGTGAAGCTAACGTAACCAAATTCGGCATTAAGAAGTTTTTTAGAGTACCCAAGCATTGTACCAAATTTGGTCAAAATTGGTTTTCTATATCATATAGCTCCCATAGTAACGATTGGTCAAAAAAACATTTTTGGTTAAAAAATTCGTCTGTTTTTCGTTTGTTTGTGAAGATATCGTAAACTTATTTGGCAATAAAATGTCTTTTGGTGTTTTTAAGCAATACACCGGATTTTATTGCAAGCTGTGGTACAGGGTATCCCAAAGTCGTCCGCGCCCGACTTTAACGTACGCCATCTTTATAGGAAGATTTGTCATTCCGTGCGAAAATTTTCGAACTGCGTTTGGGTCGTAAATAAATAAACGAACAAAATTCAAAATACTGATTGTAAAATGTTTCTTTTTTTTTTTAATTTAAGAGCAGTCAAAATTTCTTTAAAAAAACTTTAAGAATTTTTAAGCTTTTTTTGCTTAAAATTTCATTATCGATTGCTCAAATATGCAGCAGTGTAAGTTCTTTTAAGCAAAATAAACATATTTTCAAAGTATTAAGCAGTTTTTCAAATGCAAACGGATTTGCGCAAGGCCCCCAAGCTAAAATAAACAAATTTATAAAACCCATAATTCTGGCAACACCTGAAAACACTTTAGTTTTTTTTTTCCACACTGCAACCATGGTAAATGAGCTTAAATTAGGTTGCTGCAGCTGCTGCCCCGTAAAGTCCATAAAATCATGCAAGCAGCACTTTTGTTGCCAGAACAACGCCTAGTTCCATAATATCGAAAAATATAACACTTTTCAAACAAAAAACGTATAAAGGGTCTTTCAAAAACTATCTTCGAACTTTCAAAAACATCAAAATTATCTTTACTGATAAGGTACGATGCTTAAATTTGAGAGATGGTTGGAATTTTTTTTTTCTGATCTCTAAATTTCCGTAAATGATAACGCGTCCCGAAGACACTAAGAGATCGGTAAGTGGCATATTAAATTTCTGTCAGTGTTTGTAACATAGGGAAGGAGACAGCTTAGAGCCCCGCAAAATAACACCAATATGGTCGGGAGACGAGTGAAATTTGATATGGAACGTTCGTATGAACGATTAGATCTTTGAGGTTATATGAGATGGTATATATGATAACCATTTGGAACGTTTACACCTTCAGCCAGATCTACGTTTTTCTTTTTGTTTGCACCACTTGCACTAAATAATTTAAAAACGCCATAAAATGCATTCTTACAGGAGCAGCTTGTCTCCATTGAAGCTATTTTCTGTATACACAAACAAGAGATTCTTATAACAGCTACTAGAAAAAAATAAAATAGAATCTTTTTATTATTAAAACTTAAAGTGCGCCTTAAAAAACACCCTGTATATACAAAGATGTATTATATATAGTTTATGTATGCAAGTTTTCTGCCTTTAGTTGCCATGTAAAATATTGTGTACACACACGCACACACAGGTGTATTTGCATGCATGTGTATGCGTATGTTCGCGCACATATTTTCTGCTTAAATGCGTACCACATTGCGTATACGCGATTTTCGCTATTTATAAAAATCAATTTCTGGCTTGGCAGCAGCAATAAAAACAAACAGAAGAAAGAAAAAAAAAACAAAAACTCAAGACCCCTAAAAAGAAAAGAAAACGAAAAACAAACCAAACAGAGCTGAACAGAACAAAAATCATAAATAAATAATGTATATAAGTATTTGTGTGTAAGGGTGTGAGTGTGAGTGTATGTAATGTAGTTTCAAAGTACAGCAAGTAAAATCAAACAAACAAACAAACAACCCGATAAAAATGAAACAGGGGAGAAACTTTTTTTTTTTAAATGCTCTTTCAAAAATGTTTTTTTTTTTCTTTTAATAATATTATGAGTTTTGAATCTTATATTTGAATTTGCAAAATATTTCAAATCCGAAATTTGGGATTCTGTCAAAAAATTCTTAAAAAATACTTTTTCAAAAATGATTTTATTCTTATAAGACTCAACTTTTTTTTTTTTATTCAAATCTTATTACTTGGACTAAAAGTCAAATCCGCCTCAAGCGGATTTTGAGAATTTTTTGGCCCACTTGGGTTACAAACGAGCAGCTACTTGATCCACCCGATCGAGCTAGAAATCCGAAAAAGGAAATGGTCATGGATTGGCCACACTCTAAGTCGGCCAGCCCAAGACATTGCTAGAGCAGCACTCGAGTGGATTCCGCAGGGCCATCGACGCCCCGAAAGACCACGAATAGCCTGGATAAAAATGGTCCGAAATGAAGAAGATGGTCAACATATGACAGGGAACCAGCTCAAACTATTGGCAAAATACAGAAGTAGATGGAGAGAATTTGTTGACGCCCTATGCTCTTGTTGAGCTTTCATATAGCATAATCAAGTTTTAATATTGTATGAATAAAGGAATATATATATAAAAGTTATAATATGAATATGAAAAATTAATCCAATTTGAAAATGGTAGGGTAGCTTCTGTTGTTGTTTTTTCAGTTTTCTATCTCTAGGTATCATCCATAAACTATGTGACGCTAATAAATAAATAGACATTGCATTACTTATAGTTCAAATAAGTTATCTAAACATAGATAGCGTTTTTTTTTCATGCCACAAAATGTATTTATGAACTTTAATCTCATTGTCCAAATTTAAATATGCTTAAACAAAAAGAACTTTCTCTGCCCAGCTGTAATTTTGGGATTTGCCATTAATTTCGAAACCCGCAGAAAGTTTCGAGTTCTTGAAAAAACCGCAAGTTTTAAAAGCTTTTTCCAAAGCGCTGATTTTTGCAAGAACCGGAAGATATCCACACCGCTTTCTTCTATTGCACAGGCCTAAAAATAACGAGGTCATGTCAGTTGCTAAGGGTCATCTCCGAAGTAACTTGTTGAATTTGGGGCCAGAATTGTCGCATCACGTCAGGATCTTGAGATATTTAAGGTTATGTACCCGAAAAACGGCGTTTTTTCTTACTTTTGAAGTACATAACCTCAAATATCTCGAAATCAGGATAAGATGGGCCAATTCCGGAAATGATCTATTGCTTTCCAACAATTAAACCATGTTGGTCTTTGTTATCGACCCACTAAGCTCGATTGCAAAAGATTTCTGTATACTTTGTTTAACAAGCCACCAGCAATAGTTACTTAAGTCTATTCCTAACAACCAAAACATGCATTTCAAACTTGATTTGCTTTTCATGCATATTACTATTGCTATAATATTTATTTATATGATTATGTCAGTTTCAAAATGAAATAAAATAAAAAAAAAAACACCAAAAAATTCAACCCAATTCCAAATGGAACTTCCTTTATTGCTATGAAAACGAAATAAGCAATTTCAATTACTCATACAACCCGTTGGTCAGCTCTGGTTGGCAGCTGCCAACGATAAATGACACATGGCATACAAAAGGCCAAATAGTTGTTGTATTTCGCTGTGTGTATCTTCTTTTTTTTTTTTTTTGTGTGCTTGATAAGATAAGACAAAAAACAAAAAAGAAACCTCTAAAGAAAATGCCAAAAAATTATACAATAAAAATAAATCGAAATAAAACTAAAATTTTGTATTACATTATTTTGCCTTGTCTTGTTATGAATCAGCGTGCATTCAATGTCGAGCACAAGAAAGGGTAAGACATATAGCGCTGCAAGAAAGAGATGTGTATGGTGCTTGGCTTCCGCGTCGGCGTTGTTTCTACGAAAGACGCATAAACAACAATAGGAACAGCGCTAATTAAACAAAACTAAAGACTAAATTAAATGGAATTTGCACGTACAAATGCGCCAGATACATGTATAGATACGGATACAGATACAGATACAACTAAAGATACAGAGATACACAGTTACATATGCCGCTCGCTAAAAGACCGGCAGCAAGCGTTAAGCTCAAGCCAAAAGAGTGCGCGAAAAGGTAAAAAAAAAACATAATACAAGTATCAGGATATTCCGACTTTTGTATACCTTATAGATACGTAAGGTTGATATTCCCAGAGTTAAAAAAAAAGTTTGCTTTTCAAAAGTGTTTCTTCAAACTAAAAGTTGTTTGAAATTCAAAAAATTGTAAACCCTATAACGTTGAAGTTTTTTGTTTTCTCAGCGATTCCAAAAATAATCTTAAAATTGATTTTTTTTTTTGGTAAAGCTGTGTCGGGACATAGCCTCGATAAATCACAAACAAAATTAATTTTCGAGTCCATTTGGCCAACAATGTTTATTATAAATCCAAGTACAAAAAACAAACCGCATAGGGTTACCGATCCGATATTTTGAATATCGAGAATATCGAAGTCGATACTGAATATGCGAAACCCATATTTTGATTCTCGATTAAACGTCGATCCGATATCAATTTCAATTTGCTTCGTATCGGAATACAGCTAAATTTCGTTTTACATTTGGCGCTTGTAATTTATTTTGCAAAAAAACTCCCTTTATGGTGGTTAGGGGCTGTACCCAAATTACGTGACCCATTTTGTGCAAGTTTTGAAACACTCCCTTTAGAACTTCTTGAAAAAATGGATCCTTTTTACATATTAGTTTTTACCTACAGAAATTCTTAAGCCACTGCAAAGTGGGCCCAGACTGCTCATATTCCGACATTTCCATAATAATTTTTTTTAGAAAGAATTTTCACTCTCTCGAAAATTTGAATTTAAGCCGCCTCAATTTTTTTTTTTTTTTTAAGATATACACAAACTAAACCAAAATTAGCAAAAAAAAAAATTGTTCAATGTGAAAAATTAATTGGCACACAATTTCAAGCTACAACCAAAGCTTTTTCTGCAAACTGATAAGCCCCATAACTTTTGGCTACAGTGTATATAAAGCAGTACCGCACAAAATCGATCGTCCAACGGGCAAAGGGCCAAGGCAATTCGCAAGCAACATGGACCAGGGCCAGCGCGGGGTTGCTCCGGAATCAGCAAAGATGGAGTGGGCATGGCACTACCTAACAGCAGCAATTATTGCCACTCATGGCAAAGGCAATCCGCTTGGCTGATTCGTTGATGCGATTTGCTCAATACTTTTGTCTTTCGTTTGCGTTTTTCGTCTGTTTTACTTTAGTGCTCTTTGCTGTGCTTCTTCTTTTTCCATTATTCCATTTTCAATTCGTTTAAGTGTTCTTTCATTCGCGTTGAAAATTTTTAAATGAAAAACAAAAACAACAAAAAACACGTTCCAACGAATATAAACGCCAGAGCTAAAAATAAATATTATTTTATAAGATTTTTTTTTAAGACGAGCGCAGCTACGCGGAAAAACAGAAGAGCAGCAGAAGAAAATGAGAAAATTTATAGCACCTACAAGTTGCAGCTCCGAAAAGCGCTTTACGCTAAGAAAGTTACTACAATATTTAAAACTTTACATAATAGCTAAAATCTTGGAATCCAGACATGTTGAGTGTGTCAATATTTTGATAGCGCTCAAAACGCCATTTTGACGCAGCTATTACAAATGATTGCAACACTACACTGAGAGAATAGCTTCAATTTACTAAATAAAGTATTTGCCATATCACGCAACTGTCTCTGAATTACATAAAGTGTCCTTGAAGTAAATAAAAATTGTCTTTTCCAGCTGACCTGGAATCAAGATCTTCAACTTGACCTTTATTTTTCTCTTTTTATATAAACAGTAATTACTTTTCAAATTAAAATGCAAAAATGCAAAACAAAACAAAAAAATAATAAAATAAATGACAGGCTTGCTTTCGCGACCACAAATAACAAAAAAAAATATTATATAAAAAGCAAACAAAAAAGATGGCGTACGTTAAAGTCGGGCGCGGACGACTTTGGGATACCCTGTACCACTGCTTGCAATAAAATCTGGTATATTGCTTAAAAACAGCAAAGGACATTTGATTGCCAAATTTGGTTACGATATCTTCACAAACAAAGGAAGCACAACGTTTTTTTGACCGATTCGTCCTATGGGAGCTATATGATATAGTCAACAGATTTTGACCAAATTTTGAGCAATACACAAACAAACGAAACACAACGAATTTTGTGCAAAAAACGTTTTTTTGGCAGATCTGCCCTATAGGAGCTATATGACATAGTCAACCAATTTTGATCAAATTTGGAAACTCTAAAAAACTTACGAGTGTCAAATTTGGTTATGATATCTTTATAAGCAAACGAATTATCCATCTAAAACTTTGTTTTTTTTTGAGGTCCTCTGAAACACCCCTATGGGAGCTATATAATATAGCCCCGATATCGAAAAAGTAAAATAAACTTGTCTTCCCTGACATAATTACGCATCTAATCTGATCTAATTTGGTCGCTCTAGCTCTTACATCTCTGAGATCTAGGCGTTCATACGGACAGACGGTCAGATGGACAGACGGACATGTGTATATCGACTTCTCTAGTCACCCTGATCATACTTTAGGTAACTTTGGGGGGTCTCCGACGTTTCCTTCTGTACGTTACATACATTTTCGGCTTGCACAAACTTAATATACCCTTTGTACCATACAGTACAGGGTATATAAAAACCACTTCAAGGTTGTAAAATGTAAATACATAAAAAATTTAAAATAAAATTCGACGTCAATGAAAGCACCGTTAGACAGGTTGACATCGAGATATTATTAAGTAAATGTGCATAAATAAAGATGGCGTACGTTAAAGTCGAGCGCAGACGACTTTGGGATACACTGAACCAATACATTGAAATTAAATTCGATACATAGCTTCAGAACTCTAAAAGATATTTAATAATATCTTCATGAACACACGAAACAAAATGAATTTTGCAACAAACACGTTATTTTTGACCGATCGGTCCTATGGCGGTTAGATGATATATTCATATATATATACTTATATATATATTATTATATACTTTCGAATGCTAAATCTTTAACTTTAAGAATTTTGCATCTAAAATTTTTGTTTTTTTTTATAAACCTACGAAACACGCCAATCTATATAATGTAATCCCGATATCAAAAAAATTAGATACACTTGTCTTTTATGGAATAATAAGGGATCTAATCCAAAAGTTTTCATAAAAAGTCAACGTATAAGATAGCTAGGCCACCTTAGTAGAATGCCTAAACGCAGAGCGGTCAGCAAAGCATTTCACAGACAGCCAATTGGAAGAAGAAGCCGTGGACGTCCAAAGAAAAGATGGCTAGATGTAGTGGAAAATGATCTTCGTTCTCTTGGGTGTCTTGAACTGGAGAAATGCAGCGGTCGATCGAAGAACATGGAGAGGAATAGTTGCGGAAGCTATGGACTGCTCAAGACTGTAAAACTAGTGATGATGATGATGAATCTGAAAGTTTGGTTGCTCTAGCACTTACCATCTCTAAAATCTAGTCGTTTATACTGACGTACATCGGTATAGTCACCCTGATCAAACTTTAGGTAACTTTGAGGGATCTCCGACGACTTCTTTTATATGTTACATACATTTTTGGCTCGCACAAACTTAATATACCCTTTGTATGGTACAGGTTATAAAAATTCAGAGTGGGCTAGCTAGGTTAGGTTAGGTAGGGGCGGCACTTAGGCCTGGACCAGCCCGTTCTGACACTGCGAATCACTCTTTAACTCGTCTCCTGAGAAAGTAATTCTAAAGGGATTCCCATCCCGTTGCTGCAATGTAACTTGCGATCCTCCTCGGACATATATATGCTAGCTCCGCTAGGTTATGAATTAAGTAATTTCCCAGGTGTTTATTCCTACGTCTACTGAGAGCCTCACAGGAACAGAAGAAGTGCTCAACTGATTCAACTTCTTCTTCGTCTTTGCAGCTTAAGCAAAAGTCATGGCTCGGAACATTCATTCTGGTCGCATGTGTCCCGACAAGCCAATGCCCAGTGATCGCTCTGACGACTGCTGAACACTGCGACCGTTTGAGTTCGCAGAGCCTTATGGATCGCTTTGGGTCTATTTTAGGCCTTTTTTGGCGAATGATTATGCAATGGGGTGTATTACGCCACAGCCATTGTACGTGAGAGCCATTGGCATACAAATATCTTCCTTGTCCGTTAGCAGGATAGAGGTCGTAAGTGCGCTAGCTAAGTATTTGTTAATATTGTACATTGACATAGGTACTTGTGTAAACGGCAAAAATCTACAAAAATGTTGAGAACGTCATTTCAAGCAGTCTCTTTATGACTGAAGATGATCATCTGTTGTGGATTCTTCGAGCGGTTGAGGCCGCTTACCGTCAACAGTGAGCGTTATCGAGACATGATTATCGTTTGTTTTGTAGAAAGTGCGACAGGTTCTATGATCCATGAAAATGGTTATTTTGACTAGCCACCGCCCCCCATTTAACGCTGACAGACTTACATATATGTGTGAAAATATTTAAGCTCTATCATCGCTGATATTTTTAATTAGCATTATCACACTTAGGGTAACTTTGGAAAGTCTCCGTTGACAGCTTCTGTATGTTACATACACGTTCGACACACAAATTTGAACCTTATGGTTGCAGCGAATAAAAATCTAATGATTTTTTTTTTTATTACTAAATGAAGCATTTTGAGCTAACCCAACCTGTATATAGAGCAAACTTATACGCACAAATATACGTTTATGTGGTGTAGTTTGTTTAAACAAATGAGAGCACACTTTGCACAGCTGTTTAAGCTAAAAAAAAAAGAGAGACAATCGCATGCTCATAAATATGAGAGAAAGAACGCCTAAGTACTCTACTTACTTAAGAAGAGCACATGGAAATATAATAAGTTTCTCTTAAGAGCTTCAAAATTTCTTGAAATACGCTCAAAATTAGCTGTAAGTAGGTGTTGTTGTGCTACGTCCTCGCAGCATGCCTTAAAAGTTAAGCAAAAAGCTCTAAATGGTTTTCTTTATAATACACTGCATCAGCTGATATTTTTTAGAAATAAACCCGATAAAGTTCAGTAAATGACACCATTAACTTGTGAACACTGCATATTCCGAATCAAAAAAGTACTTCTCCAAACATTTCGAAAACCAAATCATTAGGCCAAACCACTTTCTACAAATATAAAATTTTATAATTTTCCAACTGGCACAACTAAAAAGCTTTGAATTCAAACAAAAGCTTTAAACTATGTTTCCAATTCGACCTTTCAAGCACTTTAGTTGCGAATAATGGGTTAGCATTGCCCCTGCCAGGGCCAATATCCATTTCAACTGGAAGCATGCTGCAGCAACTACTTTTAGAGCCCAGACCAAGTCCCGCTCAAATGCGCGTCCATATTGCTTTTTGCCTTACGTTTTTGTATCATTTATTTTTTTGTATTTTCGTTACATTTCTTTTCTTACTTTTTGTTATACCCTTTAGCTACTGGATCATGTTGGGTTTGTCCAAAATTTTGTGTGGAACACTTACAAGATAACTCTAAGCCATAGTGAACAGATGTCTTATGGTCTAGTCTTTATTTCTTTCATGCAATAAATTTTTATCAAGCTTTATCGACTCAGACTGCTTTGTTGGAAATTGATTTCCCAGCTGTGGTTGGGAAATCCTGGTAAAGCCTTTTGCCTAGAAGCGCCACCCAAATAAGCTTTTGTAAAACTCTTCAGAATCTATATTTTTTACCACAAAAGCTTTCCTCGTAGAAAGTTAAGGCTTGCTGCGACAATCATTTCAAATCAAATAAACACTTTTAAAATTACGAAATCTGTAGAGTATATTATAGTCGGCAGGTACCGTCCCACGTGTATTTTTTTGCCTTTCTATTTATTGTTGTTGTTCTAACAATGGCCACGTGAAGAATTGCCAAGGAGGAGTAAAGAGAAAGAGCAAGAAGCTAAGGCAATCTTTAAATAGCAACCAACGGCACTGCAATTTAAGGCAAAAAGGAAGTGCCAAGGAAGCCATTAGCCAGCCCATAGCTAGCAAACCCCATTTATATAAGGTAGACAAACTGCACCTTAGACTATATTCATGGTAGCCAAAAGGTCAAGGTGTTTGTGTGAGTTTTGACCCTATTGTGGCGGGTTTTGCTTTCGCAAGAATTTTAAAAATAAGTCAAGAGGTACCTTGCTTTTGTTATGGCAGTTCCAGATATATGTAGATGGCGCAGCAGTGTAAAGTTATTCAATGATATAGTAGTTGTTTTTGGATGCAACATATTTATGAGTCTTCTCTAAGACATAGTTGTGCAAGGGTAACTGAAAGTTCCCTATTAAGTTCTTTCAGAGAGTTGCAGGATCTCTTTCGATGCTTGCCATCGGCACGATAAACAAAGAAGATTGGAAAGAAATCTGATCATCTCTGCAAAAGCTCTGCTCATAAAGAATTGTATAATATCTTTAGCTCCTTATTATCGGCAAATCAAGCAATCAAAATCTTTCATTAGATTTGCTTTCACATTCGAGTATCGCCCTCCTGTCCACAGCTCGCAAACAAATCTGTTGAGAGCACTGGAGTAAAGCTTTCGAGCCACCCATCAAAGATGATGTTGAAAATATACCGTCGCCAGAGTATCAGCTTTCCATCAAGCGGCAAAAGAACCACAAAGCTTCTAACCGCCTTGATTTGCTCTTTAAGGTCCAAATCACGCAAAAGACAGCACTGAGTAGATCGTTGGTGTCTTGAAAGACTTGAAGAAAGCATTGAGCAGCTCGCACAGCTCCAAGTTGCCTGAGTTCGGTCAGCCTGCAAGTTCATAGCAGAAAAGCAATTCTCGGAAAGAGTGGTGTTGAATAAAGCAACCCTCCAAGTTAAACTTTCTTACAGATAGTATGTTGTGAAAGTCGACGATAAATTCAAGTCATAAGACCATATCATTCAATTCTTATTAGACTTGTATCGACGGATACTCAAGAATATATTGATAGTGCCATAGCTGCTCCTTTGGGCCTTCCTCAGAGGCCTTGACAGATGTCTGGGAGTGGTGTATCTTGCGGTTAGCAAGCGACAACATCTAGAAACTAAGTTCATACACTGTTTATTGATATAGTTCTAGCATCTTAGGAAAGGCTTGATCTTGGAGTTCTTGTTAGACTTGGACCGTTTGGACCGTCTGCAGATGTCTTGACAATTATGTCTTTAAGGACAGATGTGCAGGTCGAGCAGCCTCTCTACTGTTTTCAGAAGGAATGAGGTTAGACTGATTGGTCTGTATGACTTGGGCTTATCTATTGGCCTATTGCCAGATTTGTGGATGAAGACCACCCGTACTCTCCTCCAAGAGTAAAGTATTTATCGCCAATGAAAGCTTGCTCTAAACAGACGAATCAGTAAGTTCAGGATGAAAACCAGGTACTTCTGAAGAGGTGCTGGAAAACTTCAGTGCCCACCAGGTGCCTTGAAAGTTTCAAAGGAGCCAAACGCCCATATGACTTTGTCGGCATCACATATAGTGCCTGAAATCCTGACAGCCCTTCGGAAGTTTGGAAAGATTCAATCTGAGAGTTGGAAATCTCCGTAGCAGATTTAGTACGGTACAAAAGATTTTCTGGTCGCAGTGCCTATCCTCTTTGCCGTGAAAAAAAAAAAAAGTCTTTAAGGACGATTGTGACTTTGGGCTGTTTAATAGTTTTCCTCATCTTAGAAGGAGCTCTGTTCGCTGACCGATGGGTACGGGTTAAGTAGGAGAATGAATTGGAGGTTAGGTTCACTGGCCGGAAAAGAAAGAAAAGAGCTAAGCGACCCAAGATAACACTGTGAGTTCGCTTATTGGACGCTGGAAGTGTTGGTCAAAAATCTGAACTTTGGCCAAAAAGCACTGCAAGCAAAAACAAATCATAATAATAATGACATGAATGTAGCTGCGTCTACAAATTATACACAAGTGTAGAGATTACTTAAAAACTTTTGTGACAATGTTGCTCTTTTTGAAAGCCAATTACACAAAATGGCAACCAAGTACTAGAAAAAAAAAGTTACAACTCGTCGTGTATTGTATGTGGCACAGAGACACACTTTAATTCCAACTTGTTGTTGGGGTTGCCTCAATAAGCCGCTTTAAAACAAAAACAAAAAAGGGAAAACTGTGAAAAGACGGCACGGCAGCAAAGTCGCTCCCTCCATGTTGTCATGTATTATGCAGCAGCGAAAGTGCGGCAAAGAGTTGACTCCCAATGCAACTCGGAGACCCAAGAAGATTGCTTAAATAATGCCAATGCAGCTGCCGCGGCATTACGTAGAAAAGCTTTTGACCTGAGCAACTTTGTTGATTTATATGTTGTGCTCTGCTCATGAAAATTGCACTAAGGGATGGGGTATGTAGTGTGTTAAGTAGGGGACGTTAGGTAAGGGGGGGTAGGCCTAAGTAGACCCCGTTGTCAACGTACTAGTTTAATGGCAATGCGGGCATTAAAATTGCATGCGCACAAAAGTATGCAATGCCAAAGAGCGGCAGGGATTTAAGCAATTAGGGCAGAGCTGGGCGCCGGACAGGGTGCTGGAGGAACGGACCCAAAGCTTGCATGCATATAGTATATAAAGCGGTTGCTTTAAGTGAAATTTTACGTCATGCCAAATGCATTGCATGCGTGTAAAAGTCGCTCTCGCGCCCGCTCTCACTTTTTTCGTGTGTGTGTGTGTTGTCCCAGGATGATTTATGATGCACAAACACCAACCCACACACACACACACAAGCGCACACTTTCTCACACTAACACACTCAAAGGCACATTTGGCTGTGACGTCAAAGCAATTGCTGCTGTCGGTTTATTCTTATTTTCGTTGCTTTTTTTTTATTTTTTTTATTTTGAAGGTGCGAATTGCATACATAACCCACACACACAAACGCCCACACTTATATATATTATATACAACAACAACAAAAAGAGATAGCTAACGAGCAACAGAGAGAGCAGGCCTATTGTTATCGTCTTAGTTGGCAAATTGACATTGGCGCTGACCTTTGGACTTAACGACACATCTTATTCCAATTTTTTTTCGGGCAAGTCCACGGCACAAAATCGAAAACCTTAAATTTAAATTACAGTGGGCCGTACTCGAAATGCAAGGGTATTTGCTAAGATAATAGAGGGTTGTGCCCAATATCCATTTCAACAGAATTTCCACGTTTGCGTGGAAGATGCTTTCAAACAAGGGCTGAGAGTGTAAGAAGAGAGTGTAAGAAATATATTTTTCAAATGATGCAGGTATCGGTCACTGAATTCCAACAATAAAGCATAATACATTAAAAATATTTCTCTCAATCAGATGTGCGAGGTATCTAAGGATATATTTATTATATAAAGGCTTAGTTAATTTTAAGGTCATATTGATAAATAAAGGGTTTTCCAATAAGAGGTGTTATTTTGGTATTCAAAGAAAAATGCAATTTCATGAAATTTTCCATAACCAAATTGCAAAGTGGCTGCCCTATGTCCTCGATAGCCTCACGAATTCTATCTTTGAGGTCTTGAATCGATGCTGGGCTGTTGGCGTAGACCTTATCTTTCACGTGGCTCCAAAGGCAGAAGTCGCAAGGTGTTAAATCACAAGATCTCGGTGGTCAATTGTGATGACCTTTTCGAGAGATAACACGGTCCGGAAACTTTTCCCGTAAAGAGCAATGGTTTCGTTGCTTGTGTGGCACGTAGCGCCGTCTTGTTGAAAGTAAGCGTTGTCCAGATCAATACCATCCAACTCCGACCATAAAACATCATTAATCATCTCTCGATAGCGCAATCCATTCACCGTAACTGTTGATCCAACCTCATTTTCGAATAAGTATGGTCCAATGACCCCACCGGACCATAAACCGCACCAAACAGTCACACGTTGAAGATGAAGAGGCTTCTCAACAATAACTCTTGGGTTTTCCGAGCCCCAGATGCGACAATTTTGCTTGTTGACGCAGCCACCGAGGTGGAAATCGGCCTCATCAGTCAAGATGATTTTTCGATGGAAATTGGATCATTTTCATGCATTTCAAGGACCCAATCAGCAAAGACACGACGTTGTTGATGATCGGCCGGCTTGAGTTCTTGTGTTAACTGAACTTTATAAGCCTTGGGACCCAAGACTTTGTGCAAAATACGGTGTAATGGAGGAATGGACAAACCTGGGCTTTCTTCAACACTTTGGGCTGCAGCAGCAATATTATCAGTTGTTCTTGAGCGACGTGCACGGGTTTTATTCTTCACATCACTAACTTGTCCCAACAGCTCGAATTTTTCCACCAATTTCTGTATTGCGGTCCGACAAGGTGCTTCACGACGAACCAAAAATACTTTAGTTATGCAAACTGTGACTGCAAGATTTTCACCATGTTTGTAGTGAATTTTAATAATTTCAATGCGTTGTTGAAGCGTGTGTCGTTGCATTTTTAGTAATGGCGTAGTTTCTACTTGTCAAATGTCAAAGAACAAAAGCTTCAAAAGTGACAGCAACCGAAATACCGGATGATTCAAAATAACACCTCTTGTTGGAAAACCCTTTACTTAAAATTCCATTAGAATGTTCACCTTGTGGGGCAGAAATGCAAAGAATGCAGAAATGCCTAACCACAAAGAGGAACAGAATGTAACAATATTTATCAGTTCATATTTCAAGATATTGTTAGTCCTTAGCTTTTAACAAGTAAAATTTAAAAAAAAAATATGCAAGTTGAACATATGACAAAAAAAAAAAAAAAAACATCTCAACTTGTAAAAACAAGCTTAGTTAAGTTCTTAATTTCAGGGTATCCCACATTCGGCCATCACCTTGGCTAGCTCACTTTGTTGTTTACTTTAAGCGAGTTACCCGTTGATCCCATGCAATTTCTGTTCTACACTAAGAGCATACAATTACCGGCAAAACGTAAAACATGTACGACGTAATACATTTGACCTTTTGACTTACTTTTTATAGAGCTGCGTTTTAAGCTTTACTTATATAAACATTTCGAGAATGTTGCTGCATACTTTGCGGCAAACAAATGCTAAATAGCACAAAATAAAGTCCAATAAGAAATGGAAAGTTGGGTCAGGCCAAAAGGAAACAAAAAAAAAAAGGGAAAAATAATAAAAAGTATAGCAGTTAAGACTGTTTCTCATTTTTGGGAATGAGTCAATAAAATCTGGGATTACGGCAACTTTATGGTAGCTCTTATCAAGCTTTTGAAAATGCCAAAGCGAGAAAGCACGTAAAAGTGTTGGTATGAATGTTAGGCCATTCGACAAAAGTTCGGGATCTACGGGCTTTGGATGCCAGCTCTGTTTAAAATGATTTTCCGCAATTGACATTTGTTTGTTTCGGTACTTTTTCGAAAATTTCAGCAAAGAGATTAAAGGCAGGCTAATTTCTAACTAGTAGTGCAGAGTTTTGTGCGCCGTACTAAAAGTTATAGACTTGGACATAATGTTGCCATTTCATTATCCTATATATATTGTCTGATTAATAAATATTTAACAAATCATTATGACACTAAATACAAATAGCAACCAAGAGACTTACAAGTTGTACACCGGAAGGCGTCACCTTTTTTTCTTCACTTCACGGTTCACTTGAGCGGGCTCTCTTTACTCTATCTCTTTACAAATTTCTTCTTTTGATGCTCTGCTTTATGATATGACCTTCAAAACTATTCGCTAAGCTGCCAACTGTCAAATCCTTTAGGCACACTCACACATACGCACACACACACACAATGTCACCCACTCACACTCATTAGGTACATTTTTGGCTTGCCGCAGGCTCTTTAAGTTTCGCTCTTAGTTTTTTTTTTCGCTCTTCCTCGTTGTTTATTGCCAAGTGCACGTAAAAGTTACCAAGTGGTTTGTGTGGATGGTAGCAAGGCGCACGGGGCTATTCGCAGTTGTCGTTCACTTAAGAGCTGTGAAAATTATAGTGTCATATCGTGTGACATATATATGTATACATAACCATACACGAGGTGTGCTTAAAAAGTCAACAAAATTTAATTAACTCGCAAATACCTTCATTGCAGTGTTGGTAAACATCGCAAAAATAATTTTTTTAGCTGATTTCGAACAATCGGGATTGTCGAGAGCACATAAATTATTATGAATTTTGTGATGAAATATAAGATAATCATTAAGAGGGAAATTAAGAATAAAATACTGTTTCAAGATCTTATCCTAAAGGTTTTTTTTAATTAAGGGGTATACGCAGTTCGGAATGACAAAATTTCATATAAAAACAAACATCCCAAATGGTGGGAAATTTTTTATATGAAGTTTTGACATTTCGTGCGAAATTTTTGCATGCTGCGTATGGGCCTTAAGGGGTATACGCAGTTCGAAAAATTTCGCGCGGAATGACAAAATTTCATATAAAAAAAAAATCCCAAATGGGATATCCCAAAAGGATATACGCGAACTGCGTATAGGCCTTTACGGCATAATACTTTTTGAAGAAACCTCGTACAGTGTAACAACTCAGAACCCCTTGGGCGCTCTCTCTCTCTCTCTCTCTCTCTCTGAGAGTCATATGCCAGCTAGACCCAAGTACTTGACTTTAGTTAGCGAAATCATAATTAAAACACTTTCAGTTGATATTTTTGCTGTTTTTTGTTTTTGTTGTAGGCTTCGTTGTTGTTGTCCATGTTTTGAACGTCATTCGTGTGTCTAAGCATGCATGAAGCGTGCCATTCATATAATGAATGAACAAACTTTTTGCCACTTTTATTTATACTCTACACACACACACACACACACACACACTCACTCATAAACTTGTAAGTACATACATATATGTTTAAGCATATACATAGTACTTATATACAATATAATTAAGGTTTCGTTTTATTGTTGTAGCATGTTTGCACAGCAGATAACGTTGAAAAACAAGCGCCAAGAGAGAGGCACAAAGAGATAAAAGCGCCATTTAAACCTTATATTTAAGTCAAAGCAAGTTGGACGAATACGGTCTGAACAGAGCGACTTTTAAATGCACTGTATCCTGGTTTCTATCAAATATTTGGAATAATCTCACAAAACCAAAAAATCTTTTAAAGTCTGCAAACGGTTTTGGATGGCCCGGCTTACCGTAGAGTGGTATGACGTCAGTGTTATATCTTACTCTAACGAAAACAAGGAGACGCGCATCCGATGTTAAGGGGTCTACGCAGTTCGAAAAATTTCGCGCGGAATGACAAATCTTCATATAAAAAAAAATCCCATTTGGGATAACCCTTTTGGTATTTTTTTTTTTATATGAAGTTTTGTCATTCCGCGCGAAATTTTTCGAACTGCGTATAGGCCCTTAGTCATAAAAAAAGCAGCCGTATACGAATCTCCCAAAAGTTGCCCACCAACGTAAATAAGACAATAATTTAAAAAAAAAAGATGGCGTACGTTAAAGTCGGGCGCTGACGACTTTGGGATACCCTGTACCACCACATTGCAATTAATTCCGACAAATTGCTTAAAACCTCCAAAAGATATTATATTCGGCAAATTTGGTTACGATGTTTTCATAAAAAAAAAAGAAATCAGTCGAATTTTGCACCAAAAAATTTTTTTGACCGATCGGTCCTATAAGGACTATATGATATAGTCAACCGATTATGATCAAATTAAGAACACTGATTGGAAACTATAAAAGACTTCCGACTGCCAAATTTGGTTCCGATATCTTCAAAACAAAACGAAACGAATTTTGTAAAAACAGCGTTTTTTTGACCGATCGTTCCTATGGGAGCTATATGATAAAGTCAACCGATTTCGATCAAACTTAGTGCAGTGCTTGGATACTCTAAAAAACTTCTTAATGCCAAATTTGCTAACAATATCTTTACAAACAAACGAAACGCAACGAATTTTGTACAAAAAACGATTTTTTGACCGATTGCTCCTATGGGAGCTATATGATATAGTCACCCGATTTTGATCAAATTTGGAACAGTGCTTGGCAACTCTAAAAAACTTCTTAATGCCAAATTTGGTTACGGTATCTTCACAAATAAACAAATCACAACGAATTTCGCACAAAACACGTTTTCTTGACCGATTGGTCCTATGGGAGCTATATGATATAGTCAACCGATTTTGATCAAATTTGGAACAGTGCTTGGGTACTCTAAAAAACTTCCGATTGCCAGCTTTGGTTATGATATCTTCATAAACAAACGAATTATCCATCTAAAACTTTTGCTTTTTTTCGAGGTCCTCTGAAACACCCCTACGGGAGCTATATAATGTAACCCCGATATCAAAAAAATAAAATAAACTTGTCTCCTATGGATTAATAAGGGATCTTATCTGAAAGTTTGGTTGCTCTAGCTCTTACCATCTCTGAGATCTAGGCGTTCATACGGACAGACGGACATGGGTATATCGACTTCTCGAGTCACACTGATCATACTTTAGGTAACTTTGGGGGGTCTCCGACGTCTCCTTCTGTACGTTACATACATTTTCGGCTTGCACAAACACAATATACCCTTTGTACCATACGGTTCAGGGTATAAAAACCAGAATATGCGGACCCTCAATAGGGATGATTTCTTGATCCAATTGGCGCTCACGGATAAACTCAGCGGCTTCGCTGACCCGTTCACATTGTACGTATGTTATAGGATCCCGGCGAAGACTGCACCTGAAGTACCGCATAATGGGCAAAGGGGCTTCCCTTGTCAGGTCAACAAGGAGTTGTTAGAAGAAGGCAAACCGGATTCACTGATTACACAGTTCAACATGGTTTAGTTGTTGGAAAGCTAAGGGTCATTTCCAAAGAAATCCGGGATCAGAATTGGTCTATCACATCAGCTTTCCAACAACTGACATGACCCCGGTATTTGTAGACCTGTGCTATAGGTTTTCCAAAAACAAATGTTTAAGCGATTCTGACGAATTTTCACTTTCACTTAAATTTTGTGAAAATAAATTAAAATGGAATTGTAGAGTTTCCAACAACTGACATGACCCCGGTATTTGTAGACCTGTGTTATAGGTTTTCCAAAAACAAAAAACAAATGTTTAAGCGTTTCTGACGAATTTTCACTTTCACTTAAATTTTGTGAAAATAAATTAAAATTATAGAGTTTATAGTAAAACACCAGGGAATCTTATTCAAAATTATGAGTGAAACAAGTTTTTTTTTAAATTTTAGCAGAATTGAGAAACGAAACAGGACATTATATTATATCTTGCAAGCTACTCCCATTGCTTTATTTCCTTTCGAAGTTAGCATCACATAGATATAGTCAAAGTGCTAGCCGAAACTGTTTCACAGTAAAAACCAAAAGTACACTTACAATATGAAACTTTGGTGAGTTTTGGTGCGAATTCACTTTCACTTAAATGTAGTGAAAATGCATTTTAAAGATTTTATAAATACAAAAACTAATGAAACAATAAGGCTTGTTATAACATTAGGATTAGTGATAAATAAATAAAATAAATACTCGATTTAAGCAATTGAGAGATATCACCATTTTTTAGTGAAAATGTGAAGCGAAAGAGGACGTTATACATACTTCCATGGTTTTTTTTCTTTTAAAGCTACCCTATGCCATCATGAGACTGTTGTCAAAAATTTGCCTTTGGATGAAAGCTGCCTTTTATATTTTTCTTGCAGCCTTTGTGATATAAAGGAAGAATTCTCCCGAAATAGAAAGAACAACACTCTTATTTGGCGGTCATAGGTACTCAACGAACGATGTCACCCAATTGAAACTATTGCAATTAATTAAGTTTGTTTGCGAAATTGGACTAGGGTTCTACCAAAAGATGCTTAGAATCACCGTGCAACATTATCAGTAAAATTATTCCCTATTACCAATATTTCAAATTTTTTTCCGAGTTCCTTAAAAGCTTACCAACTAAAATGTATTTTCATGACGGAAGTGCATGATTAAAATTATCGCAGCTAAGCACAAAACTATTTCTTTTGACTTTGCTTTGTTTCATGATGACATCTCATTAGGCCCCAATCAAGAACACATATATACTAAAGTTAAAGGAATGACTATAACCCAATGCAAATTCTTACAAGCCCAAAAAGCAAAACAATCCAATCATAGCCAATATCATGGCATGCAATGGAACTAAGCCAGAGCAGAGCCCAATGCTATAATGGTTCGCTTATTATTACATATTATTATTGTACGATTGACTCAATTGAAGGTTGTGACATTCAAATTCTATTTTCAATCACGTTGACAAAACAAACAAACTTGAGAAATTCACGCTGACAAGCTGCTGCTAATGTGCCATGCCACCACACTACTAACATCACTTATGACCTCAACTTTAGCCAACATCTAACATCCAACCAACCAACATCCAGACCAACTCAATTATATTTATATTAGAAATGCATTAAAATAATGAAAGATGTTTATGGCACACGAAAGCAAACAAAGGTTCCACCAAATCAAACAAAACGATACCTAGAGTAATGAAATGTGGCAATGTCGTCGTCATTATTGCAGATTGCTAGCAATTTACTATTTTTGGTCGGGTGGTGCTCGGAGGTGCGCTGTAAATGGTACGAAAAACTTGGGCTCTGTAACACTCTTACTAGTTTTACTCGCAAATGGTCGAGTGCAAATCAATAATGATAATATCGAGACGTTTTGTTGTGTGCAATGTGGCGTATACGTTATACGTAACCTTGCCTTAGTTTTCCATTTCTTTACTCTGATTAGCTATGTAAATGTTTGCATGAGGCACCATACTCTGCCATGGGTACGGTTCGGTGTAGGGTTTTGGCTTGGGTTTGGGTTTTGGTTTGGAGGTTCTATTGCCATTATCGACGACTCACATGAATGAACTTGTTTGTGCAGCAACAACAACAACTGCAACAACTACAACTAGTGTAATACAATGGCCAATCTATGTGTGAATATTTCCGCTTTCATGTCTATGGCAAATTTTTATACTCTGCACCAAATCAAGTCAATCAGAGTGCAAAAAAATGATAGTTTAATAGCAATGATAGCACATCTCGTTCAGAAATGTTGATTTGCCGAATTAGTCAACGCCAGAGAGCTAACCCGGCGGCTCTGTTTGCGCTTGGATTAGAGCCCGCATCTTTTAAAGATTGTCCGGATGCTTTCGGCCAAAAATAAGTATATTGCCAGTAAAGTGAAGGCGAGCATTTGTATGATGCGCTTTTCCATACTTTATGCTTCAAGATAAAGCCCGATTGAAAGTTTCGTAGCTCCAACCGTTTTTGATTTATTTTGAATTCCTTATCCCTATCGTTCCTGATTTTATCAACGAATCAGACACCATCGATTTTTGACCAAAAAGGAAAACAAAAGACCTCTATTATGTGAAGCCGTCTCTCAGTATACGAAGAGACTAGCCTAACTAGTTGCGCATTGTGACGAATTTAAAAAAAAAAAAAAAGAACCTACTGATAAAATCTTTATTTTCAGAAACAACTTAATTTTCATAAAAAATTAGAGTGCTTCGCCGCTGCTCGTTTCGTTGGAGAAGCCCTGATCGCATCAATTGAAAAAAATCTAAGTAAAAACCACGACAAGTTCCAAAATTAGCCGCTAGAGGGTGCCAGCAAAAAAAAAAGAGCATTAGGGCAGGTCCCTTGGAAGCAAGATATAAAATAAAAAAATAAATGATGAGCGGAGAAAAACTTTTTATATTTACAGAGAAAATAGAAAGAAGCGCTATTTCAACCAATCTTTTAGAAATCCACTCGCAACCAAAAAATAATAATAATAAAACTAATAAAAATAGGTACCACGGAAAGTTCCAAATAGTTTGTGAGGGGGTGCAAGAATATAAAAAGGAAGTAAGACCAGGAGAGGAAGCAAGAAACAAATAGATACGACGACAAGTTCCAAACTAGTTCGCCAAAGAAAGCAAGATAGCAAGTAATATACACGACAAGTAACGAATTTCTATCGCAAGATGGAGTCAGAAAAATAAATAATGGACGGAGAAAATTTTTTTTTTTTTATATTTCGTCACATTTTTAAGGCCACAGTAGAGCATTACAGAGCATGCAATTTGTGGGTATTAAAAGCCAGAACCAGCTAACTATACCTACCGATGTTTGATCAAACCCCACAGCGGGCAATACCTGTGCCCCCTCACTTTGTTGCGCCACTCAACGTCAATCAATTTTGTATATTTTTGATTGTTTTTACTAGAGAGCTTTGAGAGAGCAGCAAGTACCGCCGTCAGTCGCGTGTCAAATTTAGCTATTTCTCTAGGAGAACAACCCAACCCCAATCCAAAATCATTATAAAACAGTAAGTTTAGAACGTGAGTGTAGTGCATAAACAACTGTATATTATATGTGGGCATGTGGGTGGTGGTTGGGGGTACATAAATAGTTGGGTACTTGGGTATTTGGTATGATGATTGCGATTTTGGCGTGTGAAAACAATTAGAGCGGCGCGGTGTAGTAGGCTTGAGGGTTGGAGACTACTAGAGGAAACCGCGTTTAAAATTGGATTTAAAATGGGCAGCATATGCGCTGACATTGCATAATGAATTACATAAAGTGGGCGTGGGGCGGGGGGTGGAGCTATGATTTAAACTAAACCACAATTTTCAATATTATTCCAGTGCGAAAATTTTCAAGTGAAAATTTAATCAAACGCTATGAATTTTAAATACTGTGACGACTGTGTGTGTGTGCTAAGACTATGCCACAAATACACACTAATAATACACACACACACACACACGCGCGCAAGTGGTGCACTTAAGAGACGCGACAAGGAACTAGCGTTATATATATATACGTATATATATATATATATATATAGAACTATGTATACTATATATAGAGACAGAGAGACAGAGAGTGTGTTGGTAGTAGTAACAGTGAAATTCCAAATACCAAATTCAGCCACGAAGAAATCACGCAATTTCAATCTGGATTTCTTGGGCTCCTCACGTGGATGATGCACAGTTATTTGATCCCCATCCGCCGATATAAGCGTCTCACTCGGCGGCGATATGGAATATTGTTGCAATAGTAGACGCTGTTGTTCGGTCAAATCATCCAATGGATCATGCGACGTTGTTGAGCAGCCGCTAGCACCTGACGTACCGGCACTACTACCGGTGGCCATATTTAAACCACTTGATGAGGTAGGAACACCACCAGCAGCGGCCAATTGCTGGGCAATGAGCAGCTTCTGGGCATGCTCTTCGGCTTCTTTTTGTTTTTTAAAATCTTATGTAACAATTTTTTGTAATAATTATAATAATAAAACTTGTTAAATATAAGGCACAAAATTTTCTTATATACTAAGTACATATATATAAAAATGCAAACAATAAAAATAAATAGGTATGGTGTGGGATTATGTATAGGTGACGCAAAGAGAGCAAGCAACGTTTAAATTGCACTGCAATTAAAAACGTGTCTATTGTTCTCTCTCACCGTTCTCTTTTTCTCACTCATTTAAACACACTCAGACACAAACCAGCATACATACACTTGCAAACGTTTGGGTTTTCTGGAAAACCCGCTCGTGTGTGGGCGTTTAGCGTTAATTGCAATAACTTAATAAGTATTGATTGCAATTTCAAAGCTAAAATGAAAATTTTATGGAAACGTTTTGCTTTTCTCAGTTTCTCTACACTGTCTTTTAAAAGTTTTCAAGCACTTTATTCTGTGGCAAATTGTGCAGGAAAAATATGATTTCGGAAGTGGGATGAATTCGAAAACGCATCGTAACGCATTTCTGAGTTGACATTTGACTATGACACCAATTTTCAAACAAACAACATGACCGACGGTGGTTTTAGATAAAACTGTAATTTTAAGTTTTTGTGTCGCCAAAATTTCAAAATTTTCTCAAGTAAAATTAAATGTATAATATTATTTAGACTCTATACTTAAAAAATGCTAAGGGTTCGTTTCGATTTTTACACCAACAAAATGACGCTACTCCGTTTCGAAAAAGTCGATTTGGGCTAAATTCGGGAGCTCGATTCGAAACTGTCGAAAAGACCCAAATAATTATTTTGAATATACTTTTCGCACGGATTTCAACTGTTTTTGTGTCAAAATGCCGAGAACTTACAAAAAAAAAGCGAAGCAATTTGTTGGAAATGCTGAAAATCGACCAAAGGAGTGCTCTTTCAAACGATTACCCTCTTTTAAAAAAAAAAAAAACACATTTTTTCATGCCATTTCAGATTTATTCATTTCAATGTATTGCTCAACCTTTTATTTTTACCAAAAATAAAGAAATAAAAAGTTTGCGATGAAATTTTATGGCGGTTTTTATCATTTTTGGACACTTCCGAATTCACCCCCAAAAAATCGAAAATAGTCAATTTGGCATTTTTTGCTCGGAGTTCAATCTACCTGACAAAAATATTCGTAACAATCTAATGTAGCTTATTCAATGCCCTGATCGACACAAAAGAAAATTTTTTGTTACTCCAAAAAATCTTCGAAAAAATTCTTCCGAATTTGCCACACTTGCCCCTACATAAAAAACGGCGGCCAGCTTAATTTCCTGATCTAAGCCAATTCGTACTAATAATTTTCAGATTTGGAAATAGTTTCCATCTTAGATAAAAAGCTTTGGTGACATAAAATTTTAATTAGTCGGTTAAGCGTCCAACGGAGGGCGGTGACATAAAATTTTAATTAGTCGGTAAAGCGCCCAACGGAGGGCGGTGACATAAAATTTTAATAAGTCGGTAAAGCGCCCAACGGAGGGCACTCATTTTTCCATCTTAGACAAAAAGCTTTGGTGACATAAAATTTTAATTTTTCCGTAAAGCGCCCAACGGAGGGCGGTGACATAAAATTTTAATTAGTCGGTAAAGCGCCCAATGGAGTACACTCATTTTTCCATCTTAGACATAAAGCTTTGATCGCTTAAAATTTGAATTATTCGGTAAAGCGCCCAACGGAGGGCACTCATTTTTCCAAAACTAAACATTTTTCTATGACGAAAGCTTATTTGAATGAAATGTTAGCCATACGTAGAGAAATATGAGATTGTTCTATGAAAAAGTCAGCGTTTCTTCCGAAATTGTCGAAATTTGAAAAACATAATCCTATACATTTGCAAAACTAACAAAGAACAGTCGTTTTTAAATCGTAGTATTTTTTTTCAAACGTTTTGAAAATTTCGAGACATTATAAAATTATAAGTGTTTGAAAACTTTTTACAACAGTGTAGTTAGTTGTTTACAAATTTTTATTTTTTTTTTACATTTCGATTTTGTCTTCATTTAATGAGTATTTATGGCTATATAAAGCTTTTGTCATGTAATAAAAAATACTACGTGCCAAGCATTTACTACTTGTACTATGTATCTCTTGCGCTTCACATCTCTGAATCTTAAATAAGTTACGGCTTCATCTGAGTTAGATACAAATTTCGAGTAGTCTCTGTATAAAGTTCTACATAATGTTATCGTAGTTCTATGGTCAATCAAGTATGACTGGTAATTTTTCAATTTAAGTTGAACGAGTTTGCACAGTTTTGGAGAATACTTAAATATTTTCACCATCAATACACTCCATTATTGCCATTTAATAAGATTCAATAAAAACATTTCTTATATATGTCTTATATAATGTCAATGACTTTTGGCATGTTTTTTTCCATATCAAGCTTTACCCTGAGGCCCGGAACCTTCAAATGCAATCAATTACAGTTATTGCCTCATAAACGAAAACTGCAACAAAGTCGCAAAAAAAAAACGACAAAATGAAACTTGTTAAAACGACAAGGATGAGCTCCAGATGTAAAACGTTGATGAGTTTGTATATTGCAGAGGTTGGAGGTTGAGGGTGACTCGACTAATATGCCGTAAAATTCTATTTCAATTTGCAATTTGAAAAATTACAATTCTTACGCCTCTGTAGCTGCTGCTGATGATAATGATAATGACGTCACTTGGCGCAGCATATAAAAAATAAGAGAACACACACAAAAAAAAAATTAATGACAATTTTTGCGTAAGCTACGAAATAAAATGTCATCAACGAGAATATACACAACGACAATGAAACAAATGACGAGGGTAAAGTGCATGACCTAGCCCAAATTAACCTTGAATTTGGGTGTATATTATATACTATGTACAACGTGGGCGTCAGTAAGTAATGTTTTGAGTAATGTTTTTAGAGGCGTCGTAGTCGTAGTCGCCGTCGTGCATAATCATTAATTTGCCTGTCTATTCCGACGCCCAGAGAGACCTGCAGAGTAAAAAAAAAAACCACAAAACAAAACAAAAAGACGCCTTGAAGCATGCCCTGAAATTGGGCAACAAACCACAAACCACTCGGTGCACCCTTAGCACTAGTTTTTTACCTGCTGACATTTTTAAAACGACAACAAAACGCTAAGCAGCTTAAGAGCTCTGCCCTCCTATTTCTAGATGCTCGAAGGTTGTGAAAATGGTAAACTATTTAGCGCCAACGCTTTGAGGAAATGAAAAACGACCAAAGAGTACAAAGTGGTTTAAGAACGAGTCAGCTGATGACACAAGAACCACACAAGACAAAATGCCAAATGCATTATGAAAAGACCGATAAATGTATGGATGGTTGGATGGTAGCTAGACCATAATAATAGACAATGTTTCGTAAACGGCACAAAGTCAAGCCAAAGCCTTAAGAACATGTAAGAGACATGCCTGTGGACAGGGAAGTTAGAAACGAGGCAGTTCCCCACGTGCCCAAAGTTCTCAAAAGAGACACAGCACTTTATTGTGATTGCTCACTTTGTAAAGCTGGCACTTTTGCATTTCTGCAACGTTGTTTGGGTTGTTCACGTCGTTAATCGTGCACTTTCTAAAAAAATAAATAAATAAAAATTGTTGGTGTATATGAAGAAACTCGCTTTCTTGTATGCTCTTCAACCTCTTGATGGAGAGCATTGTAAGGAATCGGACGGGCACAATACTTACGAATAGATGTGTCCAGCTTCTTGGCTACGTCGATGATATTGATATCATTGGTCGAACCAAGCGTGATGTTACTGGCGCTTTTGGAGCAATTGAAAAGGAATTGGCGAAAGTAGTTCTCGTGGTAAATATGGGCAAGACAAAGTTTATGGTGTGCTTCAGTAGGGAATCCCGGTGTCTTAATTTTCAGCTGACAGCAGGAAGCTATAGCTTCGAAACGGTCAAGGAGTTTATATACCTGGGCTCTGCACTTGCCAACAACAATAATGTCAGCCTGGCGATAAAGCGACAGATAACTCTTGCTAACAGGTGAATCTTCGAGCTCAGTAGGCAAATGAATAGCAGAGCTCTCTCTCGACAGACGAAGTTAACACTTTACAAGACGCTCATCCTTCCTGTGCTTCTATATGGTGCTGAAGCCTGGACAATGACTCAATCAGATGCAGCTGCTCATGGGGTGTTTGAGTGAAAAATTCTTCGCAAAATCTTCGGAACTGTTTGCGTTGACAGTACCTTCCGCATTCGATGGAATGATGAGCTTTATGAGCTGTACGGCGACATTGACGTGATAAGGCGGATGGATGAGTGGCATGCGACTTCGCTGGCTGGGTCACGTCGCACGTATGGAGGAGGAAACACCAGCTCGTAAGGTATTCGACGCGGTAGTTGGCGGACAACGAAGGAGAGGGCGGCCTCGGATACGTTGGCGAGACCAAGTGACTGAAGCCTTAAAATCACTTGGAGTTACCAATTGGAGGAGACGTGCACAGAGCAGGAGGTATGGAGGCAAATTGTGCATCAGGCAGAGACCCAGTAGGGTTGTTAAAGCCAAATAATAATATACATATGAAGAAAATGTCGAGCATAATAATATACAAAGTTTCATAAATGCCAGACCATGTGAAACTTAACGCCTAATGCCATTGCATTCAAAATACTTGTTATCAGTACTGAGCTCATGTGATATACAATTGTTTGCCCGTTTGAATCATTTTTTTTTTTTTCACTATCAGCAGAGTAAGCATGTCGCAAAGGCGTACCCAATGACGTCATATGCAGATAGTAATAAAGAGAGATAAATTATAAACAAACAGAAATGCAGCTTAAGTATATTTTTTGTGGTGGTACGTTTGCGAAATTCCAAAAGCAAATGGTTCCAGAAAAAAAAAAAGAGCTTCATACATTTTTTGTAAAGAGTAGCAAACGACCTTTTTTTAGTTTATTCGAATATGAAGAAAAAATTAGTTTAATAATCAATAGATGATAAAAGCCAAACATTTTGGAATACTCCAACAAAGATCAAGTTCAATTTTTAGATATTTCTGAAATTAGTTACATTAGTTACATGAACGAAAAATTAAGATGTTTGACATTTCATTAGTAGAGGTAGAATCTTGAGAACGTGGAATGGAAATGAATTTAAATTAAGATATGACTACAAAAATTAGTTAAACACAAAAACAGCCAACTTGGCTGCATCTCCAACAGGAAGAACTAAAACAGAAATAAGCGACCATTGGCTTCAACAACTTCTAGAAATAAATAGAACAAGATCAAAAATAAACGTTCTTTTGAATCAGCAGAGTACTGCAGTACTAAGGTAAAAGAACTAGAGTAAAAATAAGCGTTCTTTTGAACCAGTAGCCGGTTGATATGAAACGAATTAGAAAATGATCATCTTTGTGAGCTTTGCATAGCTGTAACTAAAAAGCGAACTAGAGCAAATATAAGCGTTCTTTTGAACTAGTAATTTAACCAGCTTTAAACGGCAGTATCTAGAAAAAGAACTAGAGCGGAAATAAGCGTTCTTTTGAACTAGTAGAGTCGCCAACAACGTTAGGAACCAATGTAAAGCAAATTAAAAAACGCTCAGCATTGCGATCTTTACATGAATGTAACTGGAAAAAGAACCAGAGGTTAGCATTAGCTTTTTTTTGAACCAGTAACTTCGCCATTAAATAAGGCGTCCCTTTGCACACAGTGTGAGCATTTTTCGGAGCTGTTGAACAGAGATCACCAATCCATTCCTGCAGAACAACCTCCAACAAGCAGAGTCAGCGCAAATATGAGCACCCAACCCCCTTCTACCAGAGAAATAACCTAACCGAAGCTATCAAGAGTCTTAAATCAGAGAAGGCTCCTGGGAATGACGGCATTCCAGCAGACGTGTTAAAAGCATGTCCAGATAAGACTGCAAAACTCCTTCAGCCAGTTTTTAATGCAATTTGGCGCGAGAATCGTCTTTCTGCGGATTGGCTGGAAGGCACCGTAGTGAATGTCCCGAAAAAGGGCAACCTATCACTATGCAGGAACTACAGAGGCATTATGCTGCTGTCCTTACCTTCCAAAGTTCTCACTACCATCCTACTAAAGCGTATAAATGCCACACTGAACAATGCCATCCGAAAGCAACAGGCAGGAACAAACCGCTCTTGCATAGACCGGATCAGCACACTCCAAATATTAGTAGAGCAAGTCAACGAATGGCAGTCGTCTCTCCAACTGACATTCATCGATTTCCGCACAGCCTTCGACAGTGTGCATCGCTTATCCATCTGGAATGCGTTGCATAAAGCTAGAATCCCGCTCAGCCTAATCAATTTAATAGAGGCACATTACGAAGGTTTTAAATGCAGGGTTCTACACAACGGAAGCTTGTCTGCACCTGTTTCAACGAACTCTGGAGACGAAATCCTACGCAATATACTAGATGGAAAAAACAGAGGCATTCCCTGAACGTTTACGGAGCAGCTTGAAGATTTAGAGTACGCCGATGACGTCTGTTTCCTTTCTGTTCGACATAAACTGGACGATCTAGTTGAAGAAGCTGGTTAGCACGGTTTCGAGGCAAATGTGGAAAAAACAAAGGCATTGAGAGTGAACGCCAACAGCCATGACGACTTTTTGATCCCTAATCGAACTAGTTGAATCTTTCTCCTACCTTGGCAGTGTCATAGCCGCAGACGGTGGCGCAAAGGCAGACATAGTAGCCTGAGTGGCTGTGGCTGCTTTCACGCAACTCCGAAAGATCTGGAATTCCAATTTTCTGTCAACAAACACCAAAATGCAGATATACAAATCTAATGTGTTATTCATGTTACTTTATGGGAGTGAGTCTTGGCTAACAACAGAAGCTATTCTTAGCAAACTACAAGCCTTTGTTTGAAGAGGTCTTTGACGCATTCTGAAAATCTGGTGGCCAAACACGATTAGCAACTCTGAGCTGATGCTGATAGGATTTAGATTTTTTACAAAGGCCCTAAGCTCCTCAAGGAGTTAAAGGAATAAAAGAAGAAGAAGAACTTTGAAGTCGATTTCCCATATAATTACCAGTCGCAAATGGGAATGGATTGGGCATACGAAAGCCATCACATGAAGTTTGTCGTCAGGCCCTTGATTGGAACCCGAAGGGCAACCGAAGAAGAGGGAGACCCAGAACAACATGGCGCCGAACTGTTTTGAAAGAAGCTGAAGAATCAGGACGTTCCTGGAACGAGGTAAAGCAATTGGCACAAAACCGGATACGATTTAGATATTTTACAGAGGCCCTATGCTGCTCAAGGAGTTAAAGGAATAAAAGAAGAAGAAGAACTATGAAGTCGATATCCCACATAATTACCAATAGCAAATCGGGATGGATTGGGTATACGAAAGCCACCACATGAAGTTTGTTGTCAGGCCCTTGATTGGAACCCGAAGGGCAACCGAAGAAGAGGGAGACCCAGAACAATATGGCGCCGAACTGTTTTGAAAGAAGCTGAAGAATCAGGACGTTCCTGGAACGAAGTAAAGCAATTGGCACAAAACCGGATACGATTTAGATATTTTACAGAGGCCCTATGCTGCTCAAGGAGTTAAAGGAATAAAAGAAGAAGAAGAACTTCGCCAGTTCATTTGATGAGCTTTACATAGCTGTATCTAGCAAAAGAAGTACTAGAGCAAAACTAAGCGTAATAAGTTCCACAAACAGCTATTAAGAAAATATTAATTTTTAACATTACTAAATTTTCGAATAGCAACATTGTGTATGCCAAGTTTTATTGTTTTAAAAACCAGAGCATTATTTTCACAGAATTTTTGTAAGCATAAGGTTATGCCAATGAAACCAAGCCTGTTCACGTTCTCACATTTTGTTAGCGAATTGAAAACCACATTTTCTAAAAAAGCTATTGTTTAAGTCAAGAAAGCTGTTTCTAGTAAACTGAAATTGAACAGATACAATTGACACTTATCTAAAGAAAAACTGAAATAGAAACTAAAACAGCTGTCAAAACAGAATACTATTGCATATTTATTATGCATTTTTCTAGGGTTAATAATAATAATAATAATGACACTGCACTCAAACTGAAATGTTGTTACACATTATGTAAAGACACGTAGCGTGTGCTCTTAATGTTATAATGAGTCGAGACGGGCGTAAATAGATAGCTAAGTACATATGTATATATCTGTATCAGCGTGTATCTGTGTTTGAATGTATCTGTAAATATGTGAGTGCATCTGTGTGTGTGTGTGTGTGCAGTACACGCATATGCAATAAACAATAACTAAAGTTGACGAAACCGCAATGCATAGTTGTAATAATTGCAACAATAAGCAACAAAAAAAAAACAACGAAAACACAAAAAGAGACGACAGAAAATAATTAAGTGCTTAAAGAGTAACGACTCTGAGATACTCTGCAAAAAGAGTACATTCACATAAGTTAATACATTATTGTTATTAACAATTTTTATTTTAATTTTATGAGATCTTTGGAAACTTTATAGTAAGTCAAAAAACCATGTTCTCTTCTTGAGAACAGCTCGTGAGTATTTTTGCCAGAGCTGGGCAGCCCATAGCCCAAACGGGCACTTTTTGCTCGTGCACTTATGGCAGATCGCTTTCTTTTTGCCCAGCTCTGATTATGGCTCTCTCATCGAAGAATTTTACAAGGTGACGCAAAGAGTTTGGCTGCGCAGAAAACTGGTTCAATTCTTGTATGGCAGCTATATGGAATAGTTGACCAATTTTGATCAAACTTTACACAATGATCATTCTACTAAGAGCACCCTTTGCGGGCCTGAATCAGAGGGCAGTCCGCTTTTCCTTCTCACCTACTCTCTGGGAGCTGGCCGGAAACCTCTGCGTTATCTGTAACTGCCCCGCCACATGTCCAAAAAATACTGTTCAAAAATTTTTGGCAGATTTTCTGCAAATTGACAAAAACAAAGAATTCCAACAAGCTGATACGCTAAGAATTTACAAATTGGTAGATCTTTTGTGGACTTATCCAAATTTTTTTAAATTTTTGTGTATACCATTTCCAATTTATTTCCAAAAAAACGCCTTAAAATCCTAATAAAAACTATGACAAAATGATTCTCTTTAAATTATTTCTCAAAACGCTTCAAAAATTGACTAGAATTAAGATAAAGTGGTTTATTTGCAACTAGTATAGCCAAGCCACTCATCAGAACTAATGTACACCAGCTTTAAGGCCTTGCAGTGTAAAAACAACAACAATAAACATTACTTGTTAGTTGCAATGAAAATCAATTAAAATTAATTGATTCAAAAGTCAAATTAAAAGGGGGAGGTCGGCTTTTTAAAGCAGTCGCCTTAGTTCCCCTCCACATTTTTTGGCATGTGCCGCTCTGTTTGCTCTTGTTGTTGATCTGCCATATAAACATGACTCTGTCTATCAGTGATGTGCCAAAAGTCATATCTATACCAAATTGATGTTGGATCTGACTAGGACGGTAGTTCTCAAAGTATGAGATCCAGAAGACAACCTACGGGGTGAATGAAAGTAGAAGTTGCAAACCTTCTGAAACCGTTGGATCACCAAATGTATTTAAACTACTATGGAAAACTTTAATTGCGTGCAAAAACATGAAAAATATTGTTTTTTTTTCCTTTTTGACTATTAAAGGGGTATACGCAGTTCGGGTTTTGACATTTCGTGCGGAATTTTCGCATACTGCGTATGGGCCTCAAAATTGAAAAAAACCAAAATTTTTTTTTTTCGGAAAAATTTCCATTTCTGGAACTCCTGGTCCCGTGTGCAACCTTTAGGACATCCTCGAGTATACCATATAAATATTTTTTTTTGTTCCGGGACTTTGAAAACTTGCAGCTCGTGAAAAGCACTAAGCAAATATTTGCGACGATTTTTGCAGCCATTTCAAAAAAGTAGTCTAAAATAAATCGGTAGAAACTTCCAATTTCATTATTATTATTTCCTAAATTTTTAAAAAGCCCGCAACTGAAAATATCACTGGAGATCGCGAATGTAAATCCGATTTTTATTTGAAAAAAAGCTACCATTGAAAACTACAATAACTACAGAATTGTAGATGTTGTATTTTGAAGATACCAAAATAAGCCAAAGGTAGCGATTTCAAATTTTAAAATTCTAATAAGCCATTATTTTCCAGGCATTTTTCTGAAAATTAATAATGAAATTGATTTCGAATTCTTCTTAATCCTCAATCTGGATAAGCCTGTCCCTGCCTCTGTCTATCTTACTGTGTTAAGAAGAATTTGCAGCCCAAAAGCATTTCCATAAAAAACTTAAATCTTTTCGACGCTAGTATCAAACAAATTTATGTCTGTACAACCCAGAGCGCCGGTTTTCGGAACACAATATCCCCCGGATATCTCTAAGAGAATTGAAAGTATGACAAACTTATCAAGAAATTAGTTTCTTCAAATCGCACAATCATGAAAGATTGTAAATATTGAAATCTTTCAACCAATAAACTTCTTAAGGAATTTTAAATGAATTATTGGCATCCTGGATATCAGAGCGCTCTAATTAACTTTGTTAAGAAGCTAATTTAGCTAATCTCTCTAAGCTCATTACAGCGCAAAATATATCTTTAGGCTACAAATATCTCGAAGATTATCAAGCCAATTATCAAAACCTCTTAATTTTCTTTTCAATGTCTTGAATCTTATCTTATACAATCTTTTAAACGACGATTTAGACTTAAGTTTATTGTTAAACTGTCTTGGCATTTATGATCTAATTTTCCTCGTTGAAAAGTTCTAATATTCGCTAACAAGATTTCAGAGCAAGGGCATTAAGCCAGAAATATATGACGACTCTTCAAAGCAACAACTTTTTTCAAATTTTTTAAAAAAATCGACTGCGAGCTCTGACACAATCCAGAATCTTGCATAAAAGAACGACCACAATTTACATCGATCAGAAGTATATTTATGCAGTCTTACAGAAATAATATCGATTCTAAAAAACCAAGCAATTTTTCCAAAAATTTCTAAACAATTCGCCTTGGGCTTTCTGGCGCAACCCCGCAGTAGTTGCTTGTGCGTCATTTGTTGCATTTGTTACTACAAAATGTTGCAAATTAAGCTATATATATTGAGCAATAGCTATGCACATAAGCGCTTTATACATGTCTGTATGTCTCTATATGCGTATAATTAAAAAAAAAAAAAAACAAAATAAAGTAGCTTTATCGAATTTGGTAAATAGCTAGCGGCAAACGTTTAACGCCACGACAACGCGAGCGCGCTCTCTTAAAAACGGCGCTCTTTTGAAGCTGCGGCAGGCGGCTCTCTTAGACACACACACATACACGCTCGTACTGCACGCATTCAGGCAAAGAGACACGCATACAATGCGCAAAATTAGGTTATAAATAAAAAATTGGAATAGTGACTTAAAAAAATTATACATAATTAATTATAATTAAATTAGTTGTGCTTACTTTCCAGCAGCCGCTGTATGAGACTGTCCACATTTAAATCAAAGTCGCCCATTTTTGGTATTTTCTTTAGTTTTGTTGTTGTGTTTGTTGTTCGTGATGCGCAACGTGTTGGTGTTGTTGGCTCCTGTTGTTATGGTTGTTGTCTGCGCACAGCTGTTAATGCGGCTTGCGAGAATTCCAATTGTTAATTTTGGCTCAAACAATTAATAAACAACAAAATGCACATAAATATGTACAATAATATTGACACACACGCACACACACACACACTTGCAGCACGCGCGCGCGTTTTGCTTAACTTTTTTGTTGTTACTTGGCAGCACACAAAAAAACAACAACAAAAAACGTTTTGTGTACTTTTTTTACTCTTTTTTTATGCCGCAAAAAAGGAAATTTCACTTTGTAACACTTTTTTCTGCTGCTGCTTCACCTCTCTTTGCTTTACTGCTCTCTACTTTGCGGCGTTTAACAGTTAGTTGCTGCTGTTGTTTTTCTTTTTATATATTTTTTTATTGCTGAATTTGGGCTATTTTTAAGTTAGCCGTACAGTTCACGTGCGTTCACTGCCTTACACAAGCAAAAAAAAATAACATGTACATATATATATGCCTAAGCAAAAATATATGCTTTTAAGTTGTAAAAAAAAATTAAATAGCACTTTTTAAAACTTTTGAAATTTTATTCGCTATGTTTTTAAAACAAATAAAAATAACCAAACATGGCCGTCAGCACGAGAGCGTTTTAGAAGAGCGAAAAAATACGATTGACCAAAAAAAAACAGTGTTAAAACTGCGTAACATTTTGTTAGCAGACATTCAACAGCAAGCTATTGCGTTACTGTTCGCACTTAGGTCACAATCAATGCTATGTTTAACAGCAAGCTGTTATTAACAGCGCCAAATGTTATCGATGTTTGCTGCCAACAGTGCAGGTATGCAATGCAGCGGCTTTTTATATATCTGCTTGAAGTTATCGTTATCGCGCAACGGCGAACTGCAAATTTAAGAAAGACCAGTTTTTACTTTTTTGTTAAACCCGAAACCCCTGCCATTGAAACACCACTGCTAAGAACCCAAACAACGCCCAAGTAACAAGATATGTTATATGTATATATTTCCATGTCTATGTTTCACATCCATAGTTTTATTTTGTTATTTCATTTAAAAACGATTTTCCGAAGTGAATCACTTTTCGGTCGAACACAGTTTGGCTCACATTACAATTTGAAGACAGCTGTCGAGCAGTCCCGACAAGACAATCCTCGCAATGTTTATCTCGCAGCAGTATGCACAGTATGCTGTCCAGTACCTGCATCCAGTACACACCATAAAAGGATCTGTTCGGAACCTATTTATCCACGCAGCCCATGTTATTATTATTATTATTTCCTTGAGCTCACAGAATAAGTTTATCCATTTAAAAATAAAATTAAATAAATCTGTGTTGTCGCTCTTATTCAGAGCATAGGGCGGTGACTAGTTCCTTCCATCGTTCTCGATTGATAGCGATTGTTTTAAGTTGCTGCCATGACCATTGCGCCTCGTTCTGAACACTTCGTTCCCATGTTATTTTGGGAACAGCCCATGTGGAGCTCTAGAAACTTTTCGTTTTAAAGCTTTTCGTGCGCTTCTAAATGTAAATTTATTTGTTTGGCCTACAGCTCTCATTTGGGCAACGCTTGCGTTTTTTTTCGGACAGCTCCTTTTTATTACTTCGCCGCCGCTGGAGCAGTCATTTTTCGATACATCGGAGTTCTCACTGATCTCAAAGATCTAAGCATCTAGACGATCAATTCTCGATCAATTTCTTGTGTTGTAACTTCGGGGTCTCCTTCTCTATGTTACAAATATTCGTACCTTTGGGCTTAGTACCATTGTGATTATCACTGCTTTGTTGTAGATTGTGTGTTTTTTTTTAAATGTTTGCAAAATGGACCCAAATATTAATAAAAATTCCCAACCAAAACTTAATTTTTTAAATTTTCAAATGTTTTTTTTATTATTGGCGCGCACGTTCATGACCAACAGCTGTTATTCCAATATATCGATAGCACATCGATAAAATTTATAGCAAAATGTGGGCACACTGCACACAACAATTACTTACTGCACTTACTTTGCAGAGCGCAAAATGTTTAAAACTGCATAAAATTTTCATATTTATAGCTCATGGAACTAAGAGCCTAACAAAAATATTATAATACTATAAAACAATATTAGACATTGGCAAGTGCTAACCTGTTCTTTGGCAAAACAAAAAAACTACACATTTTGGCGCGCAAAACAACACATCTGTGCAGAAGTTTTGCAAAGACCAAAAACAAGTTTTGTTTACATTTCGTAATGAATTATTTTCCCAATTATTATTCCATCGAGGACATATTCGTAACACAGGAAAAGGTTGAATGCAAAGTAAATACACAGCTGCAGCGCATGGGTATGTTAATATTGTTTAAAAATTTCAAATTATTATTTGGCTACTTGCAGGATTTCTTGATGCTGGCGCTGAGGCGGAGCACTTGGTACCAGGCCGCAATGTGAATCTGCCGCTGTGGTACATCAAGGAGCTAAAAGCGAACAACGCATATTTTACAATTTCCGTGCCGGATATCTATAAAAATGTGCACAAAGCTGTCTGTGAAGCGGAAACCACACACATTGAACTGGGTCGGCTGCATCCGTATTTCTACGAATTTGGTCGTTATTTAACACCCTATGATCGCAATCATATTATTGGACGCATCATATTCGAGACGCTGCGACAACGTGTGCGTCATTTGCTGGACATATCCAAGAACAACACGGAGAGCAACAAGCCTGAGCATAAACTGGACAACATTGAATCTAAGCTGCACGAGGCGGGCGTGCAGACAAATACGCTGGTAAGCACAGCCTACTTAGTAAGCCTCAAATCTGCGCAATAAACACTTACAATCTTTGCAGTATACACATTGGCTGCAAATCAGCGCCAATAAAATATGCACCTCGGAGCTGGTGCTGGAGCATAACAAAAAACGCAAACGTGCCGAACGTTATGAAGGTGATGCGGTGAACGAGGACGCCGACGGCTCCCCGAGCAGTAAAAAACGTGCCACAATGTAAAAAAAAGCCAACAGCAGCAAATAGTTAGAGCTCCACAATAAACAAGCATACAAAAACATTTGGGTCTAATCTGTTAAGTAACAACTGTTGACATCCAAGGAAGTTGGCTGGAATTGCTCGACACTCTCAACATTGTTGGAAAATTATGAGTTAGCTGACCACCAACTGTATCAACACTTTTATCCGGACCCTGCCAGAAAACTTGGACTATCTTGCATTATACGAGCAAATGTTTATAGTTAAGCTGGAAGTTACGTAGTCAGAGCTTTGGTTTGCTTAGCCGACATTTTCGTCGTGGCATTAACGAAATGCAGATGCAATATTTGAGCCAACAGCTATACTTGTTCTCAGACATGGATTCTGCCTTGACAGCGTGCTAAGCCAACTTATCGTTCAGCAAATAGTTGGATGACAGTTTGAATGAGCCCTGCTCCATTCTACGGCACTACTCTTAAATATATCAGGCAAAAAAACCTCGATTATTGTGTCATGATCCTGTGCTCCAATAGTTCTACAGCCCATACATAACTCCCTGGTTAAATATTATGTAAAATCACTAATACTGATCCTTCAGCACTACCTCAGTGCAAAATATATAAAGGATCAGTATTAGTAGCAGCTCTGTTCCAAACACAGTGCCAAATATATAAAGGATCAGTATTAGTAGCAGCTCTGTTCCAAACTTTCCTCCAATCATTCATTCCGTTCTTTAGTTTCCGAGAAACCAATGGATCCACTAAGCTCTACTTTCAAATAATGGATTTTCATTTCGCTCTTCCAAACGGATTGTTGCTCAATTCAAAGAGCTTTAAAAAAAAGTATTTTTCCCAAATTTGGAAATAAAATGCAAAAGAAAATTGCGGGAAAGAGAGGCCAATAACTAGAAATATGGATTCAAGTAAAAAGCTAGAACCTACGATACAAATTGTGTCCACTTAACTGGTAAGGTGCATCCTAAGGTTTAGTGCTTAACGCGCATTAAATTTTTGACCTTGGGCACTTGTTTTGCTTCAAGGCGAAATCTTTTCCTCTTAATTGGCTATAACAACCCGTTATTGGGTTTTGGCATCCCTCTAGGCGGCACTGCTTCGTGTACGGCTTCTTCACTCCATGATACGCAGGCCCGTCGAGAAGGGGGGGATTCCACACGGGCGCGCAGTTTTCTCAGGGGCCCGGTGTAATTACTGTCGTACTGTCGTGATTCAAGCCAAAGATGTAATAGAGGAGCCGGTACATTTTCCCCTCGGGCCCGGAATTTCTCTCTACGGCTAGATAGCTAGTGAGCCTACTTCGCAGTCCATGCAACGGCCTGACGTAAACGTCCCTCCAGACATCTCTGCTTCGTGCACGCCTTCTCCAATCGTGATAGTAAAGTTAGCTAGCTAGCCTACTATCTGGTTCATGCACGGTCTTCTCCTTTTTTTATTCTTTTAACTCCTTGAGGAGCATAGGACCTTTGTAAAAAATCTAAATCGTATCCGGTTTTGTGCCGATTGCTTCACTTCTCTCCAGGAACGTCCTGATTCTTCAGCTTCTTTCAAAACAGTTCGGCGCCATATTGTTCTGGATCTCCCTCTTCTTCGGTTGCCCTGCGGGTTCCAATCCAGAGCCTGACGACAAACTTTATGTGGTGGCTTTCGCAAAGTATGCCCAATCCATTCCCACGGTCTACTGCTTCGCTGTTTTTTTTTTTCACAACAATTGCTTACTTTTTTTTCTAACTTATACTCTTGTAACCATATCACAGGATTCTCTGTTTTGAGCTGGCCAAAATGCGTATAAGGAAAGATATTTTTCATGTTTTTAAATTGTCCAGCCTGTATGGATATAGTATAAGATGACCAGATAGCAACGACGAGTTTTATACTTCAGTAGCTTTCAAAACGTGAAAAACTTACTTTTGGATCTTAAGCCACTAAACAGACCTAGATGGATACGCCGCAACGTACAGTATTGAAGATGTCGCTGAAACGTAGATTTGGCAACGCCAGAGAGCAAACCCGGCTTTCTTTGAATTTGTGCCTATATCCGTAAAAGATTGTGCTAACGTAAGAATTGCAGCTTACGGGCAATAGACAACACCTTGAGCGGATTTTGGAAAAATTGCGAATTTATCATAACGAATTTTAGTGCGAAACCGACGCGGCCTCAAAATAAAGCCAAAATCAATTTGCTATCGTTTTTATCTGGTCAGCCTGTCTTACTCAGACCGTGTCGATATTGTTAATACGGTCATACATCCCAATCCCCGAATACGCATGGCATCAACAAATCAGTGTACTAGCTAAAAAATCGTCTTATGGAAAAGCTCGTTATAGAGAAGTTCGTTATAGAGAAGTTCGTTATAGAGAAGTTCGTTATAGAGAAGCTCGTTATAGAGAAGTTCGTTATAGAAAAGTTCGTTATGGAGATGTTCGTTATAGAGAAGTTGGTTATAGAGAAGTTCTTTATAGGGAAGCTGGTTATAGTGAAGTTCTTTATAGAGAAGTTCGTAATAGAGATGTTCGTTATAGAGAAGTTCGTTATAGAGAAGTTCGTTATAGAGAAGTTCGTTATAGAGAAGTTCGTTATAGAAAAGTTCGTTATAGAGAAGCTCGTTATAGAGAAGCTCGTTGTAGAGAACTGCGTTATAAATAAGTTCGTTATAGAAAAGTTTGTTATAGAGAAGTTCGTTATAGAGAAGTTCGTTATGGAGAAGTTCGTTATAGAGAAGTTCGTTATAGAAAAGTTCGTTATAGAGAAGCTCGTTATAGAGAAGCTCGTTGTAGAGAACTGCGTTATAAAGAAGTTCGTTATAGAAAAGTTTGTTATAGAGAAGTTCGTTATAGAGAAGTTCGTTATGGAGAAGTTCGTTATAGAAAAGTTCGTTATGGAGATGTTCGTTATAGAGAAGTACGTTATGGAGAAGTTCGTTATAGAAAAGTTCGTTATAGAAAAGTTCGTTATGGAGATGTTCGTTATAGAGAAGTACGTTATAGAGAAGCTCGTTATAGAGAAGTTCGTTATAGAGAAGTTCTTTATAGGGAAGCTGGTTATAGTGAAGTTCTTTATAGAGAAGTTCGTAATAGAGATGTTCGTTATAGAGAAGTTCGTTATAGAGAAGTTCGTTATAGAAAAGTTCGTTATAGAGAAGCTCGTTATAGAGAAGCTCGTTGTAGAGAACTGCGTTATAAAGAAGTTCGTTATAGAAAAGTTTGTTATAGAGAAGTTCGTTATAGAGAAGTTCGTTATGGAGAAGTTCGTTATAGAAAAGTTCGTTATGGAGATGTTCGTTATAGAGAAGTACGTTATGGAGAAGTTCGTTATAGAAAAGTTCGTTATAGAAAAGTTCGTTATGGAGATGTTCGTTATAGAGAAGTACGTTATAGAGAAGCTCGTTATAGAGAAGTTCGTTATAGAGAAGTTCGTTATAGAGAAGTTCGTTATAGAGAAGTTCTTTATAGAGAAGTTCGTTATAGAGACGTTCGTTATAGAAAAGTTCGTTATAGAGATGTTCGTTATAGAGAAGTACGTTATAGAGAAGCTCGTTATAGAGAAGTTCGTTACAGAGAAGTTCGTTATAGAGAAGTTCGTTATGGAGAAGTTCGTTATAGATAAGTTCGTTATAGAGAAGTTCGTTATAGAGAAGTTCGTTATAGAGAAGTTCGTTATAGAGAAGTTCGTTATAGAAAAGTTTGTTATAGAGAAGTTCGTTATAGAGAAGTTCGTTATGGAGAAGTTCGTTATAGAAAAGTTCGTTATGGAGATGTTCGTTATAGAGAAGTACGTTATGGAGAAGTTCGTTATAGAAAAGTTCGTTATAGAAAAGTTCGTTATGGAGATGTTCGTTATAGAGAAGTACGTTATAGAGAAGCTCGTTATAGAGAAGTTGGTTATAGAGAAGTTCTTTATAGGGAAGCTGGTTATAGTGAAGTTCTTTATAGAGAAGTTCGTAATAGAGATGTTCGTTATAGAGAAGTTCGTTATAGAGAAGTTCGTTATAGAGAAGTTCGTTATAGAGAAGTTCGTTATAGAAAAGTTCGTTATAGAGAAGCTCGTTATAGAGAAGCTCGTTGTAGAGAACTGCGTTATAAATAAGTTCGTTATAGAAAAGTTTGTTATAGAGAAGTTCGTTATAGAGAAGTTCGTTATGGAGAAGTTCGTTATAGAGAAGTTCGTTATAGAAAAGTTCGTTATAGAGAAGCTCGTTATAGAGAAGCTCGTTGTAGAGAACTGCGTTATAAAGAAGTTCGTTATAGAAAAGTTTGTTATAGAGAAGTTCGTTATAGAGAAGTTCGTTATGGAGAAGTTCGTTATAGAAAAGTTCGTTATGGAGATGTTCGTTATAGAGAAGTACGTTATGGAGAAGTTCGTTATAGAAAAGTTCGTTATAGAAAAGTTCGTTATGGAGATGTTCGTTATAGAGAAGTACGTTATAGAGAAGCTCGTTATAGAGAAGTTGGTTATAGAGAAGTTCTTTATAGGGAAGCTGGTTATAGTGAAGTTCTTTATAGAGAAGTTCGTAATAGAGATGTTCGTTATAGAGAAGTTCGTTATAGAGAAGTTCGTTATAGAAAAGTTCGTTATAGAGAAGCTCGTTATAGAGAAGCTCGTTGTAGAGAACTGCGTTATAAAGAAGTTCGTTATAGAAAAGTTTGTTATAGAGAAGTTCGTTATAGAGAAGTTCGTTATGGAGAAGTTCGTTATAGAAAAGTTCGTTATGGAGATGTTCGTTATAGAGAAGTACGTTATGGAGAAGTTCGTTATAGAAAAGTTCGTTATAGAAAAGTTCGTTATGGAGATGTTCGTTATAGAGAAGTACGTTATAGAGAAGCTCGTTATAGAGAAGTTCGTTATAGAGAAGTTCGTTATAGAGAAGTTCGTTATAGAGAAGTTCTTTATAGAGAAGTTCGTTATAGAGACGTTCGTTATAGAAAAGTTCGTTATAGAGATGTTCGTTATAGAGAAGTACGTTATAGAGAAGCTCGTTATAGAGAAGTTCGTTATAGAGAAGTTCGTTATAGAGAAGTTCGTTATGGAGAAGTTCGTTATAGATAAGTTCGTTTTAGAGAAGTTCGTTATAGAGAAGTTCGTTATAGAGAAGTTCGTTATAGAGAAGTTCGTTATAGAGAAGTTCGTTATAGAGAAGTTCGTTATAGAGAAGCTCGTTATAGAGAAGTTCGTTATATAGAAGTTCGTTATAGTGACGTTCGTTATAGAGAAGTTCGTTATAGAGACTTTCGTTATTGAAAAGTTTGTTATAGAGAAGTTCGTTATAGAAAAGTTTGTTATAGAGAAGTTCGTTATAGAAAAGTTCGTTATAGAGATGTTCGTTATAGAGAAGTACGTTATGGAGAAGTTCGTTATAGATAAATTCGTTATAGAGAAGTTCGTTATAGAGAAGTTCGTTATAGAGAAGTTCGTTATAGAGAAGTTCGTTATAGAGAAGTTCGTTATAGAGAAGTACGTTATAGAGAAGCTCGTTATAGAGAAGTTCGTTATAGAGAAGTTCGTTATAGAGAAGTTCGTTATAGAGAAGTTCGTTATGGAGAAGTTCGTTAAAGATAAGTTCGTTATAGAGAAGTTCGTTATAGAGAAGTTCGTTATAGAGAAGTTCGTTATAGAGAAGTTCGTTATAGAGAAGTTCGTTATAGAGAAGTTCGTTATGGAAAAGTTCGTTATAGAAAAGTTCGTTATGGAGATGTTCGTTATAGAGAAGTTCGTTATAGAGAAGTTCGTTATAGAAAAGTTCGTTATAGAGAAGCTCGTTATAGAGAAGTTCGTTTTAGAGAAGTTCGTTATAGAGAAGTTCGTTATGGAGAAGTTCGTTATAGATAAGTTCGTTATAGAGAAGTTCGTTATAGAGAAGTTCGTTATGGAAAAGTTCGTTATAGAAAAGTTCGTTATGGAGATGTTCGTTATAGAGAAGTTCGTTATAGAGAAGTTCGTTATAGAAAAGTTCGTTATAGATAAGCTCGTTATAGAGAAGTTCGTTATAGAGAAGTTCGTTTTAGAGAAGTTCGTTATGGAGAAGTTCGTTATAGATAAGTTCGTTATAGAGAAGTTCGTTATAGAGAAGTTCGTTATAGAGAAGTTCGTTATAGAGAAGTTCGTTATAGAGAAGTTCGTTATAGAGAAGCTCGTTATAGAGAAGCTCATTATAGAGAACTGCGTTATAAAGAAGTTCGTTATAGAGAAGTTCGTTATGGAGAAGTTCGTTACAGAAAAGTTCGTTATGGAGATGTTCGTTATAGAGAAGTACGTTATAGAGAAGCTCGTTATAGAGAAGTACGTTATAGAGAAGCTCGTTATAGAAAAGTTCGTTATAGAGAAGCTCGTTATAGAGAAGTTCCTTATAGAGAAGTTCGTTATAGAGAAGTTCGTTATAGAGAAGTTCGTTATAGAGAAGTTCGTTATAGAGAAGTTCTGCTGTATATGAAGCTAGTGTAACCGGACCCTGGCTTGTTCAGTAAACAGCTTTTCAATATTAATATTTTTGTTATATTTCTCTTATAGACCAAATAAAAAGCATTTAAGTATTCCAAGTTATAAGTCGATTAGATTAAAACCGGGTATACTTGCAGTGTGACGCCCTTGCCAGAAAAAGGACATCCTTTCTCGGCGGGCATAGAGTATCGATCGATGCATGATATCAACCGACTAGGCCCATCTCAAATAAATAATTTTTTTTTCTGATATTGTGCTAGTTGAAGAGCTCTAGGGCTAGAAGGGAAGCAGTGCAGCATTCCCCAATAGCAACTTTAACATAATACTTTTTTACGTTGCCTCAAATTTGCTCTAGCCCTAAATTTAAGGAACTCCAAAGTTATGCAATTTTGTTTTTTCATACAATTATTTTTTTTTGTCTTGACAAGCGGATGGCAACAAAAAAAAAATGTAGTACAGTCGAGGCGGTGCCCGACAGTGTAATACCCTGTACCTTTTTTCTCGAGAAAGTTTAATTCCTGCATATTCCTTCTAAGAACTTTCGAATTGGAACATTTTTTTGTTGGTGCAAAACGATATTTATACCTATAAGCTTCGGAAATTTTGACCGATTTTGATGAGAATCGAAATTTGCGTCAAAGAAGCTTTTTAAAGTATATGGGGTAAGTTTCACGGAAGTTTATGTCCGCATGATTATGGACATGTATGATGACGCCAGGACTAAAGTCAGATGTACAGCTGGTGAGTCGGACGAATTCAGTGTTAAGGTGGGAGTCCACCAAGGCAGTGTATTGAGTCCTATGCTGTTTAATATCATCATGTCCTACTTGTTAAAACAAATCGGCGACGAAACTGAAATATCCCTCCTTTTCGCAAATGGCATAATTCTGGGTAGCACCAATATCGTAGCCCTGCAAAATGCTGTATCAACTTGGGATAAGATATTGACGGATCATGGACTGAAAATAAGCGTAAAAAAGACAGAATTGCTTCCCTGTCAATTTTCGGATCCAGAAAGACCAAATCCGGATATCTATATAGGCGGGGAAAAATTGATTATAGGGAGCAAATTTAAGTAACTAGGCTCCGTTGTAAATAGCGAAGCTACATGCGATGATGACATCAAATATCGAACCAGTGTTGGGTGGATGAAGTGGCGAGAAAACTCTAGCATTTTCTGCGACAAGAAAATGCCACGGAAATTGAAAGGCAAGCTGTACGTGATAGTCGTTAGACCCGCACTCTTGTATGCGTCCGAATATTGGACGATGTACAAAACGTACGAGAGTAAATTATCTGCGACTGAGATGAAAATGCTAGGGATGAAGGCGGGTGTGACCAAGCTTGATTACATTAAGAGCAAACACATCCGAGGCAGCCTGTTTGTTAAAAAGCCTGTCACTGAGACGCTCAAAGTAGGTCAGATGCATTGGTATTGCCATGTTCAATGGCGATCGCTGGAGATACTTAACGTAGTTCCAGGTAACGGCCGTAGGGCAGGCAAACCGAAAAATACGTGGATCGGTCAAATGCAAAAACATCAGCAACGAATGGGTCTCAGCGATGACATGATCCAGGGTCGAAATGCCTGCAGACGAATGCTGAGATCGCATACCTACACCTCAGGAGGAGCATAAGCGAGTCCGAAAAGGGGTAAACAAGGGTTTGGGAGAAGATGGGGAAGTTTCAAGGGGATATATTGAAGGGTGTGGGAGAAAACACGGTAAATCAATTGCGGGGGTGGGGGGGCCGCATTGCTAAAATTTGGATGTGGATTTGTTCATTAGAGCCGTGATTCTATGTCACTTGTAACCATAATTACGTAGAGTCAAATATTGACGCAGTCTATTGGCAAGGGGTTATGAAATTTGAACATTTTTGACTATAACTTTTGCTGTATTTGTCCGATTTTGTTTATTTTTGATACACAGATGCATGTAACCACAACGCATAGCTCTGTTTCAGATTAAAATATTCAACGGTATAACTAAAAACATCGAAACTCTGCTACGGGGGAACGGGAAAAGATATTGACATGTTTCAACAAACTTCATCTTCTGAGGAAATATGCGCATCAGCTGGTAAAGTTTCGTATTTCTAGCTCTTATAGTCTCCGAGATCTAGATGTTCATACAGACGGACGGACAGACGGACATGGCTCAATCGCTACCCGAGCTTATGATAAGCATTTTGATATAAAGGACTTGCGGTCTGCCTTGTCTCCTTCTGTCCGTTACATACATTGCACAAATCTAAATCTAGTATACCCTATAGGTACAGGGTATAAATATTCAAGTAAACCGAAAGTTCGGTTCTTCAGTTAGACAATTACAAACATATGACAGCAGCTTTTCTTATATACACAGATTCCTGACGCACGCTACAGTTGAAACAAAAACAAAATAGCACTTTCAAGCTTGCTTTAAAATTAAGCAACAATTATTTAATTTTTAATTACATTTCTTTTTTAGGCTTTTCATTTGTTTTTTTTTTTTTTCTTGTTAGTTTTTAGTGTGTAATTTCTGTAGTTCTTTTTTTTATGCTCTCTATCATTTATAATTAAGACTAAGCTGTTTACATACATATATATCTTTGTGTGTGGTTTACAGTTAGTAAGTGCTTGTTTTTTTTTTTTTGTAGTTATAGCCTTTTTTTGGAAAATTTTTTTTAGGTGGTTTATTTGACCCCATCATTTGTGGTTTGATTGGCTGACATAGCAGTTTATGTGGCTGACAAAGATTGTTTTGTTTGTTTTTTTTTTACATATTTTTGTACATATATAGAATGTATGTATAAAGTTAACAGCACATACAAATATAATATGGTATGTACATAGTATGTATGTACTTTTAGGTAGTTTGGACAGGCTTTAAGCATACCATATACATATAGTAAATATAGTTATAGCATTTTAACAATTCTTAAGTCGATTGCAGGCCATTTCAATAAAACATCTCTTGCTGGTCTGGTCTACAAAAGCTTTCAAGCATATATGTTTTAACATTATAATAAAATAAAGTTTAACTTAAAAAAAAAAAACCCGTTTTGCTATTTTTATTTGCACTAGTTTTTGCCATTGAGCTGACTGCGGGGCGTATCCTTAAACGTAGCCGGCGGCTTGCGCTTGGGCATAAAAACCTGCAAGTAAATTAAGTAATTAGTAATAAATAAATAAAGCTTGCAACATATAAAAAAAACATAAGCCGTTGCAATTTTATGCGCTATCAATAAGCGATAAAAAAACAACATAACTCAAATATAGTTTAGATTAGGTTAAGTAGGCAGCTCAGTTAACTGAGTTCACCCAGAGACCATGAGGTCCATTGTGTTGCCTAATTTGAGAGAAGGAAGAAAGGAGTTGGAGCGGGGTGGGGAAGGGAAGGGAGGTGGATCAGAACTGTAGGACATCCCTAATCACCTAAGACTCTCCTATTACAAAACCATTTAGAGGATTCGACAAACGCAGCCAGATCTGCAATGGGCACATAAGCCAAACTACTCAGATCCTCAAAGAACGGTTCGCCCAGAAACTGGGTTCGTCTTTTTAGAAGCGCCGGGCAGTCGCGCAGCAGGTGTTGGATGCTTTCTGTCTCCTCCTCGTCTCCACAGCTTCGGCAGAAGTCATGATGGGGAACATGCAGCCTCTCAGCCATGTGGCCAATGGTGCAGTGCCCCGTTACAACTCTTACCAACATCCTGGTCCTGTTTTTATGAAAACGCAGGAGTTCAGATGTGCGCTTTGGGTTATACCTAGGCTAGAGTGCACGAGAGATGCGACAACCGGACACCGTGTCCCATTCTCTTCCCGCCAGAGCTCTGGCCGTCTCCCTGATTTGCAATACAACGTCCTGTAATGGTCTTTCTATGTCCGTAACCGCAAGGTTAGCTGCCAGCGCTGATCCGTTTCTGGAGCACTCATCAGCCTCCTCGTTACCAGGGACACCTGAGTGTCCGATACCCAGCAGAGGGTGATTGAGTGGTGTCAAATATATGAAACTGCAAAATTTGGTCTTTGCTTGTTAATCACAAGCCATCACAAAAGTTTGAAAACTTTGCCTTACTCAAAATGGATTGTTTAGAGATTGATCAGCGCCATATCATGCAAGCCAAAGATGCACATAATCAAGTCATCCTTTTTGCGTCTAAGCAATAGTAAGCAAATTAAAACTTTTTTTTTTGGTAGCTGCCTCATTATAATTGTCCATTTCATTTGATAGATCTCGACGAAATTTGCAATAGGGCTGTTTCCAGCTAGCAAGGCTATCGTAACGTGGTTGCAGCCTTTGCAATTTTGCGGACTACTAATTGAGATTGAACGTGGTCTGGCCAAGTTGCAAATGCGCCCTATATACTATATGCACGACGACTATCACTGTGCTGATAATGTTGTGCCTGTAGAGCTTTTGTATAAAAACTATAATTTAGATCTCTCATTCCAAATCCCGAGACTTGGACTGAAGGCAACCCCTGTGGTAACCTCCGCTGCCAGCAATGGTTTACGGATGGTTCCAAGACGGAACAGGATGCAGGTGCTGGAGTTGTCGGACCCAACACCAGAATCTCTATTGCAATGGGTATCTGGCCCAGTGTCTTTCAAGCAGAGATTCACGCCTTAGAGGTCTGCGCCCACAGTATCCTCCTTAAAGGTACTAGGGGTGCTAACATTTACATATTTACAGATAGCCAGGCCGCTATCAGCGCATTGTCTTCGTGGAGAATCTCCTCCAAGCTGGTTAGGGGCCATACCCAAATTACGTGACCCGATTTTTACTATTTTTTAACCCCTCCCCCTCCGGTGACCAACCGTAGTATATTCCAAGACCAAACCCCCCTAGTTGTCACGTGGTCATAGATTTTCAAAAAAGGATAACTTAAGTAAAAAAAAAGTCCAACAAACGAAAAAACATAGAAAAGTGCCACTTGTGGAAGGAATAAGTGTAAAAAAAAAAAAGATCATTGCACTACGTGACAAAAACCTAGACCCCCCCCGGTCGAGTGACCAAGCGTGGTATTTTCAAGACCCCCTCCCCACCCTAAACGGGTCACGTAATTTGGGTACGGCCCCTTAGGGAATGCGTGAACAAAATCAAACTTCTGTCCTCCAATAACGGAGTCACACTCTGTTGGGTTCCTGGGCATTCAGGAGTGGAAGGTAATGCGACAGCTGATGAGCTAGCAAGACTGGGTTCCTCTTCGCCCACAACTTGCCCCGCGGCCTTCTGTGGCATCAGCTGGTCAACAATGAAAACTATGGTCAACAAATGGGCCTTAAGTGAACATAGGAGTTATTGGTTGTCTTTACCGAATTTAAGACAGGCAAAAGTGCTTGTCTCACCCACGGATGCAAACCGAACTATAGGTCTTGGTAGAGCGGACCTAAGGTTCCTGGTAGCCTACTTGCCTGGGCATCATACTGTAAGTTATCACTTACAAAAAATGGGTCTATCGGACACCTCAGATTGCAGGCTTTGTTTTGAAGACGACGAGACGACCAAACACATCTTATGTGACTGTCCAGCAAAAGTGTGGGACAGAGTCACAGATTTGGCAGCTGAACGGATCACTCTGTTTCAGCTATGCTGAATGCCAACGAAAGACTTATTGCTTATTGTCCTAAAAGAATGGCTAAGGTACAATAGATCTTCAGGTCGTAGTGCCCAAAAAAAAAAAAAAAATAATAATCTTTTGTAATGCAGCTTGAAAAATTAAATGCCGCAGCGAAGCGTCCAAAGACAGAGATAGCTTATTATGCAACAGTTAAACAGTCAGAAAAAGAAAAGCAAACAGCTGCACAGAAGCCACAAGAGATTGAGCAGCCGTAGTATACAATGGACAAGCAGAACTCAGCTAGTAAGTTCCAAACTTTAATTTATGGTAACTAATAGCCAAGCCAACTTATACAATATATAGCTGAATAAATAGCACAAAGGCACAGAAAGCGGCGTCCCTACTGGACGTTAAAAGAAAACATGCTCAAATCTCTTTTTGGGGCACTACGCGAGAGGAATACAGAACAACATTATAACATATGCCAAATGCTTTACATTGATACAAATTGATTTCGTGAAAGATTTTAAAGCAACAAAAGTAAGAAAGTCATAACTCTTAACAAATTTTACAAACGCCCAGAGCTGCAGTCGGTTATAGGCATGCCTAGGTCTACTCCAAAAGTAAACATAATGCTCTAATGTGTTGCGAAACTTGCTGCTGCGTATATTACCTTAAGCGCACCCTTCACCATCAGATAGAACCAATAGAGCTGCGGCAAAAACAATATGGCAATGCTGATAAGACAGCCGTTTGGTAGTCCAGACATGGCGGACCAAAAGCTCGTTTCAATGGCCAAGCTATAGCGCCACATAACATAGGGCCACATGCAGACACGGCATATAAAGAAAGTGGCCAACATAAGCAGACCATTGATTATATAGGCACGCGATTCCTTTAGATCCATAGTGCTCAGTATGCTGCGCAGCGAAACAAATGGCGTAGAGAACTCCATCATGAACATGTAGCTATAGATGCAGTGTCCACCGCCGCGTATATACTGAAATTAAAGCACTTTTAGCAACAGGCATAAATTGTTTATGTATCTCTCTCTCTCACTTACGGTCACTACCAGCAAACCAAAGGTGCCTATGAAAACATGATGTATCATCATAACCGGATGTGTCAGTACATATTTAAGAAAATCCCAACGTCCATCTTTGGGTATTTCCACATAGGCACCATCATAGTCACAGATCTCATGCGGCGCCAGCGGTGTATTGGGTGTGCTGCCATTATTGTTGGCACCGCGCGTAGCATGCATGCCAGCAGCCTTATCATAAAACGGCGCTTGGTTATGTCCATTGCCATTGCTTAGCGGCGTTGTCTTGGCAAGACGCATTATACTCAGCTTATCGGCTATCTTTTGGGTGTGCACCTTGTACATGGACCAAATGTCGTACATGAAATAGGCGGTGCCAAACCAGCCATAGGCTTCCATTAGAAAGTGCGAGGCATAGACAAAGGATTTGCTGCACGTGGACTTGCATACAATCAGTCCGACAAGGAATGAAAACGAAGCCTGTATGGCGGAAACGAATCTGCAAGAGAAGTTACAAAAAGCATTAGTTACTGTTGTCATAATAAGCTAAGTAGTTTCAAATAGTCTTGCTGAAAAAGCATAAACGTAGCCTTTAAGGCAAATCCCTGCGATCTCTTCTCATATCCAAATATGCATGTCAAATGCTGCCCAAACTGATACACGTTTACTTATGGTCCATGACAATTTCTTTGATTTTGCCAACTTTTTCCGAGTTTGACAGAGAAAACTTTGGCTCAATGCTGATCCGCAGAGCAGCTGCAAACACTATTTTAATACAAAAAAAACAACCTTTTACTTTACTTTCGAAATAAATTGAATTCCAAATTTTATGCGGCACTTTTGAATTTTTCAGTTAAACCAAGTTGAAGAACCAAATTAACGACATCAATCCCGAGGCGCAGGCCTTTAATGACAGTATTTCGAATATGCGCGTAAGCAGCAATCACTGCCCAAAAGTTCCATTTTAGTAGCTATAACCAGGGCAAGACTATTGCAATGGCAGCCAAAGGCATTCCAGCTAAATGTGAGGCACTTGCCATTCGCATGTATCTGGAGCACCAGAAGGCACTTAAGCTCAATGCCATGAGCGAGACCGATCGCATACTTAACCGTAGGCTAATGAATTTTCCGCCGGAGGAACAAGGTGACTGTGCTATAAGCCACTACGAGAGCGATACTCAAAAAGCTTGCTTGACACAGGAGGACGAACACGGACTATTGCAGCAAAAACAAAAGCGGCAGCTGGTGCCAGATCTGGCTACGGATTGGTTTCGCAAGCAAAAACTTTTTTTAGACAGGGACATTGCCGCGCTGAAGGAAGCGCGCTGCGCACAAGCTGCAAGCAACAAATCAGGAGCGGATTTTTATGCAAAACTTTTGCAGAACTTTCTGCAATGTGACTGCTGCTGTAGATGCTATCGTTGTCGTGATTTCGTAAAAAAAGTTCAGCAAAAGCGTATTAAGCCGTCGGAGCTTGACGAGCAGCCGCACAAAAGATCAACGCCAGTGTCCAAGCGAGATCCACTTAGAAAAAATATTACATTATGTAGATTCACGATGTCGCAGTGCAAAACAACAGAGCGAGGACAAGGCGGCAAAGAAAGACCACGTAGTCAAGCTGATTTGTGCAATAGATGCAGCCGCTACCTATGCCCGGTAAATGAAGAGCCAGCCACTATGAACCTATTCAGACGTCTGTTTCAAGATGATGGCCAACCGCTTGGCTCAGAGTGTATGCCGCAACCACTGGTACGTAGCAATTTGCGGCGCATGCGATATCTGCGCACGGTGCCACAACGTCGCGTGCATCCAGCGCTTTATAAGCGCATATCTCCTGAATTCTACGGCCTGCTTAAGTCCTATGAAGAGGAGATGAGCGGCCGTTGTCGCTTATATGGCATACCCATGCGCCATTTGCGCGGCATGGTGCCCTCCTATCCCCGCGAGCAGCGTCGCGCACGACGAGACTACAGAATACTCGGTGATGAGCCAACAATGCCCAGGCGCACAGCTTGCCAATGCCAGCAAACGCCGGACAAGCAAATAGAAAGGCGAACCCCGCAGCAGAGCCAACAAAGATTCAGTGAAACAGATTCTGAAGACTCCTCAATACTAGAACAGACCGAATCGGATGCTAATAGTAGACGCTCAACGACTAGGCAACAACCTAATCCCGATGACAGCACGCAGAACAAGCGCTCCTCTAATGCCAGCCGCACTACAGCAGCGCAGGAGCCTACGCAGGATGACAGCACGCAGAACAAGCGCTCCTCTAATGCCAGCCGCACTACAGCGGCGCAGGAGCTTACGCAGGATGACAGCACACAGACCGAATCTGAGCAGAGGTGCAACAAAACGAGTTGCCCAAAGCGGCAGCAGCAGCAGCAGCAGCAGCAGCAGGAGCCTACGCATGATGACAGCACAAAGACCGATTATGAGCAGAGGTGCAACAAAACGAGTTGCCCAAAGCGGCAGCAGCAGCAGCAGCAGCAGGAGCCTATGCATGATGACAGCACAAAGACCGAATATGAGCAGAGGTGCAACAAAACGAGTTGCCCAAAGCGGCAGCAGCTGCAGGAGCCTACGCATGAAGACAGCACAAAGACCGAATATGAGCAGAGGTGCAACAAAACGAGTTGCCCAAAGCGGCAGCAGCAGCAGGAGCCTACGCATGAAGACTGCACAAAGACCGAATATGAGCAGAGGTGCAACAAAACGAGTTGCCCAAAGCGGCGGCAGCAGCAGCAGCAGCAACAGCAGCAGCAACAGCAGCAGCAACAGTCAGATGATCAACAACGACAATCAACGACATCAAAGACCAGTGAGTTGCGAGTGTCGAAAAGTCAAACCAAGCATGATGACAGCACAAAGACCGAAACAGAGCAGAAGTGCTCCAAAACGAGTTGCACAAAGCGGCAGCGGCAGCGGCAGCAGGAGCAGTCAGATGATCAACAGCATTCAAAGCAACGCGCATCAAGCACGACATCAAAGACCAGTGAGTTGCGAGCGTCGAAAAGTCAAACCAAGGAGAGCAGCAAACCTAAACGCTCTGGCTTCATGAGTCGACTATTTGGTGCCTGCAATAAGGCCGGTCGCCATCTGCTCTACAATTTTCAAACGGTGAGCAGCGTTCATGAATTTAATCGCACGTCCTACGTTTCCTTTAATGCATCAATGACATCAACGCCCATCACTTCCCATACGCATAAGCCAAGTAAAAACTCAACACGCAAACTGTTTGGCCGCATAAGTACACGTCCGGCACCCTGCCATTGGGTAGCACCCGGGCAACTAGCGGCAGCTCGCAACTCCGCAAACAAACATGACCCTATAGTTCACTGGAACCACTCAAAGGTTGTCAGACAGCACTTTGCTCAAAGCATGGCCCCCGGCTTTGCTGTGCTACCTGTACATGCACACCAACAGCTGGAACAGAATGAGCTGTCGGAGAACGCGAGCAGCACAACGTTAAAACCCACGCCCGTCTTGAGTGCAAAACGTATACAAATTGCTTGTACATCTGGAAAACTGCTGTCAGTGCGCAGTGATCCGCAGCTGGCGAGTGAACCAAGCGAGCACACCCTTAGACGTTTACATATTTGCTGCAGTGCACCCTGCCTGGATGCAGCAATGCCAAAGTCAGAGGTGTCGGAGTTGACAGCACCCGAAGACTACGAGTCCGAATCCGAGAAGCTACCAGCAAAAAAGATCAAGTACAAGCAACAAGGTTATGATTTGACATCATCCGAAGATTATGAGCTCGAATCCGAACCCAAGAAGCCCAGAACAATCCAAGCAAAGGCGCTACCCGCAAAAAAGACCAAGTACAAGCAACAACGTAATGTAATGGCAGCACCCGAATACTACGAGCCCGAGCCCGCGAAGCGCAGAACTAGCCAAGCAAGGGAGCTATCAGCAAAAAAGACCAAGCACAAGCAACAACGTAATGTAACGATAGCACCCGAAGACTACGAGCCCGAACCCGAACCCGAGAAGCCTAGAACTAGCCAAGCAAAGGAGCTACCAGCAAAAAAGACCAAGTATAAACAACAATGTGATTGCCAACAACAAACGCCGCTTAGTAGAGCTACAGCTAACATGGCTAGAACGGTTGCTCTTCTACAGTCTCGAGAAAAGTACAACTTTAGACGTGCAAGCATCTACCCAAATGAGTTTAGAGACTTTCTACGTCAATACGGTGGACCACGCACTAAAACGAAAAAGGAAGCCAAAGCCAAGACGAGAGAGGATGCTAAGCGTAAGCGCAGCGCCAGCAAAAAATCCAATACGTCATCTAAACGGCGCAGCAGTCCAAAAATTAAATCTATTGCGTCCGACACAGCTCTTACATTGACTTGTAATGATGCGACATGCCCTCAATGGCTTGAAGCTACATCAAGCAGCATCTTAACTTCCCCCAACTTAGAAAGTTTCGAAGCTCGCGCATCCAAATCTGAAAGCCCTACAAAAACATCAAATTCTAGCTTAGATGCAGTTACTAGGTCTTTCGGCGCTACCCAGCCTTCCAACGACAACAATAAACCTGCAAATCCAAAGCAGTCGTATAATCAAACAACTACAGAAGCTACGACCTTAATGTGCCATGATGCAGTGTCAAGCAAAGCCAATGACATTACATTAAGTCCTTCAGGCAATCACATTATGGTACCCTGCACAGCAGCCAATGTCTTGAAATACAGCCGCGCGGGTAGCGATCAAAAGTCAAACGCAAAAACTGGTTCCAAACGCTCTCCCAAAACTAATTCTACGCGCTCCGGCAAAAGCTCTAAGCGCTCCCCCTCTGCTCAAAACTTAAAAGCCAATAAAAGCAAAGACAGCTCAACGACTGCACGTAGTTCCTCCATCAGTCCTAGTAGAAAGAGCAGCAAACGCAATTTCCGTAAAGGCACCACTTCGTCTAACGAGAAGCAATCGTTGAGTAGTTCAACCTCGCTCAAGGCTTGTAAAGTATGCAACCAGTCTAGTTCCGTAGAGGAGGCTACTGTCGTCTCAGAGCCACAGCAGCAACAGACGCCATCACAGCGCGCTTCAGCAACAGAACAGCAGCCCACGTCCTCACAGCGCGCTTCAGCAACAGAACAGCAGCCCACGTCCTCACAGCGCGCTTCAGCAACAGAACAGCAGCAACAGACGCCATCACAGAGCGCTTCAGCAACAGAACAGCAGCCCACGTCCTCACAGTCGCAAATACAAACCCCACGGTCCAATGAGCAGAGTCTATCAGCTTCCTATTCCTACTGCCCTTGCTGCATATACGAAACCAAGTACAGCAAGGACAACAGCTCTCGTGAGAGTGTTCAAGAAGAGGAACCCAAAAAGTTGCCCACAAGAACTAGCACACAGTCCGAGCAAAGTTCTAGCACACAGTCCGAGCAAAGAGCTAGCACACAGTCCGAGCAAAAAGCTAGCGCAACGTCGCTGCAATCAGAGCAATCTTGTTCTTGTGAGACTATTATCTCAAATTCGGCATATAACCAAGAAGACGCGGATGCCCAGCGCTCCAGTTATGTGGAGATGGCACCAACACGCTCAAGACGTTCAGAACTAAGACAACAGCTGCCTTTGTGGATGCAGCAGCGTTCGCAATATAAGGCGCCAGCTGCAGCTGCTTTTCTGCCTAAGCTGGGCTTTTCCACCAAGCCGGCCAAGTTAAGCAGCTACTATGAGCTCATCAAGAAATCCAGAGAAACCAAGCCCAAGATACCAAAACAGAATGTACCGCAACAATGCATCTTACGCAGGCAGCGTCCCAAGCGCCGAATCAATAGATCTGACGAAGCACTGGAGGCTGTTTCCCAACAACAGCTGCAGCAGCCAATGGAGTCGCCCTCCAATATGGCAGAGCGCCAACAGCAAATGCAAAATGGCTACTACTATGCGCAGGTACGCAGCACAAATCGCTCACGCTCCGGCTGTGAGATGAGCTTTGGCACATCACAGGTTTCAGGAATGTCGGCTGAAGAAAACGCCTATTTGGCCTATCTTACGGATTTGCATAAACGCCGCATCGAGCACACGCCAGACCAAGCAGTTACACCCTGCTGCTCTACGATTTCCATGCGGCGCAGGCAACAGCCTTCTTTACGCTACGCACCACGTAAGCATAGACGCGCTAGCCAAGTGCAAGGAAGTCAGCAATCCGAAAGCTATACTCGTAGGTGCCCCCGTTGTAAGTATAGTAATGCAGTCGTATTCAGTTGTAAAGCGTATCAAACTTAAATTCATTCCAGTGCCTTTAAGAGTTTCCGCTGCAACACCCAGCTGCTCGAGATCCATGCTTATGTCGTCAACCTACTCGACTGACCCGCGTAACACATTTTCCACAAGCACTACGGCCAAACGCTTACCACCAAGAAGCAGCGGTGCTACGTTCAGCTCATGCAACTCCCGGGCCTCTTCTTCCCATGCCGCATCAACTCGTGGCGTTGCGGGTGGCTTAAATATAACTCCGTCAAAATCCAATCCGCTAAGTCGCTGGTATGCCCAACTTTCAACACAGCGTCATCTTATAAGCTCAGCACCTCTGGGAATACAATTGCCAAACAATATGAATACAACACGAACTAGAGTACAAAAAGCGTGCACGTCAAGATTACGTGAACCCAGTTCATATACAAATATTGATAATTCAAGACTTAATAGAGTGTCGCATACGGTTAGATGCTTTGAAAATAATGCATTTCGTACTACTGAGAACCCAAGACTAACGACAAATGTCTTGTATACTTTACCAAGAGATTGCAGACGTAGATACAGAGATTCCTGAGTTCTTTGAACTACAGTACAATTGGGGCACGCTCCCTCTCTCTCTGTGTCTGTTTACAAATCTTTGGCTTTTCGGCATAACCAGTTAAGTACATTTTAAAATTTTTCGAAATATTGCGTTTTAAGACTTTTTCCAAAAATGCAACTAAATGTAAATTCGAGAATATATTGCATATAGTAAATGGTGAGCACCTATTTGTTTATATTGCAAAAATTGTTTGCAAATACATATATAAATGGACTTAACTGGTTACGCCGGGAAGATGGATTTATTAGAAATAAAATAAAATATCTTAATAAAGTTCGAATTTGTGATACCAATGATGTTAGTTCATATTTTAAGCCATTCAATTACATAGCCACCAAAAAAAACACCTTATTTTGTATCCACAGGTCTGATCATGCTTTCATTATGTTTCTGCAGCCGCTGCATCCAAATTCGAGCTCGAAAAAATCTAGCACGTCATGGTTCTGAATTCGGAAAAATCCACAAAAAATGTTCGGTACCGCTTGTCCGTTTTTTTTTGTAATCACTAAATCCGATTCCGAGAAAAGAAAAAACCCATCCAATTACATAGCCACCGTAAAAAAACCTGCTTTCGGAAACAGAGGTCATTGTTTTTTTAGAGTATCTCAGCTAGATAAGACAGCCCTAAATAAAACTGACCTTCTTTCCAGAGGTCCGATCATGCAGTCGCTGAATCCGAATTCGAGATTCAAAAAGATCCATTACGTCCGGATTCTGACATAACTTCGGAAAAAATACACAAAAATTGTTCGGAACCATCT